>OX579648.1:2876086-4137760 GCA_951230895.1 Carpatolechia fugitivella
TACTCTGCCGTCACCACACACCACACATCATTATTTTAACCAAAAAGCAATAAAAATCTCCTTTTGATATTACCAGAACAGATAAAGATCTCACACCAATTTTAATTTAATGCGTGTCTACCGATTATGAAAAAAAAGTAAAAAAAGTGACAGATATAGTTTGATTGAAGCCAAATGACGGCCATAAACTACTTTTTTTACCTAGGGTAAGTCTTTAACTACGAATATTGGTATCCAAAATAATCAGATCCTAAATTTAGCTGGAGATGTATGCAAGCGATTCAAGTGAGATACCGGTATTTTACATTCCGGGTTCCGTATGGAGCAAATTAACGACATAGCTGACATACCGCCTCGCCAAGCACTCTTGCGCATTCGGCATTGCTGGAATTCAAGCTACGAGTATCATGCAGCAATGCATGAACCAAATATAACAGACTATCTTCCCGCCCGCGACTTCGTCTGCATGGTTTAAAATGACGGAGTTTATTACTAAGTTCAACCACCCGTTTTTACCCTTTAGGGAAGGATCTTCCAAAATCCCTTTTTATTATAGTGCTTGCCTACAACGCCCTAAGAAAATATATGTTTTAAGATTTTCGTGGTAGTGTGATAATGTTAGTGCCCTAAGAAAACTCTATGGTAGATCCAATAGTTGGTGTGCTTTGGTCAGTCAGCCAGCCAGCCAGCCAGTCAGTTTTTTTTTTATAGACTTTGACATTGAATCAATTTGATCATAGTAGCAACTTGCCTAAAACGCAACTGGCCTACTGATTTTAAATGTAACGGTCTTACCAAATTGATCCTACCAAACCCCTCTTATATCTTCGGGAAAGCCCTAGGATGTTCGGTAAAAATACGATAATTGGAAACAACTTGACATCGTAATCACCATGTGTAAAATGCTGTCATCATCATCATCATCATTTCAGCCCGTTAAAGTCCACTGCTGAACGTAGGCCTCTCCAATCGCACTCCAGCGCGATAGGTCCATAGCCACCTGCATCCAACGAGACCCAGCGATCCTCACCAGGTCGTCGGTCCATCTAACTAAATAGCTGTATATGCTACCAATATATTGCACGGACAAAGAGCCCAGAGGAATTACTAGACTCGAATAGTAATTTATAATCACGAGAATTCTCGTTCAGTTAACATTTGATTAGTGTATACTGCATTATTCTGATATTTGGTACTAACACATGGTCCGATATGCAGTTCGTTTCGCAAAGTGCACACTCTGTAATCCTACAAGAATCCTTTAGTTATGTACAACAATGCCAGATCAGTATTTAGTATCATTCATTATGTATAGTGTACAAAATCGAGAAAATTACTAGAAAGTTTCGTAAACTTTATTCATCAAAACAGTTTAGAGTGCAATTTTAATGTAGTAGCATATACTTATTACACTGAAATCTAATAAGTACTATAAAAATAGTTTTTGGTATAGTACATCTGGTTCCGAGTAGATTTATCTTGATTTCGAAACTAATCGGTATCAAGTACCTGTTAACGTTATTACACTTGTACAGAAAATATAAACCATTCTAGTAAATTGTACGAAACTTAAAGTTTAGAATACTATTTTATGTAATCATGTCTACGAACTAACTATTTATTTGTTCAAACTTAAATATCTGGTCAACAATATTAATTTTAATATTTTAGTCACTAGCTGGTAAGTTGAGGGTAAGACGAGACTCGTTGCGAAAACAAAACGCATTATCACTTATATCAATATAACCGCCAATCGTCTTGTCATTTGGCTCATTGGCTGGCTGTCTGTCTGTCACTCCATTTTTTGTTCGCGTCGCTGTTTGCTCGGGCCGGGCGCACAAAACCAGTGATTTTAAAAATATTTAAAACAGTGCACATAACACAGATTCAAGTGAGGGGAAAACAGTGCAATGAATGAAGATGTAAGAAACTGCGTTTTGAAAATATTTCTGTCATCACTGTATTAGCTATCATGTTTCTGATTTCATTCAAATAAATACTCTACTGTGATTTTCAATATTATTGTATTTAATTTTCTTTCCATCCCAATGCCACCATATTTTGGTATTGTACGATCTTGTGAGTGTTATATTATTTATACAAAAAACTTTCACAGCACAATCTGAGCCATCTACTTCCCAAACTTGTGATAACTCTTTTTTTTATATAATACAATAATACTAATACTATATAGTGCTTTATACATAATGTACCTAACACTAAGATTCTGGAATCATTACCATCGTGGTCTATTATGTATAAGGCACTTCATAGTATATGTGTTATCACAAAGGAAATTTTCAGAAGCGGTATTTTATTCAGAGGAAATTTTAGCACTAACAAAATGTAGTTTCTTTGAAAGCCTTTCTATGAATTTTACATTAAACATATCACCAGAATTTATATTACCTCCATTTAATTTGAATAATTTATTAAAAAATCCGCTAAATTCTTATATTATTTCATGAAACGAACAGACAAGTAATAGTAACTTTGCTGAATTTACCAAAATATAATAATAATTAAATTGAATTCTAATAAAAATAAATAAAATAATTGTTCATCTTCTTTTATTGTTATTTTAAAGATTTTATTTCCAAATAAATGACTTATTTCGGGAATAAAAAATCGTTTCATGATTTTCCGTGTCACATGACTTGTGGCTGGCCACACACACAAAAAAGATAACTGTCAATCTGTGTAGCAGGCTGTCAGATTCTGACGTTTGTTTGAGTGACAATAAAATGCGCCAAATAATATGCACTGAATAATTGAAGCGTCAAAAAATGTTTATTTGTTATGAATTATTTACTGCATTTTGTTAAAGCGCTTGAATAAAATGTAAGGAACAAAAACGTGCAGGAAATAATTCAGTACAGAACGAACCCCAATTCTTGGCGAGCTGCAACAATGCGCACTCAATAACATGCAGGCAATAATACAGGTCAGGGTCAAGGACACCTCTAGAGAGTTGACACATTTCAGACCGATTTATCAGCTGTATGTCGAATCGATTTTGAAAACATTTCGCCCAACCAATGTACAGCCCGATAAAACGAAGCCAATCCACAATGAATGCCAAGTCAGGGCGGGTGGGTGCGAGCGAAGCGAGCACGGGAGTTTGGGGCACCCCGACTCGGTTAGATTAGGTTAGAAGGGGTTTTCGGACGGGAGCTAGGCGAGCGAAGCGAGCACGGCTCCCTCCGCCATACCCTTTGGAGTTAGGTTATCTTGTGACCCCCATGCCTGCTTGCAGGCATGCCAAGAGCTTGTCACATAATGTACTTGCAGACTTTAAAAAAAATGAGCGTTCTTAATATTACGTATTAAATAACGTGCAGTCCAATAATTTGACCTAAAAACCCGAATTATTTGCTGCAGATTATTTGTTGCGTATTATTTGCTGCACGTTATTCACCGCACATTATATGCACCCGCTTCAATGGTGCTGCCAGATACTTTTTTGTTTCCTACTGCCAATATATTAAAATAATTATTGCAAAGTAATGGTGGTAAATAAAAAATATTTTCAAATTCAGACTCGTAATTAATAATATACTCTTTCAGCCTACATACTTCAGTTCGCTGCTAAAAATATCAAATATTTAAATACCACCTTCCATACGATTTCTGAAGATTTCCTTTTGGGAAAAATAGATGGCTCAGCGACTGGGGTAAAATAATACCAATAAATGAAGTAATACCAACAAAATCGCATAGTACAGGTTACTAAATCCTTAATAAGCGCAACACGTCATCAGTTGCATTATCTCAACAATTAGTTTTGTCCTATTTACAATCCAGTATTATAATATAAACAATTTAAGCTGTGTTAACTACAACTGAGTTTGGTATTCTTCACCCTAAATAAAGTAATAACAAGCAAATAGACATTACGTAATACTAAATAAATAGTAAATTTCAACATTATCATGCTGTCCAGTATACTAAAAATTAGTTGGTTGAAACATAATTTTTGTTGAAATAAAAAACAATTCTTTTTAGCTATACCTACCTACCAACGATTCTTGTTGTGTCGTTAACAATAAGAAATTCTCGTAAATGCAACCAGAATTTTCTCTCCGTGTGAATAGGTTGTTTTTTTGTTTCAGAAAACAAAAGAAGATTTATGATCCGCTTGTACTGTTTTTTTTTTATTATGGCTTCTGCTGATTTGCAATTTAGCCAGTGTCAAGTAATCAGCATATCACGGTGGGTTGCGTGACATACTGTTGGTATCAACGAAAATAAAATACTTGTGTACGAATCATAAATAAAACTTATGTTCATTGGTAAGTTCTTTGCGCTACTGCACGAACATGAGCACTTATTGTTTTTGTCTACAAAAAACAATTGATACTCTTTCTTTCATCGACGAATCAATCAGTTATCACGATGACTAGCTTTCTAAGATTTGGTCGTTTAAAAATAAACATCTCAATTACATTAGGATCGGTGCCAACACGTTGAATGAGGTGTGTTGTTCTTTCGTGTTTATCATCAGTATCTTAGGCATGTCAAGTGTACTATCTATTTGCAATCATGCGCACAATGGAAAAGGAATAGAGTTGTTTGTCCGTCAAAATGAATACAAGGTTGCAAGCAGCAGTCTTAGAACTGATAAAAAGATTTTGCGTAAGAACGAGTTGTGAGCGTTGACCTTGAATGCGCTAGTAGCATCTTTCTCGCTCACTTCTGCCGTATGCATAGGCGCGAGTAAATTCCACTACTTTAGCTGAGCGTTCGCGGGGACTATAAAAAGCTGGCACAAGTTAGTACTCGAGAACGTAAATTATATATTTACGTTCTCGAGTACTAATTATATATATATATATATATATTATGTATTCAATGATGAAAAATATGTACTAAACCTTCTGCACAAAATGTTACGTATGTTCAGGAAACCCTGTAGATTTAAGAGGCCTATCTAATCATACATATTATTTCTGACCATATTGTTTTCTCTTCTATTGGTAACTAAACTACTCAAGAATAAAAAATATAGATTAAATATAAGCTTAATGTTAAGAAAATATTATTATAATACTCTTAAATATTCTGAGTAAACTTCTTCCACAAAATAGCTGGCTGGAATACGAAAAATAAAGCACAACTCGTTGTCATGGCAACGGTCGTGTTTACGCTGTTACGTCAATTCTATTTACTAAACATACGATTCAGTATTCATCACACCTTACACCACTGCGGATATTTATAGCAACAAAAATGAGTCTCAAGAAAAAAATGATCAACAATGTCCTCAACGACCCGAAGAAACTGGAGCTGAATGAGGAATGGAATAATTTCATGAAGAGGGTCGGTGAAGTCGGGAATTTGGTGAGGGATTTGTCCAGTGGTGATGCTCAGAAGGAAGCGGCAGCTAAGGTCCTAGCTGATAAGTATCTGGACGGCAAGATCATTCTGGATGAGAACGTCCAGATGACGGTCAAGTCTGACCGGACGGTCATCAACCACGAGGCGTTTAAGAATATGGGGAACGAGAACACGGTAAGAATAGAATAGAATAGAATATACTTTATTGCACACAAGAAATACACAGAAAAAGAAAAAGCAGTTAAAATAATAGTGTACAGATAGGCGGCCTTATTGCTAAGGTAGCAATTTGTTCCAGGCAACCTTCGGGTACAGGGAAAAAAACGCAAAGAATACTTCGGGATAGTGTGTTATATAAATTACGTATAAAAATAGAAATATAAATAGACTTCTACACTAATTACATCACATAATTGTAATTACATAATAATAACATGTAAGATCAATATATTATAAATAAAACTTACATATAAATCATCATCATCATTTCAGCCTGTTAAAGTCCACTGCTGAACATAGGCCTCTCCAATCGCACTCCAGCGCGACCGGTCCAGCCACCTGCATCCAACGAGACCCAGCGATCCTCACCAGGTCGTCGGTCCATCTCGTAGGTGGCCGACCCACACTGCGCTTGCCAGTACGTGGTCTCCATTCAAGGATTTTCTTGCCCCATCGGCCATCCGATCTTCGCGCTATGTGGCCTGCCCATTGCCACTTCAGCTTGCTTATCCTACGAGCTATGTCAGCAACTTTGGTTCTTCTACGGATCTCCTCATTTCTGACTTGATCTCGTAGAGAAATACCAAGCATAGCTCGCTGCGCGACACTGAGCCTCTGAAAAAGTCCTTTTGTGAAGCACCACGTCTCAGAGCCGTAAGTCATCACTGGTAACACACACTGGTTGTACACCTTAGTCTTCAGGCACTGAGGGATTTTGGACGAGACGACATATAAATACATCCTATAAATAGGTACATAAAGTACATATACATAAATACCATACCTACATAGTAACAATACATAATATATAAATATAATAAACCTATAAAATAATACAGAGAGAAACTGAGAGAAGTTAAAAAAAAATCCAGACTTCTTAGTTTCTGCTATCGAACACTAAAATATTTTTTGCTCTATCTTTAAAATTGACCGAGTTATAAAGGTTTGAAATTCAAGATTAGACAGAGAGGCACATACCCACTTGTGACGTCATTTGTTAGTAACGCCATATAATCTGCATACAAAAAATCGTTTTTGAAAGAGACAGACATATTGAAACTTTAAAAAATCACTGTAAATTCGTTTTTCAACCGATTCTGTTTTTTTCTTCGCGAATCGTCTGCTACTAATATATATTTTAAAAATAATTCCTAAAATATGGCAAATTCATAAAATATGGTGAACAGTCCGATCCCCTATTGTATCAAAAATGTTATCAGCCAGTGATATCAGAATTCAATTAGTATTTTGCATGTTTGGATTAGGCCGAATCCAAGTCTTCATTGTTAAAATGATACATAATAATCCCCATTAATACATTATCATACATAACATATACTTGCCTAATAGCTTCGTCGTTTGAAATTAAGTAGTTACCTAAGTACTACACATTCCTTACATACGTACTAATAATAATTTTTATCAAAATTAGTTTAGGCTCAAAAAAGATTTACATTAAATATTGTCTAATATAATAATAAACAATGCCTAAGTTCTAAACTGACGTGAGGTGCAGGCTTTGGGCAAGCGAGTATCCACATTCACTGTACCCCCCCAACGAAAATCTGCCTCCAGGCTATAAGGAACCTTGGCCAACCTGGAGAAGTCTAAATAGGCTGAGGACCCAGGTTGGCCGAAGCAAAGATAACCTGTGTCGGTGGGGGTACTCAAGTAGCGCAGACGCCAGCTGTGAATGTGGAGAACCCTTGCAAACCATGGTACACCTCACTAACTGTCCCGCGCGCCCGACCACCTGCTCGCGTGAGCCGCTTTCTGGGCAAGTAAGATTTAGCCCGTGTTCTTGCCGACACGAAAGAAGAAGTTCTAAAATTAGACTTAAAGGAAAACTAGAACGCATTATCATCATTCACCGCACGCCCTACAACTGTGACAAGTTCAAACAAATGTATTTGGCTTATCAAGTACGTAGGTATTGAACATTACGTGACGTATACTGACCCTAGTGTATCACATATACATATTTAATTTCTACTAAATTCTATACTAAGTTGTAAGTACAATGGCAAAATATCTGCAACTAAGTAGAAATCATTCCATGATGATATAATTTTTGCATGGCAGAAAAATTGAGGTATGCTGGCTGATGATAACAAAAAGAAAAATGTATATGCTCTACAGTTGGTTGAATAATAAAATGGTTAATATAAATAAGAACTGTAACTTTCAACTAGGCATCAAAGATAATTATTTACAAAAACGGAACCTACGGCAACAAGATAGATTAGCAGCACCATTTACTAAATTAAATATAGTTAGCTCTGGACCCTACCACATGTCGGTGAAAATGTTCAATAAACTGCCATTAGAAATAAAAACAATTAAAGAAACACACTTATTCAATAACAAATTAAAGAAATGTCTTATAAACGAGTGCTTTTATACTTTGCAGGAGTTTTTCGACTGCAGGTAGATAAATAATTCATATTACTAGTTTGTTTTTAAGTATAATAAGTAATATTTTGTTATTTTGAATTTTGCAGTGCCCTTACAGGGTCATGTGTGCACTATTTTTTATATGTTACACGTATGTATACCACATGAAGCTATAAATGATATGATTATGATCATCGTCGTCGTCATCATCGTATCCTCACCTAGGCATCATGCACCTGTAACAATGTACATTGGACTAACCGAGAGTTAGACCAAATGCGTATTGGACTAAGTGCTACGAGGCCCATTATACTAATGCTTCGAAAGTAGAACAGCCCATCAAAATTCATTCTCTAATAGTCTGGCAAGCTTCACATGACAGCGCAAACGTGGCCAATATAATAAAATTATGATCATGCAGCTATATAATACGTCGTGTGGTGACGGCAAAGTAGAATACATTTGTCACCAACCCCTACTCTTTCCGTGGGTGTCGTAAGAGGCGACTTAGGGACTACAGATTGAACAGGGAACGGGCAGCAGCGCTCTCTGATAAAGTAACCTTTTAATCTGCGATCTCCAACCCGCCTGCCAAGCGTGGAGATTATGGCAAAACCAAACACTTAAGTGGAGGAGGTTCATAGTCCAGCAGTGGACTGTAACGGGCCGTTGAAGTTGAAGAGCTATATAATCGTTTATTCTGTAATTGAATTACAAGTGACAGATGGGATCGTTGGTGCTTTTTGAATTAAACGTTTTCCCTGCTTCGAAAGGCATGTTAAACCGGTGGTTCCAGTAGTTGAGTCAATGGGGTTTGTAAAGCTAGTCAGTCCTATTATATCCTTACTAATATTATAAACGCAAAAGTTAAGTATTGACGTATGGATGGATGTTTGTTACTCTTTCACGCAAAAACTACTGAACGGATTGAGATGAAATTTGGAATAGAGATAGTTTGTACCCTGGATTAACACATAGGATACGTTTTACGGGAAAAAGTCTTATTCCAACGGGAAAATCTTACACAACGCGAGCGTAGCCGCGGGCGGACCGGTACAATATACATGCAAGGGGCTTGGGATAGTATTCAATAAATCAAGTGAGTAGATACATGTACACATTTGAAGCTATTACAAACAATAGATTCGTCTTTGTTTTCGAAGCCAAAGAGGTATTAATTAATTGTTGAATGTAAAGAGGCATACCGGTCGTATTAATAACACTACACATGGCTATCAAGAACGCTGATTCTTCTAATGAATAATCTCATGCATGGCATTACTGTCATATATACAGACAGACAGAATCTATTTGTGATATCAATTGCATATGCGAAGATGTTTGTCGTACAAGTGTGATTTATATTTGGATTAGGGGATTACGCATTTAAAGAGAATGATGACATGAAACTAATCGACTTCATGCAAGGAATACAGGCTAAATTAAAAACGACAAAAATATTGGAAATCTCAACTTAGCTAGGTAATCAATCACACCAATATTATAAATGCGAAAGTTTGGATTTTTGTTACTCAATCACGCTTCAACCACTGGACAGATCGGGATGAAATTTGGCACACATATAGGTTAGGTCCTGGAATAGTACATACTTTTTACCGCGGTAAAACACTTCATTCCCACGGGAAAACTCATTTAACGCGGGTGAAACCGCGGGTGGATAGCTAGTCGTGAATAAGTGAAAATTTTGTTCTGAAAAATGAGAAAATGTGTTCCTTGGGATAGGTGGGTGGAGGTAGTCTCTGGCCAGGGGTATGGTGGGTCCGGCGGGGTCTCGGAAGGTACGGTGGACAAGGGAACTCTGACACCTGCTCCCTACTGTCTTCTGAATCTTTAGAAATGTTATAAAAGATGTAAACACCCAATTTTGTTTTGGTATAAAGAATTTAGTGATTTAAAATATAAAAATTCTAATTCATAGGCGCTCTAGCAATTAACGGTTCTCTTTAAAGACATCTAATACCATGTTTATTGCTCATAGGAAATAGACTCGAAGTACATTTAACTGTAATCAAAATGGTGTAATAAAATATAATCCTACTTGCGCATTGCGGTTTGGAAAGTAGAAAGAAAGTAGGTAATCTAAAGACACTCGATGCTACTGCATTTTGTGCAGTATGCATTTTCAGTTGAACTACACAGTTTGTTTTCACTAGATCTATGGATTATAATCCATATAATAATAATGATAATTGTCATTGATTTATCATTAACACGCACGATCGTGGTCTATGATACTGATTCTATCACAACTAACTTCGAAGTTATTTACATTTTGCTAAGATCCTCTGAGAGCGTTGGTGGTCTAGTAGCCAGGGCCGCTGCCTCCTGTCCGGAAGACGCGGGTTCGATCCCCACCTCATACCAATGTGTTTTCGAATTTGAAATACATTATATACGTTTATTCGACGCTCTTACGGTGTTCCTTCACCGTAATGAAACCTGCACACTCCTGCGTAAATTCAAAGGTTGTGTGTGAAGTCGACCAACCCGCACTCGGCCAGCGTGGTCGACTAGTGGTCGCCTAATCGCTTTTATTCAGGGTAGTCTCGAGCCCCATGAAGATCCTCGGAGACATCGCAATAATTTTAACCGGGTACTAAACATATTTTTTTTTGTAATATAAAATTGATCGATATTATGTTAATTTACGGTTATCTTAAAACTGTCGTAGTTAATTTGTAACCAACTATTAGTAGTAGTACTAGTAGCTTATCATCATCACATCATCATCAGTAACTTAACATTTCTCCATCATATTTTGCACCTAAGAAACGGGCACGACCTTCGTTTATTTTCTCTAGATAAGATTAGAAACCTCATTTTCAAAGTAAATGACCATTAGACTGTCTCGTCGACGAATATGTGTTATATAGTGTTTATTGTGTGCAATAGAAACAACTTGTGTCATTCTAGCAAGATACGTTCGGTACAAAAATACAGAGAGTTTTATTTTAAACGAAACGTATTGGTGAAGAACTTTGAGCTTGCCCTTGCTCTATCTAGAGTTCAACTGGTTTTATCATGTCATTGGAACGGAAATAACAGTTTTCAAGAGTATATTAATTACTGGCGTATTTATATACACCTGCCCAGAACTCCGACAACATTCAGGAAACAATGTCGTACGCACGATATGCAATCAAGCGAGCCATACGCTTTAATGACAATTTCTCATTTCCCTAATAAAATGTAAACATTTGTATGGCACTAACTCTGTGCACTGGGCTACGCTCGCGTTGTGTAAGATTTTCCCGTGGGGATAATACTTTTCCCGTAAAAAGTATCGTATGTGTTAATTCAGACAACAAACTATCTACATTCCAAACATCCAAATCTTTTGAGTAGTTTAGGCGTGAAAGCGGAACAAACATCCAAACATAATTTCACATCTTCTACAATATATTATAAAACTAAGTCGGGTTTGTTCGAACAATATAACTCGAGAAAGGTTGGACCGATTTTCATGGTTTTTATAATAATAATAAATCATTTATTTCAGGCAATATTTACATAAATGTACAGGGTGTCCAAAAAGGGTGTTGGCAGTTTATACCCAAAAATTATATATGAAAAATACATCATTTCATAATTTTATTACTATTTGCAAAAAGTACATACAATGGAAAGTTTACGACAAAAATATTATGTTATCCAAATGACGTCCATTACGTCTTAATCCATTTTCTAATGATATTCGCACTGGGAGATAAAGAAATGTCCCGTACATTGAACTGCGCGCGATGTAAGCGGCGAGCTGTTATTATCGAATTATTGTTTTGATAATAAGCTCTTACACAAAATGCGCGCTGAGCTCGGGTATACGAATCCATTTCAACGAAATTTCCAATAAATTCCACGTATGACATTATATTTGTTTTTGCTATCTACCTTCATTCAGACGATTCATTGATATTTAAAAGTGCTAATACCCTTTTTGGAGACCCGGTATACCCGTATATATATTTTATATACGAGTATATATACTCGTATATATATTTTTTATTTGTTGTATTTGTCTCCGTCCCGAATAGCAGAATAACTATTAAAAATATTGGAAAATTAATGAAAAATAAAGTAAAAAACTTTTTCCCATACAAAATATTAATGTGTAGGGTAGGTATAGAATATATGTAGAGTAAGTGTAGGGTACATGTTGGGTAGGTGTAGGGTAGGTGTAGGATAGGTGTAGGGTAGGTGTAGGATAGGTGTAGGGTAGGTGTAGGGTAGGTGTAGGGTAGAGGTAGGAAAAATGGCAAAACAACGTCTGCCGGGTCAGCTAGTTCATAATATTAGTGTTATGTGATGTGATGTGATACGTACAGGTCCATATCAATAAGAAGAGATATAATTAAAATATACAATTAATCAATGACATCATTTTAATAATACGCTCGCATAGTTTACGTTACTAGATGATCGAATTACTAAACAACTATCAAATATACACTAATGGATTGCATTGATGATATCAGTGCAGATTCACGTGACAATTATTGCAACGTTTTACGATGTACAGTTAGAAGAGATGTTTTTCCAAACACACGCCAAATAACAACAAATGACACATAGAATAAGATGACTTGTCGTGTCTTTTGTGTTAATTTTACACAATATAAATAATAACTCAAATTTTTAACGGGTCTAGGTTTGATGACGCGTTGAACTGTTAGACAATGAATCTTAATGATAACGATAACCTATAGAAATGTGGAGAAGAACGGCCGTGATCTAAACAAACAAACTCGAGAGACTCCTTAAAAACACCACTGACAAACCGTTGTAGCCCAGCAGCTGCCATGACAGCACTGCTGGCCGCACGATGATAAATAGTGGTTTGAAGGTGGTGAAGATGAGGTAGAAGATGTAGTTTTAGATAGAGAGGTAGCATGGCAGATGAAAACAAGGTTCAGTCAAGATAATTAGCGTAACACTTAAAAAGCTTACTTTCAAATAAAATCAATAAAATACGATTAACAAGATGATCACAGTCTGACGACTTGAGTTGCAAATTTTGATGAAAATGACAAAACCGAAACGGATGGATTCGAAATTTAAAATTAAATAGTAAATGAACGATGAGACTGCCAGTACTTAAAAGTACTGAATTGCCAGAAACAAAATAGCAGAAGGTAGGATAGCAGTACTGCTACAGTCTCATGAGACCTGTCGTATTAATTTAGAATTTGTATGTGTATTAGCCGTGTGGTGACGGCAGAGTAGAATACATTTGTCACCAACCCCTACTCTTCCCGTGGGTGTCGTAAGAGGCGACTTAGGGACTACACAATGAACAGGGAACGGGCAGCAGCGTTCTCTGATACAGTAACCTTTTAATCTGCGATCTCCAACCCGCCTGCCAAGCGTGGAGATCATGGCAAAACCCTCCACTTAAGTGGAGGAGGCTCATAGTCCAGCAGTGGACTGTAACGGGCCGTTGATTGAATATGCGACCTGATTGTCACATATTATTATTTGACCAGGGAGAAATGGAGAAGGAGGCGTTCATGTCCGCAGTCAGCAAAGACGCCGAACAACGCGCTGCAGACCGCAAGGTATTGTATTAAATTACTGTCTTTGTCTATTCTTTCAAACAGTTGAACTAGTATTTATTTTTTTAGAGAGGTCTTATGCTCGGCCCCAATTTCTTTATATTATTATAACGGTCTGGATTATAACTTGCACTATTTTGGCCTGATTGACGACTTTTTGATAACCATGCCTTTAGTAGGCTCCAGCTCTGCGATGGGTACTCCTATGATCTGATAACAACAAAATAACTAAAGTTCAGTTCAACTAGGGATAGAGCGTCGGTGGTCTAGAGGCTAGAGCCGCTGCCTCTCAGCCGGGAGACGCGGGTTCGATCCTCACCACGAACCAATGTGTTTTCGTATATCGAATTTATATTATATACGTTTATTCGACGCTCTTACGGTGAAGGAAAACATCGTGATGAAACCTGCACACTCCTGCGAAGAAATTCAAAGGTTGTGTGTGAAGTCGACCAATCCACACTGGGCCAGCGTGGTCGACTAAGACCTAATCGCCCAAATTCAGGGTAGGCTCGAGCCCCTCAGTGGGGACGTATATGGGCTATTGATGATGAGTTCAACTGCTGTCCTTTTTTCAGGTTCGTCGTGAAAAGGCGGATACATTCAAGACCATGGCTGTAAAGGCTTTTAACCGAGGGGAGTACGAGAAAGCCCTCTCTTGTTACAACAAAGCCATAGAGCAGATCAAAGATAACGCTACATTTTACTGCGACAGGGCACTGACCAATATCAGACTGGGAAACTATGAAAAGGTAAGGATAGTAAACTAAATGTTGCCTGGGGGTAATTGCTACCTTAGCAACAAGGCCGCCTATCTATACACTATTATTTAAACTACATTACAAAGTAAATTGTATAATAAAGTATATATATATTCTATTCTAAAATAATTAATAAGGTAAAGGAGAAGCATATTATTCATTACCTATAGGAATATCCCAGGTGCGACAATAAGAGTAAAGGCGGGAAAAAACATCTATTTACGATCATAAATTTAACATTAGATAACATCATATAATGTCTACAGCCTACAATAAAAGGATCGGGCTTACCCAAAGCAATCAGTCATTCGTCAACCTTAGGGCTCATTATACGTCCCCACCGAGGGGCTCGAGCCTACCCTGAATTAGGGCGATTAGGCCTTTTTCGACCACGCTGGCCCAGTGCGGATTGGTCGACTTCACACACAACCTTTGAATTTCATCGCAGGAGTGTGCAGGTTTCGTCACGATGTTTTCCTTCACCGTAAGAGCGTCGAATAAACGTACATTATGAATTCGAAATTCGAAAACATATTGGTACGTGAAGGGGATTGAACACGCGTCTCCCGGACGGGAGGCAGCGGCCCTAGCCACTAGACCACCGACGCTCTACGACGACTGGTCGACTACATGCATTTTTTTTATTTTTTCGCAGATGTATGTACGTTTTCCATTACCATACGTAAGAGCGTTGAGCGTACGTTATGATAATTTTCTAAATACGAGTACACATTTTGATTGGTATGTGATGGAATTCGAACAGCGACTTTCTGTGACCAATATCCTTAAATTATCTAAGCTTTCTATAGAATAACATAAAAATATATTATTACGGTGGAATAGGAAACGTTTTGACTCCTGTAATTCTAGACAATGATGTTTCTAAGACGATCTATCAATCTTATGATTAACCATCAAAACAAAGTTAGTTTTATCATCAACAGGCTCATATAAGTCCCCACGGAGGGGCTCGAGCCTACACTGAATTAGGGCGATTAGGCCTTAGTCGACCACGCTGGCCCTGTGCGGGTTGGTCGACTTCACACACAACCTTTGAATTTCATCGCAGGAGTGTGCAGGTTTCGTCACGATGTTTACCTTCACCGTAAGAGCGTCGAATAAACGTACACATTGGTGCGTGGTGGGGATCGAACCCGCGTCTCCCGGACGCGGGTTCTCGCTCTTGTTAGTTTGACGCGAGTAATAAATTACCTTTGATCGTAAATCTTAACTTAACTAGTATCAAGTTTCCTTCGAAGCAGTAATGTATACGAACAAAGTTATTAAACCAATAGTTATTAATTTCCAACGCTATTTAAAGCTGAATTTCCTCAATAGAAATTGTGAAGTGTTTGTTAACATTCACATGTTTATAAATATCTCGCTAGGAGGTCGCATAAACAGGTACTTGTAATTTTAAAAACCTGTATGCGATGTTTAGGTTTTTTATACGAAGCTGTGACGCAAACGCGATAAAATAAATAAATATGTTTTATAATAGTTAAAGTTAGCGGGATGATAAGTATACGTGTCTAGGACAACCCGATTATGGATTTATGGGGCAATTATAAATGACATTGAACACGTTCAAATGACTATAATGAATTTTACTTCAAATCATAAACGATTTACTGTACAGTTATACTTTGCTAAAATATTTACATCGAACGCGACAATCAACTCAGTATATTAAAGAAACACGAATATAATTTCAAGGTAAACAAATCAATGTTAATCAGTACAGTACAGTAGCAAGATAATTAATAGACTGAATCAATTACTTACGCGCTACTAATAGAGTTGGTCAGTGAACTACATCGGATACATCTATCCCTATCTGTTGTATGGAAACTCCATTTGCTAAAGCGAGAAATGTATTTGATTACCTTGCCCCAACAATCGCTTTGGCTATAGATGTTTGTATACAAAAAAATTCAGCGAACGATGATGTTAGTAAAAAAAGTAAACATTTCGAGCATAAAATGTACCGGAAACCTCTATTGACTGGTTTCACATTACCATAATGATTGTTAGAGATCTTCATCATCATCATCATACCAATGAAGGTGAAAAAGACTTTTCAATGTCAAAGTCAAAATTATTTATTTCCATAGGATGTTATTACATCACTTAGATCCGTCATTACATTTTCTTGGGTGAGTTCACTACCACAATGGTGGAATCTGTGGAGAAGAGCTCACCGAAGAAACTCCACAGTCGTCGCTTCTTTTGCGTTTCCTTTTTTAAATAAAATATTGTCAATTACAAAATTAATGCTTAATATATATCAAAAAAGCCTGCTACTCAAACAGTCTATTCCCATGGACATCTGTCTTCTAAGTAATCAGACATCCTATAGTAACCTTTTTTATACAATTTCTGTTTTATAATTATTTTAAACTTGTCTAAAGGCAAGTTTTTAATACCATCATGAGCGAATGATTCATCATATTTACCAAAGACCTCGATCGTGGTATTTTGTTTACAAAATTCTGTTGAACTTCATCGAACTTTCCAAAAGACATCTACATTTTATATGTCCTTCTGTAACTTGTATGACATTATCAGAAACCTTTCTAAACTTATTTACGATATTACATACAAATTAGTCATCCATCATCGCTTATCGTCCACACGGACAATATTGACAAACTTGAACCCAATATATAAAATTAAAAAGTTATTGGTTTTGTTGTCGTGACCTTGTTATTGGAATTAAATATATTCGATCCGCTTTTTATGTAGAAACAGTTAAGCAAACAAGAAAAACAGATGAAATTTACTACATGTCTTGTAAATACATGGGAAGATAAGCAATGACCTTACTAACAAAACCAACGAAGAGATGATGTGTAGTGTAAAGGCTTTTACAAATGTCACAATGGGGTCTAAATTGCTTAGAATCGTTTCGTACAATGAGACCCGACAGATGGTGCCAGGCTCAATAAATGTTTTGAAAATGAAATCGGCCTTTTGTGTGTTTTGAGTAGTAGTTTTTATGGTGGGAATATTATTACCTACACAAATTTCAAAATATCTGAGAATTGATCACTAATACGGGGGCCTAGATTGACAAGAGTCGCCAATGCCGCCGGATATGGTGCAATGATGATTATAATAATAATAATTATTATTTATTATTATTTTATTATGGTTTTGATAGCTGTTGGTTTTCCTGGAAATTAAAAAAAATAAATTATGGGCTGAAGGATAACATCATAGATAATCGAAATTTCTTGACAGTATTGTTGAGATTGCGTAGCGAAGAGAAAGCTTTGGCCATTCCAGTCAAGAAGAAGGGCAAAGGCCGGCCCTTGGCCACGTGGTGGATAACCGTTACCAAGGATATGGAGCGAGCGCAGCTGAATGCACAGACAACCCAGAACAGAATTTCTTGGCGCCTAAAAGCGAGGAGGGCCGACCACAGATGATGGGAAAAGGCAAGGAAGAAGAAGAAGAGATTGTTGAGATTGCGTTGCCGAGTAAAAAGAACAAAGTTTCATTTGAATATAAAGTTGTATTTGATAGTCACGAAGACGATAAAGTTGTTTAATAATATTCTTCTCCCTTCTTATCCAATTTAGAGCAGCTTATAGATAAAGTGGCTCTCTCAGACACTGAAAAAACTACCAATCGCGTTGCGGTTGTCTCGATATATTTTGCTTTTGCTATGCTAAACACGTGTCCTAGATTTGGATTTGACTAACTGTAAAACTTGCACTTTGGCAATAATTTTGACGTCAAGCACCGCTACAACGCTATACTTTGACATGTTAATAGAAAGGTAAAAACCAATAAGAAATGAAGATGAAATCCATTTGAAGCTAATTGAAAGAACTCATTTGGTGATAGTTCGACAGATAACAGACGGGTATAGATAGATATAGGACTGACTAAGGACTGACTACAATTTGAACTATATTCTATAATAGCACAGTTGGACCGATTGCATCACGATTGCATCAGAACAGCATCAAATAAAATGCATTGAACAGCTAGAATTTTATAAAGTAGACCCTAAGTTATTTATCAGTGCATCTACCCACTACACATGAGGACCTTTTTTGAATAAGGAATTCAAAATTATGTATTCAATAACAAAAAAGTAAGTTTAAAGATCTGGTATCTATTTAATATAATTTGTGATTATCTGTGAATGTTTCGATCGAAACAGGAAATCACGTGTATGTATTATAAATTGGAAACACACATAAAATGCAAAAGTTATGACTGCATAATTAAGGAAAATAGATAACTGAGTGGATAAACAACAAAGTAAGCATGCGGTCTGAAGAGCGTGTGAGGTGCGTGCACGCTCGTCTGATAAGCTTCACGCTCGTCAATACACGTACTCGTACTAAATAAAGCTGTTTTACACGAGGCCATTCCAGTAGACCAAGTCATTACTGGCGTTGTGTAATTACAATGAAGCGTGTTTCGTCAATTTCTCAAATTGAAATATTGACAAAAAAAGTAATTTTGCACATCGGTTATTCTTTTTACAAGCGCAATTATCAGGCTAACTGATGATTTATTTATTGCCAAACGATTGTTACTGGCCAAAGAGTTAAAATGATTGAATTGCAATTTCTTTTTTGTAAATCGAATATTTTGTGGTTGATCAATTCCAAAATTTTAACACAAAAATGTTGACTGGCTTTTGACAAATTGATAATCGAGCATGTTTTTTCTTACTTATTGGCTCATCTAATGGCCTCATGTAAATACTCTTCTACAACCTACGGGTTACGATATTAATAAGTATGTTCGTTCTATACTATAGTAATCAATGTAATAATTGTTAACGCAATATTTTATTTAGTTTATCAGGAGAGGTCAATAACTTGATTACTTATTAGTAAAAGTGATTAGCTTAGCTACTGTGAAATAAGATAAAGAATCAATGGTTATTTCTTTCTGTGATCGAAGGGTTACTTAGTGTCAAAATTTTCGTTTCATACTGTTGAATTGAAATCATTCATTCATCCATTCATTCATTCAGTTTTTAGACAAAATATTATACAATTTCAGTTTGATGATGAGAGCGTCGGTGATGTAGTAGTGGCTAGGGACGCTGTCTTCCGTTTGGAAGACGCGGGTTCCATCCCTACCACGTATCAATGTGTTTTTGAATTTTGAATTCATATGTACGTTTATTCGACGCCTCTACGGTAAAGGAAACCTCGTGACATTCCTGCGAAGAAATTCAAAGGCTTTAAGTGAAGTCGACCAACCTGCACTGGGCCAGCGTGGTCGACAAAGGCCTAATTATCCTAGTTAAGGGTAGGCTCGAGCCCCTCGGTGGGGACGTATATGAGCTGTTGATGATAAGAATAGACTCAATGCTCAGTCAATTTTGTGTGTATATAAATAGTTTCCAATCGGTTTTCGTATCGCTTACATTGCTTATCTTATCTTCAAGGCAAATTAAGTCCCAGAGTTACTCATTGTTACATTGTTAACTTAGAAAATTGTAATGATAATATGTTTTATTTAAACTGTATTACACTTATACTTTATAACTTATACAATAATACTTGTATTATAATAAATCAAAAGGAAAAGTAAGGAAGGTACGATCAGCCGAATCATAAGTTTCATTCAGATGAATTATATGAAACGCTTTGTATGTTTACGTGTGGCTTCTGATTTTTCCTGCAGTAAAAAGTGTCCTCTGTCACTTTCCCAAAAACCATCTTTTCTCCTGCAAGTGAGTGAGGAACTAGTGACACTAAAACGTGCTGTTTTGTGCTCTTATTCTGACAATGATTTTTTTTCCAGGTGTTCGACGACGTACATTGGGCCCAACGTCTTAACGAGAACAGCTTGAAATCGCGCCTTTACCGGGCGAAAGCTCACAAGGAATTGGAACAGCTGGACAAATTCCAGGAGAGCAAGAAGGAGCTGGACGAGATGTTTCCGCAGCATAAGGAGCTGATAGAGTTCTTCCTCGAAAAGAAGTTGATAGTCAAGCGGGAGGAAGAAGAGGAAGAGGATCGAGATACTATTCTTATTTAGATGATCAGAATGTAGCGAGTATTTTTTTGAGGATGAGATGATGTAAGTTGAAGAAGGAGAACGTAGATGCTTAGAATGTAGAGTTTTTTTTTCTTTTTTTAAAGTTTCGCCACAAAAAGGACGGCAGGAAAGTGAATGTTGTGGAAAAAAGGATGAATTATTATTTTCAGATTTATTATAATATTTTCTTTTATGTTAATAATTATAATTGCGTTTCTTAAAAGTAGATAATAGTTTCATTCATTTCTGTTTTAGCTGAATTATATTATTGAAAATGAAGCACTATGCATATAAAATAAATCCGCATTTGTAATATAAGTAGGGCTAAGTCGCTTTCTGATAGCGAAATCATTTAGTACCGTTATCTATATAATATGATGAGTTAACATGAAAATAAAATAAATGACGATGGATGGTGGGAACGATTTCCATTGAGAATAACCATTAATAGTAATAGTGGCGCTAACTTTCCCACAATACCCATTACCCATACCTATTTCCATCGGTCAATTCTTATCTCAATGGGTATACAGCGACTGTTTTGAGAAAAAAGTGAAGTCCCAGTATTACCACTGCAATGGGTAATGGGTATAGTGGGGCCGACCCATAAAAATTGATTATTTCACTAGCTATAAACTCACGCTGGTTGCAACAGTATTACTATTATTAATAATAACTATTTTACTCTTTAAGGTGAACTGAAGAAGTTTCCCCATAATATTATACCCAAATATGTTTACAGGTAGCGCACCGAGCGTTAAATGTTGGGTATATCTCTCGGTGTGTGTGTGTGTGTGTGTGTGTGTGTGTGTGTGTGTGTGTGTGTGTGTGTGTGTGTGTGTGCGCGTGTGTGTGTGTGATCCGATGGCATTGCCAAACTGGCAGGATCACGCTGGATGCGGATGGCACAGGACCGTTAACACACATATCTAACGGGTTATTACCACGATTTTGATTTAAAATAAGCTTTTAAGAAGGGTTAACATTTGCTATTTGTCTACGGGACTCCAATAAAACATGGCGAAGGTCTTTGACCGCTGCAATGACGGTCACCGGTCAATGGGCCGGTAGAACAGCTATGCACCTTTCACTAGCATGAACAGTGCAGCAGAAATCACGGGCCACGTGACAGGACAGGTGACCCCGAAAATTATTTGCAATGTCAGCTATTGTTCTTCAGGCGGTAGTACTATATTAATAGGGGATCGGACTACTTTTTTTTAATTTTATAAATCCAAACTTCTTAGTTTCTGTTATCGAACACTAAAATAATTTTTGCTGTATCTTTAAAAATTACCGAGTTATAAAGGTTTAAAATTCAAGATTAGACAGAGCGGCACATACCCACTTGTGACGTCATTTGTTAGTAACGCCATATAATCTTCATACAAAAAATCGTTTTTGAAAGAGACATTGAAACTTTAAAAAATCACTGTAAATTCGTTTTTCGACCGATTCTGTTTTTTCTTCGCGAATCGTCTGCTACTAATCTATATTTTAAAAATAATTATTAAAATATGGTGAACAGGCCGATCCCCTATTCTGCGATACAGGGGTCCGCTACACAGCCTGAATTTATGAGCACAATCCGATTACAATACATAGAGCGTCGTCTCTCTCACACTATAATCGTGGTAATAACCCGGTAGATACGTGTGTCAAGTCACAAGCCAGTTGCACAATTCCTTCTGACTTGACTTAATATAATATTGCGTTGTCAATATAATAGGATTTAGATTAAGCTAATTAACATTATCATCAACAGCTCACGTACGTCCCCACTGAAGGGCTCGAGCCTACCCTTCTTCTTCTTATCGAGTCGATTCGGTGACTATATGGTGGAGGACCAGTACTCCGCCACAGACACGGCTGCGTCCGTGGCATTGTTCAGGTCCTCGCGTGTGCAGGTGGTAGGACACGCTGGGCAGGATAATAAATGGACCATTGTTTGAGGAGACATGCCACACAGACATTCACTATCTGAACCTTTGCATGTTTTCTTTACTTCGGCCGACTTCCTATGTATGTTGAGCCTACCAAATGCAAATTAAAAATGCAAATTAGTCGACTTCACACACAACTTTTGAATATCTTCGCAGGAGTGTACCCGGTTTCCTCCTTTATCGTAAGAGCGTCGAATAAACGTACATTTATGAATTCGTATTTCGAAAACACACATTGGTACATGGTGGGAATCGAACCCGCGTCTCCCGAACGGGAGGCAGCGGCCCTAACCACTAGACTACCGACGCTCTTAGTTCCGGTTCTTCTTCTTTCGAGTCGATGGCTCGTCAAAGATTTTATATTTAATTTGCCCAGTATGCCGCCACCCTGATTGCTCCATCTGAGGCCTCCAGGGAGCACGAGTCAGGACAAACAGGACACGATAGAAGATGGGCCATTGTCTGCGGAGTCGCGCCACACTCGCACCGAAGGTCCGCCCCGTCTAAAAAACCCCACCTGAGACGGTTTTCTTTACTCCGACCGACTTGGGTACGAAGTCTGTAGACTTCCAAAGAGTCCTTGGAAGTTCACACCCAGTGACTTTCCTAGAGCTGGACGAATGGAGGAGACAGCGAAGTTTGCGCCCGCCAGAGGTCACATCTGGCTTGAGACGCCTCGCCTGAATCGGAGCTGTACATTTGTAAAAGCTTTTGCGGCTTTTCAGCCTTTGTGGCACAGGAGAATAATTGTGCATAGGGTGCCGTTGGTCCGATTCAAGTTCCGGTATTATCGATTTATCTATAAAAGTCATCAAGCAAGACTTATAAAAACCTTGAGCTCGCCAATCTCAGTGCATTTAGAGCGACCACGTGTAAGCGTGATATAATTTAAGTAGATAAAATGTAGATAAGAAATTACTGGGAAAGTTACGTCGTAGGAGAAACCGCGTAGAGCCGGACTTGTCTCTTGTTCCGTGTGGAAACTACCTGTTTTACGATATACTCTATAATACCTAACAAGTCTATCACTACCTAGTGCTTAGAAAATGCTTTAAAGCCGTGTCTCCTGCGAATGTTTTGGTCTACACACTATACAAATCAGTCTACACATACACAAAATCAAATGTTTCAAATGACGTCTCCTGCTCAGAAATGTTTCGGTTCGACACGCACCCGTAATCACGTTCCGAATTACTGTCAGCAGGCAAAACTCATACGATTTTTTGCTTTTCTGATCGCTGACTGCGCTGAAAGTCTAATTCAGAATGCGCACATAGAGACTCCGAAGAGGAGGAGGAAATCTTTGCAATCAAGATTTCTGAACGAATGTTTTCCATCGCAAATGCAAAACATTTCATAGACAATTTGTGTAGAGGAACCATAGACAAACATGCATTTTGTTTTTGTTTTGTGTAGATGTTTTCTGTGTATTGTGTACAGCAAAACATAGCAGGAGACACGCCTTAATAGTCGATTTTATGACAAAAGGGTGCAAAGATATATATTTATGATGAGGGCGCTATTTTGAATCCGGAGCGGAGCAAAGGACAACGAACAACATTTTAATCTCTAGAAATGACCGTGCGTTATATTCGACCCTTTTTTTAGGCATGAAAATCATTTTTATACACTTCCATATTATGTTCAAACCGCGAAGTCAGCTAATGATTTGGTACGGAAGGTAGAATTTTATGTTTCGTGAGATTTGAAGAATGTTAATCCAATTTTAAGCACAAGAGCTCAATCCTTTCCGGCTAAGTGCTAATATTATGAAGAGGTCTTTCCTGCCCAGCCAGGCTATTTGATTTCAATCCAGTCGATCGACTCCATTCGGTAAAATGATTGTACGAATTATGTAATCATAGTAAACTATCTAGTGGGTGTAAATGGCCATGCAAAATATTATCTGTTGCGGATTTTCGGTCAGCAACCCTTCGTGAAATTAATTAACAAGGTCTACTCACCAAGCAGCATCAGGACTCCGACGAAAGACACACAGGAATACAGGAATGGCAAGTAAGTCCACAGATCTGTTGACAAGATAAAAGAGTGATGATTTATAAACGATAAATGATACATTCAGCCCCCGCTGCATGACCGACCACCGTCGATAAAATAAAACTCGACATATAAAGTGACCGCCAACAGTATCCAAGTTTCGATCGCGCGAAGATAAGAACTAAGTTACTATTGGCGGTTACGTTTTATGTCGTGCGGTTTATTTTATCTACGGTCGTCATGCAGCGGGGGCAGGTCATAATAAGCTTTTTTTTAAATTGATCCCAGTTTCAAAATGTCCCTTTCTGAAAATATTGTGTTAAACTGTAAAATAAAAGTGTCTTATTTAGGTGCTGTTGAAATGATAAATATTTTTTCTACCAGTTATTGCTGTTAGCTGCTCTACCAATAAAAAAAAACCGGAAAAACGTACCTTATTATAATTGAATTAATTGGCCAGAGTATCATTAATCGGGGGAAATATTCAACAATACTATACTTTACCCTATTATCGATAGTCATAAAGAATTTTACGGTAAAACAAAAGAGAAACACGGAAGAGGTTACACATGAAAGTATAAATACCTAGGAACTGCAAACATAGTCTTCACAAACGAAAACAATAAAGAATAGCATTCCTATCAGTCATCGTCACTTGTTGCCAACTTTCAAAACAAGTTGAGAGAAACCGCGGCGCCCGCAGTATCTATCATAAACAGGATGACTACAACATCATCAACAGCAAAGCCTACCTACTGACAATGTTAGATAATATCTAACACTCACCGGCACATCTAACCGCCCACCCTTCATTTCAGGGAATACTCGTGATTCTTTATATTTCTATTAGTTACAGCTGATGTTAGTTAAAAAATAGTTAATTTAATGTTTATTTAAGTGTGTTTAATTTATCGTAAAATTATCAATAATTAAATTGTAGTGTATAACAATAAGCGTAATTTAAATTTAACCCGAAATACAAGAGTGGGGCGGTTAGATGTGCCGGTGAGTATATATTTCTAACTAAAGGTATATCTATATCCTCTCACTGTCGGTTTTGGTACATTTTAAATTAACGTTTTCGTCTGAATTTTTGCAACCAAAACAAAGGAGGCTTGTGAGAAAAAGACAGAACACATTGACACACAGATTGTTTACAAAACTGATAAATGCGAGATTTTAGGCGTATACAGACACAGAGAGTAAAAACACACTTTGTAAATCTCCGACTTTAGTTTTGAGTCGACGACACTATATCGTTTTCTTTATTTATTATATATGTTATAAAAGCTAAAGCTAATACAAATTTTAGAAGTTTGATTGAGTCGGCTATTCGGGTGAATAATCTCGCCACTAAACAGAATAATCGATTTGAATATAAACGCACGCATGATACGACATTTTTTGTGTATTCTGAAAGTCTGAAGCTCTTTGTTTCACACAGCAACAAATCAACGAGATTTTACGCTAGGAGGAATATCATATCGATGCTTATGTTCAGAAAGTTACATAGGTTTTTTAACGCAGGAAAGAACTTATTCCCTACAGGAAAACCAAAACTCAACCGCTGGTGTAGGCTAGTACAGCTAGAACTTAATTGATCACTTCTAGGTAACATCGTAGTGATAACCCTAAGAAACGTGTTATTAATGGTACATTACACTTATTTATTGTCTTAATTTATATTTTAAACGAGGAATTCTTGTAATAAGAATCTCGGAAACGACTGTAACGATTTCGATTTTAACATATAGCGGGCAATAAATCAATTTAGCTAGGTTTTGTTTTTAGTAAAACGAGATTTCCCCGTGTATTCAGGCTTAAAAGAATTGGTACGCCATATTTCATATTATATTTTCATATTTATTTATTTACTTACAAATGGTAACAATTTGATCTTACTACATAAATACAGTCTCTTATTTGATACCTCGTAAGGTGTTGCGAATTCCCCTTAATTAATTACATACCCGTATCATTAAAAGATACAGGTAATTTCGCCATCATTTACAACGCCACAATAGCTCAGTCGGGAAACCGTGAGTCTGCAATGTCTATTTTGAGTCTTGAGTTCGAATCTCGACAGTTTTTTTTTTTTATTTTGTTCATGTTTCTTTTTGTATTTGTTATTTACTTTTTTATTTTCCATTTAGTTATTTAAATACAAAAATTACAGAGATAAACATTTCTTATACTATATTTTCGTGATCCGAAAATTTTCCAACAGATACGGCACGAGCAAAGCTCGGTCGCCCAGGTATTAGTCACAAAAAGAGTTCCGACTTAGCAACACTTAGCTAGCATAATGAAATTTTGTAATTCGTGATTCATTGCGTGTTTTCTGGCGATGTTTCCGGCTGCTAATGGTCGCTATTCACAGAGACATGACCAGTTCAAAAAACTATTTGTCACGTATTTGGCTACATCTGTTTCACTCTACGACGAGCAATGGATGTAGAATTGTAGACTATTGACTCTGCAGTGTATTTTATTTTAGTGTAGGTATTGTAGAGTGGGTGTCGTAAGAGGCGACTTAGGGACTACACATTGAACAGGGAACGGGCAGCAGCGCTCTCTGATACAGTAACCTTTTAATCTGCGATCTCCAACCCGCCTGCCAAGCGTGGAGATTATGGCAAAACCAAACACTTAAGTGGAGGAGGCTCATAGTCCAGCAGTGGACTGTAACGGGCCGTTGATGTTGATTGTAGAGTGGAGATTGATGAATGTGGCAAATGGAAGGACGTGGTCTCTGTCTACCCTACGGAGAGGTTTATATATGTATGTGTGTGTAGGTAAGTGAGTTGAATCTGATGTCGGCTCTATAACACTGACACCAGGGTTTGTAAGGTCGGTTGTCGATCCTATAACCCAAATGATGAAGAATCACTCAACTCAATCAACAGCTCGTTTTTAAAAAATAAAGTCTATTACAAGTAAGAAAAATTGAGAAACAAATAACAGAAGACCTCAGAAAAACCAATAGCAGAATTTATAGTATTTAGTAGTATTGTACAATACAACTCCTTCTTCATCGTGTGGGTTGCTATAGTTGGGTTATTATAGGACGGGTTCTGACAGCTTCAAAATTTTTCATACGACGTTAACAACTTTTTTAAATAATATTCAGTTTAAAAACCATAATAGCTAAAATATTAAAAAAAGTAACTTCACCTCTTATTTTATCATTAAACAGTATGTAATTTTACTTAATAAATAAATAAAAAAACAAAATAATTTTCCCATCGCAGGCTGACCTCGCCGTATTGTTTCTATGAAAACAGTTTCGCCCAGTCAGTAACAGGATACAACGGCCATACACTTCACGCACAATTACACAAGCGACGCAGGCGCAACAGACTTAGAACCATTAGAACAGACTTAGTAACCATGCAGATGCTAGACAGTTTGTAATCTGCCTCTTTACTTTCCTGTATTTCAAAATAAATTATTTAGAAATCGACTCGTTTCATCGTTTGGAAATCGACTGTTCCTAATTATTTAACTCATATACAAACCTTTCATACATATTTCATATAAACCTTCTCCTGACAATAGCGAAAACATAAAAGAAAGATTTATCCAATTTGGTGCAGTCGTTTGGAAGTTATGCGCGTACAAACATTTCGGTGATTCATTTTTATATATACTCGCCGGCACATCTAACCGCCCACCCTTGTATTTCGAGTTAATTTTAAACTACGCTTATTGTTATACATTACAATAGATTTATTGAAAATTTTACGATAAATTAAACACACTTAAGGGGCTAGTCCGGGAATTTTCAAGATTTTTGTTGAATCAGATCTCATTATCTACGTCAGTAAATGTATTGATTTTCTAAAATATGTTATTGGACTCTATTATCTACGCTTACACTAAGGCCAAAACATGTTTGGTAAAAATCTTTTCGATACAAATTTTATCCAAAGCAGCGTCTTCGATTCTCGTTATTTGAATCTGAGAGGTAAATGGTAATTTATTGGTCGCCGAAATTTAGTTACAAGATAGGTCTCCGACTGCTTTATGTTTTTCGCAAGCAATTTACAAATCAAATTAGTACTTTTTATATAAACTGAGAAAGTAAATTTGGCACTTACGCCATTTACTTGGAGCGCGCGACCATTATTTCTTTCTCTGTTAAACACGTGCGGAGAAGCTTAGCGTCATCACTTTCCTTTCTTGAGCTCAGTCGCCCATGATCTTTGCCGACGACGGATGTGCGCTCGGTGGCGCTCCAAGCCGCCCGGCTCACGAAATAATTTTATTTGGAGAAGACGTACTATGAGTAGGTCCGTCACATCCATCCGTCCGATCCGTTACATTGACAATATTTCTAAATCGATTTTTAATTAAATAAATATAGGTTGGGTCCATACCTGCTGCTTGTATACTTAGTAAGGTTTAGTCAAGTTTGTGATACTATCACTTTCAAGGTCGACACTAATAATACGAGTACACTACGCAAAGGGTATATATGTATGTACAGTGGACGGCACATCATACATTTGTTTTTTCAAATTAGATGTTATTACTATACTAACTAGTTACAGATGTCGATCATTTTATTTTTCTAGTACAACACAGGCAGGCGCGAGAGGAATAGTTAGGTAGTTCTATTCTTCAACCAAATGCGGTTTTTTAGAATTATTTTTATTGTATTAGGTAGGTAAGATATAATTTATTTATTGATTCAAAAGTAAAGTTTGCATACTCGTTACGTAATTTTATAGCCTATACCTAGCTTACAAAAAACCAGCCAAGTGTGTGCGGGGCCAAGTCTTATTTCCAGTCAAAGGATTATATCCCTCACGGGGGAACAACTAAGGATTTTTCCCGCTGTCCCCCAGTATGTTCACTCGAAAAAAAAAAACACGGGACAGTGGGAATAAATATTTCCGTTCTCCCACGTTACATATTATAATTATAAAATGAATGATTGATTTACGAGTATTTTTATTCAAATGATATTTTGGATGAGTAATAATTATTTATAAAAAAATAATTATAATATTGAACAAAATGAACTCATATATTTTTAACTGACAGTTTATTATTTTGTTAGTGCTCTGATTACGAAACTAAAACTTGGGTTAGTGGACTATTCCATTAAGAAAACAACAATTTTTTTTTCTATGAGTTAATGGGTTTGATGAAACTCGGTTAAGAGCACTATTTTGCCAAGGAAACAATGAGGCAATGTTAAAAAAAAAAAAACCAAGAATCTTAGTTTTTATGACAAAATAGAACCTCTAATAAATATAAGGAAATATTGTCACACTTTAGAAATTCTAAAATACTTAATGAATTTCTAAAGAGATATCGTTAGCTTTGCCGTGACAAATCAAAACTACAACATGTCAACGTCTTAGCAAAATAACGTAAAACCTCTCGTGTGGTAATAATCGGCCCATGAAACTGAACAACTTTCGTTCCAAAACTTTTTTAAACTCGTATTTTTTTCAAACAAGGTGATCAGCTGATCGAGTTAATTTGTATGAAAGTTTAAAAACATTTTTTGACGGTACTTAGGTGTCACGTGGGATCGATCTCTGACATAAAGAGAGAACTGCCGCAAGCTTAAGAGTAAAGTTGGTGCCCGGAACAACACCCTGAGACGCCTTACCACTACCCGCTGGAGAGCCAGCGTACGCGTTCTTCGAACGAGTTGTCTTGCTCTCGCTTACTCAGCAGGCGAATATTCGACTCCAGTTTGGGTTTGTTTAGCCCATGCGAGAAATGTGGACACGGCTCTCCACGAATCATGACGTATAGTCACGGGCACCCTGAAACCGACACCACTGAAAAAGCTTTACTCCATGGCAGGAATTGTTCCACCCAGCGTGGGACGTGAGGTCGCTTGCGATATTGAAAGAGCGAAACAGTCTCAAGACAGCAGGCACCTCCTTTACGGCACAACCCTCCTCTTGCCCGTCTCAAGAGTCGCCGCAGCTTCCTCAAGAACTCCACACCCATCGAAAAAGACCCACTTTTAGCACGTAAACATCATCCTATCAGATCCTCGTTTTAACACATTATTACAATTTTTACGAACGAAAACGTTATATTTTTATCACTAGCGAATCGCGATGCACAGGACTGTCCATACTAGGCAGTGTTGGCAGGGTCACCATGCATGAGGTATGGAGACACAGGAGCGTGTCAGAATGAAAGACGTGTTGTGCGCCAGACTAACGTATTGACTACAAGCTACTTAGATGCTAAATTATATCTATCTAGATGTGGTTGAAGTGAGTCATTACAGTTAGCTGAATAAAATACATTTTTTGCCTAGTGACAAGCAAAAAATGTAGGTATGAAGTTAGCTGTCATCGTATGTCATCAAATGTATTTTAGTGATGCCAGACCAAGCGCCCCAATAATTTCAATGGTAAACACAAATAGTCGATGCTTTATCAATAAAATTTCGCGGCGTGGGCAGTCTGATATAATACTAAAGTAAAAGTTTTACAATTAAATATATTTAAATAGCAGATCAAGCTTTACACGTGGCGCAAGATTCTGTGCCATATTTAAAGATGAAGTTTGACATTTGTGTAATTTTTTTATATATCTCGTTTGTCAAGGCAGAGAATCAGCCGTATATCAAATCAAATAAAAATATTTTTATTTATGAATCATTTTTCGACGTCAAAGCTACCATGGATGGCACGGCTACAGGTTACTTTTTGGAGGGCACTTGGAAATTAAACGATTTTATAAAAAAATAAACAACCGTGTAGTATTTTGAGCAAAAAAAATGCAAAATATATTTAGGAACCAACCTTATATCTCCAAATGGTTTTGCATTTAGCATACTTTTTTTAAAACTTTGCATACCCATTTTTATTGACAAAACAGAAACTTTTGATCTTGATTTGAACCAAATATTTGATATAAGATTTCTTTGGTACCAATTACTCATCATTATGACAGTGAAAGAAAAAATAATTGATGTGTTGAAGTGACGTGTGTGTGATAAAAATATTATAAAGACATTTATAGTGATCATCCTGTTTAATCTAACACAAAGAAAAAAATAGACACGATGAAAACATTATGTATTTCCGGAAACATTCACAATATTAATCGTATCAGAAATAAGTAGATACGTATCGATCGTATTGTAAATCGTAAATAAACATCACATTTTTCTTTTTTTGCATCCAATTAATAAATTGACTTCAGTTTGGAAACAATGGAATAAAAATACTCAAAAATCTGTAGGTATTTTATAAATAAATTAAAGTGGTGACAACGGGAATTATTTTCCCCTTGTCCCCTATATAATTTTGAAGTGAAGATACTGGAAGACAACAACTATTGAACGGATTGGTATGAAAGAAATTTGGAATAAAGTTAGTTTATACCCTGGAACACATAGTATACTTTTTACGGGAAAAGGCTTATTCCCACGGGAAAATCTTACACAACGCGAGCGTAGCCGCGGGCGGACCGTATTATAGTAATTCAAATTATACTTACTATTACAATGTCAAAATGTCTGGAATCTTGAAATACTAAATCTTTTATTTTTAGGTGAAATTATAATCATTACTACCCTACACTCTACTACACTAAAGACCAATTAAAATAAAATAAAAAATATATACTCAAAGAGCGAATCATACATAGTAATATACTTTGCGCGATTACATCAAATTAAACAAATATAATATTTTATCATTGTCGCAGAGGTCATAGACCCGCCTCGATGTTTTAGAGCGGGGTCTGTGCGGGGCGGCGCGGGGAGCGGCTGGACGACGCGGGGCGCTGCCCGCGCCGTCTACCTTAGACACACCTCTTGCGCAACAATTTTTTTTCGGCGTAGCGCCTTAAATAAACCTTAAATTAACTACATTTTAACTAACATCAGCTGTAACTAATAGAGTTATAAAGAATCACGAATATTCCCTGAAATGAAGGGTGGGCGGTTAGATGTGCCGGTGAGTATATATGTAAGTAGATAAGATGATTTGAAAAGTCAGTCAACTCTCAGATGGCATAAAATACACGTACACATAATCCAAACATTAAATACAAAATCTGAATGTCCGTGAAAATATCCTGATTTCACGTAAAAGCTCGGGTTTTTTAAGATTTGTCCGGCGTCGAAATTTATGTGATGGCAACCCTAGGTAGCCATAGCATACAGACTTCATGCCCAGTTACATAATATGAATATACATTGTTAGTATTGTAGTCTACCCTGTGGCCCTGCCTTATTTTTTTGATATACAAAGTCTGTGTAGTGTCGGTTCTATACAGATTTTTTTGTGGTATTATAAAATTAAATACATGTATTTGACCACGGAAACATCATACAGTCAAGCATATTTTGACAGGCGTGAAGTTTTAAGTAGTTCAATTTGTGAATACACAAAAGCCACAATAAAAAACAAAATAGATAAGGTGTATATAGAGCGAACACGATGGCAATTTTTATAACAGCTGTGCACCTGTCTACGTCATAATATTTGCATGTTGGTAGATTTGGTATCCGTTTCGATAGGCGTCATCGGCGGAGGTGAGGAAGTAAGCGGGCGGGTGAATTCAATGCAACATGGCGATTTTGACAGCTCGAAGTGAACAGTTACAATAATTGAGTTATAATACATTGCTTAATATTTTCGTGCAGCCAACCGTAGATAAGTGGTACGGCTGTACGTTGACCCAGTAATTAATGGTTCAGGTATTTTAGAATTGACATTTCTATAGATGTTTTGTTTTCATCATCATCTGAGCCGTAGACGAAACGACGATCTGATGAAAGGTGCGAGCAACGCAGGACTGGCTGTGGTGAAATTCTTTGGGGGTAGCCTTTGTCTAGCAGTGGTCATCTTTCAGCAGTGCGCATCATCATCTCAGCCGAAAGACATCCATTGCTGGACAAAGACAACCTTTAAGGATCTCTACAATGTCTGATCCTGCTTAACCCACATCCAGTGGTTTTAATGATTTGTCGCGACTTTCACCAGACCGTCAGTCCACCTTCGTCTGTCTTCCAGTGTGTAGTCACCACTCACAAACTTTCCTGCCAAAGCGTCCGTCAGTTCTCCGTGCAATGTGCCCGCCCACTGCCACTTAAGTTTTGCAATGGGGGATCGGACTACTTTTTTAAATTTTATAAATCCAAACTTCTTAGTTTCTGCTATCGAACACTAAAATAATTTTTGCTCTCTTTAAAATTGACCGAGTCATAAAGGTTTGAACGAAAAGTATAAACTTGTGACGTCATTTTTTAGTAACGCCATATAATCTCCATACAAAAAATAGTTTTTGAAAGAAACAGACATATTGAAACTTTAAAAAATCACTGTAAATTCGTTTTTCAATCGATTCTATTTTTTTCTTCGCGAATCGTCTGCTACTAATATATAATTTAAAAATAATTAATAAAATATGGTAAATTCATAAAGTATGGTGAACAGTCCGATCCCCTATTTTTTGGGCTGTCGGTATTTTCCTGCGGATCTCATTATTTCTAATTCAATATAGCTACATAAAAGTACTCACTTAATAAAGCATCAATACTGGAACGGTCTCCCTCCAACCAGGCCGAGATGACGTACGCCAGTCCAAGCATCACAACGCCTAGCAACGCCAGCACTATGAAGGTCTCATACACTCTGCCCCTGAGTCCTCGGCAGCCGGGAAACCCTGAGGACTCGGAGAAGAGGTAGGCGAAGGGCAGGAACACGAACAACGATAAGTTTGAGAATAGAAACACGTGGTTCCATAGACCTGTAACAAATGTAAAAGGTTGTCGTAGAGTGCAGTGTGTAATTTCTAATAAGGGGGGTTAGGAGTGAGTGTATTGGCTAGGGCCGCTGCCTCCTTTCCGGAAGACGCGGGTTCGATCCCCCATCACCCCGTTTATTCGACGCTCTTACGGAGAAGGAAAACATCGTGAGGAAACCTGCACACTCCTGCGAAGAAATTCAAAGTTCGTATGTAAAGTCAACCAACCTGCACTTGCCAGCGTGGTCGACTGTGGCCTAATCGCCCTAATTCAGGGTAGGCTCAAGCCCCTCGGGACGTATATTATTATGAGGTGTTGACGACTGCGATTTGCAATAGTCAATATAAAAAGAGAAACTGGTTTCTGACAGAACAACGCAGAAAACTACTGGGTGCAGAAACTAAAGTTTAAACAATAGGTAGTTGTTGTGACGTAGGCTCTAAAAAAGGTTATTAGGAAATTCCATCCCTACTACTAGCGTTACAAAAAACCAAAGAAATCGCGTTAAATCTCTATATTTCATAATAATTTATACGATGTCAAGCATGCTACATTGAAAATAATGCGTAATATTACATCAGCTTTCTGTTTCTTACGTCACTAGTCCAACATTGGGCAGTCAATACTTGCTACATACATAGTTCAACAAAAAGTAAATCAACAATGTTTATTTATTTGAACAAACGAATGCGCCTTCTGTATTACTGTTTAAACAACTTGTATGACATTTAGCTACGGCTTTTGTTGAGTTAAAGAGAGTCGGGTAGCGTAGTGGGATAGAGACTACCTTCCAAAAGGAAGGTGCTGCGGTTCGAACATATTAATGTGGAACAAGGAAGAGTGATAGCGGCAAATATTAAATGTTTTTTCTATTATGGCAATTAGTTGTAGGTATGTTATCTTATACTATTGGTAGCATTGTAATATGAAATGTCTATTGTTCTTAGATTCCTAATGTTGGTAAGACTGATTAAAAAAAAGAGAGATTGAATGAATGGATTCTGACGAAATGTGTTAAGTTTTCTTTGAAAATAAAAGACGGTTATTAAGTACTTTCGAGGTTTAATTCCAAGTCCCACATTATTGTGTGTTTTTATCTATAGAAATCATATATATTATTATTAAACTATTATTATTTTAGCAAACTATTATTATATTAGCAAACTATTATTTGTAAGAATAATAATAATCATGAGGAAACATTTTCACACAAAGGAAGAAAATTATGTGATGTAATCAATTTATTACTTCATAAATTACTCTTGTCTAGGCAGAAGATGCAATGTAGATCAAACAATGCCATTAAATGTACTCGTACGACTGTAAAAATTGCACATGATTTAATCTACTTACATAATTAATACACCAATTAATTAATTCCTACTTTCCAGTTTAAATGTTATCTACTTTCGACTGACACTATTTTCTTACGTGTCAGTAACTAAAAAAGAACTAAATTATAATAAATTATGCACATTCATTAACTTTTCATACGATACGTACCTACGACGAAACGATTATTAAAAAGACGGTAGAGTACCTATATTTGTAATATAATATAAGCAACACAACATAAAACTTAAGTGTTATAACTTGGATAAAGATCTCGACAATTAAAACACTTTGTAATGGTCTTTAGACATTAATTCTGTGCTTTATAATTATCTAAATTTATAACAAATGCTTTATTTTAATACCTATCTGTAAATCTTTAAACGATTTAGTGCTATTTCATTATACCTAAACTAATTTCATTTAGCCATACATACCCAATATGCTTAAGCTTCGCATTTCCGTGCTTCGAAAGGTAGGTAATCACACTAATAAATATATTTGGATGTTTGGATATTTAGATGTCTGAATGTTTGTTGCTTTCACGCCTTAACTACTGAACGGATTTGGATGAAATTTGGAATGGAGATAGTTTGTAACATTTGATTAACAGGAAAAAGTCTTATTCCCACACGGGAAAATCTTACACAACGCGAGCGTAGCCGCGGGCGGACCGCTAGTATACAATAAATCTATCAATTAAGCTATGTCAACATCAGAGACTACTGTGTGACTTGGACTTTAATTACAGCAATTTTAAAGTCCCAATACATAAAACATTCACCATTTAATTTTTCACCTTATTTTATGGAGCTTTGAAATTAGGCAGTCTTTATTAAAACTGTATTGTATTGTATCTACTAGGCCACTGACAGTGCAATTCTTGTGGCCAATATTTGGGCTGACGCAGTCTAGGTTTGCCACCGACTCGAAAAAGAATGCCGCCGCTTTTTAGTTTAATTCAGGTACCTATCTACTTAATTTTTGAAATAAGGTCAACTCACGAATTTCACGAAACCTAGGTAGGTTTTGATAGTAGCTTATGTAAAGATAACATTATAAGGAGAAAAAAAAACATGAAATAAAAATACCGACCTACCAACTCATCTGTGAAATCAATGGCGGCGCTAGTAGTAACACAAAATTGTATTTCAACCAATCACAACAGTTCTGAAATTTGACATTTAAACTAATCGCCGTAGTTATAATTATGTCCATTTCACAATACTCTGGTAGGTAAGTATGTAATTCATTTTTTTTTTATTTACGGCGTTTCACTTGTAGTATTTCGCCAGTATCAAGTAGTTTTGCTAAGTAAGTAGCATGAGATACACAGACAGCCCTAATCCTAAGATTAGGGTGCTGTGTACGGTGAAGGACTCCAGTAATATTATGATAGCAGCATTACTGAAGCCACCACGTGACCGCTGCAAGTCATCAATAAAAATACATTTAATATAAAACTTACCTTGTATCAAGGAGCTATTCAGCCACTTGACATAATAGCTGTTCGGATACAATATCAGCACCTCATTGCTGACTATTGACACTGGCAGCAACAGCGCGGAGCCTAGCGAAACGGCCAGCGCCAGTGTGCATAGCCACAGGCTGATGCGGTACACTTTGACCTCATCTTCATCGGTGGAGAAGCAGTCTTCACTGTCCCTGCGACGGAACTTCTCGATCACCGTGAACGAGAGGAGGTAAAGCAGGATGAAGAGGAGCAGGAAGATCTGGAACAAAGAGACGAGCCGTGAGGAAAATGAGGGTCTAACACCAACACGCAGAGCGGAATGGTTGAGACCTGGAGTGCCTAATATTGTAATCTAGCGGTCCGCCCGCGGTTACGCTCGCGCTATGTAAGATTTTCCCGTGGGAATAAGACTTTTCCCGGTAAAAAGTACCCTATGCTCATGTGTTAAATTTCGTCTAAATCCGTCTAGTAGTTTAGGCGTGAAAGCGGAACAAACATCCAAACATCTAAACATCCAAATATATTTTCACATTTATAATATTAGTGTGATGTGATGTGATGTGATAAATGTCCTACCTTTTCAATTTAAATTATATTTTTATTTATTTTGGATTCCCGCGTTTTTTTTTTCCAGCGTAAAAAGTATCCACTATGCCCTAGTCCAGGTAGATAAGACAAAAAATAAAATTACATACTAATAATCAGTTTTTTTTTACCAAACAACTTATCTAAGATACAGGCTCTTACTTGCCAACTGTTGGTATAAAGGAAAAATGCAGTCAGTGCAGTTGATATAACTCTATACAACTCCATTGAAGCTGCACAGTGGGTTCACGTTTTTAAAAGCTAGGAAACATAAAACAAAGATAGAGCTCGTCCAGGCCGAAATAACGCGCTCCACCACAGCATTTACACACACAACTTTGTTGTTTTAGGTTTTAGTTTTTTTGTTTGACCATGACATAGGTAGGCATACAGATCGTAGTTCAGGCAACAGTCGACGCGCTCCCACACAGATGAAGTGTCGTTGTTAATATGCAATAGCACTCGCACATAAACAACTAAATAAGTAGTGGGGCGCGTCATTTTAAACTGGACAAGCTCTACCTAAAGCATAATATGGTTACAGAGTAGGAACAAAAACTCCCTATGTTCTGTTGTTTATTATTAGGCACCAAATTATTTTCGGAAACCATGCATCACATATTTTTCGAAGAATCAAAATCTTTAAAATCTTGCTTGAACGAACATGTTATTTTCTTTAAATACTTTATTCTAAATATGATGGACTTATAAAAATGGCAATCAAAATATGTGGATCAGGTTAATGATGTAAAGAATACTGCTCTAAACAGTCAACATAACTACCTAGAATTAGGGGAAATGACCTATGAAAATCTAGAGAAACATTCAATACATAATTGGTAAGATTTCAAATTGTATATAAAGCAATTTGAAATAAAGTATAATTATACCCATAGACTTCGTGTGGTGACGGCAGAGTAGAATACATTTGTCACCAACCCTTACTCTTCCCGTGGGTGTCGTAAGAGGCAAAGTCAAAGTCAAAATGAAATTAGGATGTTATTACATCACTTAGATCCGTCATTATATATTTTTTCGGGTGAGTTCACTAAGGCGACTTAGGGACTACACATTGAACAGGGAACTGGCAGCAGCACTCTCTGATACAGTAACCTTTTAATCTGCAATCTCCAACCCGCCTGCCAAGCGTGGAGATTATGGCAAAACCCTCCACTTGAGTGGAGGAGGCTCATAGACCAGTAGTGGACTGTAACGGGCCGTTGATGATTGATGATACCCATACTGAGTTATTTAAGTTAACTTGAGGCAAGTATATAGGATGGCCAATTTAGATAGGGCAGAAAGAATGGGTAAATGACTTATGCGTCCCCCATAAGACATGGGTAAATGACATAGAAAAATCTATCTATGACATTGTTCGTAGATTTTAGTGACAAAAAAAATGCATTCATATCTATAGGTATACTAATATTATAAAGAGAAAAGTCTGTACTGATTGTTGATTGACAGATTGACTGACTGACTCATCAACGTACAGCTGAAATTACAGAATCTAGAAACGCCAAATTTATTTATTTATTTGCACAGTCGGTTACACTTATGACATAGACAAGCAATAAGAAGGGTTTTTGGAAAATTCCCCCTCTAAGGGAGAAAAAAGGGGGATGAAAATTTAATTTAGACTGAGCAATCATAATTGTAATAAATTGTTTGTTAGTTTGTTTCAGCATTTTTTCGAAATCTCTATTTTGAGAGGGGAAGTAGGGATTCAATTTTGCTATGGATAGTCTGTAAAGGAAAGAACTTGTAAATTTGGATTTAGACTGAATTTAATAAAACAATTGACACTAAAATAGGGAAATAGGGATTAAATGTTTGTATGGAAAGTACAAATAAAAAAAAACTGAAACACGAACTGAGGGCCTCCTTCATTTTAAAGTTGGTTAAAATGTGGTAAGTATGAATTGACTAGCTGTCTGCCCAATTTTTATGTAGTTCTCTTCTATGATGAATGATCATAATGCATTTCATATGGAGCAGTGGGTCACATTATTGTTTTCATGTTATTGAACTTGGATTATTTATCTATCTGGGACAGGCTGGCTGAATATGAGAGCAACATTTTATTAATAGTTGTGACAAGATAACACTGCAGCCAAAGACATAAGTTATCTAATTAGATTTTAATAACACACATATCTATCTATTTACATACATATCAACCGCAAAAACCTAAGTGTTTATAATCAGATTTTGTTTAATGCTAGGAGAAATTGAATAATTTTAGTGATTAGTGTCTAAATGACCTGAAAAAGAACCCAAAAAATAAATACATTTCCCATAGTAAATTTATTATGTTGCCCAGTATATTGTATGAGAGAGCAATTATTTCTGTTACTAACCTAACCTATATCATTTGGGTTCCGCGAAAGTGTTCTTCCCATGTAGCTTTTTTCTGAGTCACATTTTTCCACAATTGATTATATTTCGTATTTTTGGACACAACCTCTAGACTAGAACTTCTTAAAGAGATTGGATGGAAGTCATGAATAAGGAGGATATCAACTTTGCCAATATTTAAGAATGGCAATAATAATATTTATGAAAATAGATAGGTATTTTCAGTTCAATACACAGATAGAGGATATGCAATAAAAATGGTTTCTCCATTAAATTGGAAACAATTGGAATTGGAACATAAAAACATGTTTACCAAAATTGCCTGGAATATTGGATTTTCTTTCAAAACTTCCCTTTTATACTCAAGTAAGATGGTCACAAGTTGAACGTCATGAGAGTGTCGGTGGTCTAGTGGCTAGGGCCGCTGCGTCCTGTCCGGGAGACGCGGGTTCGATCCCCATTATGTACCAATGTGTTTTCGAATTTCGAATTCGTATGTACATTTGTTCGACACTCTTACGGTGAAGGAAAACATTGACCTCGATTCAGGATATCATGCTCTAATTCTAATTTTAAAATCCAGCTATCCTTTTCGTTTTTATGACCAATGAAAGAGAGGTGATGAAAGAATGATATTGATTTGAACGAATGATAACTTAAAATAAGGGCATAGCTGTCAGTTTAAGAGATTTTTAAGTCGCATGTTTTATTTAAGTGCTCTCTAAAATTGTACAATCGACATGCCCATAAGGTTCAAGTTCGATGTTTGACAGCTCTAATATTAGGATGGCCATGTCCCTTTTCAATCTTTAAAAGGTAAAAAGGAAGGACAAAAATTAAGGATTAGAGCCCGAATCGAGGCCATTGTGATGAAACCTGCTCACTCCTGTGAAGAAATTCAAAGGTTGTGTGTGAAGTTGATTAACCCATACTGGGCCAGCGTGGTTGACTAAAGCCTAATCGCCCAAATTCAGGGTAGGCTTGAGTCCTTCGGTGGGGGCATATTGTATGAGCTGTTGATGATGAAGATGGTCACAAATAAGAGATTGCTACTGACTAAGAATGTTACACTTTATGTATATGCTTGAGTCCCTCAGTAGATATGTATATGAGCTGTTGATGGTGATGATGTCGACATAATATAACCTGACTGTGACTGAAAGCAGACCTGGAACCTGTAACTCCAGGAGGTTGTTTTTTTTTTTTTAAGTTGAGTTTTCCTCTTTCAATTCAATTCAATATTTATATTTATGGCCTCTGTCAATGGTGACAATTCTGCCAGTGTCGAGGTTGGAGAATACATGTGGAAACAAAAATGTTTTGTATGCATTCTACAAGTAAGTAAGTAAGTACCTTGTCTACATGTATTATGAAAAAGATATTGCTAACATAGAGACAAACTACTTAACGTCTCTAATAAATAGATAAGAAAAGTTAAAATAGAAAAATAGGAAGTAATTTTACAACTAAAACTTACAATTTGCTCCCGAACATTATTGTGGAATATCTGTTCACGCAGATCCGTTTCGTCATCATCCATCATCTGTCCAGGACCTTCCTATCTCTTTATTGATATTTCTTCACAATAGTTCACATAAGAAAACCACTTCATCTTCACAGATCATAACATTTTTCACTGGTAAACAAAGGCACACATCACATTAGCATACTCAGTGTCTTATGAGCAGAGATTTAATAAGTCTTCTGCAACCATTATTCCCGGTAATCCACTTATTTATAAAACAGATGAATATAATATAAAACACGACCAATTTTTGCAAGCAATCAGCTGAATAGCAGAAAAGAAACACACCACGACACGACACGAACGAATGAAATGAAATGACTGAATGACAGACGACCGACTTTTTTGTCAGTACTACGCATAAACAAGCAAGCCACCTGAAAAATAGTGATTCTAAAAAGCCATATCGATCGGTATTTTTATTTTAGTTAAATTACTTCTGTGAGTTTGCAATTCAGTCAGTGTCATGTTAATAGCTTAACATATTACTTCTCATATTTTTAACACTTTAGCCATATAACGCACTAAATCTTATTTAAAAAAAATCTTTCTTGTACAGTTGGTTGGTTGGTTGTTTCTTTCAATGTACAGACCTACAAAACCATCTGTGAAATGAACGGCGGCGCTAGTAGTAATACAAAATTGCATTTCTTCAACCAATCATGACTCTTCTGGAAGTTAACATTTCCATAATTATGGTCGTAGTTATAATTTTGGCAATTTCACAGATTCTGTGGTGGGTCTGTACTGTAATTATTTAAAAATAAAGATAATTTTACAATCTTTCTATCCAGCAACAACATTGCATCATTGTTGCTTGCCTCTTACTTACCTATGCTTTTATCAATAGCTCATATACGTCTCCAGTCTTCACCGAGGGGCTCGAGCCTACACATAATTAAGGCGTTTAGGCCATAGTCGACCACGCTGCTGGCTCAGTGCGGGTTGGTTGACTTCACACATAATCTTTAAATTTCTTCACAGGAGTGTGCAGGTTTCATCACGATGTTTTCCTTCACCGTAAGAGCGTCGAATAAACGTACATATAAATTATAAAACACGTTGGTACGTGGTGGGGAACGAACCCGCGTCTGCCTGTCGGGAGGCAGCAGCCCTAGCCACTAAACCACCGACGCTCTATCCCTATGAAAACTTAACCAGGCAGACATTTTTGGCTTAATTTTTGTTCACCACCGAGCTATATCAATGATGAAAGCATTTGATTGTTATTTCAATCAATCAATCAATCAGCCTACTGCAGTCCACCTATTGCAGTATTGTGTGTTGTGTTGGGTTATTGGTTAATCAAAGAAAATATCATGTATCTTTTTGTGTCTTTACACAGGTAGTTTAACAACAAGTTATTCCAGCTCCAGATTATTTCTTTACTTGACTAATAGATTATTATTTAATTATTTTGTAAAATTTACAAATTTACAACATTTAATTTCAGTTGGAGTCTTGAAATTGTTAACAAAACTAGCATACTGGCATAGGATACTTTTAAAATTATGGCTGCTGTTTATTTGCAATTCAGTAAGTGTCAGTCACCACATCACGTGATCGGTTTTTTTATGGATAAAGTATCTGATATCGATAGCATAACATTTCGACTATGCGTACTTCACTATAGTATAGTAATGCCATAGACAAACTATGTTTTTTTTAATACCATACCAACCCTGCGTTCCGAAACGCGCTGAAATCGATTAAAGCACCCGTAATCGCGTTCCGAAATACTGTCAGCTGTCAAAACTCATATTGCTTAATCGTGATCGCTGACAGCGCTGAAAGTCTGAATCAGAATACGCCCCAATATAATACCATAGACAAGTTACTTTTTTGTATGGCACTACTTGAACTTTGTGCCAGTGTCAACAGTGTCAAGTTATTGTTATTATTTATTATTTTTCTTCAAATAAGTAAGTAAATGTAAAAAATAAATAAATAGTATGTAAAAGTGAAACAAAACAAGTCAATACACAAAGTAAAAAAAAGAGTAGGATATTTAATAATATCTCATTTACACATTTTGATATGAGCGCTTGAAACAACTGTCAGTCAAAATAAAAGTTCTGAGCATCGGTTCTGAGTCGTTTCTCTCGTCCATCCTCTTACTCAAAGAGCTCGGGTTTATATCACAGAACACTATTACTATCCTCTTAGTTCGCTGTTGGATTTGCGATGTTTTTGTTCTTTCTATGTTTATTTTGAAAGTTTGACTCCGGTAAACATGGACGTATAAAAATACGTCCATGCCGGTAAATAAGTTAAAACAAATCAGTGTTAGTTTTGATTTTGTAAAATGAGTCACTCTTATCATGAGTGCTTCAAATTGTAAGTATACTTATTTTATAAATTTTAGTTTCTTTTTTTATCTCAGTTATATAGGTATAATATTCTGTCCGTTGGGTTACTAGAAGTGATTCCAAATTAGAATTTGGCCATATAGAAATATCATAATCATAAATTGTTTTCAACTACGAATGCTTTATTTTACAGCTTCCATCCACGTGAAACCGGAGTTTTCGGTTCGAATTGTAGTATGCGATCACTATTTGACAAAACCAACTCCAGGAGTCGACGTTATTTATTCAGTATTCCGAGGATCTGATATTAAACAGGTACAAAGCCGTTTTGATATCTAATTATAAATTTTCCATAACAAGTGCTAGATAAACTATAGCTTATCAGTAAGCCCTTTGCATTCAATGCCAAGTAGTTTGCATTTGATTAATTGCATCAAGGAACGCATTTTACTAAAATGCTAGTTGCTTTATTGCACTTGTTTTGGTCTTTGTGCTAATATGACTCTACTACTTGCTGGACATTGTCCAAGTGCGTCATGTATATAATGTCAGTTCATTCTTGCTTTATTCAAACAAACCAACATCATCAGCAAGACACATGCAAGTGGCAACAAGGTTTTAAGCTGTGGCACAATAGGTTCTAATTATAAGTACCGGTGCAAGCTCCTCAAGCTACAGCGCACTGTTCACAACAAAAGCATTATCAGCTATACAATAACACATAATACACACAACACAGGCAAGTTGAAATTAAAGTGTCAGAGACTAAGAATCATCTATGAATCGTATGATTCATTAAAAAAAAAATACTGTAAAACAAGTAAATACCTTTTTATGATGTTCTTATTCAAGTAGTCTACAGAGGTCACAGTAAAAGTTGAAATTAAAGTGTGAAAGACTAACAATCATCTATGAATTCTATGATTCAATAAAGAAAAGATATTGTAAAAGTGGAGTAGTTAATAATGCAACAGAAGTACAAGGAACTTTAACATGAATATTACCTACAGCTACCTATGTCTTTGTTTTACAGGTCCCGGTGCTGAGGATATTTGGCTCAGCTCCAGATGGTCACAAAGCATGCTTGCATGTTCACGGCGTGTTCCCATATTTTTACATACCATGCCCAACTCCCAATCCAGAGCCCCAGTTTTTATATCAAGTATGAACAAAAAACACAGATATATTATCTTTTTTATGTCTAACTAACCTATCTTATACAAACATACATACATAGAAGAGTTTCAAATTCTCACACAAGAAATGTTTTCAGATTGCAGCAAGTATAGACAAAGCTTTGAACATAGCCTTGAAGCAAGCTACATCTGCAAACCAACACGTCTACAAAATATCTTTAGTTAAAGGGCTGTAAGTACCATTATTTTCATAAAAAATAACCAAGTTTAATTCAGTTACTTCTATGAGTCACACCTAAAAATATTAAGACATTTACTGATTTTTAAAATATTTTGTACAAACATTTCCTGTTTCCTAGGGGTAGTCCTTTCTAAAATCTACAATTTCATTAAATATGTGTTTGTTATTTTGTAATTCTTTCAGACCATTCTATGGATTTCATGATAAAGATCATCTGTACCTGAAAGTTTTCCTATACAGTCCTAACTTGATCAAGCAAGCTGTTGAACTTTGTGCAAATGGTGCCATTTTAGGTCAGACATTCCAACCACACGAATCCCACCTCAATTTCACGCTACAATTCTTCATAGATTTCAATCTGTTTGGCATGAGCAATATTGACTTACAAACTGTAAAATTTAGAAAATCTGGTCTGTCGCAAAACAGTGAAGAACCTTTTGACGTATCTGATGAAATTCGGCTTAGGCCTGAAAGTATTTGTTACTATGAAGCTGACTGTGTTGCTTCCCACATTATTAATAGACAAAGGATAGGTAAAGGAGATGGCATTGAAAATCCGGGTTTAGAAGAGGTTTGGAACCAAGAGAAGGAAAGAAGGAAACAATTGAATGTGTCAATGGCTTCAAAATCTTTATCACAAGGCAGGATAGATGCAGAACAGACAGAATCACATTATAGATTTGAGCAAATGTGCATTTTGAAACTATCTGGTTTAATAGATAAGCCTGTAGAAATACTTAACAATGAAGATGAAGTACAATACCCTGCTGAAAGTTTAGAAGGGTCACAATTGTTCAATGCAGTAGATGTAAGTGTTCACCTCCCTGAGAGATCTTTTGGGACAAGCCTATCAGACACAAGGAGAAGAAGCCTGGAAGTAACACTGATAGAAGATGCTGATAACACATTAGTCGATGAAAATTTGGCTTTAAATTGCAGCTTCTCCTTACATTACAGCCAAGTACATTGTAAGTTTTTAGTTATATACATCGTAGTATCGTAAAATATTTTTACTCTGGCATTTTACGGCCATTTCGGTTCAGCTGCATAATCCATAGAATTTAAAACAATTTTTGTTTTGATTATTTACGAAAGTATTTATTTTTATTATGGTTTCTACTTGGGCCAGCTAGTCTCTTTCGAAAACAGGCAGGAGAAGGAAATCGATCGTTGTGTCGATAACGCGTGGAAGAGCTATTGGTCCTTGAAACAATACATGAAAGGGGACCCCTTTCATTGAAGCTCAAACTTTTCGATATGTGAATCCTGCCTGTCCTAACCTACGGTTCGCAAACTTGATCACTCACTAATCAGCAAAAGTCCAAACTCAAGGAATGCCAGAGAGCTATAGAACGTTAAACTGATAGATCGTATTAGGAACACTACCCTACGTTCTCATACTAAAATAGCTGATGTGGGCCGCAAAACTGCGAAACTAAAATGGGACTGGGCCGGGCACGTAAGCCGCATCAACCCAGAACGGTGGGCGAGAGTCGTCACGCAGTGCCTCAAGGCGGGAACCGACGCCGAGGCAGGCCCCGAAAAAGATGGCGAGACGAGTTAAACGCCTATCGACTGGATTGGTGGGTGCTTGCCCAGGACCGGGAGGAATGGCGGAACAATGGGGAGGCCTTTGCCCAGCAGTTGGACATTACAGGCTGATTATAATAATAATAATAATGGTTTTTGTATTGTAGTGGATAACGACGATTTGGAACTGGTGGATTTGCTACAAGACTTAGATGAAAAACCCGTCGAAGAGGACAGTATGATGGCTACACCTGCTGGGAATGAAGATGCTGATGTTGAATCTGATGATGCTGAATATTCTCAAGTCTTTCATGATGATACTATACTTTTAGATGATAATAAAAGGCAAGTACCATAAAATGTCTTGAATTTTAAGTAATTTATAAAAGAAATTGAAAACAGTATTGTTAATTTCAGTAAAGGTGATAGTGAAGAGGAAAGTACATCTTGGAATGATTCATTTTGGGAAGGAGCAAATATTCCACAGTTAGATGGTACATGCGACGACGATCGTAAGTTAAATACATACTTGCATATGTTTCCCCGTTTTGAATAGGTATTAGACTTCTAGTTTACTTACACTTACCTTAACTTACCTACCTATAATAAAATGGTTTACAGACGTGAAGAAAGTCAGAAAACGAAAAATGAGGCCATTCAAACTTGGCTTAGCAAGGCCTAGAAGTAAAAAGAAAGTAAACCCAGAAGAAAAAAAGCGAAATAATGAAGATGATGAAAAAAGTTCAACAAGTACATCAATCAAATTAAAAAATTATAGCAATGATAAAACCAGAAATACTAACTTAAGTAGTCCATTAGATATAGAGTCAGATTCGGATATAAGCGAAGATGAAATAAACGCGTCAAGAGAGACAATTGATAGCATTTCAGATATACATTTAAAGAAAAGCGTTAAAAGTGAAAAGTTTAGTTTTTCTGAAAGTCCTGTAGCTGATATTGAAATTGAAAAAAATGAACCAATGATAAAACAGGTGAATAAACTATCAGTGAAACACGGAAGTGATTTAGGAGAGGCTGAAAAATATGATTTAGAACACAATTATGAGCCGTCTGCTGGACCCTCAAATGTCCAACCAGTGAAGACTGATAAATCTTTTAATTATTCATTGAATGATTCATATGAATCTACACCAGAAGATAACAAAGGTATTAGGAGCTTTTACGACATGTCAAAAATGTTTGATTTATCAGTAGACGATTCTACAATAATAATTGATGATAAGGATAGTTCTTTAACAAAAAATAGTCCAAAGATGATAGTTGAAGAATACCAAGAGGATCTGATAAGTAATTCCCAGTTTGATGGTAAAAGAGTTTTACCAGAAAGTGTTCAGGAACAACTAGACATAAGCTTATCGCTTATTAATGAAGATGCAATGAAAACAACGTCGCAACTTGATGATGATAGTCCTTTACCTATAAATGGCCCGGATCCAGATATAAACATGGATCCAACGTCAGATAGATATCAAAATCAGACAAAAAATAAAATGCTTACTGATGAAGATAGTCCTTTACCATTAAATACTCTTGAACTAGACTCAGATATGCTATTAGAAATAGAAAATCAGAACAAAGAATCATATTCTCCTGACTTCAGAGAAATCACAGCATGCTCAACAACAAATCTCCTAAAAATCTTAACTCCGAAATTTCGAGCGCCAACCACGTGTTATGTAAATTCAACATTAGAAAAGTACAACATACCTCAAGTTAGGAATCCAAAACCTTATTATTCTAACTATAAAGACGTTGGTGATAAAGTTGAAATTGGTCTTATAGTATTGAAATTACAAAGTAAATTATCTAAAGATCAAAAGCCTTTTGAAAAAGTTTTAGACACTACCAGTATAGAAGAATGGAGGCAGTTAATGTTCTTACAAACCAATGAAATGAGTGAAGAATCGTCAAAACCTGATGCTCTTAAAACTTTATTAGCTGGCAACAGACACTGCGTATTAGAGCCTGTAAAAAGACCTCCGACTTATAGAGAAGTTAAACTATGGCTTATAAATGAAGGAAAATATAAATCTATTCATATAGAATCTAAGAAATCCGATGATACAGAAATAAGCAAGAACACAGATGACTTGGATAATTCCCAAGCTATAGGTTTACATTATGAAGAAGAAATCAACAGCAGTATTAGCTTGGAAACAAATGATGATAAGCAGAGCAAAAGTAATTTGAACACAACTCTTAAAGTTACGATGCAACCAGATGGTTCGTTTCTATGCTTTGGAAACACTGAAAGTCAAAAAGAAAGCAGTAGTTTTGATGCAGGTACAGTTGAGGTTAGTGATAATATCGATATTTATTATAAGTTTATTCTTTAATTTAAGCAAGTAACTATTTATTACAATAGGTATCTGCTTTTCAGGTTGATTTTCTGACAGTTATGGCAGTAGAAGTGCTCGCTTCCGTGAGAGGAGATTTGAATTCAGATCCTACCTTAGACCCTATCCAGGCAATATTTGTTACTATTACAAATGATTGCCCACCAGAACATTTCCTAAAAAGATCTCTAACAGAAATAATCGTAGTTGATAATATGACGCCGCCTAAGTTATTAGACAGATGTATTATTGATAGAAATGTAACTTATGTAAATACTGAAAATGAAATTCTAGAAAAAGTCATAGATTTGATAAAACAACACGATCCTGATATATTGTGTGGTTATGAAATAGAAATGAACTCTTGGGGTTACATATTAGAAAGAGCACAGGTATTGGGGCTAGAAGTTGTCAAAGAAGTATCTAGAATAACAGATAAAAACAGACAAAAGCGTTGGAGAAGCGATGAGAACGATTTTGAGGGAAGAATCATTGGGAGAATCATGTTCAATGTCTGGCGACTATTTCGACATGAATTAGCGTTATCAAGCTACAGTTTTGAAAACTGCATGTACGAGATTTTGAAGGAAAGAGTTCCAAAGTACAGTCATACTCAGCTTTTTGAATGGTGGAGTCATGAATCCAGGATTTTAAGGTGGATTCCTGTTGAATACTATCTGACTAGGCTTTCTGGGACAGTCAGGATGTTGGAGAAGCTAGATATCATTAGTAAGTATTCTCTAATTAGAGTCATTAAAATTGTATTGTCATCTTGATTAGATGTTTATATGGATGATTACTTCACAAGAACATCACAGCTGTTAATTGTTTGGCGTCTCGAGTAGTTGTTTATATGGATGATTTATTAACAAGAACATCATTTGAATATTGGTTTTAGATCGAACATCGGAGCTGGCAAGGTTGTTTGGGTTGCAATGGTGGGAAGTGTTATCCCGAGGGTCACAATTTCGCGTGGAATCCCTGATGCTGAGGGCAGCCAGGCCTTTGAACTTGGTGGCTTTGTCTCCTACCGTGAGGCAAAGAGCTGCTATGAAAGCACCTGAGTGTCTACCGCTTATATTTGAACCTGGTAAGTTTGTTTTGTTTACTTGAGAGGTTAAGAAAGAAGTTAAAGAAGAAGGGGAGACCAAAATAACTTGAAACTTAGTGTCGTACTATGTACTTATTTCGTTGGCAAATCATTGAAAGAATTTTGACTATTCTACAGTTTCAGATAATTGATTTCAACTTCCCAAGGAAAATGGGTCTAGAGATGATAAAAATGTTCCATATAAAAGCAGTTATCAACTCGTGAAGTATTTTTGAGAGGATGATTTTTTTTCATCTTCAAATCCATATTCTTAAAAACCACCGACTTCAGCGTTTAATGCGGTGTTTATATTATTTTTCAGAATCACGATTTTACACTGATCCTGTAATAGTGCTCGACTTCCAAAGTTTGTATCCGTCAATGATGATCGCCTATAACTATTGCTTCTCTACGTGCATTGGTAGAGTACAAAACATCAATGGGTAAGTTTAGACCACCTTGACTTATAAATATTTTATATCATTTTATGATTTTAATTAATATTTTCTTCAATCCTATTTGGTCTTTAGTTTTGAAGGGAGAGAACTGAGAAGCAATTAAACATATAATTTTAATGTTATTCTAACAACACATAAATATTAAGCGGTGCTTCCATGTAAATGCGTTAAGATATTAAAAAATAACGATGTATGCTTCGGCAGTATTATCTCTTTATTCACTTCGAAAAAGTCTCTCTTATAGCTCAGTGTCAACTTAAAACTTACTTCAGCATTCGAAATTTTAACATCCTTGGTATGCTTCCTTCTAACGAAGGAAGGAAAGAACATGAGTAGTAGAAAGAGATAAGATAGATAATCTGATTCCATGTCTATTAGTTCGGTAATATTTTTTTATTAAATATTTTAGCGACGCCTCCTATGAATTTGGCGCGTGGCGTCTTCGCTTACCGAAAGCGAAGTTAGAAACTCTGGTCAAGAATGGTCTAGTGAATTGGTCTCCAGTCGGTGTGGGCTTTGTTAAGCCATCGGTAAGGCGTGGCGTGCTACCAGCTCTATTGAGGAGGATCCTGGCTGCCAGACAAGCCGTGAAGAAGGGCATGAAGCTGCAGTCTGATGAGGCAGTGAAGAAGGCTATGCATTCCAGACAGCTAGGTGATTTGAGATGAAACATCTGACTTTTTTTTATCGCTGTTGTATATGTTCTCGTTAATCCTTTTTAAATACAAGTTAAGCGTCACCAGTAGTGAGCAAGCTTATAAAGTTTCAAGTTCGTAATTTAAGAGGAAAAAGATCAACGTTTAATTTTTTATTAATACCTACTTCTTTACAGTGGTGCCACCAAGTCATCTGTCTCTTTCGGGACAGAAATTTTATTTTGCACTTTTATAACCTATCCCTTGACCACCTAAATCTGTCATTCTGAAGCAATGAAAACGACAATACCTGCCGGTACTGAACAGATTTTTTATGTCTGTGGCGATGTGCAAACCGCACCATGCCAAAAGAATTTAAAAAAAAGTTGGTCGCACTGACAGTAAAAATATAATTTATTTTTCATATTCAGGTCTGAAGTTAATAGCCAACGTTACATACGGCTATACGGCCGCTAACTTCAGTGGGCGGATGCCGTGTGTAGAAGTTGGAGACAGCGTCGTGGCCAAAGGAAGGGAGACTTTGGAACGAGCCATCAAGTTGGTGAAGGATAGCAAGCGGTGGAACGCCAAGGTAAGAGAGAGAGGAAGAGCAAAACTAACATAGTCTAGTATCGCGAGTTTCTGCGGTCGAATCTCATGGGTATAGCATTGTGACTGATAGAAGGGAGACTGGAATTAGCTATCTAGTTGGTGAAGGATAGCAAGCGGTGGAACACCAAGGTAAGAGAGAGAGAGTGAAGCTTTCATAGTATCTTGAATTTCAGCGGTCGAAAACCAAGCGTTTCTACGAAGGGAGACGAATGAGCCATTAAGTTAGTAGGAAGAAGTTCAATTAGTTAAATATTAATATAAAAGACAGAGAGGGAGATAAAATATATATTTTTTCTGTATCAGGTGGTATACGGCGACACGGACTCTATGTTTGTGGTGGTCCCGGGCGGCACTCGCGCGCAGGCCTTCGAGATCGGTCAGCAGATCGCCGACGCTGTCACTGCCGACAACCCGTCACCTGTAGCACTTAAGCTGGAGAAGGTATGCTTCTTCTTATCGTGTCGATGGAGACAAAAAATATAGTAGATAGGTCACTTACAAGGCAAACGGTGTTTTAACATGGCACAAAACTTGTAAGTTTTGGCAAGTCTAAGCATAAGTGCGAAAAAGAGACAAAGCGATGTATGACTAAGTACAGGTTAGCTAATTAGCCAACATTTGGTGTGCCGCTTTTTGAGCGCGTATGACTTATCTACGCCTTTTTACCTAGTATATCAATGGTTGTCACCGTAAAATCGTCGAATAAAGGAAATTACATTCAAACACGTAATATTAGTACATACGGAGAGGGTTTAAGTCGCGACCTCCTGATTAAAAAAAGCGGCCAAGTGCGAGTCGGACTCGCCCATGAAGGGTTCCGTAGCAGCAAGTAACATAAAAGTTCTTGTAGTTCGTTGTAACTTTGATCGATGTTTTAATAATAGTGTATTTTTTTAATTGAGTTTATGATAAGTAAACATTCTGACTTGGCTCGTGTAACGACTAGATAGTAGCCGCGGTTTACGATTTACGATTCATGACGTATTAAAAAAAAACTACTTACTGGATCTCGTTCAAACCAATTTTCGTTGGAAGTTTCCATGGTAATGTACATCATATATTTTTTTTAGTTTTATCATTCTCTTATTTTAGAAGTTACAGGGGGGGGACACACATTTTACCACTTTGGAAGTGTCTCTCGCGCAAACTATTCAGTTTAGAAAAAAATGGTAAAATGGTAAAAACCTCAATATCATTTTTGAAGACCTATCCATAGACACCCCACACGTATGGGTTTGATGAAAAAAAATATTTTGAGTTTCAGTTCTATGTATGGGGAACCCCTAAAATTTATTGTTTTTTTTCTATTTTTGTATGAAAATCTTAATGCGGTTCACAGAATACATCTACTTGCCAAGTTTCAACAGTATAGTTCTTATAGTTTCCGAAAAAAGTGGCTTTGACATACGGACGGACAGACAGACAGACATGACGAATCCATAAGGGTTCCGTTTTTTGCCATTTGTCTACGGAACCCTAAAAAGTGCATTGTAAAATGATGTAAAGTTAAATCAATCTTCCAACGGTCATTCATCATTATCCTTTCAATCTAGGTGTACCAGCCATGCATCCTTCAAACCAAGAAACGCTACGTGGGCTACATGTATGAGAGTGCTGCCCAAGCGCAGCCCGTGTACGAAGCTAAGGGCATCGAGACTGTCAGGCGGGACGGCTGCCCTGCCGGGGTCAAGGTAAAAATACAAAAAATCTTCTTCATCTTCTTCTTCATCTTCTTCTTAATCTTCTTCTACATGCCCTTGTCGCGTTTCATATCATCATCAACATCATCAACAGCTCATATACACTCCTTTTTTTGGGCAGTTGAGAAACAAGTTGTGCCTTCCTTTGTGATCTAGTGGTCTAGTGGCTAGGGCCGCTGCCTCCCGTCCGGGAGACACGGGTTCGATCCCCACCAATGTGTTTTCGAATTTCGAATTCATATGTACGTTTATTCGACGCTCTTACGGTAAAGGAAAACATCGTGATGAAACCTGCACCCTCAAAGGTTGTGTGTGAAGTCGACCAACCCGCACTGGGCCAGCGTGGTCGACTAAGGCCTAATCGCTCTAATTCAGGGTAGGCTCGAGCCCCTCGGTGGGGACGTATATGAGCTGTTGATGATGCTTTTTCTGCTTTAATACAAAAGCATATAAAAATAAATTAAAAATTTAAAAACCCCCGAAGCAAAAAAAGCAAAAATTTAAAAAATCAAAAATAATACTTATTGTTGAGCCATCAAATTCGATAAAGTAACACCTATATATTTTAATTTTATTATAGAAATTGATGGATGGCACGATTTGGTTTGCTCTTTGAAATGACGCTATAATGTCGCGTCGCGGTACCGCTTAAGCTTAAGTAAGTCAGACGCTTCATTTGATTGACTATCTATTAATTTGCTGGCATATCCGACCAACTTGTTTTGGTACGATATTTTTTTTTAAACTTAGCGGTACCCCGACGTGACATTATAGCGTCATTTCAAAGAGCAAACCAAATCGTGCCATCCATCAATTTCTGTAATAAAATTAAAATATATAGGTGTTACTTTATCGAATTTGATGGCTCAACAATAAGTATTATTTTTGACTTTTTAAATTTTTGCTTTTTTTGCTTCGGGGGTTTTTAAATTTTAAATTTATTTTTATTTCATAATTTTTAAACTTTATTACTAATAAATTATGATATAATATGAGTACAGTTATATCTAAAAATTGAGTGGAACGCACTTCGCAGAGATCAGTTGGAAGAAGGAGAACTCCCGAAAAAGATATTTATAGAATTCGATGACAAATCAATCGGCGGAAGTTTTAAAGACGACAATGGTTGGGTCCCAATACAGGCACAAAGTTTGACCTTTCAAGGTCTTAGAGGGTATGGCAACATAGAAAGAATAATGTTTCCCATTATTTTAAGCTGGGCCGTAACAGTGCATAAGCTTTCAATATCATTGAAGTAATACGATACCAAATTTCGAATCGAATGGACATTGGAAGGTAGTCAAATCCTCTCATCAACTATTAAAGAGCTGATGATCTTCAAACGGCTGATCAGGTCATGGTTACCTTTCCATATACTTTCAATATCATTGAAGTAACATGGTACCAAATTTCGAATCGATAGAACATATGAAAGGTAGTCAGATATCCCCTCATCAAATATTAAAGAGCTGATGATCTTCAAACGGCTGATCAGGTCATGGTTACCTTTTCATATAGGTATTTTCAATATCATTGAAGTAACACGGTACCAAATTTTGAATCGAAAGGACATATGGAAAGTAGTCAGATCCCCTCATCAACTATTAAAGAGCTGATGATCTTCAAACGGCTGATCAGGTCATGGTTACCTTTCCATATACTTTCAATATTATTGAAGGAATACGGTACCAAATTTCGAATCGATAGGACATATGGAAGTAAGTCAGATCCCCTCATCAACTATTATAGAGCTGATGATCTTCAAACGGCTGATCAGGTCATGGTTACCTTACCATATACTTTCAATATGATTGAAGTAACAAGGTACCAAATTTCGAATCAATCGGAGATAAGGAAGTTCGTCAGATCCCCTCATCAACTAGAAAAGAGCTGATGATCTTCAAACGGCTGAAGAGATTTTCATGAAACATGGCTAAGAACACTCGGGGTAAAATTATCTATGTTACAAAAAAAACTAAACGAAAATCGGTTCATCCGCTTAGGAGCTACGATACCACAGACAGATACACAGATACACAGACACGTTAAACTTATAACACCCCTCTTTTGCGTCGGGGGTTAAAAAAGGGTTTGTCTGGACAAATTGCCTTGCGAAAAGACTGCCTATATTTTTTTCTTATCTTATTAATCCACTAACTTAATTTCAGCTTCTCCAACGCTCCTTATGCGAGCTATTCACCCACGGCGACATGTCCCGCGTGAAGACCGTCGTCATGGCAACGCTGGCTAAGCTCGCCAACGGGTCTCTGCCTCCGAGGGAGCTGTTGTTCACTAGGGAGTACCACGGGGCTTCGGGGTACAGGCCTGGGGCCAGCGCCCCGCCGATGGAGATAGCCAAGTTAGTTCATGCATTTGAAAGAGTTGCTGTTCACTAGGGAGTACCACGGGGTTTCGGGGTACAGGCCTGAGGCCAGCGCCCCGATAGAGATAGCCATTCATTCATTTATTCGTTCAATCACACATTCATTAATTTACTCAACACAGTGTTCGTTACTGTTCACTAGAACCTACCAATTTATCTGTGAAATAAAAGGCGTCGCTAGTAGTGATATAAAATTGTATTCCAACCAATCTCAACAGTAGGAACACTAGCGGGTACAGGGGGGCGGAGGCTTGGAGAATGAAACCCCCCCAAACCAACGAAAATCTATTAGTTTTATCTAGTTTAGTAGGTACTAGGTACGTATATTTGATTTCTTATTAAAGTTTCACTATAAATTCAACACCATATTGTTGAAATTGTCTAAACTTGTGAAAATCTGGAATTATTCCGTTTTACTAACATCCCTATTAAATATATATATATATATATAATATATCTCGATAAAACTTGACCTAGTAGCCCCTCTCAAAAATGAATCCTAGATCCGCCACTGGTTCTGAAAGTTGATATTTCCTAATAGTAGCATTCTAACTCCAATAACGGTAATTTCACAGATATTCGGGCATAGATTCTAAACAATTGGATCAATATTCCTCTCGACTTTATTTTAAAAGGCTCTATTAAAATAATGCGTTTCATTGCTTCCTGTTTATATAATTTAATTAATAATGAGTAATTATTTCTACATCAAATATCTATATCTACTAGTATTTTATTTATATAACGATGCAAACCTTTACATGGTATTTTATACTTACACTTTTGTTTCTGTGCTTTTGTGGGGATCTCTTCATCACTATAACTATGATGTCATTTCTTAAACAGTGTTTTTTGCCAGATAAAACTTTCCACATGATACCACTCCTCTCATAAATTGTAAATTGTAATTTTAAGTTTGTTACCGGACACGAAATGATCACCTTGCAATCCAATCAGCCTTTGCTGTATTTAGTTCTTCAGTGTTGCCAATCGAAAATTTATATACTGTTGCAAGTTTATATATTGTTATGTTTGTTGGTATGAATGGCGTGTCATCTGCAGAGGCGCTAGCTGAAAAACAGCGTTGCATTGTGGCCCCCATTTAATCGGTGCTTCAATGCAACTCATGCTGAGCTGGAGCCCCTTTGCAGTGCGCAAAACATTACTGTTATTCTGTACATAACTTTTTTATTTTTTGCTGGAAAGGTTCACATCAGTTGCTGTACTGTTAAATCATTGCCGCGACTGGTGTGAACACTCCCTACCGGGACACGATCGGGCTGCCATTGTACTTACGGCCATTATAATTTATTGTAGTGGCGCGGCGAGGCGCATGGCTGGCGGTCCGATCTGTCCCTTTTTTGTTGTTATTGTTTTGTTTTTTTATGTACCCACTTCGCTTCCTTCATCTGTTACTTCTGTATTGTTTTTGTGTACTGCGAATAAATTTCTTCTTTCTTTCTTTCTTTCTTTCATTGGTAGACGTATCTCATCCCGCGACCGTCGCTCAGTCCCGCGACCCGGGCAGCGCGTATCCTGGCTCGTCACGGCCGGCCCGCCCGGCGCGCCGCTCATCAAGCTCGCCAGGGCTCCGGAAGAACTGCTAAAGGAGCCCCACCTGACCCCACACGTGGCTTACTACGCCACCAGGGTGATACTGCCACCACTTCATCGCTGCATGTCTTTATTGGGAGCTAATGTGTTCAAATGGTGAGTTATAAGAGTTGTAAGTAACTATAGTGCTGAGTTAAGCTCGCTAGGGCTCCCGAGGAACTGTTAAAGGAGCCCGGTCTGACCCCACATGTGGCTTACTACGCCACTAGAGTCATCCTGCCACCACTGCATCGCTACCTATCTTTATTAGGAGCTAATGTGTTCGAATGGTGAGTTGGACTTGTAACTGATATAGGTGCTGAGTTAAGCTTGCTAGGGCTCCCGAGGAACTGTCAAAGGAGCCCGGCCTGACCTCACATGTGGCTTACTACGCCACTAGAGTCATCCTGCCACCACTGCATCGCTACCTATCTTTATTAGGAGCTAATGTGTTCGAATGGTGAGTTGGACTTGTAACTGATATAGGTGCTGAGTTAAGCTTGCTAGGGCTCCCGAGGAACTGTCAAAGGAGCCCGGCCTGACCTCACATGTGGCTTACTACGCCACTAGAGTCATCCTGCCACCACCGCTGCCTGTCTTTGTTAGCAGCTAATGTTTTCAAATGGCGAGTTTAATGGTACTAGTGATTATTACCCTATTTCAAGATATCGATACTTTGGATATAAAGCCCGAAAAGGAAAATAAAATACTTTTTTATACTTTGCCAAATTAATAAAATTGTCACTAAGAAATTAGTTCTCCCCAGTTTATTTTCCTAGTCGGGTTTTAACTATAGATATTTTTTACCATTTCTCGACTATTAATTAATAGACTAGCGAGCGGAAACAATAATCACCTTGATGAACTTGTCTCCCCTGACCATAACACTAATAGTTATAATAATTATTCCGAAGAATGGATTCTACTTATTTTTCGGAGTATTAGGTGATTCCGCCTATCTATCTATCTATCTAGCCCACATCCACCCACTGCTGGGTATAGGCCCCTTCTTTATTGCGCCATTTTTCACGGTCCTGTGCAGTTCTCATCCAGTACTTCCCTTCCACTGTCACTATATCATCTGACCATCGGGCTGGTGGTGGCTACCGAGCGTTATCCAAGTCTAATTGGAAAAGTTTTCCAAGTGATTCAGCCTACAAGAACCAAACTCACAAAATAATTATTGTTTGACCATAGTGTTCAGTTAGGCCCATTGACGTCCCAGAACAGGGAGCGCTGGCGACGTGCGATTATTAGAGCCGACCCCAAGTAGACATGGGAAAAGGCCGGAGAAAAAAGTTGTTTGATCATAGTGTTCCCGAGTATCAAACCCGAAACCTCTGTGATGAGAAGCGAACGCTCTCCCAAGTCTCCCTCCCGCTCGGCCTCATGGTCCGTCATTAAAACCGAAAAAAAAAAGTTTCTTATGAATTAATTTTGTCCCTAGGTGGAGCGAACTGGGCTACACTCGCGAAGTCCAACAGCGCAGCGCGCACGGCGGCATCGCGCGGTACATGCGCCTGCGCAGGTGCTTCCTTTGCGGGGGGAGGGGGGTCAAGGCCGTCTGCGAGGCGTGTGCGGGCAAGGGGGTGCAGAGGGCGGGCATAGCGGTGGCTACCAGGGGCGCGGAACACAGCGAGATGATTGCCGCGTGTGACCAGGTCAGTGTGATATAAGGTGATGCCGAACTACTGATAGACCTTGAAAATCAGTTGAAATGTCGATATTATTATCAACACTGTTGAGGCTCGATATTCGATAAACTTTCAACACTAATCTGGCTATTAGAAGCGCGGGATCGTTGTAAGTGTGACCAGGGCAGCATACCATAACAGGAGTAAAGTAACTGGAGCTAGAGTAAGCCGGTGCTGCCTCTGCGGGCGCGGGGGGGCAGGGGGCGGGCTTAGCGGTGGCTACCAGGGGCAGAGAACATAGCGAGATGATTACCAAGTGTAATGAGGCGAGTCTTGAAAGTTAGATTTATGTTGCCAAACTGTTGATAGTCGCATTTAGATGCTTACTCTCCAATTTTGCCCTTGAAAATCAAACAAAACATCGGTATGACTATCGAAACCAGGGTCCGAAAACCTTTAAAATTTGCGGTAAAGGTATGCCGTAAAGGTAGAAATTCTAGGTTACATTTAAGATAAAGGTAACCGATATTTGGGTTAGCGAAACCTATAAACGTGTTACCTCTAGCTTTGGTTACCGGTGTTAATATCGGTTACCGAAAAAGGTCCTTGATTTAGAAAGGAATTAATAATGGCAACGCTAGCGATTTTTTGCCGTATCGTCGGCATTATAAATGATTCAGAAAGTAATCTATCTTCATCCGCGTAATTTGAAGATTTTCTTGTTGTTTTTGCATTCAATTATCAAAATATACTCATCTGCATTAATAAAGTGACTTTATTTTTTAAATTAAAAAACATCCTGTCTACAGAAACTGGGTAGTGACCGTTAGTACTTTAATATATTTGGAATGACTATTAATTAGATCTTATTTAACTGTCAATATATACTCGGTGAGATTTTTAAACACCACATTGCATTGTGGTCACAACTTAGCCCGATTAATGGTGGGTCTACTCGGAGTCAGGGAAAATTAGAAATGTATTGGGAAGTAATCCATTTTCATCCACGCCACTTTAAGAGTTATTTGTTGCTTATGCATGAAATAATTAAAATATACCCCTCTACGTTGAGAACATGACTATATTTTGGTTTTTTCTTTAGATTTTGTATATTCTCTAACTATCGAAAATGTAGATAGTTATAAATTCTGTGCGATCTCGCAGTTTCGTAGTTATTTAATTTAAAACTTAATGCCAGCTAGTGTTGTTGCGATAGCAATAGTCTATCGATAGTATCGATAGGCTATCTGTATTTTCGATACTATCGATTACGATCAAAATGTGAATTTATTAATCTATTTAGCAAGCAATTTATTTAAAAATTCATCTAATATTACGCATTGGTGAAGCTAATCCGAGATGGTGGCCAACTTTTTTGTTTATGGGCTGATTTCGATAAAACTCAGTTTGATACTTTATTTTGAAAAGAAAATAGCAACTGAATTATAAAATAACAAATATCCATAATGGTGGGCAACTTGTTTGTTCATGGACTGATTTAGTTAAAACTGGACTTGGGACCATTAATTTGACATGAGATTAACGGCGGTATGGTATAAATGTCAAAATACCAAGATGGCGACCAACTTTTATGTTTATGGACCGGTTTTGTAGTAACTTGGTTTAGACAAGGTTTAGAACAATATTTTGACATGAAATGATAATCAATTTGTCAAATAAGATGCCACACAGACAGACATTAGAAAAAAACAATAATACTCAAATATCTCGAAAACTATGCGTCGTAGCGAAAAAATAACGAAAATTTGTGCCCCCTTTATAAACCTCAACACAACCATGGCCATGCTATGTAATGACCTTACTTGACCTTGACACTCACTTTTTTAACTTTGTCAAGGTCAAGTAAGGTCGTTATATAGAACGACCATGGTCGTGTTCGGGGTTATTAAGGGGGCATAAATTTTCATTATTTTTTCGCTACGGCGCATTGTTTTCGAGATATTTTAATTTTATTGATTTTTTCTAGTCTATGTATTTACGAAACGGATTTCATTGCATGTCTAAATATTATTCCAAATAAGTTTCAACAAAATCGGTCCATAAACATATCATGGGCGCTATTTTGAATTTCACAAGTTTACGTTCTCTTTTTTTTTAAATAGCATATTAATCTCAGTATATATAATATATATAAAAAACAAATATCAATTATAAAAGTATAACGAAATGCGTTTTTTTTTCATACGTATGCGTCTTATCACATAATAAGATATAATAATAAAATATTACAAATGTGAAAGTATGTCTGGATGTTTATATTTGTATTGATTTTGCGCCTCAACTATTAGATGGATTTAGATGAAATTTGAAATAAAGATTGTTTGTACCCTGGATTAACACATAGGATACTTTTTGTAGGAAAAGATCCTATTTTTACGGAGAAAATCGTACATTTTACTACAATTTGCGATGTTACATTTTGAGGTATTCGTCTCCTTAGTGTATATTATTTTTATTTTAAAGTAAACGTAGTCCGTCTCATGACTAATTAATATTTCTAGTAGAACTATGACACTCGGGTAGACCAAACTATCCAAAATTCGCTATGAAACTGGAAAAAGAAAGATACGCTAACCGCGATCGGGCGACCTCCTCACTTACTAACAAATAAGACAGGAGCCGGTCGCTCTTTGAATATACCAACCGACGACCGAGACGAAACGACGCGACGGGTGCGAGTGAGATAGACAGCGCGTCATAGCGCGTGCCGAGGTGTCGCGAGATCTCACGAAATAAAGGTAATTTTAATAAGGTTACCGGTATTACGTACCGGTTGTATAATACGCCAAAAGCTTACCTTTTTAAAATACCGGCATAAAAATAAAGGTGGTTACCAAATGATACCGGTATTTGCGGTACCGGTTTCGGTCCTTGATCGAAACTACATAAATATTATAGATAGTATCGAATATCAACAATATTATTGGCCCTACCACAGACATACAAATTTCTAAAAGGAGATTCAGAAATGTTAAACCATGTAAATAAGCGATGAAAAATAAAGTTTATTTTTTTAAATTTCATTTAACCAAGAAACACGGTCCATTTTGAAGCCATATAGTTCAAGTTTGTTTCCTAATTTAGAATATACTTTTTTATTGCGCATATTGAAATTATATGGGACAAAGTTCACAGTTAGGCAGGCAGGCTGACTATTTTAAAATATCTCTTGGTGTTGAATGTTTTTATATTGACGTCATCAATTTATATTATTTCATAGTTAAAGTGGTTTATAATACGTGTTCTAATTATTTAACGAACCGATAAAGATGTGGTTTTAATGTCTGATCAAATAAGTATTTGCTATTACGAAGTTTATAATTCTGCTATACTTTACATTACTTGCTCTTTTTTAATATAAACAGTAGTATTTATTATTAAGTACTTTTAGTTATAATTAGACTCCGTTAAACAATTAGAAATGTGTTAAATTAAAATCTTGAGCGTTTAAAATATTAGTTTTAGTTAGTATGTATTTGTAATTATGTCTAGGGCTCTACAGGGTGTAAGAAAAAGTCTCACTATCCTTTAAATCACATAACGTGTTGTGCAACAACTTTTACTATGGGGCCAACTCTGTAACTCAACAAAAAATAATCAGCTGTTTCATACAAATTGTCAATGCCTAGATTTTTTGTGGAGTTATAGAGTTGGCCCCATAGTAAAAGTTGTTGCACATCACTAATACGTTATGTGGTTTAAAGGTGTAACGAAGCATTCGTCCTCTTTCCTATTTTATGACTGGCAACCTTTCTTGCTGGCAGTTTTATCTTTCATTTTAAATTCATTTTCAAATTTAGATTTCTAACGTTTCGATTTTGTCTTTTTTCTGCCAAATTCTTCACTTGTCCTGATCTCCGATAGTAAACAGCTTATCTACTATTTTCTACCGTTTTCCATGATAGTTATATAAATAATATAATATCTAAATATATAAATACCTTTTTTTGGACTGTGCCCTGGTTATTGCCACATAACCCTCTACAACACTCTTCGTGTGGTGCCCAGCAACTTCGTGGCGGCTGCCGGGCCACAAAGGATAATGAGACATAGCCTCGTAAACTGTAATTTCTCTAAAGTAAATTACACCAGAACTAATATCTAAATCCATATTTTGCAGATATGCGCGTCATGTAGCGGCCACTCGCAGTACCAAAGTTGCGTAACCACGGAATGTCCCGTGCTGTGGCGTCGAGTGACCGCGACACAGAAACTGACCGAAGTGAGGGACATCGCCGAACATCTGCCCGAGCAGTTCGCCGAGCAAATTTTCGACTTTTGAGTCTTTTGATCGATAATCACTAGATAATCATGGACTGTGATCAATGTGTATAGCATATAGTTATTTGTATTTTTTAATGAATAAATATTTAATAATATACGTAAATTGGTTTTTTAATTTTGTAAAAAGTCGTAAATGTTATTCATACACATCAAGTCATCAACAGCTCATATAATACGTCCCCGCCGAGGGGCTCGAGCCCACCCTGAATTAGGGCGATTAGGCCTTATTCGACCACGCTGGCCCAGTGCGGGTTGGTCGACACACACGAAATAAATTAAGATTCATTGTACCAACTAATATTGCTTTGGTGGGGACGTATATAAGCTGTTGATGATTAATATTGCTAAATGGCGTTTTCGTTAATATCGATAGGATGTTGACTGAATCAAAACAAATAATCATCAATCTTTGCTAAAAACAATTCAAGACTCATTATTGCAAAGGAAACTAAAAAATGTTACTACAATTTTAGCTAGAAGAAACGTGATATGTATTTGCTTCTGAAAAAGTATTACTTTCGCTATTCCTGTACCATGTCAGACTTGGCTGTTTTTGGTACATAAGAGAAATTAAATTATGTGTGGCGCTGTTTTTATTTTAAATACTAATAATTATTTATTAAATAAAATTTATTTGCCGTGTGGTGACGGCAGAGTAGAATACATTTGTCACCAACCCCTACTCTTCCCGTGGGTGTCGTAAGAGGCGACTTAGGGACTACACATTGAACAGGGAACGGGCAGCAGCGCTCTCTGATACAGTAACATTTTAATCTGCGATCTCCAACCCGCCTGCCAAGCGTGGAGATTATGGCAGCAGTGGATTGTAACGGGCCGTTGATTGATTTGATTAAATAAAAGCAGCATTACAAAAAAACACAATAAGCCCGCCAAACTGCAGGGCAAAAAATGTAAAAATATTTAAAATTAATTAAAAATATGTAAGTTTTTCTTATAATCTATATTTCCAGAACATTTCTTGTTACCAATTACATAAATAAGTTATTTTAATTGCACTAGCAAATTAATTACAATTACAAGCATGCTAGATGAATTAGTCAACTTTGCCCCCCTAAAGCGCCACCCTAGTGGGGCAGAATCCAACCCATTTTGTTTAATCTTCATCTTCTTGCGCAGGAGCGTACTTAGATACAAACATGTCGGGATCAATCAGACCTTCACAATGGTTTTGAGTCTCGTAGCTTTCGATCACGTCGAGTCCAAGATGGGTATTGACTATAGACGTGATCTGTGGATGCTTCATTGCGTGCTCCAACGGTACATTCAATTTGTATGTTTTTAAAGGCTTTTCAGACCACAATTCTTCGTTATCCTTTGACGTATCTTTGGTATATAATAAAATAACCTCAGATTTCAATTGATACTGCGGCAATTTTTGATAAATACTGTTTTTAGTTCGAATATACGCTGCTTCGATGACCGCTCGGGCGTATTGTGTAGAATAAGAGGAATTACTGGATATGTGCTCTACGGCCTTATCAACTTTTTTCTGCCACGTCATAGTATCCTGGTTCTTAACATCCATGAAGTCAACACCACCAGATAGCAACGAAACCATATGATTAATGACAGCGTTTTGTAGTGCGTCGTCTGTGTTGAATTTTTGTAATTTATCTTTGAGAATTAGCGACATATGTTTTGGATCTCCACCCACGCAAAACACGGTGCCCGTCAATCCTACAACAAAATAAAAAAATGTGATGATGAAGAATAATTGTAAGGAGTGTACTTAAAAATCATCACAATATGAACACTAAGAAAAGTGGAAGTGTAGTTCACAGAATGACACACTTATGAACTTTTTAAAAGTGAACAAAAGTTTTGTTTTATAACTATACCAGCGGCCCGCCCCGGCTTCGCACAGGTAGATTAATTCATACTTTAGCACATTTTTAACCAACTTCAAAATGGAGGAGGCTCGTTTTTTATAATTTTTTTTAAATACCTTCTTTAAGGAGGGTCCCCCTTTAAGTCGGGATTTCAAAAACATTTTGGAACTCGAACCGAATAATACAGTCTTATTATAATTATTTTTTAAGTTCCTAACTTTAAAAATGGCTGACATTCCATACAAAATTTAATCCCTACTTCCCTTTTCAAATAGGGATTTCGAAAAAATTCTAAAAGACGTGTCAAATTATTTACTAATCTTAGCTTACATCAAAATTTTCAATTTTCTAACTTTAGAACTGGACTTTCCATAGAAACATTTAACCCTACTTTCCCCCTCAAAATAGGGAATTTGATAAAATGCTAAAACATGTATCAAATGAATTATTAATCTCAGTCTAACACCAATGTTTTAAGTTTTTACCTTTTAGAAATTACGGACTTTCCATACATCCCCTGCTTCCTCCTCAAAATAGGAATTTCGTAAAAAGTTTAAACACGTATCAAATTATTTATTAATCTCAGTCTTAATCAAAATTTTCAATATCCTACCTTTAGAAATGACAAACTTTCCATAACAAAACTTTATCCCTACTTTTTCAAAATAGGGATTTCAAGAAAATGAGAAACATGTCAAACGATTATTTTTCCTTAGTCTAAATGTCAATTTTTAAGTTCTTGCCTTAGAAATGACACTTACCATGAATCCCTACTTTCCCTATAAAATAGATTTCGAAAGTATACTTCAATACGTGTTAAAATATTTATTAATCTTAGCCTAAATCCAAATTCCTACCGTTAGAAATGACAGACTTTTCATACAAACATTTTAATCCCAACTTTCCTCCTCAAAATGGGAACTTGATAACTGAATTTAAGCTACACTAACATTCTCACAATTCGCGGGCTATATATTGAATTTAAGCTGTTTATTATTGAATAAAAACTTATCAGATTACATTGGGTCTTACCCTAATCTTAAATGTAAAAGATTGTGCGGCAGCCCTTAACATGACGGGTTTATGTTGCGCCGTTAAAAACAACATAATATGTTTAAAAAATATAGGACGAGGGTGCATCCCCCTCAGACAGCACTAAAGATTTATACCTATCCCTTAATTAATATGTTTTGACAATGTTTTTGATATATTTGGGATTTGTCTCATTAATTACTTTTTCTGCTAAAATTTTTGGTAAACTATTCAGTATCTGAGGTAGGATGCACCGTCCCGACCGTTCAACCATAATCGTTGTTAAATTTAGGTTTGCAACACAGAGGAAGATTAGACAATTTCCGCAAGTTTTTATCCCTAGATTTTATTTCTAAATTTTTGACTTCTGAACAATAATCGGATACAACAGTGAATTTCACTTTATCGAATATATTTAAAACCCTGGAATACTGGAATAAGTTATCATAATTATTTTTGTACTTATATTTGATCTTTAGAGGAACAATAGCTTTTAATAGCCTTAGTTGTAAATTATAAATACTTTGTAAATAAGTTTTAATAATTGAATCTGCCATTGACATAATATATAACAGTCTTAATGATTTATTAATTGCAGTCTAAATCCAAATTTACATGATCCCAACTTTTGAAATGACGGACTTTCATACAAACTTGAATCCCCCTTTTTCCCCCCTTAGAGGGGGAATTTTCCAAAATCCCTTCTTATTGCTTCTCTACGCCATAAATATAACCTACTGTGTAAATTTGGTATTTCTAGCTTCAGTAGTTTCGGCTGTGCGTTGATGAGTCAGTCAGTCAATCAGTCAGTCAGTCAGTACGGACTTCTCTCTTTATAATAATAGTATAGATTACAAAAAAGAAGTACTCTACCGTTTTTCTCCATGATTGTGGCCATTTCAAAAGCAACAAATATTCCAGTCTCGTAGCCCAAAATATAGAAGACTTTGTGTTTGCTTATTCCCGTCTGGGCAGTCACCACCTGCAATGTTAAATATTCGAGTGTAAATGACTACTTACGTAATACTAGAAATGTTTTCATCGCCCTTGTCTTTTTTTTTTACATTGTATGGGTTTGCTCTTGACCCCGATCCAGCCCGAGAGCAGGGATGGGATCTACGATGTAGCGAGCTTACCCAGAAAGAGCCTATTCCTTCTGGCTTTAAAGAGAGTCTGTTGTCTTTCTTTTGTTCTTTTGTGAGGAGAACAAAGCATATTTTGAGACTAAACAAAAGTTTCATATTAGTTTTCTTCCATAATCTGCACCAATATAAAGTGCCAACCTTGAATGCGCCATTCTCTCTCACTCACTTACTCCACATACAAAGGCGCGAGGCAAAAGATAGTTGTCATTTGTACCGAGCGCTCTAAAACCGTTACAGTGAGTGTCATCGTCCTCAACAGCTCCTAAATGTCCAATGAAGTAAGGCATCAGGGCCCCGTTTCACGAAGCAACAATTTACTAGCAACAAGTTACAATTTGATATTCATTGCGTAGTTAATTCGCCTAAACTGTAAGGCTTTATCGTTTTAATCTCACTGTCTACGCAATGTATATCGAATTGTACTTGTAATTTGTAACTTGTAGCTTCGTGAAACGGCCCCCAGGCCTTAATCAACCACGCTGGCCAGCGGGTTGGTCGACTTCACACGCACCTTTGAATTTCTTCGCAGGTTGAATTTGAATTTCTTTGCAGGTTTCCTCTCGATCTTTTGCTTCACCGTTAGAGTGTCGAATAAACGTAAATATGAATTCAAAATCCGAAAACACATTGGTACGTGGTGGGGATCGAACCCACGTTTCCCGGACGGAACTGTACCTCAATATATTTCTGTGCGGTTTCCTGAATGGTCTCTTTGGGACTGTCCAGGCCTGGTTGCAGGACGAGAGCTGGTATCTTCAGACGCTCACAGAATGTCCGGAACCGCTCGTAGTTGCCTTCCAGTCCTGGGACGATCCACAGATATTGCTGGTCCAGGTCTATCATGTCATCCGACTATAGGAGAAAAGATCTAGCTTAATATTGTATTAAACATAATTATATTCAATTGAATATTACGTGACGTGTTATATTGAATTGACGTGGTCTCTATCTACCCTTTCGGGAAAGAGGCGTGACATTATTGATTTATTACTGATATTTCACCAATAACTATTATAGTAACGATACTATCGATTTTCTTACTATTTATCACTTCATCAACACTATCGAAGATGATTTCAAGATCTCTTACCACTTTTGCACTTTTGACCAACGTTGGCAGTGTCACCATGTTTGAAACCCCAAGCAGCTCGTCGCGGTCTACATAGGAATAAAACACGGCTAGACCCTCCATCTCTTTGAAGTCCGGTTCTTTTATACTCTTTTCGAATTGTTTTAATCTGGATACAAACAAATAAATGTATTATACACTAAATACGTAAATCGAGCAGTCTGCTGAAATTGCACGCCCTTGTTAACCGAATCGCTTAACTATGCATCAATAATTATAACTTGGGTTGGCTCGAACTCCTCGACGGGGACGTCTCTAAAGGATTACGCTCGTATTTTAGTAAATTAGATTACCTAGTTACATTTATACTTAGTTTCACAATTTTCTCTATTTTAGCAGTCGTACGTTGTACACTGTTATGGCTACGCCCGCTACGACGACGGTGCGCGGCGTAGCGCTGCTACGACGTAGTCGCTACGCGTGCTGTAGCATGGCTCTATTATTTAGTAATAGATTACGTGGGTTGTTCTTTGGTTTGTATGTTGTGTCGTGTTTCACTTCACATCAAGTTTCTTTGTTAATTCTTCACAACGAGTTTATTGACTAGATTTGATTTTCTAATACAGGTTAGGCTCGAACCTCTCGACAGGAATGGACTTATCGCTACAGTTTACTTAGGTGGCAGTAGCATCGCATGGCGCCTGGGATCATATAACAGAGTGTAAGCATTCCGTTAAAGATAATATTTTTACGAGAAAGTACTGTAAGGAGCGGCCTCCTTTATGCTTACTAGCTGTTGGTGTGCTTGGTCAATTTTCATGTTGCTTTCTAAACGATTTGATTATTTTAAATATCGAATGCGAATGGTTTTGTTTTTGTTTCGGACTCTGGCTGCTGACAGGCTACAGAGTAGACTAATTTGTGTTTATCTTGATAGATTAGAGTAAGTACTTACAACGAAACAGTTAAACTTGGTATTTGTTCGATCTCCATTGCAATGTTATAGGAATTTCGTAGGAAGGAGCAGATTATTGGTAAATACGATCTATTTAAGTCCAGATCCTTTAGAGTAGTGCTTCCATTAATACGGGCTGGTGCGTTTAAATCTGAAAAATAAAATGATCCATCTGTACTGCCGTCGTAAGATATCCTACAAATTGTAATGTTTTATGGTGGGAAACATTTTTGTTTTTACATGAGACTTTCAAGAGGTGATAAAAATCTATACATTACATATCGTTACTAGGTTATACGAGTATAACAGTACAGTAGCCTATATGTATTATAAAATTAATTATAGAATAGAGACACTTACCAGCCAAGTTTGCTATTTGGCTCAGAAGAGAAATTTCCGTGGTCGGCTGAAGATGGACCTTTATTATCCGTCGGTTACACAAAACGGCACGTTCGATCACATCCATTAAACTAGCTTGAGACACAAAATTGAGGTTTGTTGTCTCTTTCTGAAGTGAGAAAATTCATCAACAGCTCATTATACGTCCCCACCGAAGGGCTCGAGCCTACCCTGAATTAGGGCGATTAGGCCTTAGTCGACCACGCTGGCCCAGTGCGGGTTGGTCGACTTCACACACAACCTTTGAATTTCTTCGCAGGAGTGTGCAGGTTTCATCACGATGTTTTCCTTCACCGTAAGAGCGTCGAATAAACGTACATTGAATTCGAAATTCGAAAACACATTGGTACGTGGTGGGGATCGCACCCGCTTTTCCCGGACGGGAGGCAGCGGCCTTAGCCACTAGACCACCGACGCTCTCAAGAAAAGTGAGAAAATTACTTGGTTATTTTTGTTAATAACAAGGGGATTTATGAATAATGGAAGTCTTGTTAAATAATACCTTATTGTTGGGAGGTAAATATACTATCGTAGCCGGAAGCTGGTGCTTCTCTCGAGCGAGACATAACTGCTCTCCAGTAGAACAGTTAAGGGCGGTACTTAAAATTGTGAAATATCTGAAACATTGATTTTAATATCAAAAGAAGCACCAAGATTACCTCGCCAAGTACTAACGTTTGTCAAATAAGAAGTAATTTCAAGACATTAATGAAGATGTAAGAGCCATCTATGGAAAACGGTACTAATGGTAAGATAGAGGTCAAACGCAAACCTATTCTTTGTAAAAAAAAAAACAACTTATGTTGGCTTGAATTATGAATATTAGTCTGGTTTGAATACCAGATAAAACTGTTTACTCTGTAAAGAATATGTGAAGTCTGTACTCTGTATGTATGTGTGTAATGTTGGTGTTTCTGCACTGAAGACGACGACGGTCCGTTTTGCCTTCCAATAGAAACTATTGAAAACGTTTTAAAGTTTGCGAGCTTTTCATAATTACATTACCATCTTATCTTGCGAACTGTAGTTATAGTCATTAACCTTGGTGTCAGAGTTATTAAACCATTAACATTACTCATGTGCGTAGATAAATAGTCAGGCTTGTGATGATCATAATTAGAACTTACTTCAGCGCAGGGCACAATTGCCTTGAAGCTACATCCAGATTGGACACAAAATCTCCTTGCCCATTACCGGAGCATATGATAAATATTCCTTCAATATTGTTGTTACTCAATACTTGCTTCAAATCTTTCATAGTCAACTTATCGCCTGATAATGTTTGTATCTCTACACCAAGTTTTCTCCAAGATCTATTTAAAAGAAGGATAATTAAAATAGTATTTCTTTTGATAATCTTAAGAAGAGATGATATTGATTGAAGTTTTTCTTTTAATATTGTGTGAAGTTCATTGTTACAATGCAATGTGGCAATCGTAACAATGTTTTTTTAGTCACAAATGCGTAGCTAATGCTACACTGAAGACATAGAAAGCTATTATTATAATCAGCCTGTAATGTCCCACTGCTGGGCAAAGGCCTCCCCATTGTTCCGCCATTCCTCCCGGTCCTGGGCAAGCTCCCACCAGTCCAGTCTCGCCATTCTTTTCGGGGCCTGCCTCGGCGTCGGTTCCCGTCTTGAGGAGTCCACTGCGTGACGACTCTCGCCCACCGTTCTGGATGCATGGCGGCTTACGTGCGTAAAGAAAAAAGCTTGCTAATTATTTATAAAATGTACTTACCCCATTTTGTAGCGGAATAACGTTGTCGAATGACAAGAATATAAAATAAATTTTCTGGCGCCACAGTTTACTAGTCTATCCACCAACTGGAAACTGAGGTTATTTTCATTGCATACTACCAGCTGATGTAACTCTGAGGAACATGTGAGCCTGTAAAATAATTACGGAATCCGACATTTTACTACGATAAGCAGGATTAAGTAATTCAAGGCTTAGCAAATGTTTCAGAACGAAAACATTTTGCAGTTTTAACAGGATCGGACAAAACTTTTACAAAAATTCTGCAGGATTTTGCATCCAAAAAATTTTGTTACAACAGCGGGATACTTCTAAATCTGGGCAGAACAAGGGCTTCATAGTTGTAAACCCCATTCCATACTGACCTCGGCAGTGCACGAATGCTGTCATGTTTGAGCCTCAGCAGCACTCGGCCGCGGTGCTGGCTGGCGGCCAGCAGGCGGAAGGCGCGCGAGCACTCCTGCGCAGCGTACGTCACGCGCGACAGCGGCCGCACGTACCCGCGCGCTATGCCCTCGCTCATCATCAACTGTATCTTCTGCGTGAATGTAAAATAAATTAAGTGTAACGTGGAAGGATAAGGCAAAATTTAAAAGTTTTGTCATCAGTTGCGAATCTGTTCTACCTATATTTACGTCCCTATGGCTAGTCTACTCTAAAATAAGATAGTCATCTTAAAAAAACTAGTCTTTTTCTTAGTCTTTTAACTAGTTCATAATCATGTAGACCCTAGTGCAGTTTGCTCAAATTCATACACTACTATATGAGCGCCAAATGCTATTAGTATTTGTCGCAAAGAGTCGCAATTTTTCTACAGAATAAATAACTATTACCGTCATAGTCTCCTCATTTTTAAAAATATTGAAGAAGTCCACAATGATATAAGACCTTTGGTTTGTTAAGTAAAACATTCCGTAGTTATATGACTCCTTGATGTGCGCCTGCACAGTGTCAATTATAATGCCACTGAACGCCCCGCATTTCAGTGTCGCCTGAAAATATTTGAATATTTAACCTTGTAGTGCTAGACATCTATCTAGACATTTCTGAAGATTAGGTAGAGTAGTTTATACTTAATTTCAAATAACATTGGAAAAAAGACAAAAAATATGTATGGCAGAAAAAAAGGTTATTCATGAATAAAAGCTTCCGTTTTTACGGTATATTTCACTTGTTGTTTATATTCAAACAATAGAAAGATATTAAAAGGAAGGTTTACGTTTTTGGTTGTTTTCTATGAACAAAAGTGCTTGCATGCAAGTATGACGTCACACTTGCTTACAAGTTACTTGAATTGTAAACTTTAATTTATAGAACTTGAACCTCGCATGCAAGTTTTTATTGTCATGCAAGTGTCCGAACCAGGACAAGGACGTGCTGTGGCACTTGCACGCGCAACTTGCATACCACTTGCGCAGACAAGCGTCAGTTGCGTTTCTATTATGCAAGTAGCTTGCATGCAAGTTGCATGCAGCTTGAGTAATGGAAACGTAAACTTGCATGCAGGCTGCAAATTGCATGCAGGTAGTTTTGAACTTGTAAACATAATGCGCAACTGACGCTTGACTGCGCAAGTGATATGCAACTTGCATGCAAGTTTCAAGTCATGAAACGCGCCTTAGGCACCTTAGGCGCGTTTCCATTGTGCAAGTTCTTGCATGCAAGTATGACGTCACACTTGCGTACAAGTTACTTGTATTGTAAACTTTAATTTGAAACTTGCATGCAAGTTGCATATCACTTGCGCAGTCAAGCCTTAGTTGCGCATTATGATTACAAGTTCAAAACTACCTGCATGCAAGTTTACGTTTCCATTACTCAAGCTGCATGCAACTTGCATGCAAGCTACTTGCATAATGGAAACGCGGCTTGAGGTTCACAATGTTAGAAGCAGAAAGTTCTAAATTCTAATGGGGAATTTTCTGACAGCTCTTTAAAAAATAAAATTAATAGTTCTAATTAAGACGATAAATGGCGCCAGGTGTAATTCGTGGTGTAGTGTATGTATCTAGTCTCGAGCGCAGACGGCACTAGTAGAGGGGGACAGTCGGCGATAGGCCGTCAGGCGGAGCGGTCGTATCGTGTGGTTGTCTGTGTTGGCGAGCCTAGTATTTGGACAATTTACAGTGATTTTACACGTGGATTCTTTTTTTAAATCCTTATATGGCCCTTGGAGACTCGCCGGATTTCTTCGGATCTACGAATTGTCAACGCCATCTATCGAAGATTTATGAACTATTTTTGTTTAAATTGGCTGTCGGAAAATCCCCCATTAAACTATGGCGGTTGTTTCGTTCAACAGGTTAGTTTTTGGTTGACATGGTATTTTAACTCTTTTTTGGTACAAGTAGTAAGTACGTACCTACCTACATCAAATTATTATGTTACTCACATTCTTTAAGTGTCCTGTAGCACAGCATATAATTATATCGCAACCACGCCCTTCTGTAGCGAGCAGAATTAGATCAGCAAAACTATGATCGCGTGAGCATCCAATCATATCCTCTAAAACAAGAGTTATAAAGGTCAGTGATATACTTCACATCAATAAGGGTCGGGCCACACTTACCGACGGCGATCGACGGTTTGCCTATACAAAACGCGCACTTAGTATGGAAATCCTTTCGCCGCGTCGTCGATGCGATTCTCCTGCTCACAAAATGCTGATTCTCGTGAAATTTTGTGAGCAGGTTCGATAAATTAATCGAAATATTTGTCGAGTCAGCTTTTGGAAATATTAAAATATGACGGAGTTATGAGGGTTGCCAGCTTACAAGGTCTACCGCTGAGGCTGTTTTCCTCTACAGGTCACATTTCTCAACCAATAAAAAAAAACAATGAAATAAATTAAAATGAAACGAAACGAAATGAAATTGTTGTATATTTGTTGTTGTTTCTTTCTTTCTTTCTTTCTATATTGACAAGCGAGAGTGTAGGTCACGGGACACGACAATGAAACTCGGCGGTTAGTTGCATACTGTCTAATACAAATAAAGAGCTGCGGCACGCACGCCCTGGCCGTTGCTCGACGGATGATAAGCAGGCGAAAACAAATGATTAATTCCATTTAACTTGCAAAAGTTTTGAAATTCTTCCGACGTGAAAGATGACCCGTTATCGCTCACCAAGGTGTGAGGTATACCAACTCTTGACATATAATCACAAAGCTTACTAATTACCGCTTTAGAACCGTAAGAAGTTGTCATCATGTAACACTCTACCCATTATTATTATTATTATTTGCTATAAGCATCAACTATAATGAGGTACATTTGCGAATTTAACGGGCCTAAAAAGTCTAAATGAACGCGATAAAAAGGCTCTGGCGGGTATGGCCACGGAGCGAGCAGGGCGTGCGGGGGGGCGGGCCGCAGCACCGCGCACACCGTGCACTGCGCCGCCAGCTGTTCGAACGCTGCGTCTATGCCGGGAAACCATAAACGTTTCCTCGCATCGGCTTTCATTTTAATAATCCCGAAATGAGAACTATGCAACTCCTTACACACGGATTCACGTAAAAAAAACGGGAATTACTATTTTGTGGCCACGCATTAAATACCCGTTTTCGAATGACAAATGTAAACGGCAGTTAAAATAAGGTTTAATGTCTAAATCTGTCACTTTTCTTGGCCAACCGTTTATTACATAATTTTTTACTATATTTAAAATTCGGTCTGAGTTGGTTTCACGTCGTAACACTTGGGGTGTCACTGGCCAGTCCCCATCTATGACAAAATTTACATACCATCAAATTCATACGAACTGTGATCGTACGATGATTCTCCTTGCACATTATTTCGCGTCGGCGGCGGCGGCGGCGGCAACAGCTGACCGGACGTTGGCGGCGCGCGAGAAAAATAATCAGCACTACAACTACAAACATACTCAATAGTATGATTGTAAGCGGAGAGGAAGATTGCGTAACGCTGTAGTCTATTCGCCGATACCTCAGGAATACCGCGGCGGGGGCCGAATATGGTTAAAAGGGGTTTGTGATCAGTACGCAGTACGACAGGCACTGAACGACCATATAAATACTGGTGATAACGACGTACCCCGAATATTATTGCGCGTATTGCTTTTCGGCTGGCGTAAGAGTGCGCGACGCGTACGACACAGGTCTTTCAATATTGTCCTTACCGATTTGAGATAGATCTGCTCCTAAACCGGCGGATGACGTATCCACCGTTAAAATTAAAGACGCCTCCGAGTCATAATGTGCACTTGCACTTACTTACTTGTACTTACTTACGTTATCAGACGCTAAAATTGACTTAATTTGATCGAAACTTTTTTGGTGTTCATGTGTCCAATGCCACTAACGTTTTTATGTAAAAGGTTATATAATGGACTTAGATTCGCAGACGCATCCGGCACTGCGGTAATAATTTGTTAGACCTAGGAAAGATTGTAATTGTGCTTCATTCCGAGGAATTGGCGCGTTTACAATAGCCAGCACTTTATCAGGCGATTTCCTAATTCCATTCCTATCGATTATGTGACCTAAATAGGCTATCTCGTCTTTTAGAAATTCACACTTACTTCTTTGAATCGTTAGACCGGAGTCTTCTAAGTGCTGCAGTACCGCACATAAACGCTGCTTATGTTCACTTAAATTCTTCCCTGTTATCAATACGTCATCGAGGAGGAAACACACTACTCCGTCCAACCCCGCCAGAACACTCTCAATGGCGCGTTGGAAAATGGCCGGCGCTGACGATAAACCAAAAACGAGGCGGGTATATTTGAAAAGGCCACGATGTGTATTTATGGTAGTGAGTGTCTGAGATGATTCGTTGAGTTTAAGTTGATTGTATGCCATAGAAAGATCAATCTTACTGAACTGGACACCACCATTTAACCTTGAAAAAAGTTCATTTACGGTTGGCAAAGGATACTTTTCAACTAACAACTGTTTGTTTATTGTCACTGAATAATCACCGCATAACCGCAACTCACCATTCTTTTTTAAGGCTGGTACGACCGGAGAAGCGTACTCGGCATGTTCCACTGGGATCAAAATACCTAATTTGACTAAACGATCCAACTTTAAATCTATTTTATTTTTTAGTGCAAAAGGTACCTTTTATTTTTTAGGTCTTGCCTTGAAAAAAATTGGCTTTGAGTCTGTTTTTAAGCGCAAATCGATTGCATATTTATTAAATTGACCCAAAGTCCCTGAAAAAGCCTTTGGGAATCACCTTATTATTTCATCAACGAAAGACCTGACAGAATAGTATTAACAGCAGGCGCTAAAAATCTCGTCCTAAAAGTGACATATTACAGTCGCGTACCACAAAAATATCTAAAGTTTTAGTTTTATCCCGGTAGGTAATAGGCAGCTGTAATCTTCCGCAAGTAGTGATACAATCACCCGTGAAACTCACTAACCTTTTATTAGTTCGCAATAACGGTTCATCTTTAAAATGACAAAGGTATATTTTTTCAGGTATTAAGATTACAGCCGAACCGCTGTCTATTTAGAACTCTAAACATAATCCCCGGGTGAAAACTCGTTCCAGCATAGGACTACCGTTAACACATTTAATATTAAAAACAAACTCACCGTCATCACCTTCATCCAACTGACCTTCCTGCACACATTTCACCTGATTATCGGACGTGCACATTCTACCTAAATGGCCTTTGCGGCTGCACTTTTTACATTTATAGTTCTTAAACCGACACTGAAAAGCTTTATGATTCGAATAGCCGCACACATCTTTCTTAGATACGGTAAACACCGGGTCGTCGGGCGGTCGTCGCTACGGCCGCGGCTGCGACGCGTTGGGCCGCCCCCGCCACGGCAGCCTGGCACGCACACCGCTCGCTCTCCGCCAAATCTACCGCCTTCGCCAGGGTCAGCTCGCTCTGATCCTGGGCGAACAACTTGTCCCGCTCCGGTCCCGCCAACATGCCCATCAGGAACCTATCCAGTAGGGCCTCTTCCAAAGATTTAAAATTGCAGTGTGCAGACAGGCCTCTCAGCCTGGCTGCCCATTGAGTATGGCCTTCCCCCAAAAGCCGAATAAAAGTTCGCTTTCTCCGAAAATCCAAAACATTTGGGTGTAAAATGCTCGTCCAAAAGCTTCACTATCTTGTCGAATTCCAAATCTTCCACTTTTTCCGGTAAAGCCAAGTCACTTGTTAACTTGTAGGTAGATTCACTTAGCGCGCTAAGCAGAATCGCCCGTCGCTTGACCTTGGCCTTGTCTGAGGTGTCGTTGATATCATTTGCGATGAACCACTGGGTTAACCGCGATTTGTAGCTGGTCCAATGATGGTTCTGATAATCGAAGTTAGACAAAATACCAAAAGAAACCCCGGACGACATTATTTCCTTAATCCGAACGTCGCCAGTGTTGTATATTGACAAGCGAGAGTGTAGGTCACGGGACACGACAATGAAACTCGGCGGTTAGTTGCATACTGTCTAATACAAATAAAGAGCTGCGGCACGCACGCACGCACGCATATACAACAGAAAAAAAAAAAAAAAAAAAAAAAATCAAGGGGTCGGGGATGTTTGTGGAGAAAAAATAAAAATAAATATGAAAAGATTATATAGACTCGCGTCGCGAGGTCTCAGCTAGTGTAGTTTTGTTTATGTTTTTTTTTCTTTACTAAGTATAATTTTATACTTAGTGATTCTAGTCAACGCGCTCTATCGCTAAACCTTCATTGAAACGTATCCTTAATTTTTTATCCGTGTAGTCACTAAATTTACTGAATCACAAACCAAGCTAAAAAAATACGTTATAGAAATAAATGATCACTGATAGCAAGGCGTGACGTCACATTTTGCGATTTGCTTGAATTTGTCACAATAGTTATTTTTTTATTAAATGATAGTTAGTAGGGTAGTTGCAGTTGTGATGACTACATCCCACAGATCTCCGCTGCATCAGCACTGCACTTTAACGACCAGTTCTTGGATGTTTTTTCGTAATCTCTTACCTGTTAAATCAGGAAACATTCTGAGCAAGAACTTCTTCTTTCTGGCGTCTTTGACAGTGGTAAACACCTTGCACTGATGTGCCAGTGCTATGGATATTACAGCTTGTCCCAGGGCTCCGGAGCCGCCTTGAACAAGGATCGTCATGCCCGGGAGTAGAGGTGCTTTGATGCCCTGTTAAAAAAACCAGGTAAAAACTGAAAATCTACTTCTAATCTTCCTTTGCATTGACCTCTTTCAAAAACCTGGAATGGATTTGCTCTTGATCATAGTTGGTTCATTGTTTCTATTTTCAAATGTTTAAGTCCACGTCTGCTATTACCACTTTGGGATACATAGCAATTAGGCCAGTTAGAAAAAAAACAAGGCTGATTATATAATTACAATTATTTTTCTTTTTACGTACTCATATTTATTAAACGGATTTCTAGAACTCATGTATTTATTTTTTACGTTCAATAATATATACTAAGATAAAGTAAACGAGGTATAAAAATTGGTGGCATTATTAATAAGGAAAAAAATAAATATTTTAGACGACATTAAAGATGTGGTTTGCATAGCGATAAAAAAGAAAGCAGATAAGTAAATGGCAAAAACAGACGTCAAACTTACAAGGCAGTAGAAGGCCTGAGCGTACGCTAGCGGCACAGTGGCGGCGTCCTCTTGCGTCCAGTGCGCAGGCACCGGCCACGTGAGCGCCGGCACAGCGCGCACGCGCGAGCCCGCCGCGCCGCCGCGCACCAGGCCCATCACACGCAAACCCCTGTGCGGCAAATCACACAAACTTCCCTTGAGGATCACAAGATTTATCAATACTCAATACATTCACGAGCCAAAAACCACTTTCTTCTTCATCGTGTGACAACCAATCTCACAAAACCTGGTGTCAGTAGTGCCGCACAAACTGGCTTAGAGAATCACAAGACCAAATAGCTGGCCGGAAACATTTAAAAAAGATAATGGTATTTTTCAGTTGAATGTTCCAATAATTTGAATCATCAACAATAATCAACGGCCCGTTACAGTCCACTGCTAGACTATGAGCCTCCTCCACTTAAGTGGAGGGTTTTGCCATAATCTCCACGCTTGGCAGGCGGGTTGGAGATCGCAGATTAAAAAGTTACTGTATCAGAGAGCGCTGCTGCCCGTTCCCTGTTCAATGTGTAGTCCTTAAGTTCCTCTTACGACGCCCACGGGAAGAGTAGGGGTTGGTGACAAATGTATTCTACTCTGCCGTCACCATACGGCAACTTCGATTACCTACGTTAAACTACGGCAATTTGAGTGCCTACGTTAAATTAAAAACTTACTCGTCTGTTATTCCACTATAATCCATTCCGTAACCATGTCTGTCTACTGTTCCTTCTTTTGGAGGAATTACTCCTGTAGCCACGTTACAGTCTAATACATTTAGTCCGGCGTATTGAACCTAATAAAATACATTATTTAAAACAATGCTATTATCGATATCATTCATTTTAATAAAAGTGAAATTACTACCTGTACCAAGAAGTCAGTCGAAGACTTCTCTTCTAGAGGAGTTTCCACCCAATGTAACGAATTCAAATCTCCAATTTTTTTACCCTTCAAAATCGTATTACTTTTTACTATAGTTTCTTCATCCCAAGGCACAGAGTATTCGCCTCCAACTACATCCTGAAGAAATAAGAATTATCAGGCAAAGATAATGAAACTTTGATATCTATGAGACCCAATTTTTTTGTTACCCTAACCAACCGTGCTAAACATTTTTTAAATTTCGACTATTTTAGCATTATACCTACTAAATGCACTGTATCAATTTCAGGAGACCTTTCATTTACACTCTGTATATTAAAAATACCTACATTGATGATGTTGGGATGTAATGTTGCTAATTTCAAATTACTTGTATGATCAGGAGACATATATTCAAATCTGAGCTTTTCCATCACAACTCCTCCACATCTGAAATATAGCAATCCGTGTAGTTTTTATCTTGGTGCCTTGCCCTATGTTAATTCAACATTTGATCTTAATCTCATTTTACCTTGAGCAATCAAATATATGCGACACATTACTTGATATTAACGTTTTGCCATCAATTTGTTTAATTTTATCCACGTGGTCTTTTGGGCTGATAGTGAGCTTATGGATGTGACGGGGTTGAGACACGTTGCTATGACCGCTTTGCAAAGCGTTGATTTGGATCATACCATCAATAAGAGTAACCCAATTATCCTTCCAAATCAACTGAGCTTCAGTAAAAGCGTTATTGCATTTAAAAATGCTGCGGAATTCACCTCTGTAAAAAAGTATTTATGTAGAATGATTGCGTGATTGATGACGGAAAAATGTATGTGTTATATCAGAAGAATTTCAGTTTAAAACTCTTACGTATAGGAATAATCTCTTTCTTGGAATAAATCATATATTCCACTGGAATCAAATTCCATCTTTGTGTTTACATCATTGGGTATCTCGGGTTCTTCTATTAAACCGCCATCTGTTTCGCAAATGTTGCCTGATACTATTTTTGAGTGGTTATCTGTAACCTGAATTTCACAGATAACATCAAATAAATTACATTGTCTACTGATCCAAACGCATGGCTTATGTTTTGCGGAATGGAGATAAATCTAAATCACGCAGTGTGAGTTGCGAATAATGATGAAGACGGTTCACCTCAAATTCTCCAGTGCCTTCATGAATCTCCACTTTAAGTTGCAAGTGCCGTTTGTCATGCAAAATTGGTTGTGCGTATAAATGCACATCTGAAAACTGCACTGACTTTGCTTTCCGTTGCACTCCTGACGACATCGCCAGCGTGTCCCAAACATCTACTAGTACAGCTGAGTAGGGATACAATGTTTTTCCTTAAAGGAAAAGCAAATCACTTTAAATTTAGTATACAGAATTAAAAAAAAAATACTATCTAGTTGTTGTCCGTGTCATTCTTGAGGATGCTATAGTCTATTATGGAATGAAAATGTAACGCAAAATATATTCTTTTAAAACGAAGCGAAAAATCTACTTATCTAGATATCTTGACTACGCATCAACAGAATAATGTTACCTGTTAAAAAAATAATAGATACCTCTTATAACATTGCCACGTAGGTACTTATTTTCTTCATCATGTATAGAAATCAAAAATTTGCATATTCGGGTTGGTTCCTTTATTATAGGTTTGCATAACAGTAGGGTCCTGAAAGCAGAAATCAAAATGAATAAATTAGGTGCTTCAGGATATTCTCTCTAATATTATTTCAGAATTTGGTGTTGTTTTCTCATATTTACCATTTATCAGAGTAATTCCACTCTAGCAAATGTGATAGAGAAGGCGTCTCGATTGACACCGGAAAATCCACCTTCGGGTAAAGACTTTTAACTTTCGGGTTGTAACCTTGAGTAAATAATCTGAAATTCAAAGAAATCTATGAAACATTACCATTACATTATTATGAAACATTAAAAATAGAAGACCTAATTTGAAGACGAAGAGTAAAGCTAGTAAGTACATTCCAAAATAAAAGAATTGGTGTGTACAGACAGCAACATATTAGCTGCTCGTTAAATGCAGGATACACAAAGACCTTGAAAACCTGCAGTGTGCCCACTCGTCTCCACCAGTTCGACTACACTCACTTTCCAACAGCCTGCAGGAAGAAGAGCGCGTTATCGGCGTGTCCTCGCTTGGTGAGTGGTATGTGTCGGCAGTCGGGGTGCAGCGAGCGCTTGAGGATCGCCTGCAGCAGCCCGTGCGGAGCCACCTCCACCGTCACCGCGCCCGCCGGCACCAGCCGCGACGTCTCCTCAAATAGCACTGGGCTCTGGTAGTAGAAAAATAATAATTATAATGTCCTGTAGAATTTAAGAATAAAATGGTTATTGATCAAGTTGTCGTTATGTAGTAGCATCAGTAGATATGTGTAGATAGTAATATTGCTTATTATGTGGTTTAGATATTGGAAAATAGGTGTCCGAATTTCCGATAGCGTTTAATAAGAACGTATATGTCACGGCCCGCCCTGGGCTTGTGATATGCAACTCTCCACATCAACAACGAAGCAAAAATTTAGAGAAACTGTCCTACGTGGGCGTTGGCAGAGCTGACTCCATCAACCAAAAGGTGTTGTTTGTGTAAGTGCCAACCCAGATAAAGGAAATCCTATTGATAGAATTATGAGAATGGTACACAAGTACGATAAATCTTAAAGTTCCTTACGAGTAAATTGTTAGTGTGGTACCAAGCCGATGAATATTGCGCATTTTCCTCACTCCACCTCTCTTGTGGCACTGAAGAGGAAACCCAACGCTCACTGCGGCGTTTAGGATTTTGGATCACCATGCTCAAATGCTCCAACAGTTTCGGTCCTAAGGATAAATAAGTTTTTAAATAGAATAGTAAATTTTGTAGGTGTTTATTAAAGACTGAGATACTAACCAGCTTGTTCAATGTAGCGGGAATGGTATGCGATATTGGAGCATGGCACTTCTTTAGCAAAGATATCCTGCTTTGTCAGGTGAGTAACGAATTCTCGCATCACATCTGCAGGTCCCGATATGGTACAGGATTCCGGTCCGTTGTGGCATGCCACTTCTATCTCCGGTGGGCATAGTTTTACTGCCTGCAATACAGATTGTCTTTTAGTTCTAGTTGAACGTTGGAGAACCGATCAATCAAAGTTCGGCCACATCGATATCTCTCCTTAAGTGTTTTCGTCGTCTTTCCGCTAGTTGAGCACTCTCATTAAATGCATTACTCACATTGTCATAATTTTAATGTAAGTTAACAAATAGTTATTTTAAAAGATAAGCCTACTTGTTGATATCCAATGCCAACAGCTGCCATGGACCCAAATATGAACTTGGTCTCTATGGAGACAAGACCGCGATAGTAGGCAGCCAGGATCATCTCTTCAGCTGTGAAACAGCCGTCGGCGTATGCGCAACCCAGCTCTCCCACGCTGTGTCCTGAAGAGTAAAAGATTTCAAAATTCGAAACTTGTTTGACAATTTCTTTATACTGACAGAAAGAAAATATTAATTAGGTTGTTTCTTACCAATAATGCCATCTGGAATCATACCCAAGTCGCGCAGACAATCAGTAAGACCAATTTGAACAGCAGCTATCCCGACAAACGAATGTAGAATATTGTCGTAAATAGTCTTATCAGAAGAAGTTAAAATGTGGACGATATCCAATCCTTTTGGTGCGAGAGCTTCATGACATCTACAAGGAAAATAAATTTGATGTGTACAGTCAGCTCAGAATTACGTGAGAAAATCTCATTGGTTTCGGGCGAGGGGTGCCAGGTAACTCGTCAGCTGACTGTCTGTACACTGTTATATATAGGTAGGAATGTTTATCATGAATCGATTTAATGGTAGCAGTGACCAGTTGATTATGATTTAGCAATGGTTAAATTTATATTTCAAAGTAACAACAAAGAATGTGACTAGGAGAAAGCGGGCACCTTTGGATAGCAGCAGCAAATGTGGGTATCCTCATGAGCTGTGTACCCATGCCAGCCCATTGCGAGCCCATTCCACTGTAGACAAACCAGAGAGGTCGTTTAACGTCATCATAGTAGTCCACGCTTTCATACAGGCATACTGCTTCATTTACTTGGTTTGTATCTGAAACAACAATACAAGGTATATGGTCAGAATGTTATGAACCTCCTATCTGCTAATTGTTTACTATCCTAGGTTTCGTCTTTGGATGATTCATCATCATCTTTCTTTGGGATTGTTTCCTGCATATCTCTTTTGTTGTTATTGGTAGCAGCATTTGTCATCTTAAAAAAAAGTACCTAGCAGAACGAATCCTCTCGCTAAGTGTCCGCTGTTTTTCTCTTCATGAATATTATGTAGCAGAGCCAATTCTTGATGGTCTACTGGGCGAGCTTTGAGATCATCGATGATTATTTGCACTGAGGACTCCTTTCTACCAGAAATGGTTACCAAATATGGGACACTTGGTTTCTGAATAGAATCCTGAAAGTGAAAGGTTTCGTTTTTAGTCAGATATCAAGGTATTACGTTCCCATTTTCTTATTCCTATAGGTATTTCAATGAGACAATTTCACGCTACCTATTATTATTAAAGTCATGAATTTCTTTTTATACCTTTCTCTGCTAATTAAATAATTATTGCTTGCTGCAACTTTAATCTAATTTGACAGAAGAGATTGGTGCCTTTTATTTTATGCTTTGTATTTTGTAAATAGCATACGACCAACGAACTACAACGAAATGATGATGAAACAACATACTGTTCTGACCTTTCGCTTATCAAATCCTCTTAGCAAGATGTGCCCGTTGGTACCAGTGATAGAGAAATCGTTGATAGCTGCGTAGGAGTGGTGGAACGGCTCGTGTTCAGTGAGGATGCGCATGCGACCATCCCGCAGCGCTGCCAGGTCTTTTCGGGGGCTGGTGCAGTGCAGGTTTCCGGCTAACAAGCCTTTTTGGTAGCCTAGTAGGACCTTTCGAGAACAGTATGATAGGTAAATAATTTTACGCGTGTTAAAGCTAGCTACGGTTTCGCCTTGCTAAGACTGCTGCGTAGTCAATCATTACTCGTAGTGCAAAAGCTGTTTGATAAAAGTTACCAAAATATATAATTTTTAAATAGCCCAGACTTGGAAAACGCTCAGTAGGCAGACCACCAGCCCGATGGTCAGATGATATAGTGACAGTGGAAGGGAAGTACTGGATGAGAACTGCACAGAACCGTGAAAAATGGCGCAATAAAGAAGAGGCCTATACTCAGCAGTGGGTGGATGTGGGCTAGATAGATAGATAGATAGATAAATAGAATAAAAAAAATGTTTAAATCTGAAATTGACAACGTTATTTTTTGCAAGAAAGGCACTGAATTAAATTTTATGGAGGGAAAAAATCATATGCCCACTGGAAAAATAAAAACAACGTAGGCTTAAGCGTGAACAATACATGAACGAATTAAAACATGAATACAACCTTAGCTATCCTGCATAATGCCGAAGCGGCTTCAGTGAACCCAATGTTGGAAGTGACACTCCCCACCAGCAGCGAATCTTCGGTCTTCCTCTCATTGCAAAACACTTGCTCAATCGTCTCCAGCTCAGTTTTGTCCACCTCGGGTATACCTGAGAACATTAGTTTAACTTCATGCTATCCCGTACTATTTAAAACTGTTAGAAAGCCTTTGAAATTATAGGCAGAGTCCTTAAAAAAGTGGCTCTTAAAATTATACTTTATGTATTCGATTTATCCAATGGGATAATATTTTTTTCTAGCTGCTATGTCACATTCAGGCTCATAATCTATCTCTGTGCAAAACATACATAAATTAAAATGATTAAGTGCAAAATGTAGAACTCAACGTGTTGCTCGCATCGCATACTAATAATATTATCAAGATAAAAAGCTATCCTTCGAGAACAGCTTGTCGTTTGCCTGCTGTTTTTTTTAATCAGCCTATTGCAGTCCACTGCTGGACGTAGGCCTCTCCAAGGGCACGCCAAAGCGCACGATCACCCACTTTCCTCATCCAGCCACCACCAGCGACCTTCCTCAGGTTTAAAATTTTTTTTCTAAGCTACTTACCAGATCCGAAGCCTTCAACATACTTGACGTCATTCGGCGACACGTCAGTCTCTGCGTAAAAACCTTGTAGAAACTTTGTTAGATAGGTGGAGTCGCGTTTGAAGCCAAGTTTATGGTCTCCTTGACACACGCTGTAGGGATCGTATTCGGACCTCACATGAACCAGCTCAGCGTATATTCTGCAAAATTTTATAATTTTACACAAAAACATTTCTTACTTTCTGGTCATTGGGTGTACTAACCATCCGCTCGCACTTGTGTTACGTGCGCTTTGTTTTCGATTTTTCCCATGGGAATAATTTTCATTGTTAAATGTAGCCACCGTCGTCTCTTTGTGGAAAAAAATTATGTCGTTACAAAATAGCTCAACAATTTATTTATATCGTATTTACTTATTTATTACCATAAAGAATGAATGAGATAAGGATGGACTCTATACATTCCTATCACATCTAGATTTTTTTAAAATTTCATTATTTACAGTCATTTACCCTAACGTGTATGAGCGTCGGTGGTCTAGTGGCTAGGGCCGCTGCCTCCCGTCCGGGAGACGCGAGTTCGATCCCCACCACGTACAAATGTGTTTTCGAATTTTGAATTCGTAAGTACGTTTATTCGACGCTCTTACGGTGAAGGAAAACATCGAGATGAAACCTGCACACTCCTGCGAAGAAATTCAAAGGTTGTGTGTGAAGTCGACCAACCCGCACTGGGCCAGCGTGGCCTAATCGCCCTAATTCAGGACAGGCTCGAGCCCCTCGGTGGGGACGTATATGAGCTGTTGATTAATGACCTTAACGTGAATTAAATAGACCAATCACCCACCTCATAGCATCTTCCGCCTTTTGAAGCAGTACAACACTGATTCCATCAGACATTACACTCCCATCGGCGTGCTCATCAAACGATTTCACCTTGCCATCGCCACATAGTGATATGTTTCTGAAAAATATCTCATTTTAATTTCTTTTAAAAATATGTGTTCCTTAGTTTTCCATTGTGTTTGCAGACTAGTATTTAACATTAAGATTGTGTGTGACACATGCAACTAACCTAGAAGAGTATATTACTCGTATGTAGTGAAATAAAATAAGATACAAATAAGAGAAATTAATTAGAAAAATTAAAATTTAGCAAAAGATCCGTAGAGTCGAAGACCACTCAAGGCACCAACAGACAGAACATTAAGAAGTGTAATTTAAAATCTATATATCTACTATATAAAACTGAATGATTGTCCTTTTATAACTAGAGAACGGCTGCACCGATTTTGATGGGGTTTGTACCAATCGATAGAAGAGATTACTGACCAGGTTACAGATTTGCGACATAAAGAAAAAATAATATTACATTTTTTTTTCTTCTTCCTAACTAATGGCGACACATCTTTATATAGACGTATTTCGCCAGTGTCGAGTGTTCGGTTATGTGATAGTACAATTACTGAAGCCACCACGAGGCCTCTTGGCATCATCTAAAAATCTCAGCAAAGTGTATGCGATTCAATTGTTTTATTAAAGTTTATAATTCCGAAACATTCACTGAATAATGCCCTATCGAAATTATACACTAAACACTTCAATAAAAATTAAAACGAAGACACGTCCGCCATTGTCAGATGCTGACAAAAGACCTCCAAAAATTTGTTTTGCGAGTAGTTTGACCTTTACACGAAAAAGTATGGCGATTTGACAATATTATATTACAGAATATATTATGTTTCAGTCCCGGGCTAGCCGGGTAAAAAAGCTAGTATAGGTACTCATATAAATAAATGTGAACCCCTATTTCTCCTGGTCACGCTATAACTTGAGAACGGCTTTACCGATTTCATTTATCTTTTTTTTAAATGTTTTCTAATACTTCGTAGAAGGTTCTTACATAAAAAAGAAAAAAGAATGCACTGGGTAGGTGCAGGGCAGATGTTGGGAAAAATGGCAAGACAACATCTGTCGGGTCAGCTAGTCTAAAATAAAAATATTTCCATACTCGATATTCAGAGATCTAGCGTACTCTGCATAGCGGCGGCGTCAAATAATTTGGACCTCCCCACAGCTCCCCACACCTTACGTAAAATATGACGTCACGCTTCTAACAACTAAAGGGCCGCGGAGACGGTCAAAGGGTTTGATTCAACCCAGATCGTTTACAAAGGTGGTTTGAATGTTTTGTAATTTCACATTTTTGTTGTGTTTGACGCGTCAGAAGTGTAATTACGACAGCGTACACAATCAGACTGCGCAGAGCCGTTTGACAAACCGTTCAAACCGACCTCAAACGGTTTGATCAAACACGTTAGGTTTGAGTCAAACCGTTTGACCGTCTCCGGGGCCCTTAAAGTACCTAGTACCTCTTCCATCTCGTCAATTGTCATACCTTCCATACTGCAGGACAGTTTGCGGATGGAGTCCCACGTAAGCTCCTCCCACGATCGCGGCTTCACAGTCCCCGCGCTGGATAGCCAGGTACGCTTGCTCCAGGGCCACTAGGGAGCTGCAGCAGGCGTTGTCGAAAGACATGGACGGCCCTTTCACATCCAGCCAGTACGAGATGCGGTTAGCAAACATGGATTTGCTGCATCTGCAATTTTATGGAACGCCGAATGTGTGCATTTAAGCGGTTCACAGGCGTGGATATAATTAACAGCTTATGTACGTCTTCATGGAGGGGCTCGAGCCGCCCTGAATTAGGGCAACCCGACTACAAATGACGGCGACACAAGCTTATAATCGTAAACGTAAGCCATACTATAAACAAACTAAAAACAGAACAAGCTGTATGTAAGCCATACTATAAACAATAGGGGATCGGACTGTTCCTAAATTCACCATATTTTATGAATTATTTTTAAAATATAGATTAGTAGTAAACGATTCGCGAAGAAAAAAACAGAATCGGTTGATAAACAAATTTACAGTGATTTTTTAAAGTTTAAATATGTCTGTCTCTTTCAAATACGTTTTTTTGTATGGAGATTATATGGCGTTACTAACAAATGACGTCACAAGTGGTTATGTGCCTCTCTGTCTAATCTTGAATTTCAAACTTTTATATCTCGGTCAATTTTAAAGATAGAGCAAAAGTTCTTTTAGTGTTCGATAGCAGAAACTAAGAAGTTTGTATTTATAAAATAAAAAAAAGTAGTCCGATCCCCTATTTCAAATTCTAACTCTGCCATCTATTTATATCATGGAGGCCAGTATTTTTATAAAAAAGAACCCAAAGCTCTACACAACCTATCATAGACCACAAAACTTAAGACCACAGACTAGATTGGCGCTTGCCTCTACTAAAATGAAAATGGTATCATCTGTAGGTCAATTCTACTAAATAACTGCAACTGCACGTTTACGCTTGTCATTTGAGTCGTGCAGGAGCAGTGCAGTTCAAACAGACGTATTCTACTAAAACTTCCTGCACTAAAACTACGAGTACACGACTACTGCACTGCTCCTGCACCGCAACTACACGAATCCTGCAATCAACCTGCAATATAACTAATACGAGTCATTTATCATACACATGAAATTGATTGCCTGGGTAGGTGATCCTAAAATAGACCAAACATTTTTCACAATGCAAAACCGTATATTACTAGTTAATCTGTGATGCAAAAGTTGCTCAAGTTTAACTTCAATAAAACTTCAAAAAAACTGCAACAAAACTGCTGCCAATGCCATTCAAATGTCAAAAAAAAATTAACAGAATACGATTATTTTGCAGTGAACGTGCAGCTGCAGTAACGTTTTTTTAGTGGAATAGCTATTCATTTGCTGCTGCGCTACTGCAACATTACTGCACTAGGACTGCTTAACGGAATACCGAAACGTCAAAATTTGCTCATTTTGACACACGTCGCGTAGCAGTGCAGTTGCGGTTATTTAGTAGAATTGGCCTTGGTCTATTAGCAATGTCTGCTAGGATATATACAACTTGCCTTCAGAAATTAAAACGAAGATAACCTAAATAAATTCAAGCAACGGCTAAAAAGTTTTCTGCTAGAGAATTGTTATTATGCTCTCCATGATTTCTTGGATGATAAGACTACTGTGTAGACTTGAAGTATATTTATATATAAAAATAATAGATAAGTTGTAATGTGTTTATTTAGATAGTTATGTCTAAAATTCTAGTAGCTTAAGTTTATAAAATTGTTATGCCCAATCCGGGCCCATGTTTTCACTTCATCGAATATTGATCGAAAATTCGAGAAATTTTTATTATATTTACTAGAAAACACGCAATGTAATGATGAAAACAAGTTTAACTTAGTATTCAAAATAAGACATTTTAAAAATCAATTTAAAACAAAGTGGAAAAATATCATCGTAAAAAATTAGCCTTCTACTCTAATGAATCAAATTGGCTTAAAGAAACTTAAGTTTTCTAAATATTGTTTTGATAAAAATTTAAATAGTAGGCGTGTGGGACGACCTGCTCGAGATTTTGATTCGAGTAGTGATCAGATAAAACGTAAATGGACAGCTGAACTTGTGCCGTCCATGTTAGCTATGACGTCGAAAAATGATTTGTAAAAATCTTAATTCGAATAAAATTTTTTTTTACTTTTGACTTTGACTTCGAAGTTCCGTATCTACTAGTGAGTTAGTGTATGCAGCCCAAATAAGTTTAAGAGCTGATGGTAAAAGAACCAGTTCCATAAGGATGCAAAAGAAATATTTAAACAGCCTAATCTAGATTCGACTTTCGAGTAATCAATCATCAACTGCTCATATACGTCCCCACCCACCGAGGGGCTCGAGCCTACCCTGATTTCGAGTAATAAGATTTTAATATTAAAAAATCAATGTTTTGTGTAAATATTCCATGATATCTTTTTTATTTTATAATAATTTTAAATGTAGAATAGTAATCGACAAAAAAATATATAGGTAAATATAATTATTATCACAAACGTATCTTTTTGGCCCCGACGTTAGAATCACTTGCGCTGCCCATAAATAAATGACTCTGCAGCGATTTCAGTCAGAGTGACGCGCTACTCAAAACAAAATACGAAAATTCCAAATTTAAAATAAGGGGAATGTGCCTAAATTGGAACACCACCCGAAAAGAGTTTTTTTTTTTTTTTTTTTTTTTTCTTTGGCATGGTGCGGTTTGCACATCGCCACAGACATAAAAACGAGGAAACGATTATTAAAAAGATTAAATTATAATAAGGATCGGAATTTGGATTAGAAAGATTCAGAAAGGATTACAGGAAATATATAGTAGGTAACAAAGGAAGAGGAAGAAAATTATAAAAGATAAATAAAAAAAGTTAATATTATATACGAATATTATTAACAACTATAAAACTACTTATAGACTTATATATATCAGCATCGTTGGTAGCCAGCAGAATGGGAACTGATGTAGGAAAAGGAACTTTGAAGGACAATAAGTTGTTAAAGAAGAGTTATCTTTTTACGCCAAAACGATTTAATCAGCGTCGCGCTAGGTTAGTTGGGGAAAAATGACTTCTTCAGTCTTCAAACATATTGATTTCTAATTTCTAAACCCTTACCCTGGCATACTGTGCGAAGACACGTAAGGGTCGTAGACGCTGACCTTCTCGATCTCAGCCATGCTCGACCCGATGTACACTCCCACATTTCGCCCAGCGAAGTAATCGGCGCTTAAACCTTAAAAGAAAATAATATACATGAGTAATAATCATTTAAAAATTAAAAACTGCCTTGCAAAAAAAACTGTAAACAGTGTCACTCGGGCCGATGTAAGGATTTTAACGATACCCCACACTTACAAATCTGTTCAGGCATTTAGAAGTTGTGATGGGATAAATAACCTTACTCACATACATAGATACATGAACCTTGAACATATTACACTCAATTTTTTAAGAAAAATTCCATTTGTGGGAAAGAAACCTTTGCCCAGCAAAAAATACTACAATATAAATCATAACATGCTCACTCCCAACCCTCTGCCAATATTGCCTACCTTTAACGCGATCTATGTATTTTTATTGCGCTGATTTGTGCATATCGAGATCAGGTTTTATATTTATAGAGAGGCGGGATGGTGCAGACAGATTTATAAATGAAGAAATGAACTTATAGGGTTTTTAATCTACGTCGCGTACTTTTACTGTACCAACCTGCGTCATATATAGCCCTGTGTGTATGTTCCAGAACTTTCCGTGCCATGGGATCCATACACCTGGCAAGATGGTTGCTCACTTTGAAGAACTGGGCATCGAAGCACTCCAGTTTGGGCACTTTACCATGATGTTCCGGTACTTCTGGGTGACTGAAGTTCCACTGAACCTTACCGTTGGCTACAGGATAGACCTTAGGATAACATATAACATTGAATACTTAAAATATTAATTTTAAAACATAACGCAGATTTAAGAAGGGAGGGACAGACTTGGGAAGGCCTATTTAAAAAAAAACTTGCAGAGAAAAGAACCTTGGTTGAAGTATTTTTTAACTAATTTTGAAATTATGAGTCTGTAATGATAATTTTCAACATTTGTATTTTTACTAAGCTTTTGACAGAGTTAGGATAAAAGTTATTTTATAGGAAATAGTACACTAACTTTATACAAAATATAAATAAAATAAAAATACCGAGGAATAAACCACACACAAACGTGAAAATCTCGGGAAAATAAATACGTAACCCGAAAACTAGGTACTCTGTAGTTTGGCGAATTTGTAAATACGTAAAATAGGTTAAGTCTTTCTTAATAAATAAATAATAATAATAAAAAAAAACTACAATAAATATCGCGGTACACACATGGTGATTCGGAAGGGTATTGAAACGAGGCAACTAAAATTGTTTTTGAACTTCACCATTTTGGAGGGACAATATTAATAGAAATTTTTCCTCAAAGAAAACGATAATGCTAAATAGTCTTGCATTTTAATGGTATACCTATCTATACCTATACATTTATCCTTTTATATTGTTATCGAATTTCATTTTACAAATTTAAGTGTGTACAAATAATAATTCATATTGCATTTTTATTTAAACTAGTAATAATTAATAATAATTGTATACCTTATTGTATAAAATGTCAGAAAAATCCTTTGTGTGAAGAGCCTTCGGAACCGACACTGATATTCCCGATATGACTACTGTCTCGCTTCCTGATCCAGGGGGCTTGGCTGTAGGGCCCGTAGCCTTCGCTTGAGGTGTAGGAACCATGTTGGACGTAGAGTCTACGAAAGTAAAAATAACAAAATAAAGCCGTCCCATCTTGATTTTCCAATTTAAACCCTTGCACGCAATCTGCGACGTTGTCAGTGGAGATTTTACGATGAGCTCTACACTATCGTATTACATAGCGAATTCATACAACTCGAAATCGAATTCAGACAATCGAACACTACCCAGCCACGAAGACTGCTGGACAAGTGTTAATCAAGTTTACAAATACAGCTGTGCCAGTGGCCTTTGATGGCTCTACCAGGGGGCTGTTTCACGAAGCTACATACAAGTTACAAATTACAAGTACAATTCGACGTACATTGCGTAGACGATTAGATAAAACGATAAGGGCTTACAGTTTAGGCGAATTGGCTACGCAATGTATATTAAATTGTAACTTGTTACTAGTAACTTGTTGCTTCGTGGAACGGGGCCCAGTAGGTATATCGCACACGAAACCATATACCGTCATAACTCAAAATTTTGTAGATTTGAGTTAAAACTGTACTCAAAACAAGGATTTTTTCTGTATAATTTGGTAAAACAGTCATATTTCTAAATAAATTATTTAGGGAGCTATGGAAGTGAATGTCATTGTTGCCTGTTCCCACCCCATCGTATCCCAGCAAGGAATATCGTAGTTTCTTAGTTACTGCGCCCGCGCTGAGTGAAACGCATGTGCGGTGAGTTAGCTAATCCAATTAATACGCCGTACAGATTGAGATTTTGACAAGGTAAAACAGTTAATATCGTCATTAAGTAAATGCTTATTCTACATGGTTCGAAAATAAACGAGACTTTTCAAAGGAGAACATGAAAAAATTTGTGGACAGCATTTCATCTCTCTCATTCGATAATGTAATCTCATGTATGGATCTAGATAAAGCTTTTGAGGAGTTCCATAATACCATTTGTTTGTTTTTTAACATGTGTTTTCCAATTTTGAAGATCAAGATGAATAACAGGTCTAAATCAATAAAATGGATTACAAAAGGCTTAAAAATATGTTCTAAAACGAAACGTAGGCTTCTAATGATGTACAGAACTAGTCATGGGAATAAAAAGGAAACTCAAAAATTAAAACTAAAAAAATATAATGCTTTGCTAAAAAAATGTATTATGACAGCACAAAAAATAAATAATAGAAGATATATAGATAATAATGGTGGAAATCCTACTGCCATATGGAAAACAATTACGTCCTCTATATCAAGTAATATTCACAAAAATGACATAAATAGTATACACTTTAATAATATGACATATGACGATCCTAATAAAATTTGCGACATTTTTAATGATTTCTATATAAATATGACGAAAAATAAATCAAATTTTAATAAATTAACATCAAATAATAATAATAATACCAATACTGTTAACATTAATCCGTATACCATTTACTTGACTCCAGTCACTTGTAGTGAAATTTTCAATATAATCATGACATTAAAAAACACTAAAACAAGTGGTTATGATGACATGAATACAAATATAATAAAATTATGCGCACAAAGTTTATCCCCTCCACTTACACACATTATTAATTTATCATTCGAACAAGGTATTTTTCCTGAAAAACTCAAAATATCAATAATAAAACCCATATTTAAAAAAGGCGATCTTCTAGACCCAAACAATTTTAGGCCAATAGCTTTTCCTACTATTTTATCTAAGATAACAGAGAGAGCAATGGTTAAAAGACTAAATGATTTTCTAGCAAAACACGATATTCTATGTCCTCAACAATTTGGCTTTCGCAAAGGAAGTTCTACAACAATTGCATGTTACAATCTGATTAAAATGGTATCAGAAAGCTTAAATGACAAACAGCCTATTACTTCAATATTTTTGGATATGTCAAAAGCTTTTGACTTCGTTGATCATAAGAAATTATTACAAAAATTGGAAAATTATGGGATTAGAGGAAAAGCACATGACTGGTTAACAAGTTATTTAAAAAATCGGAAACAATGTACAGAAATATCTAAAATCACATTAACCCAGAAAAATGTTCTAGTAAAGAAAAAATTTAGGTCTGCCTTTAGAATCAATAAAAATGGAGTTCCCCAAGGCAGTATCCTTGGACCATTGCTATTTCTTATATATATTAATGATCTTCCAAATGCAACATCACATAAAATTATTTTATTTGCTGATGATACCACTCTTACAGTAAAGTGTCAGGATACAGAAGATTATGAAGACACAATAAATAAGGCATTTAAAGACATCATAAATTGGTTTCAAATAAATAACTTGCATGTTAATATGGACAAAACAAATATGATTCAATTTACAAATTATAATTCAAATCCACCTACAATACAAATTAAACATAATAATAATATAATTAATAACTCTGACAACGTAAAATTTCTAGGACTAATTATTGACAAACATTTAAACTGGAAGGGACATATAAATTTAGTTTGCAATAAATTAGGACGATTTGTGTATGCATTAAAACGTTTGAGACAAACAATTTCAATGGAGGCAGCATTAACTGCCTATCATGGCTATGTCTCATCTGTGCTAGGTTATGGCCTTATGTTGTGGGGTAACTCTGTGGATATAGCCAGAGCATTTATATTGCAAAAGAAATGTGTTCGCTCTATTTGTAATGCCAAATTTCAAGATAGCTGTAAACCATTATTTAAAAAACTGAATATTCTGCCATTGCCATGTTTATATATCAGAGATATTTGTTGTTTTGTAAAATCATTTAAAGAACAATTTAAAACTATTTCAGAAATGTCGACTAGAACACAAAGGACCAATTATAAAAACCTGTTATATCAGCCTCCGTGCCATAATGCTATCTATAAGAAAAACGTATACAACATGAGTATTCTAATTTATAATAATTTACCTGACGATATTAAAATATTAGATGGACATAAGTTTAAATATTCATTGACATTATGGTTGTCGGAAAAAGGGTTTTATAGTGTTAACGAATATTTAGCTAGTAAGAATATAACATGACGATTGAAGAAATATAATAGAATTAAGTAGTAATTGTAATATGTAGAATGTGTTTGCATGAATAAAAAATAAAATAATGTATTAGTTTGGCGAATTTAAAATAGGACATGTAGATTTAACATACTAAAAATTTGCATGCTAGCTTGCTGGCTTCATATGTTGGAACTAAATGTATTTTAAATTAAGACCTTTTTGTGTACACATACTGATGCAAATAAATTTTTTCTTTCTTTCTTTCTTTCTTTCTTTCTTTCTTTCTTTCATTTTTGAGTTAGGAGCATACTCCCTGTTTTTTATTTCATACCAATAATGTTTGTGTTAATACTGTATTACCTGTTTTTGCGCTTAGGATTAATCAGTATTTTTTGTATTATTGGTTTTATTATAGCCACCTAGGATTTTGGGTTAATGCGGTATAGACTTTTCATTAACTTTTATTTTGGTGTAGTAATAGTGATAGGACAGTTTCGAGTATTAATATTTACAACATTTTTTTTATTTATGACTAACATTAGAAAGAATTAATCTAGCAGTAAACTTTTTTTACCTGATTGTAATAATTATGAGTATGCTTACCATTGATCTTTCAGATCAAAATGGATTCAAGCGAAGAAACAGACTGTAGTGGTATGTCTACCCCATTGGCTTAGGCTTATTGCTGCCAAATATAGATAGTTTTTAATTACTTCAAGAGTATGCTGTTCAGTTAATACAAGCCGATATCATCCCAGCCGAAAGATGTCCACTGCTGGACAAAGGCCTCCCCCAAGGATCTCCACAACGACTGGTCCTGCGCTGCCCGCATCCAGCGGCTTCTCGCGACCTTCACCAGATCATCGGTCTACCTTGTGGGGGGCCTACCCACGCTGCGTCTTTTGGTGCTTGGTCACTATTCGAGAACTTTTCTGCCAAAACATCCATCGGTTCTCCGTGCAATGTGCCCACTGCTTAAGATTAGAAATTCTTTTCTGATTTGATTTCGCAGCAAAACTCCGAGCATAGCCCTTTCCATTGCCTTTTGGGAGACCTTCAGTCTTTTTATGAGGCCCATTGTAAGCGACTACGATAAAAACGTCTGGTCAACTGTTGTTCCAAATCAGCGGAGTAGATTGTAATTATGACTCATGTATGATTCTTTATATATTTAAAAGAAAAGTACAAAAGATACAATTCCTGTGGAGTTTCTTCTGGCCGTTCTTCTCCATAGAGGGCGTACACTGGTAGTGAACGTGCCATCCATGATAGCTTTGACGTCGAAAAATGATTTGTAAAAATCTTAATTCGAATAAAAAAATTTGACTTTTGACTTTGACGTCTCTGATCCGTATGTCATTACTGGCGATACACACTGGTTAAAGACACTGCGGTGTTTGGGATGAAAAAATTTTACGTAGCTTCCCGAACGCTCAATTCAACGATTGACCTCTTTCTTGAAGTTGGATTTGCCTAGCTGGATCGTTTGTCCTAAATAGAAATAATAGTTTACAACTTCGAGAGCAGCGTCCACAACTTACTTTCACTTTTTTTTTTCGGGCATTCGACATAATTTTTGTCTTATAGATCGACTTGTTGGGAGACTCTGTTGAGATGACACAGTAAAAGATCCTACCTATAAGTTGCCTTGACCAAATCGTCAGAGATGAGTCGTTATGATCACCACGAAAAAAATCATTAAAAAAAACATTGCGACAGAAAACAGTCCTACTTGAATCCTGCCTCAAGCACTTTGAATTTGAGAATTGTAAGTAAAAACACTTTATTGCACACAAAATGAACAAAATAACAATAAATGATTGAGTGCGCAAAGGCGGCCTTATCGCTTGTAGCGATCTCCTGATTTGAATTGAATTTGAAGAGTTTAGTACACTATTTGGATCTTGCGATTTTTTTTTATTCTGCTTTGTCTTGATCATTTTAAAATTACATTGATTATACACTACATTTGCCCTACTCTTCGGAAATACAAGTTAAAACCATCAACAAGTTAAATAAAAGGACTACGAGAAAGATTATACGCAACACTGGCCAACAATATTGCAATGTCAAACAAAACATAGTTCAAGCAAGATAAGTAAAGCCACCTTGTAGCGAAAAATGTAAATTGAATAGCAGTGCTAAGTTTCCAGGATCGGTAAAACAACAAAATTCTATGCTGAGTTATGATAATTTTCATGATAATTTAGGAGGATGTTTGTTTAATTTTTGTATGACAATTGTTTACGTTTCCACATTAAGCAAAGTTGGATATTTAAAATTTTTCCTAGAATTGTGGTTTAATATAAGAGTAAAAAAATATGATTTTTTTAAATCTGTGATTATTAGATATTTAATTAAGTTCAATATTACAATTAAAATTAAACTGAAGAGTAATAAACTAAGTTATAGAAAAAAAGACTGATTTAAAAAAAAACTAACTGGCCATATCTTGTTTTCATTTCATTAAAGTTTAAGAATGATAATATTATACTTTTCATTCATTATCACATTATCACATTTTTCATAAATCTTTTATGGGTTTTTTATTTATTCAAAAGAAAACCGTCTCATTTGACTTAATTCATAAAATTTTATTAGAACCTAGCAATTAAAAACAATTTTTAGTGACAATCTCAAATATATTAAAGAAACCGGTCAATACAGTCACAACTACGAACTTTAAAAAAAAAAATTGTGTATATAGCAACATATTTATTTATAATTTTTACTGGCTAAACTAATAAAATAATGTATCAATAATAATTTTATCAAAAAGAAAATTATATATTTACAATGCTTTTTCCTTTATAATTTTTCAAACTTTCAAATAGCGTTTATTCGAAACTTCCTTTTTTGAGTTATGACAGTACATAGTTTCATGTGCGATATTATACCCAATAATAATAATATACTTGTGGCTGTGTGAGCTGTAGACCTCGCGAGTTTGTCTTATTGCGTTTTTTTTTCTATATTTTCCACCCCAACACACCCTCTTTGCAGTTTATGCGTTTTAAAAAGGTAACAAAAAGGTTTTTTTTTTAAGTTTTTTTTAATTGTCTAAAATGTATTTTTTTACGTTTACAACTCTCCGTCATTATGAAAAATTTCGAAAAACTGAATCGATAAAAAGTAAATATATTTAATTTTATTGAAGAGCAGCCAGACATCCGCCAGCCGGACGGACATGCGAAAGCATTTTTGGCCAAGTTGAAGCTGAGCCGCCATAGTTTGTATGGTTGGTTATTGACCTTATAACCCTCACGGTGATGAAAAAGAAAAAAACTAAAAAGATCTCAGTAAAATAAAGCTAAATACAACAAGCGTCTTACCGTTCGTGTTCAAGTATGATGCCAACCAGAAGGCACGAACATAAAATTAAAAGCATTTTTATATGTAAGTGGTTTTATATATGCACCATGCTATGCAAATCGGCACGTTTCTTTCGTGCATATAAAGTTAATACATATTATAATAAATTATTTATTATAAATTAAAGCATTTCATATTTTTTCCCTACATTTGTTCTTTCACTAGAGTCAAGGTCCCTGAATACTTTATATATACAACTTAAAATCGCGTTCTTTTCCCTAAAGGGATGAGCAGGGGGCCGTTTCACGAAGCTACAAGTTACAAATTACTCGACAACTCGATGTACCTACATTGCGTAGACAATGAGATAAATAAAACTTTAAGAGCTTACAGTTTAGATGAATTGGCTACGCAATGAATATCAAATTGTAACTTGTTACTTGTAAATTGTTGCTTCGTGAAACGGGGCCCAGAAGTTTAGTTGAGTTTGATTACTTACTTATTTACTTACTTACTAATGCGGCTCAGGGACCCAAACAGAGTCTTGGCCAGCGACACGAGATTGTACCACTTGTGTTGGCGAGTTTGGTGAAGATTCGTTTTTATATGGACACCGATATTTGAAAGAAAGAAATGAAAGTAATTACGATTAATAATAATTTAATAAATTTATCTATTTTACTCCCTAATACAAAAACAAGAGGCTTATTTTAGTAGGTAATACTAAAGGCAATAGTTACATTATTTGTAGTGGGAGTCAGGAGTCCAAACTAGGTAGACCCCGTACTATGGAGTGGCCTCTACCTCTCAGACAAACAATACAAAAATTTTAGAGATATTATGTAGTAATTAGGATAATTAAGACACTAACTAAGTACTTAATTGAAGTATTTATACAAGAATCGTTTGTGCGAAAGTGCAAATGAGGGGTGTAATTAAAGTATTAAAAAAACACTAAAAAAATAAATACAATAACAATTTAAAATGCAATATAAAAAGACTGGCTAACGTGTACTGTAATATGCATGCGCAATCTTCTGCGCAATACATTTTTTGTACTATACGTCGAGTCTCACCACACGCACGTTGTCGTGCGTGGGCACCTTTGACATTACTTTCTATTTCATCCTGTTTTAGTCGACTTGTCTGCAGACTGCCCCATGATGGCAAATCTAAATCAACCAGGTCGGGGCCGAATTAAAAAAAGAAATTAACATTTAACAGAAAGTATTTTTTTATATGCACTGACAATTCATTTAATAATTTTATTATAAAGCAGAAAATGATTTTATTAGATTAATTATTATTGATGATTTATGATTTTTTGATTAGACGTTATCTGTAACAGTAATATAGACAATTAATTTGATTTAAAGTATAGTTCGATAAACTTTCTTTGACACAACTGAAAAAGCGCTTTCTGAGACTTCCCCAGTTTGGTTAGAACCTTACAGGCCAAATCACCTGATTGCCCGAAAAGTAAGAAGATTCCGTGCTTCGGAAAACATTTTTTTGGCCCAGGCTCTGTTATTTTCGCACTTCAAACATCCTGTAATCAATAACACACATATCTACCGGAGTATTACTACGATTTAAGCTCATTAAAAAGCTTATTTTAAACCAAAATCGTGGTAATAACCCGGTAGATATGTGTGTTATATTAACAACCGCGAAAACCTACAAGTGTTCCTGTAATCAACATCTGACCAAGGTATATTTATCTATGCCAAGACCCAATTCGCACGCCATGTGTAAGTATGGTACAAATCTCCGTTTATCTTACTTCACTCTTTGGAAATTTTTATTCATGCACAGAATTTTAAAAGGGCTTTGTTAACTAAAACAACTTCCTTGCATACAATTTTACTTGTAAATGTTAAACATGAATTCAGTATAATGTAAAATATAATAAGGAATATAAAATATACATAAATTGACTTCTTTTCCGCAATCCCGATTCAGCAACCTTACAAGAAGGTCGCTTCAAAAATAATAATTAAAATTATTACAAGGTAGGTTAATTTTTCTATTATAAAAATATGGTTGGGGAAAAACTATTTTCGCAAATAGTATGTAGGAACATGTAAAATCTCTTTGGCTATACCATTTGTATCTGGCTGGTTTTGGTATTATTAAAAAGTTTAAATTTTGAAAAAGATAATTTCAAATTCAAATTAGGAAAATGTGTGATTTTCACATTGAGCTAGTACATTATACTTCAATGGATTTTCATTTGTTTTTCTTACTGTTAACATGAGTGAATCTAATGAAAATATTTAATACATTTTAAAATTTTACTACAAAAAATGTAAAAATGCAACGCAAGCCGCGAAAAATTTGTGATATTTATGGACCCAGTGCAGTGTCTGTGAGAGTAGCACAAATATTGTTTAAGCGTTTTCAATCCGGAAATTTTGATGTCAAAGATGCACTTCGCTCTGGGCCCCTGTTACGGATAAAATGGAGTCCATTTTTGAAAAAGTGGAGCAAGATCGGCATATCAGTAATTACGATGTAGCTGAAGAACTGGGAACTGACCACAAAACAGTTTTGGCGCATTTGAAAAAAGCTGGGTACACAAAAAAGCTCGATATTTGGGTGCCTCATGAGCTCACTGCAAGAAACTTAATGAACCGTGTACTCATTTGTGATTATTTATTACGACGTGATGAAACCGAACCATTTTTTAAAAACCTGATAACTGGTGATGAAAAGTGGATCACGTACGACAAGAACGTGCGAAAAAGGTCGTGGTCAAGGGCTGGTCAGGCTTCACAGACTCTGGCAAAACCCGGGTTATCTCGCAACAAGGTAATGCTGTGTGTATGGTGGGATTGGAAGGGCATTAATCATAATGAGCTGTTACCGCCGCCAGGCAGGACCATCGATTCTGAACTCTACTGCGAACAACTGATGCGATTAAAGCAAGAAGTTGAGAGAAAGCGGCCGGAATTAATCAACAGAAGGGGCGTGGTTTTTCATCATGATAACGCTAGACCTCACACATCTTTAGCCACTCAGCAAAAATTAAGAGAGTTTGGCTGAGAGGTATTAATGCCTCCATGCCGTATAGTCCTGACCTTGCACCTTCAGATTTCCACTTGTTTCGGTCTCTTCAGAATTCTTTAGGCAGCGTCAGGTTAACATCACGAGAGGACTGCCAAAACCACTTGTCGCGGTTTTTTGATCAGAGGCCCCAGAATTTCTATAGCAATGGGATTATGTCCCTACCTGCAAGATGGCAGAAAGTTATCGAACAGAATAGCACCTACATACATAAATGTAAATAAACTTTATTAAAAAATGTTTTGAATTTTCATATAAAATGCGAAGAAACTTTTTCCCCGACCTATTATCACGGAGACAAATACTCCGTGCCTATTATACAAACTTTGAGCACAATTTTTTTTTAAGTTTGAATGAACTGTTTTTTTTTGTAGCTTGTATGAATCATCGTCATCATTGGTGCATGCGTCTACACTTTGAAATAACTATTTTTTTCTTAAATTGTTTATTTTCTTTTCGGTTTTTGTTATTATAATAATGAAGTATAAAGGACTGTATCCGCAAAGATAATAAAAATAAAGATTACAGTCTTTCCAACCATTTTTATTTTACTTCTGACATAAAATTTGCAGTTTTGCGTCAATATTTACGAAAAGGGTTATATTATTATTTTATTTTATTTGACAACAGACAGCCTTATACATTATATAACTCAATTATTTTAACTGTGCGCTTCGAGCTGTCAAAGTCGTCATGTTGGTGGCATTGAATTCACCCGCCCGCTTACTTCCTCACCTCCGCCGACGCCTATCAAAACGGATACCAAACCTACCAACATGCAAATATTATGACGTTGACAGGCGCACAGTTATAAAAATTGGGTTATACCATAGGTTATACTGACTCTTAATACAATTTTCGGCCTTGAGTGCCAACAATGGTTAATATGAAATAATAAAAACACATCAAGACAATCTCGGGAAAAACGTGCAACTTGTAGTACATCTAACAACAAAGAGCTTACCTATTGTAGATACGAATAACAACATATATCTGATTACATAATGTGCAATAAAAGGTCATAATAGTAAGCAAGACATTTCAAAGTACAAAAACACATATACCTTAAATTAGTGTCATCAAAATGGTCGATAACAGCTTTTCTGAATTGAAAACTATTATTATTGAACGGATCAACACAAGACAGTTTATTAAAAAGTTTGTTTGGAAAGTGAGGCAGCGGCGAAAAAATGCATTAGAGGTAATTTAATGCATTAGAGGTATTTACATACGAGTATATTTCAAAATACGAGTGATAATAACTCTACTTATGAATCCGATTAATGGTCCAAATTACCATTACCATATTATTTTAAAAAGCTTCATCATCATCATCATCATCAGTTCATATACGTTCCCACCGACCGAAGGGTTCGAGCCTAACCTGAATCAGGGCCATCAGGCCTTAGCCGACTACGCTGGCCCAGTGCGGGTTGGTCGACTTCACACACAACCTTAGAAATACTTAGAATTTCATCGCAGGAGTGTGCAGGTTTCCTCACGATGTTTTCCTTCACCGTAAGAGCGTCGTATAAACGTACATATGAATTCAAAATTCGAAAACACACTGCTTTTAGAAGGTACTAGCAATAAGGCACTGTACACTTTTTTTTATTATTTCAATGTTTTTCTATTCTTAAAATAAGTACCTACCTACTTTTCTTTGTAGAGCACCATAAAGTATATACGAAATTTGACTTTAAAACGTTCTTTTGTATCAAGATGGCTCCCTCGCCGAAGGAAGGCGCTGCGCATGCGCCGGAAGACCGCCAGGAAGTCTGCGTCACCGGCATCGCGGGCTACTTCCCCAACTCCTATTCTGTCAAACATCTGGCTGACAATCTGTTTAATAAGGTAAGCAATGATTTCTGACGCGCGTCGTCGCTAGGAAGCGAACCGATCGTCTATTGTTCTTCTGAGAACCTTACGGTAACATTGACACTAGGGTTTATTTATTGTATTTAACCATTTATTGTACCTAGGGTCGATTGCTAGCATCCGTCAATGGCGGTCGGGCTATCGTTTTAATTTTCGTTTTTTAGTTTATTTGAGTGTGTTTAGTGTATAATTTCGATAGTGTATTATCCAGTGAATGACTCTGAACAATAAACTTTAACAGGACAATTGAAACGCTTGCATTTAGCCGTCATTTATTGATGACTTGCAGCGGCCACGTGGTGGCTTCAGTAATGCTGCTATCATATTACTGTAGTCCTTCACCGTACACAGCACCCTAGTCTTAGGATTAGGGCTGTCTGTGTATCTCATGCTACTTACTTTGCAAAACCACTTGATACTGGCGAAATACTAAAGTGAAACGCCATAAATAAAAGATTGAATTGAATTGAATTGTACCTACACAAGAAAATTATAAAAACAAGACATTAAAAAAGACGACACAACAGGTACTGCTTATTTCTAATGAAATACCTTCCAGGGTTTGTGAGGTTGGCTGTCGACCTTACAACCCACACGATGAGAAGAAGAAATTTACTGCCAATAAAGAATGTTGTATTGCAAGGTGGACCTGATATCGGATGACGAGCGTCGCTGGTATAAGTCACATCCCGAGATACCGCAGCGTACTGGCAAAATATACAATGTGGAGAAGTTCGACGCTTCATTCTTCGGGGTGAACTACAAAGAAGCACATGCAATGAACGCGCTGTCTAGACTGCTACTGGAGAGGGCTTACGAATGCATTATTGACGCAGGTAGGTTTGCCAAAAACTGAAATGCCGGACAGACTAGCCAGTTTATGGCCAAATGTATGGTACATTTGGCTAAAAAGGTGACACCCTTATTTTTTAGTCATATTTTTTTTCAAAGTGGAACAAGTTTTTTTATCATTTGCCATAAAATATTCTTAAATTAAAACAAAAGGTGGTCAAATATAAAAAGCCTAATAAAAGCCGGACAGGACAAGCGCATGAGATGAACGAGCTTCTGTTGGCGAAGTTGCTAGAGGACTTATGTATAGCCTGATGCAGGTTGAATGTGTAAGTATCTTTCTCTCACTTTTACTCTATAAATGGTTAGAAGAGAAAGAGAGAAGTAGATATTGGTGCATTCAACTTCAGCATTCACCTTTATTTATCGAAGAAACAGACATATCTCTCCGAATCATTAGATATTATCTCCTGTTCGGACATTGTACTCGTAGGCAGGGTTAGATGGAAAAAATCTTTCAGCATGAGTGTCAAGTTTGAAAGTTAGATTGCCTAGTATTGCCTACTGTTAAGAAAATACTAGATAGACAAGTAGTTATATAGGTACCTCAGTATTTCTGGAAATGTTGTCACCATATACCATTATGTTGGGTGAACGGCCACTACTTACATTATAATTTTCAGGAATAAATCCATGTGAACTTCGCAATACCAAAACAGCAGTATTTATTGGAGTATGTACTTCAGAAAATGAAAAAACGTGGATATATGAAAAGTTACAAATTCGGGGCAACAACGTTGGTAAAGGGTTAGTATATAACAACAGTCACATAATATACATAATAATGTATAAATTGGCATCTACTTTCTAATTGGTAAGAAACGAATGAGCAGACTACTTTCTCAACTTGTTTTAAACAAATAATAATAACTCATTTAGGGCGTTTCTCCACTGCTCCGGTCCGGCACACGATAATTGGACAGTGATAAACAGAAAGGTTTCAACCCTCACGTCATCCATTTTGAAATAAACGCGATTAAAGATTTCATAGCCCTTTCCAGATATAAGTTGGCATTGCACTTTATCTATGGGATGTAGAAACGTTAAACTTTGCAAAGTATTAGATTAATATTTAATAAATATTAATTTCACACGAAATAAAAAGAAAATGAAGCATAAGATACTTAAATAAATTCAAATAATTTTAAAACCTTTTTGCTTTATTTTACTATTCTGCGAATCGAAATGCAGTAAGGTTTCAACCCTCAGTTGATAACTTTATGCTAATTTAGGAATAACGAATTATACTTTTTGCAAAAAATAAAAATGAATAAAAATTCAGATACGGTATTTATCTTATTTTTATTTCCATGAAAAATTTGGTAATTACCAAATGGTAAAATCGATGGTTTTAAATAAAACAGTAAAAAAACCTTCACATTGAAGTGTCTAACTTATATTAGGCCGAGTGTAAACACCTAGGCCAGTGGCGGGCAGCAGCGCCGTTGGGGCAAAGCTTGGCTCTGCGCTCACCAACCCGCCTGCCCAGCGTGGTGAGTATGGGCATAAGCCCCTTTAATGGATAGCGCGGCAAATATATGGCCCTCAGTTCCCGGCAGCCCTACTATTCTGGGCGCCACTGTGGCCCAGAAAATAGCAGCCTCGGTCACGGTAGGGCGGGGGAAACTTAAGAATCCCCGGGTTACGGATGGCTGCCACAAACTGACCTTGGCGACGTATAACGACGACGCAGTCTACGGCTGGACGATAGCCTGGAGCAATTGGAGGTAGAACTAAAAAATATAAGGTGGCACGTTTTGGGGCTGTCTGAAGTCCGAAAGAAATCGATGCTAGGGTAACAACTCGACAGGGAGAGAACACGACTACCTTAGAATCCAACCACCTGTTCTACTTTCGAGAGGGCGACCAACAGTCGCAAGGCAGCGTAGGCTTCCTTGTCAACAAAGTTTTCTCCGTGACAACGTGCTGGAGGTGTCCAGTATGTCAACCCGGGTCGTGCTGGGTATTGAAACTGACCAATAGGTATTCCCTCAAGGTTGTACAAGTATATGCGCCGACATCTACATACTTGGATACCGAGGTCGAGGCCATGTTTGAAGATACAAGTATCACAAAAGCCATAAATGGCACTACCAAGACCCACTTCACCGTTGTCATGGGGGACTTCAATGCCAGGGTAAGAGTACGAGAAGGCGATGACTCACGCATCGGGCCGCACGGTATTGGGCTCAAAAACCATAGAGGGCAAATATTGGTAAACTTTATGGACATACAAAGGTTGTTCTGCATGAACACCTTCTTTGAGAAGAAGCCCGTAAGGAAGTGGACTTGGCAAAGCCTCGATGGTAGGACGAAAAGCGAGATTGACTTCATCTTGACGGACAAGAAGCGCATATGTAGGATGTCTCCGACTTTCCCAATTGGTTCCAAATCGGTAGCGACCACCGAGTACCGACTGGTAAGAGGTAACTTCAGAGTTGAGAGGAGTCGTATGGTGAAATCCACTCTTCGTCCAACGCTAACCCAATCTATGCACGGTTCTGAAGCGTTCCAGTTGCGCAATCGTTTTGCCGCACTGGAATCCATGGCAATGTGGACAAGGAACAGTGTAACAATTTTAGTGTCTGGAACTGATGAAGATCCGACGCAAGATGCCGGAGAAGCTCCGTCGTCGGACATCCACTATCTGAATAAAGATATCCGCAACTCATAAGAGAGGCGATTGAGCGAAATCGGGGGTCAAAAGTCTGTGCTAAAAGACTGGGTAGGAACCACCTCACGAAGCTCAAAAACTCGGAAGGCAAAATCCTCACCGAGGTCGAAGATTTTTATGCCTCGCATGCCTTGGGGCTTCCGCCTGACGCGAACGACCCAAGAGCCACACTGACATGCCATTTGGCCGTCTATATGCCTCGCATGCCTTGGGGCTTCCGCCTGACGCGAACGACCCAAGAGCCACACTGACATGCCACTTCACTGAAGATCTCCCAGACGTAGATGATGACGAAATTGAGAGGGCTCTCAAACAGCTTAAAAATGGGAAGGCTCGTGGCGAAGACGGAATTACTTCAGAGCTTCTCAAAACAAGAAGTACTCCAGTACTGAGAAAGTTAAAGGAGCTATTTAATTCCGTCATAGCATGGAACTACCCCGAAGCCACGGCTTGACACCTTTATGCAAATAATAAAATTTCTCGTTAAATAATGTAGAATAGTTTTATAATACATAAAACCATTTTGCAAATTTATAGTTTATAAGATTGTGTATTAAGCAAAAGGTTATTTTTGAAAATAACATAAAAGTAAAATTTTTGTGCGTTTTGAAACCTTAATAGATCGAAATAACGTATATTTTACAATAAAATGGCATACCTAACTCAAAACTCGAAGTTTGGATGGTTGAAACCTTTCTGCGTATCACTGTCCAATTGATGATCCGATTTAGAAATTTACTACCGTCCTATACTCGCTTCTCCACTGCTCCGGCATCCGGTTTTTATCGATCCGGTAATTTGTTAAATCGGATTAGATTTTTATCGGTCCAAAGTGGTCGACGACGTACAAAAACTATACACCCTTGTGCACTGCGCATCCGATCCGGCTATTTCTTAACAAGCGCGTATGCGTTTAAAGTAGTGTTGCCGCTCGATAGTCCAATATCGATAGGCTATCGATAGGCTATCGATATTGGACTATCGAGAGGCAACGCTACTATCGATAGTTCTTTTAGTGCAATACTATTGATAAACAGCAACAATATCGATAGTATCGATGACGAAGGCCACTATCGATAGTTTTGTATTATCGATAGTATCGATGACGAAGGTCACTATCGATAGTACAACACTATCGATAGTATCGATATTATCAACGATCGATACTATCCGATAGTATTGCTGCTTATCAATGAGCCGTTTTCTAGCCTACGCTCTCTCTGCTCGCTCTGTCAATTGGCTAGCGACTAGAGACAGGTTTGCCACATCATAGCCATCTGTCATAGAGATTTTTCTTGTACTTCATTAACCAGTTTTTAATAAGTACGATTATATATGCGGTATCTCAGTCCTTTACCAGTCTGTCCTTTTATGGATAAAAGCACGACTGTTTGTGCGTAAAGTTAATAACAGAATTATAATGTTTTCTTAACGAATTCCTCAGGTTGTTCCACGCTCTAGTAGCCAACTCGATATCCCAGTGGCTGGGGTTGAAGGGTCCATCATACACCGTGGATACTGCGTGCTCCAGTTCTTTCTTCGCTCTGGACCAGGCTTACAAGGCTATCAGGGACGGACATTGCGACGCGGCCATCGTCGGCGGCATCAACCTCTGCCTGCACCCTTCCATGTCTTTGATGTTTTACAGGTGGTTAAGAATGAATGAATGAATGACATATAATCAAGCTGTATTTATATGAAGCCGTTCTAAAAACCAAGCCAATATTGAAGTTCTTTTGACATTCCATAAAATAAGCACGTTTTTAAATTACTGGCTTCCAATTAACAGCTCATATACGTCCCACCACCAGCGACCTTCCTCAGGTCATCAGTCCATCTGGCAGGGGGGCGTCCCACACTACTTTTCACGAGACGTGGTCTCAATTTGAGAACCCGTCTGCTCCAACGCACGTCGGTTCTGCGACAGATGTGGCCAGTCCACTGCCACTTCAGCTTGCTACACTTCTGGACGATATCAACTACCTTGGTCAGCCTTGGTCCTCTGCCGGATGATTTCGTTTCGGATTTTGTCCCGTAGCGAAATACCAAGCAAGTATATAAGACCTACGAGACATTTATTGTTTTTCAAAGTATATTCCCTCGCTATTAATGCATTCGCTGAAACCACTGTACAAAGCAGTTGGACCAGTGTTCCTTAGGGACCTCTTCAATGGCTTCATGGAACGCATTCACCGCCGATTCAGGGCTCGTAAAACATGTTCCTCTAAGTTTGTTTTTAATTTTTGGAAACAAAAAGAAGTCGTAGGGTGCGAGGTCCGGGCTGTAAGGCGGATGCGTCATCAGTTCCACATTTGAATAAGCTTCTGTTACCTTAGCGGAATGTGAGGATGCTTTATCGTGGTGAAGGAGGACATTGCTTCGAGGACGCTTTTCACGAACTTTTTCTAAGTCTCTGGACAAATAAGTGTTGACGTACCAATCTGCAGTCACTGTCCTTTGATCTTCAAGCGATACTGTAGTGTAATGTCCTGATGGAGATGATCATGTCCACGTCTAAATTCTCCAAACCACAAATACACAAAGCTGCGACTTGGTGATGATTCACCAAATACCAATTGAAGTCTCTAGCAACTCTTTTGTTGACTTAAGCCACAACGAAAATCATAAAATATCATTGAACGAAAATGTTCACGAGTTAAATTAATTTCTATAGCGACACAATTTTAAAAAGGACGTCACAGTGAAAAAACAAATGACAGTCTCGCAAATTCAAAAGTAACATGTTCCCAAAGAGTTCCATTTTTGAATTCAATTGTTTTTTCATTCTTTTATTGTAAGTGGCCAGATCCAGAGACTTTCAGTATGCCCCACCCACGTACTTGACCGCGAGTGTTGCTTTGCCAAGGCTGGGAATAAGGCAGAAAAATTACTACGAGTACGTATGACAAAGTAGGGGTAAAAGTCACTGGAATGTCAATTAGGTTCAATATTAATTCTGTCGCAATGTGTAAGTACGCAGCGATGCTTTACAATTGCGCTCAACATAACTGCCGTCTTCGCATAACATAACCATCGCAATCGTAATTTGGACTGAGAGTGTTTTGGGCATATTCGGAGCATCTGTAAATTTATACTAGATTTACAAAATTCGCAAAGAGCACGTCAATGAGTACAAATAATATTTTTTTTCTTTACTACCACCAACCCGCTTCACATTTTCTGTGTGTTTTTCCTAGACCCAAGGTTGCCTGGAAGAGATTGTTACCTTAGCAATAAGGCCGCCTGTTGACTCTTATGTTTTTATGTTTCTGTTATGTTTTCCTGTTTTTTTTTCGTTTGGTGTCAATAAAGTATTTTTGTATTGTATTGTATTGTAATAATAATAATAACCAAAAAATATCATGTGAGGGACTACACAGGGAACGGGCAGCAGTGCTCTCTGATACAGTAACCTTTTAATCTGCGATCTCCAACCCGCCTGCCAAGCGTGGAGATTATGGCAAAACGTATTTGTCTCCGTGGGCAAAACCCTCCACTTAAGTGGAGGAGGCTCATAGTCGAGCAGTGGACTGTAACGGGCCGTTGATTTGATTTGATTTGATCATGTCAGTCATAAATACAACTGATCCAATTATTATTTTTACAGTGTTTTTGTTAAGCATCTTTGTCCCACTTGCAAACTTTCCATAGGTATTAAAGTACAAAAGCATTGTTTAAAAAAATAATTAATTATCTGACATTTCATTTTTTGGTTATTATTATTTTATACGTGCTCTTTACGAATTTTTTATAGTTTTAAGAAATTTAAAATGTAATTTAATTGGCAAATTGAGTTAATAAATGAAACTAAACTAAACTAAAAAAATAAAACATAACTTTTGGCGCCATAGTTTGCAGCCCTACATTTTTTTATTGAAATATAATTTATCTTATCTTAGGTAATACGAGTTCGAAATTATATTTTCAGGATGGGAATACTGTCTGACGACGGTAGATGCAAAAGTTTTGACAATCGCGCCAATGGCTACGCTCGCTCTGAATCAATAGTGGCTTGCTACCTTCAGAAAGCTAGAGACTCAAGAAGGTAAAACATCTTTGATAGTTTCCAAATTCGTGATGTTCATCAGATCAATCAACTGATGTTCAGATGATTGTAGTATCGGACAATCATCACATCACATTCACACTAATATTATAAATGTGAAAATATATTTGGATGTTTGGAAGTTTAGATGTGTGTTCCGCCATCACGCTTAAAGTACCTACTCAATGGATTTAAATGAAATTTGGATTGGAAATAGAAGCCTGGATTAACCTGTTTTTTTTATAATGAAAAATTAATATTTAATAATTAATTTAATAAAGTCAAAGTCAAAATAATTTATTTCCATAGGATGTTATTACATCACTTAGATCCGTCATTACATTTTTTTGGGTGAGTTCGCTAACACAATGGCGGAATCTGTGGAGAAGAGCTCACCGAAGAAACTCCACAGTCGTCGCATCTTTTGCGTTTCCTTTTATAAATAAAATATTGTCAATTACAAAATTAATGCTTATTACATATCGAAAAAGCCTGCTACTCAAACAATCTATTCCCATGGACACCTGTCTTCTAAGTAATCAGATATCCTATAGTAACCTTTTTTATACAATTTCTGTTTTATAATTATTTTAAACTTGTCTAAAGGCAAGTTTTTAATATCAGTAGGGACCTTATTGTAATAGCGTATACAATTGTCTTTAAAAGAATTACTAATTTTATGTAGTCGGCTGACATAAGCAACCAACTTGTCTTTATTTCTAGTATTAAAATTGTGTATATCACTGTGCTTCTGAAAATTACTTATATTTCGTTTTATATACACAAGATTGTCATAAATATATTGAGACACAAATATTAATTAATTAATTTTAAAAAACAGGATAAAATGTAATGACTAAGACAGTGAAAGTAACATATAGTTGAACATTATATTATACTTTTAATTTTTACGGGAAAAAGTCTTATTCCCACGGGAAAATCTCACACAACGCGAGCGTAGCCGCGGGCGGACCGCTAGTGTTTTATAATATTCTCATGTAAGTGACATTTTGTCTTTTTTGAGAATAAATATTCTATAAACATAGCAGTCCTATATCAGTAGTGGACGTCTATCTGCTGAGATGATGATGATGATGATGAGGAGCTGCTAACACCTGTTACAGAGTTCACGCAAAACTAGTGCACACGAAGACCAATTGTGACGGATACAAGATCGAGGGGATATCGTATCCGGCGGGACACGTTCAGAAACAACTGCTAGAACACTTCTACGATGAATGTGGGATTTGCCCTTCTACAATAGAGTTTCTGGAAGCACATGGCACAGGTAAAAAAAGGTATTTAGTGTGCAAGCTGTTCGACAGTCTATCAGTTTGCAAGGTGTAAAGGGAGAGATGGTGTGAGGTGCAAAACGCAAAATAGAAAAGGGCAATACTCTGTCCTCTCTTTCTCTCAAATATACCTAAAAAGAGGTCTAGAGTCTAGACATTGGAGAAGTAGCGCATCACACCAAAGATAAAATATGAGTCCTGTCAGATATTCGTGTTGCGTAAAATACTAGTTGCTGGCTGGCAAGGATTCCTACGTTAGTCTTATATTTCGATGGGTGCATGGAACAAAGCCGCAACCGGAGAAATCAAAATGTTCAGGAGAAAATAAAACGTGAAAACTGTCAATATAACTCAATATACGATGCGCATCGTAAAGGTTTCTACATCAACAGAAAGCTAATTTTTTACTCGAAGTGGCAATAAGACGTTCATATTTCTATCTTTTACGGTTACGAAAATAAATACATACATACATAAAGTCACGCCTTTTTCCCGGAGGGGTAGGCAGAGACCACTTCCTTCCACTTGCTACGATCCAGACATACTTCTTTCGCTTCATTCACATTCATCAACCTCTTCATGCACGCTCGTCAAAAATAAATAAGAATTTGTAAATTGCCACATTTTGTGCCAATATGTTGTGACCGCAAGCGTACATTACGGCTTTGTTCCAGAGAAATTTAGTAAAAGTATTGAACGTTAATTATTGTTTACAGCATTAAGTACGTCTGGGTCAATTACGTTAACAGAGTGTTGCTGTCTTATTCGGTAAATTAATTTGAGAGACTTTTTAGTGAATACGGTTTACGGCACTTGTAGAAAGCTATATCATAAAATTTTTCTGTTGTATTCTTTTATCTGAACAAAAGAAACATTAAAGACTAAGATAATGCCAGCAAACTTACTGAGAAGTTGAGTATGCTAGAAAAGTATGGATAGAAAGATCTATGAGAAGGATGAAACAAAACCCTGGTTGAACACCGGTCAACTTCTCCAACAATGATCTCTATCACAAACTCTCACACTAAGATTATATTTAAGACAAATCTTTGTTAAAGCAAACAAATATTTATTTAAGTTTATTGAATCCACTTGGATTAAGTTCCACACTAGTAATGGAAATATTTAAGATATTCAACATTTTATGAATCAGTAAGTTAATATCATGGTACCGATATTAACTCACATCTTAAGTAAAATATGTTGTACACATCTCACAACAACATTAAGTTAAGTAGTGTTAAGTTAAGTAGACAGAACGGCTCCTTAAAGATAAGACAGATCCATTTAAGAGAACAACCGACAACCTATCACTCCCTCCTTAAAAATACTGAATGATGAACAAACAGTAACTAAAAATATTCAGATTTCTTCATTATTACTAATCAAAATACCATGACCATGCTACTATACTTCCTTTACATACTTCATTTATTAATTATAATATTTGCGCGCATATTAATTTAGAAAATAAAATTCATTCATACTTAGACCCTTTCATACAATCTCCTTTACCTTTCAGTCATCATATTTTAAAATGTCTTTAATGTGGAAATCCCCTAATGGTTTACCATTTACGTCTGCTAAAGTGTATACTAAAGATGATTTCTTAGCAATTACTATGCATTTTTGAAATTTTGGAGCTAACTTTAAAGTAAACTTCTTTGAAGCATTTGATAAATAAAAAGTACGTTTGTAAACAATCTGCCCTACTTTAAGTTCCACGTGCCTTTTTCTTAAGTTATAGTGTTTTAAGTTATGCTGGTGAGCAACTATTAAGTGTTTCTTCACCTTGTTATAAATTGTATTAAGTTGGGCCAAACGTTTCTTATACGTTTGTGCATCATCAGTCTGTAGTTGCGAGTGTGATACAGGCACATCACTACCACGATACAATGATCCATCCAAAATAAATTCCCTACCGTGTACCAAAAAATACGGTGAACATTTTGTGGATTCATTAACAGCTGTGTTTAATGCACACTGAATCTCCACAAGATGCTCATGCCACTTTTTATGCTCAGATTTCACATAGCAAGCGATTGCTGTGACTACATTCCTAATCGCCCTTTCAGCTTGGTTTACCTGAGGATGATACCGAGGATTATAATAAATGTTTGGGACATTATATCGTAATAACAGTTGCCTAAACTTCGCACTGATAAACTGAGGTCCATTATCCATATAGATATATTTGCACACACCGTGAACTAGAAACACACACTTTTCGATAAACTTCGCTACAGCAGCACCTGTTGCGCTCCGTATAGGATGCAACAGAACATATTTGCTGAAGTAGTCAGAGCACACAATCAAATAAGTGTATCTGTTTCCTGACGATGGAAATGGTCCAAGCAAATCCACATAAATTGCCTCAAAAGGTCTTGTTACTGATTTTGGACTACCCATTATACACATCTCACAACAATATTAAGTTAAGTAGTGTTAAGTTAAGTAGACAGAACGGCTCCTTAAAGATAAGACAGATCTACTTAAGAGAACAACCGACAACCTATCACTCCCTCCTTAAAAATACTGAATGATGAACAAACAGTAACTAAAAATATTCAGATTTCTTCATTATTACTAAACAAAATACCATGACCATGCTACTATACTTCCTTTACATACTTCATTTATTAATTATAATATTTGCGCGCAAATTAATTTCGAAAATAAAATTCATTCATACTTAGACCCTTTCATACAATCTCCTTTACCTTTCAGTCATCATATTTTAAAATGTCTTTAATGTGGAAATCCCCTAATGGTTTACCATTTACGTCTGCTAAAGTGTATACTAAAGATGATTTCTTAGCAATTACTATGCATTTTTGAAATTTTGGAGCTAACTTTAAAGTAAACTTCTTTGAAGCATTTGATAAATAAAAAGTACGTTTGTAAACAATCTGCCCTACTTTAAGTTCCACGTGCCTTTTTCTTAAGTTATAGTGTTTTAAGTTATGCTGGTGAGCAACTATTAAGTGTTTCTTCACCTTGTTATAAATTGTATTAAGTTGGGCCAAACGTTTCTTATACGTTTGTGCATCATCAGTCTGTAGTTGCGAGTGTGATACAGGCACATCACTACCACGATACAATGATCCATCCAAAATAAATTCCCTACCGTGTACCAAAAAATACGGTGAACATTTTGTGGATTCATTAACAGCTGTGTTTAATGCACACTGAATCTCCACAAGATGCTCATGCCACTTTTTATGCTCAGATTTCACATAGCAAGCGATTGCTGTGACTACATTCCTAATCGCCCTTTCAGCTTGGTTTACCTGAGGATGATACCGAGGATTATAATAAATGTTTGGGACATTATATCGTAATAATAGTTGCCTAAACTGCGCACTGATAAACTGAGGTCCATTATCCATATAGATATATTTGCACACACCGTGAACTAGAAACACACACTTTTCGATAAACTTCGCTACAGCAGCACCTGTTGCGCTCCGTATAGGATGCAACAGAACATATTTGCTGAAGTAGTCAGAGCACACAATCAAATAAGTGTATCTGTTTCCTGACGATGGAAATGGTCCAAGCAAATCCACAGAAATTGCCTCAAAAGGTCTTGTTACTGATTTTGGTCTAATTCAAGTTCAGTTTATGTAAAATTAACAAGTGTATTTTAATTTCTATAGCCAACACATTTAGAACCTATAGCATATATCATCAGTCTCATGTCACTTCGATTGTCTAGTCGGTGAGTAACATTTTTATGTTATAAGTTCAGGTACTTCTTATATTAGCTTCATAATATTATGACTAACGTTCCGTTTGAAAGGTTGTATATTTTCAATTTTGAAGTTTTCAAGTACCTATACGTCATACGGTTTTATGCTGATATTGTATTTATTAAGTAGTTAGGTATACTTAAAAACTATTTAACGTATGAACAAATGCACATGTCTGTGAGAAAAAAATCCTTACTTTGAAAAAGGTAAGTACCTATTGTGTTTCATATTATAATTAAATGGACTGGTAACAACTTATTACGTGGTCGATTTAAAAGATTCATATTGGTATTCGATATAACTGTCTTGTCAACTAAAAACTCTTACCTGGAAAAAAGCCGCATTCGCTGTTACCTGAACAAAATTATGGTAAATATTTTCGCATTCAATATAGTGTTAGTATTCCGGGGGTAAAAGTCACCGTAGCTTGTTTCGAATAAAGTAGTATTTTTTTGTAACTTCATAAATAATCATAGGAATGTCACAAAAAAAATTCACTAGGTGCATTAGGGGTCGTAGATGCCGAATATGGCATTACACGAAAACTGCCGCAATAGCTATTGCGACAATGTTCCATGGACCCATCGATTTGTTTACGACATTTGCCCCAATCACAAATCATCATCACCATCTCAGCCGTCGACTGCTGAACATAGGCCTCCCCTATAGGTTACCAACGTGCACAGTCCTGTGCTACTTGCAGCGGCGCCCAGAATATTTTTGCTGCTCAACGTCTTATCTATAATTCCTTGCTGCATGATAAAATGCTGTGTAACTTTTTGTAAAACCACATGCGCGCTGCAATAAACAGTGTGACCGAGATAGTACGAGCAGGTATGTTGCGTACAATGTGCGTCTTGCTTGCATAATGTATGTTTTATAGTTTTGATACATGTAAAGTTAAAATTAATTTTCTTTTTTAATCATAATTAGGGTATGATGATTCATAATGTTTATTAAATTAAGAGCTTCATCAACCTCCTAAATATCACACGAGTGCTCGAAATATGACTGAATGTCTTTAGCATCTACTCTGATTCTGCCTCATTCAGCACACCCACTCGATGAAGATGTTAATAGTTTTTTTTTGTTCCAGGCACTGCTGTTGGCGATCCTGAAGAGTTGGGGGCAATCGATGATATCTTCTGCAAGAATCGCAAAAAACCTCTTCTAATTGGCTCTATCAAGTCCAACTTAGGACATTCCGAACCGAGTTCAGGGATGAATTCTTTAGCTAAAGTAATTTGACCAGGGGGCCGTTTCACGAAGCTACAAGTTACAAATTACAAGTACAATTCGACGTACATTGTGTAGACGATTAGATAAAACGATAAGGGCTTAAAGTTTAGGCGAATTGGCTACGCAATGTATATCAAATTGTAACTTGTTGCTTCGTGAAACGGGGCCCAGTTGTCTTTTTTTAATGACTTACTTTTTCTTAGGGTTCCGTAACCAAAGTGTGCCAACAGGACCCTATTACACCCCCCTCCCCTTGTTCACCGTTCGAATCGAAAGGATTTCCATACTTTGCGTGCGTTTTGTATAGGCAAACCGTCGATCAGTGTGGCCTGCCCGACCCTTCTACTTCCTCTGTCAGCCCGTCTGTCTGAAACCGGCTTTATTTTAAGGGCCCCGGAGACGGTCAAACGGTTTGATTCAAACACGTAAAGTTTGGTTTGACTCAAACCATTTTGATCGTTTACAAAGGTGGTTTGAACGGTTTGTCAAACATTTACGTGTTTGAAGCATGTTTGATGCAATTTCATATTTTTGTTGTGTTTGAAGCGTCAGAAGTGTAATTACGACAGCGTACAGAATCAGACTGCGCAGAGCCGTTTGACAAACCGTTCAAACCGACCTCAAACGGTTTGATCAAACACGTAAGATTTGAGTCAAACCGTTTGACCGTCTCCGGGGCCCTTAATGAACCGTAATAATTACCAAGACAGACATTTAGACAGTTAAAATGTTTGCAGTGTGTATTTCCATTGTAGCTATAACAATAAACATTAAAAATAAAATAAAAACACAAGAAACGTGATTTTTTTCGAAGTATTTGGCTCTGTCTTTACCGTGGTACCGAACCCTTCGCGTGTGAGTCCGACTCACACTTGGCCTTTATTTTAATAGTTTATATATCTAAATGTATTTGTTTTTTTTTTTCAGGCATGTATAGCATACAATACTGGCTATTTACCACCAAATATTAACTTCATAAGTCCTCGTGAGGAGTGCCCAAGTCTTATGGAAGGTCGCTTGCAAGTCGTCACGGAGAAAACGCCTTGGAATCGAGGCCATTTAGCGATGAGCAGTTTCGGATTTGGTGGTGCCAATGCCCATATTTTGTTAGAGAATTTCCCAAAGATTAAGGTACTTTTACAATATTTGAGGATATCTTTTTGAGGGCTAAATGTACCAGAAAAACTATGAAAATATAATGAAAAGAAAGAGGAAGGCGTTTGAATAAACACCAATAATAGATTTTTATTAAATCAATTATTTTAAAATATAAAAACATGTGATCGTCTCCACTTATACGCATTTAAAGACTTAAAGACTTTTGTAGTGTTTGAGAATAAAATGATTTCTCTAATAAACAGGTAAACAATGGATTACCAAGCGACGAAACACCGCGTCTGGTCTGCGCATCAGGTCGAACAGAGTCCTCTGTATCAAAGATCCTGGATGACCTGGAGTCAAGACCTGTAGACGTGGAGTACGTGCGTCTGTGGCATGCCATACACGAAAGAGACATCCCTAGGCACGATTTTAGAGGATTCGTTTTGCTGGGTTAGTGAAATATTGAAAAGGATAGACTACTGCTCGATTTGATTGTGAATGATTCAGTTGTGATATGATTTGATTACATGCGTCCTTTTTCCGGGGAAAACATTAAAAACACGTTAATGTATTGTGTTTAGGAATACTATAGAAAAGCAGTAGGTATGCTTTAAAACGCCACGGAACAGACTTTGTGATTATGGCAAATTTTCTATACAGAGCAAAATTATTTTTTTACTTGCGGTCAGCCCGTCAGGCTACGTCCGCGTTATGTAAAATTTTCCCGTGGGAATACAACTTTTCCCGGTAAAAAGTATCCTATGTGTCATTCCAGGGTACAAACTATCTCTATTCCAAATTTAATCCAGTAGTTTAGGCGTGAAAACGGAACAAACATTCAAACACCCAAACATCTAAACATCCAAATATATTTTCACATATATAATATTAGTGTGATAACAATGTCTACAATCAGAGATTTTTTATATCAAGAAGATGAAATGATAGTCAGGTGTTATAGTCGGGTTATTATAGGATGAGTTCTGACAGCTGCAAAATTTTTCATACAACGTTAACAACTTTTTTTTATAATATTCAGTTTAAAAACCATAATAGCTAAAATTTTAAAACAAAGTAACTTCACCTCTTATTTTATAATTAAACAGTATGTAATTTTACTTAATAAATAATTAAATAAACGAAATAAGATTAATAAGGTTCTTAAAACTTTAATCTGTCAGAGCTCATCCTATAGTAACCCAAGTATAACTTATTTACGCGCCACCTAGTATAAGCGGTATCTCAAATTTGATCTAAGCAATAAAGTCTAAAATCAAAAGCACTCAAACATTCACCCAAAAGATAATTTAATTCTTTCCACAGATTCAACAAGAACGGAAAACATTTCTCTAGATAGGGAAATAGAGTGTGTATTGGACTACCCGAAGCAGAGGCCGGTGGTGTTCAAATATACCGACCTGCGTGATTGGTCGGCTGTTGCTAGGCAGTGTATGATCTTGCCCCCATTCGTCAAAGCCATACAAAGGTAAGAATAGTCATCACGCTCATGTCTGGTTTGGAATGAGCTGATCTTTACCAGGCGCTGCTGGTATCCGCCGCAGGGTTGGAATCAGGCTCCCATAAAGTTATTGTCTATGGATATTAAAAAGATACTTTTTACGTTTTGTTTTTGTGTTGAAAACGTTTTAGATGAAATAAAAATAATTTGTTATTGAAACGTTATTTTAATATTATCACATAAATCTAGGTAAATAAATTTATAAAATCACTTAATAAGATAAAATTATTTGATTTATTAAGACAATACAAAACAAATGGACGTAAATAATAATAATAATTTAAAATAATAATATTAATCTCGCCACTAAAAATTTAAAATACACACACACGCACATACATACATGTACACACACTTACACACACGCATCCATACACACACTAACACACAATTGCCACATTTCATCTACAAACACATATATATATCGCACTCCTCCTTGTACGTATCCATCCAAATCCCTCCCCTAATATATATACATTATAATATATTAATATTTTTTATTTCCTTTTATTCTTTAATCTATTGTTAACAACAATGTGTACCTATAGTGTCACAGAAGTGAAGAGCGGAGTTCTTCTGTCACAGGCACTATATTAAAGTGCTTAAAAGAAGGCTCCCAATGACTTGTTTATAAGAAATTATGGGATCGATAAAGTTTTTTGTATTTTTTGTATTTGTACTTAATAAAATGAGAATCTCTAATTCAGATAATTTTTCAATGGAAACTTCATCGTTCGTGCGAAATTTGTTGCTATACATTCATCTCAGTCATACTCAAGCAGAAAAAAATATCCATCTCTTGCCCTCAAAATGACATATAAGCAGCAAAACATTGCACGGGGAATACCCACAATGCTTCTCGTTTTCATTTGATGTTGCCATACGGTAAAAAAGTCCGTGCATTAGGGTTAAGTCAAGTATTAAAATTATGGTATTTTCGCGTACAATCCGAGCATTACGATACTATATACTACGCAACATGAAACTATGGTACAAATAGTATAATTATACTACAAAACCCAACCCTGCCGCCGAGTTCAAAATGTAACTTTCATCCATAGGTATTGTTATGAGGAAGTTTGTCTGTCTTTTTTATCTGTTTACTCGGCTAATCGTCTGTACCAGTTTTTTTTAAATTTTGGTCTATATTTTACAGCGGTAAATTACTTCCGTAAGTACTTTTTTACTTCGTAAAGGTATTCACGAGTAGACAGCTAATCTTACTGTAAAATTAATAATAAGTTTTATGGTACTATCTAAATAGTTTTTTATATGTTAGAACTTTTATGCTTATGCCATTATCTGCAATTAAAGGATATATTTTCAGATGTTCTTCAGCATTAAAATCAAAGGGAGTTGATTTAATTCGGCTCTTCAATGAAGATGTTTCACGTCAGCGAGAGTTTGCCATACTTGGGGCTGCCTCGGTCTACATTGGACTGACCGATGTCTTAAGAGCTATTGGCATTGAGCCTCATCATGTTGTTAGTAAGTGTGAACAATAAAGCAATTCATTTATTCAAATTAAGACCGACGTCGCAAGCAGTCGTGTCAATGTTTTGACATGGCTTATAACAGCCGCGACGAGCGATTTAACATGTCTTCCGAAGCATGGAGAAACGCTCCGGTCGCTAGACCGCGAAAGCAAAAAAAAGAAGAAATAAAACATATTTTTTTTATCTGTTCTACAAAAACAATTTTAAGTCGGCTAAGGAATACGGCAGGCGGCATAAGGCCGCGGCACTGTACTATTCAATAAGATTTTATATTATATTTTATATTATACTCGCACAGTTTACCAATCTATACGAAATTTCATGACAAGCATAAATAATTACCTGATCTGGATCGCTTTCAAGCGGCCTGCCTAGTCATTCAGACTGTACTGTTACTTTCTCTTGCATCTACACAACCAAACCAAATAGTTTTGCTCTAGATCACGTCAACGGAGAGCCGAAAAAAGTATGCAGTGCCTACGCCAAGGATCACTTCTCAATCGAGCAGACAATCCTGGCTGCTTACGAAATAAACACAGCTGTCAACAATAAAGTTGTTCCTGAGAAGTTCCTAAAACGCTCAGCATCCTCACCAGATAACTTCTCTTCGATTCTTCCAAACGAAAGCGCTATAGTTATAGATATTGGGCTCTACGAAGGTTCGAGTGTCTGCGATTCCAAGTTGGTCAAAAGGAATGATACATATCTTGCGCTGATTGGTGATAGGAAGAACCACGTTGAATCAGTGCTTAAAGCTATTGGCAGGTAAGTCATTAATTAAATGACAGTTGCGCATCTAATCTTTTAGCTAGTATTTTCGTGACTAAATAAAAAGTCTTAAGTTGGAAAAGATTTACTATCAATCAAGCAACGTTACTGCGTCGTAGCGCTGTAGCAACTGCTACGAGCATCGAGCTAAGCCGTAGTGTCGTAGCAATCTATATCTATACTAATATTATAAAGAGGAAACCTTAGTATTTTTGTATGTTTGTAACGAATGAACTCAAAATCTACTGAACTGATTTTAAAAATTCTTTCACCATTAGAATGCTACATTATCCCTGAGTAACATAGGCTATAAAGGATCCTTGCTAAAATTTCAGTAACGTGAACCAAGGTGTAAAAAAATTTGCTTATAAATTTCATTCATCGCATACGCTGCGGTAACTATTGTTGATAGAACAAAAAATGTTCTTTAATATTAGAGAACATATCAATATCTACAAAAAACTTTGCGATACTATATGTCCAACTATTGTAGTTATGTCACTATAACCACTTTAAAAAAGAAGTTAATAATAAAACTGACCAAAACCAAAACATGATATACCTTCGTATTAATCCTTATCCAAATAAATCATTTCATATTCAAAAGTGTTTCAATACCTATAGATAACTCTTTGAATTACTCAAATCCGACATTCCATTCAGAAGATATTACGAATTTAGGAAAATAGACACCGCCGCCGCCGCGCAATGACCAGTGTGGTGTGGCCCCACGCAAAGCAGCCGTAGCGTAGCGTAGGCACGAAGTGCGGGGCGGGTACTAAGATTGGGATGAAATTTGGAATAGAGATAGTTTGTACCCTGGAATAACACAAAGGATACTTTTTACGGGAAAAAGTTTTATGCCCACGGGAATATCTTACGCAACTTATTATTGCTGAAATGCGAACTGAGAACCTCCTATTATTTGAACTTGGTTGAAAATGTGTATGAATTATTCTACCCGTGCGAAGCCGGGGCGGGCCGCTAGTACTTTAATATAGAGCAGTGCGTTGTAAAGTTATACATTTTTTATACCCAATAACTAAATATAATAGGAATGTAGGGCCGATTTATTATATGCGCTTTTTTCTATTCATGGCGTAGTCTCTTGTGCTAAATAAAATGTATTTCTTTCTTTCTTTCTTTCATAGTGTTGAGTATATTTTATTGCAGACTTTACTTGGAGGGTTTAAATCCATCGCTGGCCAACATTTACCCTCAAGTGTCATTCCCGGTGGCACAAGGTACACCAATGATGTCTCATTTAGTGGAGTGGAATCACAAGGATGACTGGTAAGTTTAAACTGGCTGGCAAGATTACCCAAAGTTTGCCTGGAAGAGTTTGCTACTTTAGCAATAAGGGTGCTTATTGACTCAACTTTTACTTTATTTCGGTATTTTGTAAAGCTTTGGTCAAATAAAGAGTATTTGTATTATGTTGTATTGTAAGTATAAGTATTTTTACTGGTTAATTATGACGGTATGTACCTACTCCTCTATCTGAGTTTAATTTACTAAAATTTTCAGGACCGTGGCCAACTTTAGCGATTTTTTCATAACAAAAATACCTTTCGGGCAGAGAACAGTGAAGTTTCACATGGCAGATGACCGACACGACTATTTAAGAGGCCACACTATAGACGGTATGTTCCAATTTAGTACTAGGAGCACATCTTTATCTAAACAAGGGTTATACGTTAGGTGTTATTGTATTTCAGATCGCATTATTTTCCCCGCGACGGGATACTTGCAGCTTGTATGGGAGGCATACGCCTGTATGATTAATAGACTGTTTTCTAAGACTTCTGTAGTCTTCGAGGATGTCTACTTTCAGAGGGCCACTAACATACCAAAAGACGGCGTCTTGGAATTCACCATTACGATACATAGCAAGGGGGGGAAATTTGAGGTAAATTCAGTAGTTTAGATGCAGATACAAATAAAGTATTATATGTTTTAAGATTGAAAAAAAAACAGTTGACAACAAAACAAACATTAAAACATTTGATTGTGACAATTTTAGATAAGATATTGTAGAGCATTTAACATCTCTTTACTTAATGGTGGCGATTCAGACAGTCACGCTCTAATCCTTAATTTAAGTTGGTCCGTCCTTTTTACCTTAAAGATTGAAAAGGGACAGGAGATGGCCATCCTAATATTAGAGCTGTCAAACATCGAATTTGAACCTTATGGCCGTGTCGATTGCACAATCTTAGACAGTTTAGTTATCATGCGTTCAAATTAATATCATTCGTTCATCACCTCTCTTTCATTGGTCGTAAAAACGAAAAGGATAGCTGGATTTTAAAATTAGAATTAGAGCATGACATCCCGAATCGAAACAAACACAAAAAACACACTCGCGATTTTTCTGAGGTATACCCGCTTTTTAAAATGTCTAGAGACGTTCGTAATTGCTTATTATAATACAATTTTTTTTTGTTATTTGAATTTTACAGATAACAGAAAATAAAATGTCAATAGTAACTGGCCGCATACGAGATATGAACGAAATTGAAGATAAAATAACCTCTTTGAAAAATATGCGTGTACGCAACAAGGAAGATGATCAGCGCGAAATACTGACCTCTAGAGACTTTTACAAAGAACTGAACATCAGGGGATACCAGTATAAGTATGTTGTATTTTACAGGGTAATTTATATGTATCTGTCCTGAATGAATATTACTATAGAGGGATTTATCTATGTACTAGATAATAGGGGATCGGACTACTTTTTTTATTTTATAAATCCAAACTTCTTAGTTTCTGCTATAAAACACTAAAAGAAGTTTTGCTCTATCTTTAAAATTGACCGAGTTATAAAGGTTTGAAATTCAAGATTAGACAGAGAGGCACATACCCACTTGTGACGTCATTTGTTAGTAACGCCATATAATCTCCATACAAAAAATCGTTTTTGAAAGAGACAGACACATTGAAACTTTAAAAAATCACTGTAAATTAGTTTTTCAACCGATTCTGTTTTTTTCTTCGCGAATCGTCTGCTATAGTTGGGTTATTATAGGATGGGTTCTGACAGCTTCAAAATTTTTCATACGACGTTAACAACTTTTTTAAATAATATTCAGTTTAAAAACCACAATAGCTAAAATATTTAAAAAAAGTAACTTCCCCTCTTATTTTATAATTAAACAGTATGTAATTTTACTTAATAAATAAACGAAATAATATTAAAAAGTTTTTAAAATTTTAATCTGTCAGAGCTCATCCTATAGTAACCCAAGTATACTAATCTATATTTTAAAAATAATTAATTAAATATGGTAAATTCATAAAATATGGTGAACAGTCCGATCCCCTATTCGATGACCCAAACATTGTTTGTCCTGAGTTCAGACAAAAATGCTTACTGAAAAAAGCACTTTCCCGAATTATTTTATTTACAGCGCGACTTTTCTTCCATTTGTTTTTTCTCTACAAGACAAAAAACAAATGGAAGAGCTAGCTCGGATTACGACCACATAAAAAATGACAAATGAACATACACTTACCAACAAACATCAAGTTATTCAAAATCTTTAACTAGCCTGATATTTTTTTAGAGGTCTATTCCGTGGAGTTCGGAACTGTACCGTTGACGGCACTCGAGGCCAGCTGGCCTGGGACCACAACTGGGTCACATTCCTCGACACAGTTCTGCAAGTCAAGATCGTCAGCCAGGACACTCGCGTGCTTTACGTGCCCACCAGAATCGAGAAAATCACCATTGACGCTGCCAAACATAGCCAAGTTTTAGCTGAGCAGGAGAAGAAAGGAGGCGACATGACTCTGGAGTTTGAGAATATTCATGAAATTGATGTGACTAGGTACCTACGTTGATACTTTTATTGTTATTGCGTGTCAAATCACTCATTATACATATTTTGTCAGTCTATATAAATTTATTGCTGGACTGTTCCCGCTTTCTGCACCTATATCATGCAGACTGACGAATCGCATAACTTTTTGGAAGGGGTCCACCTGCTTATTATTACCTCCTCAGCTTAGTAGCTTAGCTATAATGTTTTTTTTTTTTAATTTAATTTACCTCAAGTGGCCGATGGGACTCATATAGACCAACAGTTCCTAGAACAACCAACATAAACCAAATATTTACTTTTATCCAGAGCCGGTGGCGTGGAAGTGCGTGGAATTCACGTCACATCCATATCTAAAAAGCCTCCGAAGGGAATTCCCGTGTTAGAAAGAAACCAATTTATTGCAAACTTTTATCGCTCTCAAATGACAGTAAGTCCGTTTTTCGATTTTATACTATTTTATGAAACTGTTTTATATTTATATTTTAAATTGTTGTATGCATTACTTTACCAGTTTTTTTTTTACAGTAATAGCGTTTTATCAGATTTCAGAAGTGCTTCGCTGTAACCTTCAGCTTATTCATGAGAATATACAATCATACAAGTTTAAAACCATAGAGTTAGTTGATGAAGATTACACAGCAAATAATATACTACCAGTTAGTGAAGATATTGCCGATATATTAGCAGATCTGCCTTTGCTTCAAGCTGAAATGTTAGTCCTGTGCAACGATCCTATAACATTGCCTGCTAATATTATTGTTGCAAATAAAAAGATAACTGGAGAAACCAATACTGTGCTTTTCATAGGTGCAAATTTGCTAAAAAGAGAAACAGTAAGTATTCGGATTGGTATAGATATTGATAAATATCAAAATCTTATATAGGTATAATGTAACACTGATGAATTTAGTTGCAAATGTACAACAAATGTGTATAATACAATACATCTCTTGCAGGTATTACAAGAAGCTTTTACTACTCTTAAGAATGAATGTTTTGTTTTGAGCCGCGAAAAAACGTTTTACTTCAAAGGTGATCACCCACAATATGATGTTATAACAGTATTCTATACGGAAACAGAACATTTCGTATTGCTCAGGAGCAAAATCAGTCCCAAACCAACGAAGTATGTTAAGATTGATACTAAAGATATGAGTTTCTCTTGGATTGAAGACGTAAAGAATGAATTGAGAAAGGAACAGCAGAAACTAGTGTTATACTGTGAAGGTCAACCTGTAAATGGTTTGCTTGGGCTGGTCAATTGCCTGAGGAAGGAGCCTGGCGGAGAGATGGTTAGGGGTCTATTAATAGCGGACCGCACAGCTCCACCATTCACAGCAGATTGTAAATTCTATAAAGAACACTTGGACAAGGGACTGGGTTTAAACGTTTTTAAAAATGTAAGATTTTTTAACATTTTATTTCATTGATTGGAAATTAATAAAGCCTATTAAAACTCTGATTACTTACAGGGCTATGGCCACTAGGCTGATAATGCCTACAGGAAATGTCCTACTTTGCTGAAAAATATTAGTGTAGTTCAATCTACTTAACGACTCCTCTATGTGATGTACTGGAAATGTTTTTTTTAGTTGTATTTCACCTTTTTGCCGGGGTGGATTTAGCCTTAATGGTATGATCTTCACAGGGCCAATGGGGGACATATCGACACACCCCGCTTGAAGAATTGGCAACGATTCCTGCGGCGCACGCATATGTTAACACTGTAACCATCGGAGATTTAAGTTCCTTAAAATATTGGGAAGGTCGACACTCAGAGAAACAATCGTCTTTAGACTCTAGTATGATTTTAGTTCATGTAAGTACCTGATCGAGGTTGTAGTTCTGAAATGACGACGATGAATGTAGAATTCCACGAGGTCGGTATATATCGCTGGACTTTGCTAAACGAGTAGATTTTTTTCTGTAGTTATAAATAACTTACTACCCAATCCCATGCCTTTTTTGTTATCATGATTTCTTATAAAATTTCTTTGGACATTTTACTTTACTCAACTTCTCATCTGAGTCCTGTCTTGGTATATTACATAATTTGCAGTACTGAACCTTTTTACCTAAGCGAAGTAATATGTCTAAACCTGTTTTAACTCCACAAATAACTTTGTATATTGATGACATGACCATCATTGACCATCTATCTGACCATTTTTCTGCTTGAAGGTATACTGTTCAGCTTTGAACTTCCGCGACGCGATGACGGCGCTGGGCCGCGTGACGGTTGACTCCGTGGCTCGCGGACGACTTTCACAGGAGTGCGTGCAAGGTCTGGAAGTGGCTGGAAGGACATGCAAGTACGTAGGTGTATAATACCTTGGTTTACGATGGGAAAGCTCGCCATGCATAAAGAACTTGACATTTAGGAAGAGCGGGCATATTCCTGATGCTGAACTAGATTTTCTCAAATTTCTATCTGTCATTAAAACAATGTCAAAATATTAGAAATGAAAATTAAACACCCCGTAGAGCAATGACTAACGAGACTGTGTTGCAAAGAAAAGATGTTTGAGGATCAGAGATTCTTATTTGCCGTTTGTGAAGTTCTTTGTTATTATTTTTTCAGTGGTACTCGTGTTATGGGAATTTGTAACAGGGGCATATGTAACTTGGTAGAAGCAGTTCGTAACCTGCTCTGGCCAGTGCCAGACGAGTGGAGCTTCCAAGAGGCAGCCACTGTTCCGGTTGCTTATGCGACTGTTTACACGGCGTTGGTAAGTGTTCTTTACCGATACCTTCTTCTTTTTGAAATACCTCTTCTTCTGGAGGTTGGCTGTCAGTTTTTCAACGCTAGCAATCTCACTTTGCTTAGCCATAACTTCATTCTACTCGCTACGCTTAGTTTACTCTGTATTTTTTATATCATTATGAATTGGCAGAGAGGTGTCGATCGTGCCTGCTGCCTACGCATATACCCAAAAAATACATCCTTTTGTTTTTGATGGTCGAAATAAGTTCGAGACTTATTGAAGTTATTTAGTCACTGTATTACCGATATAACCTGAAGAATCGCGAATTTTCTTCAGGTGATGATGGCTAAGATCCGTTGCGGGGAGAGGATCCTCATCCACGCGGGGTCTGGTGGCGTTGGGCAGGCTGCCATCAACGTGGCTCAACACTATGGGCTTGAGGTGTTCACCACTGTGGGAACTCCTGCCAAGAAGGCTTTCATAAAAAGACTCTTTCCACAACTAAAAGGTAAGATAGCTGATTCGTATGTTGCGAATTGTGTAGATTTTGCTTGAGTTATTTAGATAACACGGACTTTATAAATGCGTGCTTGTTGACTAATTGATTTTATGTTGTAGCGGAGCAATGTATTTACTTGATACCTATATTCGCAGAGTTAGAGTACTACGAAAAAAAAATCTTATGCCCGCGGGTAAAACCAATAATAATACGGGCATAGATGGCAGCTATTGTTATTTATGTATAGTTTTTTTACAAGGATCTTTCCTCTGCAGACAGCCACATCGGCAACTCGAGAGACACCTCGTTCGAGCACATGATCCGGCGTGAGACTAATGGTGAAGGCGTTGATGTCGTACTCAACTCTTTAGCAGACGAAAAACTTCAGGTAAATACTGCGTTCTGAAGTTTCAGTTTAGAAATTTCTACCAAGAACTCAATAGAATGAGTGCTTGCCCACTGCTATATAAATACATAACACAACTTCTTCGCGTTAAGGAGCAGACTCAACCTTTTAATATTCTCGACTACTGGGTCGAGTAAGTATAATATTCTATCTAATATTCGACTTGGCGTCTGTTTATCGAGACGCCGCCAAGTCAAATATTAGATAGATAGAATATTATACTGACAAAAATCGACGCGTAATGCACTCTGAGTACCTATTAAAGTAAAAAGCAGTGTCAAATTTCGTCGACCTTTCACAGAGCTTGGTGGCATAATTGGTAATGCGCCTGTTTCTGGTCCGGATAGCTAAGGAGATGCAGGTTCGAGTCCTGTCCAAGATCGACAATTTTCATTTTTCGCTTTATAATTAATAAAAATTGACGCTTTTACATCTACATCTAATCAGAGCTATGTGCAATTGGTAAATAATCTCGTGATTTACAGGCATCGGTGAAATGTTTACGTCGCTGCGGACGATTCCTTGAGATAGGCAAATACGACATCACAATCAACACGCAGATCGAGACGTGCTTCCTACAGAAGGAGATCTCCTTTCATAGTGTCATGTTGGATTTCCTCCAGGAAGACGCCAGTGCAAGTTGCAAGGTAAATTTATTTCTATTTAAATTTTAATTCTTCCCCGTCCCTTCTCCTTTCTCTACCTTTCTTTTTCGTCCTAGGGTTTTCCCGGCCTAGTGCTGGGGTCCGCTTTCCTACTTCTTCTCCACTTTGCCCGGTCTTCGGCATCCTTAGGTGTGAGATTGTTCTCTTCCATATCCGCTTTCACGACGCCAACCAGCGCTTTTTAGGCCTACCACGTGATCGACCTCACTGTCGAGGCAGACGAGGCATCTTTTTACAAGCTTTTATTTAGTTTCACCTGTCCCGTTGTCTGTAATCAAATCTTGCAAGTTAAATTTGATCCACTTCCCAGTTTCCGATTGAGCTGAAATTTTGCATTCATGTATAAATCGGATGACAATGCAATATTATGGTACCTTAGAGCTGGTCTGATGATGGAGACGGAAGGTGGCCATAGGAACTCCTCTAATACAGAACACAACCTAGTCGTGTTTGAGCTCGTTAGATTTGTCTTAACAAGATCTTTAGCCATACGTGATATCCAGGGTCTCATGATGGAGCCGGAAGGTGGCCACAGGAACTCCTTAAATACACAACACAACCTAGTCGTGTTTGGGCTTGTTGGTTTGGTCTTAACAAGATCTTTAGTCATACGTGATGTTCAGGGTCTCATGATGGAGCCGGAAGGTGGCCACAGGAACTCCACAAATACACAACATAACATAGTCGTGTTTGGGCTTGTTGGATTGGTCTTGACGAATACTTTGATACTAAATGGTAACCAGAGTCTGATGATGGAGCTAGAAGGTGGCCATAAGAACTCCGTAATTAAACGACGCAACCCCACCGAGTTTGGGCCCATTTGATTTGTCTTGACGAGTACTTTGGTACTACATGGTAACCAGGGTCTGATGATGGAGCTGTAAGGTGGCCATAGGAACTCCGGAACGACGCAACTCCATCGAGTTTAGGCCCATTTGATTCGTCTTGTCGAGTACTTTGATACTATATGGTAACCAGGGTCTGATGATGGAGCTGGAAGGTGGTCATAGGAACTCCGTAATTAAACGACGCAACCCGATCGAGTTTGCGCTCATTTGATTCGTTTTGACGAGCATCTTAGTTGGCGTGAATATGCAACTCCAACAGATTTGGGAAAAAGTTCGTTCCGTTTGTTATGAATGTGGATTATTATATGTCTGATTGATTAGATGGATGCCCCAATGCCAAGGTGAGCACGTGCCGAGGGCTGAATGGTATGAGAGTGTATAAACATTTCATATCGCTAACGTTGCGCCTCAGGGTACCAGGGCGAACCCTGTTGTACTGAAGCCCTTATCCCTCTACAATGGACCTCTAAGGATGGCATTCACATAATACAGCCTAAATCAATTCAATTTCCTGCTAAATTTAATTACGGCACAGCTGAAAGAAGAATGCTTCCGATTGTCTTGTCTTGGGCTTCAACTGTGCACAAAATGCAGGGAACTACTGTAGATCATGCTGTTATTTATCTAGGCTCTAAATTATTTGCTGTTGGTCAAGCTTATGTGGCTTTAAGCAGAGTTAAGTCTTTAGCAGGACTTCGAATCGAAGAACTTGACTGCTCCAAGTTGACTTCGAAGAAACCTTGTAATGTTGATGCATTAAAAGAAATGGATAGAATGAGAAATGTTACAAATAACTAACTTAAGATTACATAACTAATTTAAACATTAGTTTACCCTACTACAAACAAAAAAAATGAAATATTTAAATATAAATAAAATACATAAACTTTAAGTGCTCAAAGCAGCACATTATTATGTGAACGTACTACGGACTACATAACGGAAAAACGCTGCTACGCGCTACTAACTACGTCGTAGTAAATCTCGAATTAAACATACTAAAAAGTTAAAAATAAAATTAAAGAAAAAAACCTTTTTTAAAAACAAGCTTTTATTATTTGGAAAATGAACTAAAAAGTTAAAAATAAATTAACTCTAATTAGAAGTATAACACTTTATAAGTTCATTGTAACCTTTAACGATAATTAAGCTTCTTTGTCTACGACAAAAAAATTCCATATCGTAATCATATATTTTTAACACCAAAACTTTACATCTTAATTATTAAATCTTCCCGTTTTTATTACAGTCTCAATTTTATAAATAATAAAAGCATGTTACATTTTGATGGTATAATTAAGCTATCACAATGTAACACGCTTTTATTATTTATAAAATTGAGACTGTAATAAAAACGGGAAGATTTAATAATTAAGGTGTAAAGTTTTGGTGTTAAAAATATATGATTACGATATGGAATTTTTTTGTCGTAGACAGAAGCTTAATTATCGTTAAAGGTTACAATGAACTTATAAAGTGTTATACTTCTAATTAGAGTTAATTTATTTTTAACTCTTTAGTTCATTTTCCAAATAATAAAAGCTTGTTTTAAAAAAAGGTATTTTTCTTTAATTTTTTTCCTACATAGTCTGACGGTCTGCGGCTTATATGGCCATATCATCGGAGGCGACTCCTTTCTCTACCTTTAATTGAGTTTATTTTTTCTGGGCCAAAAAATACTCGTTCTCAAAGCCGAAACAAATATCTGTCGAGACATAGAAACAACTGGTCACAGAATCAGATGTGGAAAAGAAGACATAATTTCATCAAGTGACATGCTTCCATTAAAATTAAATACGAGTAGTAAAGTCCGACTAACCATTATCGATATCATACAGCACTGTATAAAATAAAAAGCTGGTATAAAATTGAACGGACTGTATTTAAAAAAGTATTAAATAAAGTACAACTACAATATTGCCAACTTAAAAAATAGCAAAAAATGTTGCCACATTGCAACTTAAAATTACACAAAATCGATGATAATATTAATCGATAATTTATGTTAAAATATTATTTAACAAGCACCATCTCCGTTGTCATAGTACCTCTTCCTAGATAATATGATCTCTCGTGGCTGACGCGGTAGTCCCAAAAAACAGATTTCGTAGTATTTCATGTACACCTCTATGTACAGCGAAAACTTTAACCAAACCTTTGTTAAAGATGACTACATAGTCAAAGTGATTATTTCATTCATTCATAGTCAGATTTTTTGACAGACTCTACAGGAGTTGATCATGGATGGTATTCGCACCGGAGCCGTGCGTCCTCTTACCAACTGTTCGTTCGACAAGTATGACGTCCAAACTGCTTATCGGTATATTGCGGCCGGCAGACACATTGGCAAGGTAAATATGGACATCATCATCTGTCGATGAGATAAATATATAAATAAATATGTGGGGACATCTTCACACACGGCCATCTGATCCCAAACTAAGCAGAGCTTGTACTATGGGTACCAGACAGCTGATATACATTACACAAATAGATAAATACATACTTATATAGATAAACAACAACCAGACACAAGGCAAACACAAGTGTTCATCACACGAATATTTCTAAATGCAGGTTATAATCAAGATACGAGACGAAGAGCCGACTGGTGGATGTGTCAAACCGAAACTTGAACTAATTGATGCTGTACCAAGGTAGACTTTATTGCAAATTATGTTCTAACTAAAGCAATGGACTTCCAACTTTATTACTAGGAATAAATGAATTGAAATAACCATAAAAGCCTCCATGGTTTAGCTTTTTTCCGGAGGAGGAGGGAGATGTAAAAAGCAACCAAAGACTGTTCTGAATTTGTTTAGGACATTGCAGTCTGATTCACCTGAATGCCCATTTTGTTATCTATTGAAGATTTTAAAGTTACCTCTTGTTATTCACGTTTTTTTTTGTTAGATACATGTGTGACTCACAAGAGGTGTTCATATTGGTGGGCGGTCTTGGAGGGTTCGGCCTGGAGTTAGCAGACTGGCTCGTGCTCAGAGGAGCGCGGAAGCTTCTCATCTCAACAAGAAGGGGAGTAACCAAGGGATACCAATCACTGAGAATTCGGTAAGTATTATATTCATATCTATAAAATTGCCATAATAGGCCTGTGTCGTAAATTTCAAAAATGGCTTATATCGTTAGTTTAGTACCTAAAAAAATACCCCAAAAAAATAATATTTCATGATAAAAATTATATTTAAAACACATATTTTAAGTTTTAAGAAAATATTTTTAATCTGGCGTGAAAACACAAGAAAGTGTCATGGCGTGGTGAATGACGTCACATAGTGGCAAACGATTGTGTTCACTTGTGCTGTTGTATGAAAAAGTTAACCAAGCGTCAAAACAACAATGGCGGCATACCACTATGTGACGTAATACGTTCTGATTGACGTTCACAGCGGAGGGGCCAGGGGGGGTATTTATTTGATTTTAATTTGTAAAAATAACAATAATCATTAATTTTTATGTGGAATTATTTCGGTTTTCCCTGTTTAAATATTACAATTTACGTCTAGAAACATTCATCCATTGATTTCATTGTTAGTTGACACAAGCCTATTATAGCTACAACGCAACACATATCTTCTTCGTCTTTTCTATTATCCCACTTTAGTTGGGGTCGGCTCTCCGTATCCTTCGGCGCCAAAACAATCTGTCTTGTTTCGTTGGGTCGGGTATTTGGGCTTCTTTTAACAACTTGGCCATGCTAGTCCACCACGTCAATGGGGGTCGTCCTCATCCTTTCTTGCCTTCCGGGAGGGTCATTGCCCTCTGAACGACGTGGTCTTTGTCCCTTCGCATCACGTGGATCATCACGTGGCCGTACAATGCAACACATATTTTTTTCTTAAAATTGTATGGCACCAATCCCACAGAAATTAGTTTATAGTTAAGAATTCTGCGTTCCACGTTCACTCCGTGACTACAGACCTACCACAGAATCTGTGAAATGGCCAGAATTGGAACGACAGACATTACTATAGAAATGTCTGAAATGTCACCTTTCAGAAGAGTCGCGATTGGTTGAAATACAATTTTGTATTACTACTAGCGCCACCATTCATTTCACAGATAATTGGGTTTGTTGATCGTTGTGGTACAGTTGTAGTCTGACAATATTATTGTAAAGATCCAAATTGTTGCATGTATGTATAGTTCTTAAACTTAGAACCTGAAGTTGTGAGATCAAATCTTCAAACCACTTGCTGTCGGCTCGGCGGCGCCTTAATTGAAATATCGATAGATAGATATTAGATAAATTATTAATTTGCCAACTGACAGCTAACTCGGAAATTGTTTGAGATTAATCTGCTTCTGATACGGCTGTCATTATCATCATTATAGAATTTTCCAATCGGATCGCTGTAGAATCCAAAATTAATGTGGTCTCATTTCAATTTTGATACTTTCTTTGTTACTTTGCAATCATTTTTCCAGTAATTTCTGGTTTAATGCTTAAGACTCTTTTATAATCAAGAATATTATATAAATACTCTTTGGCAGGATATGGAAATCGTACGGTGTCAAAATAGAAATATGTACCCACGGTGTAACAACTGAAACTGGCTGTCAAGAAATGCTCAAGATGGCCGCCGCTATGGGACCGGTGAAGGCAATCTTCAACTTGGCGGTAGTACTGAACGATGCAGTCTTCCAAAACCAAACGCCTGAAACTTTCGGAATTTCCTTCAGACCGAAGGCTCTAACGACAATGTATTTGGACAAGTTCTCGAGAATTTACTGTCCAGATTTGGAGTAAGTGTAATAGGTATACCTATGCCAAGGTTTTTGGCGATGCAAGCTGTAATATTTAATTTGACATCGAAGTAGGTAGATAATCTACATGTGGAGACCTGTAAATGGCTTTTCATTACTCATACTCTGAAAGTAGTTCGGAAGTTGCCTGAAGAGCGGATTGAAGGTAATGCATGCAGCTGTCATTCATTCATTCATTTTCATTCATTCTGGCAAATTATAAAAAAAAACTGGTTCTAATTTCACATTTCTATTGAACTATGTTCCATCTTTCTATACAGTCACTCAATTACAGCGCAAAGTTAAATTGAAATAACATTAAGTTTAGTATTAATTAAAGAATATATATTTTTTAAATAACTTTATTATAACTAACTTTCAACTATTTCTTTAAAATAAAGTCGATTTGGGCAAAATATTTAACATTTTTCAATGATGGAAATTAAAAATAATGGCTCAAAAGCAGGCGGGCACGGCCACAGCAAAAAATAAAAAATAGGCGGGAAAGCAACAATCCGATTATCATTTGTTTCTCGAGTTGTAGGGTTTTGTTTACCATCTGATTCAGATATGGAAATCACTCATTTTTTCTTTAGCTAATTCGTGTTTTTATTTTTACTTTCCTTGTATTCGTAATGAAAAGCACAGTGTTTACCTCTGGTTAAAGACTTATTTAATGCCTCGAACTATTAGGGCCCTCGCTACGCTCAGGCCCCAAACCCCGTCTCGGCGCTAAACAAGTTACTTTCACCCCTCGTATAACAATATACTATTTTGGTATTACTGTATTTACTATTAAGTTAACTTTAGCTGTTGGTCTTCCTATTATTAATAAAGTACCTGGTTGACCGAGCTTAGCTCAATATTTTTTTTTTTAAGACACCTACGCATTTCGATAAGCTCTACTTACTTCATACGTTCAGAAGAAAGTACACGCGGCTAGACATAGTAGCACCACTCTTATACTTTAAACGAGCAAGATAAGAATAATAAGGATGTCGGAAACGTACGGCTGCAACGATTTCGCAATTTAGTTTCGGGGGCAATAAATCGATCTAGCATATAAAATAGATTTCCCCGTATTTTCAGGCTTAAAAGAATTGATACGCGATATCATTGAAATAGAAAGGTAATTTTGGCTCAGTCGGGACACCGCGAGTTTGCAGTTTGAATCTCGACAAATATTTTTTTTTTTATTTCTTTGTTCTTTTTTCGTTTTTTTCTTTTTTTATATTTTTTTATTCTTTCATTTAGTTATTTAAATACAAAAATGAAAGAAAATTTCTGATAAATTTTTTGGTGGTCTGAAAGTTTTCCATCAGATGGTCCGAGTAAAACGAGGAAAAGAATATATTATGTATTATAAAATAATAGGATGGGACTTTTGATAGGATTCAGAAAGGATTATTACCTATAGGAAAATAAATTATTCCCATACCAACTAACCTACCAACTTATTAGCAGTAGTTCCAATTTTGGCCACTTCACAGATACAGTGGTGAAGGCGGCGCTAGTAGTAATATAAATTTGCATTTATTGAGGTTGCGTGGATAATTTCGATGAAATTTAGCATTATATGGGGTTTCGGGAGCGATAAATCGATCTAGCTAGGTTTAATTTTTAGTAAAAATAGATTTCCCTGCATTGACAATAAATTAGGATCGGAATTTGGATAGAATTCAGAAAGGAAAATAAATTATTATTCCCATGCCTAACAGTGGTAAAGGCAGCGCTAGTAGTAATATAAAATTGAATTTGTTGAGGTTGCGTGGATTAAATAACGTCTCCGTGGATAAAATAGCATTTTCCATTTCTGTGTTACATATCTGAAAAAATAACTGAAAATACTTTTAAATGCTTTTTTAGAAGAAAATTTCGTCACTATGTGAGTTGTAGTGCCATCTGTTGCAGAACTTTCGGTGTAAGAAAAACGAAGTGATTTTCTGTAAAGGTATTTAATTGAACTAAGTAAATGAAAAAATAAGTAATAACAACGACGACGACGACGGTAAGTAATAAATAAAAATATATACCTACAAAAATGGCTCTATCTGTTGGAAAAAATTTAGACCACGAAAAAATAAGGTACTAAATAAGAAATTTTTATTTCTGTCATTTTTGTATTTAAATAACTAAATAAAAGAATTAAAAAGTTAAAAACAAACAAAAAAAGAAACATGAACAAAAAATAAAAAAGTACATTTATGTGTATTTGATCGTCTGACCTTCGGTTTCATTGCCTTCCGGTTCCCCAACAGAGCCACCGCGTCGTTATGGATAGCGGTGATATAGCGTCGTTATGGATGAAATTAACCTTCTGTTTTAATGATATGGCGTACAAATTCTTTTAAGCCCGAAAACATGGGGAAATCCTGTTTTACCAAAAACAAAAGCTAGCTAGATCGATTTATCGCCCTCGAGACCCCCCCCCTATATACCAAATTTCATCGAAATCGTAGCAGCCGTTTCCGAGATTCTCATTATATAAATATATTAGCTCGTCTAAAGTATTAGATAAATAAATAATAATAGACACTTTTAGGTGTAAAATTGTTAACTTCGTGTGACTGTTTCATCTTTATAAAATTAACGCATTGGAAAACTTTTTGCAATTAATAAGTCTTAATACTTATGTCTCATGAATGTCATATTTTCAGAGACTTCGTGATATTCTCATCGGTATCGTGCGGTCGAGGCAACGCTGGTCAGACCAACTACGGCTTCTCCAACTCGGTGATGGAGAGGATCTGCGAGGAGAGGAAGAAGGAGGGACTGCCGGCCCTGGCCATACAGTGGGGAGCGATCGGTGACGTTAGTATAATTTCAGTACTTCCATGCTTCGGATGGCACGTTAAGCCATTGGTCTCGGATACTGCCGCATCGACTTACTCATAGTCTGAATGACTATTAATTAGAGCTATGAATGAATATTGTGAAGGGCATAGTAGTTTTAACCTATCGTTTAGCCAAAATTTATCATTCATTTTAGTTCAAAATTAACCAACACGCATGTCAAAGTCAAAGTCAAAATAATTGATTTCCATAGGATGTTATTACATTACTTAGATCCGTCATTACATTTTTTTGGGTGAGTTCACTAACACTAACATGCAATGTTATATTGTTTAACCTCGTTTGAAAACTTAAAAAAAAATCTTTGTTACACGTTATTAGTTTACGTTATTTATGTTTCGTTTTTTTTTATCATTCTGTTCAGGTTGGGTTAGTCGCTGACATGCAAGAGGAGAATGTTCAGCTCGAAATAGGCGGAACTCTGCAGCAAAGAATTACTTCGTGTCTCCAGGTGCTGGACAAGTTCCTGAAACTAGACGCCACTGTCGTTTCGTCCATCGTGGTCGCGGAGAAGCGGCCTGCCAACGCCGGAGCAGACAGCATCGTCGATGTCATTGCGCACATTTTGGGTAAAATATCGAACCAAAAATCTTCTTTTTATCGTGCTTATGAAATAAGTCCACCTGGCAAGAACAGATGACCTGAGGAAGGTCGCTGGTGGTGGCTGGACGAGGAAAGCGGATGATCGCTTTGGCGTGCCCTTGGGGAGGCCTACGTCCAGCAGTGGAATGCAATAGGCTGATTGATTGATTTGATTGACATGGAATAAGTTGTGACGTGGAATGGAACGACACTATAAACGTCAAGCTTCCCACGCTTTCATCTGTCATCCATTACGATATGTCACCTTATGAAAATTGTAATCTCGCTTGCTTTACATTAATAAAACAGTGTTGTTATCAAATTATAGCTTTTATTAGTATAATACAAATAAATAATAATACATGGTGCCGAAATGCCCGACGAAGTGAACCAAGAACCGGCGGCGGCTCACATAAAACCGCCCAAATACTTCGCATCAAACAGCGACTCGTCAGAAAACATCGCCGTAGCATGGAAACTGTGGTTGCAACAGTGGGATTGGTACGCAACAGCTACCAATATCAGCAAAAAGAGCCCCGAAGTGCAAGTAGCGATTTTCATGTCATGTATTGGCACTGATGCAGCAATAGTGTACAATACGTTTAACCTCACCGATGTTGAAGCCAAATCGTTGTCGCTGATCAAAAACAAATTCTCAGCATACTACACGCCGAAAATAAATGAAACTTGTGAGCGATACATATTTAATACTATCTTTCAAAAAGAAGTCCAAAATTTCGACGCTTTTATCACCAACCTAAAAACAAAGGTGAAAAACTGCGGATATGGTAACTCACAAGATAGTATCGTCAGAGATCGTGTGGTAGTGGGAATAAAGAATGATGACACAACAGAGAAACTGCTAGCAGAAGAGAATCTGTCCTTGCAAAGGACTATAGACATCTGCCACTCCGCGGAGCAAGTCAAGAAGCAAGTAGACTGCATGAAGCAGACTGCAACTGTAGAAATGGTGACCTATAACAGAAATAAAAATAAAAATCCACAAAATAAAAAAGAAAATAATGAAGAAGATGGAAAATTCCACTGTGGACGTTGTGACACAACTCACGGACATCGAGCTTGCCCTGCATTCAAGAAAACCTGTAAAAAATGCAAAAAGAAGAATCATCTTACTAAGTGTTGCAAAGCAAAATCAGTAAATGTTGTGCTTGAAGACAGCTCCGATGATGAAAACTTGTATGTGTCATCAATTTAGAAGTGCGGCACAAAAGATGTTTACACTGAAGACTGGTATGTAGAAGTCCTGTTACCTGAAAAACAAAAAATTAAATTCAAATTAGATTCTGGCAGTCAGTGCAATGTAATAAACAAAAAAATTGCTGATCAGACTAAAGCAGAAATAAGAAAGTCTACAACTAGATACTTAACCTCTTTCTCCAACCACAAAATTCCAGTAGTGGGCGAAGCTGAAATAGAAACAAGCATCAAAGGAAAAAAGAAAATTATAAGATACATAATAATTGAAGAAAATGTGACACCAGTGTTAGGAAAATCAACCTGTGTTACCATGAATCTGATCAAAAGAGTAGACAGCGCCGTCACAGAAGATGATGACTTATTCACAGGAATTGGTTGCTTGAAAAAGTTCAAATATGACATTGACCTCGTGGACAAAATTGCCTATCTGCCCGGCAAGAAAAATACCACACAGCATAAGACAACAGGTCAAGCAAGAACTAGATAATATGGTTGAGCAAAAAATTATAAAGCCAGTTACAAAACCTACTCCTGCTGTGTCACCCATGGTCGTGGTAAGAAAAAACAATAAGATTCGACTATGCTTAGACCCATCAGAGATAAATAAAAACCTTAAGAGAAGATTTTATCCTTTGAACACAGTAGAAGAAATTACAGCACGCATCAATGGATCAAAATGGTTCACACTGCTTGATTGTAGAAAAGGCTTCTGGCAACTGCAAGTAACACCACGCACATCTGATTACCTCACCTTCAGCACACCATTCGGTAGAAATTCCAGCTTGAGAATGCCATTTGGATTAGCATCAGCACCTGAGGTGTTCCAGCAGCACTTTAATAGTAGCTGAAATAAAAAATGTGGAAGTGTCCATGGATGATGTGTTGATTGATACATGCTGCCACCAAAAAAGATCTAGAAAAAACTACAAAGAAAGTGCTCGACAAGTTCAAGAAAGCAGGTTTAAAACTCAATAAAGAGAAGTGCATATTTAACAAACAAGAAGTTAAATTTCTGGGACACGTTGTAACCAGCAATGGACTAAAAGCTGATCCGGAGAAGCTGGAAACAATCAGCAAATTAAAGAGACCAGAAAATGTCAAGGAGCTACAAAGATTCCTAGGCCTTGTCACATACCTGTCAAAATTCGTTAAAAACTTGGCAGACATCACATGCCCTTTGCGCCAATTGCTTCAAAAAGACATAGAATGGACGTGGGAACTCGAACAAGAACAAGCTTTTTTGAAGCTGAAAGAAAGCCTTCAAAGCCCACCAGTCCTTGGTTATTATGACACACAAGCTCCAATACTACTATCAGTAGATGCTAGTAGTTATTATGCCTGTGGAGGCGTACTCATTCAAAAAGGTATGCCAATAGCCTATTGCGCTAAATCTTTTACGAATACTGAACAAGGATATAGTCAGCTGGAAAAAGAAACAAACGCTATCCTAGTAGCCTGTAAAAAATTTCATACATACATTTGGGGCTGCAAGGACTTGACTATCGAATCCGACCATAAACCCCTAGAAACTATCTTCAAGAAACCTCTTACTGATGCACCTCCAAGGTTACAGAGAATGTTATACCAAATACTTCCTTACAAACCCAAAGTGGTGTGCAAAAAAGGTACAGAAATGTATGTAGCTGATACATTAAGTAGAGACTGTGAAAATCTTACAGCTGAAGAAACAGACACTGAAAACCTACAGATTTGTGCCATAGTACCTTTTTCTAAAGAGCGAAGACAAGAGCTGAAACAAGAAACAGAAAATTGTCCAGAACTAAGAGAATTGAAAAAACTAATACTAGAAGGTTGGCCAGAAAAGATAAATGAAGTACAAGAAAACCTTAAAAAGTATTGATACTATAGAGAATGTCTTAGTATCTACAATGATATGATTTTTAAAGATGACAGAGTGTTGATACCTAGAACTATGGTACCTCTGTTAATGAAACATTGCCATCTTACTCACAAAGGAATTCAAGGCACTATCAGACTAGCTAGAGACCATGTTTTTTGGCCTACTATGACTAAGGACCTGACAGAATATGTCAAAGCTTGTAAGACATGCGCTAAAATCCAAAACGACAATGTAATGGAGCCTATTATAAAACAAGTAGCCCCTGAGCGCCCGTGGAGTACACTAGCCACCGACCTTTTTCACTTTCAAGACAAAGACTACATAATTATAGCTGATGCCTATTCTGGTTTCTTCGACTTTCAAGAGTTACCAAATTTAACCAGCTTCGCAGTGATTGAACCCCTAAAAAAATGGTTCTAACTATTTGGAATTCCAGACACACTAAAATCAGATGGAAGCAAATAATACGACTGTGAAGAATTTAGAAAGTTCATGAAAGAATGGAAATTTGAACATACCATATCCAGTCCACATTTCCCTAGATCTAATGGACTTGCAGAACGCTATGTTGAAGAGGCTAAAACACTGCTGAAAAAGTGTAAAGAAGACAATACAGATACTTACCTGGCCCTTTTGCATCACAGGAACACGCCGCGTCTGGACCTAGGATCACCTTGTCAAAGACTAATGAACAGAAGGACCAAAACATTACTACCTACAAGCAAGAAATTACTTACACCTAAAATATTGAAGAACATCACTAAAAGGCTGAAAGAGATAAAAGACATAGAAAAAGACAATTCGGACAAAGGAAAGAAGGAAATCAAAAAGTTCATAGAAAGAGAAGAGATAAGATATAGGAAAGAACATCAGAACTGGATGCCAGCTAAGATAATTAAACCAAACTCTGATAAACCTCGTTCTTATATAATAAGATCAGATGATGGAAGAACTTACGTAAGAAACTCGTGGCATCTGAAGCATGTGGCGACTCCAGCCCAGGATATAGAACCAGTCAATCCATCCGTGGTAGAACCGGTAGAACAGCCACACACTGAAACAACAGCATCAACAGAGAGTTCTCAAACCAGCGGTCGTGAATCCAGATCCGACACCTGCAGCAGCGACTACGACACGCAGTGGACGTGTGGTCAGGACTCCAGATACCTCGACTGAAAAGGAGGGATGACGTGGAATGGAACGACACTATAAACGTCAAGCTTCCCACGCTTTCATCTGTCATCCATTACGATATGTCACCTTATGAAAATTATAATCTCGCTTGCTTTACATTAATAAAACAGTGTTGTTATCAAATTATAGCTTTTATTAGTATAATACAAATAAATAATAATACAACTTGTAAGTAGAAATAAAAAAAAGTTAAACATCCTCCGCTCATTCGAGCAAAAATATCTTTGTTTGTTTTTCTCCAGATTGGTTAGCCGGGAACTCTGTTATGAGAACAAAACACACACGCGAACAAACGAAATCGACCACGTGGGCTGTTAAATAAAAAAAAAACACTATTCTTGTTCTTTAAAGATCTCCGATATATTGACTGACGTACTATATAACAACCCCACTTTGGGCTGCTATAGAAATATAAAAACGTCCTTAATCTATTAAGTTTAATTCAAAATCCTTTTTAAACAAGTTTTTAAAGCCGTGGAGTGCAGTATCCTTGTTAAGACATATCCAATGAGCCCAAACACGACTAGGTTGTGGTGTGTATTTAAGGAGTTCTTATGGACACCTTCCGGCTCCATCATGAGACTCTGGACATCACATATGACTAAAGATCTTGTTAAGACAAATCCAACGAGCCCAAACACGACTAAGTTGTGGTGTGTATTTCAGGAGTTCCTATGGCCACCTTCCGGCTCCATCATGAGACCCTGGACATCACGTATGACTAAAGATCTTGTTAAGACAAATCCAACGAGCCCAAACACGACTAGGTTGTGTTGTGTATTAGAGGAGTTCCTATGGCCACCTTCCAGCTCCATCATGAGACGCTGGACATCGCGTATGACTAAAGATCTTGTTAATACAAATCCAAAAAACCCAAACACGACTAGGTTGTGTTGTGTCTTAGAGAAGTTCCTATGGCCACCTTCCGTCTCCATCATCAGACCAGCTCCATGGTACCATAATATTGCATCGTCATCGCGGTTACATAAGTGTACCAAATTTCAGCAAAATCCAATAGCAGCAAGTGCTTCAAAATTGAGTTGCAAAATTTCGCCCGAACATACATAAAAACCCACATAAAGTGCAAGTTAAATAATAGCTTGTAAAATAGAACTTTATTACACAAATAAGTTAAATTAAAAATCCTTTTTAAGCAAGCTTTTAAAGCCGTGGAGTGGAGTATCCTTGTTAAGACAAATCCAACGCGCCCAAACACGACTAGGTTGTGGTGTGTATTTAAGGAGTTCCTATGGACACCTTCCGGCTCCATCATGAGATCCTGGACATCACGTATGACTAAAGATATTGTTAAGACAAATCCAACGAGCCCAAACACGACTAGGTTGTGGTGTGTATTTAAGGATTTCCTATGGCCACCTTCCGGCTCCATCATGAGACTCTGGACATCACGTATGACTAAAGATCTTGTTAAGACAAATCCAACGAGCCCAAACACGACTAGGTTGTGGTGTGTATTTAAGGAGTTCCTATGGCCACCTTCCGGCTCCATCATGAAACCCTGGACATCACGTATGACTAAAGATCTTCTTAAGACAAATCCATCGAGCCCAAACACGACTAGGTTGTGTTGTGTATTAGAGGAGTTCCTATGGCCACCTTCCGGCTCCATCATGAGACCCTGGACATCACGTATGACTAAAGATCTTGTTAATACAAATCCAACGAACCCAAACGCGACTAGGTTGTGTTGTGTAAAAGGAGTTCCTATGGCCACCTTCCGTCTCCATCATCAGACCAGCTCCATGGTACCATAATATTGCATTGTCATCGCGGTTACATAAGTGTACCAAATTTCAGCAAATTCCAATGGCAGCAAGTGCTTCAAATTTGAGTTGCAAGATTTCGCCCGATTATACAAACCCACACTCCCACCCACATACAGTGCAAGCTAATAAAAAGCTTGTAATAATAAAGGGAGATGTAGCTACGACAAGACAAGAACATAAATCGTTATTGATACCTATAAAACTAATATGAAAACTGTCCGCATGTTATGGCGGTCGAAGTGATTCTACGTCAAACTCCCCGGCCTCTGTATATGAAGTTTATTTATTTTCAAATAGATATTTGAAAAAAGACCAAATACAAATTAAAAGAAATCATGTAGCCAGCATCAAATTATATGGTCAATACGCGGACCATCGAGGCCCGGTGCTACAATACTTACCTTTTAAAGTACCTAGCATTGCTAAATAGATTTTTTTTTATTTATCTGACTAGGTATCAGTGATGTGAAATCGATCTCCCAGCAAGCGCCGCTCTCGGAGATGGGCATGGACAGCGTGATGGCTGTGGAGATCAAACAGACCCTGGAGAGGGACTACGAACTGTTTCTAACTGCTCAGGAGATCAGGCTGCTGACGTTCGCAAAGTGAGTATTTAGAAAGTTACGATTGACCTAAATTGAAGTTACACCGTTCATTCCGTATTATAAGAAATTACTTCGGAACCCTAAAAAAGATAAACGCAATGAACATTCTATTTTTGGAGCTGTCAAACAGCTGAAGGCTTCTAGGCAGAAGAGATTGCTACCTCAGCAATTAGGCCGTCTGTTGATTCTTTTGTTTTATATTCTGTTTTCGTTTAGTGTCAATAGAAAATACACGCACCCAATATGAACATAAAAAAATTATTAGTACAATAACGTAAACTTAGTTATTTCCGTTTTCTTTTTTTTCAGGTTAACCGAACTAGTAGCTAAAGACTCTGAAGTACAAGTTACAACAAAAACTCCCAGCTTAGTAACTAATGAAGAAATAGTAGTGCTAGGCCTCGACTTGTGCATCAGAAGCTTTGGAGACGAGAAGCTGGCGAACGAGCCTTACATTATCTTCAATTCTAATGAGAACCAGGTAATAAAAAGAAACATTCGTTTAGATATCATCACCCTCTTGTTAGTTTTCTAGTCGCCAAAAGATTCTTAACTTTTAATGTCGTAGTTACGGTCTATTATAGAGGTATATTACTAGTGGCTCTGTGAGCTGTAGACCTCGTAAATACATCGATGTAAATACATTTCTTGTGAGTTGATGTCCTTTTTTTATCGGTTGAGAAATGTGACCTGCAGAGGAAAACAGCCTCAGCGGTAGACCTTGTAAGCTGGCAATCCCAATAACTCCGTATTGGATTCCCTGCATAGGGCAGCGCCATGGGCAAATTCGGAAACGAATACAAATAACACCCAAGGCCAATCGAAGATTGAACCCATGTAAAAGACAGACACACTTCCAACAATTTACATACTTTAAGTTTGGGTATGTTTTGCAGTTAATGCACTTGAGAGACGAGAATATTTTGTTTATGCTGCCGGGCGTAGAGAGCTGTGCCGCTACGTTGGAGACGTTGTGTGGTCAACTCAAAACCAAGACCTGTGTACTGCAACTGGGTTTAACCTGCCACGAGGGCTTTGAGCAAACAGTCAACAAATTGTACAAAGTAAGATAAATACTACAATAAAGTTGATATTATTTTTTGTATTTTATCTGTTGTTTGTGCGAAATCCTAACTAAACCATCACGGAGCAAACTCATCAGAGCACGGAATCATTTATTTATTATGGGGAAACTTCTTTAGTAATTTTTACGACGACATCGGCCAATGCATGATGTCGCTGCATTCAAGGTATAAAGAGGTTACGGCGAACGTTCGCCGTAACCTCATACCTTGAAGAACGATCGCCGCGGGGTCTGTTAGTTTTTTTATTATTATTCATTTATTCAAGAAGGCGCCTTGGTGTCGTTTTGATTATAGCATGGCTTGACGTCATTCTCGTACATACTTACGATATAACATGACATTCTGAGTTTTATCCTTAGTTATCTGCGAGTGTTATGATGTGACATTCTTCTGATTTCAGATTGTGAAACCTTCGCTTCGTCCTGGCGCGCCCTTTTTCCTACTCGGGTACAGTTTCGGCTCGATGCCCATACTGAAGCTGGCGACGAAACTGGAAAACGAAGGTAAGACTCGGTTAATAAAACCTCTTCTTCTTCGTCCTAGCGCTTTCCCGGTCTAGTGCTGGGGTCCGCTTTCCTACTCAATCTTCTCCACTTTGCCCGGTCTTCGTCATCCTTAGGTGTGAGATTGTTCTCCTCCATATCCGCTTTCACGACGTCCAGCCAGCGCTTTTTAGGCCTACCACGTGATCTAGGGTCCTGGACAGTGAGGTCGAGGCATCTTTTTCCTACATCGGTTAATAAAACCTGACAAAAAAAATCTGATTCAACTCAAAATTATTTTTTTATTTTCAATTTGCTTGTAACGTAGCGTTCTCTCTCTTCTTCTGATAGTGAGGGTTGCCGTTCTATTTATTCGCTCTATTAGATAGACGTCAGCTCGGTAACGTTGCAGGAAGGTCCACATTTAGTTTTAGGTTGCTTTTGGAGGCTAGAACATACCGGGGGGGTGTTCAGATTGGTCGCCGCAACATTATTCCTTGTATATTTAAATAAAAATAAATGCTACTTTCAATAACTTATTTAATTAATGATACAAATGTACCTACGTTGTCTTTTTTTATTATTTTTAGGTCACAACGGAATCGTGTTCTGCATAGATGGATCACCAGAATTTATGAAAATGCTAGTAAATGAATATTTTAAGTTCAGTAATGACGATGAACTTCAAAACTACATTATATGTCATAGTTTCGGCATAATATGTCCAGGTGTCAATGCAAATAAAATTCTAATGAATAAACTGAAAGATATAAAATCTTTTGAAGACAGAATTAAATGTGCAATGAGTATGGTTCCTATTAAGCTGGACTACTCAGATGAGTTCATGTTTTCTACATCAAAAGTGATATTTGATCGAATAAAGATGATTATAAATCTAAATCTGAATTCTCTTGGTAAATTGAAGTCACCAATAGTACTTTTAAGAGCAAAGAAGATTCCTTTGGTTCAAAAGTGCAATGAGTCTTATGGTTTGGATAAATTTACTGATAAAACTGTGAGTGTGCACTACATTGAGGCGAATCACTCTAATATCACTGACAACAAGAAATGTGCTGAAACCATCAACAGAGTAATCAATGATTATGACGAAGGCAATGTTAATGGTTATGTCCAACGAATACTTGATGTTGGAAGGAATTAAAGGGACAATTATGGTTGACATGTAGTCCACACAGACACAGTACCCGTCACGCAAAAAAACACTGCACTGCACCAAGTGGAGGGGATATGTTGAAAGCTTTTCAGCTATTGTTTCTTAAGGGCCCCGGAGACGGTCAAACGGTTTGATTCAAACACGTAAAGTTTGGTTTGTCAAACATTTACGTGTTTGAAGCATGTTTGATGAAATTTCATACGTAAGGTTTGAGTCAAACCATTTGACCGTCTCCGGGGCCCTTTAGATTATTATATTACTAGTGGCTCTGTAAGCTGTAGATACAAACTCGCGAGTTTGTATTATTTTTTTCGAAATGGCTGAATAACGTTTTTTTTTTATGTTTTAAAAAATCTGGAATAGACAAAAATGAAAACCATGAATCGGTTGAGAAATGCGACCTGTAGAGGACATCCGCCGGACATAATATGTAAGCATTTTCGCCCAGGCTGATGTACTGTGTGACTAACATCAGCCACATCTAGAAAGATATAAGTTAGCTCTAAGTAGCTTGTAGTCTTTTTTTTTTTTTTTTTTTTTTTTTTTTTTTTTTTTTTTTTTTTTTTGACGGACCTAATCACTATTTATACCAGAGTGGTAATATAGTGGGCGCGGACTTGCGGGGGAGCAGAAGGCTCGTACCCCTTAGGAATTTTATGACAACGTATCTGGGGGCGCCCTCAGACGGGCTCGGACCGCGGCCCAGAACGTTGCCAGGGCGAAAAGCGCGTCGGAGAAGAATGACCCCTACCGGGTCTTACTGAATTATAGCTTGTAGTCAATATACGTTCGTTGAATACAAATAAGTACAAAATACATTTATTTGCAACAATACACATTTTTGATGTTACATTTTGGGTATTCTACCTTAACTAGGCATGCAAATATGTCAATTTAATTTCAGGAAATTCCAATTAATGTCAATGATGCTTTTATAAATCGCCAATGTTTAAAATTATTCAAATACAAATACAATAAATCAAAATAAACCAAAACCACGTCAGGACTTAAAATATATAGAATCATTTATATTGTAAAAACAGTTTTCTAGAAGCCAATTTGTCGATTTGTTCTTTAAAATATGTACTTCTAATGACTTTAGTTCTGCTGGGAGTTTGTTGTGTCTGACGCACAACACGTCTTTCCTTCTGACACGCTCCCGGGGGGCCATCGCATGGCGACCCTGCCAGAATGAAACGAAACACACTGAAACAGAGACGCTTCTCGCTCGCTCGGTTGAAAATAGGAAACAGAAGCATATCGTGTGAAGTCACAAACATAGTGCCCATTTTAAGCAAACAACGTTCCCAACCCTTCGTCCAGCGTTCTATTTTCGTGACGCGAACTATACTGTTTTAAAGTACAGGACTAGATGCAGGCATTTTGTGCTCGTGTTTGTTTCTTTTTCGTATTTTTCATAATTTACTAAAGTAACATAATGGCCCCGATTCACACTGTCACGCTCTAACTCTTAATTTAAGTTAGTCTGTACTTTTTACTTTTTAAAGATTAAAAAGGGACAGGAGATGTCTATTCTAATATTAGAGCTGTCAAACATCGAATTTGAACCTTATGGCCGTGACGATTGCACAATTTTAGAGAGCACTTAAAACATGCAATGTTATCATTCGTTCAAATTAATATCATACGTTCATCACCTCTCTTTCATTGGTCATAAAAACTAGAGCAAGACATTCCGAATCGAGGCCAATACCTATTAGAACACAAATCTTAGATACAAACAAAATAAAAAAGGGGTTAATAACGTACGTGCGAATGATATTTCTAATCCCAAGTAACTGTATTTACTCATTCATAATAATAAGTACTCGGTTATATACTTCAGTAATATGTCGAGTATGGTATGTATGGTATCTTTTGTCTTTATTTGTTATATAATTCATGATGAATATTGCCTATTTCAACTTTTAGAAAGTTTTTACAATGTAGAGTAGGTATTAAATTTAAGGGTACATTTAATAACAATTTATTGTACAAATTGTTTATTTTTGTTTTATAATATTCCTAAGTAAAAAACTTGGCGTTTAATGGTAATATTATAATAATTATATCCTATTTCAATGAAGGAATTTGATTGAATTTTTCTTTTAAAATTAAATTGCTTCCCCAAAATGCAGTTTGTTCTGCTACTTACGCATCATTTGATAAAGTGGTTCTGCTTCAGAGTGCGTAAAAATAATTCGTCCACTATGCTTTGCTGATATTCGTCCACTATGCTTTACTGATATTTGCTCTACTGGTTTTTACGATAAAGCAAATTGTACTGTTTTTTCCAATATATTCTACTGTTTGTTATACCTATAAATAAAGTTAAAATCAGTAGACATATTGCAGTGAAAATGTCCAATGTAGTAGATATTATATCAGTAGACCTCGAACTCCAACAGAGACAGACAGCATTTCGATTTCTTTATAAAGTTTAAAGTAGTAGATTTTGGAGAAGAACAGTACAATTTGCTCTATCGTAAAAACTAGTAGAGCTAACATCAGTAGAGCATAGTGGGCGAATTACGTCATGGATGCAGAACACAGAACAGGTGCGATGCAAAACAAAAAAGTCATTTAGGTGTTTAGGGTTGCCATATTCCGTCCTATACTGATGCCCTTCTCTAAGTTCAAAGACTGTGTTGTACCTACAGAAATATTTAAACATCTACCTATATATGCAGCTCTAGATCCAGCCCTTCGCACACAGCTTTTTCTACAGACTTTTCGTTCGAGTTTATTTTAAAAGTCATTCAATCAATCAATGATTAGCCTATTACAGTCCACAGCTGGGCGTAGGCCTCCCCAAGGGCACGCCAAAGCGCACGATCACCCGCTTTCCTCATCCAGCCACCACCAGCGACCTTCAGGTCATCAGTCCACCTGGCAGGGGGGCGTCCTACACTACGTTACCCGAGACACGGTAAATTTCATTACTAGTTTTTTATCAGTAGTTTTTTGTTATTATTTTGAAATTTACATCGTTTTGTTCCCGCCGTGTAGTGATAGTACCCGTCAAACTGAACAACTTTTCACGAAAAAATAATTTCCTGTGACAAAAAAATTTTTGGTCTCTCCATACAAAATGGGTCGGTCGGGACTCGGGAGTCTCACTTTGTATGGAGAGACCAAAAATTTTTTTGTCGCAGGGATTTTTTTGATGTAAATTTCATGCTGTAGAAAGGTACAAACCGCGGTCTCTATTTAAATATAGTCTGGTTTATATTAGCATGTACTCTACACTACACATATAAACAATAATGAATATGCTAGTAGGTAGGTAAAGAATAAAATAAATCGTTATTTATCATTCACTTAACCAATGACCCTATTCAATGAAGACAGCAATCGATCAAATTTAAAATAAACAATAGGTTAACGGTGCATATATGCAACGTATTTGAATTCAATGCATTTTTTGTGACGTTAGTAGTACGAGTACATGACGTTACGTTAAGCCGTGTGGTGACGGCAGAGTAGAATACATTTGTCACCAACCCCTACTCTTCCCGTGGGTGTCGTAAGATGCGACTTAAGGATTACACATTGAACAGGGAACGGGCAGCAGCGCTCTCTGATACAGTAACCTTTTAATCTGCGATCTCCAACCCGCCTGCCAAGCGTGGAGATTATGGAGGAGGCTCATAGTCCAGCAGTGGACTATAACGGCCTGTTGATGATGGACTTTGACCTTGAGCGTTTCTCTGGTTTCAGGCGATTGTATCGTAGAGCTGGAATACTGGTTTTGACACCACTTATTTGCTGTTGTGCGTACAGTAAAATCAATAAATAAAGTAAATAAAAATAGTTGTAGTTCTCATTGACGGTATGGTATTTTCGCTCACAGTATTCTAAGGTATTCATCTGCAACCTAGATTGCTATTTTAATGTTAGAAAATATACGTTGTGTTGCAATTTTAAATAGCAATAATATATGAGAGAAAAAAAAACAAGTTATTTAAAAATAGGGTTATTTATTTTTATTAAACTGATTATCATTATTACATAAGTTATTTAATTATTTTCTATATCAGCTAATATAAAATCTAAAAATTGAGCAGGCTAAGTCAGAAGTTCTTCGTACCTAGCCCAAGCTAAATAATAAACAATAGACATTATATGAGCACAACATCCTAATGTGGGACGACCGTGTATGCAGCTACAAAAATATTCAGTCATTACTCGTATGTCGCGGTTATACAAAACGTAAGAATAGTACGTCTTTGAATGGACGTGCCTCCAGTGGATTCGACATCTTATCAGCGTTTGTTCTTCCTCGCTTTCATTAAATCTGGGGGCACGGCAGTGCCCCCGCCAAGTCGAGCAAAAAAGCAAAAAAGCATTGCCAGGTCAATCTATGTATTTATTTAAAACATAAGAGATTTTTAATATTGATCTGGTCACTATAAGATGTTGTTAGGTGAGCTAATTACGTAATAACTTAAAGACAGAAGGACTCTTAAGTAGGGACTAAATAAATTAACCGACTTGGTATTACATGGATCTCACAACTTTTTACGGTAGACTAAGTTGCGTGCGAGACTTGGTTTTTTTAAAAGTTATGTTTTTGATGGCATCTAATTTACTTAAAACAATACAATCATCATCATCTCAGTCGGAAGACGTCCACTGCTGGAAGAAAGACAAGCCTCCCCCAAAGATTTCCACGACAACCGGTCTGTGCTGCTCGCATCCAGCGGCTTCCATCCAATACCATTGATGAAAACTCTAACTTTTTTTAATTACTAGGTAATGTTATAATTTTTCCAAATGTACGCACGGCAGAAAGTAAGTGGTAACAAAACCAGTATAAGCTGAACCAGCTCTACTTTACAAACGCCTAAAACCAGAGACCTGCTGAAGGTCAAAGTGTTACTACCGACGACGTGCGATTGACTGTACGTCGATATTATTCATAGTGTACCCAATAACTTATTTAGCATCTATGGCGTCGTTGGTACATAACACAATCGACAATATGAATTTCTTGGCGCCACAGCTGTGAAAAACCTAAGTGAAAAGGTGGATTTTTTGCACATATTGATAGCCCATAGCTCCGATATCCCACTGATTAGGATGTTGCAACTTGGGTACATTTATTTAGATAGTTCTAGAGAATTTCCGGGCATACAGTTTGAACGTATCGATTACGCTTCGATTTTGGGTTTTAGGTCCATACATTTTGGACCATGTCCTTTATATATTTTTATGAATTTAAAACATGATATTTATCTTAAAAGTAAGTAAATAATATCAATTATTTTCTAACAAAGACATTTTGTTTACATTTTCCTACAAATAAAAATAGCTTACAGCCTTAAACAGAACAGCAAAAACTTTATAAATCAAATACAGGTATCCAGTTACGACAACATAATGGAGGATTCTAAACATGAATTGCCTTTTGACGGCTAGTTCGGTGTCTTTGAGGCCATCTTTGATGATGTATTTCCTGCAGCCGATGCACCACAAGATTATATACAGGAGCCAATCCAGGCCGTCGATATTACAGTTGAAGATAGTACGGTCGGCGGGGGACAGGTTCCAATACAACTCGCGCAGGTTCGAGTCACCAAACTGCCAAGTGTGTATCGTATAGTAACCGAGCACGTTGCCGAATTTGTAAATCTTGTTGTATATTTCTGTGAGGCTGTAATAAAAAGAACACTGGCAGTAGGAGTATTTTGCTGTAGATGATTTCTGACGTTTTCATTGAAACGTAAGTCTAAAACGCTCAACTTTGTTATAAGGATCGGGCCACACTTATCGACGGCGATCGACGGTTTGCCTATACAAAACGCGCATTTAGTATGGCAATCCTTTCGCATCGACGCGGTGAGCGGAATGTTAATACAAATGCAAACATAATTTAGGATTATAAAAAAATTCTAACTAAAAAATGTCAAAATGTTAGCGGAAAAACAATATTCGGAACAAAAAAAATCGGAAATACAATAGGTAACCGCCAAAAACTGATGCCGTCTGAGGCTCTGCTCAAACATCATGGCATTGAGGGAGATACAATTTCTTTTTTCTAAAACCTGCCTTTACTCTTTTCTGGCAAACAATAGTATTCTAGTCACTTTCTAGTTGTAATTGTAATACGTTCTACAAAGTCGTCTACCGAAGTCAAAGCCGTAGCGCTTGCTACTAAGCATCGTAGCATGTCAACTATCGAAGTCAAAGCCGTAGCGCTTGCTACTAAGCATCGTAGCATGTCACCTATCGAAGTCAAAGCCGTAGCACTTGCTACGAAGCAGCGTAGCATGTCACCTCAATCAATCAATCAGCCTATTGCAGTCCACTGCTGGACGTAGGCCTCCCCAAGGGTACGCCAAATCGCACGATCACCCGCTTTCCTCATCTAGCCACCACCTGCGGCCTTCCTCAGGTCATCAGTCCACCTGGTAAGGGGGCGTCCCACACCACGTTTCCCGAGACGCGGTCTCCATTCGAGAATTCGAGAATGATAAATAAAAAAATAATTTCGAGCATGTCACGTCACCTACCGATGTCAAAGTCGTAGCAAGACACCTCAAGTATTTTTATCAGCATTTATTATTAGTTTAAACTTGGCTTTTTCAGTAGTATAGTTTCAAACACATATCCCTACTATAAAAAACAGTCAACTCACATGGGCTTTTTCCCTAACAGTTTAAGACATCCATCAATTAAGTATCCGGGTATGGTGTGTAGAAAGAAGAACAGTAAGTTGTACAAAAACATATTCTTGACACCACCGATGACGAATCCGTACCAAATACTCAACATCGTTGAGTACTTCCGTCCCTCCAATGTTATATGTTTTACAATATCGCCTGAAACATTGACAGGTTTATGTATAGGTATTAATGTGTACATGTAGATCCTACTATAACAATAAACCATCAGAGAATATTAGTGACAAAAATGGGTAATTTACATTAAATATGTAAGTACGTATAATGAAAATCTCTATACAGCGAATCCTTCTATAAAGGTCTGTACTGCGAGCAATCAATCAATCAAATCAAAAATATTTTATTTGAACTGAGATTTTTACGTCATTTTATGATACTGTGGTACTGTGAAATTTTAAAACACGTCATGGCCGTTTATGAGACAGGAACTGCCGCCGCCCTAATAAAAAGTAGGTAATTTTTTGGTTCCCGGATAAAAATGCGGTGAAACAGAAAATCACAAAAAGTTATATATAATTAATGGAATCTGATAACAGATAGATTACTGATAATTTAGAAACTACGGATGAGCAGCTTTATTCATTTTATTTCTTACGCACTCTAATGCACTCCAAGTGCAGTCACCAACAGCATTGCAACTGATTTTTTTCTCATTTTATATTTTTATCTATGCCCTCGGAGCGTCAATGGTGTAGTGGCTACAGCCGTTGTCTTCCATTCTGGAGACGTGGGTTTGAACCTCACCTGTCCGACAGCATGATTTTGTAATCCCTAGCAAAATTTGAATATGATGTTCAGACCATCATAAGCAACAACTTTTCCCAAGGAACATGGGTTGAAAACCGATTGGATTGAATCCGATTACGACCCCGTCCCCGTGTCACAAAGGCTAAAAGCCATAAAAACTTCATGAAGTGTGTTTCAGCGCTTCACGACGACAATCGGTCAAAGGAGAGATTGAGGTTGTGGTCACAGAGTGTCGACCTTCCTAGCCCTTTCATCCCACTGTCTGAGACTCCACCTCCTGGAAGTCTTTAAATAGGCTTCGGACTCAGGTCGGCCGAAGTAAGGAGAACCTGTTCAGGTGGGCATTCTCAGACGGTTCTAACTTGGAGTGCAAGTGTGGTGCCGTCCTCCAAACGATGGAGCATTTGATGTCGTGCCCTGCGTGCCCCAGCAGCTGCACGCGGGAGGATTTAATTTACGCTACTGACAGCGCAATTCTTGTGGCTATTTTTTGGGCTGAGACTGTCTAGGTTTGCCACCTTACAATGTGTTTTTGAATTTCGAATTTATATGTACATTTATTTGACGCTCTTACGGTGAAGGAAACCATCGTGAGGAAACCTGCACACTCTTGCGAAGAAATTCATGGGTTATGTGTGAAATCGACCAACTCACGCTGGGGCAGCGTGGTCGACTAAGACCTGATCGTCCTAATTCTGGGTAGGCTCGAGCCCCTCGGCGAGGATGTATATTAGCTGTTGATGATAATGATCTATTCCCTCACCAAAACGAATAGGATTCCTGGTGCTGCAGACAGTGTATATCCTGACGTCATTGAGGCCGCGCTCGCGCCGCGCCACCGTCTCCTGCGCAGCGACGATCACCGCGTTGTTCACTATGTCCACCGGCACAAGGTCCAGTTTTACATCGTTGTCTGCGAATATCACGTGCAAAACACCGAGGCCGGAGCCAACTACAAACTGTGAAGAAGAAGAAGAAGATATTGGAAATATAAAGTATGTATAGGTATAAAAAAAACTGAACAACATTGCTTAGGGCGACATTCAGAGACTAAGCTTAAGCTTAGTTTATGCTTTTTTTCTAATCATGCTCGAAAAAATATCTAACTTTTAAGAATGCCATTTGACATTTCAAAACATGTTCAATTATTTTGGATAAAGTTTAATTAGAAATTAAATACATTACCCCACTAGGACCTAAAGCTCCGCTTTTGTCGATCCAGCCTGGTAAAGGTTCTCGGTACGCACAGATCACTATAAAAAGAAATTGAAACTATTTATTATGTTGAGCACGGCAGAGTAGAATACATTTGTTACCAACCCCTACTCTTCCCGTGGGTGTCGTAAGAGGCGACTTAGGGACTTCACATTGAACAGGGAACGGGCAGCAGCGCTCTCTGATACAGTAACCTTTTAATCTGCGATCTCCAACCCGCCTGCCAAGCGTGGAGATTATGGCAAAACCCTCCACTTAAGTGAAGGAGGCTCATAGTCCAGCAGTGGACTGTAACGGGCCGTTGATGATTATGTTCAGGAGAGGCTAAAAACAGTGTACATAGTTTCGATTCGTTCAAAATCCAGGAGGATAACGTTTCGTAGGGTGAAGACATCCAAATATCGATCATAGTAGATTGCATTGTTGCATTGTCGCCCTGATTAGTTTCTTAAAACCAGATGGCCATCGACGATCACTTGTGATTGGCTACTTTAATGGAAAAACGATGCAGTAAACTTCATAATTGCATTGTTTTGGCAAAAGTAGTGCAATAATTAATTTCATTCTATACTTATATATATATATATATATCTTATTGTCAATAGTTGTATGTAGGTATTCATCTGGTTCTTCTTATATTATCATAGTATCTTAATTCATAAGTTGTGCAAGATTTATCCGCGTCTATTGTTATCTTCCGTTTCTCATCCGTAGATATTTCTTTACAAATAAGTAGGCCTGTTGAGTCGTTTTTTTTTTTTTGCGATATTGTCATTTTCTTGTTTATTGATTGAATAAATAATACTTCCAACTGCTCAATCAATCAATCAGCCTATTTCAGTCCACTGCTAGACGTAGGCCTCCCCAAGGGCACGCCAAAGCGTACGATCACCCGCTTTCCTCATCCAGCTACCACCAGCGACCTTCCCCAGGTCATCAGTCCACCTGGCAGGGGGGCGACCCCCACTACGTTTCCTGAGACGTGGTCTCCATTCGAGAACCCGTCTGCTCCAACACTCATCGGTTCTGCGACAGACGTGGCCAGCCCACTGCCACTTCCTTCCTTCAACAGTAGCTTACCGATAGCGGGCCGAACGATGCAGATTGGTAGATCATCAGCCATGGTTCGCACAGCGTCCTCGGCCACTGCCTTCGTGAACGCGTACGTGTTTGGCCAACCCTTTATGATCCTGAATGAATCAGAAAGAAAAATACATTGCCATAAATTCCTACCAGATTCCTTTAGTGGTATGGGACCGAATATGCAAAGATATCGGAGTTTCCTGTCTGGAAAATAATAAACGGTTGGATATGTCGATTGATTGAAACGTGCATAACTATTGTATTTTAATAGCTTTTTCCTAATTCAGGGAAGACTCGAGCCCCTCGGTGAGGACGTATATGAGCTGTTGATGAATAGCTTTTTAGTCAAGACACTTTTATTAAGAACATCGAAATAAATTATTGTGTAAAATATTGTGTACCGTGTAGTTTCAGTTGCTAATAGAGCCAAGCTCCTGTAGCAAGAGCCGACTAAGAACTTTTGCCTGTTATTATATTTTTTTTCTTCCTCCTTCCAATCTAGGAGTTGTTGTCTAAACAAAAACAGAGCAGCAGAGCCTGCAGAATTGAAATAGAGAGCATGGAACACCTCCTGTGTGCATGCCATGCCCTGGCTAGAAAGCTAATGCGCCTCATGGGATTGGGCTACCCAAGACCCGAGGACTACAGGTTCACACCCCCAGATCTCACTATAAGGTTCATGGCTGAATAGGGGATCGGGCTATTCCTAAATTTACCATATATTATGAATTGTTTTTAAAATATAGATTAGTAGCAGACGATTCGCGAAGAAAAAGACATAATCGGTTGAAAAACGAATTTACAGTGATTTTTTAAAGTTTCAATATGTCTGTCTCTTTCAAAAACGATTTTATGTATGGAGATTATATGGCGTTACTAACAAATGACGTCACAAGTGGGTATGTGCCGCTCTGTCTAATCTTGAATTTCAAACCTTTATAACTCGGTAAATTTTAAAGATAGAGCAAAAATTATTTTAGTGTTCGATAGCAAAATCTAAGAAGTTTGGATTTATAAAATAAAAAAAAAGTAGTCCGATCCCCTATTGTTTGACGAACTGGGGAGTGATGAGGATTAGGTATCTGGGGAGGGACAAAAGATCCCATAGGGTGGAAGTGCTCGACTCTGACGTCTCAGCCCCTTCAAAGATAAGAAACAAAAACTTTTACAACGACAGGCACACATTCCAAAAAACATGTCACCAACATTTGTTTCAATGGCAGAAGGAAGTTGATGAAGATATAGTATAACGTTACAGTAAACATTACAATCTGAAATGAGAGAAATATATAGGTATACTAACTGCGGCGTCATAACATCAAGGATACTGTCGTCAGTACACTGGACCATCTGGATGAGCGCATCAGCCGACATGGGGCTCTCGTAGAACTGCTCCAGCACTTCTTTGTTCACTCGCTCCAGAGTCGCGTGCGTGTACGCCGTCGATATGTGCACGTATGACCTGCGCATGCACATGGCATTGTGTAAGGAACTGTACAGTGATAGAAACTAAAGTAACATCAGAGACAAAACGTAAGTTACCCTTGCTTGTATGTCAATAGGACACGCATGTATTGGTTGCGCAACCAAGCGGACATTAGTTGAGGAATCTTCCATAGATGTATACTGTATATTTTGTTAGTCACTTCACCTAGTGTCGACCGACTTGGGTTGTTGCGAAACCAATGCATTGATTTTGTTGGTAGCCGGAACAGTTACTATTACTAGCCACCACGGTTTCCTAGTGAGATAGAGGCCTGTATTAAAACCTGTTTTTTTCGTTAGCCTTGAATTTTCATATTCAAAGTTGCTTTGTCTTTCTGAGCTAAGTTATTTTTATTTGCAGCGCAATAACGTAACTTTTGATGATACCGAATAATCTTGGAAGATCCGACCACTGACGTGACCATTGACCTTTCTTTCACTCGCACTCACTCCGTAAATGCCATACACAGGCGAGATAACACCCCCGTCACCTTCCCCGAGGAACCTTATTCCGTCTCGTCTTATACTTACCTAAGTTTCTTACACTTTCTAGCAAGAAGCAACATCTCCACCGTGCCACTAACATTGGTCAAAGTAGCCTTCCTCAGAGGCTCTGCAAAGTTGACTGTGGCAGCACCGTGGAATATGATATTCACCTATGAATAATAGTTATTAAACAAATAAATATGAGGGGTCTTTTGTCAGCATCTGACAATAGCGGACGTGTCTTGGTTTTAATTTTTATATTTTAGTTTATTGAAGTGTTTCGATAGTGTATCCAGTGAATGTTTCTGGACTATAAACTTTAATAGAACAATTGAATCGCTTACACTTTGCTGACATTTTTAGATGATGCCAAGAGGCCTCGTGTTGCTTCAGCTGTAATTGTACTATCACATTACTGAGCCCAATTCACCGAACAATCATCTAAGGATATATATCTTAAGCCTACAAATATCACTTGACACTGGCGAAATACGATGGCGACGAATAGGATGTGTCGCCATTAATTAGGAAGAAGAAAATAAAAATATCAGGGGACATCTCATACATAGCCATCTGATCCCAAACTAAGCAAAGCTTGTACTATGGGTAAGACGTAAGACCACACTTAGATTACTGCACGTGCGAGTGCATCAAAATACGAGTCGACTAATCACTTATTGATCTCCGTACGTACGGACGTAACATTGCGATGGTAGGATACACGTATTTTGAACATGCACTTACACTTGCACTAACCAAAGTGTGAAAGAAATTTTGCTGGAGTGAATTAAACCAACCTCATCGGTAATATTGTTCCAGTCATTGTCACTGATACCCAATCCAGGCAAGGTCATGTCTCCTTCCACTGGCATTATTTTACCCTCAAAACCCGGTTGGGTTTCTGAAAGATACTTGAAAACCTGAAGAAGAAACCAAAGTTTACCGTGGGAAGTTTACCGTTAATTTTCTGTGATTTTTATTTTTGATGTACAATTGCTTGTTTTTGGTCTAGAAAAATGGGAAAAGTGAAGAAAAACCAAAATTTTCCGATATATTTAAAAAAATACTGTTAAATATTTAAAAAAACTTTTTTTTTTAATAAAAAAGTATTTGATTCCCTACTCAATACAGTTTATTTGGTATGAATACGACATTCGTAAGTATTTTATTTTTAATTGTTTAAAATTTAAATATGATTTTTGAATTCGTTTTGGCGGCAAACTCTACCTATTATTATTATTATTAGCCTGAAGTGTCCCACTCTACCTACCGTAAAAAAAAAATAAGGATCCATGATAGTTAGTCTGCAGCTTTGGACTTCATTATATAGGTAGTAGGTACAATCTTTGAATTATTTCAGATATGTGGAGATTTACTCACGATGTTTTCCTTTCGAAAACATATTGGTATGTGGTGGGGATCGAAGCCACTTCTCTTGGACGGGAGGTAGCGACCCTAACCACTATACCACCGACATTCCCTGCCAGAAATGTAAGTAATAAATTCAAAATAATAATTATTGGCAAACCTCATCGTTCAGCAAATAAGTTAATCTCTCTTGGATTGTTTTTTGTTTCCTAGGTCTCAAAAGTATGTACACTTTCTTTATTCGGCAAGATCTGAAACAGACATAAAACAGAGACAATTTTTTTACTTTTGTAAAATAGCATGTCCTACGAATAAGGAAGCTATGGAAATGTAATTGTAAACAAAACCCAAGAAAAATATGGCCCCAAATCTCGAGAGAAACGTCACTGTAGACAGGCCAATTGAATGCGTTCACGCATCACGTCATATTCCGACAAGCGCGGTGATTGGTTCACGGCATGACGGATAACGGTGATTGGATCACGTCACTTGTACAGTGGATGTGTTATGCATAAAACAAGTCAAATAAAAATTATCGTACTTTTGCATTACTCATATGAATCAGATTACTCTGTCATTAAATAATGACTAAAATCGTCAAATATATATTATTTCAATGTTATATATAATTATATATATATATATAGTATATATAGTATATATTATTTCAAAAATTATCGTACTTTTGCATTACTCATATGAATCAGATTACTCTGTCATTAAATAATGACTAAAATCGTCAAATATATATTATTTCAATGTGTGATTGTGTGCTTGTTTTTGGGAAGAGGCCATTACTCTGTGTCAAACTTTACACGTTTTCGTAATGTATTTTGTATCCATTAAAATCTTGCCAATCATTTGTTATTTCCGAGTTGTGATTTTACTAACGTTGAAATACAAGTCTGAACTAAGGAGAGACTACATTATTTTGGGGATCCGTCTACCATGTGCGATCCTGCTGGCAAAAGAGATATACAGCGACTTGCGAGGTCTACAGCTCACAGAACCAATAGTATAGAAGACTTGGCCTTGTGCCTTTTAAAAGAAAATAACTTGAAAATAACAAAGAAAATTGGCAACTTCAGATGTATGGTTTACTTACATTGTCTTTCACTTTGGGTTATAGAGAAAACTTCATCATATTATGTTTATAATAATGCAGCACAATCGCTATTATTTCAAAATTTACTTAGTGGGGTAACTAACGGAAAATAACAGTTTCTATAGCTTCCTTATTCGTAGAGCATATCAAATATTATTAAGTCGCTGGCAGAGAAGCCTATAATGGCAATTTAAAATCTAGAATATTGGGTGAATTAATAGTAACATACATAATTCATAATACATAAAAAAAAAAAATCTTAAAATGTCTGTCTAAGACTCCTTCATTTGTAATCTAACCAAAGATTTCAGACGGGCGTCGTCGCCTCAAGCGAAGCGATCGTCTTTTATTTCCTCTGAGAATCTAACGACTCTTCGACACAACAGAAGAAGATAATTTACCCCCCCCCCCCCTCTTTCCCTGAAGCGCGTTAAGCCGTTGGTCCCGGCAACTGTCTAGTCGTTAAATGAACCATGTTTTTGGCTTTTGGCGTTAAAGCCCACTGACATATAGAGCCATCTCTATAACACTGAAACCAGGGTTTGTGAGGTCGGTTGTTGACTTTATACTCACACGATGAGGGCTCAGGAGTACACAGCCGCAAGTATGTAAGTGCCCTACCCAGTGACGGTTTTTTGCCCCGACCCGATATCAAGTTGTAATTGTTGATCGAAGGTTGCGGGGCCTAATACCCAACAACGTCACCCACAGTTCACACGGGTCACCCTCTAAGCTCGAGCCTACCCAACTAACGTCTCTACCTGGGCTGATTGATAACTGGCCGAAACGACGAACTTAAAAAAATGATACGCAAAAAAAAAATATTACATTATATTTTGACATCTTTTTGAAAATAGAACGCCAAATTTGAATTTAATCGAACTGGTGGAATTTGTTTGATAGGACGTAGAACTTTCTCTGTCGTAAATTTTCTTAACAATGGAAAGAAACGAAATTCGTGCGGTGATAAAGTTTTACGTTTTAAAACAGAAAACAGCAACCCAGATTAAAACCAAGCTAGACAGTGTTTTAGGTAATTCTGCTCCTGCATTGAGTACAATTCACACCTGGGTAACTGATTTTAAACGTGGAAGACAGAGCTGCGAAGACGCCCACAGGTCTGGCCGTCCAAATGAAGTCACGAATACGGACATGATAAAAAAAAATCACAAAAATGTATTGAATGATCGGCGCTTGAAGTTGCGAGAGATAGCAGAGATGGTGAGCATTTCATATGAACGCGTTTTTAATATTTTGCACCAACATTTGGGAATAAAAAAGCTTTGCGCGCGATGGGTGCCGCGTTTGCTCACTGTTGACCAAAAGCAACGTCGAGTTGACGATTCATCGGAGTGTTTGGCGCTGTTTAACCGAGATCCTAACGAGTTTTCGCGGCGTTATGTAACAGTCGATGAAATCTGGATACATCATTATACTCCCGAGACAAAAGAACAATCTAAGCAGTGGACTGAAAGCGGAAGACCTGCGCCGAAGAAAGCAAAAACGGTTTTGTCGGCCGGCAAAGTGATGGCGACTGTTTTTTGGGATGCTCGAGGGATTATTTTAGTGGATTATCTGCAAAAAGGAAAAACAATAAATGGAGAGTACTACGCAAGCTTGCTGCAAAAATTAAGTGAAGAAATCCAGAAAAAGCGACCACATTTGGCCAAGAAAAAAGTTTTGTTCCACCATGACAACGCACCTGCACACACGTCAATGGTTGCAGTCGCCAAACTCCATGAATTGCGGTTCGAATTGCTACCGCATCCACCCTATTCCCCGGATCTGGCCCCGTGTGACTTCCACTTATTCCCAAACCTGAAGAAATGGTTAGGTGGCCAGAGATTTTCATCAAATGAAGAAGTCATTGTTGCCGTGGACGAGTATTTTGAGGGGTTGGAGAAAACATTTTATCAAACTGGTGTAACGGCATTGGAGAAGCGCTGGACTAAATGCATCGAGGTAGAAGGAAACTACGTTGAGAAATAAATTTATTTTAAATAGATTTTTAAAGTTTTTCTTTGTCGTTTCGGAAACTTATCAATCAGCCCTCGTAACTCTTTATTTTTAACAGTTTCAGTATTCTACTTTTGTATGGTGGAAAACAAACCTTACGAAGTGTTTCGTCAAAGGAATAAGATCTCTTAGATAAGATCTCTTGTTGTTATGTACCTGAACAGTTTCTCAATGAGTTGCTTGCCGAGGAAGCCGCTTGCGCCGGTGACGAACACCACTGCGCCTGCGTAGAACTGCTGCACTCGAGAGTCGCCGCGAGCACTCGTCTCATTGATCACTCTGTGCCTAGCAATCTCCCGCGCTTCTAAAGCTTGAGCCGGATCCATCGAAAAAGAGATTAAAAAAACAAACAAAAATACAAAATTCTTAAACGTCTACTAGCGTTTGAAAACTGACTCAAACTGAAATGATTTGCTTTATCCATAACCTTCTACATATGTATGTATGTTTATGTATGAAATGTTTTGTACTTAAATAGAATTATTTGCAAACTAATGTACTTATTTCTTTTGGTATGACCTCCATTGGTAGGTACATGCTGATATTTACCACTATATTCATAGGTACATAATTTGGACAAGGATTATTACTTGAATGCTCATTGCATTAATTGAATGCGCACTGCGAACGACGAGTAACCACCGCATAATTTATCTTTATAAGTTATTTACTGGTTAAATATGCCATGTATCGTAGATTTAAGATATCTTTTCTTTCAATACGCTTTGCCCGAAATTGTATTTTTCATGGCAGTAAACGCAAGTTTAGTTAAGCTTAAGACACTAGTGCAATTTTTTTACTTTTTTTAATTCCATGTGCCTACCAAATTTAACATATTAGTCATCCAGAATCCATAGATATTGATGAGTATATCTAGTAATCAAAATATCTTTTCTCACTATAACGCGGTTACTCCGGCTAAATCATATTTTTGATGAACAAGGATACATAGACATACATAGACATACATATTACCCTTCCTTGGAATATGGACGTCTTCATAAATGCTAGCTTAATGCTGCTAGCTAGTTAAAAACACTATTAACATGTTACTTCTTTAAAGCTACTTGATACATGACATGACCTCGGGAGTATATGTTTCTAATGTTTTATTTGGTTAATTACCTATCTACTTGTTTGTTGTTTACAAAGTGCGTAAGCAATTGTGCATGTTTAATCATACTAATGATGTCTGTGGATGATTGCAGGAGTATAAAATCATGCATTTTCTATTTCCGCGTAATGTCATTTGGTGCTGCAGGTGTTCTTGCAACATTCCAAACTGTTTCTGTAAAATTGTAAACATACCGTATAACTGAACACGTGAGTTAAACTATTATTATTATAAGTCTAGCACATAAAAATATTTCGCTGTATTAAGCTCGCCTCAATAATATTATTTCCGTATTGTGTACTGTTGCAATAAAGAATATAAAATACTTTTTTCATGAAATTTATTATAATTTAAAAGTAATTTCCTGTTTATAAACATAACCATAACCTTAAAGTAAGATTCATCTTTCTTACCATGAAAAAAATATGCTTCAAGAGGAAGAATGATTCGGATTATAATTATCAATACTTTTAGTGTAGCTATATTTTACTCTATTCGTTCTATTTTTGATTTTTTCTTTTATGTGTTAGTTAACGCAAAACCTCTAGGGTTCATTCCGTGAAAGTTACCTAAACCTCAAAATCACCTTTTCGTACAAACTTATCAGTTGACCGAGTCAATTCGTGTGACTATCAAAATCAAGTTCGATAATTTTGTATTGTGTTATTCAGTTTCATGACATTTGCGTCATTGAGTTAGCACGTATGATGAAATTTACTTAAGCATGGCTCCAGCCAGTCAGGTCTTCAGAAGGTTCAGAGGCCGGTGTAATGGATACCAGTCCAGGAGACGAGATCTTCATCACCGGCATCTCTAGAGCCTTCCCGGAGTCCGACGCCGTCAACCATCTCGCGGAGAACCTCTTCAACAAGGCGCGCAAATATTGAAGGTCCAACCTTAGGGATACTATTGTATATTCTGTACTCCAACTGCAAAATTAATGTCCGTTTCTCTAATTCAAATAAAGAATATCATAGCAATATCGTTTACAGTTCGGAAATGTTCACGGCTTGTCGAACACTCGAATCTACAGGCGCTTACAGTAATAAATGCTCAAAGTCACATTGCTGCAAGCAGCGTTTAGAGGTGTAATATAAATAATAATAAATATGTGGGGACATCTGACCCCAAACTAAGCAGAGTTTGTACTACGGGTATCAGACAGCTGATATACATTACTAAATAGACAAATACATACATATATACAGATAAACAACATCCAAACACAAGGCAAACACAAGTGCTCATCACACGAATGTTTGCCCAGGGCGGGATTCGAAGCCGCGACCCTGTGCTTCGTAGGCAGGCGTACTACCAACTGAGCTACGGCTACGGGGTCGTAATATCTCGAACATGTGAAGGTATCGATCGACATACATACTCAAGTACGCTCTGAGTTTGCAGTACCAACGCTTTCCAATTGATTAGCTAAAGTTTAAAACAGTATTGCTAAATATTATACGTAGCGCTAATATTTTTTGTAACTTTTTGTTGTCTTTATTATTATTTTCATTTTGCACAGGTTGACTTCATATTGACTTCATGTTGACGGCTCTGTAGTCCAGGTGGTAGTTTATCTGCGTCAGACGCACAGGGTCGCGGGTTCGAATCCCGCCCAGGGCAAACATTCATGTGACGAGCCTTGTGTTTGCCTTTTATGTCTGCTTGTTGTTTATCTATATATGTATGTATTTATCTATTTAAGTAATATACTCGTATATGAGCTGTCTGATACCCACAGTACAAGCTTTGCTTAGTTTGGGTTCAGATGGCCGTGCGTGAGATATCCCCACATATTTATTTATATCTGACGATGAACGTCGTCGCTGGATGAAGACGAATCCTGAGATTCCGCAAAGGACCGGAAAACTCAACTAAATAGATAAAGGAGAGTGAAAAAATTAAAAACGTCCACCCCCAGAGTAGACACATAGCACGTTTGAAAGAATGTTAAAAATAGAACACTTCGTTATATGAGATAAAAAAAATCGGTTCCTCAACTTTGTAGTTGAGATATTTTGATTTAAATAGCTTTTTTTTATTGTTTTTTTATTTGTGCAGATTAGATTTCAAATACAATCAACACACATTATAATTAGGATACATTAAGTCATTTGGCAGTAGAATTAATTTAGGACCGAGGCCCTTTGATTTCTGCCCACTCTCCTTTGATGCTTCCTTCACGAGATAAAAGGCCCCGCGCCGGTTTATCTACTTTGTGCTTCCTTCTTCGGATTCGATTCAAGCGCATTCTATGGACCCACAGTCCACGTCTGTTCCACAAAAATACTGGAAAGTATTAAGAGCTCGTTTTTCGTCTTCTGAATATTATGTTAATAGTTTAATTGTATGTTTTTAAGATGCATTCCCTAATGCACAATTTTTAAAAATCTATTAATAGAAATATTTCAAGTTCCAGATAAACACACACAAAAAAAAAAACAAATATCTTGCTCAGACACGTCTGACGACACATGTGACGTCATATGTGTCGCGGGCCATACATCCGCCATAGAAAATTTTGTTTTCGTAGAGAGGGACAGATATATTAGTTTAATAATATTGTTGTAACTACATAGTTTGTTTTTCGATCAATTTCGATTCTGTTTTGACTGGCAGTATTCTATTTTTGTATACTTTCCGATGAACTATGAAAAAATCTATTTTTTAATGCATGTTCCTTATTAATTAATTAACCTTCATGTTGTAAATTTTTAATGCCTTCTATCTAATATTTTATTTTTCTTCTACAGAGCCCGGTTTTATTTGAAGAAGCATCACATGTTATTCTTTCCAACGCAATTTTGATTGAAGTTCTGGTATGCTTGTATCACATTTAAGCAGCTTGCAACAGAAAGGTGTTTTCGCTATTCCTCTTGTGAATGATCAAAATAATATAATATTATATCTTAATGCTTTGGGAAAGTAAGTTCTTTCTTAAGGTTTAAAATAGTATGATTTAATTTAATTTAGATTGTTATCCATTGGTGTCATAGTAAAAACTGGTTAGTTGTCGACCTTACAACCGCTCATATACGGTTCCGCCGAGGGGCTCGAGCCTATCCTGAATTAGGACGATTAGGTCTTAGTCGACCACGCTGGCCCAGTGCGGGTTGGTCGATTTCACACACAACCTTTTAATTTCTTTGCAGGAGTGTGCAGGTTTCATCACGATGTTTTCCTTCGCCGTAAAGGCCGTCACAGACGAAGCTATAATATATATTATAGTTTCGTCTGTGACGAGCTTAAGAGCGTCGAATAAACGTATGAATTCGAAATTCGAACACAACAACCCACACGATGAAGATGAATTGTTTACTATACCTTACTATCTTCCAGAATATAATATGAAACTGGATTGAATCTAATGCTGGCTAAAATCTTGCTAAGTTACACCTATGCTCTCCCATTTAGTAGAATGGGAACATACATAGCGATCACTGGTGAGTATAAAGTATTGGTAAGTAACGTAGATAGATACCGTTAGTGCCTTAAAATCTAAGATAGGTGTATTACATTAATACGTGATTTCGTTCAAGAACACATTTTCATCTTTATATAACAAAACATGGGAAAATCGATTAAGTTATCTCTTTGTGATGATGATAGCGAATATTTGACTGGCCATTGCATTGACGGTAAAAAACATCAACTAATATTAAACAACTGATATAATATTTTGTGCCGTGTGGTGACGGCACAGTAGAATACATTTGTCACCAACCCCTACTCATCCCGTGGGTGTCGTAAGAGGCGACTAGACATTGAACAGGGAACGGGCAGCAGCGCTCTCTGATACAGTAACCTTTTAATCGGCGATCTCCAACCCGCCTGCCAAGCGTGGAGATTATGGCAAGACCGTAGGCTCATAGTCCAGCAGTGGACTGTAACGGGCCGTTGATTTGATTTCGATTTTCAAAATTTGAGATTTAACACTTACTTTTATTGTTATTTTTTATTTAAGATCGTGTAATTTATCTTATTTTGGCGTGGGAGATGCTTGCGCAATTACACGGAAAGGTATGTGCAGAAGTCCCTGTAGTTTTTGAAAACATTTATTTTCTCAGAGCTACAAACATTCCTAAAGACGGCACCGATCGGAGCATCGACTCCTTTGTGTAGAATGTAGTAAGTGATGTAGCAACTGATTATGTTTAGTATACAAGTAATTAACGGACCAATGACTCTATAAAATTTAAAACAGAAGGGCTACGAACTAAATGACGGCGGAAGTCAAATCGTACTATGTACTGAGCGAAGCAGCGGACGAGTGACGTTGACCCCGATTCACATTGTCACGCTCTAATTAGTCTGTCCTTTTTACCATTTAAAGATTGAAAAGGGACAGGAGATGGCCATTCTTATATTAGAGCTGTCAAACATCGAATTTTAACCTTATGGCCGTGTCGAATGCACAATTTTAGAGAGCACGTCTTAAAACATGCGACTTAAAAATCTCTTAAACTGACAGCTATGCCCTTATTTTAGGTTATCATTCGTTCATAACCTCTCTTTCATTGATCATAAAAATGAAGATTAAATAGTTATCATAATTTTTGTGCTAAAAAGTTTATCTCAGATTTTAATAATACTATAATAATATACGGTCATAAATCGATAGTTATCAAGAATCATAGAACAAGGAATTTTTTTGGATGACTGTTATGAAGAATGTTTTTTTTTTACTTTATGACGTCATACGTACAAGTCGCCTGTAAGTCGACATAATGACTTAACATTCTGTACTTTTATCAATGATATCACTGTTTGATATTCAAGTGACTTTTTTTTACCCTCCAAATATTACCTATTACCTGCAACCACAGACCTGCAAAGCTTATAATACTACTGACTAAATAAAATACACATTTTCATGTATCATCGAAATACCAAGAGTTTGCTCAATTATGTATAATTTATATACGGAATTACTACCTGTTCCTAAATAAATTATTAGAACAAACAGTGGTGACGTACTAGGGAGGCGGGGCCGGCCAGTATCGGGTGCCACCCGTGCGAATAAAAGTAACATAAATCCATAATTTAGGGTAAGCTCGAGCTAATCGGGAGGGAACGTCTGTTGATGAAATTCCTCAAAATGAATTCATTGACAAAAATTCAATAATATTTTATGTATATATTTGTACGTATAACTATGTAGGTATATATTTTACCACAGTAATCGTTTTTAATATATTCTTATTGAAAGAGAACGTGCTTATCTATAAAATATACTATACCTCTAAAATCTGCGTCATGTATTTTTTAAATATTTATAATTATTAATTTATTACTTTATTATTGTATTAATTTATTGACTTTTTATTGAATTCAGTTTTTATCTTAGGGTGTCGGCGGCGGGCGGTGTCATACCGGGTGCCACCCGTCCTAAATACGCCACTGGATGGGCGTTTTCACACTCGCACGACATTATCGTGACCTTATGTCAAACCATGACAAAATGAAGAAAGATATATTTATAGAGCTGTTAAAACCAAGATAAATTACACGACCTGGCCAAAAGCAAAATTATTATTGAGTTTTGAATTTGATATTCGTCAGTTTACAAGATTCATGAATTTTTAGAAAGACCTAGCTAAAATATTGATTTATGGCCGTTTCCCAATTTTATCTCTCTGCCACAGATGGAATTTTATTTAGTTCTTTATTGAACTAAATTAATTTGTGTAAGCACTTCCATCAAAAATCGAAATCGCCAGATCAGATTTATTTTCTCGAAAACTGTTTTTAAAAAAAACATAACCATCGAAATATGTAGTTTTCTTACAGCAAAACAAGTGCAAAGTTATATAAGATTCGGTTAGGCCGAATGTTTACTGGTAATGGGAATATAACAACTCTATATTGATACTTTTTGTATTCTATTTGCTTTTGTTTTAGTGATTTTCCATTTTACCGTGCAATGTGGAAACGCCCAATTCAGTGTCGATAATCCGTACAGTGTGAACCATAGATAGTTAACTCCTTATAAAAAAATAAAAATAAACAAAGACCGAAAAAATTGCAAGCTAGTGAGTGATAGAGAGGTAAGATATACTCATAACAATATACTTACTTACAAAATAATATACTCTGAGCATTAAAATAAAAAGCAGTGAAAAATTTCGTCGACCTTTCACAGAGCTTGGTGGCATAATTGGTAATGCGCCGGTTTCTGGCCCGGATAGCCAAGGAGATGCAGGTTTGAGTCCTGTCCAAGATCGACAAAAATTTTCATTTTCTGCTTTATAATTTATTCGAAATTTAGAATGGAGATAGTTCCCTGGATTAACACATACGGTAAAAAACATATGCTCACGGGAAAAACCTTGCACAACATAGCGTGCGTAATAACTTGTGTTTTAATCATTGAACTCTATTTAGTTACCAACTATTAAATTCTTTTAGTACAATAATAATATTGGTGAGTGTCGTAAGAGGCGACTTAGGGACTACTCATTGAACAGGGAACGGGCAGCAGCGCTCTCTGATACAGTAACCTTTTAATCTGCGATCTCCAACCCGCCTGCCAAGCGTGGAGATTATGACAAAACCCTCCACTTAAGTAGAGGTGGCTCATAGTCCAACAGTGGACTGTAACGGGCCGCTGATGTTGATGATGTTGAGTACAATATTTGGATTAGGTACATAATGTTTAGTTTACCAAAATGACTACTTCTCCAAATGTCTACTTTCCCATTATGACCTTCAACTTTTCTAAAGGGAAGAAATCAGCGGGTAAAAATTGTAATTTGATGAGCCCACGTTGTAATTCTGAGCTTCGCACTAACTTTTTTAAAACAATTTATGTACTTACAAAAATTTTGTTGAAATTAAAATATAGGTGGTTCTATTTCTATCACAATTAATTTCTTTTGTGTTTAAATCCTATTTTTTTTATTTAAAGCGAAACGTGAGTGATTATATAGAACTATTACCTATAGATCAACTGTTGGATTGTATTCAACACTGAAATAAAACATTAATTTAAGCTTCGAGATGAGTGCCCCAATGTCTGAGGAGATGGATCCCGCTGAATCATTGTTCTTGGCCGTGATGGCTAAACATGACAATATCAACATGACGATCGCTCGCGGCGACTCTCGAGTGCAGCAGTTCTACGCAGGCGCAGTGGTGTTCGTCACCGGCGCAACCGGCTTCCTCGGCAAGCAACTCATTGAGAAACTGTTCAGGTATAAAAGACGGACCTTCAAAAGTTCTCCAGGATTCGGTGTAGGTCTTGACGTCTATCTTTGTCCGTCCGTACGGTTACATCAAAGCTCATATTTTGCTCAGTATTATACTTGGATTTCCTCGGTGGGAACATACAAATATTCTTCAGATGTTGGTGTTGTAATTCTATTTCATTCATATACGAGTAACTGGGCCCCGCGCCGGTTTACCTACTTTATGTACTTACTTCCTTTTTTACAGATCGTGTAAGATTGAAAAAATGTATCTGTTGCTACGACAGAAGAAACAAATGACGTTGCAAGAGAGATTAGACCGCATATTGCAAGATGAGGTAACGTAAACGTGTTTTCTTGAATTCCTTGATACTTTTGTCTGTTTGTACAAAAATTAAATATACGGACTACGCATAAAATGTTATTATATTTGTGACATAACATAAGTTATGAAATATGTTACGGATTTGTTTAATTTTTTCTTACGAAGTTGGTGGGTTGAAAGTTTAAGGTGAAACTAGACGAAACAAGAGCACAATAGACGACTGGCTGTCTTAATTTTGCATATGACGTCACGCAATTAAGCTTTCTGCCCATGACGTGCCATGACTTCACTAGCATGATCAAAATATTATCTCCGAAATCGAATTGAATCGAAATTCGATCTTAATTTTTATTTCTTTTATTTTTACACAAAAAAAATAAAAAGTAGATAACACGACGAGCACCAATTTTTTTTAAATTCCAGCAATGCAACTGTGAAAATCGCATCCAATTTCGCAAAGTTTTAAAGTTATGCGCGTACAAACATACAGACAGACAGACCAACAAACAATATAATAATTCTAAAAATAATTTATTTGGCCTTATTACCTTTGTTCTATTGCACCTCATGTTATTATTTTTTTAGAAAAAAAACCTATCTATGTTCTATCGAATAGAATAGAAAGAATAGAAACGCATTTATTCCTTGAAAACAACAAACAACAACAGACTAGTAACAATTTGACTATTTGCTATTTAAAGAACGGTCAACGCAATAATTAATTTAGATGAATTAAACATTACGCTGCCGTGTGGTGACGGCAGAGTAGAATACATTTGTCACCAACCCCTACTCTTCCCGTGGGTGTCGTAAGAGGCGACTTAGGGACTACACATTGAACAGGGAACGGGCAGCAGCGCTCTCTGATACAGTAACCTTTTAATCTGCGGTCTCCAACCTGCCTGCCAAGCGTGGAGATTATGGCAAAACCAAACACTTAAGTGGAGGAGGCTCATAGTCCAGCAGTGGACTGTAACGGGCCGTTGATATGATTGATTTGAAACATTACGCTTTCGTCAGATTCGTTTGTCATTCGTATGCAAATCGAAAACACGTTAGTTATTTTCGGTTTCATTTCAGCTGTACGAATATTTGCATAAAAGCCAACCAGAATTCAGGGACAGGTTGGTCCTCGTGGCCGGTGACGTCACGGACAACCGACTAGGACTGAGCGAAAACGATTGGAATGCTCTCGTTGAAGAGGTAAGATTATTACAATACAATACATTACAATATTTTTTATACTTTTTTTATTCGTGCATATATGTCACGCTTCCATCCCTTTAAGCAAAAGCAGAGCTTCAGCTGACCTCTTCAACGAAAACGATTGGAATTTTCTCGTTGAAGAGGTAAGATTATTACAATACAATACATTACAATATTCTTTTGACTCTCTTTCTCGCATAGGGTAAGGGTGGGGTGACTGAGAGAGAGGTACCGCTCCGTCAGAGCTGAGCTGAGTGCCACTAGCTGTACTGAAAACGATGATTCAATCACGTTTGACTATACGCAATTACATGGCCATTCATCCGTAATACCCATCCACAGAAAGAGCATGCTATCCATTAATTTTGAGAACTTTATAGAAATTCTCTTGTTTTTTTTTTTTCGTTTTAGGTGAATGTGGTTTTCCATGCAGCTGCTACTGTGAATTTTCTGGAACCCTTGAAAGTGGCGACGTTGACTAATGTTCGCGGCACTCGGGAGATGCTCACACTAGCCAAAGCCTGCAAAAATCTCAAGTGAGTAGACCTTAGATGCGCCTCATGGGATTGGGCTATTCAAGACCCGAGGACTACCAGGTTTACACCCCCAGGTCTCACTATAAAGCTCATGGCTGAATTGTTTGTTGAACTGGGGAGTGATGAAGATTAGGTATCTGGGGAGGCACAAAAGATCCCATAGGGTCGAAGTGCTCCGAGACTTTGACGTCTCGGCCCCTCCAAAGATAAGATAAGATCTCCTTATTTTCATTCTTTCTTTCTTATTTATTAAGGCCAACGACCGTTACAAATCTTGATGTCAGCTCTTTAAATGAAATCGTAAATACGTTATAATAAATACTTACCTACATGTCTTTTTTAAAAGTAACTTCGTCTTTCTTATGTATTTTTTATGTCATATTCATAAGTATGCTTATGTGGATGTTTAGTTGGTTTCAAGTTAGTTTCTTTTAAATACTCAAATACAAATACAAATATAAAAATACAAAATTGTTTATTTGTTTTAAAAAGTTTCCTTAATATAAGTTTTAGGAACCTCCTTTTGGGCTTAAACAGCCTGAGCCAAGAGGAACCACTCTTCCGTTGTTGGCTTAAATTAAAAACTTAAATTAAAAAGTAATTAACACAATATATGACGATTGATATATTATATATATTTATACATTAAAGTTAATTAATTATGTGTTTTATTTATTTATCGGGATTAATGAAAGTTTTGTGACTTTGAATGATGTGTACCTCTTTGTTGTTTGTGTGTGAAAAGAGTATATCTGTGATTGTGTGTGTGTGTGTGTGTGTGTTTGTGTTGTTGTTGACTCAAAGGTTGACTGAAAGAGATCATCTTCTGTTTATTTTTATTTTTATTATGCAACAATGTGATTACATACATACATCATACACGCATACCGTCATTTACGTGCAAGTTCAGCGTTTACAAATCGTTGTACGACCTTGCCAATTGTTTTTTTACTACGAACCGTTGTTCTAGGTCATTCGTCCACGTGTCGACGGCCTATGCGCACGCGACGCCCGAGAACGTCAAGCAATCAGTGCTCGAGCAATTTTATCCGAGCCCGATAGCTCCAGACCTGCTGATCGAGCTCGCCGAGCAGCTTGACGAACAAAAGATCACAAAAATTACTCCACAGTAAGGTGGTGGACTTTGAAGATCAACATCAATGGACGCCTAGATCTATTCTACGTTATAGCTAACTATAATAGGCGTCGTCGGCCAAACGAGTAGTTGATCTTGATCTACAAAGTGTCTCACAGTTTCATATATATATATATATATATATGAGTTTCTAATCAATAAAGCAATTACCATATTTTATGAATTATTTTTAATATATAGATTAGTAGCAGACGATTCGCGAAGAAAAGAACAGAATCGGTTGAAAAACGAATTTACAGTGATTATTTAAAGTTTCAATATGTCTGTCTCAAAAACGATTTTTTGTATGTAGATTATATTATGGCGTTACTAACAAATGACGTCACAAGTGGGTTGTGCCTCTCTGTCTAATCTTTAATTTCAAACCTTTATAACTCGGTCAATTTTAAAGATAGAGCAAAAATTATTTCTGTGTTCGATAGCAGAAACTAAAAAGTTTGGATTTATACAATAAAAAAAAGTAATCTGATCCCCTATTTCTAAACCTACAATGGTTTAATGATGCTTTTATTTAAATTGTATGTATTTTTTGTATCATAAATAAATATAAATAATAAAAATAAAACCTGCTACAAAAGAGCCCATAATTACGAGCTGCTCGTCACGCTAACTGCATGTTCAGACATATTTTGCCCTAAAAAAGGTCGAAAAGTGTCGTCACCATTAACTCACAGTCGAGTAGATATGTGAACATTGTTTAATTTATTCTGAATGTTCAGCTTATTGGAGAACTGGCCCAACACCTATGCGTTCACCAAGGCAGTGACCGAAGAGTTGGTGCGCTCTATGGCCCAAGAACATGACTTGCCTGTCTGCATCGTCCGGCCAGCTATTGGTAATGTACCTATGTACCATTTATATCACTCATTTACCTTTATAAATAAAATAAATATAGTCTGTAGTTTTTCCCACAGCTAGGCAAAGAAAGGCCTAGACACTCCGACAACAATATATAAGGTGCCCCGTTATTAATGTCAAATATTTTCAGGGCTGAAAGTAGAAGTACTGATCTTCACTTCATAAAAAAATGAGTGTATTGACACGTTAGGTTTCGAGTAATTAAGCTAAACAACTTGGTTACCTAATCATAAAAAACATCACCCTCAACCAGCTGATCACTCACTACTACATTTACAACAAATAGCACACTAGAATTTCTTTCATGCACACACGCACGCGCCGCCGCAGCGCTATTAGGGCATCTAGAGTAATGTGAGTGTACATGCAGAGGGTGATCTCTTTTTGTCATATTTTATGATTATTTTTTTGTTAGAAAGAAAAACTTTTTAACTAACGTGTAGATTTTCGAAATATTTTTTCTACGTGACTAATATGATCACTACATTCAGCCCTGTTATCACAAATACTAGTTATTACTGTTTTTTGTATTTAGTTCTTCAAGTTGATTACAGGCATAGGTATATTTAAACCACCACCTCTTTCAGCGACTATTGTACTAACTAATAATGATTTGTACTTTATTTTATTCCTAGTGACGCAGGCTTATTGCGAGCCAGTAGGGTGGGCGGACCGGAGTAGCGTTCACGCCAGCGTCGTTGGGGTAAGACATAACAGATTACACAAACTGACTGCACTTCAACTGTGTTCTAGCTACAAAATTATAGAGTTAAAACTGACAGATATCAGTTAAACTGTACTCCATTCTAACCTGCATCAAACGGCGCAGCTGAATGCAGCCAGTCTGTGCAGACCTTAATTTACCCCGTGACCCACACGGTGTACGGTTACCCTTAGACCGGAACTACAAATTTAAGATCAATGAATTTCCTTGTCGATTTTCAACAGAACTTCAACTTACATGTCGATAATACAGACTCAACAGGAATTAAAAAAAAGAGCGGTGATTAATTTTGATGATTATTACAGAGTCCCGTCTTTGTAATTTATTTTATAGACGATCTGCAACAGTTTCTATATTGAATTCAAAAATTATGTTAAAAATTAATGTTAATGTAGTTTTTGTTCTGTTACGGCCACTGCGGCGTAGCACTCAACTACCGGTTGCTACAGACTGCTACGCCGAGCGTAGCAATTACTACGGCGAAACGCGTGCGTACATCTAGCTAGATTTTCACTCGCCTCGCCTTCCGATAATGATTAGGTTTGCTATCTGTTCTGTTCAGATTCAATCACGGTTTTCGAATATACAACATCATGACGGAGGCTAGGGGTTGTTGATGGAATGATACACGTAGGTTAGGTAGACATGTTTATTACTCGACCTCCGAACATGAAGTGAGAGTTTAATACAAATATACTTAATACTAAATTAGTGCTAAATTAACAATTCTATATTCATGCTGCAGACAATAACAACATGTTGCAGTCAATATACTATTTAGGTAAATCAGTGTACTTAGTTATACACTTCAAATATATAAATATGTACTTTTGTACGACGCCCTTACGGGGAATCAAAAGATTGAGAGGAAAACTGCACACGTCTGTGAAGAAGTTCAAGGACTATACGTAACGTAACCATACTCTGGGCGCTTAATAAAGGTTAAATTCTAGCCCCTCCGTTGGGACATATAAATAAAATAAAACCGATGTAATAAAAGTCTTTTGTCTTTCAGTTCATAGTTGGAATATGTTTGGGCGGTTTGCATGCTATGCTCGCGAGGAGTGAGACTAATTTGGACTTAGTGCCCGTAGACTTAGTGAACAACGCCGTCATTGCCGCTGCGCCGGAGACGGCCGCACGACGCATGCGCGGACAGACGGACGTCAAGATTTACACCGTGAGCCGGTTCAGGGCGCCTCATCAGCTCAGTAAGAGACTTTGTTTATTTTAATATTTATAGTATGCAAGGAATTACAAAAGAAACAACGGATAGAACAGATTAATACCGGTTCTAAAGAAACGACGACGTCTTGAAGCAGCCGTGGAATTTTGTTTAAACTTTGTTATGTTTGTCCGAAAGCCGCAGTGGTGGGGACCGATGATCTGGTGGGGACCGATGATCTGGTGAAGAATGAATGAATGAATGTGTTTTTTAATTTAATAACTTTTGGATTCATCTTTTATGGAGTTTCTTGGAGAGGGCCACCTTCCAGCAGTGGACATCTTTCGGCTGGCCCAGGATTTGCCTATTAAAGGGGTCCTAACCCCTAAGTCTTATAAAAGCAAACATAGCTTTTGACATACCTGGAACTCGTTGTGGAGATCTTTGGGAAACCTTCATCCAGCATTGCACGTCTTTCTCTCTCTCTTCTGTGCAATTTTTATATCCATCTGATGGTGGGGTCTGCCTTTTAAGTTCTTAGTACTTCGCTTCCACATCGCTCTATTAGATGTTATGAGGATAATATATGAACATTGGCGGACGGAAGTCCGGGAGACGCGGGTTCGATCCCCACCACTTACCAAAGTGTTTTTGAATTTCGAATTCATATGTACGTTTATTCGACGCTCTTACGGCTTCTCTTACGGTGAAGGATACATCGTGATGAAACCTGCACAGTGCACACTCCTGCGAAGAAATTCAGATGCTGTGTGTGAAGTCGACCAACCCGCACTGGGCCAGCGTGGTCGACTAAGGCCTAATCACTCTTAATCAGGGTAGGCTTGAGCCCCTCCGTGGGGACGTATATGAGCTGCTGATGATGAACATTGGTAAATGGTGTACCTACGGTTAAATAAATTGATTTCCTCTGTTTTTCAGAGGAATTGATTGATATTGTCAGGTCATTGGAGGACCTGGTAACGCCGCGAGTGCTTTGGTATGCCTTTGTGGTGTTGACCGACAACAGACTTGCATTTTTCCTGTTGACATGGCTACTGCATTTTGCTCCTGGGTACATCGTTGACGGAATCCTCGCGCTGTCTGGGAAGAAAAGAAAGTGAGTACCGGCGTGCATTTTGTTCGTCATTCATATAAAAGGCACAATAGTACGTCCGCCCGTCTAAGATTGTCTAAACGGCGAAGTTTGAGCGGTCTTAAAAGTTTCCTTTCAAAGTTTTGCGCCCTCTAAGACTCAGCTTTTTGAGTTCACGAGAGCGTGCTCTTTCCAAATATCATGAAGAAAACCACCAGAAATTTTGATGATATCGGTCTTAGACGGGCGGACGTACTACAACGTGTTTGATTGATTGATATATACTTTATTGCACCAAAATCGATGTACAAAGGCGAACTTAATAGAGCATTTTCTTCCAGCTAACCTTTGGTTCTTTCTACCAGCTAACGTGTTGTAAGAGTTAGCCTAATATTTTTCACTTCCACTCAATAACCGTATACCTACCTACCTATATTTAAATAATTATCACGATTAAAGCCCGTCACAGACGGAGCTACAATATATATTATAGCACGAGGCAGCCAGGTCTCTCATCACATTCACTTTGGGTGCAAAGCGGAGGTCAAGCAAAATAGCCGGTCACTGATTGATTCGCCATTTTGTTTGACCCCCGCTTTGCGTGAAAGTGAATGGCGACGAGAGAGCTGGCTGCCTCGCGCTCTAATATATATTATAGCTGCCGTGTGTGATGCCCTTTAGCTCCACTACACGACGTGGCGCCGCCTGCGTGGTCGAGTGGTAGAGTATTTGACGTATTTGTTAATCTGTGACCTGTGAATGGAAAAGTTCAGTCAGCCTTACAATATCTTCTACTATACAGCATGAAATTTACATCGTTTTGTTCCCGCCGTGTAGTGATAGTACCCGTCAAACTGAACAACTTTTCACGAAAAAATAAATTCCTGGGATAAAAATATTTTTGGTCTCTCCATACAAAATGGGTCGGTTGGGAGCCTCACTTTGTATGGAGACCAAAAATTTTTAAATCGCAGGGATTTTTTTTTTTCGTGAAAAGTTGTTCAGTTTGACGAGTACTATCAATACAACAAAACGATGTAAATTTCACGGTGTATAAAACTGAATGTTTGTCCTTTTATAATTAGAGAACGGCTGCACCGATTTCGATAGGGTTTGTACCAATCGATAGAAGAGATTACTGACCAGGTTATAGGCTACTATATTTGTGAAAGAAAGAAAAAAGAATTCTTTCATTTAAAATCTTTTTTCATCATCATCATCATCATCATACTCAGCCCACATCAACCCACTGCTGGGTATACTTCTCTATAGCGCCAATTCTCACGATGATCCTGACTGTGCCAGCCTCAATTCAGTGAGAAATCTTTTTTGCGTAACCTTGGTAACGTAATGTAGTTTTACTTCCTCTATGGTAGCCGGGTAGAAAAGCTAGTAAAAGATAAAAAATGCTTCACTACAAGAGAACAAAAATAGCAGGCAATACCGAGTATTTTACGAACAAATCTACCTAACCTACTTCTGTATCAACTCGGGCGTATTCCGATTCAGACTTTCAGCGCTGTCAGCGATCAGAAAAGCAAAAAAACGTATGAGTTTTGACAGCTGACAGTAATTCGGAACGCAATTACGGGTGTTTTAATCGATTTCAGCGCGTTTCGGAACGCAGTGTATTGTGTCGTACAACTTATACAAAAACTCAAATCTTGTAATTAATTTACAGAGTCATCCGGTTATTTGACAAAGCGTACAAGCAGAATAAGTTATATGGCTTCTATTTAACCAACGACTGGAAGTTTGACGACTCTAACCTAGTGGAGATGAGTCGGAACTTCAGTCCAGCCGACAGAATCATATACGCCTGCGACATCAGCGCCATCTCCCTAGAAGAATATCTCGTCAACTGCACCCTGGGCACCAGGAAATACATTTTGAAAGATAATCTTCAAAACACGAAGTATGCAAGAAAAAAGTACTTTTGGTTAGGTATTTTAAATGTAATTTATTTCATATTGTACGCTTACGCTCTATGGAAAGTTTTTTGTCTATTTTATGGAATTTCAACTATTACGTTTGGTGTAATCAGTGATTTTGTATGTAAATAATTAAGTTTTACGGTACGCAAACACATAACCTAATGAAGATTTTAAATTTTAATAAAAAATATTTTGCTCTAACGCATAGTCGTTTTCTTTTTTTAAATCCTCTTTCTTTCTTTCTTTGAAAATGAATGGAACAAGAAAGAAAAAAAGCTATTGTTATGCGCCATCTAGTGGCCGTATTACGTTTAAAGTATTACTCCATTTACAAAGAGATGGCGTAGAATAAAAAACGAAAAATGTTTAATTCTGCTACTTTGCAACAGGTGGCTCTGCACAATTTTTTACAATATTTTATGCCTCCTCTTCAAAAATGGCCATAGTTTAGTGTCAAATAAATTTTCGTTCAGAAATTTGTTTGTTTTCGATTTTGTTTTGAATTTATTTTATTTAGCTGAAACACAACATTCAAATGGACAATAGTAAAAATTTAATCATGAGTTCTATATCTTTACATTATTAGCATCGTTAATTCTAGAGAAATAATATTTAAATGACAAAATGACAAGTGAGGCAACCAACACACCGAAAACGAACGAGACGACAAAGTAGTGCGAGGGAGGAGGCGAAAAATTATCACAATGAGTCATAATCCTCCAGTTTCCTGTATTCCAAACACTGGCAAAATGTCGAAGGCTAGGAAAGTTATTGAAGAAGCAAAAGAAATCAACAACCCAGAGATTGATCTCGTCGATAAGGGGATCTCCAGCTTGGATGAATTGCCAAGCCTTTGTAAGTTGTTTTACTGTTGTTTTGCCATATATGGAACAGGTTCTGCCACTTGTTTCTAAACATGTTCCTCCAGCTGTAATTTGAATGACTCCAAAATCCTGTTTCCGATGTTTATTTCTATGTTATTGAGAATTAACAACTGAAAAGCTTCAAAAATCACTACAAATTAGTATTTTTTGTTTTAAACTCTGCATTAGTTATTGACCTACTCACTCCCTAAAATCATGACAGCATAGCTATAAATAAATAGTTACATATCATACACCTCACTTTATCCTTTTTCCTTTTTATTACAGTCAGTCTTGCCAACATTACACGCTTGTCACTGAGCCACAACAAGTTACAAGTGGTGCCAGCAGCATTGGCCAATCTGATCAACTTAGAGATCCTCAACTTTGCCAATAACCACATTCAAGATCTCCCTATCAGCTTATCCTCACTGCCCAAGCTCCGCATCCTAAATGTGTCTCTCAATAGGCTCAATACGCTGCCGCGTGGCTTTGGAGCGTTTCCTGTTTTGGAAATTTTGGACCTGACATACAATAATTTGAATGAAAAGACTCTACCAGGAAACTTCTTCATGATGGGTATGGAATATTTCATTTGCTTGTAGCAGTAATCAATGATAAGGGCTAATAGATTATGATGATCAACAGTATTTACAAAAGAAACATGAAGAAAACTATAGGGAAAGAAATACAGCAATTAGATTATTTTTAAAAGTATACTTAACTTACATAATATTATACATGTAGATCAAACTTATAAAAAACAAAAGTGAAAGACATTGTATACTTATTTAAAATGCTATGAGCTAAATAATAATGGGATTCTTATATTTTTCAGAGAGCCTTCGAGCCCTTTACTTGGGAGACAATGATTTTGAGTATGTGCCACCTGAAATTGGCAACCTGAAAAATTTACAAATTGTAAGTACATATTTATTTCTTCCCATGTAATATTTGATTTTAAATATTGTCATCATTTTGTGTGGGTTGTTCAGTTAAAAGACGAAATTGATATAAAGACAAAGATTTTTATTTCAATATAAACTTAACCTAGAAACAGTAAAGAGGGACTTAAATCTAAAACATAACATGGTCTACTATAAACAGTGAAATCAGCAATTCATATTACTATGCAGTGCAGAGTGTAAAAAAGTATAGGTAGGATATTAATTATGCTAAATATATTTTGAGAGATATCTAAACTAAGTAAAACTTGTATCTTAGATATCAATTAGGTAAGTAAATAGCAACATAATTTTTTAAAAAACAAAATAAAGTTAATAGGTAGTTAAGTGCGTGAAAACAAAAAACTGGGACAAACTCATTCATAGGGCGCATTCCGAATCAGACTTTCAGCGCTGTCAGCGATCAGAAAAGCAAAAAATGTATAGCTGACAGTGATTCGGAACACGATTACAGGTACTTTAATCGATTTCAGCGCGTCTCGGAACGCAGGGTTAGTCAATATAACTAAGAATTTTTTAAATAACAAAAGTAAGGTCTCAAAGAAAAAGTGTAAGGTAATAAAAATGAAATTAATAGGTAGTTAAGTGCGTGAAAAAAGAACCTGGGACAAACTCATTCATAGTCAATATAACTAAGAAATATACTACAGAAATGAACAATATTACTTAGATAGAAGTGAACCTACTTTTTCCTTTATTTTGAAGTCCTTAGTAAAATTATCTTAAATTTTACCTTTCATGTATATCTAATTTTATAATAATTATGAAATATATTCTTGAACACGATAATGAATGAACCCAGCATAAATTGAATGTTTCCAGCTGTCGATGCGCGAGAATGACCTGATCGAGGTGCCCCGCGAGCTGGGCCAGCTGGCGCGACTCCGCGAGCTACATCTCCAGGGCAACCGCCTTGTCGTACTGCCGCCAGAGATCGGTAACCTTCATTATTATTAGTTTACAAATGAAATTAAGCCGTGTGGTGACGGCAGAGTAGAATACATTTGTCACCAACCCCTACTCTTCCCGTGGGTGTCGTAAGAGGCGACTTAGGGACTACACATTGAACAGGGAACGGGCAGCAAACAAAACTTTGTCATGGTGACCAACTGACATGTTGGGTTATGTCGCGGATTTCTATTTTCTGTGAGTTATACTTGAAAGTATTTTCTCTCTTTAATTTTGACCAACCCGCACTGGGCCAGCGTGGTCGACTCCTTAGCCTAATCGCCCTAATTCAGGATAGGCTCGAGCCCCTCGGTGGGGACTTATATGAGCTGTTGATGAAGCTAGTACCTTTACAGTACTAACAAATGCAATATACTCCAGGAACTCTAGACCTGGCCAGCAACAAGGCGGTGTTTCGTCTGGAAGGCAACTTCTGGGTGCCGCCCATCGAGGACCAGCTCAAGCTCGGACCATCGCACGTGCTGGACTATCTGCGATCAGAGACCTACCGAGTGTAAGACATCTTCAATTCTTATTTTACAGTGAAATAGTTGACCGCCCGCTAAGGTTGTGTGTGAAGTCGACCAACCCGCACTGGGCCAGCGTGGTCGACTAAGGCCTAACGCCCTACTCCAGGGTAGGCTCGAGCCCCTCGGTGGGGACGTAAAGAGCTATTGATGAAGTTGACCGCCCGCGATTTGTAGATTTTCCGGTTCTAAAATCACAGCTGTTCGCTCTAATTTAGGGTAGACTCGAGCCGCACAGTGGGAACGTATATGAGCTGTTGATGATGATGAAAACCACAGCACAAAGTAACAGCGCCATCTAGGAACGCAGACAGAGAAACAAACATCGTTCTGAGCGATGAGGACAGATGGCGATGTTAGCTTTAGTTATCTTACTGCAGTACACCGTGGGATTAGGACATTTTAAAAATTTGCCAATGTCCATTACCAAACCATCCAAGTACCAAATTTCATTAAAATCGGTTCATTGGTTTAGTCGTGGAAGCGTAATAGACAGAGAAACTTTCGCTTTTACAATATTAGTAAGTTTATTGTCAACATAAACCATCATCGGAGGAGCTTTACTCCATAACGCATTCGAAGTTTTGATCAGTTAAGGGATATTTGGCATTAACTTTTAAAAATCTACTTTTACGCTTCGATAAAAAATTTTTTGGGCGCCATAACTAGACAGACTTGCGCAGGCAGACCATATTATTTGGCGTCAGGGAGTGGGCCTTTATTATATCCAACCAAAGTCGGTCTGTTTGCTTATGGTTACGACATTTGTCGTGACTAGACATCGCATTATAAGCACTAACAAAGCGCCAAAATATGCATGCAATTATGCATTAAAAAGGCCGAAATATGCACTTAAAACTGCTGATATGTCCAAAATATGCACAATTTAAAATCAAAACATTTTTATTTTTATATATTACGGTACAAAAACATTATATTATAATAATTTCGTTCACATTCGCATTATTATAATAATTTCATTTTGTTTGCAGTCTGTACAGCAGACACATGTCTGCCAAGCCGCCGCCGCCGCCGCAGACGCTGGACAAGAGCAAGAAGGCCAGCCGCGCGCGCTCGTGAGCTCGGGGCTTGGGTTACTCGCTGCTTGTGCCATCATCGTTACTAATAATGTGGGTCACGGTCACATCCTCATTGACGCAGAAGCGATTTTTCCGGTTTTTTCCCCCTTTTAGGGTTCCGTGCCCAAAGGATGCCATTGAGACCCTATTACTAATCCTCCGTTGTCAGTTCGTCCATCTGTCAGCTGTATCGCATGAATTGTAACGGATAGACAGTTGAGATTATCAAAGAAAAAACATATACATATATAGAAAAATATATTTTTCGGCGTGCCAAAGGCATGGTTGTAGTTAAAATTAGATAAAAACTAGAACCTTATAGCGCTACTGATGTGTGTTCCTAAATGTGTGCAAATTGGACAGTAAGACGATTTTGTGGGACACGGGCGTAATTTAGTTCTCAGTTTTTAACCCCATTAATATTAATTTGTGAAGTGACTACTATTTGCTCTGCGTCTCGAAGCGACAGTTTTTTTAATAAGAAATAAAATCAGTGTCAATGAGTATGTTGTGACCAACTTACGAAAGGCAGGCATGCCGAGTGGAAGAGAGAAAGTAGATAGGTCTGGTCTCTTTAACACACTTGCCTGTATCGTTAATAATTTAATGAAGTATGTTTTTAATGTTGTGACATTTTGTGTCGAAAGAATCTGACAAAACTAAATTTAATCATAATTAATAAGTATTAATCAATTAATTTATTTGTACTTAGGCTTTTAGACTTTTTATACTAGGTTGTATGTGTACCTTTTCATCTAAAATAATACTAAAGATTGTTGATAATAATCAATTTTATTACACACAATTATTATTGTAACAAATACAAAAAGAAGCTTGTATGTAGGAGAAACTTTAAGTGCACTTATTTTATTTATTTATACATGTATTTTACAATTCCGAGTCGATTCTATTGGCTGGCTGGTGCTCTGATAATTATAATTAATATACTATTTAATTACATACTAACAATGATTTGTTTTATTCCTTAAAATGTATTCACAACACTGATGCTAAAATATATTATTTAATTTCAAAGGCCTTTCAAATTGTACCAAAAAATATTGGTAATTTAAAATATATTCAAGATTTTTATTTGAATAACTTTGCAAACGGAATCTTTTTATCTTTTGTGTCAACTAAAGCTTAGGCAGTTTTGAATTTCAATTAAAATTCACAATAAATTAAGAGATCATTAGTTTAATCAAGAAATTACAATAAAACGAGCATTACATACAAATTATAAAATAACTGACAAAATATATTTTGCTGTTCCCCATTGCGTGCAAATAGTTCTTATTAATTTACAAAGAAATACAAGTATTTTTGTACATAGGTTATTGACGGCAGTCTTAATTTTTCGCACTTTTGGACTTTCGCAGTTAGTAAATATTTTAATCAACATTATCATCAGTCAAAACACTAAAACTAATAAGTAAGGTAAAGGTAGGTAATTAACTACCTATAGGTACATACATTGCGTTTAATATTCTAGCTAGGTTAAAATACAGTTTTCACGATTCAAATCTAACAGGAACTCTACTTCATTTCAAATAACATTGGAAAAAGACAAAAAATATGTATGTCAGAAAAACACACACACACACACACACACACTTGTCAGCTAATCGAGATTGACATGTGTTAGGTATGTGTACATACCTATACCTCTTTGCCTCTTTGGCTGTTGCTGGCCGTAAACATTTGGATTTATTTGAATTAGGAAGATAAGTTTTGACATGAGAAAAAAGAGCTGATTCTGTGTGTTTAAAAAATTTTCGTCTATGAGCTGATTCTAGGTTAGACTGCGCGTGTGTAAAGATCTTAGTAAAAGAAAATAAAAACACATCCCTCGTAATATCTATCTTTAAGTTAAAAACACCACCTCCACCTTCGCTCTAACATGCGTCTGGAGATGTATACCATAAAAGATTTTTCCAATGTTATTTGAAACAGGGTATAGTAAAATGTCATTTGTTTCATTCTAAAAAAATAGGAAGAATTTAATTTTAGATTGTTGGAATTGTAATGGGATGCCAACAAATTTTTATTAATTTGCAGTGCCCAGGGCATCAAATGTGAAACTGAAATTATTATATTAAGACCTATACCTACCTACCATTTGATCGCAAATAAAATTATGAATTCGGGGCCATGGCGCCAATTCTAATAAATTAAGGCACGATTTGCTCCATAAACTAGTTACTTACTATTTGACTCAAAGACTAGCACTAAAGCAGTTGTCAAAACGAACTATTTTGCTCTAAGAAATAGTCTACCATCCGTGACGGACTTGCGTGTTCTATCCTAATTAACTACGGATAGGTGACGTATACGAGCTGATAACGATATTAGAAATGGTGACAAAACAGGAAAATCAACCGTTTTCCTTGAATATTATTTTAGGAATATTTCTAATTAAACGCAAAACGCAAAGTATAATGTTCATTTTACAAACTAATTGAAGCAGTTAAGTTAGTTATCAACAGCGAAAAAACTTAAATAATAAAAAAGTCCTAACCTAAAGCAGGTATGTTCATACACCACCAAGCGAGATAGATATACAACTATCCTACTTTAGCGCGCTCGCACTCGACAGACTATCGTTGGCCAATTTGTATTGTAGACAAATTTATAAAATGTACAGTACAGTATGCACAGTAAAATTAATAGAGGATCGGACTACTTTTTTTTATTTTATAAATCCAATTTTCTTAGTTTCTACTATCGAATACTAAAAGAATTTTTGCTCTATCTTTAAAATTGACCGAGTCATAAAGGTTTGAAATTCAAGATTAGACAGAGAGGCACATACCCACTTGTGACGTCATTTGTTAGTAACGCCATATAATCTCTATACAAAAAATCGTTTTTGAAAGAGACAGACATATTGAAACTTTAAAAAATCACTGTAAATTCGTTTTTCAACCGATTCTGCTTTTTCTTCGTGAATCGTCTGCTACTAATCTATATTTTTAAAATAGTTCATAAAATATCGTAAACTCATAAAAAATGGTGAAGAGTCCGATCCCCTATTACGAGTTGAGCCTACTGACTTACAGTCGGACAAAAAGAGTAGAAGAAAAATGAGAGCGCTGTAACACAGTTTGATCTAGCTAATCACTGCTACTAGGAGCGACAGTGGTCTAGTGGTTAGGGCCGCTGCCTCCCGTCCGGGAGACGCGGGTTCGATCCCCACCACGTAACAATGTGTTTTCGAATTTCGAATGCATAATATGGAAACGACGCTTACGGTGAAGGAAAACATCGTGATGAAACCTACACACTTCTGCGAAGAAATTCAGGGGTTGTGTGTGAAGTCGACCAACCCGCATTCGGCCAGCGTGGTTGACTAAGGCCTAATCACCCTAATTTAGAGTAGGCTCGCTCGAGCCCCTCGATGGGGACGTATATGAGCTGTTGATGAATCAGTGGCCACTACCGTTTATTTTGGTGTAACTTTACTTATTGTTTATTTTGGGTAAAGAATTTAACTCCATCATTTTAATTTTTGCCGTGTGGTGACGGCAGAGTAGAATACATTTGTCACCAACCCCTACTCTTCCCGTGGGTGTCGTAAGAGGCGACTTAGGGACTACACATTGAACAGGGAACGGGCAGCAGCGCTCTCTGATACAGTAACCTTTTAATCTGCGATCTCCAACCCGCCTGCCAAGCGTGGAGATTATGGCAAAACCAAACACGCGGAGTGGAGGGGGCTCATAGTCCAGCAGTGGACTGTAACGACCCGTTGATTATTTTCAGCCTACTCTTTTTTGTCTGACTGTACAAAAATATATCGTTTTCCGCGCGCTTGTTGTTCACTTACATCATCAGTCTAAATGTCAAGAATCGGTCCTGAGAAGCACCTGTTTCATAGCTCGTCTTCATCTGAAGAGTCGTCGTCGGATATCTCCAAGTGGCTGCCCGTGGAGCTGGCGTTGGTTCGCGACTTATCCTTCCGGTCCATGGAGAACGCATAAGACTCGTAGTCGAGGATCTCATCGTCGCTGAGATGGGAGTCGCCTTCTACGAAACTAGCGAATCTGTTGAAAAGTGAAAACTATTGAACAAATGGATAAGAGAGAGAGAGAGAGGAGTAGTAGAGCTGTGCGAGTCGTGTTGGGTTACTGAAGGATGAGCTCTGACAGATTACAATTTTAAAAGCTTTTTAATAATTTTTCATTTATTTATTAAGTAAAATTACATACTGTTTAATGATAAAATAAGAGGTGAAGTTACTTTATTTTTAATTATTAGCTATTATAGTTTTTAAAATGAATATTATAAAAAAAAGTTGTTAACGTCGTATGAAGAATTTTGAAGCTGTCAGAAGTTCTGACAGCTTCAAAAATTCTACGTTTCACAACTCTTATAGTTGGGTTATTATAGGATGATCTAATCAAAACTCATCATTTCACAACTCTTATAGTTGGGTTATTATAGGATGATCTAATCAAAACTCATCATTTCACAACTCTTATAGTTGGGTTATTATAGGATGATCTAATCAAAACTCATCATTTCACAACTCTTATAGTTGGGTTATTATAGGATGATCTAATCAAAACTCATCATTTCACAACTCTTATAGTTGGGTTATTATAGGATGATCTAATCAAAACTCATCCTATAATAACCCAACTATAAGAGTTGTGAAACGTAGTCTTGTGTGATGTGAATCGTAGTATTGCGAGTTGATTCGTTGTATAAAAATTGTGCGTCGTAGTAATATGAGTTGTGTCACGTAGAATTGAGTTGTGAACTTAGCATTATGAGTTGTGTTGTGATAAGTAAAATTGAGTCGTGAAACGTAGTATTGAGATGTGTATCGGAGTTATCATGATTAGTGAGTCGTAGTATCATGACTTGTGTAACGTAGTATCATGAATTGTGTAACGTAGTATCATGAGTTGTGTAACGTAGTATCATGAGTTGTGTAACGTAGTATCATGAGTTGTGTAACGTAGTATCATGAGTTGTGTAACGTAGTATCATGAGTTGTGTAACGTAGTATCATGAGTTGTGTAACGTAGTATCATGAGTTGTGTAACGTAGTATCATGAGTTGTGTAACGTAGTATCATGAGTTGTGTAACGTAGTATCATGAGTTGTGTAACGTAGTATCATGAGTTGTGTAACGTAGTATCATGAGTTGTGTAACGTAGTATCATGAGTCGTGTAACGTAGTATCATGCGTTGTGTAACGTAGTATCATGAGATGTGTATCGGAGTTATCATGATTAGTGAGTCGTAGTATCATGACTTGTGTAACGTAGTATCATGAATTGTGTAACGTAGTATCATGAGTTGTGTAACGTAGTATCATGAGTTGTGTAACGTAGTATCATGAGTTGTGTAACGTAGTATCATGAGTTGTGTAACGTAGTATCATGAGTTGTGTAACGTAGTATCATGAGTTGTGTAACGTAGTATCATGAGTTGTGTAACGTAGTATCATGAGTTGTGTAACGTAGTATCATGAGTTGTGTAACGTAGTATCATGAGTTGTGTAACGTAGTATCATGAGATGTGTATCGGAGTTATCATGATTAGTGAGTCGTAGTATCATGACTTGTGTAACGTAGTATCATGAGTTGTGTAACGTAGTATCATGAGTTGTGTAACGTAGTATCATGAGATGTGTATCGGAGTTATCATGATTAGTGAGTCGTAGTATCATGACTTGTGTAACGTAGTATCATGACTTGTGTAACGTAGTATCATGAGTTGTGTAACGTAGTATCATTAGTTGTGTAACGTAGTATCATGAGTTGTGTAACGTAGTATCATGAGTTGTGTAACGTAGTATCATGAGTTGTGTAACGTAGTATCATGAGTTGTGTAACGTAGTATCATGAGTTGTGTAACGTAGTATCATGAGTTGTGTAACGTAGTATCATGAGTTGTGTAACGTAGTATCATGAGTTGTGTAACGTAGTATCATGAGTTGTGTAACGTAGTATCATGAGTTGTGTAACGTAGTATCATGAGTTGTGTAACGTAGTATCATGAGTTGTGTAACGTAGTATCATGAGTCGTGTAACGTAGTATCATGCGTTGTGTAACGTAGTATCATGAGATGTGTATCGGAGTTATCATGATTAGTGAGTCGTAGTATCATGACTTGTGTAACGTAGTATCATGAATTGTGTAACGTAGTATCATGAGTTGTGTAACGTAGTATCATGAGTTGTGTAACGTAGTATCATGAGTTGTGTAACGTAGTATCATGAGTTGTGTAACGTAGTATCATGAGTTGTGTAACGTAGTATCATGAGTTGTGTAACGTAGTATCATGAGTTGTGTAACGTAGTATCATGAGTTGTGTAACGTAGTATCATGAGTTGTGTAACGTAGTATCATGAGATGTGTAACGTAGTATCATGAGTTGTGTAACGTAGTATCATGAGTTGTGTAACGTAGTATCATGAGTTGTGTAACGTAGTATCATGAGTTGTGTTACGTAGTATCATGAGTTGTGTAACGTAGTATCATGAGTTGTGTAACGTAGTATCATGAGTTGTGTAACGTAGTATCATGAGTTGTGTTACGTAGTATCATGAGATGTGTAACGTAGTATCATGAGATGTGTATCGGAGTTATCATGATTAGTGAGTCGTAGTATCATGAGATGTGTAACGTAGTATCATGAGATGTGTATCGGAGTTATCATGATTAGTGAGTCGTAGTATCATGAGTTGTGTAACGTAGTATCATGAGTTGTGTGATGTAGTATCATGAGTTGTGTAACGTAGTATCATGCGTTGTGTAACGTAGTATCATGAGATGTGTAACGTAGTATCATGAGATGTGTATCGGAGTTATCATGATTAGTGAGTCGTAGTATCATGAGATGTGTAACGTAGTATCATGAGTTGTGTAACGTAGTATCATGAGATGTGTATCGGAATTATCATGATTAGTGAGTCGTAGTATCATGAGATGTGTATCGGAGTTATCATGATTAGTGAGTCGTAGTATCATGACTTGTGTAACGTAGTATCATGAGTTGTGTAACGTAGTATCATGAGTTGTGTAACGTAGTATCATGAGATGTGTATCAGAGTTATCATGATTAGTGAGTCGTAGTATCATGAGTTGTGTAACGTAGTATCATGAGTTGTGTAACGTAGTATCATGAGTTGTGTAACGTAGTATCATGAGTTGTGTAACGTAGTATCATGAGTTGTGTAACGTAGTATCATGAGTTGTGTAACGTAGTATCATGAGTTGTGTAACGTAGTACCATGAGTTGTGTTACGTAGTATCATGAGATGTGTAACGTAGTATCATGAGATGTGTATCGGAGTTATCATGATTAGTGAGTCGTAGTATCATGAGATGTGTAACGTAGTATCATGAGATGTGTATCGGAGTTATCATGATTAGTGAGTCGTAGTATCATGAGTTGTGTAACGTAGTATCATGAGTTGTGTGATGTAGTATCATGAGTTGTGTAACGTAGTATCATGCGTTGTGTAACGTAGTATCATGAGATGTGTAACGTAGTATCATGAGATGTGTATCGGAGTTATCATGATTAGTGAGTCGTAGTATCATGAGATGTGTAACGTAGTATCATGAGATGTGTATCGGAGTTATCATGATTAGTGAGTCGTAGTATCATGAGTTGTGTAACGTAGTATCATGAGTTGTGTAACGTAGTATCATGAGTTGTGTAACGTAGTATCATGCGTTGTGTAACGTAGTATCATGAGATGTGTATCGGAGTTATCATGATTAGTGAGTCTTAGTATCATGAGTTGTGTAACGTAGTATCATGAGTTGTGTAACGTAGTATCATGAGATGTGTATCGGAGTTATCATGATTAGTGAGTCGTAGTATCATGAGTTGTGTAACGTAGTATCATGAGTTGTGTAACGTAGTATCATGCGTTGTGTAACGTAGTATCATGAGATGTGTATCGGAGTTATCATGATTAGTGAGTCGTAGTATTATGAGTTGTGTAACGTAGTATCATGAGTTGTGAACAGACCCCGACCTGCGCGAGTCGTTGAGCTTGAGCATGATGGCCCACTGTGCGCAGTCGGGGCTGGCGCAGTGCTTGCGCAGGCTCTCTAGAGCACGTTTCGTTTCGCGCGCGCCCTGCTCGTAGTACTCTTCGCTGGTCAGCAGGCGCAAGGCAGGCGGAAAGCGACGACGCCTGGAGAAAGAAGAAATTTGTTGTGTCAGAGTTAGTGAAGTAATTTGTTATTTTAGTTGATTGGATACTAGTGCAGTAATCCTCTGAAAACCTCACGCGTCCCATCAATCAAACAAACACAAACGCTTAGCTTGTGTTGCAACTAAAAATAACGTCGGACGTATTGGCTATTAAATATTCTCTAAGTGAAATATACACTTCTCATCAAAAAAATCGAAACACCTTGCAATTTTATGTTTTGTAAGGAATAACAGAAAAATGTGTATATTTAGGAATATATGTCAAATCAAATGTCGTTTAATATTGAATAATATGAGGTTTTCAAATCCTATGTGATCATTCATTGCTCACTATTAAACGACATTTGACATAATATTCCTAAATATAGATAGGTTAGGTACACATTTTTCTGTTATTCCTTACAAAACATAAACTTGCAAGGTGTTTCGATTTTTTTGATGAGAAGTGTATTATGTAAACATAAGTTAATTTTTTATAGTTCAGGATTAAAAATAACAGTAAATACCATAAGGAGAAAAGGATATTTTTTGGGCTTTTTTTAAATTGATTCTTTTTTATCCTAATCTAGCAATAAATCATATTTTTTTACATCATCAACAGCTCATATACGTCCCCTCCGAGAGGCTCGAGACTGCCCTGAATCAGGGCGATTAGTAAAAGTGCCTAGTTGAAAACATATTACTAATCCACAATGCACGAGAGCACAAGCGCTACTGGGTAGCTGGCCTGTAACAACAGGCAACCGATGCGTTACTTTTTCTTCCGCATTATAATGACAATTATGTAAAAAAATGTAATGAGAGCGTCGGTGGTCTAGTGGCTAGGGCCGCTGCCTCCCGTCCGGGAGACGCGGGTTCGATCCCCACCATGTACCAATGTGTTTTCGAATTCATATGTACGTTTATTCGACGCTCTTACGGTGAAGGAAAACATCGTGATGAAACCTGCACACTCCTGCGAAGACTAACCCGCACTGGGCCAGCGTGGTCGACTAACGCCTAATCGCCCTAATTTAGGGTAGGCTCGAGCCTCTCAGTGGGGACGTGTATGAGCTGTTGTAGATGCTCTAATCCTAATTTTAAAGATCAGCTATCCTTTTCCTTTTTATGACTAATGAATGAGAGATGAATGAACGATAAATGATAACCTAAAATAAGGGAGTAGCTGAAAAACTTTGATTTTTTTAATTCTGATGTATGTACAAGATCCAAATTAGATGTTTTTCAATCACTCTTTTATTTTTAGAAGGAAAAAATTTGACGTACGAACCAAAATTAAAGATAGTAGCATAACTTGCGGAACCCCATTAGAATAGGGAATATGCACATTTAAAAAAAAACATTAATCGAAATATTTCAAGTACCAGATAAACACACAAACACAAATCCAAATATCTTGCTCAAAAAAAAATTATGAGGCTTCAAAGTTGATGGTTAGATAGAGAGGTCCGACGAGACATGTGACGTCATATGTCACGCGGACCATACATCCGCCATAGAAAATTTTGTTTTCGTAAGAGGAACAGATATATTTGTTTAGTAATGTTGTATCTAGTTTGTTTTTCGATCAATTTCGATTCTGTTTTCACTGTCAGTATTCTATTTTTTGTATACTTTCAGATGAACTATGAAAAAAAACTAATATTTTTTTATGCATATTCCCTAATTATTAAGCCGTCTTAAAATAAACCCTTACAATGATGTAATGAATGATATATTAAATTTATTATTTCAAAATGAAGTTGATTAATGATTGTCTGATTAAAATATTACAAAAACAGTAGATAATGAAATTGATTTAATGATTGGTTAAATAATGAAAAATGCAATGAATTCACATGTATGGCATTGATATACTAGGTTAAAAGTGTATGGCATTAAACATGTATGATGATACTGTTTGCTTGATTGACGAGTTGAGTTCGTAGTCTGTGACCCCAAGGCTAATACTGTCTAAACTTGAACAGGCTGAAAAAACTAAAATATTAGTATAAATTGTAAGGACGTCTATGAACCATAAAACTCTAGGGTACAAAACTATATTTATTCCAAATTTCATCAAAATTATTTTATTCATAGCAGTGACAGCATAACAGACAGACTAAAAATAAGTACTTCCGCATCTATAATATTAGTAGGGATGAAAGAAGTTAGTGTAGTGGCAAGTGCCGTTTCTTCCTGCCCAGGAGGTGTCTCCGGTTCGAACCCCACCACGTACCAACGTGTTTTCGAATTTCGAATCCATTCGTACGTTTATTCGACGCTATATTATCTGACACACATTTGTGATTTGCGAAGGAATGCAAAGATTGTGTGTTCGATAGATCAACCATGCGTGGTCTTGAGCCAGATCGCCTGAATCCTGAATTCAGTGTAGACTCGAGCCCCACTGTCATCATCATCATCATCATCATCGTGTGGGTTGTAAGGTCGACAACCGACTTCACAAACCCTGGTGTCAGTGTTATAGAGCCGCCAAAGGCCACTGACTTGGCTCGTGTAACAACTGTGGTAACAACTATTATAGTAGCCGGAACCAACGGCTTAACGTGCCTTCCGAAACACGGCATCATCTTTCTTTTCGGACGATATTCAGCCTGCAATGTCCTAAACAAACTGGGGAAAGTCTCACAAAGAGATATTTGCTTGACAGTGTCCTTACCGGGAATCAAACCCGGAACCTCCGTAAAGGGCGTCGAAATCTCGACCACTCGGCCACGGAGGCTGTTAGGCGGAGCCCAACAATGAGCTGATAACAACATGAATGAATGCATACCAGTATCCCTGTAGCGCTCGTAGCAATGACTCGGGGAAGTATTTGGCGACCAGAGATGCGACAATCACTGCGGCCGACGCCTCTTGGTACTCGCTACTGAAGAATATCAGTAACACTCCTATAGCCTGCAAGTAACATGGGAATGGTGTCAAACCCGCAGCGAAACTTTTAAATTTAATATTAGTCTTGTCACTTTCTGACCCACGACCATGAAAAAGGACAGGCGATTGTCAACCATTATGAGCGCCAAATTTTATAGCGTAAATGTCAAGTTTTGACGTATGCCATGTAATTTTAAACGGCTTGTTTTAGGATCCCGCTTAAAATTGACGTTTGTGACATAAAATTTAACGTTCAAAAGAGCCGACAATCTCCTGTCCTTTTTTATGGTCGTGGGTCAGAAAGTGACAAGACTAATATTAAATTTAAATTTAGTTTCGCTGCGGGAGTTGACACCAATATCAATCAATACTGTAAGACTGTAGACATCATATTGTGTGGGTTGTAAGGACTTGTCGATGATCGACCCCAAAAGCCTGGTGTTTGAGTTGGTGTAGGCAAATAAAATATCTATAATTTAATATCAGTCTTCTTAACCAAACCAATTTCTAAAGAAAAAAAAATTAAATGAAATTGTGACAATTTTAGTGCAATTTCTATAGGTCCGAAACTAGTCAATCATCCAATAGTGAATATGTCAGTTTTTTTATTATTATTAAATTGCATAACATAGTACTTCTAAATTAGCTAAGACCAAGAAAACTTTTGTTACTTAAGTAAAATATTATATTTTTTATTTTTATAAGTAGATATACGTCCCCACCGAGGGGCTCGAGCCTACCCTGATTTAGGGCGATTAGGCCTTAGTTGACCACGCTGGCCCAGTGCGGGTTGGTCGACTTCACACACAACCTTTGAATTTCTTTGCAGGAGTGTGCAGGTTTCATCACGATGTTTTCCTTCACCGTAAGAGCGTCGAATAAACATATGAGTTCGAAATTCGAAAACACATTGGTACATGGTGGGGATCAAACCCGCCACCCAATATCAAAAGGCATCATACAGCCATCAACGAGCCTCCTCCACTTAAGTGGAGGGGTTTGCCATAATCTCCACGCTTGGCAGGCAGGTTGGAGATCGCAGATTAAAAGCTTACTGTATCAGAGAGTGCTGCTGCCCGTTCCCTGTTCAATGTGTAGTCCCTAAGTCGCCTCTTACGACACCCACGGGAAGAGTAGGGGTTGGTGACAAATGTATTCTACTCTGCCGTCACCACACGGCATAAAGCCATAAATAATGTATTTTACGACCATGGATAAAAACTATTTGATTTGAGTATCTTGACCAAGTATCAAAGAAATTACACAACCAGCTTATAAAGCGTACCTGAAGAGTCCACATGACGAGGTTCTTGCTGCGTTCGTCGCTCGGCGGCCCGATGCGGTAACACACCAGGAAACTGATGAAGCTCACAACCAGTGTGTACCAAAAAGTATACGACTGGTGAGTCAGGATAATGTTGCGGATATTGTCCCACACTTGCTGCAGCAAATACACTCCCACCGTCCACCCACTGATCAACACGCCGTATGTTAGAGTCCGCTACAAGAGTAACATAGTAATCAACATTTAGAAGCAGCCTCTGTGACTTAAATTATAGGCCAAATTAGGTACCTGGTAGTCCAAAAAGCAAGATGCTTTGAAAGACTATGTTAAACTGATCATTTCAATTATTTTCTATGGAAATAGTCATATGACCCATGCCAAAAGTCTTTTGGTGGCCGTAAACTTCTAACAAAAGGACTAATGGGTCTGTACACACACAAAACTAACTATAATAAATTTTTGAGTTGATCAATAATAATAATCACACTAATATAAAAGTGAAAATATCATGCCTTAACTACTATACGAATTTGGATTAAATTTGGAATGGAGATAGTTTGTACCCTGGATTATCATATAGGATACTTTTTACGGGGGATAATCTTATTCCCACGGGAAAATCTTACATAATACAAGCGTAGCCGCGGGCGGACAGCTTAGAAATATACTTGGATATCAAATATATTATTTTCTATATGAAAATATATGTGGATGTTTGTTCCGCCTTCACATTGAAAGTACTCAACGGATTTGCATGAAATTTGGAATGGAGATAGTTTGTAACTTGGATAAACACATAGGATACTTTTTACGGGAAAATCTTACACAACGCGAGCGTAGCCGCGGGCGGACCGCTAATACAATAATAAAGAAATACTGGTGCCTGAAATAGACAGGATTCTAGGCTATATCATCCATCCGTTCATGATACTAACCTTAGCAGGCATCAACTTGCTGATATAATATACGAGGACCATGAAGGAGGCAAAGACTCCAACCAAGATGCCACAGATGTAGAAAAAGAAAGGGTTGCCGCTCAAAGCACCCGATAAAAATATTAGTGCAATGCCAAACGTCATCAATAGCACACGCCAGAGATCTATTCCTGGAATATAAAATTTCGAATGAATAATATGCCAATATAAAATTAGGTGAAGTGCTGGTAAGGCATATAATTTTTGGCTTTTGGTACTTATGAACCAAAAATATATTAGATCATTTTGTACATTTTGTCTGTGACATAACTAATTTTGCCAAGCATATAGCAAAACCAACTATTTATACTTACTTATAACTTGTAACTCAAAACTGTGTTTCTGTTTAGTATTGATTGCCATGCATGTTGATGAGAACAAGTGAACTGTTGTAGTTTTTTGGTTTTTTCTTTGAAACGGGTTGACCGCAGACCAGCCATAGCTGTCTTCGGTGTACGTTTTGAACACCTCTTCAGGATTTTTGCCAACATACTGCTGGAAGTCATTGTTTTTGACCTTTATGTGGAACTGGAATAAATGATTAAATATTTTATTAGACATACCAAAAGTTATTCATGAATAAAAGTCTTCTTTATTGTGTCAATGAGCTCAGATCACTTCAAATCAAATATTCTCAGCTCAATACTAAGCCACTAAATACAAATGACCCTGTGACATTAATTTGTTACTTTTGATCTTTGAAATAATTATTTTTTCATAGAATACTGGTTGTCTAAAATGATTAAGGGTATTTTTAAATGATCTGATCACTTAGAAAGCTATCCTTACAATTTATAAATAGATAGTTAAACTTGATAAAGCCTTACTTTTACGGTTTGCCACAAAGAAAGTACGCTTTTAGGTGTCCCGGGGTAGCAGTATATGTCTACTTTTTGTCTCGGCAGTCCATCTCGTTCAATTGTTGTAGGGCCACCCAGCCAGTGCACTGAAAAGTAAAATAATAATACTAACCTAAATTCTATTGCACATACTTCATTAACTAAACTGGAGCTGGTAAGTTAGATTTTTAATTTTTGATACTTAATACTTTTTGTTTTCTTTAGCTATACTTATGTACAAATTCATTTTAAATGTTTTAATACACATGCTACATTTTTTTTTATAACGCGTATAGGCTCCTGCAAATGCGTGGATCATTTTGGAAAACTACTAATACTAGCCTTAGATCAGGAAGCCCTGTTTTTGACGATGTAATTGGTAAAAAAATAAAAGACTGACCATCATAATCTAAAGAAGATACTTGCTGTGTAAACAGCCCCACAAACAATAACAATAGGCTAGGAATTACGTTTCTACAAACTTCCATTTATATAAATCTTCACAAACGGTACAAGAAGAAAGCACGTTACGAATAGGTATATAATTATCCTGTTATTTTATCTCGAGAAGTCTGAAAATTATGAATATTTCTCGTATTTTCGTAAATCCAAGTTCGCCTTCCGCGCAACAACATCGCTTGACAAATGGCTGTATTCCGAATCAGATTTCACGGCTCAAAGTACTGACAGCGATTACTCGCGTACCGATTCAGAAATCGCGATAATACGGCTCATGAGCGAAATCAAAACGAAACGGCGTTTGAGCGCGCTGAAACTGCTTATAACTCAGTCTTGCCAGATGTTGATTACCGTACCAAAACTGGCAAAATTCTAAATTATTATACGTATTAAAAAAGTATCGTACAGCTGTGAAAACAGCACTTTTCACATGGCTAGTACCCAAAATAAGAAAAGGTATGCGAATTTTAAAAAATGGAGATGTAAAAAGGCACTTGAAATTAAAAAAATACAAAAAAGAATGTTTGATATTTATATTTTATCAGATTGCCTATGATATTATCTTATGTATGTATGTGCCTGAGTCAAAACTATCGTAATATATACATAACCTACTCGATACTTTTACTATCGAACATCTGGCAACCCTAACCTACAAAACTGATTGATTTAAAATATTTCAGTAATTTATCTCCATTTCATAATTGAATAACGTGTTTTTAATTTTGTTCAACCAAATAAATATAAGACACGTTAGTTTTACATTTAAACATTAAACATTTAACTTTTAAAAATAAATACACAATATGTCAAAGTCGAATTTGACATTACGCTTACGTGAATTTCGCTCTGGAGCATGGGCGCCGTTAGCGGAAGATGGCGGCGGTCATGACGCAATCCGTGACGTCACAATGGCTGCCGTAATCCCAATGACAGTGATTTGGTATGCGGTTTTGGGTACTCAAAGTGCTGTCAGCGCGATTCGGAACGCAGGGAATGAAAGACAATTAAAATGACCAAAGAGAATATAATGGGTTCAAAATGACAACTATGGGCGCATTCTGAATCAGACTTTCAGCGCTGTCAGCGATGAGAAAAGCAAAAAAAAATGTATGGCTGACAGTGATTCGGAACGCGATTACGGGTACTTTTGTAACGAGGCATTCGTCCTCTTTCCTGTTTTATGACTGGCAACCTTTCTTGCTGGCAGTTTTATCTTTCATTTTATTTTCAAATTTAGATTTCTTACGTTTCGATTTTGTTTTTTTCCTGCCAAATTCTTCACTTCATGTTCAGATCTCCAATAGTTCATACAAAAGCTTTTCTACTATTTTCCTTGACAGTTATAAAATATATTTATATATATATATATATGAATACCTTTTTTTTACGGACTGTGTCCTGGTTATTGCCACATAACCCTCTACAACACTCTTCGTGTAGTGCTCAGCTTCGTGGCGGCTGCCGGGCCACACTTTAGTAGATTTTAGCGCATCTCGGAACGTAGTGATAGACAGGTGTGAAATGAACGAAAGAATGAATGGATGTGGAATGAAGAGAATGAAAAGATTAGTTTACCCCATCTTTGTCACACAAAGAGCAAAATCATATTTATGTCCTGTTGTCAGATATTTTTTTAGGAGTCAAATCTTTTTTTTCTGATTTCATTCATATACACAAAAATATTAAAAATGGCAACTCTTACTTAATTTATCCATTCAATCGCATTTCCATATTATTACGTAAATTCTAACCCCGGCTACTACTGTGCATCTCATAGATAAATCACTTGTGTTAACAGCAAACATGTTCTCCACCGTCTGTAAAGTTGGCCGAGTGGCCACAAGGGCGGTAGCTAACACCCCCCTATCCGAGAAAACACCTTTGGTGGCCGGAGCCCTTGTGAACAAACGTGAATATGCAGCGAAGGCCGCTGCTGGAGTAGCGAACGGTAAGGTGGTGGCCGTTATCGGTGCCGTCGTCGACGTACAGTTCGAAGACAACTTGCCGTCCATTCTAAATGCCTTGGAAGTACAGAACCGCACCCCGAGGCTGGTGCTCGAAGTGGCCCAGCACTTGGGAGAGAACGTCGTCCGCACCATTGCTATGGACGGTACCGAGGGTCTGGTGCGCGGCCAGCCCGTGCTCGACAGCGGCTCGCCCATCCGTATCCCTGTGGGCGTGGAGACCCTCGGCCGCATCATGAACGTTATCGGAGAGCCCATCGACGAGCGCGGCCCCATCCCCACCGATAAGAGAGCCGCCATCCACGCAGAAGCCCCTGAATTCGTGGATATGAGTGTCGAGCAAGAAATCCTGGTTACTGGTATCAAGGTTGTAGACCTCTTGGCCCCCTACGTCAAGGGAGGCAAGATTGGCCTGTTCGGCGGCGCTGGTGTCGGCAAAACTGTACTCATTATGGAACTGATCAACAACGTAGCCAAGGCCCATGGTGGTTACTCAGTATTCGCCGGAGTCGGCGAGCGTACCCGTGAGGGCAACGATCTGTACCAGGAAATGATTGAGTCCGGTGTAATTTCCCTCACGGACAAGTCTTCCAAGGTATCCCTGGTGTACGGTCAGATGAACGAGCCTCCAGGCGCGCGTGCCCGTGTCGCGCTTACCGGTCTCACCGTTGCTGAGTACTTCCGTGACCAGGAAGGACAAGACGTGCTGCTCTTCATTGACAACATTTTCCGTTTCACCCAAGCTGGTTCTGAGGTGTCTGCCCTGCTGGGTCGTATCCCCTCTGCTGTAGGTTACCAGCCCACTTTGGCCACTGACATGGGTACCATGCAGGAACGTATTACCACCACTAAGAAGGGTTCCATCACTTCAGTACAGGCTATTTATGTGCCCGCTGATGACTTGACCGACCCTGCTCCAGCCACCACTTTTGCTCACTTGGATGCCACCACTGTACTGTCTCGTGCTATTGCTGAGCTGGGTATCTACCCTGCTGTGGACCCTCTTGACTCCACCTCGCGTATCATGGACCCCAACATAATTGGAGCTGAACACTACAACGTCGCTCGTGGTGTACAGAAGATCCTACAGGACTACAAATCCCTGCAGGATATCATTGCTATCCTGGGTATGGATGAATTGTCTGAGGAGGACAAGCTGACAGTAGCACGCGCGCGCAAGATCCAGCGTTTCCTGTCGCAGCCTTTCCAGGTTGCCGAGGTGTTCACTGGTCACGCCGGCAAGTTGGTGCCCCTGGAGGAGACCATCAAAGGATTCTCAGCAATCCTGGGAGGTGAATACGACCACATCCCTGAAATTGCCTTCTACATGGTCGGACCCATTGAAGAGGTGGTGGAAAAAGCTAAAACTCTAGCCCAGAACGCGTAAATTATGTAAGAACCAGTTATAGTCAGGCCAGGTAGCAAAACTTTAGAGGACAGGAATGCTTCTGGTCTATTCCTAGAATTAGCATGGGCATGCAATAACACCTCCCACTCTTTTTTCGGTCACTCTTTGCTATAGCTTACTAGCTAAAGTGAAAAAAGTAATGAGAGAATACCTAGGATCTTGGGTTGCGAGCTCGTGGCATTTACAAATTAACTTCCAAGTCTTGTAGTGTTTTGTAATGAATGATATTGATGATCAACATTAATGTATTTCCCTATTTATATTGAATAAAGTTATGCAACTGTTGTTATGTGTGTGGTCTATTAAAGAAAAAAAAATAATTTAAATGAATAAGCTTTTCTTTCTGCATGATTATGTGAATGAAATACCTCAAAATAAATTTTATTAAAACTATGAAACGAGTACAGTCAAAAGTCTGTTGAATTAATGTAACATGACCTTATTTTACGTTACTTTCTTATCATCATAAAATCTAAAATCACGCTCTTGTTCCCAAAGGGATGAGTAAAAGATGTTGAGTTGACAGAGCGCAAACATGGGTTTTACCACATTCATGTTCGACTGCTGGTATCAATACCTAATACACCATTTTAGGTGACGGCCACGGAAAAAATATTATCAAAGAGTATAGGAAAGGGCCCCGTAGACGGTCAAACGGTTTGATTCAGACACGTAAAGTTTGGTTTGACTCAAACCATTTTGATTGTTTACAAAGGTGGTTTGAACGGTTTGTCAAACATTTACATGTTTGATGCAATTTTATATTATTTGGCGTCATCGTATTGGGAGCAATCCCTGTAATGATGACGTCTTTTGTAATTATTAGTTTTTAATAAATAAATAAATTTTGTTGTGTTTGACGCATCAGAAGTGTAATTACGACGGCGGCGTACAGAATTAGACTGCGCAGAGCCGTTTGACAAACCGTTCAAACGGTTTGATCAAACACGTAAGGTTTGATCGTCTCCGGGTTGAACGGTTTGTCAAACATTTACGTGTTTGAAGCATGTTTGATGCAATTTTATATTATTTGGCCTTAATCCATTTTCTAATTATATTCGCACTGGGAGATAAAGAAATGTCCCGTACATTGAATTGCGCGCGATATAAGCGGCGAGCTGTTATAATCGAATTATTGTTTTGATAATAAACTCGTACACAAAATGCACGCTGAGCTCCGGTATACGAATCCATTGCAACTAAATGACGAATGAAATTTTCAATAAATTCCACGTATGACATTATATATTTTTTTGTTATCTACCCTCATTAAGACGATTTATTGATATTTAAAAGTGCAAATACCCTTTTTGGACATCTTGTATTATGAATGTACTAATAAGTAAGATTTTCAGTGAAGTGAACGCAACTGTCATCAAACATGTGTTTTTAGTGGTGCCAGATTCAGCTATTTATGCTATCTAGATTTTCTGTTATGGTAAGCACTGGTCACGCACGATTCACACAGTCACGCTCTAATACTTAATTTTATTTAAGATCGTCAGTCCTTTTCATCTTTTTAAAGATCAAAAAGGGACAGGAGATGACCATCCTAATTGACCGAGTCGGCAATGGACCGAGCGAGCGAAGCGTCTCTGTTTCAGCTTGGCCAAATTTGCTTTTGTATGTCTATCTATTTGTTTGTGGATTTGTTTGTTTGTTTCACTCTACAGGTCGCGTTTCTCAACCGATTCTCGTGAAATTTTGTGAGCAGGTTCGATAAATTAATCGAATTTTTTGTCGAGTCAGTTTTTGGAAATTTTTAAAATGACGGAGTTATGGGGGCTGCCAGCTTACAAGGTCTACCGCTGAGGCTGTTTTCCTCTACAGGTCACATTTCTTAAAATAAAATAAAATAAAACAAAATAAAATAAACTTTAAAAATAAAAAAAAATCAAGGGGTTGGGGATGTTTATCGAGAAAAAAAATTGAAAAGATAATATACAGACTCGCGAGGTCTACAGCTCACAGAGCCACTAGTATTAGAGCTGTCAAATATCGAATTTGAACCCACGTAAAACAACCGACTTAAAAATATCTTAGTCTGACGCTATGCCCTTATTTAATATCATTCGTTCGTCTGAATTCATCACCTCTCTTTCATTGGTCATAAAAACGAAAAGGATAGCTGGATTTTAAAATAAGAATTAGAAGAGGACTTCCCGAATCGAGGCCACTGCCATTGGTGTTATACCATTGGTAATAGAACGGTCACGCTTACCATCCCATAGTACCATCCTGGGGGCCGTTTCACGAAGGTACAAGTTACAAATTACAAGTACAATTCGACGTACATTGCGTAGACAATGAGATAAAACGGTAAGAGCTAACAGTTTAAGCGAATTGGCTACGCAATGAATATCAAATTGTAACTTGTTACTTGTAAATTGTTGCTTCGTGAAACGGGACCCTGGCGAGTTCGTCACTAATTATCTTAGATAAAAAAATAATAGCAATTTTATACTGATTATTGTTACTAACAAAAAATATAAATATATTACTATTATTCTGATCTGACACGACTGGCAGTACTCGTGTTCACAAAAGGGCTCCGAACCCAGAGCCGTTAAACATTATTATAAAAAAAAAAGTCGTGTCTAGGAACGAACGAACAAAACAACCTTGTTCGTTCCTAGAGTCGTGTTGACTTTTGACATTTTGCAAAATCAGGAGGTTATCTTTTTATTTTGGCAAAATACGTCCAATCTAGACGTGAAGCCACTTAAAAAAAAAAAAAATACGTCTTTTTCTTATTCGGACAAGGAAAAAAAAAACTAGAGACGATGGCTGCATGGCGGATGCCTTTGCCTGTTCCTGTAAAGGACAAATAAAAAAAAAAAAAAAAAAAAAAAAATATCTCTTTACTTTTAGAACTATCAATTTTAACGCGTAAAATACCGAACATTTAGACACCTGACTCGAACAAATGTCTCGGAATGGAAATCTCAATAGCTTGGTATGTTATCTATCATAATGTTATACAAGCAATGATATAATATCATTGATTATAACCATCTAAGATTACAACTCACCTTTTGTGTTAAATTTATTTATTTCTTGTATTACCTACCTACACTTATTACTCTATAGGTTAGAGGCTATAATAAAATTTTTGAAATATCTACGTGTAGTAAGTGTTTCATTCAGCTTTTTGCTGATATCTGATTCAGATCAGGTATTTACATACCTACAAATGTCTTTAATACTCAGGTATTTACATACCTACAAATGTCTTTAAATCACCAATCCAATCTATTGTAGGTAAAAACTGGTAAAAACATTCATAAGAATATTCTTTACACAGCAGAATGGGACTGAGACGCCTTGTCCATGTCCCTCGATTTGCGACTGGGACGTGCCTCTACCGACCGATGTTCAGGAGAAGCTCCCTCATAAATATGCAGCCCTGGTACTCAATAGACCAATCACGCAGAGCGAAAAGTTCTTGAACAACTTCTGGAATGATGGTAAATATATACAGTTCTAATACCAAAAAAATATATAAAAAAGAAGGAAATTAAGTTTTCCTATTTCTTATTAATTATATTTCTTTAAATTTTTGCTGTCAACTAAGGACTGATCTTTAGGGTGTACTCTTTGGGGTGTACATGAACTGATCTCAGCAACTTCTTTATTATAACTGTTTTTTCACATCACATCAAACTAATATTATAAAATGTGAAAATATATTTGGATGTATAGATGTTTGTTCCGCTTCCACACAAACTTAAACTACTCAACGGATTTTGAAGAAATTTGGAATAGAGATAGTTTGTAACCTGGATTAACACAGGATTATTATGGGAAAATGTCTTATTCCCACAGGAAAATATTACACAATGCGAGCATAGCTGCAGGTGGACCGCTATTCTAAAATAGACAATATTATTTTTTTACAATTTATACACCACTTAAAACAAAGTTATTTAAATTCCACCTAATTTAACCAAATAATACAGTACTTTGTAAATGACAGCTTATAAATTGAACTGTTAGTAACTTTACATTTCATTATTTGCATTACATAAATGATTGTAACATGTATTGTTTAACTGGCATATTATCATTATAATGACGAAAAACAATATTGTTATTAGCTTTGGTAAGAATATCAGTGGACGGAGGCACAAGACAATGGGACTTGTTATTAAATAAGTTGTCAACGGATGCACAGAAGAACATGAAACTACCTGACCTGATCACAGGAGATTTTGACTCTATAACAGAAGAAGTACTAGAAAAATACAAAAAGAAAGGTTGTAAGGTGATTTTAAAGTTAACACTAGCTTTTAAAAACATTTCATTTATCACAACATTGACACATTTAATAAAAGCAGTTGTTAAAATGCATTTGAAATGCAATGAATAAAGTTATTCATTAATTTTCATGAAATATACTTCTCATCAAAAATGTGTATACACACACAATATACACTTTTGAACAATAAAATACAATATATACACATTTTTCTGTTATTCCTTACAAAACATAAACTTACAAGGTGCTTCGATTTTTTTTTGAGAAGTATATTTATTTAAAGAATGCATGAATGCTATATATTTCTGCAAACTTCTTATATATGTAATAACATATGTAAAACAATACATTTACATTCTTGTAACTTATTTTTATCTTTCCTTTTTTTTTATAAAGCATGCAACCTTTCATATTACATGTACATTAACTTGCTGTACTTAATATTTGTTAAATATAAATCGTAGAATAATAATAATGAACACATGATTTTAGATTGTGCACACACCTGATCAGAGCTACACTGACTTCTCAAAAGCTCTGATGGAACTACAAAATCATTGCCAACTCAACAATATTGAGGTAAGTCTGGACAGTCTATTGTTACGTACAAGATAGAAGATGTTGAAGATCTTCTTTTCCACTTCTTTACAACATGCAAATTACATTCCAAATACATCAATAGTATTTTGACTTTTAAAATTATTTTCATGTATGGTAAAGGAGTGCCTTTTGTTCACAAAAAAATGTTAGTTCTTTATTAGAGTTCATAACATTTTTCCTTATAAATTACATCCTTAATAATCCACTAAACATATCACTAATACTAACAAACAGTCACATTTACTAACTTCATTACAACTAATTAATAGTCACCTAAATTAGTTTTTATATTTGTATTTATTTTGTTAGATAACTGTGGTATGGTAGATAAATATACACTTCCCATCTTTAGTTGTAGTGCCATCATCATACGTAGTTTTAAAGTTGTCTATAAATAGTATTTTCAAAATAATACTAGTGGCTCTGTGAGCTGTAGACCTCGCGAGTATATATTTTTTTCAAAATGGCAGATTTTTTTACGTTATCAACCCTCATATAATAACTCCGTTTATATTTATTAAACCTGCTCATACAATTTCACGAGAATCGGTTGAGATACGCGACCTGTAGAGGAGAACAAACAGACAGATGGACATACAAAAGCAATTTTAGCCAAGCTGAAATGAAGTCGCTTTGCTCGGCCAAAAAACGTCGATACTAACATCTAAAACTGTATTTTATTATTATAATCAGCCTGTAATGTCCCACTCCCACTGCAGGGCAAAGGCCTCCCCATTGTTCCGCCATTCCTCCCGGTCCTGGGCAATTTCCCACCAGTCCAGTCAACAGGCGTTTAACTCGTCTCGCCATCCTTTTCGGGGCCTGCCTCGGCGTCGGTTCCCGTCTTGGGGAGTCCACTGCGTGACGACTCTCGCCCACCGTTCTGAATGCATGCGGCTTACGTGCCCGGCCCAGTCCCATTTTAGTTACGCAATTTTGCGGCCCAAATCAGCTATTTTAGTATGAGACGTCGTAGGGCTAACATAAATAGCATCTTTGTGTTTACAGAAGAGGGCGATACGTTCCATATATGAATTCCGTGGTCGCGATTGCCTGAGATATTTTTTTAAAGAAATTGATATCCTCACAGTACATATTTGAAAACATCTTGTAGGTCCGGAAGAACAAAACGCTATTTCCTAAGAATTCTGATATGCATAATATACCTAAATACTAGAAATAAAAATAAAATAGCGCACCCAAAGTTTAGACTGTGTAAGGTTAACAATTCATTCATGGGGAACTGTATTCGCTTCTATAATAAAATACCAGATGATATTGTAAATCTGTCCGATAGCCAATTTAAAACTAAAATTAAAAAATATTTTATGTTCTAAGGCCTACTATACGATAAATGATTCCTTAGATGATAAAAATTTCTGGTCAACTGTTGTTCCAAATCAGCAGAGTAGATTGTAATTTATGACTTATGTATGATTCTTTATATATTTAAAAGAAAAGTACAAAAGGTATGATTCCTGTGGAGTTTCTTCTGGCCGTTCTTCTCTACAGCGAGCGTACACTGGTAGTGAACGTGCCATCCACGATAGCTTTGAGATCGAAAAATGATTTGTAGAAATCTTAATTCAAATAAAATATTTTTGATTTTGATTTAGAGTAGTGTTCCTAACACGATCTCAGTTTAACACGTAGGTAGGATGCTACGTTCCATAGCTCTCTGGCAAACCTTGAGTTTGGACTTTCGCTGATTACCGAGTGAGCAAGTTTGCGAACCGTAGGTTAGGGCAGGCAGGATGTACAAGCACATGTCGAAAAGTTTGCGCTTCAATGAAAGGGGCAAGTCTTCCAGGCGTTATCGAAAAACTGTATAATTATTTTTTTATATAGGCTTTATTCGTCCCACTGCTGGGCAAAAGCCTCCCTTTTTTCTCTCCACCGATCTCGATCCAAGGCCACTTCACTCCATTACTCCTCGAATGTGTCCAGGTCATCTCATCCAGGGTACCCACTCAGTGGTGGCTCTGGCCCATCATGTCCGGATGCATCCTGCACATATGACCCACCCATTCCCTTTTAGTTTCGCGGCTTTCTAGCAAACATCAGTATAAAAAATAAAAATAATAATTTTAACCTGTAATTTCTTGGTCTCTTTTAGGTCGACCACGTCATGGTGTTAGGTCAAAGTTCAGGTCGCCTAGACCAAATACTGGGAAACATACAAACCTTGTTCCTAGTCAAAGAAAAACAGCTGCTGGGGCCGAAAATCAAGGTTTATCTCATAACAGACGATGCGGTATCGTGGCTACTGAGGCCTGGGCAGCACGTTATTAAAATTCCCAAAGAAACTAGACTCCACAAGAGGGCTTGGTGTTCCTTAGTGCCTGTTGGAGAGGCCTGTGAGAAAGTCACAACCACTGGGTTGAAATGGAATTTGGGTGAGGATTTGAACTTCAAACGTCATGTAAAATCAATAACATTATTATGGAGGTTCTGGCTTCAAGGTTAAACATCAGCTGCAGTAGCGCCACCAAATGATAGATGATAGATGGAATTGAAATAAATAATTTACTTTTTGTCAGAGACTTCGATCGAAATTATTATGTGTTTAACGACAATAGAATGGTGTAAGTCGTAACTGTTAAAAATGGAAATTATTGATTATATTTAGGAAACTATAACTAAAATATATTTGTAACCTTTCTAATGTCGTTAAACAAATAATAATTTCGATCGAAGTCACTGACAATAAGTAAATGATTATTTCAATTGGTAACGCCCTTGCGAGTGGATGGTGGGACCTTGTAGTCAAACTAAAAATATTGTTTGTGAAATTGTCCCTAGTTTGTTACTAACCTCTTTTATTACCTACTAATTTATTATGGACTTGTAGTCAGATTTTTTTTTTGTAAGCACATTGTGGGCCGAATCACCAGCTGGGCCCCGTTTCACGAAACAACAATTTACTAGTAACAAGTTACAATTTGATATTCATTGCGTAGTTAATTTGCCTAAACTGTAAGGCCTTATCGTTTTAATCTTAATGTCTACGCAATGTACAGTCACGGAAAATGATTGTTTAGCAGGTTAATGATGTCTTAATGTCTTCGTATTATATGTATAGAAAAAGGAGACGGCAGATATTGTTTTTTTTTAGAGATCGCGCCTCGAAAGACGTTTTGTTTTTCCCTTCAGATAAAAGCTACCTATCTTTGTTTCATACTTACTTTGCGGGACTTCTTTGGTGGTTTTTTTTTTTAAATAAATGGCTTCACGTCGATATGTGACGTATTTTGCCAAAGACAACGTTTTGACTCAACATAACACAAACGAGAAGAATTCGAACTTTATCATTACAAAAAAAAAATATTGTCACATTTGACAATTCATATGATGTGACACATATAAACAACGAATTCACATAAAATAAACGCTATTTTATTTCGGAAAGACGCCAATCGCCATTCAGGAAAAAGATTGATTGATTATTAATTATAATAAATAGTTGGAAATAAAATAGCCGCAATCATGGTTCCACAATCATCCCGAAGATCAAGTCATACGATGGCCAGCCAGATCTGCCGACCTCAATCCTATCGAGAATTTATGGGGATTAATGGTCCAAAGATGGGATCATCGCAACGAAATGAGGATAGATTTACTAGAAAATCACTGCATGGAAATATGGGAAAATATTCGTGGAACAGATTTATGCACCGGTCTTGTTCAATCTATGCGTTGGCGACTTCAAACTGTAATTGATAACAATGGTGCATATACCAGGTTTTGAAGAAATTAAATGTTTATAAAACGTCTGCAACTGAAATTAACATCGCAAAAGTAAAGAAAATAGTGACTGAAAATCCTCATTTAACTTTGAGAGTGATAGCTGCCGAACTTTCTGTATCTCACGAGCCATTTTAACTAATCATTTGGGTATGAAACATGTTGCCGCTCGGCTAGTCCCAAAAGACCTGAATTTTCTCCAAAAACTCAATCGCATGAGAGTCGCTAAGGACATGCTAGAACGAGTCAATTCCGACCCAACATTCATGAAACGCATTGTTACTAGTGACGAGACGTGGGTTTATGAGTTTGACATGCAAACTAGTCAACAAGCTTCGAAGTGGCGCCTTCCAACTGAACCGAAACCGAAAAAACTGAGAATTCGCGGCGAGAACTGAACTCAAGTTTAAAAAATGTTTTAATGATTGGATTATTCGTTGGCGTAAGTGTATCGTTACTGAAGGAGCATACTTTGAAGGTGATAAAATAAATTTGGATGAATAACTAATTTTGTGTATTATTGATCTTTTCCCGGTACTTTCTTGACAGAGTAGTATATTATAGTCATTTCTTGAAATAAAAAGTAGCTAAGTAACTTGTTATAATATCAGCTATCTGCCAGTGAAAGACCCAATAAAATCGGTTCCGCTGATTATGAAACTATAGGCTACATGATATCTAGCTAAGCTAACCAATAGTTTGTTTTTCTGAGTACCTATCCAACATGTCAATTCGTAAATTATCGTCTATCTTCGTAAAAGTTCGAGTATCCAGTATTATACGACCAAATCAAAAAATCTTTGACCTGCCAAGCAATCATTTTTCGCGACTGTACATCGAATTGTACTTGCAATTTGTAACTTGTAGCTTCGCGAAACGGCCCCCTTATTTAACTGATTATCTTATAAGTAAGAATATCTATGGAAAGAGTCATTACACGACCATTTCAAAAGCCATTTGAAATCAGAAAAGTTTATTTGTTGGACATCACAACACAGAACACATACATAAAGAATAGTACATAATGCAACAGAAATATATCACAGTACAAAAACAACATACAAATTTTTCCCCCGTGTTGCGACACCCAGACAAAAGGGGCCTCACTCAGCAGCCTAGCGAGGTAGACTACGGCGCTGATCTTCCGTGAGCCCTGTAGAACGCGGCACGGACGAACATCATATGCCTACTTGTATAGGTAATTGTTATCTATATAATATAGAAATAAATAAAGCATAATAAATAGCAATATTAACTGAAATAACGTTTATAATATTAACTGATTTAAATAATATAAATAAAATAAAACGCTGTGTTATGTAATACGTATGACGCGCCCTGCCACCACCGCTCCAGTGTGAAAGAGCCGGCGGCGGGCGAAAGGGATATAGAGAAAACTGATAGTAAATAATTAAATTGAAATGGTTAAGAAAGTACCCCTACAAAAGCTATGATACTACAGGTAAAATTGATCATGTAGAAGGTTGTAAAAACTAACCTTTATTATATCGTGCGCAGTTTGAGCATCCTTACTATTCACATTTATCACTAAATATCAACACTTAATCACTCATAAAACAACATTCAATGTAAAACAATTAAATGAAAACTTTCACAAAATTGGCGCCAACCACAAATCGATATTATGTTTCTTTTTATAAGCATAATTACGGAGAAAAGGCTCTGGCGGACATTCAGCCTCTACGAATTCATTCTTTGTTAAACCGAGATAATTTTATTTTTATAATTAAAATATTACTGGCTGATAATATTTTTGATACAATTTGTTGAAATAAAAAATATAAAATTCTCTTTGTATGAATCGATTTAAATATTTTTTAGTGTCAAAATTATCCTGGCTGAATAATAATTTTGAAGACCGTAGGAATTAAAAAAATACTGTAATAAAATCCCACTAGTGCGGTAAAACGCATTTACCGCACAGTTTACTGCCTTCGTAAGTTAAATTTTCGAGCAAGGTGTATTGAAAAATATAATAAATAGGTATTGTTATTTGCTGCTAAATAACATAGTTATCCCCTGGTGTCCAAATAAATGGTTGGGGAGGCCTACGTCCAGCAGTGAACTGCAAAAGGCTGATTGATTGATTGATCGACCAAATAATCCTGTCATCAGAATTTTCAAGCTGGTATATGAACTCTGACTTGGCTTGACGATTGCTAACTGCGATAGCCGGAACCAACATGCATTTCGAAACACTGAAACACTCTAACGATCACTCTTCTGTACCATGACCGCTTCATTAAAAATGCGCAATAAAAAGTTAATATAATAAAGATATTTCGGTCTTCATTTGTTCAATTATGTTTCTTTTTTTTCAGATGGCCAGTCGTTACGGTTTGGCGATTTGGTCAGCACTTCAAACACTTTTGATGGCTCGGAGAACGTGGCAGTGGAATGTAGTCACACCCTACTTTGGTCTATGAGGATACCCAGCGTATTTAGTAAGTGTTATTTTTAAATACGTATACTTAGTGTCGGACTCACTCATCCTCTTACGGTGAAGGAAAACATCGTGATGAACACTCCTGCGAAGAAGTTCAAAGGTTGAGGGTGAAGTCCGACCAACCCGCTCTGGGCCAGCGTGGTAGACTAAGGTCTAATCGCTAATAGAATAGAATAGAAAACTAATTTAATAGGGGATCGGACTGTTCCTAAATTTACCATATTTTATGATTTATTTTTAAAATATATATATATTAGTAGCAGACGATTCGCGAAGAAAAAAACAGAATCGGTTGAAAAACGAATTTACAGTGATTATTTAAAGTTTCAATATGTCTGTCTCTTTCAAAAACGATTTTTTGTATGGAGATTATATGGCGGCGTTACTAACAAATGACGTCACGAGTGGGTATGTGCCTCTCTATCTAATCTTGAATTTCAAACCTTTATAACTCGGTCAATTTTAAAGATAGAGCAAAAATTATTTTAGTGTTCGATTGCAGAAACTAAGAAGTTTAAATTTATAAAACATAAAAAAGTAGTCCGATCCCCTATTATCTACATAGATAAATACCTCTATAGTAATATTCATTCAGGACAGATACACATAAATTACCCTGTAAAATACAACATACTTATACTGGTATCCCCTTTGCCTTGATTACTTCGGTGGGGACGTTTATGCGCTGAAGATGACCTAGTGTCGGGGTTTAGTTTGGTGTAGTGGCTAGAACCGTTGTTTCCAGTCCGAGATGCGCTGGTTTGAACCAATGTGTTTTGAATTTCGAGCTCATACATGTTTCCGCGCTCATATGCGTTTTATTCGACGCTTTTACGGTGAAGGAAAACAGCGTTAGAAAACTTACATACACCGGCGATAAACTTCAAAGGTTGGTTGTGTGTGGGGTGTACCAACTCGCACTGGGCCAGCTTGGTTGACTACGGCCTGGTCATCTTAATTCAGGGTAGGCTTGAGCCCCTCGGTGAGGGAGGACGCATGTGGCAGCATCGCAACTTCGCGGTCAACATAATAAATTGATAGATACAAAGAAACTGTCAGTACGCAGTTCGCGCGACAAGCCTGATTACATAATAACGGTGCTCTTTTATTAGTTGAAATTGGACTACATCGATCTGTCGGTCGGTATTTTAATTATGCTCTTGTAATAAGAGCGTAAATTAAAAATCAAAACAGTATATAAAAAAAGTATAAACAAACACGTGACGACGTATTTTTTTTAACGGACTATTTATTTATTTATATTTATTTTTTATACTAAATTGATTAGCTGGCGGCGCGGTGTATGAAAGGGACAACTTTTTCTGTCGTCCGAGAGCCCATGTTTCTTGGGGAAAATTATTCATATTAATTATTTATCGGGTATGTTGATCCTTTAAAATAGTGTCAGCTAATTTATTTACACCTTATATAGCGGGCGCGGTCTCGTGGGGGAGCGGAAGACTCGTACGCCTTATATAGCGGGCTAACCTAGCTTTTCATATGTCTTTGAATTTAAAAATCATGTACATTTATTAAAGTGAAGAAGGCACAGCTTCCAACTTACCTCGGACACTATCTCTAACGGTTTAACGTGCCTCCCGTAGCACGGAAGACACTTGTTTGGTTGCTTAACATCCAGTAATCGATCAGCATGATAAGTTAATCTTACGTAAGTAATGTTTTCATTGTTTCAGGTCTGTAGCAATAATTTATACGTAGTTATTCTAGGTGTGAATCAACTTAGTGCAACAGTAATAATATGCTTTACTATATGTAATGTAAGTAGACTGACGTACTTATTTATTTAACATCGACGCTTACTTTTCTGCAATTTACTTATTACTTGTCATAATAATAATATTATAAACACTTTTGGGTTCGAAATCGTGGTAATATTCCTGTAGATACTAGATATGTGTGTTATTAATAATAATAATATTGTAAAATCAGTTTTATAATCTGTCTAAAAAATTCAAAAATCTATAGTTAGGATACGCTCCTAAAATTGTTTGTATTTTTGCCGCTACCTGTGCTGTTTAAAAACTGAACAGATAAATAAAAAAAACTTGTAAGTACAATTTAGTTTTCCACAATATAGCGTGAGGATGTTTTTGTGGTCAGCCTTTTTATAACTATGGCAATCTTTAATCGTAATTTGATCAAAGTTATTATTACATACATAGTACAGTACAATACAACTGATTTCGCAATATTATATGCACCACATTATTGTTTATGCAGCTTGTTTTTTTTTTACACTTTTATGTATACGTATGTAGTTAGTTTATATATTTTGATTATGTATTTTAGATTTATAATCTGTAGCATTAAATTTACATAGTTTTGTTCCCGCCGTGTAGTGATAGTACCCGTCAAACTGAACAACTTCACGAAAAAAAAATTCCTGCGACAAAAAAATTTTTGGTCTCCATACAAAATGGGTCGGTCGGGAGTCTCACTTTGTATGGAGAGACCAAAAATTTTTTTGTCGCAGGATTTTTTTTTTCTCGTGAAAAGTTGTTCAGTTTGACGGGTACAATCACTCACTACACGGCGGGAACAAAACGATGTAAATTTCACGGTGTATATCTTTTTGTACAAAGATACAATGTATTGTATATACCTATATTGTAGATGTAAACATGGATAATTCCAGTACTGCCAGTAGCAATAAAGTAAAATGTATTTGCTGTTACTATTTTAATTTGATTTTAAAGCAAGCGTGATATCATCAACAGCTCATGATAGGCTCGAGCCCCACCGAGGGGCTCGAGCCTATCCTGAATATACCTAACTAAACAATACAATAATAACAATATTCCCTCATTACCATATCATACATACATAGTAAGTTCAGATGTTTTTAAATAATCTAAATTAATATCATTATTATACTAAAAAGTCAGTTAAAAGACGTGTTAATTAAATCAATGACAGGATGGAGAGGTCTCTACTTAAAGGAAGTCTAGACTAGACGTTCTAAAAAAAAACTAGTGTAGTCGGGGTATGGTATGGATAGCATAGCGTAATGTTTAGATAGACAGATAGATAAAAACTTTATTGTTATACTAAACACAGACAGCACAAATATTACAAAATTAAAATAACATCACAAAATACAAACAAGTAATAATTTACAAAATAAGAATTTACACGAAAAACGAAATGAGAAAGTAATAATCAGTAAGCCCCACTCATTTCGACACGTAACCCAGGCAAGAAACGCTAGCCAGCGACTACTCGCGTCAACTTGTGCAGAGCTGCACCGTGCTGTCTGCATGAAGCAAAACAAATGGTGCTGACTCAGCATGTGCTGCTCTACCATCAGTACTCAAATCAACGGCCCGTTAAAATCCACTGCTGGACTATAAGCCTCCTCCACTTAAGTGTTTGGTTTTGCCATAATCTCTACGCTTGGCAGGCGGGTTGGAGATCGCAGATTAAAAGGTTACTGTATCAGAGAGCGCTGCTGCCCGTTCCCTGTTCAATGTGTAGTTTTTATGTTAGCTTTCAATCATCTTTTATTATGCGCACGGCCAAGGAGTGGAATTCTTTGCCTGCTTCTGTTTTTCCGAGTGCTTATAACCCAAGCATTTTCAAAGTTAGAGTGAACAGGCACCTTCTGGGCGAACTCGTTCCATCATCGACCGCATCTCGTCCCTCGCGGACCTGATTGTGGTCAAGAGTAAGCCTAACTAATAAAAACTAAAAAAAAAGTCCCTAAGTCGCCTCTTACGACACCCACGGGAAGAGTAGTGGTTGGTGACAAATGTATTCTACTCTGCCGTCACCACACGGCGCACCATCAGTACTGCAGCGCTGATATTTTGTCAGAACCATTGCGTGTACGCAGTTCGCGGAACAAGATCAAGTTATCGAAAATTAGAAAAACTTCCTCTTGTGATAATACAATACTTACATTATTATGGTTCGGCTAGTATACTTTTGCGTCGTCTTTTTTGGTCCATACAGCACGAGAGTGGAATGCTCTTCCGGCGTCTGTGTTTCCGGAGTCATATAATCTTGGTGTATTCAAGGCAAGAGTGAATAGGCATCTTTTGGGTGAGCGTGTATCATCTTCGACCTCGTCATCACTTTCCATCAGGTGAGACTGTGGCAAACGCGAACCTATTTTACATTAAAAAAAAAAAAACAAAAAAAAGTTGTCAAAATTCTGGATATTTCTCGTTTTATTTTTAAAAAGTTATTAATTTCATTTTACCCAAGCATTTTACTCATTAGGTAACGTACTTTCGATATCAGTTTAAAGTTTTTTGATATCTGTAATAAGTTACGGAATAATCGCCCGGGCACACTTAACGATTACACCGTGAAGGTCCTAGGTTTGGCACCGACCACGTATTAATTCAATCACATACGTAAGTATATCATCATCAACGGCCTGTTACAGTCCACTGCTGGACTATGAGCCTCCTCTACTTAAGTTGAGGGTTTTGCCATAATCTCCACGCTTGGCAGGCGGGTTGGAGATCGCAGATTAAAAGGTTACTGTATCATAGAGCGCTGCTGCCCGTTCCCTGTTCAATGTGTAGTCCCTAAGTCGCCTCTTGCGACACCCACGGGAAGAGTAGGGGTTGGTGACAAATGTATTCTACTCTGCCGTCACCACACGGCTAGTAAGTATATACTTACCGTATATTCATTCAACACAAATAATTTTAAATGTTTTTAAGTTGAAGAAAAACAACGTGAAAAGTCGTAAAGAAACTGTTTTTTTTTTCGAACACGAAAAAGTACGTTCAACTCATATTACTAGCTGTTAACATAAGTTAAACTGTTTGTTAAAAGGTACCTAAACTACCTTGTCACATTTAATTATCTAAATAGATTGCTCACGTTCACAAAATATGGCCAATTTAAAGTAGTAATTGGGCACTCACGGTCGGATATACAGGTTGTTAATTTTTTTGTTTTAATAAAATGTTTGGCGACAATATAAAGTACTCCAGAAATTTTTATTTATTTATTTGAACAAAGTATGAAATTGGTAGTTTTGTGGAAATCCTTGGATCAGGCCTTTTTCCAGCTTCTTCATTGTATGGGTTGTAAGGTTTACAAATGCCGACCTCACAAACCCTAGTGTCAGTGTTCAATAACCGCCATCGAAGTTCACTGACTTGGCATTTGTAACCCTGTCGTATGTAGAAGCCGGACCCACAGCTTAACGTGCCTTCCGAAGCACGGAATAATCTTCTTTTCAGACAATAAAGTGATTGACCCTGCAATGTGCTAACCAAACTGGGGGAAATAGTATAACAAAGACATTTTTTGTTTCTCTATCGGGATTTGAACCTGAAACCTTTGTAATGAGAGTCGAATCACAGAATAATTGGTCGAACGTTCGACCACTGGCCTACAGAGGCTGTCAAGTTTTTCCAACAAGCAGTGGACTTCTTTATAGATGATGATTATGATGATGACAATAAGCTAAGAGTCTGGACATTAAAGAAAGAGAGGCTGGACATTAACGCCGTTATTAAGAATTCAAAAAATAATTTCTACACAGTGTTATCACGAAATCTGGTCCTATATTATCCTAGTCCTATATCCTATATGATTATAAATATAAGATTATGTAGAATATGGGATTTATCTATTACCGCAAACCAGAAAAAATACTTGATTTTTCAGTGTTGATTAAAACCCAAAATGGCTAAAAGTCACCCATCTTCTTTAACAGGACAGTTGTGTGAATGTGATGGCATTTTTATTTTAAAACACTTTCTTTGTTACGTGAAATTACGTCATTATGATAATTTATGTCTTGAAAGGCATTAATTATGCATTCCAATTATGATGATTCACAGTTGTGTGTACAAATATATATACATATACACCGTGAAATTTACATCGTTTTGTTCCCGCCGTGTAGTGATAGTACCCGTCAAACTGAACAACTTTTCACGAAAAAAAAAATACCTGCGACAAAAAAAAAAATTCTCCATACAAAGTGAGACTCCCGACCGACCCATTTTGTATGGAGACTTTTCGTGAAAAGTTGTTCAGTTTGACGGGTACTATCACTATACGGCGGGAACAAAACGATGTAAATTTCATGCTGTATATAACGTGTACCAGACAGTGCAGCACTTGTATCCTTTAGATATAAATACTTTGTGCATTGCTTTATACATTTTAGCAATACTTTGTGGAATGGACTACACACTGAATAGGGAACGGGCAGCAGCGTTGATTTGATTTTGATTTTGTGAAATGGAAATGAGACTGCTAAACTTTCGCGCACGCACACACGCACACACACACACACACACATACGCACACACACAGAGGAGCTGTTGACTGGTTAGTGGACAATACATACAATAGTAACGTACTGTTTATAAAACCCGACCCCGAGACGTAAGTCGTAGGGCTAACCACTCAACAGTTCCTCTCCTCCTCCATCCACACGCACACACATAGGTACACACTTATTTCTTACCTTAATTTTTCAGTGCTTTTGTTCACCCAGCTCCCGTGATGTTTTAGACGTTTTAGTGTTAGTTGTACTAACGTTACTACTAAGCAGGAATACAGACAGCCTTCTTATTGTTATGGAAGAGCGGGGCCTCCAAACACAGGCAATGTTTTGCTTAAATGGAGACCCCATCTTACTAGTAATTTAAAACTTTTTCAAAAATAAATTATCTTTTATCTTTTTATCTCTTTTTTTTTTTAAACTTTACAATTTCTGTGACACGTATAAAACAAAACTAACTATAAACACTTTTAAGTTTTCGCGGTTGTTAATTGACCGAGCGAGCGAACCGTCTCTGTTTCAGCTTGGCCAAATTTGCTTTTGTATGTCCATCTGTTTGTTTGTTTCACTCTACAGGTCGCGTTTCTCAACCGATTCTCGTGAAATTTTGTGAGCAGGTTCGATAAATTAATCGATTTTTTTTGTCGAGTCAGTTTTTGAAAATTTAAAAAATGACGGAGTTATGGGGGCTGCCAGCTTACAAGGTCTACCGCTGAGGCTGTTTTCCTCTACAGGTCACATTTCTTAACCAATAAAATAAAATAAAATAAGATAAATAAAAAAAAAGTAAAATTAAATTAAATTAGAAATAAAAAAAAATCAAAGGGACGGGGATGTTTGTCGAGAAAAAAAAAAATTTGAAAAGATATATACAGACTCGCGAGGTCTACAGTTCACAGAGCCACTAGTATTAATATCGTAACCTGGTAGATATGTGTTTGTGTGCTATCAAAACTAATTAACATAACGTAAAATTGCTCAGAAGGTCGACTTTTGTTTCTCGATTTATAAAAGTTCTCAAAATATATATTTTTAAATAAATAGACTCAGCCAGCTAAAAAAAAACATTGAGAATTCGGAAAAGTTTGATAACACATTGAATAGTAAATCGTATTTGAGTCGTTATCATGTTTTTTTTTATTATAACTCATAGTTATTTTTCGGTTTGATTAATCTATTTAAAAAGTCATGAACTTATGATACTCATACTTGTATAAATATTTGCAGGGTTAATTTATCATATTTAGGAAATAGGGGATCGAACTGTTCACCATATTTTATGAATTATTTTTAAAATATAGATTAGTAGCAGACGATTCGCAAAGAAAAAGACAGAATCGGTTAAAAACGAATTTACAGTGATTTTTTAAAGTTTCAATATGTCTGTCTCTTTCAAAAACGATTTTTTGTATGGAGATTATATGGCGTTACTAACAAATGACGTCACAAGTGGGTATGTGCCTTTTCTGTCTAATCTTGAATTTCAAACCTTTATATCTCGGTCAATTTTAAAGATAGAGCAAACGTTATTTTATTGTTCGATAGCAGTAACTAAGAAGTTTGGATTTATATAATAAAATTTAAAGTAGTCCGATACCCTATTGGGACTCGAAAGTAAGTTTTTTTTAAAATTTTTATTTTTTTGCCAAAATGTAAATAAAAGTCAAGAATTACTTGCGGACTCCGCACTAAGTAATCCTGTGTCGCGGCAGTCCAATATGTCAAAAAGTGACGAAAAAATATTTTCCCTTAAAAAGTTAATGACTTGTCTGGAATTAATTGAGTTAATCATATTCATATTGTAATTTGTCTACCCATGTCACTAGGGTAAAGTTTTTTTTTTACTTTGTACATGAGCGGACGAATAATAAATGTTTTTATTTTTTATTTTATTTATTTATGAAAAATATATGTAGTCTTTAGAAGTTGAAATACACAATACTACTTATTTAGTAAAATTAAGTATTCTGTATTGTAGTAGTTAGGTATCATCATCATTTAGGTATCTCTTTCTAAATGTACTTAGGTAGGCAGATACCTAGATCCTGAATCAGTTACTAATTAAATATGCAATAGCGCCTGATTTATGATCAGCAAGCAATTATGAAGACACTCATCAGGCATTGAGCTGCGATGAAGCGCCATTGTTTGAACTTCGACAAGACATCACCTCACGCAACTTCTACTTTAAAACAACATTTATCAACCTTAAACACAACGGTGTAAGAACGTCTTAATGTTGAGTTATACGTAGTAGAGGAGGCTGCGTGCGCGCATCACAATGCTGCCAACACAACGCGACGATCACGAGATACCTCTCATCTCGACACCCTTATCATCAGCTGATGTGACAATCAACGCCGCACGATACGGCAGATACACGTTTTTACAGTGAAGGACCGTCTCTGATTCAAGGTAAGTTTATTTCTTTAAGTAGTTTAGAGAGCTATTTGTTTTGAAGCTTTAATGAGGCTAGGCTTCGCAGGTAGTTATCGTTAAGTTAGTGTTAGATTAGATAAAAGACCTTTATATTCTAATTCTGAAGCAGCAATATGTCAAACGTCTTTATCAAATTTCCTCAAACTTCTGCATTGAATATAGAAAAGAGGTATGTAAATGTAAATGGCGTAACAAAACGAAGAGAAGTAATGGCGTCAACAAACAGTTGGTCACATCACGAAGCTGAAGTCACATGTTCGGTAGCACCAACATAGAAAACTGAACGCTCAGTTGACTCCAGCGCGCCGGACGCGCATAACGTGTGTGCCTTTGCCGACAATACGACCAACTGGTGCGTTACATTCCTTACTTAAATTTAACTCTAATCTCAACTACTTCACGCTTAGTTTTCATTTAACAACTGAGTAATTCATTCAAAGTAGAAACGTTTAAAAATGTTTTAATGAAACTCGATGACGACTGCTTTTGCGTGTTGAAAAATCGGTTAAGTTTAATGTTGTTAATGCCGGTAATGATGTTAATCGCTCTGTTTTGTGTTTGGTGCGGTTCGGATGTGATTGGAATGCGTTTTTTCGTACCGGCATTGCCTGGTCTGGTTCATGCTTTATTCGATTAAAGAACTCTTGTTTGGATTCAACAGGTTCTTGGATTTTGAAGGAATTCAAGCATATTTATCTTTTGCTTCGTTTGCTTTTGGAGAAAGATATTTCTAAATTAGTTATATGAATCATGTAGTAGAAAAAAAAATAACTACAAAAAAAGGTCCATATGACATTGGTCTCATTTGGTCCCAGATAGGTATGTGTAAAGGTTCCATTACGTTTGGAATGCGTTGTTTTGGTCCGTTGGTTTCGATTCTGTTTCAAATTGCAGGACGGAAGTTGTCGAAACGGTCTAATGATTCTCTGGATTCTGAGTTTTTTTTTAACTCCAACCATACCCTTTTATTTACCGACATAAAAAAGGAGGTTATCACCCGTATGTAGTAATATTGTTGGAGTTGCACAATATTCGTATATGTCAGATTTATAAACGCGGCTGCCCAAGTGCGTAAGTGTATGTTTGTCCACGCATTTCTCGTAGTCAGAACATCGGATTATAATGATATATCATTTCTAGAATTAAAAATATTTCAACTTAGGGAACAGTGTAAGTTTCATCAAAACCGGATTAGTACTTTTCAAGATATCGATGATATTATTGAAAAGGGTGTTTAATTCTTGAAGTTACTAAATTAACTTCGGCACGGATCTCTAAAAATATGGTTTTTTCCTTAGTGTTTATGCTTTTCCTTCTTTGAAATTCATGCTGTAACTGTAACCATTGATTTTATCAGAATCTGTGTCATGCCTTATTAAATACGACCATAGTGAATGAATGAATGAATGAATCAACCAAAACCTTCATCGACCCGAGGCAGTGTCTTATTGTGGTTTTATATTATATTATGACTACTATGTATGACTTTTCTATACTATATTATGTCAAATAAAAAATCAACGGCTCGTTACAGTCCACTGCTGAACTATGAGCCTCCTCCACTTAAGTGGAGGATTTTGTCATAATCTCCACGCTTGGCAGGCGGGTTGGAGATCGCAGATTAAAAGGTTACTGTATCAGAGAGCGCTGCTGCCCGTTCCCTGTTCAATGTGTAGTCCCTAAGTCGCCTCTTACGACACCCACGGGAAGAGTAGGGGTTGGTGACTAATGTGTTCTTCTCTGCCGTCACCACACGGCGGCTATATTATGTATGACTACTATTTTATGACCGGTTCAAAGCAGTTATAGTTCGCGTCATGTAAAAACGCTGGGCGAAGGCGATGTTTTTTTTATTACTCCAAGCGAATCCCACATTCTAATCTAATACCAAATGGTATTTCTTTCCTTCCCCTCTACTTCATCCCGCGTTCTTTTTGCGTGACGAAAGCTGTACTACATATTTCACATATTAATTCATATTATCTACTCATTTTCTACTGACGACATAAAGACGACCCCATTTCATAGTGACGTCACGTCTCTGTATGTTCAACTCAGCGTCACCCTTCATAGTTTTACTCTTGCGTTGTTATTGGCAAAATACGCTCGCCCAAGGTGAGAGCCATTAAAAAAAAGTTTTAAGTAGGGTATTATTATTATGACGACATTATACCTATGCATATTAGGTAGGTACAAAAAACGTAGCTAAGTTACTGACTAAGTTTTATTATTCCATGACCAACTAGAACTAGATTTTAATCACTGTGCTGTACCCAAAAAAAATGTAATGACGGATCTAAGTGATGTAATAACATCCTATGGAAATAAATTATTTTGACTTTGACTTTGACTTTGTATCTATTTAACTGTTAGCGTGAAAAATAAAAAAATGACTTCCGTAAAGGGTTTACGCGCAAAACGTCAAAAGAGCAAAATGACAAGTGGGTAAAAAGTGGGTAAAAATTGTCAAAAGCGCACATTGTCAAAAGCGTACATTCTCACACTCTTAGTGGAAAAAGAAATGAAATGTTCATAATTTTTTTTGAAAAATATTTATGTCTAATCAGAAATAATAATAATATTTTTTTTTTCAAGCTGTTCTTACTTGCTTATGTCCTCCCTCAAAAAACTGTCTACATGGTAAATTTAAGACGGATTTACCTACGCATTTCGTTTTTTTTTTTTAAATTATTGTTTCACAATAAATTCTTCATCTTCACCTATAAAATGCGTCAAGTGCACTTGAGTAATTAATTACTTAGATCAGTAATCCAATCAATACTAAATACACTAGTCATGTCCTCTGATAAATAGGATGCCTATAAAAACATACTCGTATTGTATTAAAATTTTAATTCTAGATATCTATATGAACAAATTCAATATTCTTTAAAAAAACACTTAAATTTTCGTATACTATATATTGACCTCTGTAAACTTAATTTATTGATTAATCGTGAAATATCACAAATATTCAGATTGATTTCTTTTGAGGTTTCAAACGCCCCTTGAATTTGCTAGTTTCTCCAGTCATCTTCTTCTGGACTTATTTCTATCATTTGGGGTCAGCCATTCTGTCCTCCGCTTACACTCGGAGTACGTTACGTACGGTTGCACACGGTCTAGGTTCTTCAGGTCATTCAGGTCTTCGCTTCGTTGTTGGCAAATTACCTGAACGTCAGTGCTGTAAATAGGCGCAGCTCCCCAGGCACAGAGCGCAGACATAAAAACCAGGACTGACTTGGACCAAATTAATGTTTCAAAATGGCGTCCACCGGGTGCCTAAAAGGCAGTTCATTGATACTTCAACACACTGATACACACAGGACCATCTGATCCCAAACTAAGGGAACTTGTACTATGGACCAGCCAGCCGATACACTTTACATGAATAGATAAATATTAAATACATACTTATATAAAACAACAATGATATTTCACGTCATCCTGTATGTTTTTTGTAATTCTAAATGCCTTTCAGCAGCGTTCCACAAGTCCACAACACAAGTAGTACCTAACGTTGCTTCATTTCATGATAAAGTTTATCTAGTACCACACCATTGTTTGTTTGTTGTGTGTAAAGTGAACAGGGCAGGCCTTATCAGTGAAGCCTTTCCTTTTTGATAGTTACTCGGCTTTGATATGGGAAGAATTCTTTTTAATATATGAATGCATATAATCTCATTTGTTAAATTTATGTCATCGGCTAATATAACCTAAAGAGAGACTCGAGCGTTCCTAAACATAGGGCGATTAGGCACTAGGCCTTAGTGCTAGACCACGTGGTCTACAGATTACTCGACTTGCAGGCTAAAAACAAGGTTAGAAGATACAAGATTGAACTGAATTTCCTTTCGAATGCTTTTCTCTATCGTAAAAGCATTGATTTAATTTACATAAAATTAATTCATAATTGGATCTTGGTGAGATTCGTTTGAACTACGACCTTCTTTTAAAAAAAGACAGCCATTTTAGCGATACTACAACAACACTGACGTTCTGCCACGCTAAACAACAAAATGTGGATGATATTCATGTTTTTTTTTGCCAAAGGGTCGCTCGTGTCATCTGGCGCGCCGTCTTGTGGATGTCTGTCGTTTTTATTAGTCTATGAAATTTGCCAAGAATCTGTGGTATTAGCCGAGTTAATAACTAGAAATTACAATTTAGAACTCTAACATTTCTGTTACAAAGTTGACATTCCATATCAATACGCACAAGGCACGCGGTCAACATAATAGCATAACTGCATTTTATTTATTTCTCAACTCTACCGATTGCTTACGTAATAAATGCCGTATGATTATTTTTCTCCGCGCTCTAGCCTTCAACGGCTTTAATAAAGGTTATTGTCACGTGTCTGATAAAGAACCTTTTCCAATGTGATAACACTGACTTGACTCGTTGAGATATTAAGATTCCATACACTCTCAAAATAATCTGACAAGAGTATAAATGATTACCTCGCAACGCATCTTCATCAGTCAGATAACAATATTTTAACATGTCTCAGTTAAGATGAGGCTTGATATTTCCTTTTCCATAGCCTTTTTAGATCTAGATAATTTGTTGTTTATTAATCATGCTGCTTTAAATGTATTTAATTTTGAGAATGTTATGAAATTTATTTTTGAATCTAATCTAAACTAACGCAAGCTAAAAAAGTACTCGTAGGGTTTACGTATGTAAAATTTCAAAGGGTTTGAAGAGTATCGCTTGATCCGCTTTGGGTTTGCACAATATTATTGAAAGCTTTACTAGCTTCAATGTTGGAGGCATGTAAACATTAAATAGTAATTACTTTACTATCAAATTTTTTAGTTTTTAATATCTTAAACATTTCTTTCAAAACATGTCTGTAACAAATCACTTGCCGACATGCATGATCAAGAATTTCAACGTTCGCATCGATCTAATGATATCGACAACCTATCACATAATGAATGACAAAATGAATATGAATATGAATATGAATGAACGACAAACATGTCTTATAAATACAAGGGAAAATTCCCATACAGATTTAAGCTTATTTTTATGTGAACACGTCAAAAACATTTTAGTTTTGTTGACAATCCTACTTTGATGTCGCCAGAATATCTTGTTTCCGGGTTTAGTAAGAAAGAAAAGAAGAAACACGTTTATTTTTTTACAACTTAGGTATAATAAAACAAATGTTATATAATATTTTGATAATGTGTGGTATGGTAAGCAAATATAGGTCCCAACTCAGCACGCAGAGGAAACTAGATTTTGCAAGTACATATATCGATTTTGTAATCTAAACAATCGATCATAATGGAATTCTTATACCAGCTTTACCGAAACTAAACTTAAAAAAAAAAAAAAAAATACTTCCTATGTTTTAAATTTACAAAAACTGAGATACCACTTCCCATTGTTCGTTAAAAATCTGACTTTAGAATACGAACATTCGATTCAAAACTAACGGTCATATTTCACGACATATAATGTGCCGGTTTTATTACATACTATAAACAACGTAAGGGGAATCTTAAAAGCTCTCAACATCTTCAATGTAATTTATTCCACAGCACAGTCGTTCATTGAATCATGCACGAGTTTGTGCGTTTAATTATTTTCAAAAGAATCTGACAACCTTGTAATCAAATATGGCTGAAATTTTATGGAGACAGTTCAACTAATATCGCGAATTTTCGTCTTAAAATTACAATACAATACAAAAATACTTTATTGACACCAAACGAAAACAAAACAGGAAAACATAACAGAAACATAAAAACATAAGAGTCAACAGGCGGCCTTATTGCTAAGGTCAAGGCAATCTCTTACAGGCAACCTAATAACCAAAAACCAAAATTAACGACTTCAAACAGTTTCAAACAGTTTTTTTTATTGTAGATAACAATTATTGAAAAAACTATGATGAGTTCGTTGTTATGTACCCACCTCAGGGTATCAGGATTGACATTTAAAATAAGACTACATAGTAATCGTGGTTTGTTTACTAAATTGGCAGATTCTATTGAAAGCTAGTGTAGCTATTTTCAAACACTCGCCAAGTTTTAAATGATGGGGTCTCTTGTTCATACGTCATTATTACACTCAAATTGATTTGATTGAGTGACTCAATCCTTATTGAGGTGTGAAGGAAGACGTTCATAATGTTTACACTGCCCTTATACTAGACAATAATGTATGTATTTGTATGGGCGACCTGTATGAGGAGAAGGGTGATTAACTCATATAAGCATCTCTTCTTCTTCAGCATTTATTTAGATCTCCGTTGGTAATATCTCTCTCTAAACATCCACTCGACTCGATCCTCATTTTTTGGTCCACAGAGGACCCGCATGATGTTTCACCGTCGGACCATCTGGCTAATGGTCTGCCTGCTCACACATTTCATATACTGGAACTGCAACCTCAGATCAGAGCCAGAGCAAATGAAGGCATTGACAGCCATATTTAGCTCGACTCAACTACTGTATATTATAATTATGTGCTACTGTGACTCAACTGCCAAAACTTCAAAAGACTACTGCAGTAGCTGTGATGATAATGAGTTCCTCGCCAAATTTGGCCGTCAACTGTTTCAACTCCATTTCTGGCTCCATTCTGCTACTCGAATATGACTTGTAAAGTTTGTCTTGTGTAAAGAAAAGATCCTTGCACATTGCAGGCACGTGCGCCGTAGGTGGTCGTGATTTTTCGTTCTAGCTTAGATCCCTTGGGCACAAAAGGATCCTGTTGGAAGGATGCTCTGCAGTTTTATTCATTGCTAAGAAATTTTAACAATAGTTTTGTTATTAGGAGCTTGCATCCTGAGCAAATATCCCACTATTAAGCAAGAGCCCTCTGCTGTTACTTTTTAGCCACTCCGAGTCGAATTCGTCTAGTTAGGGCATCTTTCTTTTTTTTCCTCTGCGTACTGATGCATAATATACAACATCCTACTTAGACAAAAATATTTGAATGAATGAATGATTTCCTCTTACGTCAAAATTTTTCTACTTCTTATTGCAAATTTGAAGTTCTACTTATCTACACGTTTATTTGGTTTTGGCAATTGCCTGTTTTCATCACCAACTATTTGCTCAAGCGTTTCGAATACTAACACGTCACGATAAACAATGAACCACGTTTTTTTTATTGGTACGTTTTGTTCTGTTAATCATGAACACGCACCTTTACTGGTGATTCGTAGGTTAGTGTCGTACACATTTGATTTAGCTCACGTGATTTTTAAGTGAGTATTGTGTGTCTTTAATGAGTAGAACGTGATTAATTTCTGATAGATTTGCTATCTAGCCGTTCAATACTTGTTTTGCAATAGTACCTATTCTGCCGACATTAAATTTTGTTTACTGAACTCAAATACTTAAGTAATTTGTTTGAGCAGCTGGTTGCAGCTCGTTGCGTTATTATGTAGGTATGTTTATGACCCAAAATGCATTATACGTGGCACGTGGTAGAAAATATGTATTATTTATTGATCATATTTGAGTATGATTAGATGTGCCGTGTGGTGTCGGCAGAGTAGATTACATTTGTCACCAACCCCTACTCTTCCCGTGGGTGTTGTAAGAGGCGACTTAGGGACTACACATTGAACAGGGAACGGGCTGCAGCGCTCTCTGATACAGTAACCTTTTAATCTGTGATCTCCAACCCGCCTGTCAAGCGTGGAGATTATGGCAAAACCTCATAGTCCAGTAGCGGTGTACTGTAGTGGGCCTTTGATTGATGATTAGATCTAGTATATTTGTATTGTATTGTATTGTATTGTATTAGATCTTCTTCCTAGTGTCCGCGTATACGCTTGCGACGACGGTGTCCGTTTTCTGCCCTTTCTTCTCCACTTCGTCCTATCCAAGGTCTCTTCAGCAAACTCGCGACTCTGTATGTCGTTTTTACTACACTCACCAATGCAGCTTCAGTTTACACAATAAAAAAAACAAAGTTTTGTTACTACATACACAAAAAAGTGACTTGATAATTAAATACCTCTATTAAATCAAATCAACGGCCCGTTACAGTCCACTGCTGGACTATGAGCCTCCTCCACTTAAGTGGAGGGTTTTACCATAATCTCCACGTTTGGCAGTCCCTAAGTCGCCTCTTACGACACCCACGGAAGAGTAGGGGTTGGGTGACAAATGTATTCTACTCTGCCGTCACCACACGGCTCTACCTCTATTAACAGTATCAGAACTATTGGTAAAGTTAGTCAAATTATTTTATTTCTAGTAATTCTTAATATCTACTATAGTAAGCTCCTGAAAATGAAGTAGGTGTACTATGGTTTATTTTCTAAGCCTTGTGAGTTTGTTTGTACTTCCGGACATCAAATTATAACGATAAAAAATATTATATTTTAGATATCGTTGCTGGACAAATTCCAACCGACGACTGGTCAGTTAAATTTAGTTAGTTTAGTTTACCTAATCTATTTCTATTGTTTATAACTGGCGATGTTGCTTCAGTAACCTTGCCACCTGCATCCAGAACGTAGGTGATCTCATGATGTGTTCTTTTGATAGTACCACAGGTAATATTAACCTAGCTAGTAGCATCCCAAGCCGTAACTGCCAAAAGTGGCCTCTTTTAACAGTTACGACTTATATAACTTATTGATTATATTTTAGTCTATAAAACAATAACTATAATATATCTATAACCCTTCTATTGTCGTTAAACACATAATAATTTCGATCGAAGTCACTGACAATAAGTAAATGATTTATTTCAATTGGTGGCGCCACTGCAGCTGATGTTTAACCTTTACTTTTTGCAATACAATGTGTTGCTAACCAAACTGTCATGTGTTCTCACGAAGATCACATGATCGGAAGTGAAGTAAGGAAGGCGGAAACTTGCGCGTGCGCCAGTTGACCTTCTTAACTCAGTATGAGTAGTTCCACGTTATCCTGCACGCCAATGTGACCTTTATTTTAAAATCTGTAGACAGGAAAATTAATATATGTATTAACTTTATATAGTCACCCATAGTAGTCGCATAGGTTAGAATAGTATTCAGATCGCGCGCTAACTATACTGGCTAGGTATATGCGCTCGCGACTACGTTGCGTAGTTTTTAAAATTTTCCTTTTGAATAAGGTTGCTAAATTCTTGTGGTAAAAAGCTGCTTATATTATGATACCCTGCACACCATAAAAAAATAACGTAGTCACGTTTGCTGTGATAAACCAACAAACACACATTTTGTTGATGACTATGAGTCAGTCAGTCGTTCAGTACAGACTTCTCTTTTATAATATTAGCATACCAAAGTAATTAGCAATATTTGAAGACTGGGTAACTGATGTATATAGTTTAGTCTGTGATTGTGGTCACGAAAAACTAAGTAACCACAAGGGTGAGTGAGCGGGTCAAGGTCCAAGGATGGGTGTGGTGTGGGTGTGTTGTCACTGGACTCTTCCTGCTTTAGAATGCACGTTAAACCCTTCTTGGATGGTCCGAGTATTTTGGCAGCCGAATACTAACGAGATCGCTAGATATAGTTTACTTTATTTACGTATGCATACACTTACATAAAATAAGTACAGTACATAATAGTTATTCAGGTATGTTTGCCATAAACTTGCATGACTTTACACAGGTACATTCTTTGAATTCGGTCTCTTTTATTGCTTGATAAGATTAAACAAATAAGATAGCATTTTTTGTGCAACGTTTATGTCTCGAAGAATAGGGTTGTGCGGATATAATACTAGATGAAAAACTGTAATCATTCAAGAACATCAACATCAACGGCCCATTACAGTCCACTGCTGGACTATGAGCCTCCTCCACTTAAGTGGAGGGTTTTGCCATAATCTCCACGCTTGGCAGGCGGGTTGGAGATCGCAGATTAAAAGGTTACTGTATCAGAGAGCGCTGCTGCCCGTTCCCTGTTCAGTGTGTAGTGAAGAGTAGGGGTTGGTGACAAATGTATTCTACTCTGCCGTCACCACACGGCTTTAAGAACAGCAGACTTTTTTACACGAACTAGTAGGGTAAGTCTATGGGTACCAACTATCTTAATGAAAACTAAACTAGGACTTTTATGTATTCTTTGACTAAACTATGTACTTAGTTTGTTTCACTAAAGCAATTTTTATAAATAAATTAACACATTTACTCATGTAGGTTCAACATTCAAGCAACTACGAGTATATTTCCAAATGTCATAATCATTGGTCTAGCAAATAGACTCGTGACTCGCAAATAAAAAAATTGCTCGCATTACACCCAAGGACATCACCGCCGCTTTTACAGATATAGTGTTTGTTCCACCATGCTACATTTCTTGCATGAATTATACATGCAAATGAAGTAAGTTAAGTATGGTAGATTACATTCATTGTGGAGTGGAGATGAGCTCGTTTGCATTCTCGCATGACGGAAATATACAATGACTACTAACTATTGTGCTAACTACGCTAACTTGTCAATCATGTGTATTATTATAACTTATCTTCACTGTTTTGTAATAAGTTTGTAATGTTTGAACATGGCAACGTTGAAAATTTACATTTAGTCGCCACATACCTACACGCAAACATTAAAGAGATTTGAAGGTAAATGAGACTGGACTTCCTCCAATTGTTAGAAAATTTCGAATTAAAATACTCGTAAGTTACATTTTCGCAAATACTTTGAGCCCTCTCTCCCCCTCTTGGACCCTCTATGAACTCCCAAAGGACCATTTCAGCAGTTATTCAACTGTGAAATTCTTGCGTATCTAACCCTTAGTTGTTTTGGTGATCTGATGATGATAAAAAAAAAAAAAACAAAAAAAAAAAGAAAAGATAAAATTGAACTCGTAGTTGGCTCTATTGCTAATGTGCTCTGAAGTTGCAGTAAATGATAAAGTAGATATTCCTTTACTAATTTGGCTGAAAATATTAACGCAGGCTATATTTAACATTACACTATTGCTATTATTGCAACTTTGTTTTTGGCTATAACTTCTGTTTTAATACCTATTTAAAATAGAAATAACAGCTTTTAAAACTAATTAAATGCCAAAATGCTATTTTTTTATTTTTGATGGATTTACCAAAAAAATGTCATAAAACTAGTAATCCGGATTTGCTAGATCAAATCAAATCAACGGCCTGTTACAGTCCACTGCTGGACTATGAGCCTCCTCCACTTATGTGGAAGGTTTTGCCATAATCTCCAAGCTTGGCAGGCGGGTTGGAGATCGCAGATTAAAAGGTTACTGTATCAGAGAGCGCTGCTGCCCGTTCCCTGTTCTATGTGTAGTCCCTAAGTCGCCTCTTACGACACCCACGGGAAGAGTAGGGGTGGTGACAAATGTATTCTACTCTGCCGTCACCACACGGCTAATAATATGCGTACTTATCCGTTGCAAAACCGGCCGCATTGAGAGTCACTGATCTAACTAATTAGCGAAAAAATTTCGAAGATCGCGCTACCGAATCCGCTGCAGGTGCGAACTGCAAAGCTACAACAACCAAACATTGCCAAACAAAACATAAACTTTGTTACTATTTCCGCGCTTTTTATGACCCATGCGCTTCTCCTGAACCAACCATTGTTTTGATGAAGACTCTATTGTTCCAATGAAAGAGCACTTCGGTCTATATTGTAAGGTAGCCAAAAAACCAGGTTTGGCAAAAACTTTGTCCTCGTTACTGACCGCCAATTCAATTCCTGCTTCACTGGGTCGTAATCGTCGTGAGAGACTTTTTTGTTCTCTGTGGTTTTTTCTTCTTTTTTTGTGGGCTACGGATGGCCAGTGAGAATAACAAGCGACAGGGGCATTTCTACGTAAATATTGCTTGGCGTAGAAGATTTTCTATATCTAGCTACTTGTTGAAAAAATAAAGGTACAGCTGCGGAGACGCGGCTGTTTCTCCTTTCTTGCGTAAATAGTTTTCTATTTTTTTGCCTATGTTATCCCACCCATAACTCGAGAAGAATATTATAGCTATACACAATATAAATTTTAACCTTTATCGTTCGAAAATGCCCTAAAACATCTTATTTTTAGGCAGTTACTACTGTTATAGATTTAATTTAAAAACGAATTGTTTTTATAAACATTGGTTTCCAATGTATTCGATACCTTTTATTTATTACCCTTCTTTTTCGTCATATCGTACTGTCACTCCTGTCACATCCGGAATCCAGGAGGAGGCCAACCCACAAAAAAAATTATCGCAAAAAAAAACAGACTGTCATGATAAGCATAGTTGTTGTAATTTTTAGGACAATAAGCTATAATATTAATAATTATAAAAAGCATGAACAGTTTGAACGTGTGTTCAAAACGCAATTTTTACATAGTTATGAATCCGCGGAATCATTTTGAAAACCAGTTTTTCGTATTTATAGTAAAATATTCAATAAACATATATAATATAACCTACAAATTTTAAAAGTACTAAACCAGTTGTTTGGTTCATAAAAGTACATTGAACCGCTGCCAATAAGTATACCTAACTCTATCAAATGCAGGCAGCTACGCAAGCACTATGTGCGTATTTAGGTATAATCATAATTTACGTAATATTACAAGGTAATTAAAATGCGTACGTATTAAAACTACTAAGTCTATACAAAAGGTTCATTGTATCATTTCATAACGTCAAGAAAAGCCGACAAGTCTGAAATAAGTAGTTTACAACATTTTATATTGCCGCAGAACTAAGCATTCATTTACTCTTTAAAATGTTATCTTATTTTTCTTAGAATGAAGTTTTATGATTTATCTTATGAACAAGAGGGCATTTATAAGACATTTTATTTTATGGTCTTACCACGATAATTTTAGATATTTTGGCGTTGTTGCGTACTTTAGATCACGCTCATTCCCAAAGGGATGAGCAGAGCAAGTTTGCTCCCAGGGAGCACACAATACACTAACCACGCTAAGCAAATAAAGACAATTCTATTCTATTCTATTCTAAGCAACATTGTTTAGTTACGATTCGCCACGACGGTTCCTCTTCTTCATTGGCTACAAGAAAAGGGAATATGCATAAAAACATTAGTTTTTTTCATAGTTCATCTGAAAGTATACAAAAATAGAATACTGACAGTCAAAACAGAATCGAAATTGATCGAAAAACAAACTAGATACAACATTATTAAATACTGAACAGTTCCTCCTTACTTCCTTACGACGACGGTTATTTTATGTCTTATGTATAATGGTATGGATATGAGTTTGAAATCATGTAAATGGGCATTAATTCAATAGAGGATCGGACTACTTTTTTTTTATTTTATAAATCCAAACTTCTTAGTTTCTGCTATCGAACCCTAAAAGAATTTTTGCTCTATCGTTAAAATTTACCAAGTTATAAAGGTTTGAAATTCAAGATTAGACAGAGAGGCACATACCCACTTCATCATATTTTGTTAGTAACGCGTAACGCCATATAATCTCCATACAAAAATCGTTTTTGAAAGAGACAGACATATTGAAACTTTAAGAAATCACTGTAAATTCGTTTTTCAACCGATTCTGATTTTTTCTTCGCTAATCGTCTGTTACTAATCTATATTTTAAAAATAATTCATAAAATATGGTGAACAGTCCGATCCCCTATTATGTCTGTCTACCTACACAGATCTCGGTAGAATTCCTTCTCCAAGGCACAAATGGACCTTCTTTTTTGTATCCTAAATAAAAAAAAAAACTGGCGACTGCGCTCTATCGTTGTGATGCAATCCTGTCATACCGACCGACTGCATCAGGACTGCACACACAGCCCGTCTACATACCCTAAGTGCTTATTCAATGACATCACAATGTGTGACATACGTAAGTTTCTCGAACAGTCGTGCAGCCTTGTTTTATTAGCATTGATATAAAAGTTGCCCCCGTTTCGCGTCCACCAATCAGATTGTAATTTAAATTAAACTGAGTGCTAACATCTGCACAGGTGTCGGATACGGTGAATTTGTAATACGAAGCGATAGTGTGGCGTACCATTTCAATACGGACAAAGCATGAATAATTACTGTGTTTAATTAATGGTTCAATTAGCTGAAGATAGTAGCTGAATAAGCGAATATCACTATAGATATTTCAATCAATCAATCAATCAGCCTATTGCAGTCCACTGCTGGACGTAGGCCTCCCTAAGGGCACGCCAAAGTGCACGATCACCCGTTTTCCTCATCCAGCCACCACCAGCGACCTTCCTCAGGTCATCAGTCCACCTGGTAGTGCACGTTTCTCGAGACAAGGTCTCCATTCGAGAACCCGTCTGCTCCAACGCTCATCGGTTCTGCGACAGACTTATGTAGTAGATATTTACAGCCTGATAATAATTAAATTTCTGTTGAATTTATCTGCTACATCTTCATCTGGCCAAGGCACATCATGATGTGGCCAATGGACAATAAAAAATTAAAGTAATTTATACGTACTGGTTCGACTTTAAATTTATAGCTTCATATTAAATAGTTACTCGTATGTTAATACCATCAGGTTAATACTTAATAGCCCATTAAGGTTTTTTCAATTATTTATTGATAATGTGATGACATAATGATACTTCACCCGCCTACGCCGTTCATAAATAAACTAAGTAAATAAATAAAATTAGCATTGGAAAACCAGACATACCAAGAAAACATTGGAAACAAACACAAGCCCTAAATTTACTAAGAGAAGGATATTTTATGTTCTTCTAATTCTTCATCGTGTGGGTTCTAACGTCGACAACCGATCGATGTTAAAAAAAAACAGATCCATTTCTTATTTTTTTACTATGTTTTATTCATTTATTTCATCCTACAAACTCCATGACGACGTTATTTCCGTGCCATCATTCGAAACTTATCATTGCAAGGAAAATAAATATAATTTCTAGTCTTTAACTGAAATGTCGACTTCCTTACTCACGGTTAAGTGCCACCAAAATATTATTTGATATTTTTGCATAATTTTTTTTCTTACATAATTTTTCTTTTTTCTGAACATCAGTTAGGATCTTTCCGCGCAAACTCCTAGGCCGACGTTTGTGTCTGTCTGAAGGCGCCTAAGGGCATTGTCTTAATTTATTAAAGGGTCTGAGCTTTGTTATACATTATGTCATAGCATTAAGTCAATAGGGAATATGCATAAAAAATATTAGTTTTTTTTATAGTTCATCTGAAAGTAATAGAATATTGACGGTCAAAACAGAATCGAAATTGATCGAAAAACAAACTAGATAAAACATTATTAAACAAAAATTATCTGTCCCTCTTACTATAACAAAACTTTATATATATGACGTCACATGTTACGTCGGACCTCTCTGTCTAACCTTCAACTTTGAAGGCTTATGACTTTGTTTCTAAGCAATATATTTGAAAAATATTTTTTATGTGTTTACCTGGAAATTTCGTTTAATTAATTTATAAAAATTATTCATATTCCCAATTGGGAAAAAAGAATTCTCTATCCAGAAAAAACATTAAAATTTCTTTTATCTTTATTTCTAGAAGCAGAAGGGACATAATAGACCAGCAAGATGGGGGCTATGTTCCGGAGTGAGGAGATGGCTCTGTGCCAGCTATTCATCCAGCCAGAGGCGGCTTACACCTCCGTCTCCGAGCTGGGAGAAGCAGGCACCGTGCAGTTTAGAGATGTGAGTACTGGCTTATTCTTAGAATAGAACAGAATAGAATAATGCACAAAAAATACACAGAGCAGAAATACACACGACAAGTAGAGCGTATGCTTAACTATTGCTAAGGTAGCAATTTCTTCAAGGCAACCCTATCGAGTAACGTCGAGGATCAACCTCACATACCCTGGTGCCAGACATAGTTAGGCATGGCTTATGTAACAAAAAGTTTCCCTAGTCAATAGCTGGGACAAACGGATTAATATGCCTTCAGAGAGACACGGAATCCCCTTGTTTTTCGGACTATCGGGTGAGCCTTCAAAGCTCGAACCAAACAAAAGACAGCGACCCGATTCACACTGTCACGCCCTAATCCTTAATTTAAGTTAGTCTGTCCTTTTTACATTTTAAAGATTGAAAAGGGACAGGAGATGGCCATTCTAATATTAGAGCTGTCAAACATCGAATTTAAACCTTATGGCCATGTCGATTGCACAATTTTAGAGAGCACTTAAAACATGCGACTTAAATATCTCTTAAACTGACAGCTATGCCCTTATTTTAGGTTATCATTCGTTCAAATTAATATCATTCGTTCATCACCTCTCTTTCATTGGTCATAAAAACGAAAAGGATAGCTGGGTTTTAAAATTAGAATTAGAGCATGACATCCCGAATCGAGGCCAGTGACTTTAGTTTGACGACAGGCGGTTTTGGAGCCCATCTTAAAAAAAATCGCCGAAAGAAACAGACAAGTTTTTAAAATTCATAACACAGCAGCGCCGTTTCCTAAAAACTTGCGCGTCATACATCCTTAGCAATACAAGATTTTCATAATTCATAAGTCTTCACGAGACAATGATAATATCAAAAAGTCGTTTTAAAAGTCAAAACTGTTCATGGTCAACATTTATCTAATAATAGGTGTTAAATTCGCACCTGAACGCTTGTAATAGTAAAGCAAAAAACTCTAATTACCTGTAGCGGAACTAATTTACTATACCTAGAACTGCACATTTACGTAAGTTGTAGCACATTAATATTACAACGCGTTGGTTAAACGCATAATTGTTGGAGTTTTCTTGGATGGAATACATAGAATAGTAACTTTTTAGAGCGATATGTTTTTATTATTACACTTTTGCGAGTAATACATTCAACTTAATCAGTAGGCACCGTAGACAATGGGTTGTTAAGTATAGTAGAATTATTATAAAAATAAAAAACAGAAAACCGGCAATACCTTTAATACCATACAAGCCTCCCCTAAAATGTCTAATAAGGTAAAATTGTCTTTTTACTATGAGCAACAAACCAAAAATGGATTTGTAACCTAGCCCACAGCCTAGGCCCCAAAGCTAAACAAGTATATTTGCATAGCCAGCCAGCCGAGACACTGCTAATAATGGAAATAAAAAAACTGTCGAAGGCACCTGCACCAATAAATACTTACCTCCATAAATCATGGCCAACTTGATTAAAAATTAAATCCAATATATTCAATAAATAAATTGACCGAGGGAGCGCGAAGCCTCTCCGTTTCAGCTTGGCCGAAATGGCTTTTGTATGTCTATCTGTCCATCTGTCTGTTTGTTGGAACAAATAGAGTGGATTCTACTACGCGTTTCTCAACCGATTCTCATGAAATTTTGTGAGCAGGTTCGATAAATTAATCGACTTTTTTGTCGGGTCAGCTTTTGGAAATTTAAAAAATGAAAACGTAAAAAAAAACATAAATCAGCCATTTAAAAATATATATATATATATATACATATATATATATATATACTCGCGACGTCTACAGCTCACAGAGCCACTAGTTGCTTACTGACTAACTAGAAATTCAATCTGCTTTTTGGACTCTATGCAAGATCCTACTTTCGTTGTACACAAGATTCTACTTCCGTCATATAGGGTGTAAAAAGTGTCTAACTAAATAATATTTTTGGTGCAGGCATTAGGCAGGGTAAAGTACACGTGAAGATTTCCAATAATAATAGTTAAATTAGATGTAATTGAGTGTACAGTCGCCATCAAAACGACTTGCACCTAACCTACTATATCTATTGATATAGATCTGTAGAAGTAACACTACTGATGGCTGCTTAATTTTAAGCTTTCGCGGACACTTTCATAATTATTATAATAATATGAATCATGATTAACAATAATTTAATCTTTTTTTAGCAAACTTAATCACCACAATCACATAGTGCGATAGTATGAACTATACAAATCTATGCCTTATTGACCGAGCGAGCGAAGCGTCTCCGTTTCAGCTTGGCCAAAATTGCTTTTGTATGTCCAACTGTCTGTTTGTTTCACTCTCTACAGGTCGCGTACCTCAACCGATTCTCGTGAAATTTTGTGAGCAGGTTCGATAAATACTTTTTTTTTGTCGAGTCAGTTTTTGGAAATTTTAAAAAATTGCTGTTTTTTTTTCTTCTTCCTAACTAATGGCGACACATCTTACATAGACGTATTTCGCCAGTGTCGAGTGATATTTGTAGGTTTAAGATATGTCCTTGGATGATTGTTCGATTATTTGGGCTCAGTAATGTGATAGTACAATTACTGAAGCCACCACGAGGCCTCTTGGCATCATCTAAAAATGTCAGCAAAGTGTATGCGATTCAATTGTTTTATTAAAGTTTATAGTCCCGAAACATTCACTGGATAATGCACTATCGAAATTATACATTAAACACTTCAATAAACTAAAAAAAAAAAAAAACGAAGACTCGTCCGCCATTGTCAGATGCTAATCAATTTCTCAAAAATTAAAAACAAAAAACATAAATCAGCCATTTCGAAAAAAAAAAAAAAAAATACTCGCGAGGTCTACAGCTCACAGATCCACCAGTAGGATGTAGTTTATTTATTACATTTTTTAACCGCAGTTATTATTATAGATCGTATTGAATCAGCTTATATCTTGTAATGGAGTGTACGTATGTGATCTGTTTTAATGACTCGATCAGTCGCGAGGTCAGCTCGTTTGGGGGTCAGTCGGTAGATATCTCCAAGGCTGACATCTCCTTGCCTAGCATATCAATGGTAATGCTCCAAACATACTTCAGTATTAAGTTAAAGTATTGAAAAAAAAAAACTAACTTAATTTAAAACCAGTTATTGAATTTGGCCCGTATCCTTCTGTTCAAAGGATCTAGGTTCGATTCCCAGGCGGCAAATATTTGTTTCTGTTTATAGTCTGGGTGTTAGTTGTGTCTGTTTCAATTGTTATTGTGAAAGCGAATAAATTATTATTATATGTATAAGGTAATTAGTGTCAAATATTTTCAGGGCTGAATGTAGTAATCATATTAGTCACGTAGAAAAAATATTTCGAAAACCTACACGGTAGTTAAAAAGTTTTTATTTTTCTAACAAAAAATAATAATCATAAAATATTACAAAAAGAGATCACCCTCTGCATGTACACTCACATTACTCTAGATGCCCTAATAGCGCTGCGGCGGCGCGTGCGTGTGTGCATGAATGAAATTCTAGTGTGCTATTTGCTGTAAATGTAAATAGTGATCAGACGGTTGAGGGTGATGTTTTTTATGATTAGGTAACCAAGTTGTTTGGCTTAATTACTCGAAAACTAACGTGTCAATAGATCTATTTTTTGTATGAAGTAAAGATCAGTACTTCTACTTTCAGCCCTGAAAATATTTGACACTAATATCGGGACACCTCATATTAATATTATATTTTATGTATAATTATATTATTAATGGTGTCACATCCGTTCTCCTATCAGGACGGGAATGACCTTTTTCTTTTCAATCGGCTGATCTAATGAAACAAAATCAGTCAAAATTTGTATTTCAACAATAGGGGATCAGACTGTTCACTATATTTTATGAATTTACCATATTTTATGAATTATTTTTAAAATATAGATTAGTAGCAGACGATTCGCGAAGAAAAAAACAGAATCGGTTGAAAAACGAATTTATAGTGATTTTTTAAAGTTGCAATATGTCTGTCTCTTTCAAAAACGATTTTTTGTATGGAGATTATATGGCGTTACTATCAAATGACGTCATAAGTGGGTATGTGCCTCTTTGTCTAATCTTGAATTTCAAACCTTTATAACTCGGTCAATTTTAAAGATAGAGCAAAAATTATTTTAGAGTTCGATAGCAGAAACTAAAAAGTTTGGATTTATAAAATAAAACAAAAGTAGTCCGATCCGGCAATATTTCTCTCAATCGGCGGCCGCACCTGACAAGTCCTGGCCAGACTGGCTGGAAGGTTGCCGGCACCCGTCCGACCGGTTACCAATGTCTGCGCCCGCCCACGATTTACGACCGAACACATTTCATAACACTGCCAAGTGCCAACCAGTAATATTATGTCTACGCTCGAACTTGTACGGTTGGTGAAAGTTGTTGATGAAGGATAGAGTAAAGCCCGTCACAGACGGAGCTATAATATATATTAGCTCTCTCATCACCATTCACTTTGTGTGCAAAGCGGGGGTCAAGCAGAATGGCCGGTCACTGATTCGCCATTTTGTTGACCCCGCTTTGCGAGCTGGCTGCCTCGTGCTATAATATATATTATAGCTGCCGTGTGTGATGCCCTTTAGTCTTACTTGATTAGTAAGCAATACTTTAATTAATAGTTTAATTGATTAGTAAGTACCTGGGCTACCGAGCTTTGATCGATTACTTGATGTTACTAAAGTAGTTCATGAAATTTCGTTAGAAACTTATCTTGTACAGAGAAATCAAATTCCTTGCTTATATAAGGTGTAAATAAAGTAGCTGATACTATTTTAAAGGATCAACCTACCTATAAAACTGAACGTCTTTCCCCAAGAAACATGGGCTGTCGGACGAAAAAAATATGCATCTTCCATAGTAAATCGATTAGCTGGCCGTGCGGTTTTATATGAAAGGGACAACTTTAGACAGCTTATGTTTCTTGGGGAAAGTTGTTCAGTTTCATGGGTAGGTTGATCCTTTAAAATAGTGTCAGATCATTTATTTACACCCTGTATATAATTAAAAAAAAAACAAATTTCAAGAGTTTTAGATACATACGTGTCTGAATTTAATACGAGTACACAGATACTAAAACTCAAGCACATGCACGCATAAGAATTGACTTATTTTCCTTAAACCCTAAGCTGATGTAACATAATAAGGAAAGTTTAAAAAAATATAATTCTGTGAAAATACGTCAACGTCAAAGAATCAGGAGCAATTGTTTTTCCTGTTCTATAAAGCGAGAAAAAAATTACACACTACACAAAATCACTGATTGAAAAAAAAACCTATTTCATTTATTTAACAATTAAAAACCATAATACATAACTAAAAAAATAAAAAAGTAACTTCACCTCTTATTTTATAATTATACAGTGATTTTATAAGTAAATAAACGAAATAAATAAAACTATAAAAATAAATAAATGTAATATTACAAAGTTTTTAAAATTTTAATCTGTCAGAGCTCATCCTACAGTAACCCGGGTATAGCAGGGCTGCATTTTGTTCCCGCGATATAACGCGTGACACGTTACGTGTCTGTTGTGCCAACTATCAATATTAGTTGAATAGATTACCCTTGAACTTGAACACACGAACTTTTTCATTTTTGTATGTATGGAGTAGCATGGATCCTTCAAATAATAATTATTTGAATATCAAGTACCAATGGTACCTACATATAATATTAGATACAACCATTGCAGTAAGTAGGAACTAATACCAAATAATGATGTCCTCAACAAACACTCACTTTGTATTCTGTCTCCACTTCAATTACCTTGAGTTCGAGCACTATTCACCTTCTACGTCAATACAAACATCCCACTTATCTTAATCAACCCACGTGTTGTAGTCGTGACGGCCCACTAGTGGGACAGATATGGGTGACGAGTAAAATGTCGACATTTCCAATGCAGACTTAAGTGGCCATAATTGGCGTGTTTAGTCTCCAATGTAGTCAATCTAGGTGGTTAGGCGTAGGTAAATGAGGACCTATTTTACCTATTACTATGCTATTACCAAGTTGTTTCGACATCTTGCTAGCTGATTTTGAATTTTAGAGTCTTTATTTAAAACTTGTTAGTTTTACTGAAAATGTAGTTAGCAGAGAACCTATAAACATGGACATGAGTAGATCATAACTAACTCAACAATTTAATAAAGAATTAAAAAAGTTTCTAATAAACAAAACATATTATACTGTTACTGAATTCTTTAATGATAAAGATAAAAATAAATACTTACTTTTAGACCTAAGTACTTAGATATAAGTTAATTTTAGTTGCCATGCAATAAACATATTTGATTTGAATATTTAGATGACGTAATTATGAAATAAAACAAAATGTGGAACGAATTATAAAAAATAATAATAGGATTTAAGTATAGTTAAAAAGTTTATAGCAGATCTTTCGTCGCGTCTCAGCGAAACTGCTGGCGATCGCAGAGCTGGCAGCTTCCTCGCCCAGCAGCAGCCTGACCATCCAGAGAGGAAATGCTGCCAGTATGCTGGGGACTATGTCTCGGGGGGGGGGCGGGGGGGATGCGCTCGAGGATCTGCTTCTTTTTTAATTACTGTTTTGACTGTTATAATAAATGTATGTAATTTTTCTAATTAAACTTTTTCATAGGATTTGAAAAAAAAAATACTGACAGACCTACAATTAAAAAAAAAAATGAAAAGAAAAATTATAGAAAGTATTTTTATAAATACATACTTACTCATATTTTTTAAATTGTTTGACCAAGGAAAGATTCACAAAGATATCGATTTGTAAAATATAGGATTAAACGGCTTTTCCAAATTAATCGAAGACTTGTACATACAATGTATTTTTTATCCTTTATTTTTTTCGCAACATTGAATAAACTGTCGTTTAAACTTAAGATATTGATGATGTCATTCTTATAACTCCTTCGTATCAGTTCGCATTCACGATTGCAATGTAATACGACATTCCAGACCTCACTTCTAAGTTCATACATAAGATAAGACGAGGAAAGAATTTAATAAATCACTCCGTTCCAAATACTATTCATAAAATGAAAATAACCATGACCATGTCATGTCATAAAGTATTATAAATCAAGTACATACATACACAAACACGACATTTGTACTTAAGTTTTTAAATATAAACTAGCGGTCTGCCCGCGGCTATGCTCGCGTTGTGTAAGATTTTCCCGTGGGAATATATTTCCCGTAAAAAGTATCCTGTGTGTTAATTCGGGTTACAAACTATCTCTATTCCAAATTTCATACAAATCCGTTGAGTACCTTAAGCGTGAAGGTGGAACAAACATCTAAACATCCAAATATAGTTTCACATTTATAATATTTGTGTGATGTGATAACGGAAACACATACTCACTTACTTAAGTAAATAATATTACAAATAACTTACATTACTGCGCCGAATACGAAAACTTGAATCGTGAAAATTATGATAGTCTTTGATCTACCCATTAAAATTATTTTACACTCTGCTGGTGGGAACCAGTCTGGTCGAAGACACTTGATGGTGTCAGCACCGATAAAAAACAAAAAGAAGATGAAAATAATAATAATGATTTCTTTTTCTTTCCAGTTAAACCCAGACGTAAACGCGTTCCAACGCAAATTCGTCAATGAAGTCCGCCGATGCGACGAGATGGAGCGTAAGCTTCGCTACATCGAAGTGGAGGTTCAGAAGGACGGGGTTCACGTTCCTGTCGTCCTTGAACCGCCCAGAGCTCCCAACCCTCGGGAGATCATCGACCTTGAGGTAAGAAGTCCTCCTAGATGCTTCTAGTCTGTCGATGCGACGAGATGGAGCGTAAGCTTCGTTACATCGAAGTGGAGGTTCAGAAGAACGAAGTTCACGATCCTGTCGTTCTCGAACTGCCCAGAGCTCCCAACCCTCGGGAGATCATCAACCTTGAGGTAAGAAGTCCTCCTAGATGATTCTAGTCTGTCGATGCGACGAGATGGAGCGTAAGCTTCGCTACATCGAAGTGGAGGTTCAGAAGGACGGGGTTCACGTTCCTGTTGTCCTTGAACCGCCCAGAGCTCCCAACCCTCGGGAGATCATCGACCTTGAGGTAAGAAGTTTTCCTAGATGATTCTAGTCTGTCGATGCGACGAGATGGAGCGTAAGCTTCGTTACATCGAAGTGGAGGTTCAGAAGGACGGGGTTCACGTTCCTGTCGTCCTTGAACCGCCCAGAGCTCCCAACCCTCGGGAGATCATCGACCTTGAGGTAAGAAGTCCTCCTAGGTGCTTTTAGTCTGTCGATGCGACGAGATGGAGCGTAAGCTTCGCTACATCGAAGTGGGGGTTCAGAAGGACGGGGTTCACGTTCCTGTTGTCCTTGAACCGCCCAGAGCTCCCAACCCTCGGGAGATCATCGACCTTGAGGTAAAAAGTTTTCCTAGATGATTCTAGTCTGTCGATGCGACGAGATGGAGCGTAAGCTTCGTTACATCGAAGTGGAGGTTCAGAAGGACGGGGTTCACGTTCCTGTCGTCCTTGAACCGCCCAGAGCTCCCAACCCTCGGGAGATCATCGACCTTGAGGTAAGAAGTCCTCCTAGGTGCTTTTAGTCTGTCGATGCGACGAGATAGAGCGTAGGCTTCGCTACATCGAAGTGGAGGTTCAGAAGGACGGGGTTCACGTTCCTGTCGTCCTTGAACCGCCCAGAGCTCCCAACCCTCGGGAGATCATCGACCTTGAGGTAAGAAGTCCTCCTAGATGCTTCTAGTCTGTCGATGCGACGAGATGGAGCGTAAGCTTCGCTACATCGAAGTGGAGGTTCAGAAGAACGAAGTTCACGTTCCTGTCGTTCTCGAACTGCCCAGAGCTCCCAACCATCAGGAAATCATTGACCTACATACCATTATATATTCTGTACCTTCAGGTAAAGAGCCCTTCTAGATGTTTCTAGTAAGGCAAGAAAGTTTTTCGATGAGATGAGTATTGATAAAACTGCTGTATGTCTTGTAATTGTAATTAGGAACGGTATCATTGTCTGTCTTTCTCAATTTGCTCAGAGCTCCTAATCTCCTGGAAATCTTAAGAAATTCCTTGTTTCCGTTATCCAGTGAAAGTCTAAATAAATAAATAAATTTATGTTAATTTTTTTAAAACAGGGTGTAAAAAATTACAGGGGCTGATGTCTCCATTTAGGCTTACAGAGCCTGTGTTAGGAGTCACCGCTCTTCATTAGAAACAATGGTGCTATAGGTATAGGCACTGTTTAAAAAATAGAACAATTTGGAAAATGGTAGTTAAATAAGGAATTTAAATAAACTAATCCAAAACTTAAAACTAAAGTCTATAGCAAAAAAAATAGAGATAACGTAACATACAGTATAGACGTATAACCCAATTTTTATAACTGTGCATCTGTCAACGTCATAATATTTGCATGTTGGTAGGTTTGGTATCCGTTTTGATAGGCGTCGGAGGAGGTGAGGAAGTAAGCGGGCGGGTGAATTCAATGCCACCAACATGACGATTTTGACAGCTCGAAGTGCACAGTTAAAATAATTGAGTTATACCAAAGTTTTGAATGTAGAGTGAGCCTCAAAGTGGTGGTCCACTTATGCTTCAGGCTAGTTAGAAGCACGTGCATTACAGCAATATGTATTTTCACTGCTCACCAAGGTCATTGAGTAAATAAATATCGAAAACCGTGTTTTCTTTGAAGTCTCTCTGATATGATGTGTCGACGGGAAACACGTCATAACATTGATTCGTAACAGTTGTAACTACATCAAATGAACATCATGGTGAACCCATTTTGATTTGAAACTATCCTAACAAACAGACCATGATTTAGTAACTACGTAAGTTTTTTTGTCTAACGTGATGTATGAAAGTTTATAATATTACTAGCTTTTGTCCGCGGCTTCGCTCGCGTTAAATACTTTCGTTTGTTACAAAGAGTCCACACCAATTTTCAGTTTTCTACATTTAAAACTGAAAAAAGTCCTATAAAAATTTTCACCCCCTTTAGGGGGTTGAGGGCAGAATTCCAAAAAAATTGATGCATGTATTTTTCGTTAGTATCAAAGAGTCCGCATACCAATGTCTATATAGCTTTCTACCTTAAAACTGCGGAAAGCTCCATACAAACTTCCACCCCCTTTTTTTGGGGGGGTAGGGGGTTAGAAAGAGACAAAAAGTTGCTCATATCACTCTCCAGACCATCAACTATCTCCACATGAAAAACACGTCAATCCATCGTCGCTCCGTTTCGACGTGAAAGACGGACAAACATACAAACACACACACTTTCACATTTATAATATTAGTATGGATTCAGATGGTCTGTAGCTTTAGATCAGCTTGCATCCTGCGCGCTCTCCTAATCATGTGAAAAGCCCTCAAGCTTTCGTATGGAGATGTCAAGGCTCTAATAACACAAGTCCATATATCTCTATACGTTGATGGGTTACAATATAATACGTCCCGACCAAGTGGCTCGAGTGAATGAATTAGGGCAATCACTCACGCTGGACAAGTGCGCGTTGATCGACTTTGCAGGTTTCCTCATGATGTCTTCTTTCATTGTAGAAGCATCGAATAAATTCGAATTCGAAATTAGAATACACATTGGTTGTATAGGTGGCAACCCAAGCCACCACACCCCCGATGCTCATATGTCTCTACGAGTATATTTGGTTTGAATCAAGAACAATCTTCTCCATAGGCTCACCTAGAAAAGACAGAGAACGAAATCCTGGAGTTGTCGCACAACGCGGTGAACCTGAAGCAGAACTTCCTGGAGCTGACTGAACTGCGCCACGTCTTGGAGAAGACAGAGGCCTTCTTCGCAGCGCAGGAGGAAATCGGCATGGACTCCCTGACCAAGTAAGAATCCTACTAATATTATAAATGCGAAATTTTGGATGTTTGTTGCCGAATCACGCTTGAACCACTGGACGGATCGGGATGAAACTTGGCACACATTTTCCGAGAGGGGGAGCCAGGAGTTCATAGCACAGGGTATCCTAGTTTGGGCTCCTGACTCCCACAAAACAAAAAAAGAGATTAACTTTATATTGTACGATGAGATGATTAACTATATAATGTACTAGCTGCCCGCCCCGGCTTCGTACGGGTAGATTAATTCATACTTTAACACATTTTTAACCAACTCCAAAATGGAGGAGGCTCGTTTTTTATATATTTTTTAAATACCTACTCCAAGGAGGGGGATCCTTTAAGTCGGGATTTCAAAAACATTTTGGAACTCGAACCGAATAATTCAGTCTTATTATACAATTTTTTAAGGTCCTAACTTTAAAAATGGCTGATATTCCATACAAAATTTAATCCCTAATTCCCTAAAAAAATCCTAAAAGACGTGTCAAATCATTTACTAATCTTAGCCTAAATCCAAATTTTAAATTTCTTAACTTTAGAAATAACAGACTTTCCATACAAACATTTATTTTAATCCCTGCCTCCTCTCGAAAAAATACCTAAATACGTATCAAATGATTTTTTAATTGCAGTCTGCAGTTCTTATCTTTTAGAAATGACAGACTTTCCACACAAACATTTAATCCCTTCTTCCTCTTCAAAATAGGGATTTAGAAAAAATGGTTAAACACGTGTCAAATCATTTGTTAATTTTAGTCTTATATAATGTATTAGTTGTAGTTACTTTTGTGGGAGTGAAATTAAACATTATTATTATTTGAAACCAGGTCCCTGATATCGGACGAGACCGGTCAGCAGCAGGCGGCATCCCGCGGCCGACTGGGCTTTGTAGCCGGCGTCGTGCAGAGGGAAAGAGTGCCCGCGTTCGAGCGCATGCTGTGGCGCATCTCCAGAGGAAACGTCTTCCTGAGGCGAGCCGAGCTGGACAAGCCGCTGGAAGACCCTATCACTGTAAGTTACTTTCAACTTATGCTATTTTAAAACCTTTCAACCTAGTTTATTATGAACCTTCTAGAATGTGCACCTTTAAAACTAGTACAACGGAAGTGAGTATCATCTTAAAGGTCAATTCAACCAAGAATGGCAGCGGCCGGCAGCGACGACGCTTTAATGACAAAGCATTATGAACTTTATTTCGAAATAAAAAGGTATAAATTCGAGGTAAAACAAAAAAGGCCGCGCGCTGACGAGAGCAGGCGGGCGGCCACGAGCGGTTTGTACCTACGTCACTGCAAATAAAGTTCATATTGCTTTGTCATTAAAATTCGCTGCTGGCCGCTACCTTTCTGGTGTGAATTGAGCCTAAGAGTTCATACTACGGCGGATCTTACGACAAAACGTCTTCTTGAGATGAGTTGAGTTAGCCGTTGGAAGAAGCATTGTGACATTACAATTAAAAAAAAAAACTTATTGTATGCAATTGCCTATTTCGTTAGCTGAAGATCGTATTTAAAAAAACAGCTATATTAAATGAACTTTCAAAGAGGTTGGTTATATTGTAAAAGTTAAGCCGTTGCGTTGGTCCCGGCTACTATCTAGTCGTTACGAGCCTTTTACGGCTCTATAACACTGACACCAGGGTTTGTGAGGTCGGTTGTCGACCTTACAACCCACACGATAGTGATGATGATAATAATAATAATAATAATAATCATTTATTTCAGGCAATATTTACTTATTTATTATTTATTTTATTTATTTATTTATTTATTTTATTTATTTATTATTTATTTTTATTAATGAGTTCCTTTTTTATTTATTTTTTAATAATGAGTAACACAAAAAAAATAATACTTTTTTTCTCCACAGGGCAACGAGATCTACAAGACGGTGTTCGTGGCGTTCTTCCAGGGCGAGCAGCTGAAGTCCCGCATCAAGAAGGTCTGCACCGGCTTCCACGCCTCGCTCTACCCCTGCCCGCCCTCCAACACCGAGCGACAGGACATGGTCCAGGGCGTGAGGACCAGGCTGGAAGACCTTAACATGGTGAGGCGAATTTGTATCATCAGCAGCTCATATACGTCCCCATCGAGGGGTTCGAGCCTATCCTGAACTATGGCGATTAGGTCTTAGTCGACCACGCTGACCTAGTGCGGATTGGTCAACTTCACACACAACCTTTGAATTTCTTCGCAGGAATGTGCAGGTTTCGTCAAGATGTTTTCTTTCACCGTAAGAGCGTCGAATGAACGCATATGAATTCGTAATTCGAAAACACATTAGTACGTGGTGGGGATCGAACCCGCGTCTTCCGAACGGAAGACAGCTGCCCTAGCCATGAGCCGTGAGCTGTTAGTGATGATGAAAAGTTCCAGCACAATTCATTAGTACGTGGTGGGGATCGAACCCGCGTCTTCCGAACGGAAGACAGCTGCCCTAGCCATGAGCCGTGAGCTGTTAGTGATGATGAAAAGTTCCAGCACAATTCATTCATTCACTCATAATCGGATGCATACTACTTAGCCCCATTCACTTTCGTCTAGAAATAATTTTGCAACTTTTATTCCAATTGTAGGTGCTGAATCAAACCCGCGACCACAGGCAACGCGTACTGGCCTCCGTAGCCAAGGAGCTGGCCAGCTGGTCCATCATGGTGCGCAAGATGAAGGCCATCTACCACACACTGAACCTCTTCAACATGGACGTGACCAAGAAGTGCCTTATTGGAGAGTGCTGGGTGCCCGTGGCGGATCTACCCAATGTGCAGAAGGCATTGGCTGATGGCTCGGTGAGTAAAATCTGTTCAACATTTATCATACTCAAACTGTTCAACGTCCACCATAAGTTAAACTGGTTTAACATCCACCACATGTTCTACCTATTCATCATCCATCAATAATTATGTTAAACCTGTTCAACATTCAATCAATCAATCGGCGCAGTCCACTGCTGGACTGCTGCCTCCCCTCGGGCACGCCAAAGCGCACGATCACCCGCTTTCCTCATCCAGCCACCACCAGCGACCTTCCTCAGGTCATCAGTCCACCTGTCAACATTCACTAAACGTCTTATCTGTTCAACATACCATACTGAAACTTGTGTGTACTTCAACATGTACTATAATTTGAAACTGGTTTAACATCTACCACGTCTACCACTCGTGAAATATGTTCAATATCTACCACTTGGCCTTTGTAACTACCACTCGTTAAACTTGATAAACATCCACCACAATTTAAACCTGTTCAACATCAACCACACATTAATTAAACCTCTCCAACATTTATCACTTTAACTTACTCAATATCAAGGCCTGTTTAAGATACAAGCAAATCTGAGATATAAGTCTTGCTACAAAGCCTAACATTTCCAAATTGTTTCTTCCACGTAACATTACGACTTGTAGTCTAGGTTTTTAAAAGAGAACCTTAAATATCTTAATTTTAATGATAACTTTTGTTTTTCCTTCAGAACGCTTGCGGCAGCTCGATCCCATCATTCCTGAACTGCATCGAGACCGACGAGGAGCCTCCGACATTCAACCGCACCAACCGCTTCACGGCCGGCTTCCAAAACCTCATCGACTCCTACGGAGTGGCTTCCTACCGCGAATGCAACCCTGGTAAGTGGCTAATCTATACTGATCTAGTATTGAAACCAGCGCTGGATATTGGATGAAGCACTGGAATGAAATACTAGAACTATTTAAATAAACTATCGAGACCGCCAACAGATTCACGGCCAGTTTCCAAAACCTCATCGACTCTTATGGTGTGGCCTCCTACCGCGAATGCGACCCTGGTAAGTCTGATGGCTGCACTGATCCAGGATACTTGATGAAGCACTGGAATGAAACACTGGATCTATGTAAATGAACCACATCGAGACCATCTATCTTGTCTTGCCAGGTCTATCTTGTAGTCATTCTATTTATTTATTATTTTTATTTTTACTTGTTTTTTATCTGTATTGTATCATGTCTTCGTAACAGAAGAGCGTCATCAGTTTCCTAGTCTATACTAGGAATTAACCTGTACTATAGGGAGCAATGCTATTAAAATAACAATTCTTCCATGCAACCTTCACTTTAATTTCGTATTGTATGGCCACAGATAAAAAAGCACAGCGTAAACCATACAAGATTCAAATAGAGTTTGCACAAGCCACTGGAATTGTTATTTTAATTGCATTGTATGTAAATTATGATTTGCCTGTCTTGTTATAATAGTGATAACAGAAATGTACATGTGAAAAAAGGTTTGCGACAAGCGACCTGAGAACTGTCAGAATTCTACGGAATTAAAAATCAAGGTATAGGTACTTTTAAAATCACGTGACTCTCGTCTCGGTACTTTTATCGATAGGCATCGTCGCAAAATGTAACGTTTTGAGATATTTAATTAAGAAGCTCATTTGACTAGTCACGTAAATAAATACCCTATTGATGGAATCTCAAATTCAAATTCAAATTGTTTATTGCACACCATATGGTATAAAAGAGATCGTAGGTTTACATATTGGTATCACATATGGACCCGGTAGGGCACAGCAATTTTTCTTAAAAACTAAGTAAATTATAAAAATTAAAGGAAAACAAAAGTTAAAACATAAATACCTAACAAATATCAATTAAGTATGTACTTAATAATTATTTTATATTATCACATATAAAGAACTCTTGCAGGTTGTAGAAACATTTAGTTAACAGGTAGTCTTTTAAGCTTTTTTTAAATTTATTAATATTTTCTTCATCTTGCATTGCTTTAGGAAGTTTATTATAAATTTTCGCTGCCATAGCTACTGGGCCAGAGCTGATTAATTTCATTTTTGTTATGGGAAGGGCTAATCTATTGTGAGGCCGTAAATTAGGTGGGCGAGAGCATTTTGGGAAAAGGTGGGGATTGTTTTTTACTAACAGACTAGTTTCTAGGATATATATGGACGTCAAAGTTAATATTTTATATTTTAAGAAGTATGGTTTACAGCTGGTCATGAATCGATATTGCTTATTATTCGTACACATCTTTTTTGTAGTCGAAACAAGTTTAATAGATTAGTGCTATTTCCCCACAATACAATCCCATACTGCAGCCAGGCGTGAGCGTATGCGTAGTATGCTGTTAAGGCCGTTTCAACATCTGTGCTTTTCTTTAACTCATATATTGCATAGGTAAATCTTGAAAGTTTAGAGCATATCTTTGCCACATGGGTCTTCCAGTCAATGTTACTATCTATATCTATCTCTAGAATCTAAAGACAACAGGCGGACCGCGAACGATCGAAGCTTGGACCTTTAGTTACCTACTAACTTTGGACTTGTTGTAGAAATGTATTTTAATAGCTAAACAAAACATAGCTACGTCATATGTTTGCCCACCTTGACCTGTATTGTGTTCCTACGAAATTTTCCGGGCATAAAAAATATCCTAAGACCTAGGCCAGGCTTTGCTTTATCAGAGCTTTAGCAGACGATTCGCGAAGAATAAAACAGAATCGGTTGAAAAACGAATTTACAGTGATTTTTTAAAGTATCGATATGTCTGTCTCTTTCAAAAACGATTTTTTGTATGGAGATTATATGGCGTTACTAACAAATGACGTCACAAGTGGGTATGTGCCTCTCTGTCTAATCTTGAATTTCAAACCTTAATAACTCGGTCAATTTTAAAGATAGAGCAAAAATTCTTTTAGTGTGTGCAGAAACTTAAGAAGTTTGGATTTATAAAATACAAAAATAGTATTCCGATCCTCTATTACAAACAGATCTGTTTGGACCTCGATTAAAAATTTCAACAGTATCTGGACCCAACTTAAAATTACATGCCGACCCCTCTAGCTCTAGATGGACGTAGCAATAACATCTTACGTTTATTTCCAGCTCTGTACACGATCATAACCTTCCCGTTCCTTTTCGCGGTGATGTTCGGCGACCTGGGCCACGGGGCCATCATGTTCCTCTTCGGCCTGTGGATGGTCTGCAAGGAAGTCTCCCTCGCACAGAAGAAGACCAACAACGAAATCTGGAACATCTTCTTCGCTGGACGCTACATCATCCTGCTCATGGGCTGCTTCTCTATGTACACTGGGATAGTTTACAACGATATATTCTCGAAATCAATGAACGTGTTCGGGTCGTCCTGGAAGATTCCGTACGACAATGAGACGATGGATAGAAGCGCGATTCTGCAGTTAGACCCGAAAGATGCGTATTTGGGCACGCCTTATTTCATCGGTATCGACCCTATCTGGCAGGTTAGTTGTGACTTTTTTTTGATAGGGAACATGCATAAAAAATATTATATTTTTTCATAGGTCATTTGAAAGTATACAAAAATAGAATACTGACAGTCAAAACAGAATCGAATTTGATCGAAAAACGAACTAGATACAACATTATTAAACAAATATATATGTCCCTCTTTACGAAAACCAAATTTTCTATGGCGGATGTATGGCCCGCGTGACATATGACGTCACATGTCACGTCGGACCTCTCTGTCTAACGATCAACTTTGAAGCCTTATAACTTTGTTTCTGAGCAAGATATTTGGAAAATTATTTTTTATGTGTTTATCTGGAACTGTCTGGAAATATTTCGAATAATGTATTTTAAAAAATTGTGTATGTTCCCTATTGTATGGGAAACAGTTGGTAGTGATTCTATATTCTGTGTAAGGAAGCTTAGTTCGATTCCCGGCCGAGCAGATATTTTTAATGTTTATGTCTCTCTTGATTGTGGAAAAGCAAGACCGCATAACCATTAATTTAGTAACTTTAAAAACCTAGAGGGGCGACAAGGCACGTGGGCAGACCACCAGCCCGATGGTCAGACGATATCGTCAAGACGACGGGATCTCACTGGATGAGGCTGGCACAGGACCGTGAGAATTGGCGCTGTAGAGAAGAGGCCTATACCCAGCAGTGGGTTGATGTGGGCTGAGTATGATGATGAAAAAAAAAACTTAATAATGAGTTAGCTGAAAATCTTTGCAAATTGAATAAATAACAATGCCCTCATTATTTGTCTACACTGTCTGTTTGGTTTATTGCATTTTAATTATAAAATATACGATTTTTCACACTTGTTACACAATTACCTTTTTGTGAATTTTCTTTCCCTTTCATTTTCTTTTTCTAGTCTTAAAGCAAAGTTTCTCTTCCAGACCGCTGACAACAAGATTATCTTCTTGAACTCGTACAAAATGAAGCTGTCCATCATCTTCGGAGTCATCCACATGATATTCGGTGTCTGCATGGGCGTCGTTAATTACAAGTAACAACTCAAATTCAACTATCATAACAGTTGTTTCATTAACTTTATTGACCGAGCCAGCGAAGCGTCTCTGTTTCAGCTTGGCCAAATTTGATTTTGTATGTCCATCTGTTTGTTTGTTTGTTTGTTTCACTCTACAGGTCGCGTCTCTCAACTGATTCTCGTGAAATTTTGTGAGCAGGTTCGATAAATTAATCGAATTTTATTGACGAGTCATATTTGGAAATTTTAAAAAATGACGGTGTTATGGGGGTTGCCGGCTTACAAGGTCTGCCGCCGAGGCTGTTTTCCTCTGCAGGTCACATTTCTTAACCAATAAAAAAAAAAAAAAAAAAAATTAAATAAAAAAAAGAACAAGGGGTCGGGGATGTTTGTCGAGAAAAAATAAAAAAAAAATTGAAAAGATAAATACAGACTCGCGAGGTCTACAGCTCACAGAGCCACTAGTTATAACAGCCTCCGTGGCCGAGTGGTCGAGATTTCGACGCCCACTACGGAGGTTCCGGGTTCGATTCCCGGTGGGGGCACGGTCAAGCAAAAATCTCTTTGTGAGACTTTCCCCAGTTTGTTTAGGACATTGCAGGCTGAATCACCCGATTGTCCGAAAAGAAAGATGCTTCCGTGCTTCGGAAGGCACGTTAAGCCGTTGGTCCCGGCTACTATCTAGTCGTTACACGAGATTTAATGAGACTGACACCAGAGTTAATGAGGTCGGTTGTTGACTTACAACCCACACGATGATGTCATTAACTTTATTTCGCTAATAGTATAGTAGAACTGTGTTTCTCGATAAAAAGACGTATCAAGATTATTTTATAGTTAACTATCTAAAGAAAACAACGTTTGTGGTGTAGTAGTGGCTAGGGCCGCTACATCCTGCCCGGGAGACGCGGGTTTGATTCCCACCACGTACTAATGTGTTTTCGAATTCATGTTTTTATTCGACGCTCTTACAGTGAAGGAAAACATCGTGAGAAAACCAGCACACTCCTGCGAAGAAATCGACCAACTCGCACTGGGCTAGCATAGTCGACTATGGCCTGATCGTTCTAATTCACGGTAGGCTCGAGCACCCTGGATCCTGGTAGGGACTTTGAGCTATTGATGAACAATTTAAACTGAAAATATAGTGTTAACACTATATTTTGAAAACACTATATGATGATGATAAGGGTATCATCATCATCAACAGCTCATATACGTCCCCACCGAGGGGCTCGAGCCTACCCTGAATTAGGGTGATTAGGCCTTAGTCGATCACGCTGGCCCAGTGCGGGTTGGTCGGCTTTACACGCAACCTTTGAATTTCTTCGCAGGAGTGTGCAGGTTTCATCACGATGTTTTCCTTCACCGTAAGAGCGATGAATTCGAAATTTGAAAACACATTGGTACGTGGTGGGGATCGAACCCGCGTCTCCCGGATGGGAAGCAGCGGCCCTAGCCGCTAGACCACCGACGCTCTCGGAATCCCTCGGACCCCCTAATGGAATGTTTTCCTCGCAGCTTCTTCAAGCGGCGCTACTCGATCGTGCTGGAGTTCCTCCCGCAGGTGGTGTTCCTGTGCCTGCTGTTCGCCTACATGGTGTTCATGATGTTCTTCAAGTGGGTCGCCTACAGCACCACCAATGAGGGTAAGCTGTCTTCAAAGAGCGACTTGGGATTTCAGATTCAACTTTTAATCCTTAGAAAAAATCTTTACAAAATTAAAATTTACTATATATTTTAAAATGCGTAGAATTAGCCGTTTAATTTATTCTACAAAAAATCTGCTAGAATCGCTTTCTCTTAAAACGAAAATCTTAAATTGAAATTGCTTTATTGTGGAGCATAGCTAATAAGATGGTGTACATTTATACAAATTCTTAAAATTAATTTCCTCTATGTCCCGCCGCATGGGCATACAATATTTAAATGTCATAAAATAAAATAATTAAAATGTCATAATATAAAAGTGTAAACATTCATAATAACTAAACTTATTTGTCCATCGATTTTTTCGAAGTATTTTGTTTTAGGTAGACTAGAATAAAATATTTAGTTTTTCTTTGAAAGTATTTTTTATACTATAATACGATAAACTTTAAAAAATGGTTACTAGTTTTCCTACATCATCATCGTCAGGTATACAATTTTTTATAATATTTCGATAGATTTTACAGCAATAACATATTAGTTGACGACGAAAGAATATATTTTCTAGTTTAAGTATTTCCTTTAATAAGAATTAAGAAAATCAAAATAGTAACAAACAGTTCAAAAACTAAATAATTTCATGTCATTGTTACACATTTATTGTACAAAATTTCGTCAAATGAACTCAATCTAACCTAATAACCCTCTCCGCAACATTCCCGGCGCAAAAGAGCTCAAGATACAGGTGGCATTGCCACGCTGTATGGCAATAGAAATTCTTTGCGCCATGCACTGGAACGAGGGTCGTCGCCTCTGTCTCATAGGCCTGGTTTCCACCAAAGCGGAGAGAGGAGATGTGTTTGAAAACCAATCAGATTTCGTTATTGAAGCTAAGCGGAGAGATGTGGAAATAACGAAATCTGATTGATTATTCAAACACATCTCCTCTCCTCTCCGCTTTGGTGGAAACCGGGCCTTAGTCGCCGGCCAATCTCATGTCATTATATTTTAAAATAAAAAGAAACACTAAACAAATGAATAAATGACTTCCCGGGCTGTTTATACGCTTCATTTATCGTTCATCGAGAAGCGTGTGAACAATGAACGATGCCCGATGAAAACGAACGGACGGATTTGACTTAAGGCACATCAGTAGTGAAAGATGAAACGTCAAAACTAGACATTTCACTTTCGATGCTTCATAAAAAAAAGCAAAAGAAAAAACAAGCAAAAGTGACCCGTCTAATATCGACTTAAGGCAAACAAGAGTGAACAGGCACTTTCTGGGCAATCTCGCTCCACCCTTTGTCTTATCTCGTCTGCCAACCGCCAGATTATGGCTAATTAGTAACCCTAATCTATTTTTGTTAAACTCCATCTCTAACAGCACTGCTCTCCCACAGACGGCGCATACAAGGAAAACTGCGCGCCCTCAGTGCTGATCCTCTTCATCAACATGATGCTGTTCTCGTCCCAGGAGCCGGAGCTGGGCTGCAAGGAGTACATGTTTGAAAGTCAAGGCGCCCTTCAGAGGGGTTTCGTGCTGGTGGGACTCTGCTGTATCCCTGTCATGTTGCTGGGGAAGCCATTGTATCTGTTGTGCACCAAGAAGAAGGAGCATGATAAGGTGAGGGTTAAGGATTTGTAAGATGGCAACACAAGAACAGATTCGATCGCATTGTGATAGGCTTAAAATATGGTGAATTTGCTCACTACATTTTCAACTCCACAAAGTACTTCGACGATGAAAAGAAAATAACGTATGGTAGGACGTGCTATGAGATTTTACTGAGACACAAAAGACAACAGAAAACCAGTAGAGATTGGTGTGATGATTGGCTTTTGACTTAAAAATCATAAGTGTTCCTACAGAGCGCCCTCAAATTTTGTCTAATCGCACTGTTTGATAATTGGCTATCTGAAGGTAGTAGTTTTTTTTAACCTTCAAACAGTTCTGTAAAGTTTTAGTGGGAGTCATACAAAAGCCATAAATATGTTTTATCTTGTTTACCAGCCGGAACAATCTAACGGCAGCGTGCAGCAAGGCATCGAGCTGCAAGAGCAGACGGACGTGAGCGAGCCGCCCAAACCCGCGCCCGCCAAGGACGCTCCGGTTTCGCACGAGGACGAAGCCTTCAGCGAGGTAAACCTCCTTGATTATATCCTCGCCAACATTTTCACTTGAGGAGGCATTTTTCTTGTAGAAAATGTCGCACTCACAAACCACAAAACAAACTATAGTTGGGTTATTATAGGATGAGTTCTGACAGCTTCAAAATTCTTCATACAACGTTAACAACTTTTTTTTTATAATATTCAGTTTAAAAACCATAATAGCAAATAATTAAAAATAAAGTAACTTCACCTCTTATTTTATCATTAAACAGTATGTAATTTTACTTAATAAAAAGTTTTTAAAATTTTAATCTGTCAGAGTAATCGCATTTTGAGTAGATTTTTTACTGTTAGCGTATTAAGAGATCTTCTATCGCAACTAGTTGCGAATCTCAGTTGTGATGGCGACCGAAGGGCTACAAATTTATGTTCTTGCACTGTAAAAGTGTTTCGTGACAATTAATTGACAAATGATTGGTGTATTTGTTGTTCAGGTGATGATCCACCAAGCCATCCACACGATCGAGTACGTGCTGAGTACCATCTCCCACACAGCCTCCTACCTCCGTCTGTGGGCGCTCTCACTCGCTCACGCAGGTATGTCTCATTTTATTACGTGATACGAGCGCTTGAAGGAAGTGGAGGGGGAATCTGAGCATTCAAGGTCAACGTACTGAAGTCTGCGTTATCGTAGAATAGTAAAAATAACTTCACCCCTAAAATTCGAATAAAGTAACTAGAATCGTTTCTCTACGAAATAAAAAGAAACTAAAATAAATAGAATAATGTTCTAAGATTTTGACTAGATTTGATATCAATAACTCAAATACATTTTTTTCCTGTGTAACTCGAGTCCTTAGTGATATATTTTTTTCTTTTAACCTCATGGAACAGAATTTTGTGTGTAGTGTTTTCAAAATTACATGACATTTAAACGGTATTATTTCTAACGCCATTTCTAGCATTTAAAAGCAGTGCGGTGACGGCAGAGTAGAATACATTTGTCACCAACCCCTACTCTTCCCGTGGGTGTCGTAAGAGGCGACTTAGGGACTACACATTGAACAGGGAACGGGCAGCAGCGCTCTCTGATACAGTAACTAACTTTTAATCTGCGATCTCCAACCCGCCTGCCAAGCGTGGAGATTATGGCAAAACCAAACACGCGGAGTGGAGGAGGCTCATAGTCCAGCAGTGGACTGTAACGGGCCGCTGATGAGTGACTTCGAATAAAATTCTTAACCCTAAATTAACCCCATACATTGACATTACAGAGTTATCGGAAGTGCTGTGGAATATGGTGCTGACGATGGGTCTGAAGGACCACGGCTACGTGGGCGCCATCAAGCTATACGTAGCGTTCTGCTTCTGGGCGCTGTTCACGCTGGCCATCCTCGTCATGATGGAGGGGCTGTCTGCCTTCCTGCACACGCTGCGCTTGCATTGGTGAGCTGTCTCCCCAACTAGTTTCCAACATCACTGCTAGATGGCGTTAATTTAAGTTGCTTGTAAAAGTCTCCAAAATTTCTCAGTGACATTAGCCCCGATTCGGGAAGTCATGCTCTAATTCTAATTTTAAAATCTAGCTATCCTTTTTATGACCAATGAAAGAGAGGTGATGAATTCAGATGAACGAATGACATTAATTTGAACGAATGAGTCAGATAAGAGATTTTTAAGTCGCATGTTTTAAGTGCTCTCTAGAATTGTGCAATCAACACGGCCATAAGGTTCAAATTCGATGTTTGACAGCTCTAATATTGGGATGGGCATCTCCTGTCCAAATAACTTTGACCCCAGAGGGTTTGCGAGGTCGATATTCGATCTTTCAGCCTTCACGATGTAACGCACGATAGTGATAACTACCATAAAAACTTAGTAAATCTTGCGTAACGAAAATAATATGGGACGAAAAAGTGACTTAACGAAAACAGAAATTGGGCAAATAAGAATTTTTCAAATGTGACTAGTATATTTTTAATAGCTGTCCGCCCGCGGCTACGCTCGCGATATGAAAGATTTTCCCGTGGGAAAAAATGTATATGTGTTAATCCAGGGTGCAAACTATCTCGATTCCAAATTTTATCCAAATCAGTTAAGTACTTTAAGCGTGAAGTCGGAACAAACATCGACGACTTAAAAAAAAAGAGGTTCTCAATGGGAGATTTTCCGACAGCCAATTAAAAAAAATAGTTAATAAAATTTAGGTAGATGGCGTTGACGATTCGTGGATTCGAAGAAATCCGGCGAGTCACCCAGGGCCATAAAAGGATAAAAAAAAAAGAATCCACGAAGTACACCTGGCGCCATTTATCGTCTTAATTAGAACTATTATTTTGATTTTTTAAAGAGCTGTCAGAAAATCCCTCATTCGGCTGTATTTTTTATATATTCTTGTTTCTTTGTTCCCAGGGTGGAGTTCATGAGCAAGTTCTACTCAGGTCTGGGCTACATCTTCCAACCCTTCTGCTTCAAGACCATCCTCGAGACGGACGAAAAGGATGATTAAACAATCACACTAACAAAAAAACCATCAAATATACGTAGTGTAGGAATAACAAGAAAATTAAGTTTTAATGATAATTTCTCTTCGCAATAGCCGGAGTTGATTAACCGTCACAAAATGTTCAAATGAAATATATTTATGCATGCTAATAATATTTTGTTTTATTGTGCATTATTTATTTACTATCTACAAAAATAAGGCATGCTTAGTGCGTGCGAATACAACACAATAGATATAAACTTATGTAAAAAGTAATAGCTACCTAAACTAAAAGAATATTCCATTCAACTTATTGCAATCTCAATATTTTAGAATTCAACTTTCGTGGTTATACTGGATTGGGCTTCGAAGCCTTTTTAAGAGAAGTTAACTCACAACAAAGTCGACAAAGTCGCAACAAATGTAAACAAATATACATTTTTATAAAGGATTTCATACGAAGATAGAAATTACTGATGATGACAAAACCAGGGACTGGAACCCTTACGGTTTTGATCAACGATATCTCGTACTCTTATTATGCTATGATTATAATTAGATATTGCAAATCCAACATGGTAACCCTCCCTATCAAGGAATCGTGACAAATATATATTTATTTATAGGGAATATGCATAAAAAATATATTAGATTTTTTCATAGTTCATCTGAAAGTATACAAAAATAGAATACTGACAGTCAAAACAGAATCGAAATTGATCGAAAAACAAACTAGATACAACATTATTAAACAAATATACCTGTCCCTCTTTTCATCATCAACGAAAACAAAATTTTCTATGGCGGATGTATGGCCCACGTGACCAATGACGTCAATGGTCATGTCGGACCTCTCTGTCTAACCATCAACTTTGAAGCCTTATAACTTTGTTTCCGAGCAAGATATTTGAAAAAATATTTTTTATGTGTTTATCTGGAACTTGAAATATTTTGATTAATGAATTTTAAAAAATTTCCATATTCCCTATTATCATTCTGTAACTTAACGACTGAAGGGATTTTTCAACGGGTAGTTTGGTCTCTGAACAAAACTAAATATTGTTGGAGCACCCACAATAGATATAACAATAAGTTAGCAAAAAAATATTTGTACTTATCAAGTTCGCAAATTACTCTTCGCCTTTTCCAATATCTCCTTTTTGATCTTGGGGTAATCTGGGTGGGTTTTGAGGATGTGTCTGCAGACGACGATGCATTCCGGGTACTTCTTCAGTTTGAGGTAGCAATGCGCCAGCTTGTACCCGACGGACATGTCGCTTTTGCCCGAGTACACCCACGCGTTGTCGAAGTTGTGAGCCGCGATTTTGTAGTTCTGCTCCTTTTCGGCCAGGTATCCTGTGGAAATACACAGAATGTAATATTTCCTCGCAGAATAATAATTAACACACAAAGTCGAAGCGCAGTAACAAACTGCACTCAGAGCAACGAAGTCTTGTTGTATTTTTAGAATTGATAAATCAGTTGCAGTTACAGATAGCGAAAGTGCTAATAACGGCCGTTTTTAGCACTTTCGCTACCTTTACACCATATAAGATTTTATAAAATAAGATATTTCTAAAAATACTAAAATACCTAAACTTTAAAACGACGTCCACGTTTTTAATATAATATTTAGTTTTTTCGGAGTTTTTTTTTTAAGTGTCGCTAGTGTGCAGTCAAGTAACCCCAGGACGCTGGTACCGGTTCACACATGCTCTAATTTAATTTTAAAATCCAGCTATCCTTTTCGTTTTTATGACCAATGAAAGAGAGGTGATGAATTCAGATGAACGAATGATATTATTTTGAATGAATTATAACCTAAAATAGGGGCATAGCTGTCATTTATAAATCGACGCGTCCATAAAGCTCAAATTCGGTGTTTGACATCTCCTGTCCCTTTTTAATCTTTAAAAGGTGAAAAGGACGAGGAAAACTTAAATTAAGGAGCCACACTGGATATATAAAGAAATAATACATATTACAATAGCTATTTGAATTACCTAGATACTGGTAAGCCGTGGCACAAGAGTTGTTGTGGTTCAGGATCTTGGTGAGCACTTCTTTGGCGGCGTCCAGGCGGCCCGAGCTCACTTGCCCGTCGGCCACTTCCAGCCAACATCTAACACAAAATACTGTCTTCAATACTAAGAATACAAACGTCACGTGACAAAACCCTGGATGTCGATAAAACGTCCTGTAAAAAGTACTATGTATTAATCCATGGTACAAACTATCTCCATTCCAAATTTCATCTAAATCCGTTCAGTACTTTAGACATGTGACTCAGGCTGGCTGGACAATTCTTCCAAATGAGCCGCGTTTAAGTAGGTCAATACACAATTTTAGGTGACGGCTAATCACGCTTATTTCAGTTTATGTGACGCTAGAGAACCCGAGATAATCGAACGCAAACGTGTCCAGCCAGCTTGAAAACAGCTTTTCGCATGGTCTTTCAATCTCCGAACAAAAGGGATTCTAACTATTTCTTACTTATTAATACTGCGTCACCTAAAATTGTGACAGGCATCCAGTTTGAATTTTTGAGATACGTATAGGCCATTTAGCTAAAAATAACGAAAAGCGTGGCCAGCCAGCCTGAACTTACGTACTAAACTTCTGGCTGGCACCTCTGAATCTCGACAACGAAAGCGTTTCGAACAAGGTTCGAACAAGGTTCTTTTACTAGCATTTAGTGACGGAATTTGTGACAGTCATAGCGTTTGTTTCATGGCGTCACTTAAAGGCGTTTACGAGAAATCGATGAAAACTTGGTGCTAGCCAGCCTGATGTTCTGGCTGGCTGGCACCAAGTTTTCATCGATTTCTCGTAAACGCCTTTATGTGACGCCATGAAACAAACGCTATGACTGTCACAAATTCCGTCACTAAATGCTAGTAAAAGAACCTTGTTCGAAAACGCTTTCATTGTCGAGATTCAGAGGTGAGGTGCCAGCCAGAAGTTTTATACGTAAGTTCAGGCTAGCTGGCCACGCTTTTCGTTGTTTTTTAGCTAAATGGCTATACGTATCTCAAAAATTCAAACTGGATGCCTGTCACAATTTTAGGTGACGCAGTATTAATAAGCAAGAAATAGTTAGAATCCCTTCTGTTCGGAGATTGAGAGACCATGCGAAAAGCGGTTTTCAAGCTGGCTGGACACGTTTGCGTTCGATTATTTCGGATTCTCTAGCGTCACATAAACTGAAATAAGCGTGATTAGCCCTCACCTAAAATTGTGTATTGACCTTAAACGCGGCTCATTTGGAAGAATTGTCCAGCCAGCCTGAGTCACATCTTTAGACGCGAACAAACAAATCGTGTGAAATCGGAACAATCATCCATGCATCTTAAACATCTAAGCGTTCAATCATCCAAATATCCAAACATACTTTCGCATTTATAATATTGGTGTCGATTCCCGCAGCGAAACTAAATTTAAATTTAATCTTAGTCTTGTCAGTTTCTGACCCACGACGTTGAAAAAGCACAGGAGATTGTCAACCATTGTGAGCGCCAAATTTTATACCTTCTCTTCCCGTGGGTATCGTAAGAGGCGACTTAGGGACTACACATTGAACAGGGAACGGGCAACAGCGCTCTCTGATACAGTAACCTTTTAATCTGCGATCTCCAACCCGCCTGCCAAGCGTGGAGATTATGGCAAAACCAAACACTTAAGTGGAGGAGGCTCATAGTCCAGCAGTGGACTGTAACGGGCCGTTGATGATGATGTTATAATAAGTAGCTTTTTGAGTAAGTAGAAACTATTACATACTTCTCTAAACCATCAGCCTTTTCAGGAGTCCATGGTATTGAAGAAATGGTCCGCTTCAGTATGTTCTTAGCTCGAGTTGGTTGCTTGATTATGTTATACCTGAAATAGAATTATTAAGAAGTTATGCAAGAGTTAAGTCACGGGAGAAGGGCAACTCATTACACGTAAAAAGGTAACAGGTTTATTGTAAAGAAGTTGGGTTAGTAAACGTAATTTTATGAAATAACCCAAAAATAATAATAAAATAAACATTCTAAATCTAGGGTTGAAAGCCGAGTCTGAAATTTAATTAATCTTTTCCATTTTTAAATAAGGCTGGAGCCAAGTCTTCAATAGTTTATTGCCAAAGCCAGGTCTTTTTATTCTTTTTCTCGATTCCTAGAGGGTAAATTCATGTCAAATCCGGTTCTGGTCAAATCCAGTTAAGATAAGATAAGATAAAATTTATTTCAATAAAAACTTAATCTAAAACATAGAGTATAGAAATACAAAAAAATAAATAAAGCAGACAAAATATGAATGCGATGCCTAAACTAAGTATTTCTTACTTATTAGTTAATTCGTGTTCGTATTTAAATACCTAAGGTAGTGATGTGACGTCTGACAGGGATGAATGGAAGAAGAAAACATATTGCGCCGACCCCAAATAAAGAGAACAGGGCAGGAGAATGATTTAAATATCTTGAAGAGAATTTCTAATAAACTCATAAACGTGACAATATGTGTCATGGTTCTTGAGGATGTCTTTGATGCAGCGCGAGAAAGCTTCAGGTTTATCGTAGAAAGTTAGCAAGTTAGCGGATTAAGTTAAACGTGGATTGAAAGGGCTGAACATTCAAAAAATATGTGGTGGAGGGTCTGATCGGTATTATCGGTGCAGTGATGGCATAATGATGATCTAATGGTGCAGTACGTAGTTTGTGGAAGCCTAGACCCTTAGCCACACGACCTCAAGTCCTTTAAATGATGAATTTTCAAAGAGGATTGGCGTAATGTTCAAACAAATTTGTGACACTTACGCGGTAGCTATAGCCAGTATCAAGTAGGGATCGTCCTGGTTGCTGTCTTCGGCCGCGAATGGCAGTAGGTCTTGTAAAAATGACTAAAACTGACTTCGATTTGTGACACTTACGCGGTAGCTATAGCCAGTATCAAGTAGGGATCGTCCTGGTTGCTGTCTTCGGCCGCGAATGGCAGTAGGTCTTGTAAAAATGTCTAAAACTGACTTCGATTTGTGACACTTACGCGGTAGCTATAGCCAGTATCAAGTAGGGATCGTCCTGGTTGCTGTCTTCGGCCGCGAATGGCAGTAGGTCTTGTAAAAATGTCTAAAACTGACTTCGATTTGTGACACTTACGCGGTAGCTATAGCCAGTATCAAGTAGGGATCGGCCTGGTTGCTGTCTTCGGCCGCGAATGGCAGTAGGTCTTGTAAAAATGTCTAAAACTGACTTCGATTTGTGACACTTACGCGGTAGCTATAGCCAGTATCAAGTAGGGATCGTCCTGGTTGCTGTCTTCGGCCGCGAATGGCAGTAGGTCTTGTAAAAATGACTAAAACTGACTTCGATTTGTGACACTTACGCGGTAGCTATAGCCAGTATCAAGTAGGGATCGTCCTGGTTGCTGTCTTCGGCCGCGAATGGCAGTAGGTCTTGTAAAAATGACTAAAACTGACTTCGATTTGTGACACTTACGCGGTAGCTATAGCCAGTATCAAGTAGGGATCGTCCTGGTTGCTGTCTTCGGCCGCGAATGGCAGTAGGTCTTGTAAAAATGTCTAAAACTGACTTCGATTTGTGACACTTACGCGGTAGCTATAGCCAGTATCAAGTAGGGATCGTCCTGGTTGCTGTCTTCGGCCGCGAATGGCAGTAGGTCTTGTAAAAATGTCTAAAACTGACTTCGATTTGTGACACTTACGCGGTAGCTATAGCCAGTATCAAGTAGGGATCGTCCTGGTTGCTGTCTTCGGCCGCGAATGGCAGTAGGTCTTGTAAAAATGTCTAAAACTGACTTCGATTTGTGACACTTACGCGGTAGCTATAGCCAGTATCAAGTAGGGATCGTCCTGGTTGCTGTCTTCGGCCGCGAATGGCAGTAGGTCTTGTAAAAATGTCTAAAACTGACTTCGATTTGTGACACTTACGCGGTAGCTATAGCCAGTATCAAGTAGGGATCGTCCTGGTTGCTGTCTTCGGCCGCGAATGGCAGTAGGTCTTGTAAAAATGTCTAAAACTGACTTCGATTTGTGACACTTACGCGGTAGCTATAGCCAGTATCAAGTAGGGATCGTCCTGGTTGCTGTCTTCGGCCGCGAATGGCAGTAGGTCTTGTAACACGCGTTCGGCCTGGCTTTTCTGTCTGGTCGCCAGCTGCAGTAGAGCCTGCAGAGCTTTGCGGTCCGATGGAGGCACTTCTACTAACAACTTCTCGGCTGTACGCAGAGCTAGCAATTGGGTATCTCTGGAAAATATAATAGTAGATTGTTAACCAAGAGATGAAAATCATCAATTACGCACGAGATTTTCTTTACGGTTAGTAATCTAAAGAGTAACTAATATGTGGCGCCATCTCTCACAAACAGGTAGGAAATCAATTGTTACTTAGCTTTCATTTTGATATTGTGTAAAATCTCTAGTTGGCGCCACCTGTGTCCGTTTCCTTTCGACGTTTCTATAAAAGCTTTGGCAGCTAGGGTCTCTCTCTCTTTTCATATCATAGACATTACTTTATAAGCACTTACTAACCTGATTCCTAAGACACAGGTATTTACTTACTTAGTTTAGGAATCATATTGTTAACTCAGCAAATTGTTTTATATTAATGCTTACAACTTAGTTTTTATTTTCTTATTGTGTAAATTGATAAAAATAATATTAATTATAAATTTTACTTAGTAGTCCTGTACAATGTTTATATTGGCCTAAGATTTCACAGAATAAATTTATCTTTATCTTTATCTTTATAGACCACATCAGAGATTCCGACTTAATCCGTGTTCTGCTCACCCCAATAAAGAAGACACGTTGGAAGTTAATCGTTTAATTTTACAACGGTTGATACGTCGATTTTGCGACGCTAACATCACACAGTGAACCGACGAAGACCTGCCAGAACAATGCGTCAAGCACGACCGGTCGTTGTGGGAATCCAATTTCCAGCAGAAAGCGATTTTGATGACGTCACTAACTGACGACTGATGACGTGACGGGCCGCATGCTGCAGACACAGGCCAGCAGCAGCATGCGGCCCCATTGGAGCGCTGTGATTGGTTGAGAGCGTGATGACGTCACTCACTCGTCCTGCGTGGGCTCGGGACGCTCGTGCTGCAGACACAGGCCAGCAGCAGCATGCGGCCCTATTGGAGCGCTGTGATTGGTTGAGAGCGTGATGACGTCACTCACTCGTCCTGCGTAGGCTCTGGCCGCTCGTGCTGCAGACACAGGCCAGCAGCAGCATGCGGCCCTATTGGAGCGCTGTGATTGGTTGAGAGCGTGATGACGTCACTCACTCGTCCTGCGTAGGCTCTGGCCGCTCGTGCTGCAGACACAGGCCAGCAGCAGCATGCGGCCCCATTGGAGCGCTGTGATTGGTTGAGAGCGTGATGACGTCACTCACTCGTCCTGCGTAGGCTCTGGCCGCTCGTGCTGCAGACACAGGCCAGCAGCAGCATGCGGCCCCATTGGAGCGCTGTGATTGGTTGAGAGCGTGATGACGTCACTCACTCGTCCTGCGTAGGCTCTGGCCGCTCGTGCTGCAGACACAGGCCAGCAGCAGCATGCGGCCCCATTGGAGCGCTGTGATTGGTTGAGAGCGTGATGACGTAACTCACTCGTCCTGCGTAGGCTCTGGCCGCTCGTGCTGCAGACACAGGCCAGCAGCAGCATGCGGCCCCATTGGAGCGCTGTGATTGGTTGAGAGCGTGATGACGTCACTCACTCGTCCTGCGTAGGCTCGGGCCGCTCGTGCTGCAGACACAGCAGCAACATGCGGCGCGCGGCGGTGGGGCCCCACTTGGAGCGCCGTGCTTGGTTGAGGAGGCGGAGGGCTGCGTTGCTGCGGCAACCGTATATGGAACACAGGCCCGCGCAGTAGTAGTAACCTGGATGGAGAAAAGATAAATTTCGTGATTAATAAATCTATATTGTTAATGATAAGAGAGAAAGATCATAGAAGAAAAGAATGGAAAGGAAAAAAGAAAATAACATTTGATTCTTGAAATTTTAATAATATGTATAAAAACTATGAATCCCTCTCCGCACCTCAATAAGCATAATATTATACAATGACCAGCGGTCCACCCGCGGCTAAGCTCGCGTTGTGCAAGATTTTCCCGTGGGAATAAGACTTTTCCGTGAAAAGTATGTGTTAATCCAGGATACTAACTATCTTTATTCCAAATTTTATCCCAATCCGTTCAGTAGTTTTTGCGTGAAAGAGCAACAAACATCCATCTATATGTCCATACATCCATACTTACAAACTTTCGCGTTTATAATATTAGTAAGGATACTAACCGGGATCTTCCTTGTCCTCCAGAGCCTGTTTGGCCGCTTCCAAAGCTTGTTCTGCCTCGCCGAGCTTCCCTCTCCGCCACTGCACCTCAATGAGCACTACATTAACACTAACCGGGATCTTCCTTGTCCTCCAGAGCCTGTTTGGCCGCTTCCAAAGCTTGTTCTGCCTCGCCGAGCTTCCCTCTCCGCCACTGCACCTCAATGAGCACTACATTAACACTAACCGGGATCTTCCTTGTCCTCCAGAGCCTGTTTGGCCGCTTCCAAAGCTTGTTCTGCCTCGCCGAGCTTCCCTCTCCGCCACTGCACCTCAATGAGCACTACATTAACACTAACCGGGATCTTCCTTGTCCTCCAGAGCCTGTTTGGCCGCTTCCAAAGCTTGTTCTGCCTCGCCGAGCTTCCCTCTCCGCCACTGCACCTCAATGAGCACTACATTAACACTAACCGGGATCTTCCTTGTCCTCCAGAGCCTGTTTGGCCGCTTCCAAAGCTTGTTCTGCCTCGCCGAGCTTCCCTCTCCGCCACTGCACCTCAATGAGCACTACATTAACACTAACCGGGATCTTCCTTGTCCTCCAGAGCCTGTTTGGCCGCTTCCAAAGCTTGTTCTGCCTCGCCGAGCTTCCCTCTCCGCCACTGCACCTCAATGAGCACTACATTAACACTAACCGGGATCTTCCTTGTCCTCCAGAGCCTGTTTGGCCGCTTCCAAAGCTTGTTCTGCCTCGCCGAGCTTCCCTCTCCGCCACTGCACCTCAATGAGCACTACATTAACACTAACCGGGATCTTCCTTGTCCTCCAGAGCCTGTTTGGCCGCTTCCAAAGCTTGTTCTGCCTCGCCGAGCTTCCCTCTCCGCCACTGCACCTCAATGAGCTGGGCCAGCGCCTCCCAACTCGTCGGCTTTACCGATAGCGTCTGCGTTAAGTGCCGTTGCGCTGTTTCTAAATCCACCTGACAAAATAAAACATACTTATTAATATTAATACAGATACCGTCTGTTTACGAATATCTAATAAGTAAGTATGTTTAAAATTTTCGTCTTTCTTTTGCAGTGTCTTGGTGGCAAGATGCGGCTGTCCGGTTTGCCGAGAAGGTGCAGATAAATATTTAGTTATAAAGTAGCTGTAGGTTATCTAGTTCTTCCTATATTATCATTATACTTTATTTCTTAAGTTGTGCACGTTTTGATCGCGTCTATTGTTATCTCCCTTTTCTCTTCCGTAGGTCTGCTGGAAGATATTTCTTTAGCAATAAGTCGGCCTGTTGTGTCGTTTTTCTTTGTGTTATTGTCATTTTCTTGTTTAATGTGTACAATAAATGGTTAAATAAATAAATAAACATTTTGTTCTTCATCAGGAAATCAATCAGCAACAGCCTCCGTAGCCGAGTGGTCGAGATTTCGCCACTCATTATGGAGGTTCCGGGTTCAAATCCCGGTGGGGACACTGTCAAGTAAAAATCCCTTGGTGAAACTTTCCCCAATCCGGTTAGGACATTGCAAACTGAATCACCTGAATCATCCGAAAAGAAAGATGATTCCGTGCTTCGGAAGGCACATGAAGCCATTGGTCCCGGCTGCTATCTAGTCGTTACACGAGCCATGTCGGTGGCCTTTGGCGGCTCTATAACACTGACACCAGGATTTATGAGGTCGGTTGTCGACCTTACAACCCACAAGAAGGAAGGAAGGATATCGAAATCAATCAGCTTATTTACAAACAAAAATATAGTACATTAAAATTGACAAATTTTTAAAATACTTGAAGTGTAGGTAACTAAAAATGATACATTTGCGAAAACATCAGCTAGCCAAACCCATCATGAGCAGTCATTTTTAGAAATGGCTAAATGTACCTATTCCATTTTGCTACCGCCATTTTTGGCAATATTCAAAGACGGTTTAGTTTGATTAAACACAAATTTATTTGAAAATTATTTACTTACCTTACGAAAAGCAAGATCCGCCATCATGACAGCAGCCGACTCGTTGTTTGGATCCGTGTTCAACAGCACTGCGCATGTTTGCTCGCATTTCTCTGCGTTGTTCATCTACAACATCAAGCATAATTAAATCATCATCATCATCACCAACAGCTCATACACGTCTCCACCGACCGAAGGGTTTGAGCTTACCCTAAATTAGGGCGGCGATAAAGATCTGGCTTTAGTCGATTACGCTAGCCCAGAGCGGGTTGGTTGACTTCACACACAACTTTTTAAATTTCTTCGTTACAATATGCAGATTTCCTCCCGATGTTATCCTTCGTCTTAAATGCGTTATTAAATCGAAAACATGCTGGTGGGATTCGAACCTGCGACTCCAGGACGGCAAACAGCGGCCATAGCTACGGTGTTGTACCACCAACGATCTAATATCAATCAATCAACGGCCCGTTACAGTCCACTGCTGGACTATGAGCCTCCTCCACTCAAGTGGAGGGTTTTGCCATAATCTCCACGCTTGGCAGGCGGGTTGGAGATCGCAGATTAAAAGGTTACTGTATCAGAGAGCGCTGCTGCCCGTTCCCTGTTCAATGCGTGGTCCCTAAGTCGCCTCTTACGACACCCACGAGAAGAGTAGGGGTTGGTGACAAATGTATTCTACCCTGCCGTCACCACACGGAGACCTAATATAAATATAGATAAATAAAATATGCACTTATAATATATTTTGAAGGCTCATCCCTTATACTTATACCTTGTGTATATTTCGAATATTGTTACAAACCTGAGCATAAAGCTTAGCCAACGCTAACAAAGTATCGAGATCTCTTGGTGTTTGGATCAACGCCTCCGAATACAAGTTAGCTGCCACCGCCGGCTCCTTAGCACTCTTCACTTTAGCCAGCATACGTAGAATCATAGACAATTGACGCTTCTCTTCTTCCAAATCCCCCCTCGAGTCTATCTCTATACGCTTCACGACCGCTGTCTGGATCTCCTTGGCTTCGGTGAGGATCAGGTGAGTGTTGCCAGCAGTGGGGCTCTTAAGTTCACGACCCCTGGCTTGAAGCAGCAACATTCGGACGCGCCGTTTCATTGAGTTGATAGATTTATCTTTACTCTGTACTTGGTTTAGTTCAGTTGAGATGATTGAGTCTGCCTTGTCATACTGTTTTAACTGAAAAATAAATCGCATTAGATACGAATTATTTATTGCACAAATATTGAGTAATTAACGAAGGCGCTGGGCTGTAGGCGCTCTTATTAAAATTAAACAACATTCTTTGTTAAGTTGGAGTTACTAATATTTAAAACATGTAATGTCCCCAGTTTGCAGGGAATGTGGAATTTCTTAATGGAATAACATTAAAATTCCAGCGGTAAAATATACATACAGTCCAACTCTCAGCTATCTTCAAGCCAAATGGCAAGTCGTTGAAACATAAAAAGGCTAGAACAACTTTTTAGTTTATATTATAACTAGCGGTCCGCCCGCGGCTATGCCTACGTTATGCAAGATTTTCCCGTGGGAATACGACTTTTCCCGGTAAAAAGTATCCTATGTGTTATTTCAGGGTCCTAACTATCTCTATTCCAAACATCCAAATCCGTCCAGTAGTTTAGGCGTGAAAGCGGAACAAATATCCAAACATCTAAACATCCAAATATATTTTCATATTTATAATCTTAGAAAAATGAAAGGCTCGCGCGGCGCTCGCCTAGATACCGCGCAACAACAGCTCCGTGAATGCGGCAACCTCGGACCAATAATCCGAGTCATTAATATTCGTTGTCATTGTTGAGTCCGAGGCGGCAACTCAACAATGACAACGACAATTTGGAAGGATGCAAGCTCGGAGGAAATACGACGTGCGTGAAGAATTGTGCTGCCAGCTGCTTAATTGTTACCCGAATGAAGGGAAATTATTTTATGCAATGAGTTAGTAAATAAAATCAAAATTTAATAAAATACTCAGTATGACTTTCTCGTACATTGTTTACAACGAGTCTGCGTTGGCGCGAGCTCGGGTACGCCGAATTCGGCGTAGTATTTGTTGCCGTATTGTACAACTACGCCAGCGGTATCTAGGCGAGCGCCGCGCGAGCCTTTCATTTATCTAAGTTTATAATATTAGTGTGATTTATAATACATAATTAGTGTGACATAGTAAGTATAATACATAATCTTACCTTCAGAAGTAGTTCAAGGTACACAAACTTAAGTTCGTGGTCATTTAGAAGTTCAATTGCGTATTCGTAATGCTGACACGCTTTGTCATATTCGTGCATCTTGACCAATGCTACTCCAAGCTTTTTCACCAGCTGAACATCTTTGGGATTCCCCTTCAATGCTGTTCCATACGATTCTGCTGCTTGTATTGGCTCTGCAGAATACAATTTTAAATAGTACAACATGCAGTGAATGTTTTAACTTGTGTGAAAACTTGGTACTAAAACAGCCTTTATGTACGAACCCCTGCTCTTTACCCAAAACTTTCGCAATCATCGTAAAAAAAATAAGTAGGTACACAGGTTCTTGTGATATTTATGGAGTGTTTCTCACCGTTCTTCTCTACAGATAAACTCAATAATTAGAATCCAAATGTATTTTAGATCTAATATACTCACCGGCACATCTAACCGCCTACCCTTCATTTCAGGATATACTCGTGATTCTTTCTTTATAATTCTATTAGTTACAGCTGATGTTAGTTAAAAAGTTGTTAATTTAACGTTTATTTAAGTGTGTTTAATTTATCGTAATATTATCAATAAATAAATTGTAATGTATAACAATAAGCGTAGTTTAAAATTAAATAAAACCCGAAATACAAGGGTGGGCTCTTAGATGAGCCGGTGAGTATGTTTTGTTTTTACTCACCATGAATGGACATGAAAGCGTCTCCCATCATCGAATGAGCGTCGGCTAGCGGATGATTGCTCACTATTTCCTTGAAGCAAGTGGTGAACATTGCTCTGTCTTTTTTCTCCTTCAAGTAAATATGCGCCACTTTACTGTGAGCCTGGAAGTAATATGGCTGGCCGGGTTTGACCTCATTCAGAATATCAATGGCTTTATCAACGTCATCTTTCTTTAGAGCCAGATCTGCGCGTGCGATGAGTAAACGACTCTCCTCTGATGTGTATGAAAATTCTTGAATGGCCTCCTGTAAAACAAAGATGGAAATGTAGTATTTTATTAATTTTGATTAATATTGAAGTTTAAAAAGTACAGCTTATACTTAAAACAAGTTTATCACCTAGTTTATAAAAATTAGTTTGTCTTAAGCGGAGTAGAGATAGTATAGTAAACCCATAATTGGTTTTTGAATAATATTAATTTGACCGATTAACAGAGAATGTCAAATTACATAGTTACAAAATGTATTTAAACACGTCTTGGAGATTTACTAATTAAAAAAATATTTTAAATGTGTATTTTATCTTTCAAGAACTCTTTAATATTTATTATCTTTACCTGCATAGTCTTCCCAGCTTCTGCAAATTGTCCCAGTGTAGTATGTATCTCGATAATTTGCAAATACAATGTCGCTTTGTCAATAATATTCAGATCCGATTCAAAAGTGCGATTCACATTGCTAGATAAACTTCTGCTTGTCGCTATTTGGAGACTGGTGGAGAAACTAGAAAGAGCATCTTGAAGCTGATTAGCGCTTTTCAAAATCACACCGTTGAGGAAGTGATACATAGCGCTGTCTCTGACCTTGAAGTTGTAGCTGAGACACATTTCGAGACTTTGTGCAGCCTTCGTAAATGCTTGCTGTTGAATGCTGATTTGAGCCAGCAACACCTGACTGCCAGCATGTGTGTTGTCCAGTTCAATGATCTGTTGTGCTATTTTCTGAGCTTCACTGGCATATCCAAACAAAAACTTCAGCTTGGCCAACTCATACAAAGCCATAATCAAACCAGGACAAGCTTTGCATATAGTATCAAGGATATTAAAGCAAGTTTTAACTGATGAAATATTTCCATCTTGGGAGTACAGTAAGTAGCCAACAATAGCAAAAGGTTTTTTAGGCAAATGCTTTTTGTACTCCTTGTAAACTTCCAACAGAAAGTCTGGATCTAAATCCTTGATATAGTTTAAGCTGAAAGGGTTTCTATTGGCCAAAGAAACTTTAGCTTCAAATGCATTGTTGAGATAAGTCATGGCATTGGTAGGACTTTTCACATTCAATTGTGCTGATAGAAGATATAAGATTGGCATTTTGTTTGCTCCTTGCATTTCAAACAGCAGCTCGACCTGCTGGGCCACTTGCTCTGTAGGTCCGTTATCATACATCTGACAAATAGTCAGGCCACAAAGTGCTGTTATGGAATTGCTATCAATTTTGCTGGCAGCCTTGAAAAAGTTAAGTGCATCTTTATATTTCCCTTGTAATATGCATTGATAACCAACTTCGCTCAAGTAGTCTACATTATTGGGATACATTTCAGAAGCATGTTGAATGAACCTATAGACTTGAGACAGGACTGCTCCGTCTCTGCTGCATACTTTTGAGAATATCTGTGTGATGGTGTAGAACTGGTACCCATTGTTAGCTTCTTCATTTTCTAGTACGGAGAAGAACTGATTCAATTGATCAGCAGTTTCTATGTAATCAGAATTCTTGCACAGGGCCATGAATATGCGAATTCTTAAAGCTTCAATGTTATCAGGTTCAAGTGAGAAAATTCTTTCTATAGTGTCAATGACTGGTTCCCACTTTTGCATGGCAAACTCATTTTTCAGTTTCTCCATGAGAGGCACAACCTGTCCAGGACTGCTTACAATCAATCTATCCAATGTTAAGTTTGATGCTTCGTAGTCTTTAGCAAAGAATTTGAATTTAGCTAACCCTAGCATTGCCTCGGCATTCCTGTCGCTCTTGCTGAGAGCCAATTCTAGACAATCTAATATAGACATCTGCATTTCCCCCAAATTCATATACATGTCATTCCAGCCTTTTGAAATAATTGCATCCAAATAATTGGAGTCCTTTCTCAGAGCCTTATTTATATAGTCAGATGCTTTTTCATATTTTTCTGCTAGAGACAGGAAAAGCCCTGCATAATAGAAAGATACTGCACTACCTTGTCTCTTTTCTTCCTTCAGTTTTGCCTCTAAAGTGTGAAGGGTGTCTCTGTCTAACGTACTAGCAAGCTTGTGGCCAAACACCAATGCCATTATAGCAGCTAGTTGCATATCTCTATCAGACTGTAGCGGCATGAGTTCTGTAATACCTTTTTGTACTTGCCCTTCCAAAATGTTGGCCAGCCCATGATATAGCAAGAACTCTGCCGTATCAGGATAAAGAGTTGACACATATTGTGAAATTTTCTTAGCTTTGCCATAGCATTTCTCACGTAAATAATAATGTACATTACACCTATGCCAGACTATGTCCATGTTGATATTACAATAACCTATGCGTTTTCTTCTAAAACAAAATGTATTTTCAATCCTTTGTACTTATTCTCGTTCTTCTTGTAATACTTAGCAAGGAAATTACATTTGCAAGTAACTTCTAATCTATTCTTGGTTGCGTGAAAAAACGCATACTGAAAGAATACAAAATAAATTATACTGAACCATCAAAAGTACATAAACACATAAAATAACAGAAGCAGCTATTTTGAGTCGTAACTTTGTATTAGCTGCAGCAATGTCTTAGGTACCTCCGCCAGCAGCTTGCCGACTCCCTTCCCTTGAAACGCCTCTGGCACAGTTGTATGCTCCCAAGTTATCTTCTGACCATCTATCTCATAACCTAGAACAGCTGGATCCGCTGTAAACAACAGGACCAAATTCTTTGAATTTGTCTCAGAAGATTTATAAACTGGTTATTTGTGTAAGTACCAACGGAAGGATACGATACGCACCTTCAGGCATGGAAACAGTAAACTGTCGCCTAGCAACATCATTCACAACTTTTAGGGCTTTCGTGGAGAAAGCGCGAGAACGTGTTATCATTCCAGACATGGGAACTCGAAAATAACTACGAATTTATTTAAATTTTATTGCTAATTTCTAAAGACGTAAATAAAACTGAAATCCAAAGACTGAAATCAGATCAGACCGGGCCCGAACGAGCATGTTAGTTTTGACAATTGACATTGCAAGTTCATTGACATTTCTTTGACAGACATCTTGATTTGACGTTCCGATCCATCCGGTTGCAGCTTGAGTATTTCTAACGATTGAAAACGTTATGTGGGTAGTAACTACGAATAAAATAAGTTATTTCCTTATTTAGATATGCTATTTTAACAAGATTGTTGAAGTTTTTCAATAATAAGACAAGTTAAAATATTGTTTATTTATTACTTAGAACAAATTTAAAACGTATAATGGACAACTTCATGGCGGCAAAGTTCAATAGTTTTTGTCTATCGTTTCCGGCGGGTACCTGCCGGTTACGCGAAGTTTTGAGTATTTTGAAGCGTATTTCTTACAAGTTCTTTGTTTCATAAAATATTCGGCTAGAAAACAGCATTTAATAACCACGTCCAAATTGTTCTCAATGGCGTAGTCGAAGGCAAACTGAAAACAAAAACTTATCAGTAAAACTGTTTACATGCAGCCACGACCAATCAGTTTGCGATTTTTTTCTAGAAAAATAAAGTTGCCTACGTCCTTTACTTGGCACCAAACATATTCGGTTTTCCATTTATCCACCCAAATAAATCACCCCCGAGGTGGCTAATTGGAAACCACGTCGGAAAATTCACCTTAATCCATAAAATTTGTTCGGCTTAGGACATGAATTTTTGGATGTAGTTTCCAAATATCCGCCTCAGAGGATTTTTTTAAAGTGCAGTAAGTAGAGGCAAACGAACGGCGACAGACTTTCGCATTTGATTAATAACCTATAGGTGAATTACGAGAAAACAAGACAGTACAAACAAATGACAACAAGGCACAGGTTTCTACCTAGTTTGGGAGTCAGGGTTTTTCATTTGTTTTATTCCTTTATTGTTATGCACCCATTGTATTGTAAATCTATAGTAGCTGTAGCTGTTATGTGGCACTAGTAATATAACGCAAAATCTCTCTGGTGGTAACCCAGCCCATGAAACTGAACAACTTTTGTTCTCTTTTTAGGCCTCGCTCTTCCCCGTGTCGACTGTCTGGTTTCTTATGATAAGAAAGTAAAATAATACTAACGAGTGCAAGTTTCTTTCCAATCCCTTGACCTTGGGCAGTTTCAGGGATGATGATGGCATGGAAGGTTATTGTCTTTGTTTGTTCGTCTATATCATAGAGAACCTCGCAGTCACCTGAGATGTAAGGTAGGAAAACTTATGTTATTCGTAGCCTTTTTTATTTAGGTTAATCAAACAAGTTGTCCACCCGCGGCTACATTATTTTTAATTTCTCGTGGGAATAAGACCTTTTTCCGCAATGAATGTTGGGCATATGACTATATTACTTTCCGACTTATTATATATCATCAACGGCCCGTTACAGTCCACTGCTGGACTATGAGCCTCCTCCACTTAGGTGGAGGGTTTTGCCATAATCTCCACGCTTGGCAGGCGGATTGGAGATCGCAGATTAAAAGGTTACTGTATCAGAGAGCGGTGCTGCCTTCGATCACAGAAGGCTGCCCGTTCCCTGTTCAATGTGTAATCCCTAATGGCTGGTTTACACGTATTAAGTTGTATAGTAGTTAATTAAATTTTAACTTAATTTTAAGCAACTTAATGCATGTAAACAGCGAATTTAGTAGTAAGTTGCATGCAAGTTAAAATTTAGTGTGCAAGTAAACATTCGGGCAAGTTGGTGGGCGTGGCCTGTCACTTGACACGTTTGGAAAGGCGCGATTTAGTTAATTTTAAGTTAAATGCGAAGTGCGAAGTTAAGTGCGAGTGTTTTATGTTAATTTTTTTGGTTATTTTTAATATATATTATTAAATAGTGCAGCATTACTGCAGGTTTTTTTTAATAACCTTTTTGGTATGATTCTTTTTTCTTTTGGCCGGTTTTTATGTCACATTTTCAGATTTCAAATTTTCTTGGTTTGACCTTTTTCTAAATTGTTTATTGTTTTCTCAGTTGTCGTCTGTCATCAGATGGAAACGATTTGAACTTGGTTGAATATTAGTGAGAAAATATGAGTAAATGTTGTAAGTGGCTTGGAATGCAATAATTATTGGGACAGGCTCCTATTTTGGACTAGCCGGGTAAGTCTTGTGTTGTCTTCCTCCTGGTTTTTATCGACGCACTTTTCTCTTTCCCTGTCTTGGTTGGATGGCGATTATTTCTTTGTCAATCTTTACAGTGTATTTCCGGCCTCCGCGACGCACGCACGAGGGTCCCTCCGTGCCTATCACGATCTCTTGCGGTGGTTCCGGACACCTGAGGCCACCAGGCATTGAGCGTGCCTGGATCCCTGCGTTGTGTGCGTCCGCGCCCGTGCCAGCTGAGTGCCGCAGACCCGCGCACCGGCGCCCCCCCAGGGATACTGCCCATCACGCGGATTTTTTTAGCCTGTTTTTTGTATCAGTTTTGTTATTTTGTATGCGGATTTTGCCAAATTCTGTCTAAATTCTTTTTTCTAAATTCTAAAAAGGCCCTTTAGGTTTCTCTGGCCCTCCTTTTTTGGTTCCCGTTTGGCTATACTCTCTCGGGGTACTCCGCGGTTTTGGTACACCTTCATGCATCGATACACCACAACACAACACTAGTTCAGCGACACTATATCGACGGAGTCCCCTCAGGACTCGACTCTCGGCTCATGCTTGGCAATTTCTAGGCCCTTTTAAATTTATATTATACCGTTCGGACAAATTTAACTAACTCTTTCTCTGTTCTCCTAAATTTCACGTTTCGCCTGTGGTCGTCGACCACAGGTTAGCTAGCTTCCTTTTTTTAACGCTACAATAGGTATAAAAAACATTAATGATTAATATATTATTAATATTAAATATTAATCATTAAAAATAATAATAATATAATATTAATTGTATAAAAATAAATATTGTTTTATACTTTATTATTTTATTTGAATTCGCTGTTGATCGTCCATCTTGGGCTAACTAAAGAGCTTAACTACTAAAATGACGTGTAAACACTTACTTAAAATTTAGTCGCTTAAAATTTAGTTAAAATTTAGTTGCTACTTGACAACTTAATACGTGTAAACCAGCCATAAGTCGCCTCTTACGACATCCACGGGAAGACAAAATGTATTCTACTCTGCCGTCACCACACGGCCTATATTAAAATATAAAAATGAAAAGTGCGCAATATGGCGGTTTGTAATTTTTGTCGCTTTTATTTTTATCGTACTATGTATTTATTTTGTAGGTACTTATTTTTCATGATAGAGTTAACTAATAATTGAATTTGGGAAATATTTATAATAATGAATGGTTCAATGAATGAATGAATGAATGGTCGAAGTTAAAGTGATAAAGATTAGAACTTATAAATGTAGTACGATACTCTACGGCTAGCTCTACGGATAGATCCACCGTCGCTCTGCTTAATAGAAAGACTGTGTGTGTAAGAAGAAGAAGAAGAAGTCGACGACGGACTTCACGAACCCTGGTGCAGAAGCAAAGTTATTGAGCCGCCAAAGGCCTTTGATTCCTGCAACGATTTCCAGATATATTCAACGACTTCGTGATTTCCCAAGAGCGGAATAGTCTTTCTTTTTGGACAGTCTAAGCTCTCTGAAATAATAAATTTATTTTCATTTTCATTTTTTGTTTAATTTTCAATCAGATGATGTCGTAAACAGACCGGATTCGAATTCGGGATCACCGGACCATTCGCCAACGGATATAGCTTAATTTAGCATATGGCGACTCTATCACACTCACATCAGGTTCTGTGAAACCGGTTGTCGACACACGATGATGGAGTAGAATCACTAACAAGAAGACTAAAACACACACAGCTTATGCAGAGAGTACTACGAAATGGTACGCACCATCATACAGCTGTATAACAAATCGCATATTTTCCTCGTCATTTTCTGGCAGTAAGGGATCTGGGTCATTTGGGTTGACGACTGTTCCCATCGGCTTCACCAGGGACTTAGCTGTGGGTTTCACTGCATTTGGGGGGCCTGTGTGTCTAATCTGAGCCTTGCTGACAGCCATTTTGAGGAGTTAACAGAAGGTGCGAGGATTCAGACGATGCTTAATATTTTATTCATTATTTATGTAGTATATAATGAATAAAATATTAAAATCTGATATTGTTCAATTCAATTCAATATTTATAAAATGGCTTCTGTCATTGGAGTGACAATTCTGCCAGTGTCAGGGTTGGAGAATAAACATGAATGCTTCAAAACAGCATTGTTTCATTCGGCCAAATAACCAGTAGCACAATCTAAAACAATCAAGACAACACAATATTACATATTATTATGAATCTCGTTTGGATTTTGTCAAATTTGTCTTGACACTGATTTTCATGCATCTATCCTTGACTTTTTTTCAAATCCGAGGTTGCAAGAAGAGAATGTCTTTGAATTTAACCCCCTTGAAAATCAAAGATACAGCAAGAAGACAGTACACGTACATACATACATTACATACACAACATGGACAATTGCAATAATAAAATAGAAGACATGCTTATTACGATATTGTTTTGTAATATAGGTCCCTAGGTTGGTAAATAACATCCCAAACTTAAAATAATATTAATTTATTATTAGACAGCGAGGCTTTTAAATCATAATATAAAATACAAATAATATATAATATGATTTAGAAGCCTCGCTGTCTAATAATAAATTAGTGTGTGCTACGAAATCTGTGCTTACAGTTTTTTTGGTCTTTCGAGGCGCAACTGGCTGTTTCAAACAGGTTTAGTGGCCTTGACCGCCGCCGTGACTGATGATGCATCACCTCGACTGGTGTCTTGGATACTAGATTAGTTATTGGAGACGTAAGAGAACAAAGGATTAGTTTCGATGGATTTATAGTATTGGTCTTGTTAACGGTACCTACATAAAATAATAATAGAGATAAATTCTGAAAAAGTTACATTATTTTACTTCTGCATAAAACAAATAAAAATATATATTTTTAAATAAGGTATACTGATGTTTCTTGGAACAAGTTCGTAAACTAAACTAGTATCTGGATCGCGTATCTGTTTTTAGTCCTTTTTCTGAGAAGACCAACAAGTCGGTCGAAGTAAAGAAAACATGCTTAGGTGGGGATATACAACTGATAGTGCATGTCTCTGTGGTGTCTCTCCACAAACAATGGCTCACTTACTGTCTTGCCCAGCGTCTTCACCACCTGTACACGCGAAGACCTCTATAATGCAACAGATAATGCCATATCTGTGGCAGAGTATTATTGGTCTTCCCAAATTTAGTCGCCGAATCGACTCGAAAAGAAAGAACGTCATATACATATTATGTATAAATCATTTTGATTTAGAATACCTAATTTAATGGTTGACCGTGAGCTCACAGATGCTTTTATTTTTAACTAGCGGTCCACCCGCGGCTACGGTCGCGTTATGTTAGATTTTTCCGTGGGAGTAAGACTTTTACCCGTTAAAAGTATTCTATGTGTTAATACAGGTTATAAACTATCTCCATTCCAAATTTCATCTAAATCAGTTAAGTGCTTTAGACGTGAAGGTGGAACAAACATCCATACATCCAAATATATCCAAAAATCCAAATATATTTACACATTTAGTGTCATAGTGTATTAGTGTGATTGCAAAGGATGTCATACTTATTATTTTGGAACCATAGGATTATATAATAGGTCTCAATCTCCGCAGTTTCAACATGTTTGACGTATCTTAAATGCACTGCGGTCGTTGTCCTCAGCCGAGCGCCACAGCGTGAATAGTCATTACTTCAACAGCTGAGGGTGCATTGCTTGCGGTGCCACAACAAACTCCCGCGCAGCCACGCGCAGCGTCAACGTGCGCGCGCGCAGTCGATCAGTGGGCGCAGCGCGCACCACGCGCAAACGCTGGACTTTAAATTGTGCGCCGGTACCGGCGAAGCTCGGAACATGTGAACTGTGAAGGACAAGTTTATCTATTAGCGTTAACATGTGAATGTTTTATCTTGAATGCTACAAGTGAATTAGTGAAGCTTAAATAACTTATTGTAGGTAGAGTTGCATTAATTCATCGATAGTTTCGATCAATTTTATTGTAACAGATCCCGTCTTTAACTTTTATTCAAAATTAAATCCATACTAATTGCGTTGTTCTTTTATTGAGCTGTTGTATTGATAATATAAATTATATCATATGAACGAAGAGTACAAGACCGCTTTTACATTATTAAAATATAGGAACACTTCAACTTGAAGAAAGGATTTATCGTCAACTCACTCATCCATTCATCAAAACATAAAAATCATTACCAAACAAAATTTAAAAAGAAACCTTTATAAAGTGGTGCATATGATAAAGGTCAGTGAACTATTATCCAGTGTCGGTGTGCGCGTGATCATATGGGGCAATGCGTGTCCCGGGGACAACCGGGCCCGTACGGCTTTGCCCGCCACTACGACGCTGAGAGTGTTGCCAGCAGCGTCAGCGGCTACCGGCTCAAGAAGGTAATTAAATAAAATATACTTTATTACACACAAGAAACATACAAAAAAAACAGTTCAAAATTATAGCGGACTTTGGGCGGCTTTAGTGCAAAAATATCGACACGAAAACGATTATGTTCATATAAAAGACATCAACGCGAGCAGTTTTTATTTTTAACAATTTTTATAAAATGTTGGGATAATGTTTTTAAAAACTGAAAGACTATTTGTAAATTGCGCAGGGGGCAGGCTGAAATGGTCTGAATTTTGTACTTATTTTTTGTTGTTGACTACAAGCGATCTTACACCAACGCCGCCGGTCTAACCTCAACACATTCAATACCAATTGAAGGTCCATAACTAGGACAGGGTTTGTAAGTTCTGTCGTAAACCTTACAACCCACACGCTGAAAAAATAGTATCAAAATTAGTCGCTGATCTAAGAAAAGAGGCGTTATGCTAAAGCTCTCCATTGCTGTTAAACTATGACTAAGCTTCGCGTCCATCCGTTGTGTGGTCTCCGGTGTACCATTGTGTGATAATTTCCAAAATGCCTAACTACCCACAGGTAAGGTAGTGTTTCCGTTGTTAATTTACGGTTATCCAGTTACGCACCTGTGTTTAGTAAAAGGTACAACTTTCATGATTCTACAGTTTCCGAGATATTCGCAATTTTGTGATTTGGTTTTCATGTGATTTTCATGGTTTGGTTAGGCTTCTATTTTGGACAATTATTTCATACTACGTACATCAAATAAAATAAATAAATGCATATACGAGTAAAATTTAGATCTGACTTAATCATAGATGGCCGGCCGCTTATACTCAAAACAGAAATGGTAGTTATTGTTGACAGCGTTTTAATGTTTAAGGGACTTAATGAGTTTGGCGCATATTATAGAGCACTAAGATTATAAAAACTTCCATTTTTGTATGTTAAATTTGCCCACAAAAATGTTGTACTTTGAGGACAAGACATTTATTGTGCTGCATTACAATTAATGCGTTCACTAACAGACAGCGGTATTATTCATTCGTCATTGTATAAATTTTACGACGCGCAACCCGAGCCATGTCTGATCATATCGATTTGTATTAATGCTGACCAAGAGAACAACAGACACAACGCTGCTGGGTTCCGCACATACAGCTATAGGCTTACAGGCATTCAACATCAAGTCATATAGATAGGTACTTGTAGTTGTACTACATCTTCAAATATTACTGATCACAATGGCCTCGATTCGGGAAGTCATATTCTAATTCTAATTTTAAAATCCAGCTATCCTATTCGTTTTTATGACCAATAAAAGAGAGGTGATGAACTTAGATGAACGAATGATATTAATTTGAACGAATGATAACCTAAAATAAGGGCATAGCTGTCAGATTAAGAGATTTTTAAGTCGCATGTTTTAAGTGCTCTCTAAAATTGTGCAATCGACACGGCCATTCGGTTTAAATTCTATGTTTGACAGCTCTAATATTAGGATGGCCATCTCCTGTTCTTTTTCAATCTTTAAAAGGTGAAAAGGAAGGATGAACTTAAATTATGGATTAGAGCGTGGACAGTGAGAATTAGCCTCAATGACTCAAGATTGTATAAAAAAGTATCGGATTACTGCCATAAGAGGAAAATATAGTATTAAGACGTGGTTGCTGGTGGTTTCTTGCCACCTCTTTTATTTCAACATTTCGAAGATATGCATAGCTTTTAACTTTCTTTATAAACATAACACTGGCTGGCAGTAGCCCTAAGTTGGAGTCGAATCATCAACCCAATGAAAAAAATGTCTACATTTCTGAGTTTTTAGAAGAACCCTTTGGCTCAGTGGAACCCAAGCGAGCTATCGGTGTAGGTAGAGGCTTGCGAGGCGTGACTGAGCTGAATGGAGCCTGGGCCGCAGATCCCCTGATACTGCCCGTCGAGGGCCGCAATTAGAATCACACAATGGGGGGCGCTGAACCGTTCTACTTGGTGTCTGTAAATTATCTATACAAGAATGCTTACATCCACTATCTAGATAATCCACAGCGAAATAATGTTTGTAAGAAAACTGACCAAATGTTTTTGTATTTTTCTAGAGACTGTTGAGTAGTATTTCAATGTCAATCATCAGACGTTTTTCACGCTTGCTTATATCTTCAACAGAGGAGGGAAAAGGGTCGAGGCGTTTTTAAAACAACAAAATACTTATTTAAAAAAATATCGATACTTTAACGTGGGCAAGGATATTAATGACTTCCCGTTGTCTACGTTAACAAGGAAAAAATAATATGGAAAAATATTTCATTGATTCTTTATCCACGGGACGGATGCTGGTCCATAATGCATCAGCCAATCAACCCGCCACAGTGGCTCTAACAAGACAATTACACACCTCCGTCAATTAAGAATATACAATAGGTTAGTGAAGGAAGAGATAACTAAACATTCATTAATTTGTAAATTAATTACTGAAATCAAAAGAATGTTACGAAATATTTCTATTCTGAATACCTATAAAAAGAAGCTCCATCCAAAGCGTCATAAAAAAAACAATGCCATTGTTTAACTCTGCACACGTATTCTAAACGTGCTCACACACCTGTGAATTTTACTAGAACACACAAAAACCCGATAACAATGTGCTACTATAATCATTACGGTTAATTCTTGAACACAATGTCTTTCTTTTAATGAAAGATAACAGCGCGATAATGGTAGAAATAATGAAATGTAGAGCCGTAATTTGAGAACTTCTCATGCTCGCTTTTAAATCTAAGTAATATTCTTACGACGAAATTTTGTTTCTGCGCGCTATCTAAGGAAAGCGTATTTTTATTAAATCAATTCTGCTTATATATCATTCTCAGAATCTTAGGGAATCTGTATATATTAGTTTATTTTGAAGATTCTTTGTGAAAGATGATGAAGGCGGGAAATGCAGGACCAAAGATTAGTGAAGGAAGCTTTCATAATTTCGTATCTATTCACATCTGATACGCGGGAAGTTACTAGACGCAGGAGATTCATGACCATACTTTTGGGCTCATACATAGATGATATACTATATATATACGGCAAATAACTACTCTAGTCTGACGAGTATAGCTTTTAAGCCTCAGTTCATAACGTGAGCACTATAAGTACTATCTAGAATTCTAGCTACTAGGAGTGCATGCCCTCTTCGCAAGGGTGTAATTATTCGAGGCAAGTTGGCACGCTGCAGCGTCGTCAGCCATTACGTTTTCACCATCTGATGGTCTGTTTGGACGTCCACATAACAACGAGAGTTTCCAGCTCGCTACCCCATGTAATCGAGCAAATTGTAGACGGTCGCGTTTGGTTTCATTTTTTTTGTTCAAAAAACAGACTACTCGGGTGTCGCACTTCAGTAATAAACACCTTATTCTTTAAGATCGCTGGACATTTTGTAGCTATAAGGCTTATCTTATCTTATCTTTGGAGGGGCCGAGACGTCAGAGTCTCGGAGCACTGCCACCCTGTGGGATCTTTTGTGCTTCCCCAGATACCTAATCCTCATCACTTCCCAGTTCGTCAAACAATTCAGCTATGAGCTTTATAGTGAGACCTGGGGGTGTGAACCTGTAGTCCTCGAGTCTTGGATAGCCCAATCCCATGAGGCGCATTCGCTTTCTAGCCAGGGCATCTATAAGGCTACAAATAAAACTCCTACAGGCAGGTGCAAAGTCATATACTTTTCTTGTGACTCTTATAAACTACGTTAGATAAAATATCCTCATGACGGAAGAGCTTACAATATACATACCTACATATATACATAAAATCACTCTCATTTTCAAACAGGTAAGAATTTTAGTTGGCTCAAGAGCGCAAATTAAAACCACCACCTATAATTAGATAATTTATTTTTTCTAATATTATTTTATATTATTTTTAATAATTCATATCACGCCTTAATGAAGGTTACACCGACCTATGTGCACATACAAACAGTCCGTCAGGCGACAGGCCCTAACGAGCATTCCATTTATTATTTGAAGGAGACAAGTCCTGCTGGCTGGCTACCTGTAATAAACAGTATCCTTTCAGGTAAAATACACAGTATGACCCAACCCGCATTGGACCAGCGTGGTCGACTAAGTCCTGATCGCCCTAATTCAGGGTACGCTCGAGCCTCTCGGTGGGGACGTATATGAGCTGTTGATGACTCAACTGTCTTTACCGTCCGTTGAATATCTCTTCATGAAAAATCTTGTTTGCATTTCGTAATCACGGAACCTGTAACTCGTTACGTAACGGTCACTTATCTGAAGAAAGGGACAACTTTTCCGTGTCGTCCATACAAGGGCAGCCATACATAATCAATACAACACCCACCTGGTAAAGAATACTTATGTAAGTGAAGTGTTTTTTTTTACTTTAGAATTTTAGAGTAATTAGAAGATAGTTAATAGATAATTGAAGAGGTTGATGAATGTGAATGAAGCGAAAGAAGTATGTCTGGATCGTAGCAAGTGGAAGGAAGTGGTCTCTGCCTACCCCTCCGGGAAAAAGGCGTGACTTTATGTATGTATGTATGTATGTAGAAGATAGTATCGACTGAGCCGTGGCACGCGGCTCTAGAGATAACATCTCTTGGAAAAGAATCAATTTACTATCAAAAGAGTTTTTGTTCAGTTGAAGGTATTGATAATTAATAATAAATTTATGAGTAAGTATCAAAATATATTATCATGAAATACGTTTTCCAGTGCTATTGAAATATTTGCAAATGCAATGCTGGTAACTAAGATGAATGAATTTATAATAACCTCAGTTTATAAATTATTTCCAAGCAGGTTTTTTTAGGTTTTTTAAGGAATAATAGTGGTGTGATACAGTATTTTCAAGCCTATAAATGTTTTACAGGAGCCATTTGAGAATCTGCTGTTTTCACAAACTTTATTTATTTTGTAAGTATTCTTACTTGGTACTTTTTCCCACAGAGTACAAACAAACGAACAAACATGGTAACCGCAGCTCGCCATTCAATATCTCGGATTGAGTTACACGCATTTCGTTTTGTTGCTGGTTGCTTCGCAGCTTTCTACTGAGAATATCTATTACTCGACCGTACATTAAAAAGTTATACATAAACAGGTAGGTACTAATTAAACTGTATTGTGTAGATACCTTATACCTTTCCCACGGAGCTGCGGAACTTACTGAAACAGCCTACTCATAAAAATGTATCTAATGTGCAAGATGAACACAGAATCATGAACCAGAATCCAAACTGGTGAGAAACAATCCTTTTCTTCTTTTGGGGCCATTTTGTTTTACGAGTAAATACTAAATATTTTTTGTTGACATAAATAATTTGAATCTTATTTCAGGAGAACAACACATAATAGGGGATCGGACTACTTTTTATGTATTTATTTTATAAATCCAAACTTGTTAGTTTCTGCTATCGAACACTAAAAGAATTTTTGCTCTATCATTAAAATTGACCGAGTTATAAAGGTTTGAAATTCAAGATTAGACAGAGAGGCACATTCCCACTTGTGACGTCATTTGTTAGTAACGCCATATAATCTCCATACAAAAAATCGTTTTTGAAAGAGACAGACATATTGAAACTTTGAAAAATCACTGTAAATTCGTTTTTCAACCAATTCTGTTTTTTTCTTCGCGAATCGTCTGCTACTCATCTATATTTTAAAAATAATTTATAAAATATGGTGAACAGTCCGATCCCCTATTACAGGACAAGTAATAATTTCAGCCAACCTAACCTACGCAGTTTGCATAAATATCGGATGTGAGTTCAGAAAGGGTTTAAAAGTCATTTCCCTAGAAGACTGTTCTTTCTATGTTTTCTCAGATAAGTTGTTATGGATCATCAGCATTGATTATTTACTACAACTCGGTGACTAATATAATGTTGTCATAGTAAATAGTTACGAATTAATAACTTAAAGCAACAAGCGTCACTAATTGCTTTTATCAAAACAATTGACTGTTTTGACCGACTTTACTACAAAAGGTAGCGGTCATTGTTCTCGACTTTACAATTTCCAAATAACTTAATTTTATTTGAACGAATAGTAGTCTTAAAACAAGTACTGAAAAGTTCAAAAGGAAACTAGGAAACTGCAATTTTATAATTTGTTCTGTGGCTTGCTTGATCACAGATAGACCTCGAGCATAATCTAGGGAGATCTAGGTAACTTTGGTCGATTATTTTGATCCACAAAAAATAAACTTCAAGTAGTCAAGTTAAAGCTACTTGAGCAACCAAAATGAGCTTAGACTTGAACAGCCACACCAAAAAAATTAAAATCACGTAACATTTTGAAATAATATACTCGTATTATGAATTTAGCTGCCTATATGGGAGTATCAAAATAAATGTAAAAAAATAATGTTTTGTAAAACTTTCAATCGGTTGATAACGCCAACACTAGTGTTGCCAAATACATTCTGACGAAAGTAATAAGAACTTTGATACTAAAATTCCAACATTTATGTGATATCTACAGACAACTCAAAACAGTCAATCTTATAATCATATTTTATGTTCATACTGAAGCCCAGAGGCCAAACATTTTGGTTTCTGTCCTTTAAGATCCAAGTTGATAGAAGAAAGCATCGACATCCAATTGTACAGACAATAAGTCAAATCTGCACGTTATTTATCGGTGCTCGACGACGGCACGACTGGTCGTGACAAGGTGTGATTCGAGACCCGCTAGGCATATTACCATTGTACTAAAACAGCCTATTTTACCCACTTTACTAACTACATCAACAATCTACTATTGTATACCGGCAAACTCTTGGGCAAGTTGCCGAGAAAATGGCAATAGGGGATCGGACTGTTCCCAAATCTACCATATTTTATAAATTATTTTTAAAATATAGATTAGTAGCAGACGATTCGCGAAGAAAAAAACAGGATCGGTTGAAAAACTAATTTGCAGTGATTTTTTAAAGTTTCAATATGTCTGTCTCTTTCAAAAACGATTTTTTGTTTGGAGATTATATGGCGCTACTAACAAATGACGTCACAAGTGGGTATGTGCCTCTCTGTCTAATCTTGAATTTCAAACCTTTATAACTCGGTCAATTTTAAAGATAGAGCTAAAATTCTTTTAGTGTTCGATAGCAGAAACTAACAAGTTTGGATTTATAAAATTAAAAAAAAAGTAGACTGATCCCCTATTGAGCATTGCGTCTGTACGAGTATTTCTAGAATTCTACAACCTTGGTGTCCATGCGTATCTTGTAGATTCTCGTCTCCTTGGTCGGTCGGTACAGCAGGACTGCCAACCTGGACCTCTGCCACGCTGTTAAGGACCAAACCTGAGCACCATAGGTTAGGACGGGCAAGATGCACATGTCGACGAGCTTTCGTTTAAGTGTTAGAAAAAGGTCTCCTTTCATTAGATCTTTCATAGACCAGGAGCTTTTCCAAGCATTTTCGACACGGCGATCGACTTCTTTATCTTGCCTGTTGCTGAAAGAAACTAAGCTGATTGGCTACTAAAAAAAAAAAAAAAAAAAGTAACTAGACACTAGTTTAATAAACGTATGTTTTCGCTCTATCATTATCTGTGTCTGGCCTGAAATTGTAGAGTGGATCCATATTTTATTTAAAATGTTCATTATTTTTGATACAGAATCACTTGAGATTTTTAAAGCAATAGGTACCTACTTATTTTCCAAATAAAAAAATATTCTTGATTATATTACGAGTATCATTGGGGAAGGCAATAAACAAATGTATAGATAGCAATGGACGTCTTTGGATTGTTTTTATTTCTTTATTTATATTTGGAAGATGCGCGGACAAATAATCAAAATGATGATGATGAATATTTAATTGCATAAGCTTGTAGTTCGATAACCAGATGAGACTCGTTGTTGCAGTTGTTTTTATTTAGAGTAGTCGTAGCGTGCGCCTTGAGCCATTAAGGGCCCCGTAGACGGTCAAACGGTTTGACTCAAACCTTACGTGTTTGATCAAACCGTTTGAGGTCGGTTTGAACGGTTTGTCAAACGGCTCTGCGCAGTCTGATTGTGTACGCTGTCGTAATTACACTTCTGACGCGTCAAACACAACAAAAATATGAAATTGCATCAAACATGCTTCAAACACGTAAATGTTTGACAAACCGTTCCAACCACTTTTGTAAACGATCAAGATGGTTTGAGTCAAACCAAACTTTACGTGTTTGAATCAAACCGTTTGACCGCCTCTGGGGCCCTTTAGAGCTATAAAAATACAAAAACAAAAACATTCCTCTTTCGGTCTCAAGATTCGAAAACAAGAATACTGAAGAAATTCATCTTATACCTTACTTTCACATTAATCAGACACTTACAATGTTCATTGTTCTCAGCCCGCATTGTTCAGGGCAGGACAAAAACCCTGTCTGCCGCAATCTTCCGACTTCCTCGGCAATTTCGCTCGATTCTTGAGCGTAATGATAGGAACTGGATGAGTGCATACCTTCCAGGGCTCAAGTTGATGCCATTTATCTTCATCTATCGAGTCTTCGACGCTCAAGAATGTTTCAATGCTTTTTATACCTTTTGTGTGTCGATTATGGTCGTCTGAGCTTCGTAGTTTTTTGTTCGAGTCGTTTATTATCTTAATACAGCTAGAGGACTTTTTTTTTATTGTACGGGACGATGAGGAGCTAATTCTGGGTATCTAAGCCTAGTGACCTCTTCTGCGACCCTTTGCATTGTCCTTCACAATCATGGCTGATAAGGATATTACGTAACACTGTGTAAAGCCAAAGCATGACAACTGGTCAATTTGTCAGTTAGCGTCCAGCCATATGTATGACCCTTCATTTGATACAAATAGTAGGCAACGCAAGAGGTCTGGCTATGACTCTTCAAATTCACTTATTAGCCGCGTTTGTAATGCGTTGAAATGGGAAACATCTTTATGTAAATAAATCACGATTCGCGTGCTCAAGTTGGTAGAAAGTAACCCCTCACGCACACGGAGCGAATAAAGATCGCATCAGCGGTAACCTGAGGGCAGCGCGTAGTATTCCAACCGGTTCAGTTTCTTCTAGTCATTAGCGATGCGCCTGAGCATATACTTAGGGAGATTGCAGAACATGATGATATTCCGAGCAATCAAGATCATCTGCCCAGGGGAAAGCTGCATTTTATGATAGTCTTAAATTACTCGCTTAACTTTACAGTCGGTTTATAGGTACAGGTAAAATTTATTTCAATGAGGAAATGCCTCATTCCCGAACTTGATTAAATTCTTTAGACCTTTACTAACTTTTATAGTTTTATGGAATGCTATTCAAGCACTTTAGTATAACCCAATTATTTTTTCTTTAAAAAGTTAAAACATTTGCAAGCGTTAAATTAAATTCGTACATTTGTTTACTTATCTGCACATTCTTAGTGTGTAAGTTTTGTTTTCAAATTAAATATAATATATAATAATTTATAATTATAATCATTTAAGACGTTGATGATGAAGACGTTCATTAATGGTTCAGTTAAGTTTACCTTCGCTTGGAGACTATACCAAGTCTTGTTCCGTGCACTATAAACCTCCCAAGCCCAGCCTGCCCCAACACTTTGAGCATAGAACCCAGAGTTCAAATCGGCTAGAACAGTGAGGTATAAATGGCGTTTTCTTATTTCACAACATATAAATTCTAGCTGCGCCATTGTCGTGTAAAAATTAATTAATAGCTATCGGGTGAAGAACCAAAATTTTTTAGAGCATTCTAGTGTTTGGAGTCATTTCTCCATCTTATCATGTGGGCAGTGAAACACCTTCACAAAAAACATCTGACATGGCATATGAAACGACTTCCGTAGAATAATTACTGAAATCAACAGATTACGTGCCTTTTGAAGCTCGGAATCATCTTACTTTTCAGACGATCAAATAGTTACATTGCAACCAGACTGGGGACAGTTCATCATCAGCAGTTCATTTACGTCCCCACCGAGGGGCTCGAGCTTACCCTAGAGTAGGCCGATAAGGCCATAGTCACCACGCTGGTCCAGTGCGGGTTGGTCGATTTCACACACAACTTTGGAAGGTTTCCTCACGATGTTTCCTTCACCGTAAGAGTTCGAATAAACGTACCTTATAAATTCGAATTTCGATTTTTTTTTGCGTGGTGGGGATCGAACCCACGTCTCCCGGACGGGAGGCAACAGCCCTAACCAATACACTACCGACGCTCTCACAGTCTGTCGGCGACAGTTAGTCGATCACATTTGGAGTCTCAGGGTCTGGAGCCTGATCATCATGTACTTGTACAGCCCTATCTAAAGCACATTTATCTTTGTTTACATCTGTGTTTTCATTAAACGAACAAGTCGAACAAGTCAGTCGAAAATCACGAAGGGCTAGCAGACCTAACATCGCATTGCAACTTTCGACTCCTTTCACCGTCCTATCAGCCCACAGTTATTGGAATCGTACGCGAATTTAGGTCGTTCGCGTAATCAATCCGGCACTTCTCATGTGATTAGATTTGTATGATTATGACATAAAGTACTTATGTGTTTTTGATCGGTATTCTAATAGTCAACTAATGAATATTGGACCTAATGGTGGAAACCTATGGGGGAGGCTTATGTTCAGCAGTGGACGTCTTCCGGCTGAGATGATCATGATGGATGATGATGAAATCTAATATTTAATTTAATTTTACTAATGTCTAGTCTAAAAACTTTATTTTTACTGCTGTGAAACGATATTGAATTATCTTATCAATGGGATTGCATGCGTTCTTTTTGCAGACAAAAGTCTATACTAGGTATACTCGTATAGAGCTATAGGATCTGTGACGGAAAGAAATCGTTACAGTTTTGCGTTGCATCTCTAAATCTATCTTTTACATCTAAAATTCAGCTACGTAGCTACTGCATTCTGTACATTTTTTTCAATTCGGTTTTGAATATATATCGTTCCTCTCTGCTACCTAAAACTGGACCCCTTTGGAGCAAGTCGAGTCGATAAATTAGACCCCTTTCTCCGGGAGGCGCCTTCACCAACACCTCCTCACGCTTGTCGTGGACCGCGGTTCGTGATCGGAATACCGCTAATAGACTGGCGCTTATTTATCGACGCCATTAGCCTCTGTACTATTAAGCACCTGTACCTGGTATCGGTAGAGGAATATTTATAGTCGGTTTGCTATTCAGATGACTAAGGATTTCAGCTGAATAGCCGTGGGGCCGGGCTATACGAGTACATTCTGTCTAAAAAAGATAAGAATTTTTCGTCTAGCCTTCAAAAAGATGCTTTTATTTTAGGGTTAATTTATGGTAAGTAGTAAGTTACCACTTACTCAGTCAAGTAGTAAGTAGGAACAAAAAACAAAATCAATTTTGACAGCTCGATCAATTTTGACAGCGAGTTACTACTTACCGTGCCGATCAAAGATTTCTGACGCGCGGCCCTGCGATCGTCTTTTATTCCTCTGAGGTGGCGATAGCCAGTTCGATAGCCCCATTGATGTAACGAAGGAGTTTTTATTACGAAGATAGCCTTGTCTATATTGTTCGATTTTGTTAGTTGACGGATTAAGTAAACTCGGGTGGGTAAATGGGATTTTGAGACCAATCAGATATTTCAAAATTCCTGTTCTCTTACGCTTGAATTTGAGGTCAAAGACAATTTTTTGTAGCTGTCTGTTGCTTGTGTTCCATAGGTAGGTATACAAGTACTAGGTTGGTACAGGTACGTTTCTTCTCTACCTACCTTCTACACATTATCTCATCCATCAAACTGCAAAAACGTTAATGGCTTAACAAGTAATTATTTCGTTAACCAAAATAAAAAAAAACACATTTTAGAAAGGTTCTTACCAAGAACAATTAAGAGGGGCATCCCAACAATGCAATAAAACAATTATATGAAGGTGAAATAATTCATGTGAGCACATGTAACAGCCACATCTGAGTGGTTCTGAGTCCAAGCGAGATGTTCACAACCCGTGTTAAACAATACTTGCGATCTGTACGGTCTGGTGGTAGTAGTAAATTCGGCTTTCGTTCCGAAGGCCCTAGGTTCCAATCCCGGTGGGGTTACTGTCAGATATTATAGGCTGAAAGATACTTTATTTAATTCGTCATTGCTATTGCGGTACTAGTTTACCAAGTCCCAAGTGTGACCCAAACATAGTAAAGTATACTAAATTAGACTTTTCATTTAGCCAAGTCTAAGGTCCTTTTGTCTGAACTTTGGAAGGCTGTTTGGTCCTAGCTATTTATATAAGGAAAAAGAGGATTGGACTGTTTCTAAATTTAACATATTTTATGAATTATTTTTAAAATATATATTAGGTTAGTAGCAGACGATTCGCGAATAAAAAAACGGAATCGGTTGAAAAACAGTGATTTACAGTGATTTTTTAAAGTTTCAATATGTCTGTCTTTTTTAAAAACGATTTTTTGTTTGGAGATTATATGGATATTATATGGCGAGATTAAAAGCCAGTCCTTGACCCACACGATATGAAGATACAATTCGAATGGAGACGAATAATTAAGTGACTCAGGCTCGCTGGACAATTTTTCGCCAATACACCATTTTAGGTGACGGCTAATCACCTTTATTTCAGTTATCGAATAAGAAGTCGAATCGAGTAGTTGTGAATACGGAGACAGTCACTGAGCGTTACTAATGAAGCTATTCTCAAGTTAAAAGTGATCTTCTAATTATGCTATGCGCGACGCGCGTCCGCAACTCTCCCCAGTAAATTATGTTGTTATTGTGTAATTCTCGCAAGGTTTGATAGTTATATGCATTTAACTTTATCAAGAGTCTTTCCAATTTTATCCGATTATGTGTGACAGATTTCATTTAGCTGTGTATATTAAGTTGTGTAACCCTGGTGTCAGTGTTATAGAGCCGCCAAAGGCCATGCACTGACTTGGTCCATGTAACGACTAGATAGTAGCCGGGACCAACGACAACGTGCCTTCCGAGTAGGCTGGAATCATCTTTTTTTTCGGACAATCAGGTTATTCAGCCTGCAATGTCCTAACCAAACTGGGGAAAGTCTCACAAAGAGATTTTTGCTTGACAGTGTCCCCCGGGAATCGAACCCGGAACCTCCGTAATGAGTGTCGAAATCACGACCACTCGGCTACGGAGGCTGTTGTAAACTATATCACACTAATATTACAAACGTGAAAATATATTTGGATGTTTAGATGTTTGGATATTTGATCCGCCTTCACGTTTAAAGTACTCAACGGATTTGGATGTTTGAAATGAAGATATTTTGTAACCTGGATTAATTAATACATAGGATACTTTATACGGGAAAATATCTTATTCCCACAGGAAAATTTTACACAATGCGAGCGTACGGACCGCTAGTGGTCAATAAATATTATATTAAAAAGTTACGGCGCAGAAGATAAACTATGATGACTGCTCATTACCTTCGATCAAGATCCTTTTATTGATATATTAAATATCGATGTCCACGACCCTGTCATAAAATTAATGCCACGAGAACATAAATTAGCGATTAAATAGATAGGTAAAGATACTAGAGGTCTATAAAATATGTTACTGACATCGTAACTTTTAATGAAAACTGCAGTGAAGTGCTGCAGTACTCGTATAAGCGTTCTGAGAGCAATGAGGATCGTACGAGAGTACATTTTAATTTGAGCGTCGGTGGTGTCGTGGCTAGCGCCGCTGCCTCCCGTTCAAAAGGGACGAAGGCACGAAGCTACAAGTTACAAATTACAAGTACAATTCGTAGACGATTAGATAAAACGATAACGGCTTACAGTTTAGGCGAATGGGCTACGCGATGTATATCAAATTGTAACTTGTTACTAGTAACTTGTTGCTTCGTGAAACGGGCCCCTGATCCTAGACTTCTCTCGGTGGAAAGAAAATAAAAGAAGAAAATAATTTAGAGAATGCTACAATTATTTAAATACAAATATGAACAGAGATAAGTAAGCGAGTATGTTCACATAAAAGACATCAACGCAAGCCGTTTTACATTTTATAATATATATTTTTTAAATAAAATGAAAAAGCGAGGTATTTTTTTATTTTTCTGTGAACAAGAAATAAATAACTTTAATGTAAATATGAACTGATATTTTATAACTTCCACTAATCTACGAACTCATACAATTCTAATTAACTTTAAGGTTAAATAATATAAAAAGTTTTTGAATTTCAAATTTATGTTTTCTAAATACACAGGTCATACTCTAAATCAGGGATGCACAGACTTACTGGGACCAGGGGCCACTCGGACAAATTATGAGCTAAAGGTGGGCCGCAGAAAATAAAAACAATTTAATAAAGTAACGTAAGAAATATTTCGATTTCATCGATTAAATTCAAAAACCGCTCCGGGCAAGCTCCAATAGGATTTTGAAAATGGTTGGGGGAAGATTGGATTCTTTGTTAATGGAAAGATTTACTTTTTTACATGTAACTCGTGTAGGGGTTGGCTGATTAACAGCTGTCTGTCACAGTTCTCTCTCCTAATATTAACTTAGGCTTAAGCACTACTAACACAATTATGGATTGAAAAGTCTGAAATAAAAACTTTTTTTTTTTTTTTTTTTTATCCACGGCTAAGCTACCTTACTTCTGTATAAAACAGTAAATCTCCATATTCGCTTCCTATTTCTTCAAGAAATTGTTTGAATTGTCTGTGATTCAGGCCTCTGGATTTTATGAAGTTTACAGTGGGTACAATAACTTTCATTACGTTTTCAAATCCCAATAATTATGGACATACTGCTTCTTGATGTATAATGCAATGAAACTGCATTAAATCTTCGGTATTTACGTTTTGAATTTGCAGGTGTTGTTTTAACAGAGTTACTAAGCCAGAATTAATTCCAATCATCGAAGGAGCTCTGTCGGTTGTAATTCCAGATAATTTCGATAAATCCAAAACAATTTTGAAACATTTTTCCAAAAGTGCGCATATCAATCCCCTTGGTTTTACCCTGTCAAGTCGCTGGCGGGCTGCACGTACACTGACAGGGGGCCGCGATTTGTGCATGCTTGCTCTAAATAGTGCATCTGACATGCAATCGTAGTGATTATGTGCTCAGTATAGGTGGATGAACTGGTACTAGTACGTCAACCAGCTTTTAAACGTCTCCACCGAGGGGCTCGAGTCTACCCTAAATAAGGGCTTCAGGGCCCCATTTCACGAAGCAACAAGTTACTAGTACAAGTTACAATTTGACATTCATTGCGTAGCCAATGCGCCTAAACTGTACACTCTTATCGTTTTATCTTTTTGTCTACGCAATGTACATCGAATTGTACTCGTAATTTGTAACTTGTAGCTTCATGAAACGGCCCCCAGATCTTAGTTGACCATACTGCTGGCCCAATGCGGGCTGGTCGACTTTATTTTTTTCGCAGGAGTGTGCAGGATACTTGTAAAGATAAAGATTATACTTCAATAAAAGTTAATCCATAGATTAAGAAAATACAAAAATAAAAATATAAATGCGATGACTATCCTAAGTATTTCTTAGACAAAATTCGAAAACACATTTAGTGCGTGGTGAGGATCGAAGCGTCTCCCGGATGGAAGGCAGACAGCCTAGTACAGGACAGGAGAAAACCTTCAACGTTCAGAGATCAATGTTACTATCTGGCCAATAACCCGGTTTATTGACAGAACCAGTCCATGTCTTACAACATAAACGTGTCCCAGTTTACTAAAAACAATACCCATCTAGACAAAAATCGCCATCGTTTTCCGAATCGTGTCAACGTCATAGATCTGTCACTACGGGACTTGATAGAGATTAATCACTTGATACTTGATAGTACTTTAGTTACGATTCTTATTCGTAACAAATGGTTCTCAACCTTACCAGGAACGATGGCGCTTTTATACGTCAAAGAAATAAGTAGGAATAAGAACATCCTCCTAAAGAGCGTCGGTGGTCTAGTGGCTAGGGCCGCTGCTTCCCGTCCGGGAGACGCGGGTTCGATCCCCACCACGTACCAATGTGTTTTTGAATTTCAAATTCATATGTACGTTTATTCGACGCTCTTACGGTGAATGAAATATCGTGATGAAACCTGCACACTCTTGAGAAGAAATTCAAAGGTTGTGTGTGAAGTCGATCAACCCGCACTGGGCCAGCGTGGTCGACTAAGGCCTAATCGCCCTAATTCAGGGTAGGCTCGAGCCCCTCGGCGAGGACGTATAAGAATGATGATGACGATGATAAATAATTTTTAGTCCACATAAGAAGTAAAAGGTTATTCCGTCACGGGCATGATAAATTATAAAACTTTGAGAAGCGACGTTACACTCATAATAGGCCACATTTACGTCTCACGATCTTGAAAGCTCGTGTGAGAAATATACTGCATTATTGCACTGTCATCCAGGGAAACCTTTTACAAAAGATTTCTGCTCTGCGTTCAAAAACCTTGAACGTTTCAAAATTTCGCCACGCACACGTAAAAGATTGGAACACGATAAGTTGTTGGCAAATATTGGATTATTAAATTGTAGTGACGGTGAGTTAGCTAACTGACGTGCATAATAAAGCTGACGCGGGTTCGTTACGGTTTGACGATTCGCGGTCGCGCTGTGAGGCCGGCAGAGACGGCAGATGACTTTATAAGCAAACTGATTTTTGATTTTTCACAATAGGCCAGTCATATGTTACATTCGAAATAGACATAATTGCGGTAAACTTGCTCTTTTGGTATGTTGTTTGGGTCCACCTAGATAGTATTTATCCAGATTTGCAGCAGTCTGAAATTCTCGCGCGCTGAGTAGTTGTCCTTATTCAATTGTGTAGGTCTAATAGGTCAATTAGGTGACCTATTAGACCTACACAATTGAATTAGGGTTCAAACTGTCAGGAATTTTGTACACTTTAAAAAAGTAGTAGTGACCTTTATCGTCAGAGCCTTCCAATAATGTCGTTTTTGGTGGTTTTTCAGCAATTACTCAGCGCGCGAGAATTTCAGACTGCTGCAAATCTGGATTAATACTATCCAGGTGGACCCAAACAACATACCAAAAGAGCAAGTTTACCGCAATTATGTCTATTTCAGCCTTTTTATTTGTACGATATGACTGGCTTACAAGGGATTAAAAAACAACTGTAGCAAAAACTACGTCATGTCATGTCACTACTCGGCCTATAAACTATCTGCATGCAAAAAGTTTTGTAGATCCGATGTTGCGTTGCCATATGAAAGAGAGAAGATTCTTGACTCTACAAAACACATACTTAATTAAAATATGGAATATTTTCACACCCGTGAAGAAAGGCGCGGGCGTACTCAAGCGTACAATGACAACATTACAAAAAGAAACAAAGAAGAAATATTATTTAGTTGAAGTAATTAAGGAAATAAATCATTTCTATTATACAGCTGCCGACGAAGACGCGCCGGCCGTTGACGATGCGTGGGCACTTAACGCGCAACGCAGGGCCACAGAATAAAAAGAAAAAAGCCAAGCATATTCTTCATCCTTATCATGTGGGTTGTAAAGGTCCTACCTCATAAACCCTGGTGTCAGAGTTATATAGAACCGCCAAAGGCATCTAACGACTCAGTAACGACTATTTTCCGTCGATAACAGCCTGAACCAACGGCTAAACGTGCTTTTCGAAGCACGGAATCATCTTTATTTTCGAACAATCAGAAATATGTACTGATGGTTGGGAATTGAATATATTGCCTCAGAAAATTACTTCATAGGGAGAATGAAGCCTAACTCAGGAAAATAATTTGGGTTTTGTGACAGTTTTGCCAAACAGGATTTTTGTGTTTTGTACGAGCTCGCCATCCCTAAATCGCAGGCGCAGGTTCAATCCCCAGGGAGTCACACACGCGGAATGTGGTCGCACAGGAAGTGGGGAATGACCGCATCGACGCCGGCAAGAAACTCGTACGCAGATTACTGCAGCCAGCCGTTGGGGTCGATTCACACAGTCGCATGCTCAGTTAAAATCCAGCAATCTATTTCGTTTTTATGACAAATGAAAGAGAGACGAATCCAGATGGTATTATTTTAAATGAATGGTGATCCAAATTAAGTTTTAATTAAGTCTGACGTCTTTACGTCTGCTCTAAAAATTATGCAATCGAGGCGTCCACAAAGTTCAAATTCAATGTTTGACAGCTATAAAAAAAAAGAATATTCATCTCCCGTCACTATTTAACCTTTAACTCTTTAAATCTTTATCTCTAAAGATAGATTTGTTGCGTAAAATACACGTATGATAAGATGTTATAAATACCTATAAAAGATGTATTGTATAAAGACGTATAATAAGATGTTATAAATAAAAATAAAAGGCGAAAAAGACGGACAAACTTAAATTAAGGATTAGAGCGTGACGGCCTGAATTGATCCCATTTGCGTGTTGATGAGATCGTAGAAAGAAAGCTTGAGAAACATGGACAACTTTGTTAGTTCATCTGGTTTATGTATGATTTGTCAACTTAAGGTTGCTTTACAATAGGAAAAGCTCGGTACCTGTCTTTGTCTTTGCCCTTAGGTCACATCCGGACCAAATAAAATTTTGACAAAAAGTTTCTGTATTTATTAATTTATTTTTTTATTAAAAATGTGCTTAATCTTGGGTACAATCAGGTCTGACTAGCAGGTGAGATCAGACCGAGGATGGAGCGAGTTCGCCCAGAAAATACCTGTTTCCTTTGCCTTAAAAGATTACAAGATGAAGTGATAATGGGTTGGTCGTAAAATGACGTAAATAGGGGATCGGACTGTTCCTAAATTTACCATATTTTATGAATTATTTTTAAAATATAGATTAGTAGCAGACGATTCGCGAAGAAAGAACAGAATTGGTTAAAAAACGAATTTACAGTGATTTTTTAAAGTTTCAATATGTCTGTCTCTTTCAAAAACGATTTTTTGTATGGAGATTATATGGCGTTACTAACAAATGACGTCACAAGTGGGTATGTGCCTCTCTGTCTAATCTTGAATTACAAACCTTTATTACTCGGTCAATTTTAAAGATAGAGCAAAAATTCTTTTAGTATTCGATAGCAGAAACTAAGAAGTTTGGATTTATAAAATAAAAAAAAAGAAGTCCGATCCCCTTTTGATAACAAGAACAGCTTATATACGTCCCCACTGCGGGGCTCGAGCCTTACCCTAAGGCCCGGTTTCCACCAAAGCGGAGAGGAGAGGAGATGTGTTTGAATAACCAATCAGATTTCGTTGTTGAAGCTAAGCGGAGAGGAGATGTGGAAATAACGAAATCTGATTGGTTATTCAAACACGTCTTCTGTCCTCTCAGTTTTGTGGAAACCGGACCTAAATTAGGGCGATAGTCGACCACGCTGACCCAGTGCGGGTCGGTCAACTTCACACACAACCTTTGTTTTTTTCCCAGGAGAACACACGTGATGATAATCTTGATGGTGAATTGATAAAATGAATTGTCACTTACGACACTGCAGAAATAGATTGGTACTAGAAACCACAACAACAAACAACAGCTTCGCTAGTCCGTACTTAGCTATATAAATCTTTGCATCACTTTGCATCCTGACAATGCAGTTAATACTTTACATGATAAATGCATAGTTGTGTCGTTTTGCAAACAAAGGAAGCACTTTGTATTGCCCACTATGCACTGCACAGTAGTCCACACCGCTTTGGTGTTTACACGCTTCAAGTAATTTAGGTCCCTCGTTACATAATACCTAGCACTGTGCCTTACAACTGGGCTGTAACCTCAGCCTCGAAAATATTGTGCTTTTGTTTTATTTCAGCCCACATTTAGTCAGCTGCTGGTTAAATAGTAGGGAATTTAATAAAAAAATACTTCTCTTTGAAAGTCATCTTCGGACTTAGCTCGAAGCTTACTGGCAAGAAAACCGAACTTTCAGCAACGTGTGACACTAATCTTTTCGTCATCGTGTTTTAGTTTTGAACACCAAGTAATTTATTTTTCAGTGTCTCACTCAAAAACCTCTGTTGGATAAGTAATAGAGAGGATCAACACCTTCACTAAGCTTGTCAATGGTTAAATAGATAGGGAGCTTTTTGAAAAAAGAGCTTTTTTTTAAGTCTGTCTTTGTTATTTTGTAGCATTTAGAGAGAAATGCAGATAACTAAGTACTTAAACAGTCATAAACAGCTCATATACGTCCCCACCGAGGATCTCGAGCCTACCCTGAATTATGGCGACACACACTATACTAAAACACTAGGTACTTAAACAATACGGATTCGAAATTCGTGAATATCCTTGCAGGTTTGCCTCGAATTCTTTCGACTATAATGCAAAAATAGCTCTAATTAAAACCATTAATTAGAACATGCATGGATGGATTAAATGATTACAAATAAAAATAATCTATGGAAGACTGTACCGCCAATAAAAAACAATGGCCTGGGGGCCGTTTCACAAAGCTACAAGTTACAAATTACAAGTACAATTCGATGTACATTGCGTAGACAATGAGGTAAAACGATAAAAGCTTCCAATTTTGGCGAATTGGCTACGCAATGAATATTAAATTGTAACTTGTTGCTTCGTGAAACGGGGCCCTCCTGGTGACACTGCAACAGGAAGAGACTGTTGTGTAGCACTGGAGAGCTACATGATTGCTTTGATTGCCATGGTTCGCCTACTGCATAATATCAATGATATCACAGTCTACTAGGTAAGTAAGTACGTTGACTAAAAATAAACATTACATCAAGGCACGAGGCACCTATAAAACAAAACAATATCTGTGAAATTTATGTAAAACACCATTTTCTTTATCACTTTCCTATTTTACTTTTTACTCTATCAAGAAAGACCATTTGTAAACACACTAAGCAAAAACAACACTCAGACCCAATATCATTAAAATATCTGTCTCAAGAATCGAACTCGGGACTTCTATTGTAGAATAGGCATCATCAACGGCCCGTTACAGTCCACTGCTGGACTATGAGCCTCCTCCACTTAAGTGGAAGGTTTCGCCATAATCTCCACGCTTGGCAGGCGGGTTGGAGATCGCAGATTAAAAGGTTACTGTATCAGAGAGCGCTGCTGCCCGTTCCCTGTTCAATGTGTAGTCTCTAAGTCGCCTCTTACGTCACCCACGGGAAGAGTAGGGGTTGGTGACAAATGTATGCTCTGCCGTCACCACACGGCTAACAGAATAGGCATACTTTCAACAAATAGGTTTAGGTTCCTTTCTTTTTCGTAACCTTTGGCCCCGGTCTTTACGTTTAATAATTTGATAACAGTGTGCTCAAACACGCAACCCTGTCACGAGATGACGATGGCGGTGGATCTTTATTTGAAACAACAATTCGATGTCCATTGCGTATCCAATATGATCCTTGTCCAAATCTTTAAAAATAACACAGGTTGGTTAGACAATGTACTTTGAATAATACTCACGATTGCTTGCTATGCATTTTCCGGTCAACTGAGCTTGGAAACCGCCAATTGAAAACTTTTACTTCCACTCAAATTGAAATCACGCATGAAGAATTTATAAAACAAGCGACAATTTGAACGATTTGTATTGAGTAACTCGTAATTATAGCTGTTTTATGTTATTTTATACAGGGTGTCGGTAAACAAAAAATTAAAAAATTATCAGATATCTACCTATAGATAATAAGAATAAGATTTCTTAAAAAAAAAAATTACCAATCATCTTACACAGTTCATAGAAATTCTATGATTTTTTCATGGCTCGACTCATGTTATTTGAAATCATTCGCTTACTGTATATTCCTAATAGTTGCTTTGCACTTACTAAACTCCAAAATATCCAATTGATAAAAGGAATATCATATTAATAATTTAGGTGTGTATGTAGTTCCAAATAATTTAAAACAGATTTTAAAATTGAAAATATTTTAATAGGGTAACCAAACAACAACAGTTTGACCAATTTCGTAAAAGCTCAATAGCAAACAAAATGTGATATAAAACGTGACATAGCATTCTTCAAAAACGCCCACGAGTTGCGAAAAATGCACAATTTGCAGATGTATACATACAGTCGATGCGATCGCTAGAAGTGATGTTGCAACGTATCCGCAGTCCACTTAAGGTACATTCGACAGCACAATACAAATTAGTGTGCAAAAATAAGCTTTATGGACAAGTAAATAAAGTACATTCGTAGATACACTTCTAACGAAGGTACGTTACAGTTCCCTTGACATTTTGGTGAATTCTTTATCACGACTCACGACTTTAAACTACCATCATTTGTTACTGTTAATTTTAACTGTTATAAGCAACGATCATAAGATTTTAAACTAAGATTTCTTTGCAATAGATGATGATTTGGATTTAAAATAGATGTCTGAAAGTGTCTTCTATTTTATTCGTAGTACTACGATAGTATTTTCAATTGATCGGACATTTTGAATGAATGAATCCTATAGATGTAAAAAACTCTCCACGCAAAAGATATGTTGTTGCCTTGCTCCATCGCCGCTGCAAACAAATCAACAAACATACTTACCTACTTCCGCATTTAATTATTATTAGTTTTCCATTAAATATTTTTTTAACGTTCGTTAAACCTCGTATATAGCTTGATGTATATCGAGATTTATTTGGACCAATTATAAAAATCACGCAACGAATTTCCAGATTATGGAAATGATTTTAACCTTTAAATTTTCCATAAAAAATAACCTTATACGTCGAACTATGGAGTCGAAAGTTAAGTAAGGTTTTTTTTTCTATTTAAAAATATCTTTCTATATGATTATGAACGATACGTGATTTTTATACATTATTATTTATTTAAAACGGAAGCACTCACGTAAAAATGGAAACTTTGTCTTCCAACGCTTCGATCCTGTCCTGAAGTTTATTTCTATATATATCTTTCTTTCTATATATTTTTATATTTGGTGATCATTCTGTATAGAAGATGATACCAGCGCCTTTGATGTTGAAATGAGTTGCTCTAGCAAACCCAGTGTCTAATTAAGCTTTGCTTGCGTAAGTATTTTAGAACATTAATTAACAACCTAAACATTAAGAAACCGCTAGTTCTTTCTTATGTTTATTACTGCTTATTAAATGCTGAAGCTTGATAAAACAGTAACTATTATTTTTTGTAGTTAATTCTGTCTTGAAACGTAGCCATAGAATAAATAATAACTGTGTACGGAATGGCCACATCTCGTACCTTGCCAAACTCTCCTCGTAGTCCTCGGAAAATATTCGCTTCGAAAAAATGGGGCACGATTAGACAATCTTTTTGGTATGCTCGTTGGTTGTAACTGCAGAGGTTCCGGATTCGAATCTCGGTGGGGACACTCTTGGTCAAACAGCAACCACTTTGTTAAGTATTAATTAGTCAATGTTGTGATACCACAGTTCAGTATTTATGTAAAAACTAGTGGCTCTGTGTAGACCTCGCGAGTATATTTTTTTTCGAAATGGCTGATTTATTATTTTTTACGTTTCCAACACTTATAACTCCACTAACATTCTCACTATTCGCGGGTTTGTTACCACGGTAAACCCGCGAATTGTGAGAATGTTAGTGTAGTGAACAACCACGAAAATCTTAAAACATATACTTATAATTCCGTCATTTTTTTAAATTTCCAAAAACTGACTCGACAAAAATAATATATATATTTATCAAACCTGCTTACAAAATTTCACAAGAATCGGTTGAGAGAAGCGACCTGTGGAGGAGAACAAACAGACAGACAAATGGACAAATGGCCATACAAAAGCAATTTTGGCCAAGCTGAAACGGAGACGCTTCGTTTGCACTTCGCGTTCGTCGGTCAAATATTAATATGATCAGAACTTACTTACACACTTATCACCGCTGTTTATCTTTTATTTTCAGCCTACCTTGGCTTAGTTATATAAATGGAAATGCTTGTAAAATCCTCTATTTAACTCAAGGCTTGCTTTTATAACGCAGTAATTGGGCACTTAGCTGTCTGGAACAATCGTGTGTGATTTAAGGATGTAAAAAGCCGCACTGATGATTCACTGTTTGAAACCGAATATTTTAATAAGTTTTATAATGCAGTATCTTCATACCTAAGATTTTCTTGGGAGACCAGAATAATATTTGTAGATTCTGTCATTCTGAAGAGATAAAAAATTTATGGCATAAAAATTCGTTTGTGATGCAATGTTTTCTTAAATAATAACCTGTCTGTCGTTAAATAAACATCGAATTGTCTCTACCTAGATGAAGATTCAAAAGAAATTCCATGTTTAAAAGTGCGTTTCAATACTTCCTTTTCTCTTATAAGTTTTCTCTTAAACATTCCTCGCGAGACAAAACAACTGTGAATACCGAGGCAATAGTGGTAACGGCACTCGGAATCTGTAAAGCGAAGTTATGGCAAATTACCATCACAGGAACGGACGTGAGCCGACTGCCATGTGGAGCCCGTTAGCATTCGGTGCAGGCGTTGGTAGAATGCCAGCGGTTACACTGGATGCTAGATACAGGCTTTAAATCAAAATTAAATCTTTTATTCATCATATTTTATATAAACTACTTTTTTGTCATAGCTTACATTCAATGGTTCATTGGGTTTCTAAAAAAACAATTATGCCGTGAATCTATTCTCAAACTGAATATCACTCGCTTTACTCATGTGGATTTTAAATTAAAGCTTACCCCTCTCTTCAACTGTATGTAAAGCAGCAACTCCAAGATCGTATGTGCCTTTTATCGTACCTATCCTTTGAATAATATTTTATTATTATGTATAAAGAATAATCATACGAACCACCTTGTACTGAATGTCTGTGGTGCCACTCATCGTCCCCTTGTGAGTCCTTAGCTGTAGGTAGATCAATGTGTAGACCTATGTTACTTTTAATTTTTCCTCCGAAGTTTTATCATTACTCCAACAATTAAAAAAAAGTTTAATAAGTTGGATCTACAATGCCTAGAATACAAGTTGACTAATATTTACACGGAAATGAATGCGCAATTAAGAGCGAGTTGTTGGCGAGGTGCCAGGTTAGTTGCGTGCGATAGACGGCAATATAATGTTAACCCTAATTAATAACAAAACTTTTAAAGCGTACTTGTTGTTTTGTCTTTCTTACATGTTATCTACTATTAGAGAAACGTATCGATCGACCAGTGCGTAGGAGACTTTTGGGCTGGTTTACTGCGCGAAAAAATCGTGATCCCGGAGACATTCAATGGACTGCTAAGAGAAAGTATGATGCATAATTTAAAGGACTGAAGCTCAATAATACAAATACACAATCAACTTTACTAATTTGTACGGGAGGTCGAAATTTTTTTGGGGGTTTTCAACCCATGTTCCTTGGCAAAAGTTGTTGCTTGGGATGGTCTGAACCTTGGTCTGAACATCATATTAAAATTTTGCTAGGGATTACAAAATCATGCTGTATACAGGTTTGTGAGCGAGAGTGTATCAGGAGTCCAAATCATATATAAACATTATCTGCATAGTACTACTACATGCATTATAAGAAACGACTAGGCTATCACTTATTCTGTTAGCGATAACATTATTATTTTTAAATTCAGTCATAAAATTGGGAGCATTGTTCTGTTTATTTTGTTTTGTCAAAAAAGGAGATGGTATTGGCAACACTGAAAACGGCCATTCAAGTGTCAACGGAGCAACGCTAGCGAATTGTTTTTGTGAATTTTGAGGATTTTGGCTGAAAATTTAAGGATACAGCTGTTATTAAGATTTATATTTAATATTGAACGAAAGTTTGTATATTCACATTACATGGTATAACCTTCTGGGAATTGGTGTTTTTCTTATAATTCTGTGGTGAAAAAGCAACTAGCGCTTGTTGAAGAAAGGCATTGGCAGGGAGCCAAAATTTGTTGTGAAGGATGGAAGAATGGAACAATGTTGCAAACTTATAAAAGGTCATGGGTGCAAGAAGGCTGTAAAAAAGAAACCCAATATGAGTTCATATATTACGGCCTGTGTCAGGGATGCCATGAGAATATAAACATACAAATTTTCAGTAAGGTCCGGTAGGGGTCATTCTTCTTTAGTAAGGCCCAGTAGGGGGTCATTCTTCTGCGACGCGTTTTTCACCCTGGCAACGTTCTGGGCCGAGGTCCGTGCCCGTCTGAGGGCGCCCCCAGATACGTTGTCTTGGTTTTTTGGGGGGTAGGGGCCTTCTGCTCCCGCGCAAGTCCGCGCCCGCTATATTACCACTCTGGTAGAAATTGCGATAGGATATTTAGGGGAAAAAACACCCGAACTCGAAACAGGTTACAGAAATACATTATTCGCAAATACCTGTTCAGTGCTTGTTTAAGATTTGATTTTGTTTTATTATAATACCTGGGTCCCGTTTCACAAAGCAACAATTTACAAGTAACAAGTTACAATTTGATATTCATTGCGTAGCCAATTCGCTTAAAGTGTTAGCTCTTACCGTTTTATCTCATTTTCTACGCAATGTACGTCGAATTGTACTTGTAATTTGTAACTTGTAATGTGAAACGGCCCCCTGCTATAAAAGATGTTGTATAGTTCCACAAAAATGAGAGGGCTGTTGGCAAAATATACTACTTTCCTGCTCACACCTAAAATAAATCAAAGACATGGAAGTTAGAACTGTTCAATGTGCGAATGACCTCTTTTAGTTTAGCACCTGGCTATAAAAATATCACAAATTTGACTCTACCTACCATGGAAAACTCTGAACCACATAACTGCAAAGCAGGTACTGTATGTTCCCATAATCAAAGTTAATGACATTAATTTACTTTCCACCAAGTAAGGGACGGGAGTGTTCCGTTCTCACAGATTTACTGGTTTTTATGGAGTGCCCGACTATGAGCCTCGGCTTGAGATAATCGCAATAACGATGAGGTATGATGAGGTCACACGAGTATTCTCTCGCGGAATCAGAAAAAGTGTGAGAACGCCTTTAGATTCACGAACCACTTTTCTTTTCCTATTATGCAATGTAAATGAAAGCTTCTTTATACATGTAAGTAAATAATGTGTATTTTAATGAGTCTAAAAATAACGCAGACGGAAATTAAGATGCAAAACTTCATAAAGCGTAAAAAGTTTACTTTTTGCTTCCAAATGATCGTCAGCGCGGAACTGAACATTACCTATTAAATAAGCAAAAAATATACAAAAAACTAATTATTTGTTATTATACAAGCGTGCGGAGCTCTAGATAGTTATTTATAAACTGCTCAATTAATTTACGTAATTTTCGTTGCAAGTGGGTACAGGTAGCGAAATAACGAGGAGCATAAAATAATCTATAGAAACGTATTATATGTCAATCATGTCAAGTGCTCTTCGAACGCTCTCGACTGGGCTTTTAAAAGAAGAATGCCCTAGACGATGCAAATGTCAAAACAGTGACAGCACATGCGCACTGGAGCCGCGATCAATGCACCCCTTGCTGCGCGCGCCACCCTCGCCGCGGTATTACGCAGTACACGAAAACAGTCGAAAACCCTAGCTTCCTCGCCGTGGTGCCCTTGTGTGAGTGACAAAAACTAATCAAGGTATTCGTCTGCTAGAACCATTGTGTCGGCGGTAGACTCCTAACTTACTGATTGAGCTAGTTAGAGCGCCCACGTTCTTGAGCAACGTCGATCGCTTGCATTCGCGTCCCAACAGCGTGACTCATTGGATTATCCTGTGGATTGGATCGTAGAGTTTGTTCTGAGTGTTTTCTGTGAGTGGAAGTGAGTGTGGTCGGAAGGCATTCCGGCCACGCGTGGCATGAGGTCCCGCCGGACCCGCGACTGAAACACGCAGCAGCAGGATGGACGAGGCAGTCGGCAACTTCTATGACGACGCAGAAGCTCAGTGCGAGATGGTAGGTCTTAGACTTTCATTGCTTTAGTTTACTACAAAATTCTTTCTAAACCGAGTAATATAAGCTAATATTGATACGTTTCTATTAATTGACTCTCCTAATGCATATTCGTAGCATGGTTTAAATCAGTCTTTAGTGGTAGTCTAAATAACTATGACGCTTACATGCCTTACTATGTTTTAATACAGACTTAGGCTTGCAAACCTTGAGCAAAACCTTCATAATGTAATGAGCTAGCATAATGAGCTATGCAGTTCAAGTAATTGACTGCACTTTTTCTTCAAAACAAAAAAGTGGCACTGTGTGAGAATTTATTAATTCACCTTGGTTGGTTTTATGCATTTCCGTTGTATATAATGCCAAAATCTATTTATACAATTTTTTTCACAAGATGGACGCTTGTATTTATAGCCAGTTTATAAATTTCTTCTAATAAGATGTAGCAGTATAAACTTAGTTAAAAAAGTCATATCCTGCTTGTGGTGTTTTAAAGACTTAGTCTACCTATACCTATAGCATCCATTCCTCATTAGCGCTAACTGTGGCTATAAACCCGATAGCATTCTGTAATTAAACAACAGTTTCGATTTACTGTCGTCGTTGTCTAGCTTTTACTACACAATTTATCTTGTTTAAGCATATTGCCCGCTGATTAGCATCAGCCTAGACCAGGAAACAAAACTTAAGATACTTACTCATATTATGACTAGTGGCTCTGTGAGCTGTAGTCCTCGCGAATCTGTATATCTTTTCATATTTATTTTTAGTTTTTCTCCACAAACATTCCCGAGAACTTGATATATATATTTTTTAATTTTTAAACTTTATTTCATCTTATTTTATTGGTTAAGAAATGTGACTTGTAGATGAAAACAGCCTCAGCGGTAGACCTTGTAAGCTGGCAACCCCCATAACTCCGTAATTTTTTAAAATTTCCAAAAACTGACTCGACAAAAAAATTCGATTAATTTATCGAACCTGCTCACAAAATTTCACGAGGATCGGTTGAGAAACGCGACCTGTAGAGTGAAACAAACAAACAAATCAACAAACAAACAAACAGATGGACATACAAAAGCAAATTTGGCCAAGCTGAAACAGGGACGCTTCGCTCGCTCGGTCAATTAGCTAGATTATTATATATTTATCTTAGAATATTCTTCACTATTTTATTCTTATTCTGTCCTAAATAATTACAGTCAAAATCGTTAAACACTCACAAGCAATTTATTTTTAATATTTCGTAAGTATGACGTTAAGCGATTACATTTATTATTACGCCATCATTCGTGATTATGATTTCTTACGATTATTACACCGCGATTTCTTAATATAGGCCAGTCAATATCAACACAAAAAAGGACAAACATCGCAAACGCGCATGTAACTACGATTTTTTTTATATGTTTTTAGGTCCCTTGAGAGTAGTTAACACCCAAGTTTGCAACCCTGAAAACCTTGTGCTACCCAAAAACCTCGAAAAACCGCGAAAAACGCTGACCCAGGACAAAGTGAAGACCTTGGCATCAGTCACCACCTCTGTAAAAGTATTTAACAAGGGTGTTGATGTTGATTCCTTTACCATATTTCAAAGAGTTTGCGTCACAAAACAATCAGATAAACAAATGAAGCAGCACCAGGACCATTAGTTTAGCCAGTACATGTCTTTGAATATGACCCAAACACAAAACATACACTTTTTTTTTAAAATAGCCTATTTTTGACAAGCTGTATCTCTGCAACTAATGGACCTAGAGTGCTGGAGTTAAAGTCAAATTGTAGAAAATTCAGTTAGCTTTATTAAATTATGCAAACATACTTCAAAAACTCTTCCTTAGGGTAGTTTTTTCGAAAAAACTGAAACATGTGCCAAAATTTCGCAGTTTTTCGAGCACCATGGGGGTAGCACAGGGTTTTCAGGGTTGCAAACTTGGGTGTAAACTACTCTCAAGGAACCTAACAACATATAAAAAAATCGTAGATACATGCGCGTTTGCGATGTTTGATGTCGATATTGACTGGCCTAATATTCTTGTAATTCTGTGAAATGTTTTAAAGAGCAGTTAAAATCGTCTTAAACTTTTTCGAAAATGAAATTCGAAATTAAATGACTGATGATATTGCGATCATTTGTTACTATGAAGTGAAGTTGATTGCTACAGTTCCTAAAGAATTTGGACTAAGAGAAAAACTTATTATTCGTGAAGTGAAAGCAACAATGCAGAGACGCCGGCGCAAGTACAAGGTGGATGATTAATCTTCATCATGCCAGGTCGATCACGAACTCTGGCGCACCCATTGAGGTACAGTCACTAACGAGATTACGTACAGCCATACGGTCGGCAAATGAGTTACCTTACGAAAGCATAATGGCATCAAAGTCGACTAGATGTCGTGGCATTTGCTATTGACATTCAAAGAGATCAACCCGTTGATGGTAACTTTAAAGCCAAAGAGCACCAGTGGTTATAGGCTGTAGATCTTCTAAGCTAGGCTAGCACTCTGGTGGGTACAAATTATAACAGCTTCTGGTCTTGCTCTGCCTATTGGATAACACGACGTAAAATGACATTAACCTTCCATATGCGACCCTGGTGTCATGTGCTAGTGTCGTTTCATTTAAGATCCGTTTTGGTAGTTAGAAGACAGCCAATGAAATGGTCATTTGTAGATTTAAAGAAAAACTTTATCACGAACAGCCATGCTGAAAGTCACGTCTATGTTAGTCTGTGGTTGTTTTTTTTATCTTATAACTTTATTGCACGTTATTTTTTTTTCTACTCCACTTTTAATGTTAATCTTCTTCCGCTATTAGTAATCTTAAATTGGAAAATGCCACGTATTTTTTTACCTAACTGTACTTCTTACTTGTATTGTGTTGTGATTGTGGTTAGAGCTCAAGGAGAACGCGGTGACCGAATGTGCTTCTTTGAATTTGCATACAACATACTAGTCTCATACATAATAGAAGTTACTATTATATTGATCATTACAAGTATTGGAGAGGCTGTAAACAAGAGCTACAAACAAACATCAACAAAACTCGTCCATTTTCACCCACAAAGATCTTTTGTGAGACAAATACGATTTTCTCAACAAAATTACTACACAAAGAGGTTGTAATCTAATGTATGTATGTAAACACTTTATTGCACAATAAAAGTAACATTACAATAAGAAGTCACAAGAAAAGTTTACAGTGCAAAGGCGGACTTATCCCGTGCGTGAGGGATCTCTTTCAGTCAACCTTTGAGCATCCAGGACAAAATATGTGAGTGGCAGGCACTGTACACAAGGCGCTCATACTGACATAACTGATTGACTACATTGTAGATGAAGAATGAAGAACACGGGAAAAGATAAAAATACCAAAAACATCGGATTATCTTGTTTATCTAGTAGGGAATATCTATAACTCAAATATTCTGGAGCGTATTACTATCTAAAGTAAACATAAAAATATCAAGTGTGTGTACGATGTAAATGTTGTAACATTTTGTAACCCAATGTACCAAATTTTCAATTTAATTTCAAAATATTGAACCAAATGTGTCGTCTATTTGTATAAACAAATAATTTGGTCAAAAATATAACACCGAGCAAATAATATACTACGTGTTCGTAGCAACTTGTTAGTTCTATTAATATCAATGAAACAAAACCCAAAGAACCCGTCCGGGAGACGCGGGTTCGATCCCCACCACGTAACAATGTGTTTTCGAATTTCGAATTCATATGTACGTTTATTCGACGCATTTACGGTGAAAGAAAACATCGTGATGAAACCTGCACAGTGCACACTCCTGTGAAGAAATTCAAAGGTTGTGTGTGAAGTCAACTAACCCACACTGGGCTAGCGTGGTCGACTAAGGCCTGATCGCCCTAATTCAGAGTAGGCTCGAGCCTCTCGGTGGGGAAGTATATGAGCTGTTCATTCAATCAAATCAATCAGTCTATTACAGTCAACTGCTGGACGTAGGCCTCCCCAAGGGTACGCCAAAGCGCACGATCACCCGCTTTCTTCATCTAACCACCACCAGCGACCTTCTTCAGGTCATCAGTCCACCTGGCAGGGGGGCGTCCCACACTACGTTTCCCGAGACGCGGTCTCCATTCGAGAACCCGTCTGCTCCAACGCTCATCGGTTCTGTGACAGACGTGGCCAGCCCATTGCCACTTCAGCTTGCTACATTTCTGGGCAATATCCACCACCTTGGTCCTCTGCCAATGAGCTGTTGATGATGATGAAAACACAAAGAATACACAAAATAAACCTAATGCAAATTATATGTCGTATATTCTTATGTCGCTGTTCTACAGACTGGGTGATCTTCTACAAACTATTTGCATAGTTTTCTTTATTATATTAGAGGTTACATCATGCGCCAGAAAAACATATCAGAAACAATGCAGTAGTTTCTTGCGTCTAATAACCTCAGGGCTGTTCCCCATTGAGAACTGAAGCAGAACCCAATAGAAACCGCGATCGAATGCTCAATTACGCGAACAATAATTAGTAAACTATTGTCTAGGTAATTATACCTGTATTGTATACTGCTCCTACTATTATAAATCTATCACATCGTATCGATGATTATACGTTTCATTGTAAGGATCTTTATCGCTTTCCTAATAGCAGTCTTTATGAGACTAATCTTTTACTTTAGAGGAGTGTTCTGATTACGAGATACGCCTGAAATACAAATGAAGGTATGAATAATACGAAGCTATGTATCCTTTTTTAACTACATAATACAACAAGTACCCATGACGTTTAGAAAGTACATAATTATAGTTAATTTGTAGGATTATAAACCACGTAGCGTCATCTCGTAACAATTAAAATTAAATCGTAGCATCGCTACGCTTTAGCTACGCCGTAGTAAGACAAAAAAGTGTTAAATAAATGCTATCTGTTTTAATAATTAAATACCTAGTTACTATTACATCTTACTATAGGTACTGTGATGCTAAAATAGTTATGACAACATAGTGTGCGGATAGAATTCTAATTGATTGTCCATCAAAGGTCTGCCGAGTCCATTATGCTGCACTGTGTTGCTTCGTTTATCACAGTTAATTAAATTGGAAGTAGTGATGGTGAACTATATTTAACCAGTTCAAACTCCTTATATATTTTTAATGGGAGGTCCCAAGTTCGAGTTCCGGACAAGTAGCTAATAGATAAAAAGATAAAAATGTCTTTATTCGAAGTAAGATTTAACAAAATCATTTTTCGACGTCAAAGCTAGGAGGACAAAAGAAGTTTGTCCCTGGTTGGCACTGTCACTACAAGTGTAGGTACGCCTTCTGTGGAGAAGAACGGCCAGAAGAAACTCCACACTATAGCTCCACTCCAAGCTACATTTAAAAGAAAAATTTGAATAGGTATGTGTGTCTGGTGTGGTGTAATTTGTTTGTTTCAATGGCATTCTAGAAGATAAAAAATATCAGTATTATAATATATAGGTATACAGAATATAAGCACCTCTCCATGTTTTAACATAGAGATAGATTAGCTGTTCATCAGTTAGACTTGTAGCCCAGCAGCCGCCACAAGCTGCTGTACCACACGAAGAGTGTTGTAGAATAATAATACAATTAAGTGTGGCAATAACCAGGGCACAGTCCGAAGAAAAGGTATTTATGTATTTATATATTATGTAACAAACATGGAAAAATTCTGATAAGCTTTAGGAGTTTACTGTCGGAGATCAGGACATGAAGTGAAGAATGTAGCAGAAAAAAGACAAAATCGAAACGTAAGAAATCTAAATTTGAAAATGAAAGATAAAACTGCCAGCAAGAAAGGTTGCCAGTCATAAAACAGGAAAGAGGAGGAATGCCTCGTTACAGACTTATGCATGGACTCACCATCTTATGCAAATCTGCAGCAAACTTGCATAGTGTATCCTCTACTAGCAATAAACTATCACCTACGTATGAGTAAGTGATCAAGACACAAATCGAAAGTGAATTCAAGCCACTCAGACCCTTGGCATATAAACATTCCGTCTCTGGGAACGACTTGACTCTTTATAGAGCCGGTGACTGTATATAACTCCAAATGGCACCTTGTTAGGTTGCTCTTTGGTTATAATGCTATGGTGAACGCAACGTTGCAACCTGCTAGACGTGGACGTGGCTGACGCAATGTCCTAATCGAGTTTGGATTACATTACTATGGTTTGAAAGTTTGTCAAAAGTTTGCAACAATGTCCGTGTGCCTTTTCCCATGCTTGTGCTCCTTCTTGCATATAAGTATTGTGGATCATATTTGGTTCGGATGTATGTGTCTATTGTATAATAATTATGTCATTCTTTGTTCTATAGCTTCAAGTTGAGCAGCTTTAACCTATTCTTTGTTCTTTTGTATAAAATTGTTGTTAGTTTTTTGTAATACCATCATAATGCTCTTTGTAATGTTATGTGAGAAAAATTAATAAAATTGTGTAATTATTTTTTAATTAATTTACTATTCGTGTGCTGGCATTTCATTTGTATAATCATCAAACACAGCTCTTGTCCAGCCGTGGACGTCTTTCAGCTGAAATGACGATGATGATTAATCAGCAAATACCATCAGCCACATGTCGACTCATATTTTTGTTTAATGTTGTTTTGATATCCTCGGTATTAATAAAAAATACATTTCTGTTCTACTGTTCTGCTCATCCCTTTGGGAATAGAAGCGTGATTATAAGATTTGTTTGTACGTAAAATAGACCTAATTAAAAATAAGCACAAATCTTAACGGAATAATTTTAAAGCTATTTTTTTAACGCTTCTAAATCGGCGATCACCATAATTCCAAGCTTAACAACTCGTAGCTCGGATTTTAGGTTCAATCAGAGAAATACATTGATTGCATACATGCAACAGGTTATAACCCGTTATTTACACGGTACGTCTGCACTTCAAACTGGCACAGACAAGGTAAATCGTCCATCATCCCGTATTGATAGTTTCCACGCGGCTGCTAACTCGTTGAATGTAATTTTCTTGGAGTAGGGCATTAGGTTGAAGGTCACCAGGTAACGAAGTCAAGCTCAGAGTAATAACACTTCACGAACGGCTCTTAGTATGGAAATTAAGTAATTTCATTCGTGTTTCGTTATTAGCTCCATATAATGAAAACGAAAACAAAGTGATAGCGAAAACGAAAACGATAGCGAAAACAAAGTGAGTGTTATATTTTTTATATGAGGGAAAGGTACAGACTAACCTCCTTTCCGTTTTATTTAAGACTTTTCTGATTGTCCGAAAAGAAAGATGATTCCGTGCTTCGGAAGGCACGTTAAGCCGTTGGTCCCGGCTGCTATCTAGTCGTTACACGAGCCATGTCAGTGGCCTTTGGCGGCTCTATAACACTGACTAGAGTTTGTAATGTTGGTTGTCGACCTTACAACCCACACGATGATGAAGAAGAAGGTACACCAAGAAACCAGAAATATAAAACCGTTTCCTAAAGATGGTTGGGTTCTTCTACGTTGTGTCGACGATGGTTCAATTTCAATTTTACGAGTAAGTGAAAAAAGCTAATTAAGGTTCTGTTCACCCTTTTGAAGATAAGAGTGTGTGATTTATTTTTATTCGAATTAGAATTATACAAAATCATTTTTCGACGGTTTTGTTTACTCAAATGTACAAAATTGGATTAGGATTATTACTCCCTACCTCATTTTAGTTGCGGTGGGAAGTATTTAGATGGGAAGGAAATGGGCTTCTATTTGTGGGATTCCACCTTCAGATTCCACATAGCCATATAGCTAGATTAGCTAGTAATAAAATAAAGCAAGAAACGGTGTTATTAACCACGTAACGGTCTCCTATCAGCACGAACCGCACCCGCGACTCCGCGGTTCTAATCTAAATAATTCTAAATCTAGTCGCAATCGCAACGTACTAGACTGCAGTTTCTGTGACTGACTAGTATTTTCCTAGGGCGTGTCTTGAAAGGAAAATCGATGTAGTAGATGGTATCGATGAAAGGTAGGCGGTGCATTATTGCTTAAGCTAATTGCTTGATGAATATCTTGTTAAGTTCAGTGGTTTTACAAGTCCATAATACAACTCCGTATGATACTGGCCCCGATCTACACAGTCACGCTCTAATCCTTAATTTAAGTTAGTCTGTCCCTTTTAAAGATTGAAAAGGGACAGGAGATGGCCATTCTAATATTAGAGCTGTCAAACATCGAATTTGAACCTTATGGCCGTGTCGATTGCACAATTTTAGAAAGCCTTAAAACATGCGACTTAAAAATCTCTTAAACTGACAGCTAAGCCCTTATTTTAGGTTATCATTCGTTCAAATTAATATTATTCGTTCATCAATCACCTATCTTTTATTGGTCATAAAAACGAAAAGGATAGCTAGATTTTAAAATTAGAATTAGACTGACTGAAAACAGGTCTAAAGTAACATTATTTACTTGTTTAAAGTCAAAGTAGCTTTTAGCTCAGTCGGCTACTTATTCGTATTTTATCCTTTCAAGTAAATTAATTCTATGATGTGTGTGGTTCCAGTTCTATGATGGCAACTTGGGAGAGTGACATGCGTCATCGATCAAATTGATCTAAGACATGGGTCAATTTCTACCACTAAACTAATAAAGATTACAGTCTGATGAAACACTGTTCAAATAGTTAAAAACAGCCGGCAACAACTAAATATCAATGCATTTTTACATTAAATCAACAATCAGCCAACAAAAAAATAACATCAAACAAAACATCAACAGCCCGTTACAGTCCACTGCTGGACTATGAGCCTCCTCCACTTAAGTGTTTGGTTTTGCCATAATCTCCACGCTTGGCAGGCGGGTTGGAGATCGCAGATTAAAAGGTTACTGTATCCGAGAGCGCTGCTGCACGTTCCCTGTTCAATGTGTAGTCCCTAAGTCGCCTCTTACGACACCCACGGGAAGAGTAGAGGTTGGTAACAAAAAAATAACAATCAATCAATATTTTTTTTATTTTTTACTTTTATACCTAAATAATTGGGTTGGTTTTAGTTCGAGCTTGTAAAAACCATCCATCTATATGAGCACGCTACTATCACCGAAGGGTGAGCAGTTTTAGTTGGCTCTCAGGTAGCACGCACTAAAAAACCACATTTATAACAATAATTCCTCAAAATGATAAACGTTAAAACAGGTGGGTGGTTCCAAGACAGTTGCCATCTTTACATGCCAATATTCCCAGGGCGTGAAGTAGAAAGGAAAGTAATGCGTCGGCGACGACGGTGGGCGGGGCCGTAATTGCAAGCGCACGGATCGATAGCCAGCCAGTGCGCTGGTGGTTTATCGGCTTTTAATGTGCTGTGGTGGATAGCTCGATATTGCTAATGGGGTGATGAACCTTCTTAATTAATTGGATATTGCCGCAAGCATAAGCTGTTAAGAATATCAAAATATATTGTGAAAGCTTTTTAAATTAATTAAGTAATAAACATTTTGATGTCGTTAAATTGTAATGAAAAGACATATTTATGATTTTTAAAATGTATTTCTTGTTTTACGATCATAAAAAATAACTTATAGTATATAACTTTTGGTTTTGATAATTATCTCCATATGGTTTGTAATTTTATTTTTAATAATCAAAGCGTTGGTTCTGAATGTCGTTAAAGTTACCTCCGTAATATTAAAGAAAAGAGGAAAGAAATCCCCAAGAGTTTAGTTTATTTTTTTTTCATTTTTCATTCACATCACATGATCATCTTTGAGCTTCGAAAGCCTTTCATTCCATCTAACCGTCACACATCACACAAAATAACTATTCAGCTTAGTACCGATGGAAGGGCCCGTTAGTTGAAGGTACTGGAAGCATTGAGATAGAGATTGTACCTAGAGAAGACACCGCAGAGAAAGTTTTTCTGCTACACATTGTGGTCCAGTGGACATCAATGAAAAAGTATGCAATGTAGCGGTATCTGATTGGAGAATGAGATGCTTTGTGGAGCGGGCAGCATGGTCTAGAATTTTCAAATCCAATTTGTTTATTCTTCTTGTTGGTCTTTCATTTCAAGTTGGATTCTAAAATTATTAAAATCTAGATAGACACAGTTGACGAGCTTAGATTACGAGAAGAAGCATAGACAAGACAGACGGACAAAAGACGATCGCTTCGCTCAGGCGACGCGCGTCAGAAATCTTTGCGGAGATCCCGAGTAATCTGTTTTAGACTACTAATAGTTTTTTTTAATGCATAAAGCAGACATCAAACTTGCCTAAAGTCTACCCCTTGCGTCACACGGATTACATCCAGGAATTTTTTATTTTTTCCATCAAAGTGGTATATAGCGGGCGCGGACTTGACATTTGCGGCGTCTTCTCTAGTGCAGTAGCTAAATTACTGGAAGCTGCATAAGGCCGTGCTTGTCGTGATCTGTCCGAACACTGCACGCTATTAGTGGACGGCGATTTACTATGGCGTGTACGAATCAGGCGCATGCGCACCGTTATAGGGTCTTACATTGTGGACCGGCTGTGAAGAGAGCGCGTTCTCATCTTCTTCCTTCTTTTAGCTTGATTTTGGTAAGTAATTTGTGCACAGTAATTGGTGGTAATTTAGTTCCCTCATTTTATAAAAGAGAAAAATATCTTTATTCGAAGTGAGATTTAACAAAATCATTTTTCGACGTCAAAGCAAGTGTAGGTACTCTCACTGTGGAGAAGAACGGCCGGAAGAAACTCCACAGGATTCGCATCTTCTGTACTTTTCTTTTTTTAATTAAAAATGTTGTTAACAATAATCAATCAATATTCTTAATGTTTCTTCCTTATCAAGCATAAAGTCCGTTTTACAAGATATTTATAGTTTTGTTCAGGAAGACTTAAAATACCGTGTTTGCTGAAAGTAGACAAGGGAGTTTTTTTTATTATTTTTATGTATTAATGCATAACCTTAAAACTCGAGAAGTATCCATCCATTGAAACTTTGATCCCCTAATTAGCCCTCTTTGCAAAAAGATTTTCAAAAATACTTTTTAGAGCTCAACACTTAAGGAAATCCAGTTAATTTTTTTCTAGCTAAACTCACTGTAGATTATTATTATTGTTAAAGATTACGTCTGTTAACGAAATATCTAATAATTCAAATCAAAACAAATTAACGGCCCGTTACAGTCCACTGCTGGACTATGAGCCTCCTCCACTCAAGTGGAGGGTTTTGCCATAATCTCCACGCTTGGCAGGCGGGTTGGAGATCGTAGATTAAAAGGTTACTGTATCAGAGAGCGCTGCTGCCCGTTCCCTGTTCAATGTGTAGTCCCTAAGTCGCCTCTTACGACACCCACGGGAAGAGTAGGGTTTGGTGACAAATGTATTCTACTCTGCCGTCACCACACGGCGGCGCGCGGCGGCGTATCTAATAATTGTAAAGCAGAAATTTTTTTTTTTTTTCAATTTTGGTTCGAGTCCAAGATCGACCCATTTCTTCATTTCCTGCTTTATAGTTACTAGACTCACTGGTTAAACAAAATATTATAATGACAATCAGGTGGACGTTTATAACGCAGAGGACACGATAGTGAAGTCATATAAATGCTATTCGTATCCGATTATCTGTCCAGCCTAATACAACAGGTCGAATAATTCATCGTATGCGCCGCGTTTTACACATACCTCTTATGATTACTTATTCTACCTCTTATAATTCTAGCTATGAAACATCAAACATGAGATATACCAGTTGACACGAATCCTTGAATATCAAATTAGTTTTGGAGATAGGCATATTAGTCGAGTTTGAGCTTTTGTGATGTTTATATTGTTAAAGTTTCTCTTCCTTCACTTCGACACCATTCAATGCGTCGTCTATTAAAATATTAATTCATTAAAATAATTCATTGATAGTGAGATGTCTCTATATAGGTAGGTATTCTCTTTTATTTAAGTAAGTACCTACCAACAACAAGAAAAGACAACAATATATGCACCTGCTTATTCTTATTCTTCGGAACACATCTGTCAAAAACAAAATATCGAACTACCTACATAAAGGGTGATTAAAAATACCAACTTCATTAAATTTAGCTGTTGGAATAATCATAATTGTATACGTCTGTAAGAATATAGTCAACCAGCGGCGGCGTATACGAGGTTCTAAGGCGGATGTAAGCGGCTGCGGCTTGCGGCCGAGTTGCGGTCTCCATTTAATCGCAAACACTGCAATTTGCTCTGTAACCGCATCTTGACACGACTACTTACTTGCATTCCTTATTGTAAGCTCATGCTACCGCTAGGGACTACCACAGGGGCCCTCCAACTGAGGTCTGAAAAAAATATTTAACCAACTTGTTCTCAAAGTAATTTATGCATTCGATTTATACCTGCACTGTAAGTAAATCAAATTCTATTTACAAAAAATCGTCTCCATCGTCTTTGTCTTCATTATTTTATTTAACCATTTATTATAGGTACACACTAAAATAACAAAATAAAAAACGACAAAGAAATAAATTAATTGTTAAATAAATCAATTTCTTTCTGCTTGATGTTACGTAACAGGTTTATTCCTTGTTTGGGAGCCTGAATTCATAATAATGTAAATACCCAACTGAATCAACCTTAGTAAAATAAACCGGAATACTTTTTTTTTACTAGCCTACGCTGGGACCGCGTTGCTGGGCAAAGCCCTCCCCCGATCTTTTCCACCGCTCTTTGTCCTGCGCATGTTCTGGCCAGTCTACGCTAAAGGCGTCCAAGTCGTCACGCCATCTCTTTTTGGGTCTGTCCCGACCCCGACGACACCGCCGCCGGTTACCGTCCTCGAGCAATATAAATTGAAATACAAACAAACAAACATAAATTGAAACATAAATTATGAAATATTGAATTAAAAATATTATTTATTAGGCAACTTTTATAATTTCAGTAGTCTCAAAGCATGTGCATGAATGCTTAGAGAAATTACACTTAGTTTTTTTTTTCCTAAAAGACTTAATCGCAATTTTTACCATTTCTAGTGGTATATAGCGGGTGCGGGCTTGAAATTCTACTACAGTAATGCAGCCATGCTTCATCTTAATAAAGCCTATGATAGAAGCTTACATAAAGTCAAGATTGCAGCCGTTTAGAGGATTATAGGGCAATTTCACACGAAACCGTATTTACCCTACGGCGATCTCCATCATGGTCCGTAAGGAAGTCGGCTGTCTGTCATAGTATTATGCGGTCACTGTACGTGGGCTAGGCTCCCTAGGCAGCTAGATATTATACATAATGCCCTAAGGTATTATAGTTGTGAAAAACTCTCCGAAGAATTAGACTGGAAAATTATTACATCATGTAGTGTGATGAAATTATTAATTATGTTCAAGAAATAAGTTTCAAGAAACTTACATAAAAATCTGCGTTAGCTATTCTCGAAAAACGAAATGTTATCAAATGAATTCGCCTTTTTCATTCTTATAATAATGTTATTTAAACACTATCTAAATAGATTTGTCGCGTAATCGTACCTAGATATCAACTTTAACTTTGTCATACTTATTCAAAAACTTTCTCATACTCTACCTATTCATATTTCGAAGAAAATGAAGAGAACATATTTTACTTTGTAAAGAATATTACATAAAAATAAATCATGAAGAGTGGAGGCATTGAACATGTATTGAATCAATTTGTATGTAAGTATACTTCTATAATATCCCAAATTGAATTTCGTCTCCCATTCTCGAATGTCGCAAAAACTCGGTTACTTTCTCTGCTTTTCATGTTTTATATTCTCTCGTGGCGGCGGCGCGGGCGCCGAAAGGGCTGACAAATTGAATGATCTTCAATCTAATTCTGTTGAGTGAAAACGCGATTGAGCCTGGTACACACAATGGGGGCTTTATAGGCGGCTTTTGTGTGAACCTGGTTTGACTTTTTACTAGGCCAATCGTGAGCGTTTTGTTTGTACGTGACAGGCTATTGAGATGACAGGTATTGAACTGTTTAATCATGGCAGAGTAATACCTTCATTATTTATACTGTGGTACTTTCCCTTAAGGTGTTTATTGTAAGTGATGAAGAATACGAGAGCTTTGTTCAACGTTTTTCAATTTATCTTAGTAGGTATTTGCTTTGGCATTGTATTCGGGGACGCACTAAACTGAGTTCTAAAGGACAACGAAGTAAAATATAATCGTAACAGACATACATACACACAAACAACCTCTAACCCCAAACTGCATGTACCGTCTCCGTTCCGTGTCGTGGGTAATAATATCTGCCAACGGCCAAACTGATAAATTTACTGTCATAATAAGAACAAAAATCTTTCTTTAAAACAAAAATATTAAGAAAATGGTAATGTTTTCTTCTTCTTCTTTGTAAATTCGTCTGAAGAATCGACTATTTAAGTCCCGGATTCTTACTTTTCGAATACAGCGATAATAGTGATTCAGCATGCAATGTGCTATCCAATAATATTCTCACAAAGTGATTTTTGTATCCGCGGCGATTCGAACCCGAAACGTCCATAATGAATGAGACTTGAACGCGCTACGGAAGCCAGTTATTTGAATAAATTAATAAATAATAAAAATGTAGGGACATCTCACATACGGCCATCTGATCCCATACTAAGCAGAGCTCGTTCTATGGGTATCTGACAGCTGATATACAATACTTAAATATATAAATACATACTTATATATATATAAACAACACCTAGACACAAGGCAAACAAAAGTGCTCATCACACGAATGTTTGCCCTGGGCGGGATTCGAACTCGCAACCCTGTGCTTCGCAGGCAGGCGTACAACCAACTAGGCTACGAAGCCGTCGCCGTATTTGAATAGGAATCCTACTCGATTCAATCAAAAGCTTGAATTTCTTTAAGCTCTCATAACATTACCATAATACATACTCAAATTATAATACAGTTATTATGCCACCTGCGGGAAAACTAATAGATAACATGAAATCTGGCATATAAAGTCTTGCCATACAATGGTGCTATGCATAAATGTATGAAGTTCGTAACGCCTCGAGATCGCATCAGGTTGTTCGCTCTATGGGATTGTATTAAGTAACTACTTATTCGAATAACAGTAGAGAATTGTAATAAGGGAGATACTGCCTAAGTAGATTTGTTTTTAGATACTTTCTTTTTGCTGGATAAGATTGTAGAAAAACTTAACGCTTCTCTAATTTATTTCATGCGTGAGTATTTTCACTAATAGCAAGAGAAATTGTAGAAACTTAAATGCATATAAAACTGCACAAAAATGCGCTAAAATATCAAAAGTTGCACTATGCATTCCATTGCACCACCATGCGCCATCCCACTATGAGATGGCATGTAGTTAAATACGCTTCCACCAAGGGTTCAGGCCTACCCTGAATTAGGGTGATCAGATCAGGCCAAATTCAACCACACTGCCCCAATGTGAATTGGTGAACTTCTTTACCTTTGAATTCCTTCACAGATGTGTGCAAGTCCAGGCCCGATGCTACATTACCTTCACCATAAGAGCACGAAAATACTCCCGCGCCGCTTTACCTACTTTGTGATAAGAGCGTCAAATAAGTACACAATAAATTCTAAATTTGAAGACATGTAGCATGTGGTGCGATTCGAACTGGTACTTTCAGGATTGAAGACAACCTTATATCTACTACACCACCAACGCTCTCAAAATACAACATATATCAGTCCAGAAGGGACTTAAGACATTTCGAAGCGAAGTTGCTTTATAGTCAGGTTAATTTCGGGACGATGATACTTAGAGTACAAAAGATGATCGCTTTGCTCCCTAGAGGCGACGCGCGTCAGAAATCTTTGGGACAATATTATAAGCTCAAACTCCTTTACTGCGTTCAAGGAGTTTCTTCATCTGAGGTTACAAGCATTTACAAGTCATAAGATGAATGGATATCGTGCGTAATTTAGTGATAGACTAAAACTCTAGTGTAAGGATTGTCACTATTTGTCACACCGTCTCAGTCTCATGACCAGTTCTCTAGTCACGTAGTATAAGCATTACCTAACAGGTCAAAGTTTTTATTCTCATTGTCTTTTGACTATTTTCTACACGCGAGCGTTCAAGCATATGTTGTAATACTCACGTCCATCCAGCATTCAGCCTTTGTCTACAGTTTACGATAAGTAAAGACAATTATTTATTAATAGCTGTTATTACACACACATACCTACATGGCCGGGTATTGCTTAAGGGAATAGTCACATTTGCCTTCTATTAATGACTATCCGACTTGTCAAAAGTTTATTAAGTGAGTTGGGTTATATTAGGATTACATTGGTAAACAATATTATTGCTCTCAAAGGAATCGAAGAGAACTAGCAACTGCGTGCCAAGAGGCGTAATTTTCGGTTGTTTTTTTTTTGGTTTTTCGGTTTTATAGGCTAAAAAACTGTATAAAAAGGCTTAGTTGGGCTCTCCCTACAAAGTTATGTAGGGGAGCGCGGGGCTTGTTGTAACAGGGGTATGTAGTAACAGACCTTTTTAAATAGGAATTTAAACTTTATTCACGATTTTTTTTTACGTAATCTTACAATTATAACGCACCTAGCCGCTTTATCACAGCCATTGCAGTGAGTGGGTGTGTGCAAGCGCTTCGTTGTCTCCATGTAACGTATAATTTTACTTTCGTAAATTTTTGGTTAGCTTTACTATTTTTGACTAATTGGAGATTTCTGTATTTTATTTGATGTTAAAATATGACTATTGATGAAGTTGTGTAACAGTTTTCGAGACCACTAAGTTGATTTAATAGTTATCGTGATAAATATTAAGAACTATACCTATGGGCTAGTTGTAACAAAATCTTGGGGTTTGTTGTAACATGTTAATATGTAAGGTAGAACTAAGAGATAATTACGAGACTTAATTTAGAGGTTTATAATTTAATTTACTGTGATTTTAAAGTGTGATGTTGATACATAAGTACCTATAAGTAGTATATAAGTACAAAACAAGGTAAATTGTTAAAACTTAAATCTTTAATTTGTTGATTATATAAAAAGTATGTTTCAGTTAATTATTTAATAAAAAATATATATTATAGAAATACCTAGTTAGCCTTTGTTGTAAACAAAGCAAAATAATTCAAGATGTGAAAACATTAAATTATTGAAAGTGTCACATTTTTGTTTTTTTATTGTTGTTAGTACTTGCCCCAATAAATGTTACAACAAGCGCCTCGCTCCCCTACTATAACAGATCAACTTGATTCTCAAGTCGACATTGAATATTTTCTGGCAGATAAAATACTATGATCAAAGTGGGATACTGATTTATCAATAGCAATGGTAGCATCTCTGTGTGTAAAGACAGCTACTAATTTATCTGTGAAAAGAAAGGCGGTGCTAGTAGTAGAAATATAAAACTGTATTTCAAGCAATGGCGACAGTAATGAAAGCAGAAATTTCCATAGTTCGTACCAGCTGTAGTTCCAATTTTGTTCTTTTCACAGATACTTTATTTGTACTGTAGTTCGTTGAATTTCTATTCAACTCTGCGACTCTGACAGCACGTCAGTGTGAATTACACCTTAGTTGTGTGCCATATATGTCGTGATGTCGTCGATGCGAGCCATTGTTTAGATCCAACTGTCTTGCGACATACTAACAGTACTTCTACACAACACACACCTGTCATAACTAAAACTGCTTTTATTACAGACTAGCTGACCCGGTAGACGTTGTCCTGCCATTTTTCCTACCTCTACCCTACCTCTGCCAAGCGTGGAGATATAGTCCAGCAGTGGACTGTAACGGGCCGTTGATGTTGATGATGACCCTACTCTACATCTACCCTACACCTACCCTAAACCTACCGTAGGGTAGGTACCCTACACCTACCCTTGAACATTTTGTATTGGAAAACTGAATTGTCGTTTTTTTTTCTGTTACTTATTTATAACGTTTCTCACCCTTTAAACCTTCCCTGAACTTCCACAAATATTTCAAGATCTAAATTAGCCGAATCGGTGGTCCAGCGCGACAAACGAACAGCTTGATTTAACGTTTTAAACTCTCGCGATTTTCACACATTTTTGAGCAATTGATTTTTATATAATATATAGATATTATATTTATTAATACCTACGTTATTTGATGACACAGTTATTGTATTAGTGTAACATGGTTTTATCGATTTTAAACAAAAAGAAAGTTTATGCTTCAACACTTCAATCCTAATTTCCTCCATAGATAAGTTTTACGTCAAACTGTATAGTTCCTTTTGAGAAACTTTCGGGGTTTTCGTAGGAATAGAGTCATTTGTACGTAGACTCTATGTACGTCGTAGAGTGTTATTTAGTATGGAAAACTTTTAGATCAAACTAAATTGAAAATGACTGTTTAATTTACATAAAAAGATTGATTGACATAATAATTGTAGGTACCGATAGTGTTATCAAGTTCACGTTCTTTACAGGTACACAAAAACTACAAGGCCTAACTAAACTTATTAGAACAAAAAACTGATCTACAAATAATTATAGGCAATTGCAAGAAATTACTAAAAACCTTACGTTAAAAAATATAGCTCTACTAATTACATCTGTGTTTTTTTCTAAATCAGAATATAATTAAAAGTAACCGGTATTTATGATGAAGTTCTCTCTGACGCAGCTGGCCCTCGAACCATTGAATATTCTGAATGTAATGAGTTTTCCTCATCCTAATACCGCATTCATATGACGCGCCATTGTTATGTGCATACCTGCTGCATTCGTTAATCCAAGGTCACTTATGACACCTAAATTGGAAGCTTTATGAAAAAGATAAATAAGTAAAAATACAGCAAAGGTCCAGATGGTTTCCTGCTGTATTGGAGATTTCAAGGATACCGTGGAAATGTAAAGAAATGAATGTAATTATAGAGGTAAATCCCGAAATACATCCATAAAAAAGTAAAATACAGTAAAAAAGAACTAAAATAGGCGCAAACATAAAGAGAGAAATTAATAAATAGGTACCTTTTTTTTTTTTTGACGGACCTAATCACTATTTATACCAGAGTGGTAATATAGTGGGCGCGGACTTGCGGGGGAGCAGAAGGCTCGTACCCCTTAGGAATTTTATGGCAACGTATCTGGGGGCGCCCTCAGACGGGCTCGGACCGCGGCCCAGAACGTTGCCAGGGCGAGAAGCGCGTCGGAGAAGAATGACCCCTACCGGGTCTTACTGAATTAATTCTACTATTAGTTCCGCGTCCCCGCCGGCGGGGGCGGTTGCTACCTGAAGGGCATTCTGTAGTAGTGTGAATAGGTACCTATTATGATTTTTTAGTCATACCTTTCTTCAACAATTTAACAGTGATATTGTAAAAACCTGCACATGTCACGAAAAAATTCGGTTGCGTGTGTGTGTTTGAAGGCGAGTAATCAGCAGTGAGTGGCCTAAGCTTTTAATTACAGTAGGCTCGAGCCCCTGAGACATTTATTTACTGAGCTGATAACGAACCCTGAAACTCCACTATATTGGAATTGGCAATTTCTTTGTGTAGTAAGTTAATAGATTTAAAAAAAGTCCTTGTTAACAGCTCGCAAAAAGATATTTATTCTTATCTAAATTAGGTAGTAATAGATTACTTATAATATAAGTAGAATACAATTTTTTATTTCAGTTTTATCAGTTCCCTGAAAAACTATGTGATTGTAGCTTCCTTTTAAACAAACTCTTCCAGCCCTTATAAAAATATAATAATATAAAAAAACTGTTCTGATTTTGAATAGTCTATTCAGTGAACCGCTCTTTAATTTCTCTGTCTCACCCATCACTCGGATCAGCGCAGACGCAGCCAGTATAACACGGTGACAGATGACAGTCACGCGATACTACCATTATCCCACGGTTTCGTCTCCATAACTTCACCTTTCTTATAATCGTGACTGTTCATTTGACAAGTAAAAGCTTAAGAAGTTTAATGTTAATGTGATTCTTTAGCAAGATTATTTAACGTGTACAGTTTCTAAATTTTTGAGACTGAAAAAGATGGATATTTTTATGCGATCCATGCTTCCAATTTTTCTTATTGTGTGTGTTGCATACGCAGGTCGGCTTGCAGACCAACCTTACAAGCAATTTGTATTCAAATAGAAAAAGGCCTGAAATAACTAAATTAGTTTTTAGTACTCTACAGTTAACAAAAGTTGGCTCCGAAATAATTAGAAGTTTTGTTATTTAAGTAATTTAAATAACAAAACTTCCATGATGATCTTTAAGTTATACGTTATTTACCTAAAATTCACTTTAACTTTTGTATCGCTGCATCGAATTTGGCACGCTGGAGATCCGTAGGCAAATAAAGACATGGCTTCCAAGTGGGTGGATAATTTTATTGCCGAATTCCGTGCTACCGTCACATAAAATTCAGTTTAAACTCTATTGTTTGCTAAAATTTGCATAATGGTATTAACTTATAAGGCTGCTATGAAATCCTTTTAAAGTTCATTGGGGTTGGCAAGACTTCCACGAATATGCATTCATTCTGATCCGCAATTTCACTAATTGGTAATTTAGAAAAAAACTATAAGACATTTTTTTTCTGTTATGTTAGCAGTTCACTAGAATACGGTAAATAATAACAGCATAAAAAGGGGTTTTGTATTGATGAGATCATTGACTGACTGCGCTGCAATAGTAGTTTGTTACGTTAATGTTATGGACAGAATTATGCCAATCTTTAGAAGTTTGAGTAACGAGTAATAATATCTAATGAACTGCGGTAAAGTAAGTGTAAAGTGAATTATCTTACCCACTAAACATGTGCCTATTAGTAGTATGATTTGGTATGGTAATGGCAAGGGATATAAACTTAGCAATACTTATTCCATTGCCGTACAAAAGCTCCCCTCTATGGTTTCCAACAACCAAGTTCCGCATCTACCGCGACAGTCGACGCAATAGTTTCATGCCATGGATAACTAATTGCAAAATTTGTTTGTCTCCAGGGTCACTCTGAGTCGAAGGGTGCGAAGAAGCGGGACAAGAGTGTCGGGAATGGGAACAAGCCAAGCCGGGGCGTCGCCACTTCCTTCGGGTTCCGACGCCGGCCAGCGTCCACCTCGCGCGCAGACGACAACACTCGTCGCAAGAATGCGCACGACAAGAACGGCAACGGAGGTAAGGGACGTGGAAAGGGGTGTACACCAGGTTAAAACTGATTCCGAAAACCCTAGCAAGCCACAAGACGACTCTAAGAAGACCAGACAAATAAAAACGGCAATGGATGTAAGGGACGTGGAAAGGGTACAGTATACGCTAGGTCAAAACTCACGAAACCTGGTAACACACACGATGACAAAAAGACCAGTAAAAAAGGCAGGAATGAGCCAAGACCAGGTCCAATGAGGCAGCACATAAAGATGGTGATGGAGGTACAGAACGTGGGACAAGGCGAAATATGTAATAGACTAGGTCAAAGAAAACCAGCAGAGCATGTTGGGGATTGCCATCAAATTCTTCAGCTTCCGACAAAATTAACAAATGCAGCTCTTGCCACAAGCGACAACCATTTTTTTATTGCTTTAACGTAAGTTAAGCACCTAATAAAATAGCGGAATCAATTCCAGCATTATAGGAACAGTCTTCCGGCTTTCATCGCGCTGACCGGAATACGAATGAGCTAGACCTTGATTGACCACCCACTCTTCTTGCGCAATAAACGCATTACGTAGGTACTGCTCGTACCTTGTTATTTAATTAACGCTATTGATTTAAATATTTATTCATTAAGCCAGAATTAGTTGAGGACTGATGATGTCATAATCTTGTTTTTTATGGCAGGGTCGACGGAAGACCTCCGGCCGGAAGAAGTGCTCTCAGGCCGGTCCACGCCCCTCGCGCGTCCTCGCAAGGAGACCGCCTCACAACCCCTACGAACCAATAGGTAAAGTACTGTCAGGTGGACGTAGCTCTTTGAAGATGGGAGGCACTCGCTTCTAGTGCATAAATCCGTAGCCAAATAATGACTCCAATATTAGTTTACAATATTTTTGTATTATCTTTTCTTCATTTCAATCCCTAATCCACACCATTATTTTCTTCAGCTCATCATTTTCTGACTCACTACGTCTAATTAGCTTTTTTACGATATATATGGCGAATATCGAGTGCCAGCAACAACAAACAAAGGGAAAAGTGCGCGGAGACTGCATGTAACCAATGCAATCTCCACATCCCTCCTCCTACAGGAAAATGATCAGCCGATCACAAAAGATAAACCTAACTAATTACCTAAAAGTGCGTATAATATTTCATTTAACAAACCCTATGATTTGTACAAGAAGCCATAGCTAACAGCTACCTGGTGGAACAACGTTTCACCAAATACGAATAATTAAAACCACGCCAAAAGATTATTCATTCAAGTACAACTCATGGTACACTACATGAACCAAAAGAACAATAAATAAATTTTGAAGAATTAATAGAACAACTAACAGCGACACAAAACGTTCAACATAATATTAACATTGGACCATGCTGCTATAATTGACCAACAAGAACAAACGAAATTATTATTATGTAATATCAGATAAATCAAATTATGACAACAAAATCCCATCAACATAATGAACAAACTTTAAGTGATCGCACCTAATCTAAACTTAAATGTTTCAACCTAAGCTACGACAAAAACAAATGAAAAACGCGAATACAAAGTCTAAAAATCGAAGTAGCGGCAGGTCTGGAACAGGAGCTCAGGCCTATTCGTATATGTAGAAAAATAATGATCACCTACACTATGCGTCACTTACGTTAAATATTAACCGAATAACAAGATCTTTTCCGAAGAACTATAAATATTCGATAGCATATCTAAAATGAGTGGCCTATACACTAAGCTCACCCTCCCCTTATAGAAAATAACAACCCCATTAAATAGCTAGATTTTTAAAACCTTCTTTTCTTCATGAAGTTTCTTTTTTTAATATATAAAATGTTTATAAACTACTTATTACGAATCTGCAAATAAGAGCTGGATTAATCCATTCGAGAGAAAAACAAAAATTAATAGAACTTGACTAAACCTAATAAGCATAACATGAAACCAATAAGCGTTCTCGAATCCACCGACTCATAAAATACTAAACCAATACGATCGTGCTAAGAAAAAGCACATCTCATGAGGATGCATATGTCCTATTATGAGATCCGACAAGTAATGCTCAAACCAAACGAATATCTCGAACGATTGTTGATTAAATGAAAATACCATAGCTTAAGTCAAAAGTCCATGACAAACAAAAATAAATAAAATGTAAGAATAAGTTATCAAACTATGCCATATATAGACCAACATTAAGTTACCCATCATACAAAAATAAAAATAAATTTATATATAGAGACAATAATAATTATTTGTTGACAAAGACGCTGACATAACATATCAACTACAAATGACGATAGAAGTTCATGACGAGTTGTGAATAAAGTAAGGCATAGGACAGATCAAGGGAAACAAACGCCAAGTTACTATAAAATAAAATTTTTAAACACGCAATCTGAACGGTTTCAGAGAATTATGGTGAAATATTAAATCACGTCTGGAGCTTCCATCTATCTTACGTAGTAAATAATTATTATTAGATAGCCTTCGAATAACACGAAACGGACCTTTATATGGACGCGATAACTTCTGACCAACATTTGTTATTCTTTTAGGATTATATACCAAGACTAAGCTACCTGGATCGAACGTTACGAACCTGACTTTCCTGTCATAATATTCCTTTTGAGTCATTTGCGATTTACGAATATTTCTCAACGCACGAGAGATCATTCTAATATTAGCATTATTGCGAGCAGCAATATCCAAATCATTACGATTAGATACAATGTCAACATCAGAACGCAAAATTGGGTCTCTAGCAAAAACAATAGTGTAAGGAATCGTATTTGATGACGCCTGTCTCGATATATTATACGCGTACGTTGACATGGGCAAATACATGCACCAATCTGCTTGACTCTCGTTTGTATACATCGCTAAACTCTGAGATATAGTGCTATTAAAACGTTCCACGAGTCCTATGGTCTGAGGATGCCTAGTTGCAGCAACCGATAACGTGGAATCAAAAAAAGCTATCGTATTTTTAACCATGTGTGATGTGAAAATTGATCCACGATCTACAATGACTTCATTTACCATACCAAATTTACAGAAGATCTCTTGAGTAAGAAAATCACTAACGGCCTGAGCAGTTGCACTTGGGACTGCTCTAGTTATCGCGTATTTCGATAAATACTCTAAACAAACTATGATGTATTTGTTTCCTAAATCCGAAGTCGGAAGAGGTCCTAATATGTCAAGGGCAATTTTATCAAAAAGATGATTGACTTCAATCGGTTGCATCGGAGCAATCAAATACGATCTCTTCCTCTCTTGACATTCTTTACAACTTTCGATATATCTAGAAATTTTCTTTTCAGCATCAAGAATAAAATATCTGTCCCTAAATTTACATAAAGTCTTCGTAAGACCAAAATGCGCTCCATTCCAAGGATCATCATGAATTTCCTTCATAACGTCATTAAATGAAGCTTGAGGAACAACCAAACGATCAACATATCTGTTACCTATCCTACACCTGTGAAAGAGCTTATTGTCTCTGGTAAGAAAACCTTTATAGTTTAGCCGAGATCTAGAAGCAATCCTTGAAACTTGTTCAGTGCAAAAACTATCAACGCTTTGATCAAATTCAAAACGAGAAGCTTCAATCCTGTATAACTCTAAACCATCCTCAACTACATCCTTAGGAGAGGTCTCCTTAACATCAACATCCTCAATTAATGGATTCCTGCTTAGGAAATCAGCAATTTGGTTATCTTTGCCCGAACAATATACTATATCAAAATCATATTGTTGAATCGCTAAAGACCAACGAGCTAAACGCCCATTCATATCCTTTTTAGTACGGAGCCATACCAAAGCTTTGTGATCCGTCACGACGTCAAATTTCATTCCCCATAGTAAATGCTTAAAATAATTAAGAGCCCACACTAGAGCCAAACATTCCTTTTCGGTAATCGTATACCTGGTCTCACAATCAGAGAGCTTACGCGACGCGAAAGCAATCGGAAATATTTTATCATCACCCTGCAATAAACAAGCACCTAATGCTTTATCACTAGCATCGACAAATAATCTTGTAACTATGCCTTCGCTATTCGAAAAATGTCTTAATAAAGGGGGGTTCTGAATAAGAGACAGAATTTTAGAAAATGCATGTTGCTGTAGTTCTGTCCAAATAAATTTGACACCCTTCTTCATCAACCTTGTTAGAGGCATAGCCAAATCCGCATAATTATCTAAGAATTTTCTATAATATGAAAAGAGTCCTAAAATAGATTTAAGTTCTTTAGTCGATTTTGGCACTTGGATCTTCATAATCTTTTCAAACTGTGATTGATCTGGTCGAATTCCCTGACCCGTTATTTCATAACCAAGAACGGAAACTTTTTCAAAACCAAATTTGCACTTACTAGGTTTAAGTGTCAAATTGCATTCTTTAATTCTATATAAGATTTCATTTAAAGATAAAGAAAATTCTTCAAATGTTTCCCCATAAACCAATATGTTGTCAATATAAACAATAGCATTCCGATATTTCATGCCCCCTAAAACACTATCCATAACCCGCTGGAAAATCGCACCACTTGTTTTAAGGCCGAACGGCATGACGTTAAATTCATACAATCCCGAAGGGGTAACAAAAGCAGTTTTATGCTTATCAGATTCCTTGATTCTCAACTGCCAATATCCACTATTTAAATCCAGATCCGCAAAATATTTGGCTTTAGCTAGATATAAAATTATGTCATCTATTCTGGGTAAAGGATATGAATCGGTAATTACTTTTTTATTCAATGACCTATAATCAATGCAGAATCGCCACGTGTCATCAGGTTTCTTGACCAAGACAACCGGGGATGCATATGCACTTCGCGACTCACGAATGATTCCATTTTCCAACATCTCACTCACTTGTTCCCTAATTATACTGTGTTGATGGTGTGAAACTCTATAAGGAGCTTTATGAATAGGAGTCTCGTCTGAAGTATTTATTTCAACTTCCATTAATGAACATGCCCCTAAATTCTTCGAATCAAACGCAAACTGCTTTTCATATTTGCCCAGTAATTCTGACAACTTACTTTTCTGATCCGATAATAAAGCATCAGAAATATTAAAATTATTACATTTCGTGTTATTCGTTAGGATCGTATCCTTTTTTAAATCGTCCAAATTTTCATTTATTGATTCTACCGTATTAAGAAAATAGATATAATCACCTTTCGGTAACGGCAATAAATGTTCGGACTCAGTCCCGGACTGAACATAATCAAGTGAAAACGCCGCGATTTTTGTATCATTTCTGAACCATACCTTATTCCTATCCAGTTCAATGAACTGTTTATCAAAGTTGACAATGGCCTTTACTGCATATAAAAAATCCTGCCCTAAAATTATATCAGGTACTAAATCGCACACAACAACAAATGCATGATTATAAACAATGCTATTTATTGTAATGTCCAATATAACAGAACATTCAGCTAATAACCTAATCCCATTCACCGTACGCAAACAAGAGGCGTTATCATTATATGCGTGTGACGGAATGAATTTATCCACTTTTTCAAGAAACGAAGAAGAAATCACAGAAATTGTGGCACCTGAATCAATCAACGCATTATGCACTACACCGTACAAATCAACACAAATAATAGGAGAAACGGGACGACTAAAATGACCGTCTACCAAGCTTCTTAAGTTATACCGGTTTTGAGTGTATTGGGGTCTTGACGATCTCGCATCATTGCGGGGTCGGTTTGATCCAAAGTTAGTAGTACGTGGAGAAGATGGACTCCTCGGCGGCCAACTAGAAGATCTATTTTGCGGCGTGGAGTATAATTCCTGCGGTGAGGCTTGCGCACCACGCTGCCCAATATTTTCACTGGGATAACCATCACCCATTGAATTCGTATAACTGCTGGGCTCGCCACATCGAGTCGAGGTTATCTTCACTGGCAACGATAATTCAGTGTGTGTGGCCATAAAGAGCATCGAATACTCCATGCAGGTTTGTTTGAGGGTAGCGAAATCTTTGTATAATTGAGTTCCGAAATTGCGTTTAAAAAAAGATGACATACCAGTCAAACATTGCTTAATTATTATTTTCTGGTCTGAAATCTTAGCCTTTCCGGCAAGAGATTCCACACGATACACATAGTCCATCAGAGGCTCATTATAATCTTGACGAGACTTATAAAACAACGAAGCATGGTCTATAGGAGACGGGAATTCTAAACAAATCGCTTTTTTAATATCCTCATATTTCGTAGAGGACGATTTTGTCAAATTATAATAGCTGAGAGCCGGCCCACATAGATAAGTAGCCAACACTAACGTTTTTACATCGTCACTCCAACTATTTATAGCGGCGATTATCTCGAATTGCGAGAAGAAGTCCTCCGCGGACGAATTCAGACCGTTATACTTATCAGACATAATTCAACTTTTTTTAACAAAATAATATCAATTGTACATCACCAAGGCATCAATGCAGAGAGACCTTTCCATGGTATCTCATCATCATTCTAATGGCTGCAATCGCTGCATTGCCATCTCATTCAATATTAATTTCTTTATTCACAGTCTTTTCTTAGACTTTTTTCTGGAAAACTTAATATGGTGCATAAAAAGGATTTAAGATTAAACACGTCTTCCTCTGCGTCCGCGTTCAGTCGAAGCTAAACACAGGTAACAAAATTAAATTGCTTCATAGCTGCGATCCGTGCTGTGATATTTGCTGTTGATTCTACAAGGCAAATAATCAGGCAAATAATATAGCAAAGAAAAAAAAATACGTAACTGGAGGTACCGATTTCTTCATAAGTCTACACCATGTCAGGTGGACGTAGCTCTTTGAAGATGGGAGGCACTCGCTTCTAGTGCATAAATCCGTAGCCAAATAATGACTCCAATATTAGTTTACAATATTTTTGTATTATCTTTTCTTCATTTCAATCCCTAATCCACACCATTATTTTCTTCAGCTCATCATTTTCTGACTCACTACGTCTAATTAGCTTTTTTACGATATATATGGCGAATATCGAGTGCCAGCAACAACAAACAAAGGGAAAAGTGCGCGGAGACTGCATGTAACCAATGCAATCTCCACAGTACTCTACGTGCTTTACTCTTAAGGCGACATTCAGAGACGGAAACTAAGTTAAGATCTTAGAAATGTCAAATGGCGTACTCGGTGACTTAAAGGAAAAAGACTTACAAAATGTCATTTTGATTTTAAATGTATTTTATTCTCTGTCTCTGTCTATGTATGTATTCTGTGTCTATGTATTTCAGTCTCTGAATGTCGCTCTTAGTAATAGTTCGCGTTGCGTTAATATAACGTTGGACGAAGGGAATGCGTTTGTTTTGAAATGGGCACAGTCTTGCACCAAAGTACAAATATAAAATAAAAAAACAAAAATCAAAAATATTTTAATCGAATTAAGATTTTTACAAGTCATTTTTCGACATCAAAACTATCATGGAAGGCACCTTAGATAGACGATGTAATGAATGAATGATATTGGCCCCGATTCGGGAAGTCATGCTCTAATTCTAATTTTAAAATCCAGCTATCCTTTTTTGTTTTTATGACCAATGAAAGAGAGGTGATGAATTCTCTGGTAGTGGTGGGGTTGTGTACAAAAGAAAAGGTATAATTTAAGGGGAAAACAATGATTTATTTAGTATGAATCTTAAAATATTAGATTAATTTATCGAAGGGAAGCTCAAATTAGACTGAGTCAAAGACACTTTTAAAACGGATATGTTTTGAAAACGTTTGAAAATACAATTCTAGTACAAGATAAAGCTGCCAGTGTGCATTTATCACATGCCAGCGTTTTCAAATAACAGAGTAAGGAGTATAGGTATTGCTATATCTAACAAATTCAAACGAACGAATGATATTAACTTGAACGAATGATAACATAACCTAAAATAAGGGCATGGCTGTCAGATTAAGAGATTTTTAAGTCGGATGTTATACATGCTTTCTAAAATTGTGCAATCGACGCGTCCGATTCAAATTCAATGTTTGACTGCTTTAATATTAGGATGGCCACCTCCTGCCCCTTTTTAATGTTTAAAAGGTGAAAAAGACTGACGAATTTAAATTCATTCATTCGTTTATTAAATTAAGGATTAGAGCGTGACTGTGTTGCAACCAATAGCTACCATTATAATGTTCCTGAATGATCTAAGAGCCAATAAGTATGTTACTTTCGTATATTACTTTCTTAGGCGACTGTACGCGTTAAAAAATTTTCACTTCGTCCAACGTTCTTAATACGTGACTGGAACAGTAAACTGGAAGATCTAAACATTTTAAAACTGTTCACTGTATTGTAGCCTGTCTTGCAGCTCAGACTCTTAAACTCGATCTATTTACTTATATTTTTGCTGTTTGAAAACTATAAATTACTCTAGAACTAGTTGTACTTGCTTGCTACCTAATGAAGTCGACAGGAAATTAATTAGGGACAACATTAAAAACAATTAAGATTTCGAGATAGCGCCACGTTGAGTCCCTGAGAGTCTGAAGTGATAAATTGATAAGGACCAATTAGCCTTGTAGCTTAATTGCTTCAGGCGCGTTCGTACCAGGAGGAAATATACCTTAGCAAACAATGGTAGCTAAAGCACGCTAAAGTTAGATTTCTTTATGTTTCTTGTTCACTGACACGTCATGTGTTTGCTTTTAAATTTATTCAGGCACTTTCATTGTTGTGATCTACGCGAGTCAAAACTCTATTGCTTCTTCTTTTACTGTAGGCACTTAGCAATAAGTAGTGCAAAAATTGTTTATATGATAGAAAAACTTAAAACTTATGTACCTAAGTATACTTTCTGGCTTATATGTTACAAAATTGTATATAAAAAAAAATACTTTTCGCGTTTTTTATTTCCGATACAGGAAGCTAGCGACATGTTGTTCGTGCTGTGTAGTTCATATCTAAGTTCACGGTAGAGCAAACATATATATAAATAAATAAATGAATATTGTTTTACAACGAATTATTGTTTTACAACCTAATTTTAATTCAGTGTGAATCATCCAAGATAATAATATAAATTGTTCATTGTCATTTCCCTTCATATAGAATAACCCCATCGTTATATAATATAACTGCTACAATATGCACACAGTATGAATTTATTTTCCGTCCTTATCCCAGTCACCGCAGAGATTAAGTTGCCATCTCATACAATTCAAATTATTACTACTACACTCATGTTTACCACCTTCCATCCGACTTGACACATTGTCGTTTACTTTTAGGTTCGGTTTCAGGCAGCAGCACAGTAAGACTGCGAAGGTGGGCGACGTGAGAGTGGCAGCCGAGCAAGCCTTCACTGCCACCCACAAGGACAAGGAGACTGCCATCAACAACAATGCCTTTGGTAAGGACCATAAAGCTTATAGCTTAATGTGAAGAATCCAGCATCCGCACAGTAAGGCTGCGAAGGTGGGCAACGTGAGAGTGGCAGCCGAGCAAGCCTTCACTGCCACCCACAAGGACAAGGAAACTGCCATCAACAACAATGCCTTTGATAAGGACCATAAGAAGAATCCAACATCCGCACAGTAAGACTGTGAAGGTGGGTGACGTGAGAGGGGCAGCCGAGCAAGCCTTCACTGCCTCCCACAAGGACAAGGAGACTGCCATCAACAACAATGCCTTTGGTAAGGACCATAAAGCTTATAGCTTAATGTGAAGAATCCAGCATCCGCACAGTAAGACTGCGAAGGTGGGCGACGTGAGCGTGGCAGCCGAGCAAGCCTTCACTGCCTCCCACAAGGACAAGGAGACTGCCATCAACAACAATGCCTTTGGTAAGGACCATAAAGCTTATAGCTTAATGTGAAGAATCCAGCATCCGCACAGTAAGACTGCGAAGGTGGGCGACGTGAGCGTGGCAGCCGAGCAAGCCTTCACTGCCTCCCACAAGGACAAGGAGACTGCCATCAACAGCAATGCCTTTGGTAAGGACCATAAAGCTTATAGCTTAATGTGAAGAATCCAGCATCCGCACAGTAAGACTGCGAAGGTGGGCGACGTGAGCGTGGCAGCCGAGCAAGCCTTCACTGCCACCCACAAGGACAAGGAAACTGCCATAAACAACAATGCCTTTGGACCATAAAGCTTATAGCTTAATGTGAAGAATCCAGCATCCGCACAGTAAGACTGCGAAGGTGGGCGACGTAAGCGTGGCAGCCGAGCAAGCCTTCACTGCCTCCCACAAGGACAAGGAGACTGCCATCAACAACAATGCCTTTGGTAAGGACCATAAAGCTTATAGCTTAATGTGAAGAATCCAGCATCCACACAGTAAGACTGCGAAGGTGGGCGACGTGAGCGTGGCATCCGAGCAAGCCTTCACTGCCTCCCACAAGGACAAGGAGACTGCCATCAACAACAATGCCTTTGGTAAGGACCATAAAGCTTATAGCTTAATGTGAAGAATCCAGCATCCACACAGTAAGACTGCGAAGGTGGGCGACGTGAGAGTGGCAGCCGAGCAAGCCTTCACTGCCACCCACAAGGACAAGGAGACTGCCATCAACAACAATGCCTTTGGTAAGGACCATAAAGCTTATAGCTTAATATGAAGAATCCAGCATCCGCACAGTAAGACTGCGAAGGTGGGCGACGTGAGCGTGGCAGCCGAGCAAGCCTTCACTGCCTCCCACAAGGACAAGGAGACTGCCATCAACAACAATGCCTTTGGTAAGGACCATAAAGCTTATAGCTTAATGTAAAGAAAAGTCAGGACTGCGAAGGTGGGCGACCTGAGCGTGGCAGCCGAGCAAGCCTTTACTGCCTCCCACAAGGACAAGGAGACTGCAACTGAGACTGCCTTTAGAAGGAGGAGAAAACTTAGGCTCCAAATATACGTGTATATAGGTATGCATCCACCGTAATATTACATGGATCACTCATATAATATGTATGCAACGATATTACATGAGTGATTGCGCGGCTCCCTCACATTGCTTTTAAATAGCGCAGTCGCATATATTTCGACCCTTAATTTGGTTTGGCGAATGATGAATTTGGTTTGGGTTATTATGGTGCAGAAAAAAAAGTTGTAATCATAACAACGGATCGTGTCGAGACACGAGGAATTGTTTACCGTTAACTTGTTTTATTTTGTGAAATGAAAAGGTTTGTGTAAACAAGGCTTTGAGAAAAGTACATAAAACGTTAAAATGGAATAAAACTAGAGTTAAAATAAAACTCTTCACTTACTTTCGTAGACTTTAGCTACGGCGTAGCGACCGTAGCCATGTAGAAGCGTGCTACGAGCTTGAGGGCTACGAGCTTATGAATAAAATTGTTATACTACTATGTTATAGATAAACCTTAGTTTTATAACGCGCAAAACCTAGTTGGTAGTATATCTGCTCTCTACACGGAGGGTTCTGGGTTCGGTCCCCGGAGAAAAAAATATGATGAATTTAAATATGTATATTTTTTGGGTCTGGTATCATTTACGTTTTTGTGTGTGTCCATGAAACCCCAATTACAAAAATCCTAGTGAGAGGCATTAGTGTGATCGTTAATTATTTTTATTTAATAGGTATGAACACAGGTATGAATAAATAAGACAAATTTTCAATTTTTACGCAATTGTTTCCGTTTTAAATAAATAATAATTAATAAATAAATATACTTACTTTAGATTTATCTTTTACAGATAAAAAGTACAAAGACAGTACAAATCCCCAGTACAACAACAACATAGGTATAATTCCGACGCAGGTGTCGGGCACTGGCACCACCACCATCATTGGGGCGGCTGGGCAACCCAAGACCCTCACCAAGCAGACCGTCATACTCACCTACCAAACACAGCAGTACGCCGTGCAGGTTAGTTTTTTTTTTAATTGGTTGTTACAGCGGCAATGGGGGATTTTCTGACAGCTCTTTAAAAAATAAAAATAATAGTTCTAATTAAGACGATAGATGGCGCCAGGTGTACTACTTCGTGGATTCTTTTTTTTTAATCCTTTTATGGCGCTGGGTGACTCGCCGGATTTCTTCGGATCCATGGATCGTCAACGCCATCTATCGAAGATTTATGTTTTTTTTTAATTGGCTGTCGGAACATCCCCCATTGAAATAATACACTGTGAAAAATTCAATTGTCTACCTGTCTGGGGTCAGCTAAGATTGTTCTTAGAAATTTCAAATGAAGTTCTTAGCCGAGCGAGTCTACTCGTAAATCGCCGAAGTCGGTCGGGAAACTTAGACTTACAAATGTTATTTTGATTTTAAATATAATCTGTATTTCGAGCTTTATTGCTCAGTCCGATATTTTTTCGAGCATGCTTGGCTAAGATTTGGCTACGCTTTGTCAGTGAATGGCCTCGATTCGGGATGTCATGCTCTAATTCTAATTTTAAAATCCAGCTATCCTTTTCGTTTTTATGACCAACGAAAGAGAGGTGATGAACGAATGATAATAATTTGAACGAATGATAACCTAAAATAAGGGCATAGCTGTCAGTTTAAGATATTTTTAAGTCGCATGTTTTAAGTGCTCTCTAAAATTGTGCAATCGACACGGCCATAAGGTTCAAATTCGATGTTATATAGCTCTAATATTAGAATGGTCATCTCTTGTCCCTTTTCAATCTTTAAAAGGTAAAAAGGACAGATTAACTTAAATGAAGGATTAGAGCGTGACAGTGGGAATCGGGGCCAATGTCGCCTTTACGGTCGCATTGGCACTGTAAGGATCGGCCTCCTTTGTTGTTACTGGCTGTTGGGAGGTTTTCATATGTCGTTCCATAATTATTTGTGAATTGCGAATAGTTCTTTTTTTGTTTGCTAGTCTTAATGCTTTCGTTCGTGCTAGACTAAACGTGTTTTATAAAAATCACTAAATAAAATCAATACGTGTTTACTACTACACGTGTTTTATAAAAATCACTAAATAAATTCAATATCTAGAATATTTACGCGTGTTCTTTATTTATAGGTTAGAGCCCATCTGGCTACGTCTCCCACTGTACCCTTTGGTAACATTTCCCACTTCAACACTGATGATGAAGAATCCGTCCATCCATCCTGATGGTGGTTCCTAATTTATCTCCAGGGATCAGATGGGAAATTATTCGCCTCAATTGGTGATTGAATTTCTAAGGCCCTAATTCAGGGTAGGCTAGAGTCCCTCGGTGGGGACGTATATGAGCTGTTTATGTAATTGAATTTCAATCAGAATTTTTATTCCCGCCAAGACCACCTAAGTTTTATTTTTAATAAATAAGAGTTATACAATTATGCTTTCTGTGCGTACTAACAATCCTTTCAGCTAATAAAATAGCTAGCTATATATCAGCTAATAAACAAGAAAACATGAAACACGAAGGTCTATAAGTGTAAAGAAAGATTGTTATGCGTTCATTGCGTGATTGAAGGTCACAATCAGAAACGATGAAACCTAGAATATATTATGTGGGTTATGTAATACGCCTATTAAATAAAGTGAAAATTTTGAAACATTCCCATTGGCTATATTGGTGGTCAGACTAGTCTGGCTAACGGGAAAGAAAATTCCCGATGGTCAGATTCACTCGTAATTCACGCTGCAACCCCAAGGTCCTTTTGGTCCACACTGTTGAACACAAAAACAAATATAAACTCATTGCTAGTTTCTTCATGGTTATTTATGAACAAATTTTTCCTTTTTGACAGAAAATGTCAATCACCTTGAGGACAATACAAGGTGATTTCCTAATGATTTCAATATACCCGATCACGTAATAAAAATATGTTCGTTTCTAGGTATGTGCGCTAGCTAATCTAGAACTCATTCCGCCTTCCCCCTTCTTCCATCGGACGTCCAGACGCACGGCAGGTTACCATCCTTTCTTGGTGACTATTCCTCGCTTGCGCACCAAACGCTTCCCAACATCTTTTATAATGCGTACCGCAAAGGAGTGGAATCTCCTGCCGGCGTCTGTATTTCCGAGCACATATAATCCGACTCTCTTTAAAGCCAGAGTGAATAGGCTCCTTCTGGGTAAGCTCGCTACATCGTAGATCCCATCCCTGCTCTCGGGCTGGATCGGGGTCAAGAGCAAACCCATACAATATAAAAAAAAATCTATCTTTGAATCTAAAATATACCTATAAGTAGATTAATTAATCGAAATATTTATTGTACGTATACACAAGAAAGACAAATCAACACACTTATTACTAAAGAAATATCCTCCAGCAGACCCAGTTATATTTTTAATTTAAAAGATTTAAGCGCTACGTTAAGCAGATTGGATGTAAGTTAACTAAGTTTTTATACTAAATAATAATGGATGTGTTTCTTTTTTATAGCAGGATGGAAGACCAAAACAAGGTGTTCAGTTGCGAGCAACATCAGCTACCAGGGCTCCAGCAGTTGAAGTCCAGAAGCCGCCTGGGAAGTACACCTTCCAGACCAACCAGCTGCCGCGCCCGCAGTATCCGTCGGTCAAGAACATTGACGCAAAGGCTGCTAAACAGGTGCGTCATACGCAGAGATATAAGGACTGATTATACTGTAAATAAATATATTATGTTCTTTGGGAAGCAAGTATTTGAAGATAGCAACGGTTGCGCTAAATCAATGGGCTAGTCAAAAGCTGTTGTATTTGAAGCAACGAATTATATAGGTAGATAATTCGTTGATTTGAAGTTATATAAAGACAATTATTTTTAGGATCGGATATGTGACAATATGAAAATGTTTGAGGGTATAGACTTAATGTTCACATTTTTTTAATGTAAAAACAAATTACAAAATACACTAAAACTGTCACAATTTTCGAATTTGTTACCACGGTTATATTTAATATTGAACAAACACGAAAATCTTAAAACATAAATTACTAAATGTATATTTATAAGTTTTTATCTGTTTATTCTCCAATAAAGTAAAATAAAAATATTGTACAAAACTTAACATGATTTCAAAGAAAGATATTGTCAGAATATTCTAGATTGGGGGGCATAAATTGATAGAGCTTCTAATCAAATAAAAATTTAAGACAAAAGTATGTACTCACTTATATAAAATAGTATTCTTAATAAGTAATGACATCTTCAAAAATATTGGGTTGGTTCTGGTAGGGGTAAATGTAGTTTAAGTTAAACCAGTCAAACTATACTAGAAATAGTGGTTATATTTTGATAGCTGAAACTCAGCTGAGAGAAACACTTCCCCGAAACATTACGTCACATCCAGCGAAAGAATTTGTTACGTCATCATGTCCACTCGAGTCCCATCGTCAAGAGAAAGTGGACTCTTTGGAAAAGACAGTCGCGTATATTTCTCATTGGGACGGAAATGGGTCATCGCCGTGTATTATATTCGAGCGCCATTACGGACTAGCGACCGTCTCAAAATAGCCACTGCACAGTGCATCCGACAATAGGTGGAGATACAAGGGATTCCGATCTAAAGATAAAATGTCTTTGTTAATACGAAAACATGAAAACATTTTTTCTAATGAAAACTTTTTTTTTTTAATCTGACCCGACTAGTGGACAAGGGCCTTAAAAATCAGTCCGGGGCACTGGTCCAACAAAATCTGGAATGTAATACAGACGCCGTTTAAGGCGCTGGAAAGTGCTAATTCAGCTTTTTCAAGATTTTTTTTATCAAAATCTGTTTAACATATTTGGCTGTGATAATTGGATATCTTATTCTTGAGGATATTTCTGAAAATACCTTCGTTTCAGAAACACTTTTTAATTTAAATACCTTAATAAAAAACATCCCAAATTCACCCCTCAAAAATGCTTCCAGAAATAATATCTCTGTTATTTATTAACCTTTATTGGTTATAGTACGTATAGTATGGTTTGGCATTATACCTATAGTATACGAAAGTGTATTTGTTGGTTTGTCTTTCTTTCATGCAGCTTCAGATAGTTTAAAGACGCAAGAGTGACATAGAATAGATAGAAGGAAATAATATTATTTCCAAGGGAAAAATTAAAACCAACAGTCGCAAGACTGCGGACGTTATATTTTTTTTTCTTGAAAAGATCCTCCTCTGTTAGATGAATAAAACATAGCACTTATAACAGGAACACATTCAACACAAATCTTGTAAGGCAGGATTAAGATTGTTCAATTTTTTTAATTAGGTGGAACCACATCTTATGTTCGAGCTCTCAAATAAAATCAAAATATATACTGTTAGAGTTTCTTGTACCTCCAAAATCGGTAATCATCGTTAGAACATTTAAGAATTTCGAATCTTCAACAATATTCTAAAGAATGAGGAAATTAACTTTCATAAAAAGATAGCTCTTGCGTAGCAAACGCATACCTACATCTTAATTAAAAAAATAATTAAAGTAACTCAAGTTATACAAACACTTTTTCTTAGTTCTAGACCGTGAAATGACGTGTTTGTTTAAATTTCTATACAAAAATATTTCAAAATGTATCTTGAGAAGGTGCTATAAATTAAAGAGCTCTATGGAACTTTGTTTTTGGATCCTTTGCACTAAAAATTAAAAAAGTGAGTGCAATATCTTCAGATACGTTCTTAGACACGATTCCGTGTAGTGAAAGTAAGTTATTTTTAAACCGTTAACTGAACGTCTTTAACTACGACATTTCGACATCGCTCGTAACGTAAAGGGTTCCTGCCCTATGCGTGATCTCATTCAGTAGCTATGAACTTTGGATGGCTGAACGATGGTCAATATTATTTAACTATTTAGTAGAGTTATTTAAATTTATGATGATTTTTTTGTGGTGAAAGTGATTATGTGTATTCTAATATGATTCTAATTAAAGTGAACTTTGTTTTAGGTGGTGAATAACACAAGGAAGGCTGTCGGCTCCGATGGATGGAGGGAAGGTGTGTATTATTAATACATTCTAACTTTTTTATTCTTTCCGGTTTTGGTCTATAAGATTGAAAAGACGTAACTCCTTTTTAATTGTTTTTTTAATTATTATTTCTAACTAGAAATATAGGAAGTATCATCGTTAATAAACTTCATCGTTAATGAACTTGCTTTTTAATTTACTTTTGTATACCTATCTAATTAAGTGGTTATGTTATATGTCCAGCGTGGTTGTGGCCTTATGAAATAAGAAGCATATTATAGATGTTTTATGTTTTAACTAAAAAAGCATTTTTTTTATAAGTACAAAGTATGTATTAAATTATATTTTTTTCTTATCGTATGTTAAGATATATTACTTTAGTAGTAACTGTGTATAGAATCGCGAAAAATTATTAGTTGAGCTGGTTGAAAACCTTTGTACATTGTATCATAGAGACATTTGAGACAACAGTTTATTAATCTTATAAGGAATATACACAATTTATTTTATAACATCCAGGTGCTGGTTCAGCAGTATCAACCGACTCAGGAGTGTGGACGGGGGGCGAGGCGGGAGACGTCTCGCCGCGGTCCAGGCGGCGCCCACGCAACCTGGAGATGGTCATGCGAGGCGCGCACTCCTTCCATCTGCGAGAGCTTCAGGACACCGACTTAGATATCATGGGTAAGTTTTTATCATTCATCATCAACTTACATTAATCTGCTACTGGACTGCCTCTCATCTCTTGGGGTTTAGATGTTGGTGGTCGACCTTACACCACGAAAAATAAAAAAAAATCTGTAGCATCTCCTAGCTAGGGGATCTATTTTCAGCATAACATATTTTTAACATTCTACTTAATCCATTCCGCCAGCTACTCTAGGAAAATCGTTCAGTTTTCCCTAGGTCATAGGGCTGGTCTGAGTTATAAATGTCGGAATCTTCGGAAAAACTAAGCTTTATGTTCCTAAAAAATGATATTAGTAAACAAACAATAAAAATAATGCCAATAACTTGCATTATACCTGTGCATTTCCTGTACTCTATGGTTGTCTGGAAGAAATTGCTACTGAACTCTACTTCTTGTGTGTATTTATTTTTCTTCTATGTATTTCGTATTCAATTATTTCCAGATGATGCTCTCATAACGGAATCAGGGGATGTGATTCCTCTACCGAAGATGCCCAGCTGCTTCGACGAGCAGTCGTCTCCGGAGCCCACTCCAGCACCAACGTACCGCGCCCCCTCACCAGTTCTGCCCAAGCCGACCTCGGTGGAATCTCGGCAGTCGCCCATGTCTACCCTGGAGCGGTACCGGACCAGGACCAGGCCTAGTAGGATCCAGACGAACCTGAATTATAAGGATGAAGAAAAATTCGTGCTGGATAGAGCGCAGCCTGAGGTGCTGAACAAACAGGTACCTTTCAAATCAAATTAACGGCCCGTTACAGTCCACTGCTGGACTATAAGCCTCCTCCACTTAAGTGTTTGGTTTTGCCATAATCTCCACGCTTGGCAGGCGGGTTGGAGATCGCAGATTAAAAGGTTACTGTATCAGAGAGCGCTGCTGCCCGTTCCCTGTTCAATGCGTAGTCCCTAAGTCGCCTCTTACGACACCCACGGGAAGAGTAGGGGATGGTGACAAATGTATTCTACTGTGCCGTCACCACACGGCATACAAATGTATTCTACTCTACAGGTACCTTTAGTAGATTGGAAGACAGTAATAGCTATCATAACAACAAAAGCTGTAATATTGAATCAGAGCTTTTTCAAAATTTATATTTTTAAATTGTATCATGTTTTATTTTCTTCTAGAATTCGTTCATCAAGTCTTCAAGTGGTGTGGAGTCACCAGCAACAGTGAACTCCAGCAAGGAATCCAGTCCTTCATGCAAGAGTGAGGAGAGTCACTTTGGAAACAGCAGCGCCTGGCAGAGTCACGCTGCTGGCGAAGCCATGGCTAACAGGTAAACATTGGTGTCGATTCGGCATACGCCCAACTAAACTTAAAATTAGTCCTGTCACTTTCTATAATTTTTAATTGAAAAGGGACCGAAGATCATCGGTTTTGTTTTTGTCTTTGACTTCACGACTAATTGTCAATTTTAGTGGCTTTTTATTCGTCATGGTGTTAGGTAGGCACTAAAACAAGACTTTGACAGTTAGTCGTGAAGTCATAGACAAAAACAAAACCGAGAAAGTGACAGGACTAATTTTAGGTTTAGTTTATTTGGGCGTATTCCGAATCGATACCATTACCGTGCTTTAATTATAGTTAATACAGAAGAAAACGAGAGAGAAAAAGGAAAAGGGGAGAAAAGAAGGACAGGGAAAGTCTTCCTTTTCTGAAGATATTTTGTGATTTTGAATAGGTAGGATAGCGCAGCTAAGAGAGATATATTAGTAAGTACAAATAATGGCTTCTTCACCATAAAAGAAAACTAATTCATCCGATTTTTTTACAATTAAAATTTTATTATACTTTATATTGTCTTGGCATCACTGAAAATATGCCTGTTAGGTAATGGAGGGATGCAAGATTTAAAATTTTCTTTTAACCCAGGTCCCAGGACGACGTGTCACTAGCTTTGAGCGTGTCAAGTTGTGAGGATGAGAAGTCAAAGCTGGACAGCAACAAAGAGGCGCACAGGCTGCAAGTGGAGATGCCCAAGAAGACCATCTTGATAGTGGACGATCCGCCGGTGCCACATCCCCTGCTCATGAAGTCCATTACGCTGAATCCACATGACTCGCAGCGAAGCACCATGATGGGTATGTAATGTATCAGCCTCATCATTAACAGCGCATATACGTCCCCACTGAGGGACTCGAGCCTACCCTGAATTAGAGCGATTAGGCCTAGTCGATCACGCTGGCCCAGTGCGGGTTGGTCGAGTTCACAAACAACCTTTGAATTTCTTCGCAGGAGTGTGCAGGTTTCATCGCGATGTTTTCCTTCACCGCAAGAGCGTCGAATAAACGTACATTTGAATTCGAAATTTGAAAACACATTGGTACGAGGTGGGGATCGAACCCGCGTCTCTCGGACGGGAGGCAGCGGCCCTAGCCACTAGACTACCGAACCTCAGATAATATTTATTAAAGAACTATTAAATAGAAAAATATGTTACCAATTTAGGAGAATACTTTTGACTATTAGTTAACTTGGTAGAAAATAAGCAGTCACTTAATTTATTACTCTAGATGCCTTGGCTTTTAAGTATTTCGTCACTAAATTAAGCTGAAATTAAAGTTTTCTATAGGTATTGGTTCGTTGTTTGAATTGATTTGATCACTTTAAGCATCTTTAAGTCATATCAGCTATCTCCTCCAAATCCCCACTCTTTTATTCTAACTGATAAAACACCGTTCCCAATACAATAAACAGTCACTCTTAATTTATTACTCTGGATGCCTTGGCTTTTAAGTATTTCGTCACTAAATTAAGCTGAAATTAAAGTTTTCTATAGGTATTGGTTCGTTGTTTGAATTGATTTGATCACTTTAAGCATCTTTAAGTCATATCAGCTATCTCCTCCAAATCCCCACTCTTTTATTCTAACTGATAAAACACCGTTCCCAATACTGTTTCAGGTTCAATGACCAGCTCAAACTACAGCACAACTAGTACTTGCACCAACCAGAGCGGTGACCACCATAACTTGACCCTCACACTCGAAGACTCCAAGTTCGACATGTCTGTCTTGGAGACCTCCACTCACAGCTTATTGGACGACGAGACCTCGCCAGCAGACAGTCTCATCTCTTCCACCAGCACTAGTGGCTCGAACAATGACCTGCGTGTGGAAAGGGAGCCCACGATGTCAAGTTCTGCGTATCAGACGGCTAACACGAAGTCTAGGACGCCTGAGCCGGGGGATATGTTAGATGGAGAAGTTTTTTTGAAGCCGGTGAAGGAAGTTATGTAAGTATAATGTTCAATCAAAATAAATTCTAAACAAGTCAATTAGTAACAGATGTAATCTGTAAAAAATATGAAAAACATTTATTTATTTTTTGGTTACCCAAATCGCTTGAACTATTAATGAGAATTCATCTGTGGAGAAGAATTTCATAAGGAACTCCCATGCAGAAGTTTAAGAATTTTGAAATAGTATAACATTTATGAGACATAGAAAAAAAACTCATACCGTTTACTTACTATTAAATTATAGCTTCCGTCCGAATCGTTTATGATTGGATGACTAATAATTTAAAGTAAGTATTATTTATTTCCATAAAGTTTTCAGGCAAAAAATTAAGACATTTTACTGGACGCCATTATTCTGAGGAGAGAGAATATTATCGGCCTGCACTGCTGTTCCCTGACACTTAAAACTTGTTAGCGCAGAGTAGCTTTATAAAGGAAAACATCATGAAGAGAAGGTCGTGTGTGAAGTCGACTGAGGCCTGATCCCTCTAATTAGGTTAGGCTCGAGCCCCTCGTTGGGGACGTATATGTGACTGTTGATGAATCTTATTATTGTTTGTTTGTTTTAGTGAGATCAAGAGTGCCGTCGCCAGCGCCAAGGCCAGTAAGAACCGGACGCCGGACTCGCCGGGCACTCCCACGCACGCGTCCGGAGAACTGTCACTGTCAGACGGGAAGGACTACTTCGATGACGAAATAGCAGACCAGCCCGCGTTGCTATTCCGAAGTGGGTTGTGTGATGATGTATAATTTTATCTCATACGTAATAGCCATTTACAAGTTTAGGTAGATTTTGCAATTTTTAACATCCTATAGCAAATGACCAAAATCAACTTAGGTCTTCTTAGGTCATGAAAACATATTTAAAATTTATAACATGACTAGGGGTTATAACCACAATTATTATAATAATAAACAATGAGCTCACCGATATTTCATATTATATTATATGGTCACCAGTTTATATAAGGAAAAGTCTCATTAACCTTACACCCTGTATAATACTGACCTGAATACTTAATCATCATTCATAATTACGTTGTTATCCACCGCTGGAAAATTCATTATTTTTTCAACAGAAAATACTGATGGAAGTCAATCAAGCAAGACATTGGATGGGGAAAAACAAATCAGGAGGTCCAGAGAACGCATTCCCGCGAGTCCACTCATCCAGAGAAATAGAAAATGTAAGAAAATTTCACTGATTGCCACCCTGTTTCAGATAACATTGGAAAAATCTTTTATAGGATAGATTTTCAGACATTATGTAAACCTCGATTAGCTGACAAGTGTGAATCACGAATAACCTTTTTTCTGCCAAACATATTTTTTTTATTGAAATGAAGTATAGTATATTTAGAAATCGACAGGAAGCTGAAATGAAATTAAAACTTTTTGATAGAAAACTTGACACTGGCTGCTAGAGGGAAAAATCTTGAAAAGCTGATTTATTTTACTTTTTTGTCACAAATCAAATATTTGTAACGCGCGTCGCGCGTCGTCGCATCGCCGCCGCCGTCTTTTGTTCCTGCGAGTCACAAACGGCATCTTTTTTTTGTTTTGCTTTTGTTTATGGCTTTTTAGAGAAGTGGTCAGAATCTATACTTACATAATAATATCTTATAAAACTTTTTATTTTTTCATTGCCGTGTTTTATTTGCCGGGAACATTAAAATTTAATATAAAATTATTGAATAATACGTTGGAAGACAATGAATCCATTTTTACGTGAGTGTTTCCGTTTTAAATAAATCATAAAATGTAACGTAGAAGTAATGATAGTTTATATTGTTTTGTGCAGTGTGCCGTGGAGCCACAGAGCGCACCGCATCACTGGACACTCTGTCCAGCCTGGCTTCGGACGACCTCATGATGGACAACGACCTGGCCCAGTCCATCACCTCACTGCAGAGCGTCGATGACTATATTGAGAGGTCAGCAACTTATAAAAAAAAAATCAACGGCCCGTTACAGTCCACTGCTGGACTATGAGCCTCCTCCACTCCGCGTGTTTGGTTTTGCCATAATCTCCACGCTTGGCAGGCGGGTTGGAGATCGCAGATTAAAAGGTTACTGTATCAGAGAGCGCTGCTGCCCGTTCCCTGTTCAATGTGTAGTCCCTAAGTCGCCTCTTACGACACCCACGGGAAGAGTAGGGGTTGGTGACAAATGTTTTCTACTCTGCCGTCACCACACGGCAGCAACTTAACCTTAACCGAAATATTATAAGTGCATGCTCTAATATTCGTTATTTATTACGAATACATAGAGAGACGTACAAATAAGAAAATATGATGTAATAATTAAGTAGGACAGTCCTTTGTTTCGAGCTTAACACGTTTACTTATGTAGAATTTGATTGATGACTGTTTTATTATCTACTGCTATCTAGATCGATAAGAAAACAAACAAATGCACTTAGTTAGAAAAACTTTTGTTGTCGTATCAATATCGAATGTTTCATAGATAAAAGTATTGAGTAATTCTGAACGCGATTTAGGTACACTACCGTGAGTCATTTATTAAATAGGTAAATAAATAGCCTTAAAAAGGCAGTAAAAAAAACGAAACGCTTTTGAATGAATGAATGAAATATACTCACAAACTTAAAAAGCTGGTTTGTTGTGTCACACTTTTCTTTTTGTACTTAGGTTGTACTTTTCTCATTTCTTGTGACAGTAAATAAATTGTTCATTGTCAGGTTGGACAGCTCCCTTCGCAGCGGCATCAACTCGCTGGACGAGAGGCAACTGCGGCAGGAGTTCACGTCAAAGACGGCAGTCCGGCAGTGGAGCCAGCTGCTGGAACAGAGCAACATGCTGGACCAACAGCTAGCAGCCATGGCCCAGGGCAAGGTGGACTCTATGACGCAGAGCAACGCGAGCCTGAACAGCTTAGGGTGAGTACACTTGCTTTTCCAGCAGGACGATAGGATTATTTCAATCAAAGACGGCAGTCCGGCAGTGGAGCCAGCTGCTGGAACAGAGCAACATGCTGGACCGACAGCTAGCAGCCATGGCCCAGGGCAAGGTGGGCACTATGACGCAGAGCAACGTGAGCCTGAATAGCTTAGGGTGAGTACACTTGCTTTCCCAGCGTTATAAAGAACTAGGTAAATCACAGACAAATACGGCAGTGGAGCAAACAGATGAAGCTGGAGCAGAGCAATACGCTGCAAAACTGCTATGGTTCCGGGCAAAGTTGACTACTTGGCGTAGGGCTATACGAGCTTTAATCGGTATAACATAGGGCTGGGGTACAGGTTCAGAAAAACTGTGTTGTGTTTAAAGGTTGCTGCTACCATAGAATCGAGAAAAAAGGATCCTGAACCACTACAGGACATATAAACAACTAGCCTATGAACTCAATGTCTGATTTTTAGAATTTGATACCCAACTGCCAGCTGCTACTCTGTGTAGGGCGCTTGTTTTTTTGTTACTAGGAAATACGGATGTAGAAGAAGCAATATTTTATTTGTGTTAGGAATTTCATAGATTAGTTCTAGACCAGTTCGTAATTTTGTGATAATTTGATTGGTGAATATTGCTTTTTTCTTTTCGTTTTTTGTTATAATTTTTATTTTCTTGACTTAATTTTCAGAACGTGAGACTTCGTTAATGATGTTGATTTTAACAATTTTAGACTAAAATACGTCTTCCAGTTATCCAAAAGCAGCCCAGTCTAAACCGATACGTCTTTCGATCTCCTTCACCTGGGTTTGTTGGTCAAAGGACAAACGATGCCCAAGGTAGACCTAATCGCTGACCGCCTGTATGGTGTCATTACCTACAGTAATGTTAGGCACACGTATAGGGCGATTTGTCATGATATTCATCAACATCAACGGCCCGTTACAGTCCACTGCTGGACTATGAGCCTCCTCCACTTTAGTGGTGGGTTTTGCCATAATCTCCACGCTTGGCAGGCGGGTTGGAGATCGCAGATTAAAAGCTTACTGTATCAGAGAGCGCTGCTGCCCGTTCCCTGTTCAATGTGTAGTCCCTAAGTCGCCTCTTACGACACCCACAGGAAGAGTAGGGGGTGGTGACAAATGTATTCTACTCTGCCGTCACCACACGGCAAGATATTCACGGTCATGATATTAGTCTTGGACATATTCGTCCTTAGACCGACACTCAGGGATGCTTCGTGCATTTCTGCGAGCGAGCATACTCCGGAGATGATGCCTTTTTCTTCCGAGTGCTATGATATACTCGGAGATGATATATCTTTATTTTATTAGGCAAGAAGATTACTTTCTTGTGGAAACGATGTTATTTATTCGTACTTTCTAAAAATAATATCGAAATTTGAATTTATTGGCCAGCCCGACTAGCCCTGTACCATATTATAAATTATGAACACAGTGAACTAGCGCGTACCTAATCATCTGAAACCGAGACAATGGACAAAGGACCGATGAATTCATGACATATTGCAATAGCAATTGTACCAGTAGGAAGAATAGGGATTAGTAATATAAACGGTATGTTTCAATTTTCAAAATATAGACTAGAGACTACCTTTATGTTAGTGTAGTATTATTTTTTATAGCTAAATTAAATAAACAAATAAATATGTGGGGACATCTTCACACATGACCATCTGATCCCAAAGTAAGCAGAGCTTGTACTATGGGTACCAGACAGCTGATATACATTACTTAAATAGATAAATACATACTTATATACATAAACAACAACCAGACACAAGGCAAACACGGTCGCGGGTTCGAATCCTTGACGCATAGGCGTTGGAGGCAGATGCACTACCAGCTGGGCTACAGAGCCGTAAAATACTTATCCAGTGACTACTTCATCTGTTTTTCTTTACATGTGGTGCAGCGTTTCAATTTGCATTTATCAGCCTTTATTTTAGTATGGTTTCTATAAGTACCTACTGTTTGGTTGTCATTCCTAAAAAAATATAACCGATTTAACTATGTAATACATCATTATTCAAAACAGACCACTACTACTGCACCCACCACCTACTGCTGCTGTAACCACTTGAGGGAACATGAAAGGACAAACTAGTAAAAAAAAGTTAGTAAAAATAATTAAGAAATAAAGAAATACACCAAACTACTTCTACTTCTTTACTCTACTCTACTTATTGTGTATGTAACTGTAAATGTAGTTTTTCTATTAAGATTTTAATTTTAACTAATGGTAGAGCCCTCTGCTTGTATTATTATATTGCTGTGCCCTAACGGGGCTTCACAATTAATAATTTTGACACCTTTTCCTACTAGTACCTAAGTGCCTAATTAATTGTGGAAATGCAATAAATAAATTTGAATTTGAATTTGAAAAGTCACATTTAGAAAAAAAGCAGTCGCTGTAGCCGAAATCGGCATGGAACTATATAAGGTGTAAATAAATTAGCTGACACTATTTTAAAGAATCAACCTACCCATGAAACTGAACAACTTTCCCCAAGAAACATGGGCTGTCGGACGACAAAAAAAGTTGTCCCTACAATACCGCGCGGACAGCTAATCGATTTACTATAAAGATGCATATTTTTTTGTCATCCGACAGCCTGTTTCTTGGGGAAAGTTGTTCAGTTTTATGGGTAGGTTGGTCCTTTAAAATAGTGTCGGCTAATTTATTTACACCTTGTATATATAGGTACATACATCATTATTTTTATTTACATACTAAATGCCTGCCCGCAAGATTTTTCCCGTAGAATAAGATTTTTTCTCTATAAAAAATTCGTATGCGTTAATCCAGAGTACAAACTATCTCCATTTCATATTTCATCCTAATCCGTTCCGTAGTTTAGGCTTGAAAGCGAAACAAACATCCGATCGTCTTAAACATCTACACATCCAAACATACTATTTATTTATTTATATTTTTGCTTTCACATTTATAATATTAATGTAACAAAAAGATTGGGCTTATCCTAAATCTTTTTTCTCAAAATGTCGAATGAATGTCGATCGAAGTAACAGTTACTTCATACATAACAGGCAAAATACTGCAATTCCTTTCTGCATCATGGACAATTTAACAGTCACTCGACAATCAGTAATCAATTAGGTATTACAGATTATACTCCGTGACTTAAACGCAATAATTACTTCCTCTGATAATCAAGAGTCGTTCTTAGCATTTAAGCGCCACAGCACGAAGTCTTTTGACAGTAACAATTACCTTAAACTCTGCGATTTGGCTTATTGCAGCAATTTTAATCTCTGTTACCGCTGTTTGAGTATTAAGGTCGGCAGGTCAATCAAAACCAAGAACACACAGAATAAGAGCAGCTTTAATATCAAGGCATATTATTTATTTTAAATGTTATAATGTATAATTAGTAGTAGGTGGTGACCTTTGTCATAATAATTATTAATACCAGGGGGCCGTTTCACGAAGCTACAAGTTACAAATTACAAGTACAATTCGATGTAAATTGCGTAGACAACGAGATAAAACGATAAGGGTTTACAGTTTAGGCGAATTGGCTACGCAATGAATATCAAATTGTAACTTGTTACTTGTAAATTGTTGCTTCGTGAAACGGGGCCCTGGCGATCTGGTACGCTCCTATTGTAAGATTTTTTATGTGAGACATATTCCCGTAAAAGTTTTTAATCTTATTTCGATCGAATTCGTTCAACATGAAAGGACAAACTAGTAAAAGTCACATTTAGAAAAAAGCAGTCGCTGTAGCCGAAATCGGCATGGAACTAAAATAAAAAACTCTATAAGGTGTAAATAAATTAGCTGACACTATTTTAAAGGATCAACATACCCATGAAACTGAACAACGTTCCCCAAGAAACATGGGCTGTCGGATGACAAAAAAAATTGTCCCTTTCATACAATACCGCGCGGCCAGCTAATCGATAACAAACATCCAAACTTTCACGTTCATAATATTAGTAGCATAGGATAATATCTAAAATATTTATAAGGGGTTACATTTAGTAAAGTTGAGAGAGACAACAATAAATGTGGTTAGTGTTAAGTATAGTGTGATAAGCATAGATGAGATTGAGAACATGTTGTATGCAAAAAGAAAATATTCAGGTTCTCAAACTAGGTTCTTGCTGTGACCATAGTTGAAGGCTTAACAATTAAAATAGGATCTCATCATAGCATATCTAACCGAGGATGATTAACGACATGAGTTGCATAAATTCAAAATAAGTTTTGTTTCCTCTTGGGCTTTTATACACAGACAATGAATTGCTAGTCTCTAGACATGAGACTGAAGGGAGATGCCGAGACAAGACAAAAATAATTTTCTATAAATACCTAAAGTACGTAGCATACCCATTATTAAATTGATAAAAGAATGATTGACATTCCAAAGCAGCAAATAAACGCCGCTTGCATAAGACAAGAGCCAACAGCAAAATGAAAACAAAGGCAAAGAACCGTTCGAGTCCCAATTATCAGATTAATTGTGGGTGTTTACCGACCTCCATGCTCCGTCTGCGCCGCCACGACAATAGAAGACAACAATGGGGTCCATACTGGCTCAAATAGCTTGAGGCCCCAGATCCGGTGATATCAAACCTTGGGGAATTCTTGAGCAGTGGGTTCTAAATTTTAAAACTTTAGAGCGATTACACGAAATTCAAAATGATATGAATAAGTTTGGGTTAAAAATATCATAAATCAACATGTTGGTGTAATAACGATGGCAACAGACAAAAACGGCGTAGAAAACAGTTTCAAAACGTCAACTCCTTAACGAACGCTTTTGCAAGAGATTTCGCGCTTTCTGGACCGATTCCCAAGGTGGATTTTACGGTGAGCTTCGTGTCGCAAGGTCCTTGCTCTGAAGTAATCAGATAATGTGCGAGCGGGGCTTCGCGCGAGTATCGGGCATCTCGGGGCGCACGCGCAGCGACTTGCGCCGGAGCCGCCGGATGTTAGTCGAGATCACAGCGCGCGCGCGGCCGAACGTAGCCCGGGCTCGATCGAACCCTGCACCACGTGCTTAAATTGTACCAAACCCGATCGAAACTCGAGGTCATCGATCTCCAAAAATTGTGATCCTGAGTGCCTAGTTGTGCAAGCGGTTCCGCATTCCGGAAACATTGTGACCTCATTGAGTATCGTCGCTGAAAAGTTTGATAAGCTTTGATAACGCAGTGAATATTATGTTAATTAAGTTATATGCAGTGTGTAAACCAGACAAGTGGGTCGACTAACTAAGCCGTGTACCTATTGGATTGAGTGAAGTAAATCGGTAGAATCCCTTCAATTAGGCTCAAAGAATGTGATAGGCTGTGCACTACACTTCGAATTAAGCTCAATCGACTGTTTAAACAGTAACATGTTTATAATAATTAGTCAACGACACTACTTACTCATTCCATTATCAAGGACTTTGGACATTTACCATGCATAAACAAACGATTTATGCAAAACAAATGCATTTCAAATTCAATAGTAACAACGGTCAATTAAAATAAAATAAAATTCTCGTAATAGTAAAAGTTAATGAAAAAAACAAATTAGGTGATACAAAGTAACTAAATGCTAAATAAATAGTATTTCAAAACGCTGAGAACAGACAAAATAACACTGCACATACCTGGCAGACCCTGACCAAGAATTTCCCCCCGAAACTAGCCAAGACAAGGCAAAGTTTGCAAAAAAGAGGGTCGAATCGATTGAACACGAAATGAATATGACACAAAAGTAATAAACAACATAACTGAACGAATGAGGAAAACAACAGCAATTTACTTTCAGTAACGCCTATTCAGTTTATTTGCCTTATCTAATCCAGATACCACTGAGATACGATTTTGTTGTAACCGATATACTATACGTTATTAAACTGCAATTCAAGTGGTCATGTTACTACGTCTGCTTTGTAACCTTAAAATTAGGTCTTTGTTTTGTGTGTGGAACATTCACAAAATATTGTGTTCCCTGTTTGTGGCAGGATATTCTTTGCCAGTGCCGGTATTATGGCTGTGGAACTATTGTTGTCAAAATCTGTCTCCATGGTTACATTGAATAGCTTTAGTACAAAGCTTGTAGCAGTAGTGGCTGTGCCGCATACCTAGCAAAATAATTTCGAGCTTTACGACCGCATAGTTAAAAATAAAGTAAAAGGAATGAGCAAAAGTGATGATGAAGATTCTAACTGTGCCGCGTGAGTGTTAATTAAGAGATAGGTAATTTGGTACATCCTTAGTTGCGCTTTCTTCAACTTGAAAAAGTAAATGTAGATTTTTTGGTTTTTATTTGTATAAAATCTAGTACGGGCTGGAATGTACCGTTATTTTTTATATTCTCGGCGTAATTATCAATTATACTAGAGCTTATATTATCATGTAGACATACCACTTTACCATACACACATGGGTAAGCGTGCGTTTTTTGTCCATACATGAAATGACTGAGTGTGTAAAAGCTATCGTCTGCATCGTGCAAGTTTTTTAGAGTTCTTAGTATTCTGCATGTTGTATTAATATAGTATAGTATATTAGTATTTACATACATAGTTCTGAGAGCAATAGGTAGATGCACTCGAAAGTTTATAAATATCTGAATATGTTGCTAAAAATAACAAGAAAGGGCACTCTAAGTCACGAATTTAACATTAGGAACATTTAGAATAGGATTGTCACTCACGTCTCTTACTCTCACTTTCCAAATTACTTTAACGCGACCTTTGTCACCTGGAACCGCCAATTTGGTTTTCCATCACTTTCTACTTAATGTTTTCTTAAACGAAAATCGCATCACATTAACAATCGCAACTAGGATTTGCCGACTAGGTGTCGCAAATTTTAGAAACTTGGGCTTAATCGTGAGAATTGTTTACGAAACGCTTTGTTTATTCAGATCCAATGAAAATAGCCCCTCGATTGACGCAATCAATTCTTAGATTGAAATGAACGTTAAATTAGAGACTACGATCTTTGCAAATAATAATTAAGACTTCTGCATCAACTCTGTATTATGTTGCAAGAGAGCTGTAGGTCAATTCTACTAAATAACTGCAACTGCACGTTTACGCTTGTCATTTGAGTCGTGCAGGAGCAGTGCAGTTCAAACATACGTATTCTACTAAAATTTCCTGCACTAAAACTAAGAGTACACGACTATTGCACTGCTCCTGCACTGCAACTACACGAATCCTGCAATCAACCTGCAATATAATTAATACGGGTCATTTATCATACACATGAAATTGATTGCCTGGGTAGGTGATATTGAGGTGGAACAATGGATTGTTTTCCTCATGTCCTACAAACTCCTCCTAAAATAGACCAAACATTTTTCACAATGCAAAACCGTATATTACTAGTTAATCTGTGATGCAAAAGTTGCTCAAGTTTAACTTCAATAAAACTTCAAAAAAACTGCAACAAAACTGCTGCCAATGCCATTCAAATGTCAAAAAAAATTAACAGAATACGATTATTTTGCAGTGAACGTGCAGCTGCAGTAACGTTTTTTTAGTGGAATAGCTATTCATTTGCTGCTGCGCTACTGCAACATTACTGCACTAGGACTGCTTAACAGAATACCGAAACGTCAAAATTTGCTCATTTTGACACACGTCGCGTAGCAGTGCAGTTGCGGTTATTTAGTAGAATTGGCCTTCTGGCTGTTGTCTGTATAATTATCATTATAACTTTCCTCAATGACGTCAATGTTAGCCGGATCTTTCCCTAACTTATTTATCAATATAATTTTAGTTACTTATTCTTTCATAATTGCATAAACATTATTGAATTGAAACATCTTACCAACAAACAATGTGTTTGAAAGCAACATTTTCGACTTCTTTGAAATTTATTAACGCGATTTAAAAAATGACCTCCTCAGGTTACAACCTAGCCACCTGATTTGTTAAAACGCGTTTCGTAATTCGTATTTCGTTTAGTCAGCCCACTTGTCAAACTAATTGGACAAAACCCTTAATCCTATTACGGCAGTACATACATGTTGCCAAAAGTAATAAGCCAAACGCCTTAACTTATGTATGTAACTAGCTCAAAACAAACTCAATGTTCTCACATGCATTAGGACGTAATGCTACAAAAATTGCATTATTCTAGATCTCATCATCATCACATTGCGTGGTGCATTATAGACTGTAGCGAAATGGTGCCCAGTTGAGTGAGTGTATATCTGCTAGATGAACTAGAGACAGTTCAGTGATGACGATGGAAAAGACATACGCTTTGCTGGAGAAGGAGTACCCTCTGAAGGGGATCGTGGCGCAGGTGGTTACCAAGCTCAACAGTCAGGCGCAGAGGTAAGAAGTCGTTATGAGCCCTATTACTTCATTTATGTCCTTAGGCTTGTGCCCGGTCTAAATACGGCGATCTGGTTTCCAATGCTTGTTGAGGTCGAAGATATTATGCCCTAGTTGATTTCAAGCATTGAATTTATTTGATGGCGCGTGAGTGTGAAAAAGCGTCAATTAAAAAATATTGCTAAACACGTTATACTTTTTTGGATTTTTTGCAGTTTACGACGATTCTTGTTTTACAGCAATAAAAACAGGAATGTTATAATCATGCGCTATAAAAATGTCATATCGTATTTCTCTGTACACACTTATGCGTTGGATTTCACTCGGATTGCATAAATTAATAAGACAGTATGAGAACCATTAAAATTACGGATTTCCTTATCAAACGTGCCGACTTTTACTTTTCTTGGATTGAAAATATTTTACACGTACGGTAAATAATGCTGGTAAATGTGTACGTGCATAACAAGCTGTTTTTAACTCAGTTGTTACTAAACAGAAACGTGAGGAATTAATGCACTCGTAATTAGACTTAAAGTAAAAGGTTAACAGGTGTATAATGACAGTACATATAATGAATATTTTTATTGCAGTTGTATTAATATGATTTCTATCCGCTTTATGGTACTTTTGTTTGGCAATTTGGAAGGTGGTAATTAACATCTCTATCTGCTTGAACGCAAAGATTAGGAATGAATATATAAGAGGAAGTTTGAAAGTTGCGCCAGTGATAGATAAAAAGAGAGGAAATCGCCTTACCTGGTATGGGCACGTAATGCGGAGAAATGAATGTTACGTAGAGAAAAAGGTATTGAATTTGAATGTGGATGGATATATTGGGAGAGGACGACCAAAGAAAAGATGGATGGATTGTGTAAAAGATGATATGTTCAGGAAGGATGTGAGTGTTGAATGGGATAAGGGCAAGCGAATTCGGGTACTGGGCACACCTTCACGGTATTTGGGGTCGCCAACACTCGAAATCGTTATTAGCGGCATCGAGCGTTATTATGCCATAAATTAAATATACAACATGAAGAGCTGTCTGTAATCATAAAAAAACACGTACATCCGAAGCTATTCACAGTTAATTGCAGTCAAAACCCGCATCCGAACGAGACGGGAAGAATGTTCACAAAAAAAGCAACAAAACAGTTTCTGTCGATTGGAGATTTTGCAACCATTCAGATTTTACACGGCTCATCGTGTTACATAACTTTATTGCCTTTATACTGTGTCTTATAATATAAATTTAATGTCCTATTGAAGCTTACCGTTGCATAATAAGATTCACATCTTGAACTACTGTCAAAGTTGTGCCAAATTTGGTCAAGTAATGCCCCGAGTCGATGTGTCAAGTCAGTTGCATGCCCAAGGCACATAATCAAGATTATAACGATAAAAAGTTGTATGACTGTATGGTAATTTATTGATTTGAACCAATTGGACGAGTGTTAAGTAGGGCTAGAGGCTAAACAGAGCGTTACACGCGAGATTACACGTAACTATTTGACAAGTAACTATTTACATACGTAATTACTGATTACGAGGTTTAGATAAGTAAAGTAATGATGGATTCTGTAAAAGAAAATTATAGGAAAGGAGTTTAAACCAGCATAAAATAGAAAAATAAAAAATAAAAATATAGAATAGAATAGAATAGAATATACTAAATAATATAAATCTACTAAAACTACTTTTACGCGAAAAACAATATTTACTTCCAATGATCGAACAATTCTTGTGATTTTACTTGAAATCTGAAAACAGTCTTTCCAGACGTTCCAGTACTAAATATTATTTGATTTACCATCCCTTAAATCTAACTTTTTTTAAGAATCGAATGGAATTTTCCAGAAGCTTTTTCTTATCCGTCTCCAGAGTATTTTATACATAGAAGTAGGGTACAGTCATGGTCACGTCCCATCAGATGGCGATGTCATCTCGTTGGCAGCCGGTAGCCGCCAATCCCATCGCCGACCGCAGGCTTGAAGAACGCATTCGCTACACGACTTGGTTGTTATCAAGTTTCTGCGGTTGGCTGTGTAGCCGCTTCTTATTTCGCACTTACAACGACGTCTTTGAATGAATGAATGAATGAAATGAATGAAATATACTTTATTGCACACAGACAGTAACGTACAGTAATTACAGAAGTAAAAATACTACAAATTTTTCCTTTCTTGGTAGGTCACATTTATTTTAATACAGGTATTTTCGTTCATACTTTCTATTTCTAGGAAATAAGATCGAATATCATTGCAAAGTAGACTGTAAAACAGCTCGAAATACTTACCTGACAAATTCAGTATGAACATAAAGGACTGTGAGTATTGTAAAGAGCAATTTGTTTATCACACTAATAATATTATAAATAAATATATTTGGATGTTAGGATGTTAGTTCCGCTTTCACGCCTAAACTACTGGACGGATTTGGATGAAGTTTGGAATAGAGATAGTTTGTACCCTGGAATAACACATACAATTCTTTTTACCGGGAAAGGTCGTATTCCCACGGGTAAATCTAACCTAACGCGGGCGTAGCCGCGGGCGGACCGCTATGCGCTAGTACTGAATGATTTTTTAAAGTCTGATACCGATCGTAATAAATTAAAGTAATTGATATCTGAAAAAAAAATATTTCAGTAATTTGAGATTGTACTGAAAAGGGATACGTAGTTTGTTTAAATTTATAATCATAAATACGTAATATTGCTACAGATGGATGAACAACATTGGGTGACTCCATATTTAAATGTTATATTTCATACCATAATAATATTTCCATAACTCTTTGTTCCTATTGCTACAGTAAGAAAAATCAAATCAATAATGGATTGTGTAACTCCATTTCATAAGTCTGAGATAAGCTTCACTTAAGTGCCTGCTTTTACAATCTCGACCCGTGTTCATATCAATCAATTTTAGTTTTATTTACCGCACTTGGGCAGTAGGCGTTCGTTACATGCGGTCCGTGCCGTTCTAAAATTGGACATGTCCATTACGGATTATGGAGCGCACCTTGACTTTATACCTTCATTTGGGAGATTGAATCTTAATAAATTAGTATAATGTCAAGCCACTTTAATAAGACTTTTATTAGAATCCTATCTTTATTGTAGATCGCGTAATAAATCTTGAGCACGAGGAGAGTACATAATATGTTCTATGCGGGTTATAAACTTCAAACTCTAGTCGCGGGTTTGAATCCCGCCCAGGGCAAACATTCGTGTGATAAGCACTTGTGTTTGATTTGTGTCTGGATGTTGTTTATCTATAGGTATATAAGTAAGTATGTATTTATCTATTTAAGTAATGTACACCCACCGGCACATCTAACCGCCCGCTTTTGTATTTCGGGTTAATTTTAAACTAAGCTTATTGTTATACATTACAATTGATTTATTGATAATTTTACGATAAATTAAACACACTTAAATAAACGTTAAATGAACTACTTTTTAACTAACATCAGCTGTAACTAATAGTATTATAAAGAGTCACGAGTATTCCCTGAAATGAAGGGTGGGCGGTTAGTTGTGCCGGTGAGTGTATCAACTGTTAGATACCCATAGTACAAGCTCTGCTCAGTTTGGGATTAGACCGTGTGTGAAAAATGTCCCTACATACATATTTATTTATTTTGTTTTTATTTATAAACGCGGTTTTGATTTTTCCCGCGGTAAGTGAGAATGGAATTTAACCCGTAGTAAAAACCTTAAATAAAATAAATTAATAAAGTACAAATAAAAGCAAAATCAAGTTGTCCAGTTGCTGCATGACATTTTTTCATTATGTTCTAAGACTTTCGCGGTTGTTCTTTTCATTAAAATTGGCTCAATTTATGGGTTTGTTACTGGATCTTTTTTCATTGTTTTAAATAACCAATAAACACACATTATTAATAAATATATCAAATCAAATCAACGGCCCGTTACAGTCCACTGCTGGACTATGAGCCTCCTCCACTTAAGTGGAGGGTTTTGCCATAATCTCCACGCTTGGCAGGCGGGTTGGAGATCGCAGATTAAAAGGTTACTGTATCAGAGAGCGCTGCTGCCCGTTCCCTGTTCAATGTGTAGTCTCTAAGTCGCCTCTTACGACATCCACGGGAAGAGTAGGGGTTGGTGACAAATGTATTCTACTCTGCCGTCACCACACGGCATATATAACTAAATGTGTATTTCGTTTACATGCTGTCGTGCTTTCTCACGGGATTGTGAAAGTATTTCTAATGAGATGTGACCCAACCCAAACCCTCTGATAAAAAAATAATCAATCATAGTTATTGAAATATTTCTCTTGGCTGATTTTCACAGAAATAATCTCATCTTGGCTCTTGCGTACACGCATGTTACTTGCTGATTTCTTACCACATGCTCATTGGTGGTATTTTGCTACTATATTAATTCTGTAGTTTTGCATAAGTTAATAGATGAAGTCTATTAATGCACGCACGCGCTTGAGTTTCCTTCATGCGTGATTTGAGCGTAGGAGCATAAAATGGAACGGGTGGATCATTGTTGAATTATTATTTCGTTTAATACGACATTAACTCACTTACCTATTTTTATATTACAATTAGTTTAGTATAAAACAAGTTAGTCTGAAATATACGTAGAGAGAGAGAGAGAGAGAGAGAAAACATTTTTTTTAGGTATTTTGATGTTTGCTACGACATTTTGGTAGCACGGAAAAAAAATCCCACGTAAATATAAAAAATTGTACCGTTCGTATAATATTAAATGTTCACTAAGGTGCCAATCATTGTAGTCCCTTAAACAGAAATTAATCAGTTCCACTTTACTTTGCGACCTAAACACAGCAAGCAATATGCACACAGAATAGAGTATATGCATAAAAAAAAATCATATCGGTTCATCTGAAAGTAAAGTCAAAACAGAATCGAAATTGATCGAAAACTTATACAACATTATTAAACAAATATATGTCCCTCTTATTAAAACAAAATTTTCGATGGCGGATATATGGCCCGCGTGACATAAAATATGTCGTCACATATCACGTCGGACTTCTCTGTCTAACTATAAACTAAAAAAAAAAAAAATTTTTTTGTGTTTATATATTCATTTATCGCATTTTAAGCATTGTTTTAGATTTGAAGACAAAAGCGAATTTACAAATGATGCAAAATACAACCTACTATTAAAAAGTATCGATACAAATTCTTGGGTATGTTCACACTAGTGTTTGTGTAGCAAAACCGCGCTACGAAACTTCGTAGCAAGCTTCTTCTTCTCTAACTGAAGAGACAGCTCTAGCAAGCAAACGTCAAAGAGTCTGAATCTAATAACACCTAGATAAAGATAAAGATAAGATAAAGATAAAAAACGTTTATTTGCTTACAATACTAAAGAAAACAAAAATAAAATTATATTTGTTGCGATTTGGCAAGCAAATAGGTCCCAGCTCAGCATGGTGCTATGGAGGACACATAAAGTGCCCTCCATAACGCTGGTCTTCCGCGGAACCTTTACTAAAATAAAAATAATTATTAAATTTAATAAACATACAAAACATAATAAAATAGATATAAATGGACACAAGTATAAGTATACGTAGGGGCGTAAATAAACAAATAAAAAACTAAATATAATGTACTTAATAAACAAATACGGTCAACTCACGCGTCTGAAATATAATAAAGTAAAACTATTGAAAGTGAATTATCGAAAAAATTGAAGTATAAACAGCATTATTAACGGTCAGGGGCCTATAACCAAGGACGTCCTTGCCTATAACTATAAATCAAGTAATCGGACTTCCAGCAAAGTCAAAGCACTGATGAACAGTGTCAAGTATTTTAGAAGGTGCTAGTTTTGTTTTTGTATTTGAAGTAAATGTTGTTTTAAAGAATATTTAAATGTATTAATAGATTTTGAATTTCTAATTGGCGGAGGCAAGTTATTCCAGCATTTGGTAGCAGCATAGCGAAAGCTGCCACGGAAAGCAGCTGTACTGTGCTGCGGACAGGACAGCAGATTAGCAAATCTAACGAGGCGTTTTGAGAAGTTGAGTTTTTTGAATAAATAAGACGGCTGTTGTTGTTTTATAACTCCAAACAGTAATGTTGCAAAGTGTAACAAGCGGCGTGAAGACATGTTCATAAGATTATTTTTATTGAGATAAGGTGTCACATGAGCTCGACGGGGTATTGGAAAATAAAAACGAGCACAAGCATTTTGAATTCGTTGTGTGATCTGTTTAGTGCGTGCAAGGAGAAATACCGTGTCAGCGTAGTTAAGCTTTGACAGAATAAGCGTGTCGCACAGTTTAATGCGTAGGTCAACATCAAGATAGTCCCTCACACGATAAAGGACCTTCAGTCTATAAAAACAATTGCGTACAATGTTAAGGATGTGGTTCTCAAAGTGCAGCATGCTATCCATTACAAGACCCAAGTTACGCGCTTCGGATACATATTCTAAACGATTGCCCTCCAAAGAAACTCGAGGGGTGGTTAGCACGTCGCTAAGTTGTGCCTCATGACCTAGGGGTAGTCAACATCAACATCAACGGCCCGTTACAGTCCACTGCTGGACTTAAGTAGAGGGTTTTGCCATAATTTCCACGCTTGGCAGGTGGGTTGGAGATCGCAGATTAAAAGGATACTGTATCAGAGAGCGCTGCTGCCCGTTCCCTGTTCAATGTGTAGTCCCTAAGTCGCCTCTTACGACACCCACGGGAAGAGTAGGGGTTGGTGAAATGTATTCTACTCTGCCGTCACCACACGGCTTAGGGCTAGGGGTAGTACTTTACTTTATTAATTCTACTAGAGGACTTGAATACTCTGAAGCTACGAAATGGCTAAAACTCTAATTAAACCGTGCCAAACGCAGCGTTACTGTGTGCTATAGAGTACCTTAGTATGTACGAATGGCCCATAAACGCGTGTCTATCCCACGGCACAGGGGAGTCTGGAGTCTGGGGGCCCTTCTTAATTGAAATATATAGGTACTTGGGTAGTGGCATAAGTTACCGACGGTATTCCAACGACAATTTGACAATCATTTTACCTTTACCCGACTGTAAGAATTTTGGTAATTCAACATTTTGAAAATTCAACATTATGGTCCGGAAGGGACTATAATCCTAGACAATAATTGTCTTTATTTATTTCAAAGTTCAATTACATTTAAGTTAGTATATACGAGAGACTTTTTAAATAAATGGTCACCCTTTTATTCTTAAAGATATGTGGTATAGAATGCCTTAAATTAGAAAAAAAAAAGTTTTTGGGGAGAGAAATTAAAACATTTTTTTTTTCATTTATTATCCATTTTTAATAACATTATATAGTTATATATACAACGTGTTACAAAAATACCAAATAAAATAATATTCTTCATCACAGGCATTTAATTAAAATTTTCCCATCTCTAGTGTCATTTGACACTTAAAATATAGACTATCGATTATCAGAACGGAAAAGTATTTGTACCCCATTTGTGCCTACATTTTTAAAAGAGATGTACTTGTATTAATTTATGTTAGAAAATATTTTATTTTTTGCCTTAATTGTCTTGTTTACGTATTTACAAACATAAATATTATTTTGAAATATTTAGTTCATTATTTCATTAATTTATTATTTCGTAACAATGATTTAACAAAGCTTTTTTTATTTATTTGTAGTTTTTTCATTTTGAAATTAATTGTTCTAATGTGAATGTTATGGTACAAGTAGTACGTAAACATTTTTAACCATAGCGGTAAAAATAGGCACATTGACCTAAAATTACATATCTGGTCCGAATATTCTTTGAAGCAGCTGATCACTAGAGATGGGAAAATTTTAATTAAATGCCTTTGATAAAAATATTCTTTTTTTTTTAGGAATTTTTTGTAACACGTTGTATATTATATCTGTTGGACTTACTTATTCTCTAAAATATTTTTTTTCAGTATATAGTGTTACATTATTCTTACATGTATATAATTTCTCAATGATGCATATAGGTATATTACTCAGTGTATAGGGGAGTATATATTCTCTAATTCTCTGTCCGTAAACATTTTTGTATTCAGGTAGAAATTGGTTAAAAATTGGTTTCTATCAAATAATCCTAAACATTATTTAATTCATATATTTTTTAATTCTTTTCACCGGCTTAAACGTTAGATTTAATTGTTTACGCAAGTAAACTTTTATTTCTAGTCCTCGAAAGAGTTATATTATTGTACAGTAGTAGCACAGATAATAACTAGCCATGCTTGGTTGTGTACTTTCCTAAAAGCTTTTGGTAGTTAGAAGTTATAACTGTCAAGAGACCATTTTGTTTTTGCCGTAATATTTTCACTTACATATTGCATTACTCCCATACATTATTAAATACTACAATCGTTATGAACCCTTGTCATCGCCCTGTTTAAGCCAGTAATCTACTACCGTAGCATGAACAGTTAAAGTGTAATTTGACACAGCCGGTTAGCACGCTGCGGCAAATTGAGTGTGACTTGGCGGTGCACTGCGGTGCGCCACGCTTTTGGACAAAGGCGTCTCGCTTGGGAACCCATGGATTACCACCTGCCTTGTCATCATCCATTACAAAGTCTGCCATTCAAGAAAGTAACACGACGTTAGCATAGATTATCTGTGTGCAATGTGCACCAGATGCATCATTGCGTTACTGTTCCAAAGAATAAAAGGAAATTCGTGTTAAAAATAGTTTGAAAAGCGACGGTATACAAAGATTTTGAAATGGACGTGTAATAGAATACGTAAAATATATTAGTAGAAGTTTACTGTTCGCACAAAAGATGCCCTTGAAATCATAAAATGGCATTAGAAAACTTGTGCGAGGTGACGTTTAAAAAGAAATAAGACCCATATTCAAAACACCTAGTCCTGTTTTCCTGCTTCATAAGCTGTTTAGGAATGAATCAGCTGAGCGAGGGGATGTTATCGAGCGAGCGCGCACATGCGCAGTAGCGGCAGCTGGACCAGCGACGTTACTCACAAAACAAACACAAGCCAGACAGTGACACTGACCCAAACAAAATCCCCTCTGGTCTACTTAAGACAGCGAAAGTCAAGGTCCGAGTGGAAATACTTACAGTACCAAAAAGAAACGAAACAGGCGATATTGTTGTGAATATTGTACTATGATAATGTAAAAATAAATATAAATTACGTGCAAAAGAAAGTGTATGTTGTGATAGCGGTGGGGTCGGTAAGCGTGACGACTGGTGTGACGGTGCATCTACCAGTATCATTACAATCGTCATTTGGATCTGCCATTTCGTCACACACCGCCGCATCATTCGACCAACCTCCACCGAACACCAACTAGATGTCGATGCCCTCGAAACATGTGAACGTCATGGTGTGTGGTAACGAAATGAGAGTACAAGCAATGTTGATTGGAATTGATGTGAAATTGACGATGACGAGTTGATGAATGCGATAAAATATGGCGAACTGAAAAAATCAGTGAGCAAAACAGGTGGCTAAACACTTAACAGTACCGAGAGCGTCCGGGTTGCAAACAGACTGTGACAAAATGAAATCTGCGTGATGATTTGATCCGTTTGGCATGAATGGGTAGGGTCGTCGCCACGAGATCTGATTTTTCCGGGCGAGGTGGTGCGGCGGTGCCGATAGCGCGCGCGCGGGCTTCAGTCGCCGCGTGCGTGCGCGCCGTGAAAGTCTCCCGCGCGGCATGCGGTCAGCAGCGGCTACGTCGGCCCCCGGGGGCTCCGCCCTCGCCCTGGGCGCGCGGCGGCAGAAGACCGACCTGCACGTGGCAGAACCTTCCGCCGTCCGCTCCTCCAGCCCCGCGCCCAGCCTCCGCAGCCAAAGAGCCAAACAATACAGGTGGATCGACATTACCAACTTTTGTGATTGCGTGTCAATTCTCCTTTTTTCTCTATGAATTTGTGTATTAACAGGTGGTTTTAACTTTCTTTGTGTTGAGTTCTACCTAAAAGTGTTGATTTCATGGAAAACAGGTGATATGATTGTGCTATCAGAGTTTTATCAATCAAGTACCTTGTGGACATATCCATCGATGATCTTTTGAGGGCTCAATGCGAGCTATGTCGCTGTTTGTTGTTTGTTAACTTCGCGGTTTATTGTTTCATTGAAAAGTATAATAATGATGTCAGGTTGTATTATATTCTACTTTATTTACTTACTCGTCATGTTTGGCTGCTCTAGTACAATATGAGCCATTACAGTAGTAATTGTTTCGTTTATAATTGGACCAAGCAGCGGTACAAGGCCAGAGAGGCAGCTGTGTAGGTATTACGATTTTCATAAATGAAACAAAAGGTTTGTCAAGGTTTTTATCAAAATTTTGTTTTATAAATACTAGTGTCTTAGTACTTACATGTCCGTTTGTTCCTATCATTGCGTACCTACTGGCAGCTTTCATAATAGAAACATGAAACAAATGATTCATTGCGGGAAGTATCGAACTACATAAGGTAGCTTTGTTTTTATTGCACAATGAAGTGACACGATCTCGAGTATCATAATTCTCGTGAACAAACACTGGGTCACTGGTGGTTTTAAACAACCAATTGCAGTTGCATATATGCCTTGCCACCGCGATATTCTGACGTGGCCAGCCCAATGCTTATTCTGCGTAAAATCGAATGGCATCTATTATCCATACTACCTTTCTTTTACGCTCCATCAGACAATTATTTCGTAACTCAGTTTTCCCTTTCTAATTACTTTGACTATTATAGTAAACCTTATTTTTAATTGTCAGTAAAGTCAATATCCGAGTAAATATAATATGGGGCGTTTATACTACAGTTTGCAAGCCCATATTGGGTTTTGTGGAGTTGGTTGTCTTGTCTACCTTACAACCCACGCTCTAATTTAGAATGAATTCCTTATTTAAAACATCCTGAAAAATATAAACCTCCCAGCACTAGTACCTACAGACATACATACAATTTTAAATAATAAATTATTACACTAACGTCACCTGCGAAAAATATTGATAGGTGTCGTAATTAAGAATACTTCGGGTGCCGTCAGGGCGGGTGCCCGATGTGGAATACGTCGCGATTATGATGATTTTCAAAGTTAAGTTAAAGGAAATTGTAGTGGGTGGACATTGGACATTGGTTAGGTAATAAAGGAACTATACAAAGTTCAGGGGTTAATTAGAGATAAACTTTTCACGAGAACTTGGCATGAGTTGGGTCGTTAATCTAGCTTCACTACTGGGACTCGAGAGCCAACTAGGTATAAATTCTTCGTTGGCTAATATAAATTGCAACATAACTTCGAAAGTTAAACAACTGCGGCAGGGCTTTATAAAACATGTGGGATAAAGAAAATGGTGTATTCGTAAGACTTTTCCAGAGAAACATTCTCTATTATATAATATTAATACAAAGAATACATAAAATAGCACTTTATAGTTTCAAATTAGATATGAAGGAAAATTTGCCCTTAAAAAGTACGAAAATTGTGGAATAATTATTTTTTCCATCAAAACTATCCATTCTTTTACCGTTTTACCATACTATTTCTTTCATCTTTAAAAAAACGAAAATCGTAATGTAGGTGTGAATGTAGGCTGTAGTTGTCCGGATTAAATGGGTCACCGTAGTTCTATTTTCGTGAACTAAATTAATTTGTAAGGTGAGTCACGCACAAGTCCGACATTAATGTTAATGGGCTAATGGACTCGCCAATACAATCCGTTTATAAATGTATTTATCAAGCGACACTAAAGTAACACTCTGCTATCAGGTAGCTCTATAGATAACCATCCACCAGGTACACACTTACAGATCACTCGTTGCAAATTACAGAATTAGGAAGTTAGATAACTGAAAGGATACATAAAGTAGCTAGTACAATTTTTGGTCGGTCGCTAAAATAGTACGTAACCACTTTATTGCACAATGAAAGTAAACGAAAAAAATATTATACCAGAATCGCTGATGTTGGAGAGAAAACCGCCAAACTCACGTGGGAATGGGCTGGGCATGTTAGTAGAATGGGTCCGGAACGGTGGGCTGGAGTCGTTATGCACTAGGTGCCGAGGACGGTAACCGACGTCGGGGCGGACCCAAAAAGAGATGGCGTGACGACTTGGATGCCTTTAGCGTAGACTGGCCAGAACATGCGCAGGACAGAGAGCGGTGGAAAAGATCGGGGGAGGCCTTTGCCCAGCAGTGGGATCGCGTAGGCTAGTAAAAAATAATAATAACAATAATAGTTTGGCCGCGGTCTTATCATTACCAATCCACGCTAAAATTTCTATCGAATCTGAAATCTTATTTCATAAGAAAACTGATTATTATGCAAGTCACACTTGTATTCTGCCTTATGTGCTTTATCCAAAGTTCTCTGTATACGTAAAACAACTTGTACTTGCTTCTGAATTAAGATATGAAGTTGATAAAGCACTGTGAGGACAAATGTCAAACTCATGAAGAAGTTCTGCAAGCTGAAGTGGCAGTGGGCTGGCCACGTCTGTCGCAGAACCGACGAGCGTTGGAGCAGACGGGTTCTCGAATGGAGACCACGTCTCGGGAAACGTAGTGTGGGACGCCCCCCTGCCAGGTGGACTGATGACCTGAGGAAGGTCGCTGGTGGTTGCTGGATGAGGAAAGCGGGTGATCTTGCGCTTTGGCGTGCCCTTGGGGAGGCAGCAGTCCAGCAGTGGACTGCAATAGGCTGATTGATTAATTGATTGAAGAAGTTCTTAAAGTTCAGGCTTCTAGCCAAACTGACTGTTGTTTCAGTGATTTCATGTCGCCAGAATGGTTACTAAATCTTCCAATTCACTTTGAAGTAGGCAATGATATTCTAGCGTTTCATAGAATCTGTAGACTTCAGACAAAATTTCACTTTTTGCATTGCTAGTTTAGGAATTCTGGCGATGCGCACGGTTTGTTTAATCTCATTTATCGTTCATCAATCACTCGCCAGGAAATTGTAGCCAGTTTGTTATTCGTTGCGTTTTTTTTTTAATACGAGTACGTTCGGTTACAAACATAAGTAGGTAAGCATCTCATCAGAAACTATTGGCCGTCTTCCCACCCGGTTCTCACCGACACGACACGGCTCAAAAGGGAGCATAAATTTATGGGAATGTATGAACCGTCTTCTCACTGCGCCGTTTTCTTACCAACAACAACTTGTCTTTGCCACGACAGCCAAAGGATCAAAGGATTTTTGATTCTTTTTTAATCTGTGGAATGATGTCGGTTGTTGTCGCTAAGAAAAGAATTGATTTTGCAGTATGAAGAAGTCCGATAACGTTAAATTTATTATTTGTTTTTCAAATAAAATGACATAGTGACATTCAATAGAACTTAAGCCCTATTTCCTCGATAAAATTTGTTTCAATTGCCGTTCACAACAAAAGCCTTTTAGACTCGACGTAAAACGAATCGACATAATGGCTGGTTTACACGTATTAAGTTGTCAAGTAGCAACTAAATTTTAAGTGTTTAGCCCAAGATGGAGGATCAACAGCGAATTCAAATCTGTAATAAATATAATAAATAAAATAATAAAGTTATAAAATATTTATTTTTATATAATTAATATTATATTATTATTTATTTTTTATATTATATTATTATTATTTTTAATGATTAATATTTAATATTAATAATATATTAATCATGAATGTTTTTATACCTGTATAATAATATATATTAAAATATATCCAAAAAATAAACATAAAACACTCGCACTTAACTTCGCACTTCGCATTTAACTTAAAATTAACTAAATCGCGCCTTTCCAAACGTGTCAAGTGATAGGCCACGCCCACCAACTTACCCGAAAAATAAAAAAAGTTCTAATCTACTTGTTTACAAATTTTAACTTGCAACTTACTACTAAATTCGCTGTTTACACGCATTAAGTTGCTTAAAATTAAGTTAAAATTTAGTTAACTACTAAACAACTTCATACTTGTAAACTAGCTATAAAGGGCACGATTTGATCAAGTGTCTTGTCAGTGAAGAAGCGGGAAGCTGAGTCTTGCAGGCAACTTTCTTTCTTTGGGATTAAACTTGGTTGAACATTGCTTTTCCAGTCAAGATTGCATTTAAATACAGATGGTTGTTCAATCTACAACTTTTTGTTCGAAATCTTTTGCAAAATATCAAAAATAAATTTTGACTTTTGAGATTGTTAGCTCAGGTTTTCGAGTCAACTTTTAAGAAAAAGAAATGCGTTTAAACGCTGTGAAATAAAATTTTCATGAGCAGAACTACAACGAGGTCTTGTTTGTTGCTTTTTGTTTCTTTATTGTTGTCAATAAACTAACACATTATATTTATATCCGCTCTTGTTCCACAGGGCGAGTTTACCAGTGCGCACTGCGCGGCTGCTGCAGCGGTCGCGCGCGCAGACGCCGTCGGACGCGGGCATCAGCGATGGCAGCGCGTCACCTGCGCCCGCGCCCGCCTGCCTGCTCCAGGACGTTGTCGACATCAAGACCCTGCTGCTGCAGCTCAAGCGGGTCTTGCAAGAGGTCGGTGACAGATGTAGATACAGGATATCCGCCATAGTTAAGGGGGCACAAATATCAAAGGAGTTTTTGACATCTCGTTGCTAGAGTTCATCAGCTCCTCATGTTTATTATCTTCGATGTCTGTGACGCCCTTCTTTGTACGGGCAGCAGTGTGACAGCGAGATGATATTGCTACTGCTACTGAACTCCTGGAGATCAGTGCTACAAGATAAATGTCAAAATATGTATTTTTCAGTCACTGTAAAAACTTACTATACTCGTACTGTGACATGTGTGTGGTAACAAATTGCAGAAACTTTAAAAAAACTGCGCAGAGTGTGTTTGATGTTTATTGCATGTCCAACTTAGATGGAATAGATAGTTTTTTGTTTGTTAACAATACTTTGTAAATAGAAACCCTCGTACTATATTATAACGTTGTAGCTTTTTAATTCTTTACGGCAGTTTCTTTTTTGCTTTTAGTATTTCTAAGGCTAGACTTATTTTTTAAATCCGCATCGGCAATATTACTACTTACTTTAGTAGATATAGCGATTCGGTCCGTTCATAAAAATACTTTTTATTTGCGATGATGGGAATCAATCCAGTTTCTTGCGTTATACATTTTCTATGTTTTCCAATCAATGTAATTTGTATTTTTTTTATGTCGTTCGAAATCGGAGCGGATCTATCTGCGAGCAGCACCTTGTATGTAAAACTAACTGGAAAGAAACGCATCACATAGATCTTGCTTCTTTCATTGAGGTTTTTATAATATTAGTTGATTTCTCCACTGGCCTACCTGTTCAGATAGCGTAGATATTTTTTTTATGTTTTGTAAATAAAACTATGTGTTTGTTTACGCATAACGAAAAGCATAAGCATTTAGAATATTAATTAGCTGAGCATGTAGATTTGCACAAGTTTTAAAGGAAGTCAATAATTTTTATTTGTAACTTCCCCCACATTAGTTGGTGTAAGCAGGTTAGCTGCGTGTGCGCCGGTCCTCTAATCATGTGGAACTGTATAATTATCGCGTCTCCCATGCGAAACTACGGTTAGGTTAGATGCAGCTAGGCGATTAGATCATCTACTCTTTCCATTCATTGAGAACAAAAAACGGATCAAAGATCGTTCCCGCGATAAAAAGTTCAAAGTTAGTTATCAAACTGAGTAAAGGTAATCAGTGCTACAAGATAAATAAGGGTTTCGTTTTTCTTTATAGCTTCGAAACCCTAAAAAGGCAGATACACTTTCGCGTAGTACGATTATATAACATTATTGCACAATAAACTAAGTGTCGGATCTTTTTTTTGTAAGTGCATAAAAACATAAAACAGGAAATATAAAGTTTCCTATCCTATACGAGTATCGATTCCTTGTTCTGTAGCGACAAAGCTCAACAACAATTTTGTATGCTCTCCAGTACTCTCCACTTCATGAACAATACAAAACATTATACATACGAGATAAGTTAGTATACAAGCAGGCATACCCACACTTATCTCAGTGGGAGAATTAGACTTTCTAGCTAAAATAATGAGAGGACGCGTTATTTTATAAACACTGAGATGCGCTAGATTATTTGCAGTCGCATCGCATCTGATGATAAGATTTATAATGACAGCGCATTTCATGTCAAATCATATTAAATTCAATTAATACTAGGTAAATAAATATAATTTTTTGTTTTTAGTACTGTATTAAATTATGTGATTGTTTTTTACTTATTTATGATGGAACACATTCCCCACTTTCCTATTTTTTCCTCTTCTGTCTTCTACCAGCTCAGAGTTTGTGCCTCCCATGATTGAATCCAATAATTTTTGTTTCGCTCAAGATGTTTTAATTTGACTTTTTTCCTTTGCTTGTATGTAGTGCTGTTTGTTTGTTTGTTTGTTATGTAAGTTGTATGTTTTGTTTGCATCGCATCGCCTTGTTTGCCGCACGCAGCCGGGGGAGGAGCTTCATTCGATGAGTGTGAGTAATGCAATGCCCTGTACAGTATATGCGCCCACGCACGTTCTAAATTTACCTGCATAAAACCCGCATATAATAATCTAGAATCACTGTTATAAAGGAAGTAGCTTTTGACCTAAGTAGTCCTTACAGTACCTATTACGTAATAGTACAGTAAAGTTTTATGACTTAAGGAGAATTTAGAATGTGCACTAATTACTATTTAAGTCACTGTAATGCTTATGCCATAGAACGGATGTCACATTTTTTTTAAATAGTCGTAATTCAGAATGATTGTTTAATAAGTACTCACCATTATTTTTAACAATTATGGTTCAGCTTACCCAACACAATTTACTATCTATCTGTACCTTTGCGACCCAATAGCTCTGATATCAAAATTTGAGAGGTCGTCGATTTTAAAACCTAGTTGACTTGATGAATTTTAAGTTATGCTTAGGTGTAGAATATAAAGATACACTCTGCCATAAAAGTTATGGACAGCGCTGTATTCAGACGCCTCCTTTCAACTTGATCAGATCAGAACTTTTTCATTTTCATATGTTATAGATATTGTTGTATCGGTTTCCAGAGCGAGACTCTCGACCCGTTGCTAGCGGCGTGCGCGGAAAGCCCCGCGCGCGGCAACGGGCGGCGCCCCCCCGCCTCGCCGCTGCACCCGGACGCCTGCGCAGAGATGCGCAGACAGATCGTCTATCTGCAGGTCAGCATCTAGTCTAGAACTTACAGAGAAAGACCTACAAACAAGTCATGCATGTATGCCTACAACACTAAACCAAGAGGCAAGAGGTGCGCCAGCAGATCGTCTATCTGCAGCTTAGCACAACCTGTCGAACAAACCTCAACCTTCTCATAAGCTGCAATCACTTGAAGAACATCCTGCAGGCAGATGTATCAAGCGTGGCAACAAGCAGCGCCTCTATATACGATATGTCAGCATGAACCATCTCGCCCCTGCACCTTAAAACGTAGTCTAGAACATTTTCTTGGCTCTAATTCACAGAGCTACAATGGTTCAGACAATACAGGGATATTCAGGAACTGAGCCTGCCTCATTGCTGATCATCAAACATCTATCCACCACTAATCCTAAGTGCTCCAGCTTCAATGCTCTAAACTAAAGAATGTTCAGCTTATATTTCCCCAACAATATACTGTCTGCAGATCAGCATAAAACGTCGGTACAGGACACATAAACAAAAACCATTGAAAACAAACGTAGCGTGGATTCCAACAAAATTGCATCACTCTTTACAGCATGTAGCACAACAAAACGTTATAAATACCTAAACAAGGACAGTCTGTCCTGTGCTTATTTATAAACAGAATTCATACCTATCGCAGACTGTTGTAGTCATAAAATTGTGTTTGAGAAACAATGAGGCAAATTATGTTCTAGTCGGTGGAATAATCGCTGTTCTTCTCTTCCTCTATCCATCTCATTCACTTGCTCAAGATAATTTAGTTTTTCAACATCCTTCTTCAAAGCTTCTATGTGATTGCAAAAAAGGAACAGCAAATCTGACATCATTCGAAAATTTGTTAGACCGTCTTATGTTTAAAAAGCACATTGTTGGTTACAATTATTATCGCAAAAGGATGTCCTGACCATAAGTTTAAGAATCGATATTACCGCTAGACTAACAATATAATACGACAATATTACACTTCTATCTTATAAACAACGCAATGGCTCTTAACTCCAGGGTCAACTGGAGGAGCGGGACCGGCTGGTGCGCGTTTTGCAGCAGCAGGTGGTGAAGCTGGAGACCCATGAGCGTCCCGCCTCACGCCAGGACGACACCTGCAACCGCGCCACGCAGACCGACCGGGTAGGCATAGATTTAGTGAAGATATTGCAGGTCAAGCTTTTACAAATATGTGATTACTAGAACCACAAGAAACCTAAGGCCCGTAAGGGCCATACCAGCAACCGTACTGACTGGGTATAGGCTTCAGTAAATGGACGTTCATAGAATGGACTTGAAAGGAAATTGACCTTCGGGTATTAGACGTTCTGGGAATTGGACCTTCTGAACCGACAAGACATTAAGGGAATTAGACTTAACGGTCCAGCCCGGCATAGCTTTGGATATTTTGGGTGGAGAAAGTTGCTGTGTATGTCATTAAAAACGCACAATATAAGCAACCTAATTCATGTGTATTATGTATGACGTCCCCCACTAGACATACATAATACACATGAAGACCATACGTGCATGTTAATGTCAAAAAACTTCCACCGCAGTTGTGCTAAGCGAATGGAATTTTTTGTTATATAGTTTTTTATTTCCCTTCTGTATCCATAGTCAGATCGCACTGGTCTGGCTCTTGCTTTGCCGGTGGACAAGTAGCTTTATTGGACGTATATCAAGTTTACTGGAGAGCATTCCGCTGCCCAATAAGACAACAGCTTCACCATGTAGCAGAGTACGACATAGCTATAATAATTTAGAATTGTCGACCCTAAACTTTGACGTCATTAATTTTGAACGCGTGTCCAACCCATTATGTAGGTACGAGTTGGTTGGAAACATCCGACGAGTAACTTGGTAGTAAAACTTCCTAAGTTGGTATTTAAATATATTAAGCAAATAATCAATCGAATAGATCTAAATATCGCAACTCCATGTGTAATCCCGATATTTCACGTTCCAGTTGCGGCCACCGATGAGCACCGCGCTAACGAGTTCTGAAAATTCCGGATTAGTGAGGTAACACCATTTCCTTTGCACTTTGTAAAAAAAACTCTACGAGCATTATTGTTGTTCACTATTGATATTTATCTACACTTCTAACTACTTATTTAGTATTTATTTATAATATTTTAACTTCTGTATGGTGCAACGATATTAGTGGGGTATGACGGCACCTTTTGAGTTCGCATACATTGATGACTTTTTTAGGATGCATAAGTAACACTTTCTACATATTTTTCAGCCTTTTTTTTGGCTGTTAATTTTGAACCATTTTCTCGCTTTGGATCTTTAGATTTAAAATATCAATGGAATCTTCACTTCCTAAAGGCCAAAGCAGTACGTTTTTTCCTCTGTCTCAGAAATTTTATTGTTAATTTTTTGCCTGTAATCAACATTAGGAAGTATACCATACCTATTTACTTAAATTATTTATTTTATAATACTTTATGTTACCTAATTAATTATTAAAGATATTATTTACATAGTTACATATATTTTGTTGTTTTAGGTTAATCATCGCTTCGATTCATACACTGAAATCATTATTACGAGACATACATTTATCGATCGCTGCTATTAACATACCTCCCATCATCCCTTCATACTACTTCTCAAAATGTAAAGAAAACTGCTCATTGGTATTAAAGAACACTGTCTCCAAAAGTCGGTCATTGGTAACAGATATGAAAAGCTCAAAATGGATAATTGTATTTAGAAATTATATGTGTCAGAAAATGACTTTCGCACCGACATCTATGTGCAGAGTTACTCTTACTTTGTCCCCATATTTCATGGGCATATTTATTTGAGTTTTTGGTATATTTTGCTTGTCTATCTCCTGAAGTGTAAAATTGGCTATACCTTCTTTTAAAAAAAATATTTGAACCCCTCATACCTAAGCTTTACTTTTCTCACCTTATCTATTTTGATAATTCCACGAATCACATTTAAAATTGCATTTACTTAAACTTTGGAACTTGAAATAACGTTGTCATCTTCACCACCATCCAATTCTTCAGAGTTTCATTTTATTCTTAATTCCTCACATGCTGCTTTAAAAATTTCTTGGATTGGCGATTGTATTTCGTGTCGGATGGCAGTTTCCATCTGGGCGGTCGCGTTCGTTCGTCGGATCAGGTAGCGTGGCTCGACTGCTTGTTGGCTGTGTGCCTCTTGTGTTCCGTTCATGTCTTGTGCTTGCTGCATCTCTTGTATCGGACCGACAATGAGGCCCTCCTCCTCGTCTCCGAAAGGGACATAGACGAATACTGCTATAAAACTTACAAGTGATTGCTGTGCATGGTGATTTTGAAAGTTTGTTGTAACGAGTATTTTATAAGGATTACTTACTATTATTTAAAAAATTAATACCTATTCTAAACCCTGATGTGCCTATTCGAACTCGTGCCTCTTTGGAGTATTTTATCCATCTATATTTCTGGCCTTAAAATTTGATTGTACATACGATATTATGAGAGTATTTGAAAGTCTTGCAAGAGCAATTTGGTAATAACTTTGAGCAAGTTTTGTCATGACTGCCATTACTCAAGTATTATTGAGGCACACATAAATTATTTATTATTGGCTTAAAGGAATATTTAACTAGCTTCCACTAGATATCTAAGAATACTCGTAGTTTGATTGTTTTGTAAGTAGCGTGCGTGTTGTGGTCGTTGTATTGTTTTTTCGGGGACTTGAACTAATTTCTAATGCAACTTTGATTATGAAACTTGTTTCTGTGTTACACGCTGCCACATCAGAATGTAAAGGTGAGGTCTTTACGCCATCATCAACACTAACCATCTCATTATATTTACTTGTAATATATTTAAATTGTACACTAAAACCCACCTATATCTTCTAGACATTCCTACAAAATAATTTACATTAAAAACTTCTCTAAATGTCAAAGGTTCGTAATGTAATATACTACTGGTAATACTATCTCTAATTCAAAAGTATAAGTTAAAAAAGAAATTGAGAAAAGAATTTCTAATCAAATTAACAATATTAAGCTTTTAGCGTTTAAGTCTGCCCACTTGACAGTCAATTCTTACTCAATATTCCATCTATCCAATAGAACATTTTGGAACTAGGATGTCCTATCCAGTGAATTAATCAAAACATGTCTTGTCCCACAGTTGGAATGAACAAGCTAGCGGGAGGAAGCTGCCGTTGTACAGTGAAGCACAAAAGACTAGACGACCCTTAAACGGGACCGTGACTAAAATATGCCAGTGTGGGGGGAGGAGGGTTAACGGGGTGACAGGGATTAACGGGTTGACAGGGGTAAGTTTAACCCAAGTGAACGCAGAGGACGATAGACGAGAGCCATTGCTAAGGACCAGCAGTCGTGTCGGTTCCAAATACCTCCAAGCCGTCCAGCACGACACGAGTCGACGGTACACCAAACGAGATTCCTCAGTTGGAGAAAAAACTGAGCGCAAAATGCTCTACTCAGCCAGATCGCGCTCCATAGAGAATTTCCAGAACCAAGCTTATACCATTACTGAGCCACTCCTCGCCAAGAACCCTGTCATAGAAGAAAACCATGTAAAACATCACACGTCATACGGAGACCTTTACAACGGGCGAATCAGCAGTAAGGAAAGCGTGCATAGACACAGTCCTAGTTTGAACGGACAATCCACGGACACAGATTACAGTTCCGACGGGGGTTACAAGTCTTTACCATCTTCCATCAACTGCAATGGGACGTCTCCTAAGAAGGTCAGTGGGATTCCCCGACGGTCTATTGAACAGAAATTTGTTTCTACTAAACACGTAAAAGCGAGTGCCGTTTGAGGGTTTAGTTGAACTTTGTAGTGAATGTGATATGACAAGATCGGCTATTGTAGATCTAATTGTACGAACGTCAGGAGATAGGCTTGATCATTGAAAAAACTGAGTGATTGCAAAGGCGACGCTTCCGTTTACTTTTAACTCGGCTCAATGGTAAACCTTCTTCGATTATCCATCTTTATTTTTGGAAAATATTGTATACAAAATTGTGTAGTTTGAAATTGAAAATCCGTTTTGATATTTTCCATCATTTTTATGTAAGGTTTACCATCGAATGTCACCTCGTTCCTATAAACTACGTTCCACAAATATTCCCATGAAGACATAGATATGTACTTAGTTGAGTTATAAAATCTTTTCTCCGACACGCTCGAAAATGTGATCATTACTGTAAAAAAACAGTACGCGAAGTGACTCATTTTTGGACGAAACATTGCCCCATACAAAACAGCGGCCGGCAATGTGTCCTCAAACGGCCTAGGCCGGCAAACTAACTTTCGTTCAGACAATGTTTTTGAGTCTTTTATAGCATACTCTTCATAAGTTTTAATGTTCTAAATTCAAATTTTATATGAATCGTACACGAGTTGAGTTGAGTTGGCTGTATGCTCTGTATGACACTAAAAAAAAAGAAAAGTGCATAATATGGCGGTTTGTTTCTAATTTTCACCGCTTTTATTTTTATCGTACTATGTATTTATTTTGTTACTTATTTTTCATGATGGAGTTAACTAATCATTGAATTGGGGAAATATTATAACAATGAATGGTTCAAGAAATCAAATTAGAAAATGATAAAGATTAGAACTTATAAGTTTAGTGCGATACAAGTAGACATCTAAATTCAAGGTACCACAATATTTTTAGTATTTTGTAATTTCCTCGCATATTTCAGAGAAAAGCACTATACAAGCCTCGGCCGCAATTACTCTTGCTGGACTCGTACACAAAAGTCCTCGCCTGCGCCTCGGACTTTAGACGTGCCCTCGTCCAGCAATAACAAATTTTGCGGCCGCGGCAGTAATGTACCTACTATTATTAGATACTAATTTGCAATTTCTACACGATATTTTTTTGTATTCTTTGTGTTTAGTTGATCTGAAAAAAACATACTACTCAATTAGAAAAATATTATGCACATGACAGCTAAAGTTTGGATTGGCTACATACATAATAAAGAGAAAACCAATTTTTACAAATATTACTTGGTACAAACAGGCTTGTAAAATAAGTTTTTTTTTTATATTTTGGGTTCTGGTTACCGACTCTTCTCTGGTTAAGCATGATCACATGAAAAGAAACCCTTAGTGAATTTCAGTTTCATCATGGTATTTTGTGGAAGGTAGTTTGGATCATCAGTGAGGCTAGCAATGCTGCTTGTACGCATTTATCCTTGCCACTCCCCGCGAGGCTAATGTAAAGCTACATTTAGTAGTTCGATGCCAAATTATAATCGGTGTATCCTAAAATTTGTGTAATCTATAACATTATAGGCAGTTTGACATAACTGCAACTGCAAAACTTTATTTTTTTAGGGTCAGCGTACACCAGCAGGTCAGAGCATTTTCTGAGAGTACTGAAAGATGTATCTTATTACAATTCCATAGGGTCAGCGCACCCTGAATTGAAAAATGCTCGCGCATGGTCGAGCAGTATTTGGACGTGTATTTAATTTTGCAATATATGGAATTGTAATAAGATACATTTTTCAGTACTCTCAGAAAATGCTCTGCTCTTGGTGTGCGCTGACGCTTAGTCGGCGTCTTGTTAAGTAGTTCTATTTTTTTTATTTTTTTGCGAAATTTTGATAGGACCTGGTTTTTAGGTTCCAAGTTTCAAAGACATAATTTTTATTTATGTATTACAATTGACTCGAAATATTGTTTTTCAATAAATTTTATTGCTTATGCATTTTGGTTTTGTTTACTTTAAATTGACCTCGATTACCGGTAGTAGTGGATTATTATCAAACGCGAACTAATTTTGTAGATTTAATTCACAACTTTGTATACAGGCGATAAAATGTTATCTTAGATTTTCTATGGTAGACAAACTAGTATGTAGATAAAGTTGTAATATGTGATAAGAGTGGCTGTAAGGAATCGTACTATTTAACTTTTAATTTATATTAAGTGATGATTGGTATCTGGATTGGATTGTATTGAGTGTTTCACGCACTATAACAAAACTAAGTGGTTTTTTTCGTAAATATGTTTACTTCTACGAAAGTGACAAGTCCCTCAAATTAACCATCTTTCTCCGCTACTTAATCATCACTTAGTATAGATCTTGTTGTTAATCGATCATCATTAGTAATTCAACTATTTACTATGATATGTATGTAATTACTTATATAATTAATTACTCGATTATTGCAGTCCTTTCTCGTCTATGTTATCATAATAATTAATTGTTTGCTATGTAAAGTTATTTAAAAATTCCGAATTAGGTATCAAAATAGGTACAAATTCACTAGCTTGAAGCCATACATTGTATTTTAATCACAAGTCATTTGTAAAAGCATTTGTCGGTCGATATTTAATAATAAATTAGAATACTTAGCCCTTGAGCATAGTTAAAGTTTATCTTCCGAAAACCTAATATCTAAGTACCTATCCAGTTGATACCTAGAATATAATTGTATGAAAAATCATATATAAATTCAGTGTACTTATGGCTACTTCATAGTTTCATTATATTGCGCTTTCCTACGTTAGTTATGTAAGTGTAAGCCCATAGCTTTAGAAAATTATATTTAATTTAAAAATTGAAGTTGTTTCAATATATAATTTTAATTTTGAATTGTTTTTTTTTTCATTCATGGCAGATAACAATTTATTACTAAGAACAAGGTATTAGATATTAATAACTCAATTGTTTACTCTTCATCGTATAATGGAGAACACCGATAGTTTCTTATTTCACATTAAAACATGCATTATATTAAAGTTTATATCATGTACATTACATTACTTTTAAATTCACTTCAATGCATGCAATATTACCAAAGTATGACCGCGAGAAGTTCCGAGCGTGTCTGGTGACGTCATATGCAGACGGTTGCGGGCGGTGTAATAGGTACGTTGCGTGCATATGACGTCAATATGACGTCACCACAGCTACAAATCGCCTCGTGCGGAAGTGTGCACTTTGATCGTTAATAACTCAGTCATTTTTAAAGATATAAAAAATAAAAACAGTATTTTTTGTATTTTTTTATAGAACATTTTGGTATTTTCAGCTAAAATCGTTGGTCAGACCCATTTCCTACAGGCAAAGAAATATTACTTACTAAAACAATAACAAATGCCAAGTTTGGAACTATGTCGAGGACTACTGATCACAAAGATAGCATAGAATGACACAAAACGTAAAGAAAGCACGAAAACAGATGAACCCGATAAGTGGTCTAAACAGAGAGCAACACCGTGTTGCTCTGTTGCTCTCTGGGTCTAAACGAACAAAATAACCAACTATACTTGGGTTACTATAGTATGAGCTCTGACAGATTAAAATTTTAAAAACTTATTTCGTTTATTTCTTTATTTATTAAGTAAAATTACATACCGTTTAATGATAAAATAACAGGTGAAGTTACTTTTTTTATATTTTAGCTATTATGGTTTTTAAACTGAATATTATTAAAAAAAGTTGTTAACGTCGTATGAAAATTTTTGAAGCTGTCAGAACCCATCCTATAATAACCCAACTATAGTGGCTCCGTGAGCTGTAGACCTCGCGAGTACTTTTTTTTTAAATGGCTGAAAAAGTCTCGATAGCGCGTTTTAGAAAATCCGTTCCACTGTACAGCGCCATCTGTTGATATTTACTTAGACTAAAAGATGCTTTGTTACAATATTTCATTTAGGAATTTAATTTTGTATTTTTTTTTTATTGATCAAGAAATATGACCTGTAGAGGAAAACAGCCTCAGCCGTAGACCTTGTAAGCTGGCAACCCCCATAACTCCGTCATTTTTTTAAATTTCCAAAAACTGACTCGACAAAAAAATTTGATTAATTTATTGAACCTGCTCACAAAATTTCGCGAGAATCAGTTGAGAAACGCGACCTGCAGAGTGGAACAAACAGATACACAAACAGACATACAACAGCAATTTTGGCCAAGCTGAAGCAGAGACGCTTCGCTCGCTCGGTCAATTAAAAAACAAACTGAGGCAACAAGAGGGGGTCGTCGTGGTCGCGTTACAATGTAGGCGGTCAGTGCTGGACCTTGAACGAACCCGTCGATAAGCACCTATCACGACGCGGGCACATTCGGGCTGAGTCGCGCCGGGTGCGCAAGCGCCGGCTCCCAGCGGTCACTCCACGGCATTATTACTAGTACTTATTCTGTGATAGATAATACTAGTGGTCGATGTCGATCACTCGCTCGCTCACTGCCCGCTCGCAGACCCGCGACTCCTGCTTCGCCGGTCTTTCTGCGCTGACAAGGATTGTGTTTTTGTGCCTTCATGCTGGGTAGTCACGGAATAAATAGGTGGGTAGTTGAATGTTTTGTTTATATTATTGGTATTGGTAGTATCAATGTTTTTTTTATTTATTTTACTTGTAACATAAGTAGTGTATATTGAGGAAGTACTCGTATTATGAGGAAGAAAGGAAACTTGCAAGTTTCTATACAAACTTAAATTTTAGGTAAAACTTATAGAGAAACCAGAAGAAAAGAGCTATTATTTAAGAACAATCGAAAGTAGTAGAAATACAAGCTAGGTAACCAACTTTCAATAGAAGAAATTAGTGGTAAAGAAAACAAAAAACAAAATTCTTTTCTCGTGATTACAAAATTATAAAGAAACGGATTAATTGTCTCAGTTAAAAATAAATACCGGATTAGTTACCTCGTTACCTGTTTCGTTAATAGCATTTTAACAAGATTTAGTAAATATATCGATAGTGATGGGCGAAAAAGGTCCAAAGGCCTTTATATATTCAAACCCTAACTCAGCTAGCGACAACGCTAGATCGAAATATTGTTTCATTCAGCTGATTGCAGTTCAAGTCGCAGTCATATCTATGTAGATTTTTTTATAATATAGGTTTATATCACGGACCAAGTGTGGTTTATATAAAGAAAAGGCTGGCATCAACAGAACTGGGTGATCCACCTATGCGATATGGCTACAAATTTGGAGAACTTTTTCTTACGAAAAGCTATCGCAAAAAGCACCAGCTACCTAGTGAACCTTCGCTTCCACCTCAGGCTGCCTGAAAGGTTCCCTTCTTGGCCACTGTCTCTCACATTTGGGAGACGACATCTGAGCCATCCGGTTGAGGGCGCGACGCAACACGAGCGATACGAGGAGTTATGCAGCGTCATATCGCATGCGACTCGGGTCACGGCAGATGAACCCGCTAACGTCCGCCTTCCAGATAACAGTGGTTAGGAGAAACCACTGACAAAATAAATATATGTAATTTAGTACATAGAGTATTTGAACATTGACATAACATCGGACTACTTTTATTTTATTTTATAAATCAAAACTTCTTAGTTTCGGCTATCGAACACTAAAATAATTTTTGCTCTATCTTTAAAATTGACCGAGTTATAAAGGTTTGAAATTCAAGATTAGACAGAGAGGCACATACCCACTTGTGACGTCATTTGTTAGTAACGCTATATAATCTCCATACAAAAATCGTTTGTGAAAGAGACAGACATATTGAAACTTTAAAAAATCACTGTAAATTCGTTTTTCAACCGATTCCGTTTTTTTCTTCGCTAATCGTCTGCTACTAATCTATATTTTAAAAATAATTAATAAAATATGGTAAATTTAGGAAGGAAATTTCGCCGTGTGGTGACGGCAGAGTAGAATACATTTGTCACCAACCCCTACTCTTCCCGTGGGTGTCGTAAGAGGCGACTTAGGGACTACACATTGAACAGGGAACGGGCAGCAGCGCTCTCTGATACAGTAACCTTTTAATCTAGGATCTCCAACCCGCCTGCCAAGCGTGGAGATTATGGCAAAACCCTCCACTTGAGTGGAGGAGGCTTATAGTCCAGCAGTGGACTGTAACGGGCCGTTGATGAAATTTAGGAACAGTCCGATCCCCTTTTTTGGACATGCGTGTTCGACCGTCTTGGGCCTCACCTCGCTTGCCTAAGACTAGAAAGAAACTTCATTAAAATGAGATTCAGAATCATTGACTGAACTCAATCGAGCGAATCTGGCATCAAGACAAACCTACAATGGTTTAATGATGCTTTTATTTAAGTTGTATATACTTCTTGTATCATAAAAAATATAAAAAAAAAATAAAAAAAATATGGAAACCATTTCACTTACGCCCAGTATGGAGGACTGTTAGCCCAGCATACTAGTATCTAGATCATAAGAAAGAACTCTTAATTCGTGTCATTTAACGGCCGTTGCACTTTGACTTGTATGAGTACGAGTGCACGTACAAAACACGCTTGCTTACTCTAACTAATCATCACTTGATCTCCGTACTTACGGACTACTACGACCTACGTTGAATATAATGTTTTGTACGTACGTGTGTACATGCAATCACACTTGCACTAGTCAAAGTGCAAATCGGGCCTAAAGGGGGGAACATTGATGGGACGGGTGGAAGTTGCTTCTTACACTTCAAATCAACGGGCAGTTACAGTCCACTGCTGGACTATGAGCCTCCTCCACTTTTGCCATAATCTCCACGCTTGGAGATCGCAGATTAAAAGGTTACTGTATCAGAGAGCGCTGCTGCCCATTCCCTGTTCAATGTGTAGTCCCTAAGTCGCCTCTTACGACACCCACGGGAAGAGTAGGGGTTGGTGACAAATGTATTCTACTCTGCCGTCACCACACGGCTTCTTACACTTACTGAATTGAATATACTACAGGAATAGAACAAAAAGTTCCTTAAATTATTGATTTACAATATTCTGCTTTCTAGATAAAACGCGTATATTAAAAGGTCTTAAACCATTATGTATGGGGCATTTACATCTATCTTGAAAAGTAAAAGTCTACATGATATTCACATACAAAAGACTTACAAAAGGCTTGAAGTTCATAAATCAAAAAAGATGTGTTTACCATATTTAGCCAACAATAAAAATGCACCAGTATCATCTCGAGATTTTATGAATGGTTTACCTTTCACCGCGCGCAGAAGAGTGGACAGGGAAAGTGAGTGAAGCCAGTCTGGCCAGTAAACGTGGCTGTAGCAGTCAACAACAGACGACCAAAAGTCAACAAACAAAGTCAGTGTTTAACCTGGAAATTTGCTATTTCTGTGAATAATTAAGAACTTAAATGTGTTCAGCAGACACGGTACATGATTTATATTGTTCTATTTACATTGTGTAACAGACGATCAGGATTTAAGGAACTTGGCTAATTTTACCGTGACAGGACATCTTTGCACTGGGATGTCGGGTTTGATATACGCGGCCAAGGATATAGTGGGAGAACATGAAGTACGCATGTAACAAACATGTACTAGTGAGTTTTATGTACTACGTTAAATGTTTTTCTATTCTATTCTAATGTGACATGTATTTCTTAATATTATTGATGAAGATGTAACCTACTTAGATAGATCCTTACAATCCTTACTAATATTATAAACGTGAAAGTTTGTTTGTATGGATGTATGGATGTTTGTTACTCTTTCACGCAAAATCTACTAAACGGATTGGAATGAAATTTCGAATAGAGATAGTTTGTACCCTGGACTAACACATAGGACACTTTTAACGGGAAAAAAATCTTATTCCCACGGGAAAATCTTACACAACGCGAGCGTAGCCGCGGGCGGACCGCTAGTAAACATTTTTTTTTAATGAAAATAGATTTATTTACATAACCATTTGCACAGACAAAGTCACCGCACTAGGGTAGCACCGTATCGCGGGAAATCTTACTTTGGTATATATAATAATTACTTATACATTAATTACAATATCCTGTTATTAAGAGCTGTTAGTCAGCCGTTTGTGTAGTTTATAATGTTTTGTCCTGTTTTCACGATTTTCAAGCGCTTTAAGAGTCTGTGCCGCGTGATACTACCACTTCTTAACCACTAGCATGCAGTACAGTGCGTCCAAAAAGAGTAGAAATTAAAAAGTGACAATACTGTATTGCCACTTTTTAATTTCTAAGACGTACTGTAGGATGCAGTAGGGCAGTAAACTTCAGTATGTGGTCTGAAGCTCCGCTAAACCAGTAAGGGATACGGGCATGACTAATGTATGTAAGTAGATACTTCGTGAATCAAAAGTCCGGTACAGTTTATAGATTAAACGTTGTTATGTCTCGATATTTGGTTTGATAAACAACTGTTTCGTCACCGCTCCGAATGCAACAGATAAACGCAGACTAAAGTTCACCTCTGCATGTTTATAAATATAATTAAAATGCAAATTGCAGTAATTATAGGTGAATAATTACAACATTTATAATTATCAGACTTATTATTTTTAATGCTGATTGTGGCGAAAGATGTTAATCTTTTTCTCGAATTTTATTATTAATACTAGCGGTCCGCCCGTGGCTACGCTGGCGCTATGTTAGATTTTCCCGTGGGAATAAGACTTTTCCCGGTAAAAAGTATCCTATGTGTTAATCCTGGATACAAACTATCTTTATTCCAAATTTCATCTTAATCCGTCCAGGCATGAAAGCGGAACAAACATCCAAACATCTAGACATCCAAATATATTTTCACATTTATACTCGTAATATTAGTGTAATTATTTGATAATCCGAGCAATTTGGACAATAATTAACCACGAAATATCGTATTCCATCAGGACAGCAATAGTTAGATGTAAAACGAAACATCAGCGAAAATTATATTGACTAAACAAAATTGCGCTCAGGTAATAAAAACTAAATCGTTTTTAATAGAGCGCATCGACGCAGGAGTTAGGCAAACGCGGTACTTAGCTTATAATTTCATAACAATGTGAAGTTGCATGACATTAAGTAATAATTACAAATCTGACTTCGAGAATTATATTACTCTGACAGAAAATACATGTATGCAGGATAAAACATATAATTATCCAGAAATGTAATACTGTAACCGTTTTAAAAAAATATTTAAAAGGACAGTCCGCAATACTTTTGTACAACACAGATTTTCATTTTTATTATTGTATTATTTATTGTACACAAACAAATACATAGAAAAACGACACAACAGGCACTGCTTATTTCTAAAGAAATGTCTTACAGCAGACCTTGACGTCACAATGAAAAAACAAATGACAGTCTCGCAAATTAAAAAGTAACATGTTCCCAAAGATTTTTCTATCGTGAAACTAATTATTTCAGTATTGTTACTTAGGCAAATAAAGTCACATTTGCATTCGATGTAGGTAAAATAAATAATAGTAATCACCACTAGATAAATAATAGTGATATAACACGGTAATAATTTCTCGCGTGATGTTACGGCTCGTCGCCCAGCCCAGTACATGTGGTCAGTGTCAGTAGATACTATACCTACTTGCTTCGTAATAATAATAATAATAATTTCTTTATTAAATTTTACAGTAATTTTGTCATTCTTATGAACTATTATTTAATATTGGTGAGTTGACCTATTTAATTGATCTGCTAGTGTCTTAAAAGCTAAGACACCAGAACTAACAAAATTAGGCGCAGAAGCAATAATAAGGCGTACATTGACACGTCAAGTATTACTTATAATACTTGTCGACTAGATCCAGACCAGCAGGTTTGACTTAGGCATTACAGTTAGGTATACCGGATGGTATGTTTTTTAAACGTATTTGAACTGCACTTGTGCAGCATAGACTGCATTTTTATTGCTCTAAACGGTTGCATCTTAACCTTATTTTATTTCGTCAAAACTTCGCAAATACTGTGGGATTTGTTTAAGGTTCCATTCCGATGTTATTCGTTGTAGGTAATTGAATTCTAAAAACGTCTTTCCCATCTCATTTTTACTGTCGTTTTCTGCTTTTCTGATTGATAATGAAAAGATAAGGTAATGGATAGATTTGTAAAGTGACCAAGCCCAAGTCACACAGAGCGGGAGCGGCGCGGTCCGGGGCCGGGACAAGCGGGACGGCGCTATGCCGCGCCATAGCACCGTCCCGCTTTCCCGGCCCCGGACCGCCCCCGGCACGGCTCTGTGTGACTTGGGATTTAAATTCTCTTGTCGTCAGTGCTTTCAAGCTTTTTATTGAGTTATTATGACATAATGTAAAGTGATGAGAAAACCATAAAAAATAAGCACAAGTCAGCTTTCTACGGCAATGTTCATGGGATGTGGAAGTAGATGAAAGCTCTAAAGCCATCTGAATTGCATTACATAGCTATTATCAATTTGCTTGCATGTCTGCAGATCTCTCATCTAATGACACGCGCATAACCGCAAAGTCGCACGCGCAGAAATGGGGACGTTGCGTACGAAAGGCGTGCGCGCGCGCGTGGCCGAGGAGATCTACACTTACTGCGCGTTCTGCATCGCCATGTCGACGCTGCCCGCTTTAGCTATCTCCTATGTCGGTGAGTTGGAAACATTTTTTTTGTTTACAGTTAGTAGTCATCAACAGCTCAGTACTCAACAGGAAACTATTGAAGGAATATAGTAATAACAAACAAATGCTTTGCCTAGCACATATCGGATACCAACGCAGAATAATCACATCACACTAATATTATACACGTAAAAATATATTTGGATATTTGCATATTTAGATGTTTGGATGTTTATTCCGCCTTCACGCTTAAAGTACTCAACGGATTTGGATGAAATTTGGAGTAATTTGGAGTGGAGATAGTTAGTAACCTGGATTAACACGAGGGATACTTTTTACGGGAAAAAGTCTGATTCCCACGGGAAAATCTGTTCCTCTTTAAATAAAGGCACATCTGTATTGAAATAAAAAAAAATAAGAAAGTTGTATCGTCTACCAAAAATAATACAGCTGCTTAACTTTGATAATCAGACCGTAAATAAAAAAATACAAGCACATTTGCACATAATTTAGTAATCACAAAAACACATCTTTATCCGTAATGGAATTCGATTAACAAAAAAATAATGACATCAATATTTATAATATTTCCAGTAACACGAATCAGCAAGCATCTGTGGTTGAAGCTTCTCTCCAGCAGATATCCTGGACTCGAGTTCATCCGTACAGACACTGTGCGGTCCCTACTGGACACGGCCAGGAATCAGGGCATCATCAACGTGCTTCTGTCCGTCAAAGGTCAGTCAGAACTGGCAGGAAGCTTCTCTACCGTAGATATCCCTGGTTTATCAGATACTGTTCGATTTCGCCAGGTATAACAAGTAAATCAATGTACTGTTTTTTCTCAAAGGTCAATAAATAATGGCCGGTAACTTCGTACATACACCCTAAACTAAAGTCAATGAAAAGACAATGTCCACCATTTGCCGGCCTCGATCAAACATGGTGACTAAGATGCATGCGCATGTATGCCAAAATTCTAGGCAAAGTTTCAACATTTTGAAGTCATTAAATGTAATAATTAAACAAATATTACTATAAAAAAATTTTGGAATGAAAACGAAAAATACAAATGTTATCAACCTGACAGAAAGACAATGCCTGTAGGGTCAACAGCGTTCAAGTACCTAATAACATTGTTACAATACTCATTAGGTAAGTAGGTACTCCAAATATAACGATGAACGAACACATCGCAAAAAAGAAAAGGCAATTTTGTAAAGATCACTTGATGATACGATGACCTTTCAGACCTTAGAAGGTTGACGTTATATTTTTTGGGAAAACCCAGCCTGAACAATAAACATTGACATTTATGGTGTAATAAACAAAAATAAGCATTGGACAATGATGTCAGAGCATCGCGTTTATTTAGGGTTCTGTAACAACAAAAAACAAATCCTTAAGAACCGTATTGGAATCGTTTGGTGTTCGATTGGGAATATTTTTTTAAGGTCTATGTAGGCACTGATATTTAAATTTGTATATTTTGAGGGACAATCGCTTCAACTGATCTCTATATGCGTCTAACTTACAATAAAGAAAGAAGAAGAAAGAAAGAAGAAATTTATTCGCAGTACACAAAAACAATACAGAAGTAACAGATGAAGGAAGCGAAGTGGGTACATAAAAAAACAAAACAATAACAACAAAAAAGGGACAGATAAAAAAGTCTATTACGTCTATCACTTATAATATTTTTGAAGATAATGTATTTTCCAGGAGTTCTGGACCCTGACCAAATCAAGGAGAAGCTGACTCAACACGTGATCGAGCGGCACGATAAGAACGGGGACCTGATGTTCCCCCGACTGCGTCATCAGCTCGTGTCCTGTTGGGGGAACTACGCGTGGGACGCCAGCACGGTCTTCCACCCTGAGAACCACATGGTCGTTGCCAGCGGGGTGCATAGGGGACGACCTGTCACTGACAACAATATTCAGGTGAGCCTTGGCTATTTAAATCGAGTCTATTATTGTCATCATTTACTGGTGGTGAGATTAAATAGTCAGATGGCCCTGAAGAAAATTCACAACCTTAATTGTGATCAACTCTACTAAATCTGTTGTCAGAGATATCGAACTTGGTGTTGGCTATACTATTGATAAATAAAAAAGAACTCGTGTACTTTATCGAGGATTTAAATTAAATCAATCCATGATCTAGTTACGGTTATGGCCTTAGTTGATGCTGCAGAATTATTATTTTCCACTGAATGAGAAACGTAATTTTTTGTACTAATTTCAGGGTTACGTCAGCGAAATAGTCTCCAAATACTTCCCGAGCGACCAGCCACCGTGGCAGTACATCATCATCCCCATCGTTTCAATCGAACCGAAATATTACGTATTAGTTAGAGTCCACCACTTATTGCTCACAGGGAAAAAGTCCCTCAACATTGGAGACTTGCTAATGCTAGACCAGCTTTCGACAGAAACAAGTACTCCTGTAGCATATACGCAAAGCCAGCAAAGTCCTTTGGCTAAACTCTTCCCTACACCTTCGGCGATCCCAGAACTGTGGGGAAAGATTAACGAGAACCTGTCAAACGCGTGGAATGAGTTTATTTCTGAGTATGATCCGGTGGAGAGCCCTAGAGCGCTGAAGACATTGCCTGGAGCGTTTCATGTTGCTGGATTAGTGTTGATCTCTGGCGCTAGTGCGTTGAGGGAGCTGACCAAGAAAAGGCCCAATGGATCAGCATCTGATGCACCGGTAACAGCTACTGTCCTTCTAGCTGCTATCCAGAAGGAATGTAAAAGAAGGAATCTGACAATACCTAAGGTAAAGACACGTTTAAAAATGTAAGAATTTCTTATTTTAAAGGCTAAGATGAAAATAAATGAATAGAAAATCTGGTAGACATAGATTACGAAAAGTCGTTGGTATACGGGAAGCGAGCAGCTGTGGTGTTTTTTTTAGAACCTTCAGTCAAGCAGTGAGTGGACAAATTTGACTAATATAGTGGCGACAAACTTATCCTCAAAGGAAGATTTAAAACCCGCGTAGACAAAATCGCAAACACTGTATTTGTCTAGTAAAATAAAAAATAATTTCAGATCCTCATATCACCATTAGTGACAGCAGACCCTCGAAAATGGCCAAAAAGAACATTCAGTGCAGTTGTGACGACGACAAAAACGATGTTCCGGCTCCCGATTCAGATGCTCAATGAGTTACAAGCTCTAAAGGAGCTGAAGAATACAGGGCAAGTGTCGCGTCCCAACACGCTGACGTGGAAGTATGGGGAGTTAGCCCAGCTGTGGGCGCGAGCGACGCTGGAAGCGTGGCACGGACTGGTGGAGGCGTACAGAGCACCAGCTAAGCTGTGGGCTGATACCGTGGGAGCAGACGATGGACACAGACATCTCTTGCAGACTACTAACTTGTGTGGAAGAAAGGTGAAAATTTAAGTTCTGTTTGGCTAATCAAGCTTTTGTGACGATTTAATTTAGAAAACTACCATAATAGGGAATCGGACTACTTTTATTTTATTTTATAAATCTAAACTTCTTAGTTTCTGCTATCGAACACTGAAAGAAATTTTGCTCTATCTTTAAAATTGACCGAGTTTGAAATTCAAGATTAGACAGAGAGGCACATACCCACTTGTGACGTCATTTGTTAGTAACGCCATATAATCTCCATACAAAAAATCGTTTTTGAAAGAGACAGACATATTGAAACTTTAAAAAGTAACTGTAAATTCGTTTTTTAACCGATTCTGTTTTTTTCTTCGCGAAATTCATAAAATATGGTGAACAGTCCGATCCCCTATTTTCACACTAATACAAGCAAGAGTACAAAATCAGGAAACAGATCGCCAGTCAAAACTTTGCTCAAAAATCACCCACCCAACCGTCACCTGTTTGCTCACCCGTTGGCATATCTAAGAACGAGATGATGACGAGCATTTTGTTTTCCAGGTAGTGTCATGGTCCCGCCCAGTGTCCAGAGCAAGCATAGAACGAGCCGCCCGGGCGCTAGGAGTTTCCTCCACAGATGTGGCTCTTTACGGGGCAACTGAAGCCCTACGCTCCTTCTTCGAGCAAGCGCAATCAGACACTCCCGAAGTCATACTGACTACTGCTAGAGCAGCTTCCGAAGACTTTCTATTTACTTTTGCTGAGGGTCAAGGAAAGAGCTATAAGAAGTCTATGACTGGAGGTAAGAAATCTGAGAAACTATCAGATATATCAGGGTTTCCATGGCAACACATCTTAAAACTTTAATATGGATTGCATCAAAATCAACCCTACCACGGATGCAGTACCAATATTCTTAGCTACACTTCAAGATAGACAACATCGATTATGTGATTTTTGTGGTATAAGCGACAGTTGGTCGCAGCTGCCGCCGCCGCCGGGTCGCGACTGTGAAAATCCTAATTCCACCTTTATTTCATTCAAAACCTAAAAGTCTCCACATACTTTTACTTTTTCACTTTCCAGGCATGGTGTGTCTGTCGGTACCAGTGGGCGCCACGCCGCGTCGGATTGCATCAGTCATAGAGCAGGCTTGCATAAGACAAGGCGCATTGGTCACAGCCTGGGCTGCTCAGGCGCGTTGCGGAGCCCTAACCAGGGCTGTGCCCTCGCCGTTTGCTAGACTGACTCTGAACCTCCTGTCAAGGCGATACGCTGTATCGTATGCAGAGATTCATGCGCCCGTCGACGCGCGACAAAGGACTACGTTGTGGGGACAGACGGTAGATTATTTGGTATACTGGAGACCGCCACAAGCTAATATCAGTAAGTTGACGCAATTAAGTGGTCCTGTAACGGATCATGCAATATGAAAAGCACAGACTAAAATCAAAATGGTTTACAAAACAAATCATTGATATCTTTAACCTATTTTTTTAATTAACCAAAATAAATGTTGTCTACTAGTCCAGCATACAAGTGGACATCTTTCGGTTGCGATCGAAATCAATATCCATTACAATTTGTTTTGAGTCATATTCTTCTGTTGCTTGCAGGCATGTCGCTGACAGTCATACAATACGCAGACTCAGTCCGCCTAGCCGTGATGACTGACGCGCGTCTGTCTCCTGCGCACACCGTCCCAGCCGATCGCTGGACCAAAGCTGTCGACCATTTAGTCACCAAAATCGACCAACAAATCGCTCGAATATCCGCCCAGAGTTCCGTCACTGCTAGCAATGTGCCTCAGATTGTGACACCGGATGAGGAAGAAAACGAAACAAAGCCAAGAGTTGATGAGGTGTCGCCGAACATGCTCAGACCACCATCTACGTCTGTTGTTAGTCCGCCCCCAATTAGGAGGCAAATGTCTGTTAGTAAGTAAAGAGGGCATTTAATAAGAGCGTCGATGGTGTAGGGGCCAGCCCTTATACGGTTGCGGTTAGAATACTGCGTATTAGTACGCTACACGGATTTCAAAATCATAATACTCGTAGAAGGAAAACACTGTGAGTAAACCTACGCGTCAACCAAGCCCAGTCAAGGCATGATACAACTAATTTCCTATAGGTGCCCCTTTGGTGGGGACATAATTGTATGAGCTGATAACTTCTGGGATATAGCGATTATGTATGTGATTCGTGAGATGTGATACCTCAATGAAAGATATAATTCAGTTATGTGGTAAGTTTTAGTTTGGAGAGCTTATGATTTTTAAATGACGACTTTAATACAGGGTAACAACAGAGCTCAGTGCTTGAAAAAACTGATCTAAACTCTCTCTCTTTCCTTATTTCTTTCTACTTCTTCAAATATTCTTAAGATTTTCTTATTTCTAAAATCGAGTTAACGTAGAAAAGTTGTTTAGTTTGGCACTGAACGAGCCTAGAAACTTTTAACACCCTGTATTTATGATGATGTAATAAATGTGATGGCTGAAATTTTAAAATAAGACGGATGTATGTACATAGCATAGTTTAGTTTTTTTTTACGCTCTCGTGTAAACTAAGAGTTTACGTATTAGATACGAAAAATATTTATGCATCTATTTTTATCGATACGATGGTACATTAGAAATAAGACTTAGATGTAACAAGTATGCCAAATGTGACTTTTATTTGTAATATTGCAAACAGTTAAGTGATACTGATTAGATTATTTTAAAATAAACAATACGTTTTTCCTTGACCTTTCTTAATTTGGCCCATACGATTAATCGAAGGTTAGAAGATAAGGAGTAATATGGTCTTTTGTCAGCATCTGACAATGGCGGACGTGTCTTCTTTTTAATTTTTTAATTTTAGTTTATTGAAGTGTTTAGTGTATAATTTCGATAGTGTATTATCCAGTGAATGTTTCGGGACTATAAACTTTAATAAAACAATTGAATCGCTTACACTTTGCTGACATTTTTAGAGATGCCAAGAGGCCTCGTGGTGGCTTCAGTAATTGTACTATCACATTACTGAGCCCAATTCACCGAAAAATCATCCAAGGACATATATCTTAAACCTACAAATATCACTCGACACTGGCGAAATACGTCAACATAAGATGTGTCGCCGTTAGTTAGGAAGAAGAAAAAATGGAGTAATATCCTAATTCTAACCTTGTCGCTTGCAGACAGATGTAACTTGTGCCCAAAATAATGATTTAGACCCTTCCCTAAGGCCCGACTTCGATATTTGATAAATAAAAATAGAGGAGATGATTTCATAGAAACAACAAAGACTACTTAAAAAGGATTTATTCATACATACTTGTACTACTTCCTCTTAGACTTTTTCTTACTTTTAGTTTCTGTTTTCACCTGGTCTTTTCTCTTCTTACTGCTAGCCTCCTTCTCCACTTTCACTTCGTCTACGTCCATTTTCTCCTCTGTATCGTCAGTTTCTGTAAAAAACACTTTATATCAATATTGTGGAGAAGAATAAGCATCTCCAAAATTTTCTTTAAAAGGTTTAGTTTATCTTATATTATACCACGTGATCTAGGGCCCTGGACAGTGAGGTCGAGGCATCTTTTTCCTATGTAGTCTGGCGGTCTGCGGCTTATATGGCCATACTATCGGAGGCGACTTTCCTGAAGCTTGTGTTAGTGTTAGTGAACTCACCCAAAAAAATGTAATGACGGATCTAAGTGATGTAATAACATCCTATGGAAATAAATGATTTTGACTTTAACTTTGCTTATCCGCCACGTCACGGACTCTGAGACTGCCACGGATGTGTTCGTTACGAATTCGATCTAATCGCGTAACGCCACACATCCATCGCAACATCTTCATTTCCGTGACGTGTAGCTGCTGGACATGTCTTCCGAGGACAGGCCTGTGTTGGAGAGTAATGAGATACGGAGCGTTATGTTGCGTACCCATGGCGGGCTGGTAGCTGAAGCCGGGCACGTGCGGCGCGACGAGCTGGAAGGCGAGGCGGCGGTGCTGCACGTTGCTGCTGTCCAGCGCCAGGCGGACCGTCACCTCGTCGAACGTCTTCAGGATCACGTCTCCACTGCGCTGGTAGTGCTCCTGATGGGACAAGTTTCCACATAAAGCAATATATAGGCACACCGGACACTTCATACAGCCGTCGCATTTTAAATGCCTACTCCTTTTTACACACGCGTATGTGTGAGTGAACCATGTAGGGTTTACACTTGTCGGAATTTATGACTTGTGACTAGGTGTCAGTTAGTAAACACACCTAAAATATTGTGTAAATTATTCGCTGAACACCTACCTAGATATCACATAAACATATGTTTATTATTGAAACACCAAGGTTTCCGTAACTGTAATTAACACGGTTAAGCACATGATATAGCACTCACATTTAGTTCTTATCAATCCACTAAGAGTAACACAAATCAAAAAGCGTATGAATCTGATTTTGTTGTTTACCTAGACAAAACGCGCCGGAGAGAAAACAACTTTTTAAAAACTAATTTTAAAATAAAAAGACGAATATTTCGTACAATGGTCGATGCTAGACTGACGGTTTATTTCAGTTAATAATTCTTAGAGCTAAAGGTTATCCGCTACAGACGCTACCTAAGCACTTTTGGATGCAGCTGCCTTAATGCTTAGTACACAGTTTCTATACTGGTCAGACGTTGTAACTACCTACCTTTTTTCATCAACACTCGGAAACTTATAAAAACGTGTGTATCGCGATGTATCGAGAGACACCCAAACTCCTTCTCATATTTTTTTATTTCACTCACTTCACTATATAAAAGTTAAGTGCCTGCGCGCGTAAGCGATGCACGGCCTTTAATCCAGTACCCCCTCGCTCGCCCCCTCGAATGTAAGCTGCGGGGCGGGACGAGGTAACGCCGATTGGCGGGAGGAGGTGAGTGGCCGTTCTGGTACTATATTAATTCTGTGATATAGGTACCACGGAATATAAAACAAGAGAGGAATGGACATGTGGGCGGGGCACGTGTGTCATAACTATGAGTAGGTTCGCATAGTTTTGTTTAGTTCGCCGAGCTTGCAAAAATTATTCTTATTTTTTTTAGACTAAGGTATTATTGGTATGCATCTTGTAGTACGCCGTCAGAAGCGTTGAACTACGTGAAGAAAGTATGAGTATATCTGTGCTCATATGAAAATATACTTTATTTGTTTAATGGTAAAGTAACATTTACATTTAGTAATGAAGTATACATAACGTTCTTGTTTGAAACGAGTACAACAGCTCTGATTGGTCAAATGCCCGATTGTCTTAGTCTGTGTGTGATGTAGACAGTGCTGTCTATGTGTGATTTCGGGGACACTGGTTCTCATAGAAAAAAATACGTTTGTCCTTTCCACTCTTGTTTTATATTCCGTGGTAGGTACTGTGGAGTATGTATGCTCGTGCGAGTGAAATGAGTACTGACCTCTTCGTTATAAGTGAACTTGTCAGTGGGCAGGTACAGAGGTCCCTCCAGCCCGTAAGTCGGTATGAGCACTTGCAGCGCATTCCTCTTCACCGCCAGCACTACTGCTGAGAGGATCTCCACACGTTCCTTGAACAGGATCTGAACACAACGAACTCATGTTGAAAGTCTACAGTAAATGATGTCAATGCCCTCGATTCGGGATGTCACGCTCTAATCCTTAATTTAAGTTAGTCCGTCCTTTTTACCTTTTAAAGATTGAAAAGTGACAGGAGATGGCCATCCTAATATTAGAGCTGTCAAACATCGAATTTGAACTTTATGGCCGTGTCGATTGCACAATTTTAGAGAGCACTTAAAACATGCGACTTAAAAATCTCTTAAACTGACAGCTATGCCTTTATTTTAGGTTATCATTCGTTCAAATTAATATCATTCGTTCATCACCTCTCTTGCATTGGTCATAAAAACGAAAAGGATATTAGAATTAGAGCATGACGTCCCGAATCGAGGCCAATATGCCGCTAAGAAAGCAGGGATGAGCGATGTTATGGGGTCTAACCATTGATTTACAATAGGCCTAGATATAGCGCGTCATACGAAAATACACTACAAACATGTCACCTATATGAAGGTACGCTGGGATTAAAAAGTGATATGTGTATTTTATTAATTGCTATCTTATTGTCTACCATTATAGTATTATTTTTATTGCCATGTACTGCGGAAATGTAGTGCTTGAGCATCGCTTTGCCGGCCCATTTTTTGAGCATTCATGTTCTATCTAGGCCTGTTGTAAATCAATGGGTCTAACAGCTAGTGTTAAACATAATACACCGATCTTCACGTTATGAAGTGCACCTAGTCAAAGGTTATCAGCCTGTCGCCTATCTGGTACTAAACCCTAAATCTCTTAGTCGCCTTGTGTGACACCCATGGAGAGCGTCGGTGGTCTAATGGCTAGGGCCGCTGCCTCCCGTCCGGGAGACGCGGGTTCGATCGATCCCTACTACGTACCAATGCGTATTCGAATTTCAAATTCACATGTACGTTTATTCGACGCTCTTACGGTGAAGGAAAACATCGTGATGAAACCTGCACACGCCTGCGAAGATATTCAAAGGTTGTGTGTGAAGTCGACTAACCCGCACTGGGCCAGCGTGGTCGACTAAGACCTAATCGCCCTAATTCAGTACAGGCTCGAGCCCCTCGGTGGGGACGATATGAGCTGTTGATGATGGAGCGCTTTAGTAGCTTACGTGTGTGTTTAACGCGACGGAGGCTCGGCCCGCGTACTGCGCCTGGCGGTGGCGGTAATTGAGGTTGTCGCAGAGAGAGTCCGCGGCTTTGGTGTCCAGCAGGTTGGCGTGAGTCACGTCTTCACCGAGACACGCCGCCAGCAGACGGTGGACTATCACGTCTGCGTATCTAAGCGGGATATGAAGATCAGTTAACAAGATAACATTATATTTGTATTTATTTTATTTTGTTAATGAATTAATGTGATTCAAATTTTGGATTTTTGTACTGAAGGCACTCTTGGAACTATAAAGGGCGTCACAAACATCAAAGATATTTCAAGGAGCTGGTGACCTTCAAACAAAATCCGGATAGCGGCCAATTTTAGTGGCCGGTCTCATACTAACTATAGGCGACGAGAGTTCACAAGCTCCTTACTATATATAGTACTATAGGAGATGTAGCCAGAAGGGCTTCTAAACTCTAATAAAGAACACGCATAAAGATTCTAGATATTGTATTTATTTAGAGATTTTCATAAAAACATGAAACGCGTGAAAGACGGAAGCATAAAGACACGCAAACAAAAAAAGAACTATTCGCAATTCAAAAATTACACATTTATAGAACGATATATGAAAACCGCCCAACAGCCAGTAACAACAAAGGAAGCCGATCCTTACAGTACCTTCGATGTCCGTGGCAAAAAAGTAGAAAAAAAAAACTGGAAGAGATTGTAAGTAGTATGGCTTTTCAAACTCAGACTGCAGTCCAGCTGCAAATGGCTGTAATGCAATGAGGCAATTGTAATGCAGTTTGGGCTGAACGTTAGATGCCGAAATAAAAAATAAATAAAAGCAAGCAAATGTGGTTTCTATTATATTCTATTCTATTCATATCTGCACAAAACCTGCCAGTTTGCAGTTTAAATAGGATACAAAATAACATTTTAAACTCTGGCGATTTTCACTAATTTTTTATATGTACGTCAAATAGGATACGCCTAAGTAAATAAACACTTGTCACTTACCTGCGTATAGGCGAGGTAAAATGCGTGTAAATGGGGCAAGCAAGCCCATAGTGGTAGAACTCTTCTTGCGTCCGCGATCCGCTTGCGAAGTATTGAGCTTGCTGCATACAGCGCGTCGCCATGATGCGCAGGAGTGTGTTGAAGAACGGCCGGCCCGGGATCACCGCCGAGTTTAAAGACTTCGAGAACGACTTGTTGGTCGATACGTCTAAGTCGAAGCCCTGTTGTGGGATGATCAATATCTATACTTTAACTGTATGAACTATCGTATATTTAGTAATCTGTAGTTGTCGGTGCACAATAAACTCTGTTTAGCTTGTAAGTTAGAATAATCAAATCAAATCAAATCAAATCAACGGCCCGTTACAGTCCACTGCTGGACTATGAGCCTCCTCCACTTAAGTGGAGGGTTTTGCCATAATCTCCACGCTTGGCAGGCGGGTTGTAGATCGTAGATTTAAGGTCTATCCACACAGGCCAGTGCCGGGTCAGGGACGGGGCCGGAACGTGGCAAATGTCATAGAAAATCGTCATCGTCACGAGTCTAAAAAAACAAACAATTACAAAATACAAAAAATACATAATTGTTTATTTGTTTTAACAAGTTTCCTTAAAAAAAAATATCGGTACATACATTTTCTATGATATTTGCCATGTTCCGGTCCCGTCCCTGACACGGCACTGAGCTGGATAGACCTTAAAAGGTTACTGTATCAGAGAGCGCTGCTGCCCGTTCCCTGTTCAATGTGTAGTCCCTAAGTCGCCTCCTCACCCACGGGAAGAGTAGGGGTTGGTGACAAATGTATTCTACTCTGCCGTCACCACACGGCACAGTTAGAATAACCGTTTGATAACCCCAATAAAAAAAATACTTCTGTTAAAACAAAAATGAAAAAAAAAACCAAAGTTAAATTGCATTGCATAAAAAAATATTGTTATGATTCACATTTGACGGCCAATCAAGGTTGGCATGTATCTAGTGAGTACTATGAAAGATTTTTCCGCAATTTGCAAATCATCATGGTATTCATGGGAATAATTTCATCTTCATCTTTAAATTATTGCAAAAATTTTTAAAAGTCACTTTATATCTGATGAATGATCCACGATTAGTGGCGAGATGATAATAATTAAAAAAAATGTACTTACGTACCAATTTTTTTTGTCAACAACTTTGAAATACGTATGTTCCAGTGTACACCGTAAAAACTAGTGTTATTCACTGGTCATAAAGGCAATACAAGGAAAATTTAACCGAAATGACACATTCATTGGACTATTATTATTTCAAATAACGAGTAATTCATTATAGAACGTCTGTGGTCTAGTGGCTAGGGCCGCTGCCTCCCGTCCGGGAGACGCGGGTTTGATCCCAGCCACGTACCAATGTGTTTTCGAATTTCGAATTCATATGTACGTTTATTCGACGCTCTAACGGTGAAGGAAAACATCGTGACGTGACGAAACCTGCACATTCCTGCGGAGCAATTCAAGGCTTATGTGTGAAGTCGACCAACCCGCACTGGGCCAGCGTGGTCGACTAAGGCCTAATCGCTTTAATTCAGGGTAGGCTCGAGCCCCTTGGTGGGGACGTATATGAGCTGTTGATTAATTTGCAATGGTTAATGTGGTTAGCCAAATTGAACTAACTTCAAAAATTTTAGAGTAAGTCATAATTATCTAGAATCACGTGTAATACATTCAATCGATTGTAAGGAATATAAAAACGTTTTTGAGAGAAATGTAATTTATAGAGTCAAAGCCCTTTTAAATTTTGAAAAGAAATATCAGTATCTGTATTGATTCGATGTGAAGATTCCATATTTTAGTACAAAAATGTCTATGCATTTAAATGATATTTTATATAAAATAAAATACCTATCTAATAGTGAGCAGAGCGCAAGCTTTTGGGGATCTACCCGGTCTAGATTCTTGCTTCCTTTAGAACATAATGATCGCGTTATCTACATATCTGCATTAAAGAATGAAGAGCCTATTCTGCTGCTGCGCTGTTTTATCATACTGGCCCGGTTTCCACCAAAGCGGAGAGGAGAGGAGATGTGTTTGAATAACCAATCAGATTTCGTTATTTCCACATCTCCTCTCCTAAGCGGAGAAGGGCTTCAGTGGAAATGGATCAAGCGGAGCGGAGAGGAGATGTCTAATTTTTCTATAGCAAGCGGGGCGCGGTCGAGCTAAGACGTGTGTAGCGGGGCGGCGAGCTGCGCGCTCCCACTCCCCGCCCCGCTGCCCGCGCTGCGCCGCAACCACGGAGACAAATACAAAGAGGAGGTGCCACAAGCAACTTAGTCCCGTCTTATAGCGGACTAAGTACTCTTACTACTAGCTATTAACCACCAGGCGTCGCTTCTGTCAGTGTTACTTTGGATTTTATGGATACGACACGAATATGACTTGGCTTGATTACAACCATTTTAATTGAAATTAGTGACGCAAAAATTATGTGCTGTATTGTATCGTGCAACAGTACGAGTAATACAACTATTTCTAACGAAAAAAATACATGATTCCACTCGTATGTATTTTTTTAATGCAATTTTTAATGCTCGTAATTTATTCCTTCGAGAAATTTCGGCAATAGCAACGCCATCTATCGCCAAGTAGAATAACTTCTTGACTGTAGAAGGATATATGACCTGTTTCATTCATTTTCATTCATTCATGAATTTTGTATAGTAATCTCTGGGTGGCCAGATATGGAATCTAAAAAAATATATTTGTATAAAATATTTATTTTTGTAGCATACAATTAAATAATGCAGATAATATTGATGAACTTACTCAATATTTATAATTGAATACATGACATCAAAATATCACATTTTGGGCAAGGATGTTTCCTTATCTTGGTAGTAAGTAAGTGATGATGATAAAGGACTTACGTGAAATCCCGTGTTTACGTGAAATTTAACAGATCTTTTTATGTCTTATAGTTTAAGAGTTACCCATACTGACCCATCTAAATGGGCCATCCTGTATATCACAATTGCTCATATAAGGTAATCCTACAATAAAAACGACTACATAATACAAAAAGAAGAGAGATATTTTTTTTAAAAATGGTCCGAATTTTTTGTTTTTTCACTTGCCTGGCAACATTATACAGCGTAACGAACTAACGAACAGAACCATCTTGTGTGTAATAGCAAAATTAGGTACGGTTCATTAGTGTCTAGCTGCAAAGCTAGGTTTGCTATTGACCGCTACATGGTTAGCAGAACTTCATCTCCCCGCACCCCCTCCCAATGGCGACCCCCGCTATCATATAGAAAACGTCTTAGGGCAGCTCCTCTTTGTATTTGTCTCCGTGGCCGCAACGCCCAGCTCACATCTCCTCTCCGCTTTGGTGGAAACTAGGCCTAACGCTGCCAAAGTTGCCCTTTATATTGCCAAAAGTTTGGTATGCGTTTTAGATTGTGGACTGCATTTTATGCAGAGTGATTATGAATAGGTGAGTGAAAGTGAACAGCCTCCGTGGCCGAGTGGTCGAAATTTCGACGCCTATTATGGAGGTTCCGGGTTCGATTCCCGGTGGGGACACTGTCAAGCAAAAATCTCTTTGTGATACTACAGTTTGGTTAGGACATTGCAGGATCACCTGATTGTCCGAAAAGAAAGATGATTCCGTGCTTCGGAAGGCACGTTAAGCCGTTGGTCTCGGCTACTAGTCGTTACACGAGCCAATTCAGTGGCCTTTGGCGGCTCTATAACACTGCCAACCTTACACCGCAGACGATAAAGAAAGAAAGTGAGTGAATGAATGCGTGAATGATTGAGTGAATGCATGAATGATCTGACCTGTTGCCTGGCCGCCTTGAGAAAGGTGGTGAAGTTTCCGGGGGGCGGGGCGGGGTGTCTCCTCAATAGCGCGCACTGCGGGAACTCTGCCGCTAACTTCTCTGCGACGCTGACGTTGGCCAGCAACATGAACTCTTCCACCATCGAGTTGGTGTCCATTATCTTCTTCGCTTGCACTTCTATAGGATCGTGTGTTTCGGAGTCCACCTAATATTATTATAGTATTGAGTTTAGGAAACATTTGATATAGATACGAGTTCAGTGAGGGGAAAATAAGTGGTATTGTCAAAGTTATTTAAAAAAAAACACAAATAGTCTGCATATGAACTACATTCTGACTGCGTTGTTATGATGCATTCTTGTAAAGTCGATCCAGCTACATTTTTTAAATATAACCGGAGCTAAAAATGGCGCCTATTAGGATATTTTTCAGTCTATTTTAATAATCGTAACAATTATTTTATTATTGAACGATACGTGATTTTTATACGTTATTATTTATTTAAAACAGAAACACTCACGTAAAAATGGAAACTATGTCTTCCAACGATCGGCGGGCTCACCTTGCGGGCGGTGGTGCGTGACTCGCCGCTCTCCCTGAACAAGATCCTCGTACAGGATCGAAACGTTGGAAGTCATAGTTTCTATTACGTGAGTGTTTCCGTTTTAAATAAATAATAACCGTTACAGTTACAGTTCATTCAAACTGCAATTTTACAATATTATACACAAAGTTTAGACAGATTTGCCCTAAGCTAGATTTTCAGTCGTAATTACAGTGATGATAATGCATGCATTGAAATATCGTGCGCATGCACTCACAATAAAAAAGTTAAAAAGGGACACCTTTTCGAATTATAATAGTGCCAATTTACAGTTAGGATGCAATCAGACTCACAATCTTCTATAGACTTACCTGGAACCGTATCTCAGGCGAGGCGAGCAGCAAGGCGCCATTATCGAGTCGTTTCTGTTTGAGTTTCTTGGCGAGCGCGTCGAGAGTGCGCAGTGAACGCGCGACGTCGTCGTCGCGGCTCGCGTCGTCGATCGCTATCTGAGCCATCTCGTACGTCATCGCCGACTTCGACTGATGGAGAAGATGTTAAAAATGCTTCAATAATAACAATCTAATAACAAGGTGACAACAAAGGAGAAGATAAAATAAGGACCAAATGTTTATTTGTACTGTCCAATGACTCAAAGTAGGCTGATAGGAAAGTATGATGTGCTGGGTGAGGTCTTATTTAGAATAGGGGATCGGACTACTTTTTTTTATTTTATAAATCCAAACTTCTTAGTTTCTGCTATCGAACACAAAAATAATTTTTGCTCTATCTTTAAAATTGACTGAGTTATAAAGGTTTGAAATTCAAGATTAGACAGAGAGGCATACCCAATGGTGACGTCATTTGTTAGTAACGCCATATAATCTCCATACAAAAAATCGTTTTTGAAAGAGACAGACATATTGAAACTTTAAAAAATCACTGTGAATTCGTTTTTCAACTGATTCTGTTTTGTTTTTCGCGAATCGTCTGCTACTAATCTATATTTTAAAAATAATTCATAAAATATAGTAAATTCATAAAATATGGTGAACAGTCCGTTCCCCTATTAGTTAGGTTGAAACAAAAGAAAACGAATGGTCGTAAGTAAGAGATTATATTTTGAAGATTTGCGATTTTATTACTTGGTATTAGAGTTGTTATTAGTTTGAACTTAAAACTGTTTTATAACATTTGTCTCGGTTGGTTAATAAACAAATGTAGTATAAGTATGTCGGAGTGTAGGCAATGTAGACCAAATTGGAGCGTGAGTTTACAAGCTCACGGATGGAGCCTTGAGTTGCTGTTTGGGAACCACTGAAAAGTATGAGAACTACTGGACTATGGAAGATTAGCTAAGCACATACATGTGCGTAGAGCATGGTGTGACGATTTTGAAGGGGCAGTCTCGCTAAGACGCCCGCGCACGGCGGAGGGCTCAAGGATTCATCTTTCAATTTCGGCTCTGCTAACCTACATTCACAATAAATGCCCACGAGAGACTTTTCATTGAATGGCCCAGGTGGTAGTGTATCTGCCTCCGACGCACAAGGTCGCGGGTTCGAATCCCGCCCAGGGCAAACATTTGTGTGATGAGCACTTGTGTTTGCCTTGTATCTGGTTGTTGTTTATCTATATAAGTATGTATTTATCTATTTATGTAATGTATATCAGCTGTCTGGTACCCATAGTACAAGCTCTGCTTAGTTTGGGATCAGATGGCCGTGTGTGAAGATGTCCCCACATATTTATTTATTATTTATTTATTTATTAATTTTCCCTTCGGATGTTTCTGTCGCAATTCGACAAGTATATATTGACGCAGACAGCATTTAGCTTTGATTTTGTATGCGACCCGTTATCTAGTTGTAACAATTGTTGATCGAAGATTCAAACGTTAACTAAATGTTGTGTGGTACATCAATAACCTAAGGATATCTTCCTTGTAGTTGTACATACTGTTATAATATAAGGTAGGTAGATGACGATTGTTTGTGTGCAGGCCACCGGCTCATGTAAGGCAGTGAGAATAGATCGCTCGTCTTGTCAATACGCTTTTTATTTAACAGCCAAAATCATAACGACGACACGACACGTAATAACACATACCTTTATTACACTTTTGTGGAACTTAGTAGAAAGAACGTTGGCATTTTCGTCGATTTCCCAAACGCAGGAGAAGGCCAATCTCTCTTCATTACCGCGAAGCGAACACAAGTTTGAGCTGAGCAGATCTGAAAATAATAATCATCACCAACAGCTCATTTACGTCCCCACCGAGGGGCTCGAGCCTACCCTGAATTAGGGCGATTAGGCGATTACCCTGAATTAGTGCGGGTTGGTCGACTTCATACACAACCTTTGAATTTCTTCGCAGGAGTGTGTAAGTTTCATCACGATGTTTTCCTTCACCGTAAGATCGTCGAATAAACGTACATATGAATTTTAAATTTGAAAACACATTGGTACGTGGTGGGGATTGAACCACTAGATTAGCCACTAGACCACCGCCACTCTCAAAAAAATAATAATTTAAGAAACTCTCATTTTTATCATTCTTTCTCTTACAGAAAAGTTAGAAAGGTGAGGCAACTATGGGTGTAAAAGCAATGCTACTAAATCGGCGTAGCATTTTAAAACTGCATATAATATATGTTTTAAGATTTTAGTGGTTGTTCACTACACTGAAATTGTCACAATTTACGGGTTTGTTTCCACGGTTACATTTATTATTATACCGTGACTATGGAGGGTGCAACCGTTCCGAAATATCTAGGTAATAATATTAAATATGTGGTAACAAACTCATAAATTGTGACTATGTTATACCTACCCTGAATTAGGGATGATCAAGCCTTAGTCGACCATGTGGGACCAGTGCAGGTTAGTCAACTTTACACTCAACCTTGTATGCCCCACTATAAATTCTAAAAAATATTGTACGAATACCGTGATGGGAATCAAACTGTATCGCGAACAGCATTTTCCTTCAAACGTTAATAATAAGTCAATATTTTTCATTTCATTTTTCATTTTTTGGTTGGATCGTGTTTAAAAATAAATCCGTAACAGTCGAGTTCATCAGGTATCTGCCATCTGAAAATAAAAAATAGGCTAGGAATGTATGGTCTATTCACCTGGCACCATGTCTATTCTCTTGTCCACCAGGTAGACGGTGGTGGACCGGGACGCAGCCTCCTTGTCCAAGGCCGTGTTCGGACGGACGAAGTAAGTCACGTCCGCAATGTGCACTCCCACCTAAGTGAAATAACAAACTCAGTATTGTTACCAGCTAGCACAGAGTGTCGGGTTTAGGGCAGAGACAACGTTTAAAGGAATAGAACTCGATTTTTACAAATAATTTAGCAGTCTACGCGCTTCTTTACCTCCTGGATAACATCACCATAATCATCGTGTGGGTTGTAAGGTCAACAACCGACCTCACAAACCCTGGTGTCAGTGTTATAGAGCCGCCATAGGCCACTGACTTGGCTCATGTAACGACTAGATAGTAGCCGGGACCAACGGCTTAACGTGCCTTTCGAAACACGGTATCATCTTTCTTTTCGGACAATCAGGTGATTCAATCTGCAAAGGGTCAAACTGGGGAAAGTCTCACAAAGAGATTTTTGCTTGACAGTGTTTCCGCCGGGGATCGAACCCGGAATCTCCATAACGAGCGTCGAAATCTCGACCACTCGGCCACGGAGGCTGTGAACAATAAGCACTGACATCGTATTTCCTCAGATCGGCATCAGTGATATCCGGGCATCCAGCATGTCCACATGCTTCTTTCACCAACATCAACGGCCCGTTACAGTCCACTGCTGGACTATGAGCCTCCTCCACTTAAGTGGAGGGTTTTGCCATAATCCCCACGCTTGGCAGGCGGGTTGGAGATCGCAGATTAAAAGGTTACTGTATCAGAGAGCGCTGCTGCCCGTTCCCTGTTCAATGTGTAGTCCCTAAGTCGCCTCTTACGACACCCACGGGAAGAGTAGGGGTTGGTGACAAATGTATTCTACTCTGCCGTCTTTACTTCCTGGGTAATACCCAAATAATAATAGTTTACCTTCTGAATCATCCTTTTCCTCGAGGACCATTACTTTTTGTATCGTTCTACACTTCTGGATCGCTCTTTACCTCCTGCATTATTGTTTGTTGTTTCATTTTTGCCTCCTGAATCATTATCTACCTCCTGGACCATTCTTTACCTCCTGCATCATTACTTGTTAGATCATTCCTTGCCTTCTGGATCGTTCTTTGCCTCCTGTATCTCATTCTTAACTCCTGGATCAATCTTTACCTCCTATACCTCGAGCACTGACCTCGTATTTCTTCAGTCCGGTGTCGGTGAGGCCCGCTATGAGGCGCGCGTGCTGGGCTTACTTCCTGAATCCTTCCTGGGTCATTATTTTCCTTCTGGATCGTTCTTTTTTTCCTGGATCATTCTTGTTTCCTGTATATCGAGCACTGACCTCGTATTTCTTCAGTCGGGTGTCGGTGAGGCCCGCTATGGGGCGCGCGTGCAGGGCGTCGTCGATGTCCGTGCTTCTTTACTTCCTGGATCCTTCCTGGATCATTATTTACCTTCTGAATCGTTCATTTCCTCCTGGATCATTCTTGCTTCCTGTATGTCGAGCACTGACCTCGTATTTCTTCAGTCCGGTGTCAGTGAGGCCCGCTATGGGGCGCGCGTGCAGGGCGTCGTCGATGTCCGTGCTTCTTTACTTCCTGGATCCTTCCTGGATCATTATTTACCTTCTGAATCGTCCATTTCCTCCTGGATCATTCTTGCTTCCTGTATGTCGAGCACTGACCTCGTGTTTCTTCAGTCCGGTGTCGGTGAGGCCCGCTATGGGGCGCGCGTGCAGGGCGTTATCGATGTACGTGCTTCTTTACTTCCTGGATCCTTCCTGAATCATTCTTGCTTCCTGTATGTCGAGCACTGACCTCGTATTTCTTCAGTCCGGTGTCTGTCGGTGAGGCCCGCTATGGGGCGCGCGTGCAGGGCGTTATCGATGTACGTGCTTCTTTACTTCCTGGATCCTTCCTGAATCATTCTTGCTTCCTGTATGTCGAGCACTGACCTCGTATTTCTTCAGTCCGGTGTCTGTCGGTGAGGCCCGCTATGGGGCGCGCGTGCAGGGCGTCGTCGATGTCCGTGCTTCTTTACTTCCTGGACCCTTCCTGGATCATTCTTGTTTCCTGTATGTCGAGCACTGACCTCGTATTTCTTCAGTCCGGTGTCGGTGAGGCCCGCTATGGGGCGCGCGTGCAGGGCGTCGTCGATGTCCGTGCAGCCGGGCGGGTCCACCGAGCACACGCAGATTGAACGCAAGTCCACGCGCTTCTTTATCTCCTGGATTACAACAATACGGAAACCGGTTACGAAATTGTGGTAACGATGGCTGGAGGGAAAACACCCGATATATTACTCGTATCACTTTGGTATACAGCAAATAGGACAGTAAAGAAAAAAAGGGGAGACACATAGCCTAACCAGTCGCCATGTTGCGAAATTTTGTTGGAACTAATTCTTACATTGGAAATGGTATTTGATTCTTGTCACAGCTACAAATGGCGCTCTGTTGACGGACCTCGGGCTTTCAATATTTAACTTACAGACTAAAAAAACATTATTTGTATGCGGGTATACCGCAATAACAATAGAATTTGCCTTATTGTTGCCTGACTAGTAAACCGTTTCAAGGGGTCGAAGCTGTCAGCTCACAGAGTCACTAGTTAAATAAAGTAGGTATGTTAATCAATCAACTGTTAATGATAGTGACGATGATTAATTTAAAAAAATATCAACGAACCAATTTTATTTTTACCAGAGTAGTAATATAGCCATAGTTAAACAACTTGATAAAAAAAGCGTCCGAAAGAAAATCATTGCTATCGGTTCGGGAGCTACGCGAAATGCCACAGATAAATTTGACTGTGGGGGCTCGCCACTGTGTCTTTCAATTATCAATTTTTAACTAATCATAATAGATTAAATACATTTAATGGAGACTACGTCTCGGGAAACGTAGTGTGGGACGCCCCCCTGCCAGGTGGACTGATGACCTGAGGAAGGTCTCTGGTGGTGGCTGGATGAGGAAAGTGGGGATTGGGGAGGCAGCCGTCCAGCGGTGGACTGCCTTAGGCTGATTGATTGAAGTGTTTAAATAGCAAAACGGTTATAAAGTGAGTTCTCTATTTAGATGTTTACCTCTGGCGGTATAGTCCAGTCGTTGGGAGGAAGACAAGCCAGCACGGCCTCGCTGAAGCGAGCGTGCGGCACGTCGTGCTCCAGTAGGATCACTTCATTCTCAGCGTCCTTATCACCTGGAATTAAGACCGATGATAGAATACCATCTCCGGCGGCTTCACAACTCTTTCACCAGGGTTTGTGGGGTCGGTTTGTAACAACCCAAGGGGACTGTAGAACAAGTACTGGTACCCATTGACATAGTCATGCTCTAATTCTGATTTTAAAAATCCAGATATCCTTTTCCTTTTTATGACCAATGGACTCTTCCAGAAGATGAATTCAGATGAACGAATGATATTATTTTGAATGAATGATAACCTAAAATAATGATGATGTTTGACAGCTCTAATTTTATGATGGCAATCCCTTTTTAATCTTTTAAAGGTGAAAAGGACGGACGGACTTAAATTAAGGATTAGAGCGCGGCAGTGAGAATCAGCCATACTATTACTTTTAGTGCCGTGACTAACCGATAGGTCCGAGCGCCCTCACGAAGTGTCCGAGCGGGTAGCGGCTGTTCCTCGGCCAGGAGTCCAGGGCAACCAGGATCCGCTGCGTGGCCAGTACATCACTCTGCCGCGTTTCGATTCGCACGCGCGGGATCCGCTTCTCCGCCGGACAGAACAGATGCCTCGTCGCCCCTGCGAAAATATGTCGAAAATAAAAATATATATAAAACATGACCGCTTTACCAGATATGAAACTAATAAGAATGAGGGATTTCTGACAGCACTTTAAAAAATAAAAATATTTGTTCTAATTAAGACGATAGATGGCGCCAGGTGTACTTTGTGTTTTTTTTTTTATCCTTTTATGGCCCATGAATCGTCAACGCCATCTACTGAAGTTCTATGAACAATTTTTTTTAATTGGCTGTCGGAAAATCCCCCATTCCTGTAAAATGTTATTAATTTTCTAATACAACCTTTAATAAACTATCTCAATCATACCTGGAAACTTGCTTGGCATCAAAATACCGCAGTACTGCCTCCACTTCCGTCTGATAATCCCCACCACTTTTCCAGTAGGAGTTATTTCTTCATCGCCCTTTTTGTCCACTTTAGTTGCATTGAGCAACAATGCTTCTTCTTCTAGAAGGTCGCCGGGGTCGTCTGCTTTGTCCTCCAGGACTATATCGCTGGGCCTCCGCCACTCTTCTTCGGGGAAGATCTCGACCGCAACGACATCGCCGTCTACAGCGCGATTTATGCCAATGTGACCTTGGAGAAGGATCTAGAAAAAAACAAGAATGAAATACTTTTCTTTTTTGTGTTGCTGCAATTTACGCAGGAAATCTGTAAACCTAAAATTGTCATGTTCCATTATTGTCGTATTTTAAAGAGAATATGGGGCCCAATGGAAATCTGATTTTAAGAATAAGAAAAAGTTAATATATTTTTTTGAGAAATGCTAAACATCAAAATTGAACATCAAAGACACATTGCTTAATTTTAGGCCAAAGGATGGTACTTTGAAAACTCTGAAATTTACAGCCACAGCCAAAATATAGATTATTATTGTTACAGATAACGTCTGTTAACGAAATATCTAATAATTAAAGCATAAAAAGCAGTGAAAAATTTCGTCGACCTTTCACAGAGCTTGGTGGCATAATTGGTAATGCGCCTGTTTCTGGCCCGGATAGCCAAGGAGATGCAGGTTCGAGTCCTGTCCAAGATCGAAAAATTTTTAATTTTCTGCTTTATAATGAATACACAGCACACATCATTACACATAATGTAATAAACACAGACTCTACCTTTCCTTTTTCTTATTATTGAAAGGAATATGGAAAAATGAATGATAGATAACATTGTGAATGATAGAGAGGCTTTTAACATACAGGCTTTTCAAATCCAGTTACAGAGGCAGTTCCCTCCAAGAAGTTGTCTCTGGATGCGTGGAAGGTGCCCTGGTAAAGTTTGCCACCTCGGATGCCGCTGTGGACCTGAGCAGGGGTCAGATGTGCGGGATACAGGGCATCTCTTGAACAACTCTCCGGCATTACATTCTTGGACAACTTGTCTACAAGACCAGGGAACCCATTCACATTTTCTATGTAATCTTTTACTGAAAAGAGAGTTAAAATAAAAAAAAATTGCTAGCATTGATGTCAAAAGTATTTTGTAATTTCATACTTACAGAACTTCACTAATAATATAAATGTGAAAAATATATATATATTTAAATGTTTAGATGTTTGTTCCACTTTCACGCATTAACTACTGTATGGATTTAGATGAAATTTGGAATGGAGATAGTATGTAACCTGGATTAACACATAGGATACTTTTTACGGGAAGAAGTCTTATTCATCATTTAGAATTTAGAAAATATTACACTATCATACCAGAACAACAAGTGATTCCTTCTTCATTGGCCAGCTTGCGGTTGTTTTCATCATCGGAAAGTAGCACGATCCGGGGTACTTGACTTTCTGACTTTGCTGACAGATGAGAGGCATACCAGGACGCTGCCTTACGAATTGCCCTATCATTTCTATCATTAACTTTTTCTCCTGGTTTCCTTTCCACATAAGTGCCTCTGAAATTTTAAATTTACAAAAAAATTACAAAAATGTGTTCAACTTTCTAAACTCATTAACTGCAGTAGCGCAACCAATTGAAATAAATCATTTATTTATTGTCAGTGACTTCAATCGAAATTATTATGTATTTAATGACAATAAAAGGGTAGGTATGTTGTACCTAGTTATTTTTTTATAGTCGTAAATATAATCCATAAGTTAGGTATGTAAGTTGTAACTGTTAAAAGTGCCAGTTTTTATTTCAATTGGTAGCGCGCTACTGCAGCTGATGTTTAACCTTAACTCGTTAGATATGTGTGTTTTCTAATTTATTTCTGGAGAGTTCACTAATACAATGGCGGAATCTATGGAGAAGAGCTCACTGAAGAAACCCTCAGTTGTTGCATCATTAGTTATATTCTTTTTTTAAATAATGTTTTTACAAAATCCATGTTAATTGAATATTGAAAACATTTTTGATAATGCATCACAAATAATGTAAGCACAGACATAGCTAGTTTGTTTTTTCAATTCTCACAGGTCATTGGCTTCCACTGATATATAGCTTGACCAGCTGGAAAGTAGCAGAAAAACATTAAAGAACATTTTCTGTGAAAAAACTTATTTAAGTGTTATGGTTTCATTATGTAAAAATGTGCTCAGCATCTGCCTTTCACTTATGACAACTGGATTTATGTGCCTATGTATTAAGAATATTTTACTCAAAGTCAACTCAGAAAAAAAAGGAAGCCTTTATTGCCAGAACTCAGTTTTATAAAACTTGATGTTATATTACTCACTTATGATGTTCATTGACGAAGGAATAAAATTTTCTTCTTTTATTGCCAATGATTTCGAGTAGCCGTTGGAATATAGCCGTGTTTTGGTGCTTCACTTCCTCAAGCACTGTTTGCAATATGATGACATTGGTAAGCGCATCCTCCTCCAACACGTCTATCTGATGGAGCACTACATTAGTGTCCAGGACTAAGTAGTGGCTCTCTTCAAAAAGTGCGCAAACCGATTTAGGTTCTAGATCGAGAACGAATTCATCATCTTTGTGAGGACACACGACACACGCGGCCGAGCCGCAAAGCAAGTCGTCACGCAAATAGTGCTCCCGGACAATCTGATACAGGATATAAGGATTAATAAGAAAGGTTTACCAACAAAAGTGGAAATAGTCAAAGTGTAAACATAACCTCACCTTCAGAATATTCCCTCGCTTTGTTTTGGTCAAAAAGGTTTTTGTAGTCCACATTGCTGTAACTTTATAATTATCTTTGAAAACCAGATCTGATCATAATACGCTTATTTTTTGTAAAAAATAACACAAATTACAAAACGGCAACAACACACGTTGCTTGACGTTTGAATGAAATTGAATGACAGTTGACATTCATTCATTTCTGCCCTGAAAAAGTTCTGATTCACGCAAACTATGCAAAAATCAATCAACATTATTATTTCCAACTTTCTGTACACACCAATGACGTAGGTTCCTTTATCATTGATACACACACATGCCACCAAACTTTAATGCTGCTTCATGCTTTCATGCTTTTCTACTTCACCATCCAAAAAACTTCGGTTTGTTTATATTTCGTTAGCCAAAAAGTTTTTTGGTATTACAAACTATTATGTTACAATAAAGATCTATGTTCAGCAGTGGATGTCTTCTGGCTGAGATGATGATGATGATGTTACAATAAAAAGTTCCATAAATTCATTTTAACATTAGATTTTTTTTTACGTATTTTGGAACGAATTATTTGTGCTGCCAGCTACAATAAATACAAAGCAAACGAATGTTATTTTGCTATGTTCGATCATAGTTTATTTTATAGGTGTAGGACCACACACCGGTCAAAATGTTGATGGTCGTTAAACAACTAACAGTTTGATCAACTAACAGACAACGTCGCACATCGCTCGGCAATCAATCACATCACACATAAATTTTTAGACTGCGAATATCATTATTTTCTTGTTGAAACCAAGAAATGTCTAATATTTTATAAAGCAGAAAATGAAATATAAAAAAAACAGTATGCAAAAAAGCAGTGTCAAATTTCAACGACCTTTCACAGGTCTTGGTGCCCTTTGTGGCATAAATAGTAATGCGTCTGACTCTGGTCCGGATAGCCAAGGAAATGCAGGTTCAAGTCCTGTCCAAGATTGACAATTTTTTTAATTTTCTGCTTTATAATTATTAGATATTTTGTTAACAGACGTAATTTGTAACAATAACAATACTAACAATAATAATCTATTTTTATATGCGAAGCTGTCGAACGATTATAAGCTTAATTTAGTAAACATTGCTTGGCAACAATATTTAATGCGGGAGTGGGCGGCGCGGCGGCGGCGGCGGTGGCGGAAGCAGAATGTGCTGTGTGTGTGTGTGTGGTAGATGTTCGATGCTGGCTTTTTATGTTACTGTTGGTTAAAATCTTTACTACAGGCCGCAAGCTAGATTGTGTTCGCCTTTTAAATGCCGATGATAGTCCATCCGTCGCCTTGTTGATAGTGTTATATCAGCCAGTGTCAGAAAAGTAGTGTTTTAAGGAGTGGGGACTGTGACTGCTTGCGGTTATTTTTAACGAAACAAAATTGAATAATGGGCTTCAGTTCAGTTGAACGAAGATGGTTAACGCGCTCAATAAGAACTACAGACATACGCGCCGGTGCATCTGATTTACGTTTGGACAATAAACTGTGATCAGTTTCGTGTAACAAAATAAACACTTTATTCATTAAATGAAATCCCAGTGCTTTAACTTTTGTGACATTAATCGAATCTGATATTTAAAAAAAATCAAGAAATACAGTGAATGAAACTCAATAATATTTTACGTGTTCCTCTATATTAGAGAGATGTCGACGACCAAAAATAAAGTGCTGCCTAGAACAGGCGCCAGTGCCAAGTCTCCTCAGCGAATATGGGAGAGTTTGTCTTCTGTTCTCGTAAATTTTGTGGAGAGAACATTTTTCACTCTCGGTGTGATCGTCGCGCGGAACCCTTGGAAGACAATCATAATTTCATGGACTTTTGTATTACTAAGTTGTATTGGACTTCTTAAGTTTCACATAGAAAAAAACCCACTAAAATTATGGGTGCCACCTGAATCAGACTTCCTTCAAGACACAAACTGGTACATAGACAAGTTTGGAACAGGATTCAGATTTCAAAAAATAATGATAGTAGCTGACAATGTGTTGGATCCTGAAGTTATGAAAACAATTTTTAACATATCAAACGAAGTAGAGTCTCTAATGATACACCATGGAAATGATTCGTATTCAATAAAAAACTTGTGCTATCAAGTTCCAGTAGTAAATTTCTATAAAACTGAAAGTGAGGACGATTTTGCTGATCCCACTTTATGGGCTGATGGCTTCTACTGCAGCTTCTTGGAAAATTTCTCAGTTGATTGCCTCAGGTACAACATTATAGATTTATGGAAAAATGATCTTAATATTTTAAGCAACAATACAAAACACGATATAGTTACAGCTGTGAACAAAATTAAAAGAAATCCGATTACTGGCCATCCCACAGACTATTCTAAATTGTTAGGTGGTGTCGTGAGAGACGATAGTGGAGATATAGTGTCTGCTAAATCGGTGTTATTAACATGGTATACACAAGTCAATATGTCGGCAGTTGATTTGAATGAAGTTGGAAATCTGGTAGGCACTGAAGACTGGGTATCTGTCCCACTGGCAATGTGGGAAAATACTTTTTTAAATCTTATGCAAAACGTATCTTACAATCTGACTGGTATGCATGTGTATTATGAAGCTGGAAGGAGTTTCGGAGACATTAGCGGACAAGCAATGTTCCAAGAATTAGATAAACTATTCATAGGTATAGCCTTGATGTTTCTGTATATTGTATATGCTCTGTCACGATTTAATTGGTTAGAAATCAAATTAACGTTAGGGAGTGTTGGTTTACTTTGTGTAGGAATGGCGTATGTTTCTGCTGTTAGTTGGTGTTCTATTTTTGATATACCTTTTGGACCAGTTCATTCTTCTTTACCATTTCTCCTTATGGGTCTTGGAATAGATGATATGTTTGTGATGAGTGCTTGCTGGAGAAACTTATCTGCTGCAGAATCTAAGAAAAGCCTTCCGGTCAAAGTAGGTCTTATGTTGAAACACGCAGGAGTGTCCATAGTCATTACATCTTTTACAGATGTTGTTGCATTATTAATTGGAGCCATCACAATTTTGCCTTCTTTAAAATCGTTTTGTTTATATGCGGCAGCGGGCGTGTTTTTTATTTTCTGTTATTCTGTTACTTACTATGTAGCTGTTTTCACACTTGACATCCAAAGAATGGAAGCGAACCGGAATGGAGTATTTTTTTGTTATAAACACAAGAATACTATCCAGATGTCCGAAGACGTCACGTTTTTTCAAAAAATGTTATCTAGTCTCTACAAAAACGTAATACTTACGGTTCCTGGGAAATCTGTTGTTATTATATTTACTTTGGTCATGACAGGTTTCAGTATAGATGCTATTCTTCGACTAGAACAAAGATTTGATCCAAAATGGTTCATTCCTGAAGACACTTACTACAAACAATTTTTAAATAATCACGAATATTTTTACCCCGAAGAAGGCAATATGGCTATGGTCTTTTTAGGAAAAATGGATTATAATGCTGAATTTTCTGAGTTGTATTCCATGGTTCAAGAGCTAAAACAAAAGCCATATGTCAAGGATGTGGTGACTTGGATTGAACCTTTTCACAAATACGTGCTCGCTAATTATGATCGCGATTTAACTAACTCTTCTGATGTCACAGATGAAGAATTCAGAAAATATTTGTCTAAGTTCTTATACAGTCCCATAGGAGGTCGATATCAAATTAATTTAAAATTTAATGGAAGCCTACATTGTGGTCAATCTACTAAAGATATAGTAGCCTCATCTCTATCCTTTGATTTTCCAAGATTTCAAGGCCCTGAAGAATATATTCCAGCAATGAATGAAGTAAAAGACCTCGTTAAATCAACAAACGTAACAAGTGGTGATGGTTATCGCAGTGTCTGGTCAAAAGTTTTCGCAAACTGGGTCACAGATGAAATTATCGCCGTTGAAGTGGAAAGAAACTTAGAACTCGCATTGTTATGTGTTATGTTGTGCACGATAATACTGATAACGAACCTGCAAATGTGTTTTTGGCTATTTATGTGCGTTTTATTGACTATTATTTATGTCCTCGGTTGGATGCAGAGATGGGGAATGACTGTAGACATAGTATGTTGTATTGGCTTAGAGTTGGCTATAGGTCTCTGTGTAGATTATGCGGCTCATGTCGGACATACATTCTTAACAATATCTGAGGGATCAAGAGCGGAAAGAGCGTACAAGGCAGTTACGTCTATTGGTACAGCAGTTTTATTGGGAGGTGGTTCTACTTTATTGTCATTATCTCTCCTCAGTATGTCTAAAGCTTATACTTTCCAGTCATTTTTCAAAATTTTCCTCTTAGTTATCCTATTTGGTCTTTTTAATGGTTTAATATTTTTGCCGGTAATGTTGTCTTTGATAGGACCAAACGCTTACAAACCAACAGGAGAAACGATTAATTTAAAAGAAACTGTTGAACTTAATGGTAAAAAACATCTTACAGAAAAAGAAAGATATATAGAAGATGGTTGAATTAAAAAATATATAATCTGGATAAGGCGAAGGTATAAAATAAGAGTGTATGTAAAAAGATTATAAAAGGTAAATATTTAGAAACCCTAGGGGGTTATGATTTATTTTACTTCTTTAAAAGTCTCAAATAATTGATATTGTCTATTGTAACAATAATATTAGTTAGATGGTAACGATTAGAATTAAGGTGTATTACTGTGATAGTAATGTCATTAAGAGTACAAGATTGTAAACTATTAAGCAATATCTCAAAGTTGTGGTTGTTAATAATTTATCAGCAATAATGTCGATAACGGCTGTCTTGTCGTAATTTAATAATTACACACTTCTTAGTTTCGCGTTTTTTGTACCTAGATCATTAAACATAAGTTCAAAAGGCTGTAATGTAAGGAAACATTGTTTAATTAAATTCTCGTTTAATTTTGAACTAATATAGTCTTGCCAGAGTATAAAAAACTTAAAACCGATTTAATGTTTTACGCACCAACCTAAGTAACCTAATCAGTCTGCTGAATATAAGCTCTTAAACCGTGAAAAGTTTAATAAACTTGAGAATGCTGAATATGAAACAGTTTTAGTAAATTATGGAAATAAGTATTTATTTTTGTACTTAGATGATTATTAAGATCAATCCATTAAAAAGATATTTTATGCTAAATATTTTATATTCATTTTTTCCTGGTATCTTTAGCTTGAAAGGGCACTAAGTGTTGCAGATTTATTTACTCTCCAGCTGCTTTGTCATCAAAATTATTATCAATTAATTGACCACCGAAATGAGTTTAAAACAGAAACAAAGAGCCGAGAGAAGCTTAATATCCAATTAACATTATGTTATGATCAATTCAAGTGATCAGTGAAATTAAACAAAAACAAAGTAATAAATTATATGAAGAATATTAAACAATATGTTTATCTTGAAACCGGCAACGGATAAAGTCTAACAAATAATAATAATATCTTTGTGAAAATAACCGCACAAAGCACAATTAAAAGCAGTGCGAAATGTGTGGCTCTACAACCACTACAACACTATGTGGAATGTTGATAACGACAACTGAAATAAATTTTCTGATGAGATTTAAAATTAATACCATTTATTTCAAGAAATTTAAAATGTTAAAGAGCCAGACAGATATTTAAAATGACTAGGAGAAATGAATGTTACATAGGGAAAAAGGTATTGAATTTGAATGTGGATGGATATGTTGGGAGAGGACGACCAAAGAAAAGATGGATGGATTGTGTAAAAGATGATATGTTCAGGAAGGATGTGAGTGTTGAAATGACGGCTGATAGGGATGAATGGAGGAAGAACACACGCCGACCCCAAATGATGGGATAAGGGCAAGCGAATGATGAATTCGCTTTATAGTCTGCAATGGCAATCGTTCGCCATTTCAAACACAAAATTTGGTTTTAATGATAACACCTTTCTCTTGAATCTCAACCATTACGTTGATAAGAAAGCTGCAATCAAATGACTGAGTTTATAAAAATAAAATACAAGTGAATATATTATAAAATACATTTAATTGGTTTATTTGGTTTTGTACGCCACGTTTTTGGTGTACATGGTTTACAACGAATATGCATTCATTCAATACGGGGATGCCTAAAAAGTTGCATCCAAAAACAGGTCTGTACAAAAAGTGCTCGTGCAGTTTTGAACGCAACTGTTTTGGTACGCTGGGTTTTTCGAAGCCACTGATTACATGTCAAAATAATGGCTTGACTTTAGTAATCTGGGTTTTGTTGCTGTTTTTTACTAGGCAGCACCAGAACGAATACACTTCGGTTAGGTTAGGTTAGACTGTTGTCTACAACAGGCGGAGGGAGACGAGCGAGCGGAGCGAGCGTGCCGCGGCAGCGGCCGGCGACCGCAGGAGTTTATATTTCAAAAAGGCTAATGGTTGGAAAATTCGAGTGTGCAAAACGTGGACGGAAAAAAAATGGCTGCAGAAAACGGGTCGGTCATAATCTGTTCGCACAGTTTTTCCCGTCCAAGGCAAGCATGTAGTACACAAAAAACTGTCTGTACAAAACAGTAACACGAAAAACGGTCTGTACAAAACGGAAACAAGCATGAACCCCACTCACAAAAACATGGCGCAACCGACAGGATTTGAAAAACTATTTGAATGGGCAGCATCCTTATTTGGACGTATAATGTACAGAAGTGATATTCACCAAAATAACACAATCATCAACACCGAGGGGCTCGAGCCTACCCTGATATAGGCGATCAGGCTTTAGTCGACCACTCTGGCCCAGTGCAGGTTAGTCGACTTCACACACAACCTTTGAATTTCTTCGCGGGAGTGTGAACGTTTCCTCACTATGTTTTCCTCCTTCAACATAAGACGAGTATAACGCCTACATATGAATTTGAAACACATTGATACGCAGTGCAGTGGGGATCGAACTCGCATCTTTCGGTCGGGAAACAGAGGTCCTAGCCAGTACACCACCGATACAACACAATATCAACAATGAAATCATAACAATGTATGTAACACGATATGCATAGATGAATGACAAATAAAACATAAAACATTCATGTCATGCGTGATGACCATTGGACTTGGAACATGTAGCGATACATATTTACTTACCTACCTAATAAATAACATGAGTAGCAATAATTTATTCATCCAACATCGTTTATTTTATCAATAACCTTGTTTTTTTTTAATAATGTACGTAAAGAAAGGATGTAAGTCCAACCCCCCCCCCCCCACCCCTTGGGATGTAAGTAACTTTAAAGTTCGAACCTTTCTTTTTACTATTTGCATAAAAAGTTGTTTGCATAAATTGCAAAGGAATAGAGGTTCGTATATATTCTACAATTAATTTAATTTGAACAAAAAAATTAAATATCTTGCTTGAATTAATTTCAATTAGGCTAAATTAATAAGAAATTCACGTATAATAAAAATATATTAAAATTACAAAATAAACAGTTATTCTTTCAAACTTTTGGGTAAAATTACATGAAAGCGCAACTTAAAAAAAGGCGGTTTAAAAAATAAGTTGATTTAGGCTAGTGCGCGAATTTAAAAAATGCAGTGATTTCATTAGATAGAACTAAATTTCCCAGTTTGTGTATCACATAGGGTGCGGTGCACTAACGGCATGTAGCCCATGTATTTATTTTTTTACAACTGTTTTGTTAACTTTCCTCGCAATCGCGATGAAAAGCAGAATGTTTACCTTGTGTGAAACTGATCAATTCCACCCTCACATTCTAAGCACCCTCACTACGTTCGTGCGCCAAAATACTTCGGGTGTAATTTATCGCTTTCACCCCTTGGTTAACAATCGACTATTACTTCACAAGAACTTTTAATGATTTATAGATGGATGTATTTTTATTACTTGAAACTCCCTGTCTTTTTTAACTTTATATTTTCATTCATCATAAAGGATTTATTTATAGATTCTAAAACTGCTCGCGTTGATGTCTTTTATATGAACACATTTATTTTTGGGGTAGAATTTTGCAAACCATTTTTCTATTATGATAAAAAAAAATACAACGTATAATATTGTTATATTAAAGTATAAAAATGCAAATAGGTAAGGTTTATGTACTTATTTCATAATTTTACAAATATAATATTATACTACCATAATTATACATCAAAGATTTTAAAATATTGTCCGCCAGTACTTACAAATAAGGTAACAATAACCTAACCTAACCTATACTAGCTTAAAATATAATTTATTGGATTTTAATCTAACATCCAAATTATTATAAAGTATATTCATTAATTCTGTGCTGCAGGGTTAATCGTATTTAAATTTAGTATAGTAACCTCTTTTTGTTAATTGAACTCGATGTGAAGTCGCCTAATTAATTAATTTTAGTAAATGTATGTAAATACCAACCTACTTTACATATTTCTTTCATTCTTTGGCGAGTCAGTAATTATTTGTTTTAAATTATTTAAAATCAATTCAAAAAGTTTTAAGATCCTTATCAACTAATTTCGATACTTAAATATTTTACGACCAACTGGCCGTGTTAGTTTAATAAAAAAAAATAACACTTCGTCAAAATAAAATTATGTATAGCCACAGGTATAGCGCTAAATTCTCAATATATTTGTAGATAGAAAACATTTTTATTCTTAACACAACAATGAAAATGCAACTTACACATAGTTTACATAGATAGGTGTAACACAATAGGGGATCGGACTACTTTGTTTTTATTTTATAAATCCAAACTTCTTAGTTTCTGCTATCGAACACAAAAAAAGAATTATCTCTATCTTTAAAATTGACCGAGTTATAAAGGTTTGAAATTCAAGATTAGACAGAGAGGCACATACCCACTTGTGACGTCATTTGTTAGTAACGCCATATAATCTCCATACAAAAAATCGTTTTTGAAAGAGACAGACATATTGAAACTTTAAAAAATCACTGTACATTCGTTTTTCAACCGATTCTGTTTTTTTCTTCGGGAATCGTCTGCTACTAATCTGTATTTTAAAAATAATTAATAAAATTCGGTAAACAGTCCGATCCCCTATTGCACGAAAGAAGAAATGAGCAACCATAACGTCATGACGTCGTAGTTGCGAAAAGGTACAGACTCGGCATGCGCTGCTGTAGTTACCACAATCAACTTTAGTGTAAGTAAAAAATAAATGCGAACTTGGTGGACATTTCTCTCTCACTCCCTAAACGCTGCTGTACATAAGCTTGAAATCGGCCCCGTAGCCTAGCCGGTAGTGCACATGTCTACGAAGCACAAGGTCGCGGGTGCGAATACCGCCCAGGGCAAACATTCGTGTGATGAGCACTTGAGTTTGCCTTGTGTCTGGATGTTGTTTATCTGTATAAATACGTATTTATCTATTTAAGTAATAGATATCAGCTGTCTGATACCCATAGTACAAGCTCTGGATCAGATCGGCGGCGGCGTGTGATATGTCCCCATATATTATCATGGTTTTGGCAGAATAACAGCGTCACCGACCTAGCCAGCGGCAATATGCTGAGTCAAGAATTTAAAAAAAAACTAAAGATCCCTATCACTTCTGCTGAGCGCTCATAAACCGTTATTAGGACTACTAACTAGCATTCAAATTAACAACTACAACACACTATAATTATACTTGTGGAAAATATAATAAAAAAGATCATTCTCTGGGTGTAGCTCGCACCCAGAAGTTGGGAATGGTAGTGATGATGCCCGGGAGCCTGCTGGCTAGTTTGGTGTAAGGGCGCCCATCAGCTGGAGACACGCGGAACGTCTGCATGAAGCCTGCGAACACCTGGAACATGGTTTGGCGCGCGTAGGTCTCTCCGGCGCATAGACGGCGACCTGTACAAACAAAACATCATCTTCATAAGCCGAAATTCTTGAAAAACAAATGCCTCCCTCGAGGCTCTCCACAAAAATCTGGTCAGTTATCGGCCAGTCTGTGCATGCTTAGTTTAGGCCCGGTTTCCACCAAAGCGGAGAGAAGAGATGTGTTTGAATAACCAATCAGATTTCGTTATTGAAGATAAGCGGAGAGGAGATGTGGAAATAACGAAATCTGATTGGTTATTCAAACATATCTCTTCTTCTCTTCGCTTTGGTGGAAACCGGGCCTTATATATTTATAGATGGTATTATTAAGTAAAGATTGTTATGTTTGGATTTTTGTTGGTACTCAATGACACAAAAACTAAAACGTTTATTAAATAAAAAGTTTTAAAAATATGTATTATTGTATACACCGTGACATTTACATCGTTTTGTTCCCGCCGCCGTGTAGTGATAGTGCTTGTCAAACTGAACAACTTTTCATGAAAAAAAAAATTCCTACGACAAAAAAGTTTGTGGTCTCCATACAAAGTAAGATTCCCGACCGACCCATTTTGTATGGAGAGCACAAAAATACATACATACATACATAAAGTCACGCCTTTTTCCCGGAGGGGTAGGCAGAGACCACTTCCTTCCACTTGCTACGATCCAGCACAAAAATATATTAAATAAAATAAAATAAATATTTAAAAGTTGTTCAGTTTGACGAGTAAGTACTATCACTACACGGCGGGAACAAAACGATGTAAATTTCATGCTGTAGATAGTTGAATTCTGCTAAAAAGTTATGAAAAAATACATTCATTATTGATTAATTTATTAATTTGGCTACGGAACCCTAAAACTAAAAATGCATTGTTTAATAGTTACGCTCTAAATTACTCTCCGCATCGAGCAACCATTGTGTAACTCGTTTTTATAACGTTAGAGATAGATTCTTGATATGAGTAGGTTAGGTATTAAATTTACTACAGTGGTTTCTGTACTAACTTATCTTAGAATATAAATAATTAAATATCAATTTGAAATACTAAAACGTGTCCATATAAAACTATTTTTTTAAAAAGAATTGACTATTTAGTGCGATAATCTAACTAAATATATAAACGCTGTATAGATCCAATTTCTTATATAAACTATTTTTGATAGTATTGATAGAACTTGTGAAGCACAGTTTTCCTTATCTTGTTATGAGATCACTTATCGTTTCCACCCTGCACGTATTCCAAAAGCATGAATTTGCAATCCCTAGCAAAATTTAAATATAATGTTCCATCTTAAGCAACAACTTTTCCCAAGGAACATGGGTTGAAAACCCCCCAAAAAAATCGACTTTTCATACAAAATACACAATCAAATCAACTTTACTAATTTGTATGGGAGGTCGAAATTTTTTTGGGGGTTTCCAACCCATGTTCCTTGGGAAAAGTTGTTGCTTATGATGGTCTGAACATTATATTTAAATTTTGCTAGGGTTTGCAAAATCGTGTTTCTCCACAGAGGGCGTACACTGGTAGTGAACGTGCCATCCATGTTAGTTTTGTCGTCGAAAAATGATTTGTAAAAATCTTAATTTTAATAAAAAAAATTGACTTTTGACTTTTTGACTTTCGTGCTATATAGGACTGGGAACAACAACAAACCTTTTGTTTTTGAAGTTACACCTTTTTTTTTCTTTTATTACAACTTAGGTACCTCGTAAATCATTAACATTTTTTGCTTCTTATTATTGTCGTTGTAATAAAGTACAATATTTTATTTTAACTGTCGTCGATGATATCTTGAATGCTTAGACATTATTTAGCTTATATACTTGTACGTACATAAACCATGGTATTAAACACGAGTATAATAAATAAGTACAATTAAGTACATAATTACAGGATAATTTTATTTAAGGGTCAAGGTATATTTACCTAGCTAGGTACTTACGACTGTTTGCTATACTGTGTTATACTATTAACTATCTATCGGCCCGTCCGTGTTGTGTAAGAATAAGATTTTCCCGTGGGAATAACACTTTTTCCTGTACAAGGTATCTTATGTCCAAGTTTATCTATGTGCCATTCACATAATCCTTTCAGCTGTTTTTTGTGTGATTGTGATGTGAATGAATCATTGATATACTAGGTAAAATGGCGTAGATAAGTCATACGCGCTCAAAAAGCGGCACACCAAAAGTTGGCTAATTAGCCAACCTGAACTTAGTCACGCGTCGCTTTGTCTCTTTTTCGCACTTATGCTTAGACTTGCCGTCCTTGTGTAAGTTTTGTGCCATGTTAAAACGCCGTTTGTCTTGTAAGTGACCTATCTACGCCTTTTTACTTATAATATCATTGGAATGAATGAATGAATATTTATTTCTCAAGAATATGGTTTTTACATAGGTCTTATTTAAATAATTACATCCAGCATACTCTGCTTTTAAACAAGCATGGAAACATTTATAGAAGTATTAAACACAAATAATATCATGTGTAACAAATATACAAACTTTTTCATTGACCGAGCGAGCGAAGCGTCTCCGTTCCAGCTTGGCCAAAATTGCTTTTGTATGTCTGTCGATCTGTCTGTTTGTTCCACTCTGCAGGTTTATTCGTTCCACTCTACAGGTCGCGTTTCTCAACCGATTCTCGTGAATTTTTGTGAGCAAGTTCGATAAATTAATCAATTTTTATCGAGTCCGTTTATGGAAATTTAAAAAAATTACGGAGTTATGGGGTTGCCAGCTTACAAGGTCTACTGCTGAGACTGTTTTCCTCTACATATTTCTCAAGCAATAAAAATACAGTAAAAAATAATTAAAAAATTGAGATAAATAAATTTCAAGGAGTCGGGGGTGTTTGTGGAGAAAAAATAAAGATTAATGTTGTGTCGCTCGATCGTTTCATTATAGATTACTAGCTTTTCGCCCGCGGCTGAGCTCGTGTAGTATAAGATTTTCCCGAGGGAATAATACTTTTCCCCGTAAAAAGTATCTAATGTGTAAATCCAGGTTACAAATTACCTCCATTCCAAATTTCATCCAAATTCGTTAAGTACTTCAAGCGTGAAGGCGGAACAAATATCTAAACACCCAAAATATTTTTACATTTATAATATTAGTGTGATGTGATATGAAGACACAATGAAGATGAAATATGGCCACCATCACGTGGCGCGTGTTGTGTTTGTTTGGTTTGCACTTGGTAATGTGCATCGCCTACACTTTCCTAAATAACGGTTGTTAAATTCCGGTCATTGATGTTGCAGTATTACCGTTCTAAGTGCGACCCAAATATAACAATGCAATCCGATTTGATCATAGACATGTAAACGTAAGACCAGCGTTATGGACGAGGACGACACATCAGCGTTACTCGCTGAGCTGGGACCTCTTTGCTTGTCAAATCGCAACAAATATAACTTTATTTTGGTCTTCTGTAATATTGTAAGCAAATAAACGTTTTTTCTTTCTTCCTTCTTTCTTCTTTAGTGCAGCAATGTTCGTTATAACTCAATTATTTTAACTGTGCACTTCGAGCTGTCAAAATCGTCATGTTGGTGGCATTGAATTCACCCGCCCGCTTACTTCCTCACCTCCTCCGACACCTATCAAAACGGATACCAAACCTACCAACATGCAAATATTATGACGTTGACAGATGCACAGTTATAAAAATTGGGTTATAGTTGCATCCTTATTTTTTCCTAACAACCTGTGCTATGTGTACTGTACTGAAGATCCACTCGATCAGCTGATCATCAGTTTGTATGAAAGTACAAATAGTTTTTTCAAAAAGTTGTACAACAACAGTTGCTCAGCTTCATGGGCTGACCTGTTTGTTTCACGTTATTTTGCTAACTCATTGTATAGAACGACTCGGACTATGATTGCGCGACTCAACGTACGTAGAACCTTATAAAATTAGAAGAAATTCAATCAATCAATCAGCCTATTGCAGTCCACTGCTGGACGTTCCTCATCCAGCCACTACAAGCTACCTTCCTTAGGTCATCAGTCCACCTGGCAGGGGGGTGTTCCACACTACGTTAAGATAAAGTTAAAGATAAAAGTGTCTTTATTCAAAGTAAGATTTAACAAAATAATGTTTCGACGTCAAAGCAAGATTTTTCCCGAGACGTGATCTCCATTCGAGAACCCGTCGGCTCCAACGCTCGTCGGTTCTACGACAGACGTGGCCAGCCCACTGCCACTTCAGCTTGCTACACTTGTGGACGATACGATCTTCCTCAGGTCATCAGTACACCTGGTAGGGGGGCGTCTCACACTACGTAGAAGAAATTGAAGCAAAGAAATTCAAAAGTTGTGTGTGAAGTCGACCAACACGCACTGGGCCAGCGTTGTCGACTAAGACCTGGTCACCCCTTTAGTGGGGACGTAAATGAACTGGTGAGCATGATGATGATAAATTTTAAATATGTCGCCGCTTTAGGGTCGGGCCCCACTTATCAACGGCGATCGACGGTTTGTCTATACAAAACGCGCGCAAAGTATGGACGCGGCAACTGATGCGAAAGGATTTCCATACTTTGCGCGCGTTTTATATAGACAAACCGTCGATCGCCGTCGATAAGTGTGGCCCGATCCTTATAAGTACCTGCTCCGAATGGTAGACTCTTGTCCAAAGCCACGTTGAGCTGGCCATTCTGGATGTACCGTTCTGGCCGGAACACTTCAGGGTCACCCCAGATATCCTTGTCCATGTGCAGAGTCAAATAGTTGGCCGCCACTAAAGTGCCCTGAAATTGGTAAATTTGTTGTAATTAGGATGCTTTTGATGTTTGGTTATTCAAAAACGCTGTTTTCCGGCCGCGTGGGAGAGACAATGTTCGACAATTTCAAATAGACCGTACTTGTTAGGTAGTATACCACAAAAAGTGAACCAACTGTAAGCATGGCCTAGTTATGTGACCGCAAATGGTTAGTGTTTTTTATCGAAATTTCCATTTCTAAAGTCAGTTTTAACTTTTGGTTGAGAATACACAATAAAAATAACAGTGTGATATTTGAATTTCTTTTCTAGCAGCCTTTTAACAATAACTCACGCTATAACACAGGCTGAAGTCTCAAACAAACAAAAGACAAACGTTCATCCCCAACGGCTTTGTTTTTTAACTGTGCTCTTGTCCGCACTCAGCATGGACAGCGGGAACAGACGGAAACTGGTGTGCAAAATTAAACGGTTTTAAACCCTACAGTCTAGGATATACCTATATAGTGTTAACCGAACTTTATTGATATTGCTACATCACTAGTGGTTGTGTCCATAGAGCGCATGCGCACAACCACTAGTGGGGAGACTTTGACAGATCCTCTCGGTGCTCTCGCGCCAATTTGGTAGCTCTGGTGAAAATATAATAATTACGTGTGTAAGATGGTTTTCTAATTATTTACTACTTAACAATAGGTATAGAGTTTTATGTACCTATACAGTTAGAACTTTTTTATACTTTCACCCTTTATCTAAACCAAAACAAAAATATTTTTTAATATGTACCCTGGCTGTTTTCATACCTCTATCTATACCCTGTCGGTATAGTTACTTACAAGTTAACAATTTTGATAAGTATTTTATATTTAACATTGTAAACACATCCGCGTCGTGATTAACAAACCGTAGAGATAACATTGTGGTACAAAGTTCTGGAAGTAGGTTGATACTTGTGTTGTAAAGATGAAGCAAAGGCCACTAGAAGCAATGAAATAAAGTTATTTTATAAGGCTATCACGCTACATTGTCTAATCAATAAACTGGCATCAATTCTTCAGTAAAATTTAAGCTCTATCGCGTGCATAATATGTAAGAATTTAATTCAATGTTTGGATTTATTTAGTTTCTCGTATTCGTCTTTGCCGTGTGGTGACGGCAGAGTAGAATACATTTGTCACCATAACCTTTTAATCTGCGATCTCCAACCCGCCAGCCAAGCGTGGAGATTATGGCAAAACCCTCCACTTAAGTGGAGGAGGCTCATAGTCCAGCAGTGGACTGTAACGGGTCGTTGATATAGTTTCTCATCAGCATAATAATTTAAATAAACACCACCTATCTAATAAGAGGTTCTCACAATAATTTTTAAGTGAAAACTACAGGCCTACTTTTAGATTTAGAACGTTTACTGCAAAATAAACTAATAATATTACCCCACCTCCCTAAAATTTAAACAGCATTCGTCTTTTTACAATTTCCAAGGAGATACACGTATGTTGAGCACGCGCACATATATCTACCGGGTTATTAGCATACGATTTTATGTTTTTATTTCGACTATGTGGCAATAGTCAACATCACGGCAGAACTGTTTGCCTATCGGTAAGCTCATTAAAAAGCTTATTTTAAACCAAAATCGTGGTAATAACGGTAGATATGTGAACATGATGATGTTATTGCAAAGATTAGATTACCCATCGAGCGTCGGTAAAGAGATCAAGATGGTCTGGCAGCCCAGTTAAGGTCTATCCACACCGGTCAGTGCCGTGTCAGGGACGGGGCCGGAACGTGGCAAATGTCATAGAAAATGTATGTACCGATATTTTTTTTGACTCGTGACGATGACGATTTTCTATGACATTTGCCACGTTCCGGCCCCGTCCCAGACTCGGCACTTTAGGTCACCAAGCATACCTAAGCCGCCACGGCACTGGCGATGACGATAAGCCAGGAGGTGCTTGCTGGCCACGACCACTCTAATATTTAGAATTGAATAGAATATACTTGTAATGAGTTTATTTATTTTTTATTTCGAAAGAAAGAACGAATCATTGTTAATGAAAAAATCATCATCATCATCATCATCGTCGACAACCGACCTCACAAACTCTGGTGAAAATGGCATTTATAAATGGGACTTTTTATTTTTATTCTGTAAGTATATTGTGTTTAGTATAACTGAATAGAATTATTATTATATCTATGGGCCTTGTTGCTTGATCTTTTAAATAAATTAAATGTCGGAAGATCATAATCTCTACCACAAATAAAGTTGGTATTGGTAATCTTTCATTTTCATTTAGAACAGAGTGTAGGTAGATTTTGTGAATTTACCTCGGGAATGTCGTATCCTGCGAACTGGATGTCCTTCATGGCCCTATGTGGCACTCCCAGAGGCACTAGAGTGTCGAAACGCATTGTTTCTCGTATACACGCCTCCGTGTACGGCATGCTGTAGGACGAAAGAAAAACCTATTTAATACACTATCATTATAGGTTTATAATAACCGCTTTCTAAGCCTAGTAGTAAAGCATTCAGCTCTAGTTTCGGAATATGTGGGTTTGAATCAAAAACTGGCAAACAATCTGCAATTTGGTTAGGTCACTGCAGGCTGGATTTAAAAAAAAAAACAACAGAGGACAAAAACGACGTCAGTCACCGCAGTAGCTTTGAACTGAAACTAGGGTTTGTAAGATCGGTCAAAGTAATTTTTTTGAAGAGCGTCTCCCCCTCTTAGTCAGGCTTCAGATCAGAACCACTGCTACTTTTTATGCTTCGTTCTGGCTTCGGTAACTCGTTCCCTGAAGACGATATGCCGTGAGCTATCTGGAAGTTGCTCAACAGCTTTGGATTGAAGTTGGCTGCCAGCAAAGACTATATAATGTCTTTTCGAATAGGTGGGGCTTTGACAATCTACATAAGTGTGGTGTTTCTCACCAAAAAGCGGAAAGTTGCATATTATTGCTAGGGAAGCAGAAGCATGATAAGTAAAACGTAAAACAAAAAGTTAAAATGCAACATAACGATATTAGAACTAATAAATTGTATTCACGTGCTAATTATTTACTCATTCGGATTATAATTGCGTGTCATTGAATGATAAGTCCGACGTGACGTCCTGCAACCGCTTATCATAATTTTATCATACAATAGCAATAAATGCCACCGATTCTTTTAACTAAAAATCAAAGTTTATCTTTCTAATGGAAAGGATAAGAGTTGAGCAACATCTTTTTTAACTACCGCAATTTTCTTACTGTATCATATTTCTATGACATTTATAAATGTATCTATGTATAAATTCAATCAATCAATCGATCAGCCTATTGCAGTCCACTGCTGGACGTAGGCAAAACGCACGATCACCCGCTTTCCTCATCCAGCCACCACCAGCGACCCTCCTCAGGTCATCAGTCCCCCTGGCAGGGGGGCGTCCCACACTACGTTTCCCGGGACGCGGTCTCCATTCGAGAACTCGTCTGCTCCAACGCTCGTCGGTTCTGCGACAGACGTGGCCAGCCCACTGCCACTTCAACTTGCTACACTTCTGGACGATTTCAACTAACTTGGTCCTCTGCATGTATAAATTAAATCACATAAATTCACCAATTTAATTATAACTCCTCACAAAACGAGGAATCGCAGTCTTATCTATCTAATGTTTGTAAGTTATTGTAAATAGCAGCTGTGTGAAGAGTAGCGTTGATAACACGACACACTTTGATATATGGTAAATATACAAGTAATATACTAATTTGATCGCATTGAATTTACTAAATAATAAAATAAGCTAGCGCGCACGTAATGAATCATTTAATGTAGTCGGTAACAGCTCTGGGGACAAGAAATAGTGTAACTCAGTAACAAAGGCTCTGAGGACAAGAAATAAGGAAAATATAATAAAATAATGAAGATAATAACCCATTTATCGATGTCAATAGATATACGACGCAGGTAAGCCGGCAAGCCTTGTTGACATGCCATTCTCGGTCTTACAAAGTGCATTGCGACATTGCGGCGCAAAAGAGTAGAGATTAAAATAAAGATTTACAAAATGGCACCTTTTGAATCCTAGCACACATAATATTGCCAATAAAGTCAATGATTTTTAGTACTACTGACACCAGGGTTTGTGAGGTCGGTTGTCGACCTTACAACCCAAACGATGAAGAAGCAGTCCTACTGATAAAAAATATATTGGGCGAACAAAACAAAAGATTCACTTACACGTCAGAAAAAGATTGAAATTTCCTGAAACTCTTTCACATGGTTGGTTTATTTTAATGTAAGTTTTGAATCAGAAACAAAGATTTGCGATACGGGTACTAACATAATTTTAGTCATATTTTTAACTATTGAGTGTCTATTCAGTTTTTAAATAATGTGGAGCCTTATACTATTCGGGTTAGTATTATTCAAAGAGGTTTGAAAGGCTCCGACGCGCTTCAGATTGTCTATAATCTTGTATGAATATTGACTGAGCGAGTGCGAAGTACGAGCGAAGCGTCGACTCCGTTTCAGCTTGGCAAAAATTACTTTTGTATGTGTCTATCCGTCCATGTCCGTTTGTGCCACTCTACAAGTCGCGTTTCTCAACCGATTCTCGTGAAATTTTGTGAGCAGGTTCAATAAATTAATCGAAATTTTTATCGAGTCAGTTTTTGGTAATTTAAAAAAATGGTGGAGTTATGAGGGTTAAAAACTTAAAAAAATCATAAATGAGCCATTTAAAAAAATATATACTCGCGAGGTCTACAGCTCCCAGAGCCACTAGAAAAATTATAAGACGAAATATTCAATTAAATTCAAGTTAATGGGTCGATTGACTGGGACGTGACTGGGACCACGACCCGATTTTACAACATCCACATAAAAGACAAAACATGTAGGTACTAACTTTGTATAAAACTGTTTTATTATACTCATACCCAAGGTTTAAGTGCATTAACACCAGCCTCTAAACTTCCTCAACAAACGTCAAAACAGGTTTTTAATTCATCTTTACTAATAATATAAAATAACTTACAATACTGTAATTTATGTCTGTACGTAAAAATGGCTTTCACAGTCTCTATCACGATGTTTGTGGTACCTACTACCGGTTGAAAATTTTCTCTCTAATAGGGGATCAGATTAGTAGCAGACGATTCGTTAAGAAAAAAATAGAATCAGTTGAAAAACTAATTTACAGTGATTTGTTAAAGTTTCAATATTTCTGTCTCTTTCAAAAACGATTTTTTGTATGGAGATTATATGGCGTTACTAACAAATGACGTCACAAGTGGGTATGTGCCTCTCTGTCTAATCTTGAATTTCAAACCTTTATAACTCGGTCAATTTTAAAGATAGAGCAAAAATTCTTTTACTGTTCGATAGCAGAAACTAAGAAGTTTGGTTTTATAAAATAAAATTAAAGTAGTCCGATCCCCTATTGAAAGAAGAAATAATTTATTTTAGAAGACTTAATACACAACCTTTCCGATCCTGTCCAAACCTCAGCCAAGTCTTTCCAGCGATATATCATCGACCCACCTAGTTGCAGGTAGACCGGGTCGTCTTTTCTCCACGCAAGGTCGGATCGCGATCGCACGAAATAGAAAAGGAGGCCCTGGAGTGGGTAGTAAAGAGATGATGATGATGATGAATGACACAACTTTCTCAACTAAAATTAATATGGATCGAGACAAATGTAAAAATACGAACAAAAAAGAGACTTTTTTTATATCATGTTTGTTGTATGTAAGGTCACAGTTCTATCAAACAATCAAGTGATGAGTCAAGTGAAAGTTTAATGACCGACCTCATTAACCCTGGATCAAACTTCCCATAAGCTAGTCGTATCAGCTGATCAGATATTTAGGAGTAGGCAACTTTAAAAAAATATTATAATTTTGTATTCCGCCTCTTCTGTAGATACTGAAACTTTCAGATTTGTGTTACACATGCTATTTATTATATTTTTTGGTGATGTTTTTTCTTACAAGGGATTTATATGAGGCAAAGCCATGGGTGGAAAGTTAGTTATTGTTTTACGGAACAACTTACATTTCAATTTACTTCCATAAAAAAGTTCGTTGCCCGCGCAACTTGTACAAAAAATAAGAGGTTTTTGATATATTGCGAAAAGACAGCAACTGCATAAAAATAAAAACATTTAAGCACGACATGACTTTAGTTTTTTTTAATGGGTTAAATTAACATAGCTGTGAATTTTAAGATAGGTTATAGATCTTTTCAAGTAATCTTTCTACCAATGTCACAGATCTAAAGTCAGTGCTCATGTTATCAGATGACTAGACAGGCTTGCACAAGGGAACTTCCGATTGTGCAAAAAGTATGACGTGTATAGCTATTGCTCTTGGCTAAGTAGTAGCCATGTCAGAGGTTTTTGGCTTTACACTTGACTTTGAGCATACAATAGGTGATCGGACTCCTTTTTTTTTTGTATTTTTTAGTTTCTGCTATCGAACACTAAAAGAATTTTTGCTCTATCTTTAAAATTGACCGAGTTATAAAGGTTTGAAATTCAAGATTAGACAGAGAGGCACATACCCACTTGTGACGTCATTTGTTAGTAACGCCATATAATCTCCATACAAAAAATCGTTTTTGAAAGAGACAGACATATTGAAACTTTAAAAAATCACTGTAATTCGTTTTTCAACCGATTCTGTTTTTTTCTTCACGAATCGTCTGCTACTAATTTATATTTTAAAAATAATTCATAAAAAATATGGTAATATGGTAAAATATGGAAAATTTAGGAACAGTCCGATCCCCTATTCATATTTGAAAATGTGCAGAAGCCAGCACATCGACTAGACACATACCTAGAGGAGCCAATTATCCAAAGCGTGAGCATTTTACACATCCTTACTGGATAAGCTGGGCTGGCAAGCTACACTAATCTAACAGCAACGCCTAGATTGTGAAAGTACCTTTGTATCTAGTCCAACTAGCCTAGATCATATGACTTTCAAGTGCCTACTCAATTATTAAAGATTAGGGTGGATAAGGATTAAAAGTAAGTATCTACCTAGATTAAATTTTATTTATCTAATAGATTGGTAAAGGCGGCTCTAACCTTGTTATACCTGTACCTACAAGTTTTGCATTTATTAGCAAGTTAATTGGACAATAATTATAAAGTAAAAAATATTTTTAACAACACGTTTTAACGCACTGTTGTTAAAAAATATTTTTTACTTTATATTTATTTTGTGCTTTTTAGTCCAGGTATTTAAAGTTTGCAAGATATCCTGAACATCACGTAGGACTAAATTGCTAAGACTAAAAATCCCAAGCAAGACGAGATTATGTTGTTACGTTGAGATTACCTTTCGGCTCCATCATGAGACCTTGGACATCACATATTATGACTAACGATCTAGTCAAGACAAATCCAACGGGCCAAAAACACGACTAGGTTATGTTGAGTATTTGAGGAACTCCTGTGGCCTCCTTCCGGCTCCATCATGAGACCCTGGACATTACGTATGACTAAAGATCTTGTCAAGACAAATTCAACGAGCCCAAACACGACGAGGTTGCGTTGTGTATTTTAGGAGTTTCTATGGCCACCTTTCGTCTCCATCATGAGACCCTGGACATCACGTATTATTAAAGATCTTATCAAAACAAATCCAACGAACCCAAACACGTCGAGCTTATGTTGTGTTTTTTAGGAGTTCCTATGGCTAACTTCCGGCTCCATTATGAGACCCTGAACATCAAGTACATCTAAAGATCTTGTCAAGACAAATCCAACGAGCCCAAACACGACTTGGTTGTGTTGTGTATTTTAGGAGTTCCTATGGCCACCTTCCGGCTCCATCATCAGCTCCATGGTGTCATAATATTACATTGTCACCGAGGTTACATAAGTGTACCAAATTTCAGCACAATCGAATGACAGCACGTGCTCCAAAAATGAGTTGCAAGATTCGGACCGAACTAACAAACCCACAAACAAACAAACAGACAGACAAGAAAGCGAGTTAATAAAAACGTGTTAAAATATGATCAACTATATTTTTCTTAGCGCTGCTGCAAATTTTTTGCTTTCACAACTTTTTCAACAAAATCTTTATGTATAAAAGGAGAACTGCGTGACTAATTGACAGATCAACGCAGATTCGAAACTACTGGATGTAGAGAGTAGACATTTGGAAAGTATATTCCAAAAGTAGGTACTAGCTAGCCAGATAGATGCCCCGAGGGTATAGTTGCCCCGATTGTGATAACTCTAGTTTCGCAGAAGAATCACATGCATTTTATAATCTATCGAAAGATTTTCTAACTATCACTTAGTTGACCGTGTCTCATGTCTCTGTGCGATTGCAAGTTTTTGCGGGATAGATGCCTTATTTCTCTGCGGAGCATCTATCCTAAACGTAATTTATATGGAACAGGCAACTATCCGCTATATGGGATAGCGGTTAGCTATATGGGATACCAAACTACCAGAGAATATGCACAACTACCAGAGAATATGTACAACAACTGCTTACACTGAACAGTCTTAAGTCTTAAGACTTAAGTATTAGTTCGCAATTCAGTGTAAGCAGTTGTCGTACCAGCTTATATGTTTCCTCATTATCTGATCGCCCTAAAAACAGTATTAAAACATTGTTTCTTGTTTCTAACTTTTTCCTGTCGTCCAGGGTAGGCAAGCGGTCTCTACCGACCACTCGGTCGATCTCCTCGTGAACTTTGTCCTGGATGCCCGGCTGCAGCAGCATTCGTTCCACCAGCATCGTCAGCACCGCCTCCGTCGCCGAGGCTGCTGGGAACATGTAGTCCGTGCAAGTGAGGATCAGCTGCTCCTCTGGAATAGAATTGAAGAGGTTACTGCTGTGTGTAACAAGCTTTCGGTGGCTTAATTGTAACTAAAATCAATTCCAAACCATTAGTCTACTGATAAATTGTAGGCTGAATCACCTATCTGAAAACTCTGACACTCTCTCTCTCTCTCTCTGTGTTTTTACTTGACACATAACCTACACTTAGACATAACTTAGAGGATGATTGAAGAGAAAAGTGGTATATTTTTTATTATTATTTTATTATTTTCTACGAGAGCATATCGGTAGACGGTTATCAATCATAAACTACCGTCGTTGTTGGAATAGAATGCAGTAGATCATCCTAGCAAATAAATAATTAAATAGCTAATATAGAACAATATAGAGGTATATATGCGCTACAAGATGTAACTAACGTTTTAGTTATGAAGGGCGAATGCATTTCCTCCAAAAGCGTAATTAAACAAACAAGAAACTTCTACGAAAATCTTTGACGTTTTCATGGAAGGTCAACATTCGGACTTTTCCTCGTCTTTTACCTTAATTTAAAATATATAGCTACTCGTACCTTGGGAGCCTGTTAAATGCAAAAAAGAGGTAACCAAGGCTTGTATTGACATCAACTGTTTACAAAAATGAGACGTTTGTCTGCATAAGAAACTTTTAATTTACTATACAATATTCTTAAGATCGCCCTGAAGTATACGTCGGGTTGCGTTCTGAAAACAACCTCAAAACTTATTCCTTTCGGATCTCGTTCAGGAGATTCCGGGCTTTAATTTCGTTTTATATTATATTATTATAATCAGTCTGTAATGTCCCAATGCTGGGCAAAGGCCTCCCCATTGTTCCGCCATTCCTCCCGGTCCTGGGCAAGCTCCCACCAGTCCAGTCTATAGGCGTTTAACTCGTCTCGCCATCTTTTTCGGGGCCTGCCTCGGCGTCGGTTCCCGTCTTGAGGAGTCCACTGCGTGACAACTCTCGCCCACCGTTCTAGATTGATGCGGCTTACGTGCCTGGCCCAGTACCATTTTAGTTTCGCAGTTTTGCAGCCCACGTCAGCTATTTTAGTATGAGCACGTAGGGTAGTGTTCTTAATACTCGTACGATCTATCAGTTTAACACCTAGGATGCTATTAATTCAACAATTCATCAATAATTATTTTGTGGGAGTTTTATTAGAATTGCGGGCTATTCACCTGAAAGTCCGAAAAGTAAGAAGATTCCGTTCTTCGTTTATTCTGTTAGTCATAGATATTCCTTACATGAGTCACATGGGTCGATACCAAGCTCTAAGCGTTCGGTTGTCAACCTTGTTAGTTTAAATAACCCACACGATATAACGATTTATTCATTTTAAGATTTTAAGAAATGAATGACATCGTATGGTGTCGTATTATCTAGTTACCTTGGACTATCCATGTAAATAAGTTACTGTTTTTAGATTCATACAAAAATTTCATTTGACAAGTCAAGCAAATACCATAAAAACTGTTATGTAGGTAGTGTTATTTCGAAGACCCACAGGCGCGAGGCAATTAGCTTCAAAGTGTGACTTTCCAACAATAATCACCAATAGTAAAGTTACGAAAAGTTAAGCAAACACATGTGTAAATCATGGACGGGTGACTACTACTGCGCATTTTTTTAAAGTAAAAAAAGAAGTAAATAAAACGCAATAAAATATAATATATAATAATAATATAACTTTCTAAAAAATATATTTTCTTTTAAAATTTATTTAATAAGAAAACAAATGGAGTAATAGAGAACAGCCATTTTAAAATCTAGCACACTATAACTGTGACTCTAGCTTTATCAACGCAATCCACCTTGCCCAAGATAGATGCACCTGGAGAGCCCTGTCCCGCAACGCGTCTTTTGGTGGTCACGACCCTCAGTCATGAGGATACGACGAAGAAGAAGCTCTATCAACCCAGCCAGATACTATTCAATTACAGATGCTAAACTTGCCAAGATCGAGACAACGGGGACTTTTGGGATTTTCTCTAGACTAGAAAATAGTAGATTTTATAACATGGGCGCAAAGTTATATTTTTACGGCGAGGGCGCTATTTTGAATCTGGAGCGTAGTGAAAGATTCAAAATTAGAATCCATAGGGCAGTGAGATTCAAAGTACATCACCCAAGGAAAAACTATTTGCGACCGAGTATACATTCTACTTTTCATCCTGTGAGAAAAAATATTTTAGCTTTATTAGATAGATAGATAAAAAGTTTTATTCAAAAATCTACATAACACATGTACATACATTTAAAAAAAAAGACACACATAAAGGAAATAACAAAAAAAAAGAAGTACCTATGCATGCACATGTGTGCTGCAGTGATTGAAAGGGCCATGGCTCAGTGTAATTAGCCCAAAGGGCAACACTGATTTTCAGCCGTCACCCGTGGATGACTTGCAATCGCAAGCAGAACAGAAAAAAAAAAAATTAACAAAAAAATAGAAACCTCCTTCAAATTGCCTTATATGGTTATCTCCACTAAAAAGTAACAAATAAAATAACATTCCAGATGGAACATGAAAAAAAATATTGCCAATATCCTCAATTAAATAGATAGGTAGTGTATTAAGTAAATATTTAGAATTTTGTACTTCCTTTTGGAGTCGGTGCCAGCCAAAAATTGTAGACGAAACTACGAGTATTAATTATTTATCGAATGAAACCTACCCGGACTTTCTTAGCCGCTCCTGTCGTTATCCCTTTATATTATCTGTGTCCCTGCGTTTGGTCGGGTGCGGCATTGCATCCCGCGCAGCACAACAAAACATTTATATCATAGACTATCAAAGAATTTTATTGATAGTCATATAGAAATATGTACTGACTTAACGATGACGACGACTTAAAACAGTTGCCCACGACTAATCGACGATTTTTTGGCTGGCACCGACTCCAAAAGGAAGTACAAAATTCTAAATATTTACTTTATACACTACCTATCTACTTAATTGAGGATATTGGCAATATTTTTTTCATGTTCCATCTGAAATGTTATTTTATTTGTTACTTTTTAGTGGAGATAACCATATAAGGTAATTTGAAGGAGGTTTCTATTTTTTGTTAAAATTATTTTTATTTTATGATTTTCAGTGTTTCATTCAATATATTTTATGTAAGTAATTAATCCTAACCTCGACACATTTCCTATTATTTTTCTTCATTATCCAAAGCTAGGTTTTGTTATTTAACAGTTTCAGTACAAAGATATTATATTTTTGGTATTTGCTTAGTTTAGACTGCGTCTTTCGTGTTTTGCAAGCGCGTTTAGTTGTTTATTGTTTCGAAAATAACATAAGTTAAACTGAGTAAGAGGCTACAAAGTAAGAGGTCATTTAGTAGTCCAGCTGGCCACTAAACTGACAATGCTAAGAGGAAAGAATAGCTTCGCGATCCTAACGAAATAGGTATTTAGGAAAACATTTGCTACTTTATACACTACCTATCTACTTAATTGAGGATATTGGCAATATTTTTTTCATGTTCCATCTGAAATGTTATTTTATTTGTTACTTTTTAGTGGAGATAACCATATAAGGTAATTTGAAGGAGGTTTCTATTTTTTGTTAAAATTATTTTTAAAATTATATGCAATGCACCATTGACGATCCGCCATATAATTGAAGACGGGACGTAGTTCAAGAATTTTTCATTTGTACCTATTCTTTATTTTATTTGGCTGGATGGCACCCATTTTACCGGCCAGTAACTTTTCTCATTCGATATCTATAATAGCAGAATTATAAGCAAATATTCATGTTCCAAATTCAAAACATTTTGCCCGTGAGTTTCCCTACTTTGGGCGTACTTATTTGCGAACTAATCTTTACTTCTTGAATAGATGGGATGAAAATTGTTTTATTTTTGTATAATACTGTTAAATAACTTGAATACTTTTTATTTATTTTATTTTATTTATAAAGACAAACAGCCACATACATAAATTATTCAACAAAGTCTATACTAGTTGAAAGCCTACAGTCTTCTGTATTTAACAAAATTGTACATCTCTAATTATTTATACAATGGTATGAAAAAACCAGTAACTAATCAATGCATGAAATCTTTTGCATGACACATTTCTTAAAGACAGAAAATGATGGGCAAAACATGTCTACTTCAGCTAAATTGTCATTATAGAAACGGCAAGCACGCTTAAGAAAACTATTATTAGTATAACACGAATTAGAAGATGAAATTGTAAACAAATTTTTACAACATGCACGTTCACATCTACGAGGCACTGTAAAGTTGATATTTTTCAATAAATCTTTATTTGTTACTTTTCTTTATTTGTTCTAAATGTAAACTAGGTGTAGGTTGATTGAAATGGTTATTAAACCTTAGTAAAATATAACTCTATAACTAGACATATTTATTGCAATCTATAAAGTTTTATCGTCAACAATTTTACAATATAACAAGCCGATTTCTGCTTTAACCGACCGCATGAAGAAAAGGGTGTTATAAAAGTTTAACTTTCATTTATCTACAGAACTTTTTGAATGAATGAAATATACTTTATACTTTTTATTTCATAAAAAGAATTCTTCTTCTAGATTTTCTTTTTTCTTTTTCTTTTTTCTTTTTTTTTTCTTTTGCCTTCACTTGTTTAAATAAGTATCGTAAAATGCTATCGGTTTTTGTTACAGGATGTAAGGTTTGAAGATGGTTTAATTTTAATGGACTATACTGGGTCTACATAGTAAGTAATATAGAGGTTTTTAAATACGAGTACTAAAGATTTACTACAAGAAACTACCTACCTTTCTCCATTGGTAATTAGTATGTCTAGACTAGATGCGCTCTTTTGACTGTAGAAAGCCAACTATCACTAATTATTTATATACGATAATTTAATGTAAGTGGGTGGTGAACATTAATTAAACCGTTTGATTTTAAAAGAAAGTTATCTTTCCACACCCGGTTAAACTAAAAGTGCGCGGTCTGAATGGAGCTTTGATGCATTGTATGAATTTGTATGTGACTTCTGTGGCCAGCTCCCGCTGTATGACCACCGTCGATAAAATAAACCGCGCGACATAGGAAGTTATTTTTTATTCACTGCACAAACTTTAATATGTTGTTCAGACCATGAAACTAATCATTTTTCCCCAAGAAACATGGGTCCGGAAATAAGAGAAAATTTTGTACCTCCCATACTAATTGCTGAGTTGGCTGCGGCAGTTTGTATGGGAGATCGAATTTTTTTTTCAGTTCCGGACCCATTTTTTTCGGGAAAGTTGTTTAGTTTCATGGTCTGAACGATATATTAAAGGTTGTGCACTGAATAAAAAATAACCCTGTATTAAGTGACCGCCAATAGTATCCAAGTATATGTCGCGCGAAGATAAGGACTACGTTACCACTGGCGGTTACGTTTTATGTCGCGCCGTTTATTTTATCTACGGTCGTCATGCAGCGGCAGGAATTCAGATCGCTTGCGAAATTTAAGTAGTGTTATAATATTAGTATAGCGGTATTTCGCATAAACCTAATGGTTTCTGAAAAACAGCTTTTGATTATTTTTGCTTTACATGAATAAATAAATAAATAAAACGAACCATGAGCAATTCTGCAGAAACGGTAACCTAACTGTATTTTATTGAAATTCTGAATCGGTTTCAGAATGTATGGTGTCAGTGATACTCTATTGGTGTCGATTCGACATACGCCCAACTAAACTAAACTTAAAATTAGTCCTGTCACTTTCTATCATTTTTAATTGAAAAGGGACCGAAGATCATCGGTTTTGTTTTTGTCTTTGACTTCACGACTAACTGTCAATTTTAGTGGCTTTTTATTCGTCATGGTGTTAGGTAGGCACTAAAACAAGACTAAATTAGTCATGAAGTCATAGACAAAAACAAAACCGATGATCTTCGGTCCCTTTTCAATTAAAAATGATAGAAAGTGACAGGACAAATTTTAAGTTTAGTTTAGTTGGGCGTATGCCGAATCGACACCATTAGCTTACAAATCTAATACGTCAAGATCAATATCTAGATTAATAATCTAATCTGATCTACATAATTAATTACATCATTGCTTTACCCACACGCATGGCCCACTGCGTCATAGATAGCAATTTTAGACTCTTCAAAACCAGTGGTCAAATGACCTACCAGGGTTAATTATATCTCTAGTATAATTTCCCATACAAGGAATAAGAAAAAGTAACTGTTTAGTGATAATGATAACTGTACGCAGATACATTATAAAAGCAATCTAACGCGTATCGAAAACGAACGTGCCATCATTGAGGTATCGTTTGAAAGGAACTTTCATTAAAAAACGCTAACGGTTCTATTTGAGCTACTTATAGGTATATTCTACACCGTGAAATTTACATCGTTTTGTTCCCGCCGTGTAGTGATAGTACCCGTCAAACTGAACAACTTTTCACGAAAAAAAAATTTCCTGCGACATAAAAATTTTTGCCCTCTCCATACAAAGTGAGACTCCCGACCGACCCATTTTGTATGGAGACCAAAAATTTTTTTGTCACAGGATTTTTTTTTTTCGTGAAAAGTTGTTCAGTTTGACGGGTACTATCACTACACGGCGGGAACAAAACGATGTAAATTTCATGCTGTATAGCTATTTATTATTTATATTTATTTTTTCTTTACAAACATTCCCGACCCCTTGAATTTTTATTATTTATTTTATCTTATTTTGTTGTATTTTTTTTTATTGGTTGAGACATGTGACCTGTAGAGGAAACAGCCTCAGCGGTAGACCTTGTAAGCTGGCAAACCCCATAACTCCGTCATTATAAGAAAAATCCAAAAACTGACTCGACAAAAAAAATCGACCTGCTCACAAAATTTCACTAGAATCAGTTGAGAAACGTGACCTGTAGAGTGGAACAAACAGACAGATGGACAGACAGACATACAAAAGCAATTTTGGCCAAGCTGAAACGTAGACGCTTCGCTCGCTCGGTCAATATATTTAGTCACATTTAACACAGTGAGCCATTCGTTTCGAGCATATACGTTCCCTCAGCCCCACCAAAAGGCTTGAACTTACCCTGAATGTCGACAATGCTGGCACATTCAGTGCGGATTGCTCAACCCCCGACACCTTATGAGCGCTTGACGAAAATGAATAAGCATGTTCTGCACCTGTGTATGGCATTTACAGCGTGAATGAATGTGATGAAAGAGGGAATGATACGTTTACATTCAATTTTCATAACTCCTAAAATCCTATCTGCGAACACCTGTAAATGGCTTTGTTGATTTATTTTTATGTTTTACTTATTGGTGTCGATTCGGCATACGCCCAACTAAACTAAACTAAAATTAGTGCTGTCACTTTCTCATTTTTAACTGAAAAGGGACCGAAGATCATCGGTTTTGTTTTTGTCCTTGACTTCACGGCTAACTGTCAAATTTAGTCTTATTTTAGTGGCTTTTTATTCGTCATAAATTTGACAGTTAGTCGTGAAGTCAAAGACAAAAACAAAACCGATAATCTTCGGTCCCTTTTCAATTCAAAATGATAGAAAGTGACAGGACTAATTTTAGTTTAGTTGGGCGTACGCCGAATCGACACCATTGTATGGCTGTAGCCTGTAGGTGTTCCGAATAATAGTATGGTAGTGAACGTGCCATCCATGTTAGCTTTGACGTCGAAAAATGATTTGTAAAAATCTTAATTCGAATAAAAAAAAATTGACTGTGACTAATAAAAAACTCTACCTGAATATGTGGTCTTTTCTTTGGTGTTCTGTTCCTCCTTCATCTTCTTGACGTAGACGTCCAAGAAGTGCCTGTCGTAACTGTCGTCTTGTGTAATCATCACCTTGTCTATTAAACTCTGCAAATATTGTTTTTTATTATTTGGGGAAAAATTCTTTTTATTAATTTTAGCTTAGTTTATACGCCGAACTCTTTTGTTTACATTTTATGTCACAGTAGTTATGTTGATGTCATCTTCATCATCAACAGTTCATATACGTCCTCACCGAGGGGTTCAGCCGTAACATCAAGCCTAGCCTCACCCCAGCCAGCCAGCTGACCCAGTACGGGTTGGTTCAAGCCGTCATGTTGAGGTTATTTTCTTTAAATCCAAAAATACATATAATATTCATCATCATCATCATCTCAGCCGGAAGACGTCCACTGCTGAGCATAGGCCTCCCCCATAGGTTTCCACCGTGAACGGTCCTGCGCTACTTGCATACACCGGCGCCCAGCAACTTTCACCAAGTCATCTGTCCACCTTGTGGGAGGCCGTCCAACAGTACGCCTTCCGGCCCGTGGTCGCCATTCGAGAACCCTTCTTCCCCATCGGTTATCAGTTCGTCGAGCTATATAGCCTGCCCATTGCCACTTCAACTCACTTATCCTGAAAGCTATGTCGATGACATTGGTATTTCTACGTATCTCCTCATTTCATACAATATTACCTTGAAGAAATCCAGCAAGTATTGGTTTCCTTCGTACAGTCCTTTGAAGCCACTCCAGTTTGGGAACACGTCCTTAACCCATGGTTGAAGGGTCAAAAATCCTCCTAATAATAAACAGAAAAAAAAGTTTCAATAATATTTATGCAGTATGAGAGCTAACTAGCAATCTTCTCGACATTGCAAACTTGAGGAGATATTCTAATTGAATGTAACATTTCTTAATTTCGTCATTACATTTATGAGTTCACTACACGATGTGCGGACTCTGCGGAGAAGAACTCACCAAAGAAACTCCACATGCGTCGCTTCCTTAGTGTTTCTTTTTTATTTAAATAATAATATAGTACTTGGTGAAAACGTAGCAAACTATCGTCCCGTGGCGTTGCTTTCTGTATTTTCGAAGATATTTGAAAAGGTTTTATACAATAGTTATCTACAATATTATCACAAATGTTCAGAAAGGGTTTCGAAAAAATAGATCTATGAACATGGCTATTTATGATTTGGTGCAGGAAGTTAAATTGCTACTTAAAAAACTTAACACTTGCGGAATACAGGGTAATGCTTTAAATTTAATACAGTCTTATTTATTTAACAGGGAACAATTAATAGAACTTACACAGATATATACAGAGACTGGTGAGGAAAAGGTATACAGATCAAAAACACGATTAGTGAAATGCGGCGTGCCACAAGGCAGTGTCCTAGGGCCATTATTATTTTTAATATATATAAATGATATGCCACAACAAAGTCAATATCCCACAATCTTATTTGCTGATGATAGTACTGTTATTATAGAATGTAAAAATATATGTACTTATGAATATGAGATAAATGTAACTTTAAAAAATATGATTTCTTGGATGAATAACAATAACCTAAAAATAAATCTTGAAAAAACAAAAATAGTCCACTTTAGTCAGAGAAAAGATATACCTAACTTGAACATTAATTATGAAGGAACTGCAATAGAAAAAGTAGACAGTACAAAATTTTTAGGAATAAATATAGATAAAAATATGTCCTAGGAAACACAGTCCCTAGCTGTATGTAATAAATTGTACAAATTATCTTACGTACTGTACAAACTCAGAAAAAATGTTGAACGTGCAATTGTACTAATGGCATATTTCGGTTTCGTAACTTCAGTACTAAGGTACGGGATAATTTTTTGGGGTAACTCTACATATAGAAATATAATTTTTAGAGCACAAAACGATGCCTACGCTCTATTTGTAATTTGAAAACAACAGAATCTTGCCGCCCTCATTTCAAATCTCTTAAACTGTTAACTTTTCCATGTTTATATATCTTAGAATGTTCACTATACATCAAAGCAAATCCCAATTTATTCAAAAAGAGAATAACAACAGATAAATTTAATTTGAGACCCAGGAGTATTGTTATCGAAACCTATATGTGTAAATCAGCACTAATGAAAAAAAGCGTGTTAGAGATGGCCCCAAATATTTATAGCAAATCACCTGATAAAATTAGAACTTAGATTTAAATAGGTTTAAAATAGTTTTAACTCGTATCCTAACAGAGAAGTGCTACTACAGACTTGTAGAATTTTTTGAAGACAACAACATTTCTGCAACCTAAATTTACACTCTAGGATAGGTTTTTTAATTTTTATGTACCTAATAAATAGTTCATAATTTTCGTATGCCGAGAGTGGCTAATCATAGTTTGTACATATTTAATTAAGAACATCTTATATTACCTATGGTTACGAATAAATATATTTGAATTTGAATTTGAAATTGTTTGCATCATTAATAATAATATAGTCATTAATAATAATATAGTCATTAATAATAATATAGTCATTTACAAAATTCATGCATGTTGAAATAGCCTGTCATTCAAGAAATCTATTCCCATGGATATAATAAGCTCTAAGTTTTCGCAGTTTAGTAAGTTCACCGCCAGATCCTCTGACACGTTATCATCTAAAAATTAAAATACACGCCTGCTCTGCCAAGAAAATGATGGCCCATGTCACTCGACTAAGGTAAGGATCTAACGATACTGTTCAGGTACCAAGAAATTATGGTGGAATAAATAAACCCTCATACTTACATGAACTCTGAACACATTACACTCCATTTTTTAGGCAGTCGTCGTGTAAAAATCAAGCTTTCCAACTTCTATAACTTCTACATATACCAACCCATGTCGTCAGAGTTTCTCTGGAACCGCAAAGCATTCCTGGCCAGATCCCATAAGACGTGGTACTCAGACCGAGGCAGAGCCGTTCTGGCGAAGACGTGACACATCCCGTTGATAAACGGCACGGAGAAGTAGTGCGGTAAGGAGATCAAATCTCCTTTTACCATTTCCTGAAATTTAAAGAGGTTTAGTTGAATGAATGAATATATACATATACATTTAAAGATAATAAATATGAGCCTTTTAGGCGAAAGTGATGAATGGGGCATTCGCCTCAAGCCTGTGCACGACATTTACCATTACAAACTATATAGTGTGAGAGATAACACGAGCTACAGCTCCAGCAAGAAAAGGGCAGATGTTTATATCCGGAGGTACTCGTATATAGGAAGTAAGCGGTACGTAACACTCAAGTGGCAGTGGGCAGGGGGCCGTTTCACGAACCTGCAAGTTACAAATTACAAGTACAATTCGATGTACATTGCGTAGACAAAAAGATAAAACGATAAGGGTATACAGTTTAGGCGAATTAGCTACGCAATGAATATCAAATTGTAACTTGTTACTAGTAACTTGTTGCTTCGTGAAACGGGGCCCAGGTAGTGTGGTAAAATTTCTAAATCTAGCCATCTCTAGATTGCAGGAGTCCTAACAGAATGGTGTCTGGGGAAAAGACGACCCGGTTGACCTGCAACTAGGTGGGTCGACGATATCGAGCGGGTCGCTAAAAAGACGAACTATGCTTCATATGTCGACTGGGTCGTTACGTCGAGCCTCGTGACGGTGCATATCGATAAGTCGAGTACAGTCTTTAAATACGTCAATTTTATAATTTTATTGATAAAATCTATAACTAAGTTGGAAAACTGTGAGATATACCAATATTGAAAGAAATTTTCTATAGCACAGTACTCCTACGTAGCGCGAGCGTAGTTGCGGGCGGACCGCTGCTAGTACAATATAAGGGTCGGGCCACACTTATCGACGGCGATCGACGGTTTGCCTATACAAAACGCGCGCGAAGTATGGAAATCCTTTCACATCATTCGCCGCGTCCGATGCGAAAGGATTTCCATACTTCGCACGCGTTTTGTATAGGCAAACCGTCGATCGCCGTCGATAAGTGTGGCCCGACCCTAAAAACTTCGTAAACACAAAATGCTTGCGCGAACGAAGTCGCGGGCACTGCTAGTATAAAAAGTAGCCGATAGTGCAGTGGTGTCTCGTATTGAGAATCAATTGCAGTACTATTAATACTTGTCTGCAAATGCATACATTTTTATGTTACAGCAATTAACTGCACTTAACCTGAACCTTAACGGGCAGGTTAAACTCGTACATAGCTGATCGAATAATGAGAAGGAAAATTTATATAATGGACTATAGTAGGTAAGGTACAGTAAAAGCGGGGGGCAGTAGCCAGATGGGCGCTAAGCTAATCTGAAGAAAATGCGTATAATAAACGTAAATAAATATATTTTTATATTATTCACTCTCTAGAACAAAATCCCGTCCACTCGGTAACACGATGACGTCCCGAGTCAAAACAACAAAAAAGAACCATTCGTATTTCAAAATATTTAAATTCAATCGAACTAAACGAACAGCCAGTCCGCTCAAAAGAGGCCGCTCCTTACAGTACCTTGCGGCTAGTTCTGGAAGCTTCGTTCTAATTCTTTATTTAAGTTCATCTGTCCGTTTCGCTTTGAGATAAATCTTAATTTTAGAGCTGTGAAACATCGAATTCCGCTTTAAACTTATTAGGTAATAAACATCATCATTAATCAAAATAATCTCTCTTTAAACCTGCTAATAAAATTGAAAACGATTTAAGAATATTAAAATAAGGATTGAGCATGACATGCCAAATCGGGGCCAATCTACCGGAGGTTTATACATAATTCATTAAATTATTTATACTCGACCTGTAATCGTTGATCGCCGTTTAGAGCCTTGACAGAGCCTTGATCCATTTGGCGTTATCAAAACACGTTATTTATGCTAATAAGGAACAAGCGTTTTGATCTAAATAGTTGGTATGGTAACGGCAATGGGTGCTAATTCCACCGTTTTATCATGTTTCCGATCTACAGTATTCAAACTTTAATACAAACTCTTTATTTGCCAGAAAATAGTAAGTAATAGTCCCGTCCCATAAGTTTTCATAAGTGCTCAAACATGATAGCTCACCGAGTGTCAAAAGTCCAAACTCAAGGTTTGCCAAAGAGCAATGGAACGTAGCATACTAAGTGTTTTCATAATATTCATCTAAAAATATTTTTGTTAACTGTTGCTTAAAAAATAATTTAAACTGCTTGTAGCCTTCGTTTTGAATAGTGTTAATTTAAGTAACACCAGTCTGTGAATAAAATAATTATGCGATTGGACACTCGTATGGAAGTCCAATTGGTATTTATTAGCTCGAAAGCGTATGAATACGCTTTCTCTACAAGAAACCCTAATTAGACAATTGAGCACACGGGCAAGAGACAAATACAAAATTATCGACACAATATTTGAATTTTTTTAGGGGGCGTGTGCTAGCCTTAAGTAGATTTCGACGGTGGAAAGGAAAAAATTACCAAGCGACATTTTTGGCCATATTGAGTTATATACATTGTTAGAATCGCCTGATTTTTCTGCGTCGTTTGATCTTAATCACGTCCTTCTACGACGACTTTTGATGTCGCTTCGACATTTTGGATTTCGCGAGATTAATTTTTTTTTTCCTTACTAACTGACAAAATTTTTGACCATTTTTGAAAATTTGTTGGCTGTCGTAATTGTGAAACGGTAAATTTGCCTTTGGTCAAGTTTGACATTTCTGTTCGTACGGTAATTACTCCACTTAGTTAATTTTTCCAGTATCTGGCAAAATAGTGTTAGAGGCGCATAGTATATTTTTTCCCGTCTCTACTTTTAGGGAAAATTTTACTAAGCGACACTAACTTTAAAACTAAGCATTATTTTTAATAGTTACGTATACTATAATGTAGATAAAAAAATAAACAAATAAATTTCTAAGAACTAGGCTTTTTAGACCATTACAAGAATTTACACGATTTTTTTTCTGAAAATTCAAACTTTAAACAGCTCTACTGTAAAGTTGCCTATATGTCGCTTGGTAATTTTTTCCTTTCCACCGTCGATTTATACTCGTATTTGCTATCTTGGGAGTAATCCGAGATACCAAATTATTATCTAATTTCCTAATAAAAACCTGACATGGCCTAACCACGGAGCTTGTATTTGTCTCCGTGGGCCTAACATAATCAATGACAGTGTCAAATTAATTAATAATCTTTTAATCTGTGATAAATGACACACGTAAAAGATAAGTAAGGATTTTTTTCCGGCTTAAAGAAGGTTTAAAGTAATATAATATTTGATACGTTTAGGTTTAAGGAAAATTGGTATTTTAATAAACTATACAGCAGCCTCCAGCCAGTGGTCGAGATTTCTACGCCCATTACGGAGGTTTGATTCTTTTTGCTTCGGAAGGCACGAGCCGTTGGTTCCGGCTACTATCTAGTCGCTACACGAGGCATGTCAGTGGTCCTTGGCGGCTCTATAACACTGACACCAGGGTTTGTGGGGTCGGTTGTCGACCTTACAACCCACACGATCATGATGATGATGAATAAACCAAAGCAGAGCGTCGTGGTCAGTTTCGCATTTTTAATAAGTATGGATTAAGTTTAAGGTTACACAACCAACCTATTTGTCATTTAAATTAGAAATAGTCGTATTTAATAATATTATAACTCGGTATAAGGTAAAGCTAATTAGTCTTGTGTAGTAGATAATTAATAATGTTCAATTCAATGTCAGAAACGGCTTTACCTTGTTTACAACTTCGATGTAAAACTTAGACTTAGATTGTAGGAAGGAATGTAAGTTCAACCTATAATCTAATAATATGAGCTTAAAACTACTTTAGACCTAAACTAAACTTATCTTAATTATACTTACCTCTTTTTCCATCTGTATGAACTTGTCATAACATTAACTTATATTATGTTAGTTTCTATGAAGAGCGGTGCCTCCCGACACAGGCGATAAGCTTTTTGGGAGACACTTGCCCCACTTTTCTAACATAAGTGTTTTTATATAATAAAGAAATATATTTTTTTCTTTTTTTTTTATGTAAGAATCTCATGTAGAGTTCAAATTCCACATGTTTTAAATAAAGGTACAGTCAATTGCAGCCTAACTTCTACCTTTTAGCAAAGCAAGTATGCTTATTCATCTATACTATATATATTCATCACACACATAAATTTGCCTGTTCCACCCTTAAGGTCTCTTATGGTTTAAGGTTTTTTTGAAGATCTTTTGTAATAACGGCGTTGCATCTCATCCATGACTTCGTATATAGTTGCGAATATAAAATGTATGAGGTTTTCAAATGGTTTTACCCAGGTGGTCTTCTTCTTCATCGTGCGGGTTGTAAGGTCGACAACCGACCTCACAAACCCTGGTGTCAGTGTTATAGAGCCGCCAAAGGCCACTGACTTGGCTCATGTAATGACTAGATAGTAGCCGGGACCAACGGCTTAACGTGCCTTCCGAAGCACGGAATCATCTTTCTTTTCGGACAATCAGGTGATTCAGCCTGCAATGTCCTAACCGAACTGGGGAAAGTCTCACAAAGAGATTTTTTGCTTGACAGTGTCCCCACCGGGAATCGAAACCGGAACCTCCGTAATGGGCGTCGAAATCTTGACCACTCGGCCACGGACCCAGGTGGTAGTGGTAGTGTATCTGTCTCCGACGCACAGTGATGAGCACTTGTGTTTGCCTTGTGTCAGGATGATGTTTATCTATGGTATATAAGTATGTATTTATCTTTTTATGTAATGTATATCAGCCGTCTGATACCTATAGTACAAGCTTTGCTTAGTTTGAAATCAGATGGCTGTGTGTGAAGATGTCCCCACATATTTATTTATTTACCCCACATAAAAAGGGAGAGAAGGCAAAACTTTCCAATTATCGCCCTATAAGCCTTCTCTGTCAGGTCTATAAACTATTCGCCAAAGTCCTGTGCTATCGTCTGACCACTACCCTCGACGAGTACCAACACGTCGAACAAGCTGGCTTCCGGAGTGGATACTCGACAACGGACCACATCCACGCAGTCAAGCAGCTGATGGAAAGGTGCAAAGAGTTCGACCGGCCCTTGTGCTTCGCTTTCGTAGACTACGAGAAGGCATTCGACAGTGTCGAGCACGTATTCCACTCTCTCCATCGCAGCGGAATCGATAAGCGATATGTGGATATCCTCCAGGAGCTGTACGTGTCCGCGACTATGCAGGTGCGCATGCACAAAAACACCGAGTCTGTGTCAATAGACCGAGGCTCTCTCTCGCCCAAACTTTTCACCACTGTCTTAGAAGACGTAATGAAGTCGTTGGATTGGAGTGAGAGAGGAGTTAATATTAATGGAGCGCGTTTGTCGCATCTGAGGTTTGTGGATGACCTTATTCTCGTTGCCGAAGGCGTCCTAGATCTCCAGAATATGCTCGCAGAACTGCACGAAGCTTCCTTAAAAATCGGTCTTAGGATGAACATGTCCAAGACCAAGATCATGACGAATTGTTATGTAAATATGCCTAACATAAGCATAGGCAATGACACCGTTCAGGTTGTCAGCGATTACGTCTATCTTGGACATCGTTTATCCTTTGACCGAAAAGCACAGGTAAAGGAGATCGAAAGACGCATCGAATTAGGCTGGGCTGCTTTCGAGAAACTAGACAACGTTTTTAAATCCAAACTCCCGCAATGCCTGAAGACCAAGGTGTTTAACCAATGTGTCCTGCCGATCCTCACTTACAGTGCCGAAACATGGACGCTCACTAAGCAAAATATGCACAAAATTAAGGTAGCACAAAGGGCAATGGAGCGTTCTATGTTAGGTATCTCACTCGTTGACCGCATACCAAACGTAGAAATTCGTCGGAAAACTAAAGTCGAAGACGTAGGTAAGGGGATAAAGAGACTGAGGTGGAGATGGGCGGGGCACTTGGCTAGACGGGACGATGGACGGTGGACCAAAGCAGTCACAGAGTGGTGGCCTGGAGGGGCGACAAGGCCAGTGGGCAGACCACCAGCCCGATGGTCAGATGATATCGTCAAGATGACGGGATCTCACTGGATGAGGCTGGCACAGGACCGTGAGAATTGGCGCTATAGAGAAGAGGCCTATACCCAGCAGTGGGTTGATGTGGGCTGAGTATGATGATGATGATGATTTATTTATTTATTATTATTTATTTAATTGTGCACTTTTGCAGCTTAATATATATTCAGATAGCAAACAAGAAGTGCAAATACAAACCTTTTCAGCGGGGTATTTAGGTCCATTCAGGGTCATATCAATCAACTCCTTGACCTCATTCTGGACTGTCTCCTCCAGGGTGTCGCTGCGTCTGCCGAAGCCATAGTCCCGCATATACCTCAAAGAGAACCTTCGCTGCGTGTGCCAGAAGTAGCCATCCGTGAAGAAGATGCCTTGAAAAGATAATTTCACGTTTAAATACTTAATTCTGGAGATATATAAGGTAATATTTAATATACACTCACCAGCACATCTAACCGCTCACCCTTGTATTTCGAGTAAATTTTAAACTACACTTATTGTTATACATTACAATTGTTTTATTGATAATTTTACGATAAATTAAACACACTTAAATAAACGTTAAATTAACTACTTTTTAACTAATAGGATTATAAAGAATCACGAGTATTCCCTGAAATGAAGGATGGGCGGTTAGATGTGCCGGTGAGTATGTTATTCTGTTTCTGGGCGCATATTTAAATATAAAGACATCACTAGACAGGAAAAAGCGCTCATCTCCAGCCGGTCAAAATGGCTTATTTTTCAGTGATGCTGTTTTCGACTGCCATCGTTACGATCAACTACTGTTTTAAGGGACAAATAAAATACCAAACTCCAACGCACAAAAAAACGCACTTGGAAGTTTACCGATTCCAATTTTTTATCATCTGTCGACCCCTGTTTTTTTTAAAACAAGATGGTCGAATAATATGCGCCCTGAGATAACCCGACGTCGATATTTATTGATAGTAATTAATCAAGGCAGCTCAAAAAGTATATCACGTTCACCGTGTGAGCGCCTAGTTGGTCAATCAGGTGTAAAAACCTAGCAATTTTCGTGTGTTATGCCTTGTGACAAGGACAACATGCATTATAAATATTCTGGTACAGAGGACAAAGGATATAGTCAGGCCAGGCCGCTTGAAACGGTTTGAATTTTCTCAAGAGATTTTTAATATTTTTATAGAAATTTTGTTTACATGTATAGTTTACCGAACTGCACAATTATGCGAAATTTCATAACAAAGCATAATTAATTATCAGAGAAAATTTAATTCGTTTCAAGCAGCCTGACCTGACTATATCCCTTGTCCTCTGTACCATGCATATGCCGAAGATTGATAATGTTTTGCGCAAAACGTAGCAGGCAATAATACAATCATTATTTATAATAATTATTTTCTGCCATACATATTTTTTGTCTTTTTTCCAATGATTTGAAATGATGAATGAGCCAGCCAGGTGACGGCAGAGTAGAAAACATTTGTCACCAACCCCTACTCCTCGCGTGGGTGTCGTAAGAGGCGACTTAGGGACTACACATTGAACAGGGAACGGGCAGCAGCGCTCTCTGATACAGTAACCTTTTAATCTGCGATCTCCAACCCGCCTGCCAAGCCTGTAACGGGCCGTTAATGTAATGTAATTTGAAATGAATTTTTTTGTTATTTATTAATGACGATTTTTTACACGACGACGACTGCCCAAAAAAAAGAGTGTAATGTGTGCGGGCACAAAGTAGGTAGTGCGGCGCGGGGTCCCAGGTTCAGGGTTCATGTATGTTTGTATGCGAGTTTATTCATTCTTCCATAACTTCTAAATGCCTGAACAGATTTGGATGTGTGCGATATCGTTAGAATCCTTACATCAGACCATGGTCATCAGACCGTGTTACTTGTAACACTTGCTATAAGTTTTTTGGCAGGGTAGTCGTGTTTTTTAATTTCGGATGGTTATAATTTATTGTCATAATTTACTGAACAAGTATGCACAATTTTATTTCAAATTCGTTATTCGAGAGGAGGTGGTTGACTTGCAAGAATTGTCTCGCTCATACATAATGATGACAGTGGGCCCAATGCTCGCTATCCTTTTCGTTTTTATAATCAATAAAAGAGAGGAGTGAATTCAGATTTGGTTCGTGAAAGAGTTGTATTATTTTGAATAAAATGATTACCTAAAATAAGGGCGTAATGATATGATGGAGATTTTTGTATTCTATTCTATTCTAATGTAACTGTTAAATTAATTGTTTTTGATGTTTAAGTCCTCTCTAAAATTGTGCAATCGACGCGCGACGCGTCTATTAGGGCTCGTTCCCACATTCACGGTTTGCGCCGGAACCACAGAATTCCGGAAAGGCGCGCGCGCCGCCGCCGGCCCAGTGCACGGTCGCTCAGTAATGTTAATGTATGAAGCTCTAATGCAGGTGTGCCCAAGGCGGCCCCGCGCTGCAGCCGTTGCAGGCGCAAACCGTGAATGTAGGAACGAGCCCTAAGGTTCCAATTCGATGTTCGACAGCTCTAATATTACGATGCCCATCTGGAAAAGGACGGACTAACGTAAATTGAGGGTTGGAGCGCAACAGTGAGAATTAGCCTCAGTGTCGCAATGCGCACGCGCATCCCAGGTAAATCGTGGCTAATGACTGCGGGTTGGCTAACTGTACAATAACTACTGTCATTCGCAGCGGATGCTGACTATGACAACATCGTCAAAGTAGGTGATTATTATTCTTCTTTCTTAATCGTGTGGGTAGTAAGACCGACAATCGATCTCACAATTTTTTTAGTGCACTTATAAAAGCTACGCCTTTATTTTAGGTTATCATTCATTCAAATAATATCATTCGTTCATCTGTGTTCATCACCTCTCCTTCATTGGTCATAAAAACATGAAGGATGGCTGGATTTTAAAATTAGATTTAGAGCATGACTTCCCGAATCGGGACCATTGTTCCCAGGGATAGAATCACTTTATTGTCCAGAAACTAAGACGATTCCGTGCTTCGGAAGGCACATTAAACGGCACATTAAGGATGTGGATAGATACATACAAGGAGGAGTGCGATAATATATATATATGTATTTGTAGATGAAATGTGGCAATTGTGTGTTAGTGTGTGTATGGATGCGTGGATGCGTGTATGTACATAAAGTTTTTCTACTGTTTTCATTGAACTACCGGGATCGGAAGTCAGGTCCATGACCCTGAATTAGAATGCTTAGAATACAATAATAATGAGTTGTTAAAATAAAACCTAAAATTTTAAAAGTCTTTATTTTTGTTAGCTTTTTTTTGTTTTCGTTTTTTTGACAAAAGGAGCGTTTACTCAGCAGTAAGTAGATGTAAACTGAAAGTTATAATAAGTATAAATAGAGCTTTAATAAAAAAAACATGAAGAATGTTAATAAAACCTGGTTCAATACCTACCTGTTATTTAAGATATTTCAAGCCCTAGGAACACATAATATGACTTTTTTAAAGATAATATATTTCCATCAGAAATAATGCACAGTCAGATGGCAGTCTGGGTTTAGGATCTTTCTGTAATTTTCTTATGGAATGGTACAGATCGCGCCAAACTTCTAGACCGCTCTGAACACGGCACGATTCGATTTGCTACTGCAAAATATAGGTAAAAGCGACAACGCGCAATGCGCGAAGCAACTTCAGAGCGGTCTAGAAGTTTGGCGCGATCTATAGTAAGGACATGAATGACGTAACCCAGTCTTTTGCTAAGTTGTACTCGTATGTAAGTATCGATGCGACAACGATGAAACTAAAAAAAAGATGAATTTACTGGCCTAGTAACATAAAGTAGGTCTTGGCCTACGACTGAGGTGAGGATACAACTTGTCCTTATTCGGAATAATAACTCAACTGACGACCTTTAAAACGAACTTTCGTCTTCTTAAATAACGAGGCATTCGTCCTCTTTCCTGCTTTATGACTGGCAACCTTTCTTGCTAGCAGTTTTATCTTTCATTCGTTTTCAAATTTAGATTTCTTACGTTTCAATTTTGTCTTTTTCCTGCCAAATTCTTCACTTCATGTCCTGATCTCCGAAAGTATATACCTAAACCTTTTCTACTATACTCTACTGTTTGTCAGCTATATAAATAAATATCTTCTTTTCCTTGGACTGTGCCCTGGTTATTGCCACGTAACCTGTGGCGGCTGCTGCGCCACAAGTCAACACTACTCAAAAACAGCTTTTTATTGATAATACAAAAGGCGATGTGCAAACCGCACCATGCCAAAGGAAAAAAAAGAAAAAAAAGGAGTGACTTGTATTTTTAAGTTGTCAAAAATCCGATCCTAATTCAATATTTATAATACGTTATACGTTTCCTCCTTTTTAACAAAATGACTGTGGCGATGTGCAAACCGCACCATGCCAAAAAAAAGAGTTTTATTTCCTAGACACAAATTTTAAATACCGTGAAATATGCCAACTTTGCCCACTTTTTTCGAATAATTACTATTTTAGTAGGATTTTTTTATGGAGACATAAGTATTTTATAGCATTGTCTAAAACTGTAAGATCATGTGCATGTGTAGATATAGCTAAGTTTACTATTATTCAATATTTCAATATTTGCTCTATTTTGTTAGCGGGCAAAGTAATCTGGACTTATAGCCAACTTTGCCCACGTCGATTTTTGACGCTAATATGGCCAGATGACATAAAAACCATTACAAGAATTTTGACAAAGTTGGCGTATACTTTAGAAATGTAAATGGTATTAAGAAAAGTTTCTTACTAAAATGACTGGGCAATGTTACCCTGACATTTTTTATCTTTTTCATACAATCAACATTTCGCCTTTTAAAAGTGCTAGGGTTGGCACATAAATTATTCAGATTTTTTCCTATCTTCAAAAAATACGTGTTTAGGCAATGATCTTATATATATGTCTATTGTTTAGGTACCTAAATAAAAATAAAAATGTTTCATGTTCATTATGATTGTTTAATAAAATTCAAAATTAAAGTTAAAATTAACATTTTTTAGGCAGAGAATATTATAAACAAAAAAGTTAAAATTAAAAGGTATAGTGAAGCCGGAACTCAGTACCTAATTTATAACCAATGTCGTTTTTGGATTTTATTAATGTGTAAAATTATAAACAACAAAAAAAAAGTTTCATTCTGTGTCAACCCTAAGCCTTTTTTGACGACGGGCAATGTTGTCAATCTGAGGTCGGAACATTACTAGATAACTTTGCCCATCATCATAACTTCAGTTTTAAAAGACCTTGATCAATGACACCAACATTAATATACTCAGCAAAGCATTGTCTATAACATATTATAAAGTAAACTAACATGTGTTTTCGCCATCTCTCAGAATTTGCTTTTAATAATTTACAGTAATTTGCCCGCGAAAATGCGCACCTCACTCGACGAGTTCCAACAAGTTACTGAGCGAAGTTGGCAACAAACACCATAGAGAGTATTGCCATACATATAATCTATTTTCCACGAAAGTCATTAAATGTTGCCATAATATTAAGATATTTTTACAAATGAAAAAAATGCTTATGAATTGTTCTTCGGGCAAAGTTGCCCTTGGGGGCAAAGTTGGCATATTTCACGGTACACTATTTTACTACCACATTTTTATACTGTAGGTGACAATAATGATAACCAAAAATGTATGTAATAACTAGCGGTCCGCCCGCGGCTACGCTCGCGTTGTGTAAGATTTACCCGTGGGAATAAGATTTTGTCCCGTAGGTTACAAACTATCTCCATTCTAAATTTCATCCAAATCCGTTCAGTAGTTAAGGCGTGAAATAAGAAATTTTTTATTTGTATAACTTTACAATATCACAGAATATTGAACCCTGGAGCTTGTCATCTACATCTACGGCCCGTTACAGTCCACTGCTGGACTATGAGCCTCCTCCACTTAAGTGGAGGGTTTTGCCATAATCTCCACGCTTGGCAGGCGGGTTGGAGATCGCAGATTAAAATGTTACTGTATCAGAGAGCGCTGCTGCCCGTTCCCTGTTCAATGTGTAGTCCCTAAGTCGCCTCTTACGACACCCACGGGAAAAGTAGGGGTTGGTGACAAATGAATTCTACTCTGCCGTCACCACACGGCCTTGTGCCGGAGCTTGTGCTAGTTGAAAACAGTTACAAGCTCCAGTGTCTTCCCATATGATGTATCTGGAATGATGGATGGAGAGCGGAACAAACATTGACGAGTGCCTGCCTACCCGACCCATCTAAACATCCAAACATACAAATGGCTACGCTCACGTTGTGTAAGATTTGCCCGTAGGAATATATATAATTTATACATTTTTATATTAAATAATATATATATATTTCCACTATAAAGTATCCTATGTGTTAATCCAGGTTACATACTATCTCCATTCCAAACATCCAAGTAATAGTGTGAAGTGTGATATATTAGTGCGATAGGTGGTTCTTCGGTAAGAGGCGCTCCATAAACGTACACCTTAATTTATTAATCTACCTTATTTATTTTCGTTCATAATATCTTGAATTGCGTAATTATAATCTTTTATTTATTTTATTTTGTGATACGCTAACGGCACATTTTTTCTTTTTAAATTTTTTGACGTAACTGGATAAGCTATAAAAACCGATTCACTTTGTAGAAGCCTGCAGAGGCTACAAATAAATCCTTTAATCTTGAACCATGAAAAGAAGAAAATTGCCAAATTTGAATGGAAACTGAAAAACAAAAATCACAATAATTTACATCAACAGCTCATACACGTCCCCACTGAGGGGCTCGAGCCTACCCTGAATCAGATCAGGGCTAGTCAATAATTTATTAAGTATCTCTTTTATTATTGACGTTTAGGTAGACATGTGAACAAAACGTGCCTACTACTAAGTCGTATAATATGAAAATCTGGTTAGGTTGGTAATAAATATTTTTATTATCTATGATAAATAATATCTTTTTTGCTAATATATAGATAAGATAGCAGTCAGTTAGCAGCACTAAGCATATAAATTGGTCAGTAGTGCAAAACATGATATAAAAATAGATTCAAGCAAACATTTCTGCGATTCTGTTTCTGATGAAAAGCTATGCATTCAATCTTCCTGCCAAAATATCTCTTTTTTTTTTTGACGGACCTTATCACTATTTATACCAGAGTGGTAATATAGTGAGCGCGAACTTGCGGGGGAGCAGAAGGCTCGTACCCCTTAGGAAGTTTATGACAACGTATCTGGGGGCGCCCTCAGACGGGCTCGGACCGCGGCCCAGAACGTTGCCAGGGCGAGAAGCGCGTCGGAGAAGAATGACCCCTACCGGGTCTTACTGAATTAATTCTACTATTAGTTCCGCGTCCCCGCCGGCGGGGGCGGTTGCTACCTGAAGGGCATTCTGTAGTGTTTGGCCTACACGCAATGGCAGCTTTAATCGCGACGGTGATCTCATCGTCCGGATCTGTGAGAGGCCAAAATATCTCCTTAACTAATGTATTCAACATTTTCTTAAAATCAACATTCAGCTATAACTAAAGTATAAAATACTTCAAACTGGTTGAAATTTCCAGTTAAAACTAGTTATACGATTCTAAGCAAAAGATATCTTTAGTGGTATACTAATGATACTCTAGCTTTCAAAGCTTTTGGTTATAATAGGTATACACCTGCCAAATTACTTCGTTTAAAATTTGAAGTTTATATATTATTTACTGCTTATCATCATCAACAGCCCGTTACAGTCTACTGCTGGACTATGAGCCTCCTCTGCTGAAGTGGAGGGTTTTGCCATAATCTCCACGCTTGGCAGGCGGGTTGGAGATCGCAGATTAAAAGGTTACTGTATCAGAGAGCGCTGCTGCCCGTTCCCTGTTCAATGTGTAGTCCCTAAGTCACCCCTTACGACACGCACAGGAAGAGTAGGGGTTAGTGATTAATGTATTCTACTCTGCCATCACCACACGGCTTACTGCTTATAAGTAATGTAAATCAAACTTCGAACTTTTGGTGGCGTAGGTTTTTCCTTTGACTGACCTGATTGTGCACCAAAATGGTAATAATTTAGATGCGGACTTCTGCGGCGTAGGTCCTGCAAGTTTCGCTACAAATTACCTTCATGCCTGTTGTCGACCTTACAATCCACATGTTAAGAGAAATTATGAAGATGACGATTAAGTTTACTAAGTAGTACTGTAGCAGTACTGCTATCCTATCTTCTTCTGCTATTTTGTTTCTGGCAATTTTGTACTTTTAAGTACTGGCAGTCTCATCATTCATTTTCTATTTATTTTCAAATTTCGAATCCATTCGGTTCTGTCATTTTTCATCAAAATTTCCTGATTCCACCTCAAGACACCAGACTGTGATCATCTTATTAGCCTAAGTGTTACGTTAATTTCTTATACTAATAAATCGTGTATGCAACTATCTGGACTGGACTGAACCCTGTTTTCTTCTGCCACGCTACCTCTCTAAAACTACATCTTCTACCTCATCTTTACCACCTTCAAACTACTTTCTATCACCGTGCGGCCAGCAGGCTGTGGCAGCTGCTTGGCTACAGTACTAAGTAAACTCACCCAGTTTCTTCCAGTAGGACCGCAGCCTGAACAGTATGATGTCCATGCGTCCGTCAAACTGCTCCTCATTCAGCATATCCTTAATGAGCTTGCTATCATGGATGGTGACAGTTGGGACTCCGGCCAGGAACGCGCCGAGAACCTTCGTCTTGTAGATGCTGCTCATCTTGACGAACGAATTAGCCAAGTTGTTGAAGTCCAGCAGTTTAAAAAGAGGATACGAGCCGAGTACAGGCAAGTTGGGGGGCCCTGTGGGAGTAAAAGTATAACGTCTTTAATGGCATAAATATAGGGTTGATACAAATAATGCCATAACCAGAAGTTATAGCACAGAATATATAACAGTTACACCTTTATTTTTCATATTATTTTACAGCAGGTAAATTAAAACACACAATGTATATTGTTTATGAATAAATAAAAAAAAAAAAAAACAACTTTAATTTGAAAATAAATTATTACTTCTAAGGTGGCACCCAGACACGCATAATGTACCTACTCGTACTTAGGATAAGTTGACGAAATAAATAATTTGAATGTATTTTAATCGAAATATGGTTTTCTGCTCACTTCTAGCGTGATTGTATATGTATGAGTGGTTCAAATTAAAGTTTATACATGAGATCAGCACCACTAGATTGTTGCGGCAGCTCTTATACGAGTAAAAAGTCTTAGTTGTTTTAATTTTCTTATAAAGCAAACAGTAACAAATAATGCATATTAGTTTCAATATTAACTGAACAGTAAGTATTTCTAGAACTACATTTTCAAACAAAATTAATAAACTTTGTGGTATATAAGGTGTATGCTTTACTGTGTTGTTTATATCTTTGCAGGACAAGTTGAGTTAGATACGTTTACCTAATTAGAAAGGCTCAGGGTCTGTGGGGCAGGAGCAACGGCCGACCCCCTTATCAACCGCTGGACTGAGAAACGAGTGCCGTAGCTACTCTAAATAGCTAGTACAGTCAGTGCAAAAAATAACGCATCAGCTGCATCAATAGCTCATATACGTCCCCGAGGGGCTTGAGCCTACCCTGCATCAGGGCAGTCAAGCCTTTTTTCAATCACGCTGGCCCAGTGCGGGTTCATCAACTTCACTCACAACGTTTAAATTTCTTCGCGGGAGTGTGCAGGTGGTAAACGTACATATTAATTCGAAATTCAAAAAACACATTGGTACGTGACAGAGATCGAACCCGCGTCTCCCGAACGGACGACAGCGGCCCTAGCCAATACACCACCGACGCTCTAATGGCCCTTATCTAAGGAAATAGAAACGAAGCCCACTTGCGGAAGACTTGTTGTTAGATAACTGCGCATTTACCCTATTTCAATGAACTGAGATTACAATCGTTGAAGCATGTATCCACTGTGTTGTGTTGACAACTCATATTATGCGTCACCGAGCAAAATAACTAGAACCTATAGAGAAGTAAATATTTATTTAGCTTGCCCCTTGTTCCTTACATTAATATTTTATATGCGGCGCTTAACGTCGCCTGCGCCACTGCGTCAATACGTCTTGACAGCCGCATAAAAGGGGGGGGGGAGGGGGGTTAGGCTATTAGTCGACGGACACGGTGTTTCTTGATTCCTTACGCTAGGGAATTTTCCCAAATACAAGGGGAAAAACCCGAAAAATTCTAATTATATATGTGGATTAAAAGAAAAATTTATCCACATATATGATTACCATTCTCCTACACTCTTTGGGTTTACTGGTGGCAATTCAGCTTGTAGCTAGACGATCAGGGAGGGTTATGTAACCGTATGTTTCAATACAGTTGGCATCGCTTAAGGAGAATGAGTGCCCGTGCTAGGGCTGGGAGTCATCTCAGGCTAGCATCATAAGAGAAATCCGGTGATGAACGCTCCGTTGAGGAAGAAACTACTCAATGGGCTCTTTAAGAGCTAGTCCATAACTAGTTCTTTCAGAGCTAGAGCTGTGGGGGTGGCTCAAGTCAACACACCCGTCGCAGGCTCCAATGTCTCGCTTTGGCCGTGTATTCAGCAATTGTCTTCGGCCTGGTACTGGGACGAAATAAACCTAGTAGAGGTCTCTGGAGTGCAAAACGAAGGACCCACCTCAGCCAGCAAAGCAGCTTGGAGCCACTAACGGTTACTTTCATATTCATGTGAATACATACCATTATAATATATGTATATTATAATGGTAATTATCCCTGAGGCCTTTTTAGGCAACTGTGACAAATTGCAATTCCTCAGTTGAGCATGGGTTTTTCTTAGGTTGGAGGTTCAGTCGTGCCGGCTGGGTCATTCCTGTGTCGACTGAGGGCCAAAACCTGGGGCGATACGCTATATAGGAAATACATTGTTTACTCAATGATATTTCCTACATTTTTTTAACAACCCTGTTGAACGAGCAAGGGAGAGATGATATCTAGGAATTACATAGAAGTTGTACAGAGACACTTTGCTTTATTCTGTAGTTAGAATTCCAAAAAGAAGTCGATCATTACTGTAATCTTCTAAAAAAGCTTGGGAAACTCACACAAAGTAGTACGTTTCCGCTACTAGATGATTAATGGCCAATTTTAATTATTATAGATATCAGATGTTCAGTTACAACCGTTTGCTTCTCCTTCTCGCTCCAACACTGTTCGTTGTCTTTTTTTAGTAGTGCTCGCAGATCTGAGTAGTAAGGTATGAATTTACTTACGTAATTAACCATCCCTAGAAAACGTTCTAGGGACTGTCTGTCGTTTGGGCTTGGCATATCACTTATGGCTTGAACTTTTGGCTGATCTACCTTCATACCGTCGGCGCTGAAGGTGTGACCCAAATACGTTACCTTAGTGAAACAAAATTCACATTTATCACGATTAAATTTAATACCCACCTCTCTAGCACACGCCATCAGTGCTCTGAGACGCTTGTCGTGCTCTTTCTTCGTTGCTCCCCAGACTATGATGTCATCAACGAAGGAATCTACACCCTCCAGGTCTTCCAGCAGTTGGCGAACTTTAGCATGGAAAATTTCGGAGGCTGAGTTGATACCGTAGGGTAGGCGTAGATACTGGTACCTACCGAAGGGTGTACCAAAAGTGCAGAGGTCTGCACTCTCCTCATCCAGCTGTATCATCCAGAAACTGGATCTTGCACCCAAATAAAATAAAAATCTTTTGGTCACTTTATTTTCATGCATCGAATACGAATTTTTAGGAAAATTGTCTGTATTCTGTTGCAAAAGCTGGTAGCGCAATTTTGCCTAACTACGCGGCGGCGCAACGTTTAAGATTTTTCAGCATAATTTTGTAAGATAACCTATACAAAAGGTATTTTTTTATAAATCTACATAAAGTATTCTATATTGAAGTATTTTTTTAAAATTAATTTATGTATTAGTTTTAAAGCTATAGCTGTTTAAATGTATTTTTTCAGGTTTTATTTTTTAAATTTCCATATTTTTTTCGAACCACTTGCATTAAATTAAATAAAAATACCAGAAATGAATTTTTCGTCTTTTATTTATACGAAAATGATACCAAACTAAGCCTCATAGCTTTATTCTAGCGCTTAAAATTTTTTGAGTTTGTCCGGTCGGAGCGTCCCTTTGACCCTCCCCCCCCGCCCCAGAGGGGTCGCTCCCGTTAAGTACCGATCTCGATCGGCCTCTTTTGACCCCATGAGCAACTGTATCAAGTTTCAAGCCAGAGTCATATTTTCTAAAGGTTTTACAACTTAACGCCCCGAGTAACTGTGTCGAGTAATCATTTTTTTTCGTCGAAATTAATACAATCAATACATTATGTGTATAACTTTTTAAGAGAAGATTAATTGGGCTTTCTATATTGGTAATTTTTTTTTATCTCTTGAATGAAAACAGATATAGACGTTTTTGAAAAAAAAAATTCTTAATTTACATTTGTCACTATATTTTCATTTTTTATGCATAATATTGCAAATCAAATAGTGGAAATGAATTCTACATGTTTGATTCCCCCAATAAAAACTTACATTTAAAAAAATTATGGCTACCCTTCTTAAATCAGTCTTTGGGTCTAATTGAACAACTCCACAAAAGGAAATGTCTTAATCATCAATAGCCGTATAAAAAAGCGTACACCGGCAACTAGATGTAATGCCACAAAAACACAGTCTTCGAGTTATTATTTTGTATCGCAAGCTTCAAATTAATACAAAACTCTTTATAGTTGGGTTACTAAGGGATGAGTTCTGACAGCTTCAAAATTCTTCATACGACGTTAACAACATTTTTCTATAATATTCAGTTTAAAAACTATAATAGCTAATTATTAAAAATAAAGTTACTTCACCTCTTATTTTGTCATTAAACAGTATGTGATTTTACTTAATAAATAAATAAAGAAACGAAATAATATTAAAAAGTTTTTAAAATTTTAATCTGTCATCATGCTACAGTAACCTAACTATACAGGCTTTTTAATATTGTGAGGCATTTGAAGCCCATAATTGCGAATGTGGGCATTTAGCACCTCTGCAAGCCAGGTTATGTTGGTTTAATGGGGTTTTTCTTTAATTCTACAAAAGCCTGCTATGTGGCGCTGGGTTCTACTTTTGCAAAATCTAAACAATCTTCCTCTCGAATAGGGTAAAAAAACACATTAGAACAGTTATTTATTTAATAATTTTATATAATTAACAAAGTTTTGTAGTAAATGTAATAAAAAATAATCATTTTTGATAGCTTATGTCACGTGTCACAGAGAAAAAACCAACAGAGTTTACTTGTTAAGGGACTTTAAATTTTGTGTCGCGGCAACACTGCCATCATGCTGCCACAGTCTGTACCCAGAGCCATAAGAACGTATTAAAAAGAAAACAATATAACAACTAAATTAAAACAACTATGGCCATCTAGTGGAAAATTTAAAAAAAGAAAAGAAAATCGCCCGTTCTTTAGCCAAAATGGATAAGCCTATCTTTCTAATCTAGCTCACTTAGTGACTATTATCTAATCTATGATGCAACAGCAATCCACATCGTTTGTTAAAAAATAAGTCACATATATTGTCCAATTTTGCGACGTGCTTTATTAGGTCAGCTACAGATACAGATAAGCCAAACATTTCTGACGCGCGTCGCCTCGGCCATCGACTTTTATTTCCTCTGAGAGATAATCTTACTTTTTGAAACAACTCTGACACATTATAAGCGCCCATCTGCGGTTAACTGTACCGTATTGCTGCAACCACATTACATCCCCGCAAAGCTGTCGCTTACTTTAGGCATTGACATTTCTCATTTTAAAGTTATGTTGGACTCTCCGAGGTTGGACTAATAGGCTATTAGCGAGCTGGTACAGTCAACGACTAAAAAATATACCGAATGCCTTGAACCAAATGAGCTAATTTCCTCTGATGTGGATTGTAGTAGACATCGGATAGAAATCGCGCTATATAGTAAAAAATACAACTGATATTTAATTTCGAAACACTTCTTAAGTAGGTATATTTATCATCCAAAATAGGTCTCTCCTCCTGCATCGTGTCAAAGATCTACTTTTAAAATTTTGCCCGGCCGGAACAGCGGTACCTATCGGACATTTAATAGGGGATCGGACTACTTTTTTTTTATTTTATAAATCCAAACTTCTTAGTAACAGAAGCTATCGAACACTAAAAGAATTATTGCTCTATCTTTAAAATTGACCGAGTTATAAAGGTTTGAAATTCAAGATTAGACAGAGAGGCACATACCCACTTGTAACGTCATTTGTTAGTAACGCCATATAATCTCCATACAAAAAATCGTTTTTGAAAGAGACAGACATATTGAAACTTTAAAAAATCACTTTATTAGTTTTTCAACCGATTCTGTGTTTTTCTTCGCGAATCGTCTGCTACTTATCTATATTTTAAAAATAATTCATAAAATATGGTAAATTCTTAAATATGGTGAACAGTCCGATCTCCTATTGTGCAGCTAAACGGACACAATGGGCAAGAAAGCAATAACTCATTTGTGATGGGACATTTTGATTATGTCTGTTGCACGAAGTCCTATCTTGCCATATTTTCCTGACAGTGACAGCAATAAGCCGGCCAATGTAGTATTTTTTCCTGTTTATATTGCCTACAATGTAAGCTTAACGTGGACAGAGAGAATACACTGTTTTGTCATATCAAGATCGCTCAATGCAAACGTATTTTCTCGCTCGCGTTTGACTGCAGTCTCACCTGTTGATGGAAAGTGTCGAGGTTGAAGGTGGAATACATCTAGGCCTACCCAGAATAATAATAATAATTAATAATACATATGTGGGGACATCTTCACAAATGGCCATCTGATCCCAAACTAAGCAGAGCTTGTACTATGGGTACCAGACAGCTGATATACATTACACAAATAGATAAATACATACTTATATAGATAAACAACAACCAGACACAAGGCAAGTGCTCATCACACAAATGTTTGTCCTGGGCGGGATTTGAAGCCGCCACTCTGTGCGTCGGAGGCAGATACACTACCACCTGAGCTACGGGGCCGTCAGAATATGTGAAGACTAAGACTGAAAGAACAGGTGCAGCTCCACTCCGCTCCACTTCTGGGGAGTGTTGTGGATCCATTGGGTGCAGCAAGGATCTCGAAAGTTGTTGCACAGGACCGCGAAAAATTGAAATCCCTTCTGCAAGCCTATGTCCAAAATTAGGGACAAGTGGTCCTCATCGTCATTGTCACAAGACTACGATTACGGAAAAGCTGACGCAGGGAAAGTTTTCCTTAGTAGCTTATTGTTTCTGTTTAACTATGAGGACTTCATACAAACCGCCTCACCAGTATAAATAATTTTATGCAATCATGTTTATTATTATCACATGTCACGTTTTTATATATCAATTGTTTACATAATTTTAAGTTGGTAATTGCAGCCATATTGCAGCAAAATATTCACTGTGTCGATAAATGGTAGATAATTGGTCAATGCAAATGATAACCTGGAAGCCTGCAAATAGTACATATTTTTTTTTGACCTTTACAAGTAGTAGTACCCACTCGGTTTATATTAAAATACCTAACAATCAATCAATAAAATGAAATCAACGCTGTGGCATTGTCATTGCATTACAACATAATCCCACTCGGGTCAATAATAGGGTGTGTTGGGTTGCATAGACTCAAAAATCCTTAGATCAATTAGACAATGCAGACTCACGGTTTCCCGACTGAGCTATTGTGCGTTGTAAACGACGACGGCGAAATTACCTGTATCTTTTAATGATATGGCGTACCAATTCTTTTAAGCCTGATAACACGAGATAATCCCGTTTTACTCAAATGAAACTTAGCTAGATCGATTTATCGCCCCCGAAACCCCCTATATGTTAAATTTTATCGAAATCGTTGTAGCCGTTTCCGAGATTCTTATTATACACATTATACTGGGTTATTTTTTACTCAGTGCACAAACTTTAATATGTCGTTCAGACCATGAAACTAAACAAATTTCCCGAAAAAAATAGGTCCGGAACTGAAAAAAAAATCGATCTCCCATACAAACTGCCGCAGCCAACTCAGCAATTAGTATTATATGGGAGGTACAAAACTTTCTTTCATTTCCGGACCCATGTTTCTTAGAGAAAGTTGTTCAGTTTCATGGTCTGAACAACATATTAAAGTTTGTGCACTGAACAAAAAATAACCCCGTATAAATAGATATATACAAGAATTGCTCGTTTAAAGTACCTATATATAATTATTAGATATCCAGTTCTGGATCAGAACCATTTTGGCCATATTAGGAATTTAGAAGTATCATACGTAGTACACGAATGTCATTCATTCGGCCCCAGCGGTGGTAGTAGTAAAGTTGCCATCACCTAATATCTCAGACGAATCCTAATATCCTTCCTCCACGGACAGTGTGCAGCAGTCTCATCATCAACCTCATCTTGGAGTCTCCGGTTTTGCCACATATTACATCTACATATGAGATCGCAGCCCCCTTAAGCCCGTCACAGACGCAGCTATAATATATATTATAGCACGAGGCAGCCAGCTCTCTCTCCACCATTCACTTTGTGTGCAAAGCGGGGGTCAAGCAGAATGGCCGGTCACTGATTGATTCGCCATTTTGTTTGACCCCCGCTTTGCGTGAAAGTGAATGGCGACGAGAGAGCTGGCTGCCTTGTGCTATAATATATATTATAGCTGCCGTGTGTGATGCCCTTTATTTAAACCGATGGTCTCACAGTATTTCACAACGTCGTCTCCTAAAGTTTCTTTAGATTCTGTCTGATCTTAGTAGTGCAGCATTACTGCAGGTTTTTTAATAACCTGTTTGGTATGATTCTTTTTTCTTTTGGCCAGTTTTTATGTCACATTTTCAAATTTCAAATTTTCTTGGTTTGACCTTTTTCTAAATTGTTTATTGTTTTACCAAGTGTCATTGGGTGATGATAGGAGCGATTTTTTCTTGAATCGATCTCCAAAACGTGAATCGCTCTATTAGTAAATAAGTATAATTAGATGTTATAAATAACTTGGAATACAATAAATATTAGGACAGGCTCCTACTTTGGACTAGCCGGGTAAGTCTTGTGTTGTCTTCCTACTGGTTTTTATCGACGCACTTTTCTCTTTCCTTGTCTTGGTTGGATGGCGATTATTTCTTTGTCAATCTTTACAGTGTATTTCCGGCCTCTGCGACACACACACGAGGGTCCCTCCGTGCCTTTCACGATCTCTCGCTGTGGTTCCGGACACCTGAGGCCACCAGGCATTGGACGTGCCTGGATCCCTGCGTTGTGTGCGTCCGCGCCCGTACCAGCGGAGTGCTGCAGACCCGCGCACCGGCGTCCCCCCTGGGATACTGCCCATCTCGCGGATTTTTTTAGCCTGTTTTTTGTATCAGTTTTGTAATTTTGTATGCGGATCTTGCCAAATTCTTTCTAAATTCTTTTCTAAATTCTAAAAAGGCCCTTTAGGTTTCTCTGGCCCTCCTTTTTTTGGTTCCCGTTTGGCAATTACTCTCCGGGGTACTCCGCGGTCTTTACACCTTCCTGCATCGATACACCTCAACACAACACTAGTTCAGCGACACTATATCGACGGAGTCCCCTCAGGACCCGGCTCTCGGCTCATTTTTTGATACTTTGGCAATTTCTAGGCCCTTTTAAATTTATATTATACCGTTCGGACAAATTCAACTAAATCTTTCTTTGTACACCTAAATTTCACGTTTCGCCTGTGGTCGTCAACCACAGACTAGCTAGCTTTCTTTTTTTAACGCTACAGTAGCTACTGTACGTTGGGCACAAACAGACAAGTTGATCGCGGTTTAAATGAGAGGCCAAGCACAAATATTACTTACTTATGTTTCACAAAAAACTGTATATTTAATTAAATATAACGTCGTTGGTCAAACAATATTGTTTTACATATATACACCGTGAAATTTACATCGTTTTGTTCCCGCCGTGTAGTGATAGTACCCGTCAAACTGAACAACTTTTCACGAAAAAAAAATTTCCTGCGACAAAAAAATTTTTGGTTTCTCCATACAAAGTGAGACTCCCGACCGACCCATTTTGTATGGGGAGACCAAAAATTTTTTTGTCGCAGCAAATTTTTTTTTCGTGAAAAGTTGTTCAGTTTGACGGGTACTATCACTACACGGCGGGAAGAAAACGATGTAAATTTCATGCTGTATTAATTTATTATTCTTACATTTACCTAATAAATAACAAATGAGTAATAACGACTACAAGTAGGATTAAAGCTTCAACATAATAAGCTTCTGAATTATATATTAACTTGATTCTTATAATAAATAGAAAACGGAACATACCTGGCGGGAAATTCGGTGGTTTTTCATAAGCATTCTTGTAAAAATATACTGATACTAAAACTGCTAACACCCCAGCTACAATTATCCCGATCATTGTAAGGGTGGTGCGACGAACAGCGCCCACTTGCTACTGGAGAGATGAACTAACGTGCGCCAGATCATAATTAAACATTGTATTATCAACACTGATTTATTTTGCTCAAGTTATGTATATGTTGCAGTAAGATAGTTGTAGCCGTAATATAGTCATATCACTAGGGATATGATCATATTCTGGATAATGTCATACGAAAGCTCCTATGTACTATATTACTAGGGATATGATCATGTCACTAAACCGCCCTTAATGTTCTTGTACTGTACTTTATCCATTTTTCATTATAATGGAATGCTTCGTGCAGTCATTTGATCGATAATTACTATTTCACTAGATTAGTTTAGTGATATGATCAAATCACTAGTAAGATATAGAAATCACTAGTAAGATGGTTATCCCTAGTGATATGATCATATTACGGCTATTACTATCTTACGGCGACCTATATACTTACCTATTTATTACGTGTATCTGTTCGGTTTACATAAACAATAAATTTTATCATGTTCGACATTTGCTTTGCGTAACATTGTAAATGTTCCCAATTAAATTTCAATGTGCTCTTAAAGCTTATAAAACATGAAAATAGCTCTTCAAAACTACACCTTATACGCGAAACTTTATCGCTGGGTGACTCGGACTCAGAAATCGGGCAACATGGCGATGATGTTGTGTTATAAATTATAACAAAAACCAAAGCACGAAAGTAAACATTAAATGTTGAATCGATCAAAGGTTATTATAGTGTTTATGTAATAATAAGTTATTGCTGATGAGAGGCCGTGCATTTTGTACGATTAAAATGCTTATTTACTTGGAATTAACTTTTTTATTGATATTTTTCCTTGGACGGAACGAAGACACATTTTTCCTTTTACTTGACCAAAATTACTAATATTTAGTTTTGTGATATAACAGTGTTATTTCAATAGTTATAACATCAATCACCTGGCTATATGAGCATAGCAAGACAAAGTGGTTAGCATTCATAATATTTCGTGAACGAAAAGGCGCTTGAGAAAAAAGTACGAGCACTGTCAGAAACATTGAAAGAAAACGGCTTTGTAGTTGTATAGAGGTAATTAGTAAGTCATCCCCTAATCTTAAATTTAAACCCGTTTAGTTTTTATGAGAAAAGAAGTTGGAGAGACGCGGGTTCGATCCTCACCTCGTACCAATGTGTTTTCAAATTTCGAATCCATTTGTACGTTTCGACGCTCTTAGGGCTCATTCACACATTCACGGTTTGCCCCGCCGCCCGGGGCGGCGGCGGCGCGGTTTGCAAACATGGACGGCGCAAACCGTGAATGTGGGAACGAGCCCTTACGGTAAAGGAAAACATCGTGACGAAACCGGCACACTCCAGAGAAGAAATTCAACCAGTGGGTTGGTCGACTTCACACACAACCTTCGAATTTCTTCGCAGGAGTGTGCACGTTTCATTACGATATTTTCCTTCGCCGTAAGAGCGTCGAATAAACGTACATATGAATTCGAAATTCGAAAACATATTGGTACACGGTGGGGATCGAACCAGCGTCTACCGGACGGGAGGCAGCGGCCCTAGCCACTAAACCAGCGACGCACGAAAATTCACTCTAGTCTAATCCCAAAACACCAGCAATCCTACTTTGTTTGGTGTGGACTACGAAAGATCCGTTAAATATTGTGTACACAATATATACACATTACGACTTTTAAAGGTTAACATTCGAAAATTGAAGCACAAAATAAAAAAGCGCCACTTTACTTTGTGATAGAAGGTATTTGACAGCGACGTAGCAATAGCTACGAATTTGCTACGACTGCTACGGCGTCTCATAAAACGTTAATGCTCATGAACATTGAACAATCACTAAGTATACAAAAAGTGTCATGCCTGTGGAGGTGAGTTTCAGTCAGAAATAAAAAAAAAGCATAAAAGCAAAGGCATTTGGTGCTAAAATCCTAACCAGATTACTTTTAGTTACTTTTAGGTTATTGGCAAATATTTCAGTGGATTATTAATTCTGAAAAATATATTGTGTTTAGGAAGACCAAATCTCCAAATTGCTTTTATTTTTAGTTTTTGCATCTTTATGAATTTGAAGGCAGTGGTGGAGTTATAAGTCTGTTTGGAGGATTAAAAATATCATAATACCTACAAGACTATGAAAACTAATAATAAAGATAATCTAATCTAGACCAAGGTTTACAATCAATGTGTGCTGCCCACGCTAACGTACGGTGCCGAGACATGGACACTCACTAACTCCTTAGTGAGTGTCTCCTGCATAGTCTCCTTAGTGAGTGTCTCCTTAGAGAGAGCCATGGAGCGTGCCATGCTCGGCATAAAACTTCAAGATCGTGTACGGAACACTGAAATCCGAAACCGTACCAAGGTAGAGGACGTAGGTAAACGAATCACTAAACTTAAGTGGGCGTGGGCGGGGCACATAGCGCGGCGGGACGACGGAAGGTGGACCAAAGCAGTGACAGAGTGGCGGCCCAGACTTGGACAACGCTCGGTAGCCACCACCAGCCCGATTGTCAGATGATATAGTGACAGTGGAAGGGAAGTACTGGATGAGAACTGCACAGGACCGTGAAAAATGGCGCAATAAAGAAGAGGCCTATACTCAGCAGTGGGTGGATGTGGGCTAGATAGATAGATAGATAATCTTTATTGTACCTTGGTATATTATATGTGTAAAGAAAACCACTTCACTCACATGTTAGTGCATTTCTTAATTTTGAATTTGCCGCGTTATTTTTATAACCTAACATGGTAACGTGGCCGCAACTGTCAATTGCAATATTTTTGCTAAGGGATTTTAAACAGTTATTTATTATATCCCGGATATAAAAAGACCTGAAATAAAGGCTTTAAATGTTGTTTCTTTTGTCTTTTCAGGTGAGTAAATATTCAGTTAATAGATTTATGTTATCTAGCTAATTTTAAGGTTCATATTGTAATAAAGCTTTTGTCTTTTCAGAGAAACACAATTACGTCTTTATTTTTCATTATTCCCGAGAATTCTACTATAAAATATCATTATATATGTATTGTGAACTGTTTTTTAACCCAAATAATAATAATAAAAAAAGCTGTTAATGATGATGATGATAAAAGAAGGACATCAAGAACCACCCAAGGAAAACCGCTGGCGAACAGCTACGCTTGATAGCTTGATAATTTTTAATTCATACGGTCTAGTAAATTAATACTAGGAATTCTACGAGGGCATACAATTTATAATAGCCTAGTCTGGTTAATTTTCAATTTGTGATAATTCTCAAGAAATAGAAAGCCTGCTCATTAGAGCGCTACCGTGATTTTAATCAAATTATTCAATGCCGACTTGATGATCGTATTTATTGTCAACTAGCTTTCCGCCCGCGGTTTCACCCGCGTTTAATGAGTTTTCCCGTAGGAATGAAGTGTTTTCCCGGGGTAAAAAGTAGCCTATGTCCTATTCCAGGACCTAACCTATATGCGTGTCAAGTTTTTCGTCGTCAAGTTCAAGTGTGATTCGGCAACAAACATCCAAACTTTCGCATTTATAATATTAGTAGGATAGGATTGACAGGAAAAAACGAAAACACTGCAAAAACTAAACATATCAGGGCCAAAAAAAACTATTATTTTCAGAAAAAATTATAGCTTAGTAAATATACCTACTATTATAGGTACATCGTACGTAGGATTATGAGATTTGAAACGTAGTTATTTCATTAGTACTCAAAAATCTGTTCTACATCAGTAGTTATAAGAAGTTGGTTTATTGTTACTTACAGCAATAGGAAATATGCGTTTTTTTTTAATTCTTTAATCGAAAATTTCAATTTTCAGATAAACACATAAAAAATATTTTTCAAATATTATCTTGCTCAGAAACAATGTTATGAGGCTTCAAAGTTGATGGTTAGACAGAGAGGTCCGACGTGACCTGTGACGTCATTGATCACGCGGGCCATACATCTGCTATGGAAAATTTTGTTTTCGTAAGAGGGACAGATATATTTATTTAATAATGTTGTATCTAGTTTGTTTTTCCATCAATTTCGATGCTGTTTTGACTGTAAGTATTGATTTTTTGTATACTTTCAGATGAACCACAGAGTACTATAATACTGGCGTAACTATGAAAAGAACAATCAATAGGCATATTCCCTATTGATTTAGCATTTACAAGAAGGGGTTCGATCTACCACTAGTCCGGCTCCGAACTAAATCACCAAACTTCTGACACCGGGCGCACTGAATTAGGGCAAACAGGCCAGGCGATCACGCTGGCCCAGTGCGGGTTGGTCGACTTCACACACAACCATTGAACTTCTTCGCAAGAGTGTGCAGGTTTACTCACGATATTTTCCTTCACCGTAAGAGCGTCGAATAAACGTACATATGAATTCGAAATTCGAAAACGCAAGGAAAAGTGAGTTCATGTTATTACAATAAAGAACCTTCCTTTATACCACCAGTCTGAGGAATGCGGCACGTGCGGGGCAACGAGAACAGCGCCCTGAGCTGAGGGTGGGGGAGAGGACAGACTCTGCCCTGGTCGCCAGGTTCACCGAGCTTCATGTGCTGAGGACTCGATAAGGCTGCGCTAGCCTTTGTTCTTACTACTAACATAGTTTTTAAGTTTCATTGTCACTAACAAACTTAATAGTACATTACGATACAAGGATCGTAGGTGACATATTACAAACGAGGTGACTTTCACGAGTTTGTTATAAAACCTAAGGTCCGTGTGTTGTACGACGTTTTTCAATACACTTGTGAGAAAACTGTTAGTAAATAATTAAATTAAAATAGCTAATAAAGGTACATACATAGTACCCTACAAAAGCTATGATACTACAGGTAAAATTGATCATGTAGAAGTTATTATATTAATTATTTATAATTATTATATCGCGCCCAGTTTTAGTATCCTTACGATTCACATTTATCATTAAATATCAACACTAACACTCATAAAACAACATTCAATGTAAAACAATTAAATGAAAATTTTACAAACTTGGCGCCAACTACAAAACGATAGTATGTTTCTTTTTTATAAGCATAATTACGGAGAAAAGGCTCTGGCGGACATTCAGCCTCTACGAATATTATTTGTTAAATCGAGATAATTTTATTATTATAATTAAAATAATACTGGTTGATAATCTTTTTGACACAATTTGTTGAAATAATAAAATATAAAATACTTTTCTCTTTGTATGAACCGATTTAAATATTTTTATTGTCAAAATGATCCTGACTGAATAATAAATTCAGAAGACCGTAGGAATTAAAAAAAATAAAAAAAAAAACGCAATAGTGCGGTAAAACGCGTTTACCGCACAGTTTACTGCCTTCGTAAGTTTAATTTTCGAGCAAGGTGTATCGAAAATGATTTTTATTTTTATTTATTTATTTAATCGTATGTTTTAAGATTTTCGTGCTTCTTCAACATCAACAGCTCATACGTCCCCACCGAGGGACTCGAGCCTACCCTGAATTAGAGCGATTAGGCCTTAGTCGAAGGTTGTGTGTGAAATCGACCAACCCGCACTGGGCCAGCGTGGTCGTGGTTCTTCACTACCTTCAAATTAGCTTAATTCACGCGTTTGTGACCATAGTGCCTACTTAGTTTTGGTACGGCTATTCATCATCATCATCGTGTGGGTTGTAAGGTCAATTGTTATTAAAAGGATCTGTAATAAAATTACTATGCTTATTCAAAATAGAGCTAATATTGTTTCATTTTAAATAAAGTCTAATTTTCAAGCAAAATTTAGAGTTTTCATTTTATTTGCAGGATATGTCGAGTTTCATTAGTTTACGCGAAATTAGGTCCCTTAATAATAAATAGAAAGAATCAAGATAAATTAGGCAGGTTATGTAAACACTAGCGCCATTTGGATAAAAAATCAAAACTTAGTGAAAACACAAAATATCAAAAATATGAACGATCAAATTGTATTTTTTCAAATTTAAATTGTTTCATTAGTTAATTGTAGTAACAGATAGCGAAAGTGCTAATAACGGCCGTTTTTAGCACTTTCGCTATCTCTTACTACACCGTATAAGATTTTATAAAATTCGGTATTTCTAAAAATACTTAAGTCCCCACAATTTAAAAAGATCATCCGCTTTTTTAATATAAATATTTAGTTTTTTTGGAGTTATGATTTTTTTTCGAAGCCCCTTCTTGCAAAAACAAGCAAACAAAAGAGTAGCTAGAAATAGAGTGGTAATATAATAGTTAGAAAGTCAAAATAGTAAACTAGTATAAAAATTAAAAAACATTGAACGTGCTTCACAAGTATACTTGAAGATGGCTTAGTTCAATTAGCAGCCGTTTGGTGGATTGAAAACCACAAAAAACTCCAAGGTAAAATCGCAGGCGAATGAGGTCGGTTGTCGACCTTACAATTACAACCCACACGATGATGATGCAGGCGAAAAGCTGCATACTTGTGATTTTTAATTTATATGATCCAGAAAATTATTCCGAAGAAGCGCTACGATTCAGAGCATATAATTTATAAAAATTATAGCTAAGTAGTCTGATTAATTTGATACATAATGAGTTCCAGTTCATGATAATTCTTAAGTATTGGAAGCATGTGCAACAACGACTTGCTTTTAAATTATTCTTTGGCAAAACCTTGAGTTTTATTATACTATACTATACAATACTCATACAAAAAATGTAGTTTCCATAAATTACCTTCTGTCTGTGACTTATAATCCTTTAGCTTTCAAGCGGACTGTACCTCCATTACGTCACCATCAGGCGCATCCAGGCATCTAAGCCAGGCACACTTCATGCAATTTACCTTCAGGTAATAACCGCTGCCGCATTAATTATTACTATTTCACCAGCTTAGAAAGAAAATTATCTCAAAAATAGTGAACAAAACCAATATTTTCCTTTCTTTATTATAGTTATTTTAAAAGGAAAATGCAAAAAATGTCTGATAAGGTCAAAGAGCAGTAATTATAAAAACAGTTAAAATAAGCTTTTCTAAAATCTGTGCATAATGTTATTCAATGTTGGATGTGTGCCACAATAAGAGCAAAGTTATCTATTTCCATCTCGAAAGGTTAAATTCTAGACCCGTAATTTAATAGGTTATCGGCAGCAAATTTGTGGTTTGCTCTCTCGTTAAATAAATAACTTAGCTGTATTGTTTTGAGACACTTTTTGATTACTAGAGTTTACGATCTTTATGTTACGCTGTTGTTCGTTTTAAAATTATATAAGCTCTGCACAGATGGATTGTATTTGAAATGTATTCTAGTGGCACTCTTACTGAAGAGAACTAGCTGCCTAAAATGTATTCAGAGCTATCATCATCATCATCTCAGCCGGAAGACGTCCACTGCTGAACATATGCCTCCCCCCTAGGTTTCCACTGTGAACGGTCCTGCGCTACTTGCATCCACCGGCGCCTAGCAACTTTCACCAAGTCATCTGTCTACCTTGTGGGAGGCCGTCCAGCCGGCCGGCCGGTCGTCCATAATTCAGTGCAAATACATTCGATTTGTTAGTACCCTAAAAGTATCTTTTATTATAGCTCACTGCGAATGAACTAGCCATGGTGCTTTTGCAGAGCATTAAGAGCTTTATGCTGAAAGAAAGCTTCGATTTCAACCGGCCTGACATCGACATGTACAACTTCCACCCTCAGCTTCAAGCTATCTACATGCTGAATGGTATTTTCTTTCGAAATAGGGATTCTTTAATTAGGTAAGTGAGCAACGAAACTTTATAAAATAACATAGAGCCGAGACGGCAAAGTATCAAGTCGAATAGAATTCATTTATTCACAGCATAAAGAACGTTGTACAAAACGAAATTCATTAGCAGAAAGTAAATAAACATTACAATACAAATAGTTTATTTATTTATTTATTATTAGTGACACTTCACAGCACATAAACACATCTTAAATAAATGACATTAAAATTATACATAGCCAGTAACGAAGATCACCTATTACATTTTATCAAGGGTAGGGAGAAAGACATTTTTTTATTCGATACTTGCAAAGAAAGAAAAGAAAGAAAAAGAGGGACCTTTATAAAAGTGATTCTATATAAAATTCATAGTAATATATACAACGTACAGATAGTTTTTTTCTTATAGCTTACTTATCGTTTTAAAAAACAGTGTTTTTTTTTACTAGATTGATACTCCCTGTCACTCACTCGGCCGTAATCATGATTGCAATCGGAATACAATTGGTACTATTTTACCATGGAGTGACGACAGAAGACTACGCTATCGCAGCCGAAGCCTTCTGCTACCTCATCTGTCTGACCACCGTACCTATTCTTTACACCAGCATGTCCATCAACAGACACCTTATCCTGGGCCAGCTGGACGAGATGAACGGAGATTTTAATCTCATTCGTTCATTGGGTCCACGGTACAGGTAATAAAGAACAGTAAACAAACTGACTTCTCGTGTGACGATTAGTTTTATTACGATATTACTGATCTTTGTGGAGAGTAATCATAAACCTTAACTAGCCTTCATACTCGTATAGTAGCGACGTTCATCGTTGCGAATGTTAAAGCAGCGAAAGTACTTAATTGCGATGTACATATTTCAGAAAGTTTTTCTATATAAGTTACCATCCACATTTCACGTGTATCCTAAAATATTTACCAATTACTATCCATCCGGGAGACTCGGGTTCAATCCCGTCCATATCAAAAATCATCAAAATCAACGGCCCGTTACAGTCCACTGCTGGACTTTGAGCCTTAAGTGGAGGCCATAATCACCACGCTTGGCAGGCGGGTTGAAGATCGCATATTGAAAGGTTACTGTATCAGAGAGCGCTGCTGCCCGTTCCCTGTTCAATGTGTAGTCCCTAAGTCGCCTCTTACGACACCCACGGGAAGAGTAGGGGTTGGTGACAAATGTATTCTACTCTGCCGTCACCACACGGCGTACCAAGTAGTATACCAAAGTATTTTAGAATTTCTAATTCATGTACGTTTATTCGATGCTCTTACGGTGAAGGAAAACTTCGTGATGAAACCTGCACACTTTTGCGAAGAAATTCAAAGGTAGTGTGTGAAGTCGACCAACCCGAATTGGACCAGCGTGGCCGTCTAAGGCCTAATCTCCCTAATTCAGAGTAGGCTCGAGCCCCTCGGTGGGGACGTATATTATGAGCTGTCGATGATGATGAAATTATTAACATTTTCAGAAATAAATTCATAAAAGGCCAACTTATAATATGGCAAGGATGGTGGACGTGGGGCGTGGTATGCATTTTTGCTGGCTTGATTTACATCTTCAATGGGTACGGCAGATTGTTATATCAATCTTTATTTGCTACTCTAAGCGAAGACACCACCAGGCCTTTTATATTTCCCGTCTACCTACCTTACGATGATCCTCACAGAACCCCGAACTACGAGATATTTATGTTTTTAGAACTTTGGATACTTTTCATTATGAATCTGTGTTTTGGAGGTTAGCATTACAGTTAAATATTTTATCTATTTATGAATTAGTTCGTTGGTTGGTTGGTGGCAATTTTTTTACCGTAACAATGATGGCAAACGTGCTTTTATCGTGTGTCCATACGATTTTTTTTATTGTTAAGAAATAAATGAAATTATAATTGAAAATTGATTGAACTAAAGCTCTCTTTCTTTGGGATAAGAGAGTCACTCTACATGATGGTTTTATATATTATACTCTTTATGTAAGTATTATTATTTTAAACTTACTTTTAGACAACAACTTTTCCCAAGAGCAATGGGTCGAAAAACGACAATAAATTATCTTTCATATGGATCATATTATTAATATAAATGACGCTATCGAGCTCGCATAATCTCTATGGAAGGTTGTTTTTTTGTTGTATAACCCACATTTTTCTTGGGAAAATTTGTCATATGTAAAGATCAAAATTTAGATGATTGCACTTTGAATATGGTATTTATACCTACTATATATATGGTATAAATACCATATTCAAAGTGCACTTTTAACTTTATAATAGGGAATATGCATAAAAAAATATAAGATTTTTTCATGGTTTATCTGAAAGTATACAAAAATAGAATACTGACAGTCAAAACAGAATCGAAATTGATCGAAAAACAAACTAGATACAGCATTATCAAACAAATATATCTGTCCCTCTTTTCATCATCAACGAAAACAAAACAAAACGTCAATGGTCATGTCGAACCTCTCTGTCTAACCATCAACTTTGAAGCCTTATAACTTTGTTTCTGAGCAAGATATTTGTAAAAATATTTTTTGTGTTTATCTGGTACTTGAAATATTTCGATAAATGAATTTAAAAAAAATGTGCATATTCCCTATTAAACATTTCTTTCACAAATGCCGCAGGGTACGTGTACTTGAAATTCCACACCTTACTCCACTACTACAACCTGATGGATATGATAATTTTGGACTTGGACGTAGTCTTCGATGGACTGGACGATTCTGTGGTAAAACTTCCCAAACGTGACCCCCGGAGAATGGAAGTCCAAAGCATTCTCAACAGCAGGATTAAGAGGATCGTTGAATGGCATAAGGCCGTTTTTAGGTCTGGTTTTATAAACTCAAATTTTTATAGACATTTAAAAAAAAAAACCTTTGTTACCTTTTTTAGTTTCCGCTTGCGACTTCGTTTGCGTATTTTTGTTTAAGGCTAAACATCAGCTGCACTAGCGCCACCAATTGAAATAAATCATTTACTTATTGTCAGTGACTTCGATCAAAATTATTATGTACTAGCTGACCCGGCAGACGTTGTCCTGACATTTTTCCCAACACCTACCCTACAACTACCCTACACCTACCAAACACCTACCCTACCCATATTTTCTTACCGTTTAAACCGTCCCTGGACTTCCACGAATATTTCAAGACTAAAATTAGCCAAATCGGTTCAGCCGTTCTCGAGTTTTAGCGACTAACGAACAGCAATTCACATTTATTATTATATAATATATATAGATTTAACGACAATAGAAGGTTTATAAATATATTTTATTGCTTGCGACTTACATAACTTATTGATTATATTTAGGACTATAAAACAATAACTAAAATATATTTGTAACCCTAGTATTGTCGTTAAACACATAATATTTTCGATCGAAGTCACTGGCAATATGTATATGATTTATTTCAATTGGTGGCGCTACTGCAGCTGATTTTATAATATCATACTAATTTCCAAAAATTTTCCAAAATTTCAGTAGTTTAGGCTCTACGTTAATCTTTTAGTCAGTCAGTATTTTTATTTCTTAATTCCAGAAAATCTAATAATTCCTTAGCTCAATAACGCGTCTTGACTCGTCTTGCCCTCACACGCGTAGCGCGCTACGCCGCCGCCGCCGTAGCTATCCGTAGCCACTGCTACGTCAGCAGGCGTACGTCTGAGCTGAACGAACAGCCTGTAATGTCCTAGCCAAATTGTGGACAGTCTAAGTATTTTTTTATTAACAGTACCCCCACCGGTATTCGAACCCAAAACCTCCGGAATGAAAGCCGAATGGCACAAGTATCACTCGGCCACAGAAACTGTTAAAAAAGCTGAATATTTTTGTTGGTTTTCAGAGGAGTGGACATGGTGTCTTCAGTTTTCGGGCCCACATTAGCTTACCAAGTATTAGCTAGTGCCTCGATGATTTGTATTGTAGCGTATGAAATCGTAGTGGTAAGCAATTTAACAGTTGGTATCGTAACGAAATTATGATAAATCATTCGATCTTGTATGCTTCTGGTCATAATTACCTGCTTTTTTAATCAATCACCGGAATGTAAGGTATGTAAAGACTTTCGTTTTTATTAATTGTTTCCTATGATGATTTTTTTGTGTTTTTGTACCAACTTGGAAAACAATATTACATTTGAAGCTTTTACGTTACAAGGAAAATCATCAGTGAGAAAACCTGCAAAGACCCGCGAAGAAACTTCTTATTATTATTAAATTTAAAAGTTGGTTCGGCAACCCGCTGCTGTGTCCTAAAGACCCCAAAAAGATCTTAAGAATCTTAAGAAATGGGGCCATCCTTTTTTTTCACGTTTGTTTTTATCATGATCATTGCAAGTCACGAATTGATTTAAAGACTCAAAATATGTAACACACTGCGATTTAAAGATATTTTTTAATATTTGTGCCATCAGGGCCCCGTTTCACGAAGCAACAAGTTACTAGTTACAAGTTACAATTTGATATACATTGGTGTCGATTCGGCATACGCCCAACTAAACTAAACTTAAAATTTATCCTGTCACTTTCTATCATTTTTAATTGAAAAGGGACCGAAGATCATCGGTTTTGTTTCTGTCTATGACTTCACGACTAACTGTCAAATTTAGTCTTGTTTTAGTGCCTACCTAAGACCATGACGAATAAAAAGCCACTAAAATTGACAGTTAGTCATGAAGTCAAAGACAAAAACAAAACCGATGATCTTCGGTCCCTTTTCAATTAAAAATGATAGAAAGTGACAGGACTAATTTTAAGTGTAGTTTAGTTGGGCGTATGCCGAATCGACATCATTGCGTACCCAATTCGCCTAAATTGTAAGCTCTTATCGTTTTATCTAGTCGTCTACGCAATGTACGTCGAATTGTACTTGTAATTTGTAACTTGTAGCTTCGTGAAACGGCCCCCTGGCTTTATTTGTTGTCCTTAAGCTTTATTTTTTAATAAAAATTACATTTAAGTAGGTATCTTCTCTCCAATCAAATCATTTGTTCCCGCTGTCCACATTGAGCTTATCCAAGTGAACGTGCACAGCGGGAATCGAATGAAATAAAATGCTTTTTTACCAAAATTGGTTACCTAAGTAAAGCAAAGGTCAGTAAAAAATAAATGAATGAATGAATGAAATGAATGAATTATACAAATACAATTCAAATACTGTAGACAAAAAACTTTATAGGCATTAGAAAACGGCACCATCCACGTGTTCTTTTCTATCTTCGTGGTGGAAGCCATTCTTCAACTATGGATACCTTGTTACCTGGGAACATTAGTCAAAGATAAGGTAGGTACTAAAAATACTTGCACGCTGAAAATACGTAATATCAAATCTCCTAAAATTTGGTCGTTGACGTTCCTTTAATAAAAGAAAATATAAGCATTAAAGGACTTAACAGCCTCCGTGGCCGAGTGGTCGAGATTTCGACGCTCATTACGGAGGTTCCGGGTTCTATTCCCGGTGGGGACACTGTCAAGCAAAAATCTCTTTGTGAGATTTTCCCAAGTTTGGTTAGGACTTCGCAGGCTGAAGCTCCTGATTGTCTAAAAATAAAGATGATTCCGTGTTTAAGCCGTTGGTACCGGCTACTATCTAGACGTTACACGAGCCATGTCAGTGGCCTTTGGCGGCTCTATAACACTGACACTAGGGTTATTGTGAGGTCGGTTGTCGACCTTACAGCCCACACGATGAAGAAGAAGGGACTTGTTGACTTAAAGTGAAAACATCATGATTCGTGAGGAAACCTGCACACTCCTGCTTAGGAATTCAAAGGTGATGTGTGTGAAGTCGACCAATCTACGACTGGGTCAGAGTAAAAGGCCCCTTAAAAGTCTTATCGCCCCAATTCAGGATAGGCTCGAGCCCCTTGGTGGGCGTGTATAAGCTATTGATGATGAAAGGGACTCGTTACAGTAACATTTATTATTATTATTTATTATTATCACTGGGACACAATTCGTGCCCTGGCCACATTTGTGATATGACTGCTCAACTTTCGAAAGGTTTGGCGGGCGCCGCCACGAACGTTTTGTTTATCGTAATCGTGTAGGTTGCAAGGTCGACGACCAACCCGACAAACTCTCAGAATTATTTAGCAAGATATGGCTCATGCATGTGACAAGTTTTACCGTAGATAATAGCCAGAATGATATAGATATCAACCAACGGCATAACGTGCCTTCTGAAACACTGAATCGTCTTACTTTTTGGACAGACAGGTCTGCATATCGTAGCCAAAACGACTGTCTCACAGATATTTTTGTATGATTTTTGTTGCCCTATGGGATTTGAATAAAATTTCTGGAAAAAGAGCCGAACTCTTGAGGCTGTTCATTTTAATTGCTTTTCTCATACACCAGGCGCTTTCAATAGCCGACGCTTGTTGGAACTGTGGGTGGCACGAGACGGCCCTGGGTCGCATGGTGTGTGTGGACCTCATCACGATCATGCTGCGAGCACAGAAACCCCTCACCATCAAATTCATCGGCTTACCTACTTTGTCATTGGAGACATTTTCTTCCGTAAGTATTATTTTCTCGTGTTTCTTGTAGTTTGTTTTATTGAACAGAAACTCAGAAATGAGCTTAGTAAATGATTAGGCTAAAAATATATTACAGATTAAAAAAAACTTTTTTGACAAAAATATGCATATTGGCATGTTTTCTACATCCTGTAACAGATTTAGGAGTTTAGTTATTAAAGAGCTTCAGTAGTATAATTGAATTTGTATAAATTTGTTTATCTTTGAATGTATATTTATGTAAGTTCGACTCTGTTTCTGTACTACTTCTTTTATGTAACCCGTGAATAGTGTTGTTGGCGGTGTATAGATGTAGTGCTCCATGTATACATTATTTTTATAAGAAATACTTTGTACACTGCTGTTTACTATTCCAAATAAATAAATAAAATAAGTAATACTACCAAGAACGAAAATTTATCCATGATTGGCACTTCAAAGTGTATACTCATTGTGTAGATAAACAGCTAGAGGAAATTACACACATACCTTATGGTATCAGTAGTTATGCTAAGAGCCTACTTACATGATCAGACTAGGTACGTTTAACTGCCATGCTGCACCGTTTTTAAAACATTTGCAGCCAAGTCCATGTCTATGAATTAATTAAAAGTATAGTTATTTTTTACAGATAATGACCACAGCGTATTCCTATTTTAACATGTTAAGACAATCATCAAAATAATCCATCATCATCGTCTAAAACACAACACCTTTCCTTTTAAATATTATGTATTATGTTTAATATCCACTTTGGTCTCCTAAGCTTTTCTTTGTTATTTTTAATTAAAGTATCACTTCAAAGCACAATAACTGGTTTTATTTATGTTTACAACATGTAGTAAAAATGTACTTATATTATAGACAAATAGTGGAGAGTTTTAATAGTTTACCTATATATAATTTGTAGTAGATAAATTATGTTTATTTATTTATATTTAAGTGGTACTTGCCTACTATAACTGTCTGTAGCCTATTCTAATTTGTAATCTCAACATACAATCAATGCGTCCCCAACGAGAGGCTCAAGCCTACCCTGAATTAGGGCAATACTACATAGCTTTAAATGTAAGGTTGTATCTATATTTAAAAAGCAAATAATTCTTAAGCACTCTGAGCTAAAAATTTCGCCATTGTGTTAGTGAACTCACCCAAAAAAATGTAATGACGGATCCTAGGAAATAAATAATTTTTGATTTGATTTAAATGAAAGATAAGGATTAAATAAAAAAATATTCATAAAAAGGAACTTATTTGACTTATAAATAATTGTCTACTCTAACATTAAATAACAGTACCTAGCTTACAACTAGTTAACAGAGAGTGTTCATATTATGAATTATTAGTAGATAGATCCTTTGTGTTCTGGTAGAAGGAAATAGATTGTGACTGGACCTTTAGATGTGTGAACAATTTCTTCATGTCTAATCAACATTGTAGCTGCAAGGCCATACAGAAGACATGGGATGCCTAAAATCGTAAAGATTTATTTAAAAAAGAGCAGATAGCAGGAATAAACATCCAGATTGAAAAACTTGGTTAACATTTTCTTAATTTTTTTATATGAATTAAGGGGTCTAATCACAAATAATCACAATATAAAAATGTTTTGTTTACCTTAGTAAATAATATATCATAATTAGCCCGGTTAATACATATAAAAAATGTGTGAAAATCGCGAGAGTTTCATAAGTTATTTTCTTAATTTTTCAGTTCTTATATTATACTTATCGCATCGTAAGAATTCCGTCCTGATAGCTGTCATACACGTACATTTTTTTTCTGTCTCTTCTGCACCCATTCGGTTTTCTATTTCCTGCCTGCTGTCAGGACGGCATTCTCACGATGCGATTACTATAGTTGTTTGTTTAGGTTATTGTGGTATGTTCCGATAAACCAAAACAATCTCACCTAAGTTTGCAATTTTGATGACTCTCATGAACTTGTCAGATGTGCTTAGATCTTCTTCTTCCTTTCTTGAGCAATGGTACTTGATGTAGGGGAAGCAGCCTGTCCTTAGTATGTGATAGTTAGACTGACCTACTCTCCAGTTAAAGTTTGACTTGCCAAACTGGTCGTCTTTCACACTACTGTACTGAAAGAAAACATTGTTTCCTCATAACTTAAAATTTTAGAGAAAATGCCAAGTATACTTAAGTGGTAATCAAATCAATGGCCCGTTACAGTCCACTGCTGGACTATAAGCCTCCTCCACTTAAGTGGAGGGTTTTGCCATGATCTCCACACTTGGCAGGCGGGTTGGAGATAGCAGATTAAAAGTTTACTGTGTCAGAGAGTGCTGCTGCCCGTTCCCTGTTTAATGCGTAGTCCCTAAGTCGCCTCTTACGACACCCACGGGAAGAGTAGGGGTTGGTGACAAATGTATTCTACTCTTATTTTTAGTTATCTATCAAGCAAGGCACCTAATGTACCCGACATCGGCATTTTAAAAGATCTCAAGGATAGGTATCAGCTTACAGCTAATAATGTAGCTATCTAGTTAGTATTATGGAAATCAAAATGTAAACATTACCTTAACAAAATAGGAAGTCCAAGGCGGTTCCTTACATTGCATCAAATATTCCGTCAGTACCTCGGACGCTGGAGGTCTTGACAATATTGATAAATGTGCAACTGGCACGACAAACACTCTTACTCTTGAAAGTATTTGAGCACTGGTTAAATGCATTTTTTGTTTAAAATATTACGTAAAATGTATGTAAAGTAAACAAGAATTCAAAAGACAGTGAGTCAGCTGATGGATGAGAAGAGAACGAACAGCTGTTTTTGACAGTCTGGCTGTACAGTGGACCGAAACTTGAATGTTCCTTTACTCAAAGACATAGAGACGGTATTCGTAACGCACATTTATTTTGTACTTCCTCTTTTATTTATACTTGCAGTGGTCCACTGTACATACGTTTTATTATTTTCTTGCATCGCATTATTTTTGAAATATATAGAAAAAAATATTTTATATGTAGTAGATTATAAATATTATTAAATTATTCAAATTATCCTTAGATAAGCTCATTAAGGCTCATTAATTTAATTTCATTTGCCTCAATTATGTTTTTGGCAGCCTATAGTGTTACCATTTAAAACAAATTACCCAATAAAATGCGAGGTGTAGATTTTATTAATAAAAAAAGTTTAACGCAAAATTAACTCTCGAAACAAAGGTTTAAAATGTGTTAATTAAGTAACATTTAGGACTATATAATGAGGTACTTTATTAACATCATGTAGGACGCATCAAGCCAGCTAAACAGGTAAAAACTTTTCCTACATGAAAAAATATATCTGGCATGCAAATTATATTGGCTGTGCCTCCGCAACTGGTGCCGCGGCTAGCCGCCGATTCAGTAGCCGAATTGGTGGCCAGCTACCAAATTAGCGGCTGGCGCCAGAGTTATTTTTTGATTAATTTATACCGGATTACGGGACATTAGACATAGATATGAATACATTAGGTGACAAACTTTCGTTCACTTCGCTCGCCTAAGTCCCTCCGCCATCCCCTTCAACAAATTTCTTTCTTTTTTTGGGCAGTCGTATGAAATTTTGTGGAGCAGAGGTACTTAAGTGGTTTTATTACACGACAGACAGTTCAAAAAAGCAAAAGGTGTAATATTGTCAAGGTTCATGATATTGTAATGCTTGTATCTAATGCTTGTATTTAAGTTTCTTTATTCTACCATAGCTTTTAAATGCCTGAACAGATTTGCCCTGCGTTCCGAGACGCGCTGAAATCGATTAAAGCACCCGTAATCGCGTTCCGAATTATTGTCAGCACAGCAGTCAAAACTAATACGTTTTTTTGCTTTTCTGATCGCTGACAGCGCTGAAAGTCAGATTCAGAATGCGCCCTTGAACGTATGCGGAATATTTACGTATCCTTGCATAATTCCGAGTGATACTAATAGGTATATTTTTTTAGTTTTTACGCCGGACAGTCGTGTTTTTTTTTCATGGGCACAACTACCACGCAACAGGTTTTGGATTATTTAGTTATTACCTACCTTTGTGCTTTCAAGACAAGAGTAAACAAATATTTTCGGTAAGCGTACAACAGACTAATAATTTACAATTTCATATTGTTAAGACGTTTTTTATTAACGTATTCTCGGAAATTAATATTTTTATCTTGATCTCTAAACTTTTGGTTGGGGACTTACGTTGGGTTTAGGGTACAGGATTTATAGGATTGCAACACTAGTATATTGCGCCGCTCGCTCATGCTGGTTTTAATCAGCTCAAAATACCAATTTTTGATTTTTAAATCAAGTGTTATACTATAAAATCAAATACTTAGGACTCTAAATATCCTAGTATTACGATTTAACTCAAATTGTGTCGTATGTGCTACTCTGACCATGACATGAGTGCAATGTTGTTGAAGCAACTTTGAATTCTCGTGAGAAAAAACATATTTTTGGCTTCCCACAATGGTGTTCGAGTCCATTGTGGTGGATGTCCTCAATCGGTTTCTGGGCGACTATGTGGAGAACTTGAACCGGTCGCAGCTGAAGCTGGGAATATGGGGTGGTAAGTACCTACCTACCTTAAAATGTTGTTTTATTGTGTTGATGATGTCACGTTTGTTCCCACAAGTTTGTTGTTAATGTCACCGATGTGGTCCGCAGGCGACGTCGTGCTGGAGAATCTGGTGCTGAAACAGAATGCACTGGAAGAGCTGAACATCCCCGTGCAGACAGTTTACGGACACTTGGGTAAGTGTGTGAAGCAGATCGGCTTAAATTGTTTTACATCTGCAACTTCTACAAATATTGTTATTTGTATTTACTTCGAAAATATATAATTATTTTTAATATTACATAATTATTATAATTTATGTACGACGATTTATGGTGGACGATGACCTGAGGAAGGTCGCTGGTGGTGGCTGGATGAGGAAAGCGGGTGATCGTGTGCTTTGGCATGCCCTTGGGTAGGCCTACGTTCAGCAGTGGACTGTTATTGGCTGATTGATTGATTATAATTTATATTTCCTAACTAATAAAATAACTATATTTAGTTCTACAGAACAAATACATTTACTGTGGAGGAACAATTCAATAGATAAGTACCTACCTATACTAGCTAACTAACAATTTATCTTTTGCAATGTTTTAAATGACTTATAATATAACAAACAACTGATTACCAATTAGACAGGTGCATCAAAGTATAAGTTGTACATAGTTCATGCAGCCTTTTTAAAGCCTCATGATCAGCATCATGGACTATTTTTCAGATGATTATTATGTATGTATGTACCAATATCTGGTTGTTCCATTGACCTTTTGTCACTAACTACATAATGAGGACAATTTAAGCTGATATTGACAAATTAACCTTGAACACTTTTTAACACTCAAGTCTGCATCTTTCTTTACCAAAGAAATAGGTAAACTGTTTTTATGAAATATGATAATTGATTATTTGTGATAATTACAGGTTATAATTTCATCTTTTGAAGTGCTAAATTATTGTAAAAGTAGCAAAACAAGTATTGTATGTACATCGTTAGACTAATGAAATTAAAATTTTGCATCAACATTTTTTGTAATAGTAATTGAATAATTAATATGATTAAATTCTAGTGTATATGCAAAAACCACCAAAATGTGTAGTTTTCCTCTTTATTATTTTATACTACAACAAAAACGTTATATTTAAGAAAATATATTCCTTTGTCATTAAATTAATATAGAGCAAACTACACAAAAAAAAAATGGTTGTTTGTATATTTCTGTATAGCTTCTACTAAAAATAGCAAAGGCTTATAAAAATTCATGGCTAATGAAAGCCACTCTATAAAGTCTCTGTTTATCTAATTCAGCAAGGTTATCATTATCATACCACTTAGCATGCAACATAGGAGCCCATAATTGTATCCATGTTGTAACACTATTACAGCCTGGATGACATCATGGCATCAAATCAGACTGGCCCAGTATTACTCACACAAGCAAAACCTGAAGGTCATCTACCAGTTTATGTTCTGATAACAGAATATTAACTTATGTGAGCTTATTAGGGTGCGTTAATGAATGCAAAATAATTTTAGTTAGTTTCAGGCAGATGTTTGTTATTTGTTTTTTTTTTGACTGGTTTCTTTATCAGTTAATGTAACAGCTGTAGTAACAGTTTTATTTTAATATGTGATGTACACTTCTATACTTCGGTTTTCGATGTGAGTGCAGATTAGTGTTGCCGTTCGATAGTCCAATATCGATAGCCTATCGATAGCCTTCGATAGTATTGCAACAATATTGATAAGCAGTAATACTATCGATTGTTGAAAACGAAAAAACTATCGATAGTATTGCTTCTCAATATTGTATAAACTATCGACAGTTTTGTACTATCGATAGTATCGATGACGAAAGCCACTATCGATAGTTTTGTATTACCTAGTGACCTTCGTTATCGATATCATTCGTCGTCATTGGTCGATAGTGGGGTAGTACAAAACTATCGATAGTTTTTTCGTTGTCAACAATCGATACTATTGATAGTATTGCTGCTTATCAATAGCATTGCACTAAAAGAACTATCGATAGGCCTATCGATAGGGTGCATGTTTTTGGCGTTCAACTATCAATTGTAAAACTATCGATTTTTCGTCAACACTAGTGCAGATCAATAGAGGCTACCGGCTCCGTAACCTACCTACCTACATGCCTAGCCAAGTCAGTTACTTACGCCTGCCTACGAAGCACTGGGTCGCGGGTACGAATCCCGCCCAGGTAAACTCGAAAACGACACAATCACACGTTTGTGTGAGTTCCTATAGGTACACAATAGAGATTCGGTAGACCAGGGCCCCGTTTCACGAAGCAACAATTTACTAGTAACAAGTTACAATATGATATTCATTGCGTAGTTAATTCGCCGAAACAGTAGGCCTTATCGTTTTAATCTTACTGTCTACGCAATGTACATCGAATTGTACTTGTAGCTTCGTGAAACGGCCCCCAGAAATAATGTCTGTTCATAATAGTCGTGCGATCAACATGGCGTTCGATTGGGAACTCCGCAGTTAAATACAACAATCACAAAGCCACATACACGGCTTCCCAACTCTGTTTTTACGACTTGAACAGGAAAGTAGGGAACTGAGCCAAACTATAATATTTAAGTACTAGCGGTCCGCCCGCGGCTCCGCTCGCGTTGTGTAAGATTTTCCCGAGGGAATAAGACTTTTTCCCGTAAAAAGCGTGTGTGTTAATCCAGGGTACTAACTATCTCTATTCCAAATTTCATCTCAATCCGTTCAGTAGTTTTGAAAGAGTAACCAAACATCGTATCCAAACTTTCGCGTTTTTAATATAAGTAAGGATTCCATCAGAGACAAACAAGCATTTAATTTAAGTCTGTGTGCAAATCGTTCAGGGTGACGTGGCCTTAATTACTAGTTTCTTAAACAAGTTCCTTGTTCGATCTTTTATCTACCTTGATGACATTGGCGATTGACCCAAAGCTTATCATCAGGTTCATTAGTTTATACATTAATCTTTCATTGTTTAATTGTGATTCATTCTTTTGTTTTTGCTTTATGTTTGTTAGTTAGTTTCCAATATAAATAACAATAACTTAATGATCATATTTTCTTGTCTCGCTACATTTTCTATTGTAAAATTTCCTTCTTTGGCTTTTAGAAAGGTCAATGAACTTGGAGATATTGCCAGACGTTTTGACATGCACTGGTTTTTGCCGACGATCCAAATTTTCTTCAATTGCAGTTTCATGTTGTTTTAATTAGGCGAGTTTCCATTACTTTCATATTGACTAATGAACAACTGGCGTTCTTGTGATTTGTATAATGGAATATTTAGAAATTCTTTAAAACTTTTAGGCCTATATTTTGGAAGATATGGTTTCAATTTGTATCTTCATATTATTTGTTTCTTCTTACTTTACTCAGGTTCCCCACTTGTAACCAAAAGCTAAAAGATCGAATAACACTTGCTGGAAAATTATTACTCGATATTACGTGAAATCTATAAATTATGAGGAATATTGACATTGCAGGCTGATTCACCTGATAGTCCGAAAAGCAAAATGATTCCGTACTTCGGAGGGCATGTTAAGCCTCAATAAATTTAAAAATAAACATTAGCTATTCTCTATGGAAAAATATTACAACGACGCCTGCTATGCGCCTACTACGTATAGGTGGAGCGTGCTGACTGCCGTGCGGGTAAACCCGCCTCGTAGGTGCATAATTTCCTAATGTGATTGCGCGGGCCCTACGTCGTAGGTGCGCTGTTACTCCTCGAACGTATGCGGCGCACCTACCGAGGTGGGTGGGGGTGCGCATGGCTGTATTATTGAGTTTTTTTCAGCAGCCAAAGTGTCAATGATGGTTTCAATTGAGAAAAAAATTGCTCCATTTTCTTTCTTTAGCTCAGATAGGTATGAAAGCTTTCGGTCCGGTTAACATCAATAACAAAATCTGATTGGTTATTCAAACACATCTCCTCTCCTCTCCGCTTTGGTGGAAACCGGGCCTCTGCAGGCATTATTTTATCAAAATTTAAAACATTTTTTTTTCTTATTTATTCAGGAAAACTCACCCTCAAGATCCCGTGGAAGAACCTGTACGGCGCGTCAGTAGAAGCGACTGTGGAGAGGCTACTTCTCGTTGTGAACCCTAATGCCGAAGTCAAGTATGACCCTGAGAAGGAAGACAAGATCGCCCTGGCTGCCAAACAGGCTGAACTCGCCAGGGTTGAGGAGGCCAAGAAGAAAGAGAATGAGGAAGGTAAAACTAAACTATTCTGTTATGGAGCTACCTTATGTGAACACTAGCGCCACATCGATTAAAAATCATAGCTTAGTGAAGACGCAAAATATACTCACCATCACATCTAATCGCCCACCCTTCATTTCAGGGAATACTCGTGATTCTTTATAATTCTATTAGTTACAGCTGATGTTAGTTAAAAAGTTGTTAATTTAACGTTTATTTAAATGTGTTTAATTTATCGTACAATTATTATACTCGTGATTCTTTATAATTCTATTAGTTACAGCTGATGTTAGTTAAAAAGTTGTTAATTTAACGTTTATTTAAATGTGTTTAATTTATCGTACAATTATTAATAAATCAATTGTAATGTAGAACAATAAGCGTAGTTTAAAATTAACCCGAAATTCAAGGGTGGGCGGTTAGATGTGCCGGTGAGTGTATAATAAATCTGTACGATAAATTTGAAGTGTAGTTATTTTAGTAATTTGAGAAATAACGAATTTTGTAATACGTTATTCGCTGTAGTAATAGATAACAACTATCTACAACTACAATTAACCATAGTTTATTTAATTAATTCTAAAAATACAACAAGACTTATATAAAACAATTTGATCATCCAGATTTCTGATATTTTATGTTTTAACGAAGTTATGATTTTTTTATCAATGTGGTGCTAATGTGCTACCCTATGAGCCCATTTATATCCCTTCGTGTGGCAAAATCCATTTGGGGGTTTCCAACCCATGTTCCTTGGGAAAAGTTGTTGCTTATGATGGTCTGAACATCATATTTAAATTTTGCTAGAGATTACAAAATCATGCTGTATGTGTGTGTTTGTATCGTAGTACTTAAAGCGGCAAATGTTCTTGATTTTCCAACTCACGCAAGTTTCATTCTTGGTTAAGTAAGTTTTGTAGATACACTCGTAATAACGCTTACTAAACGAGACATCATTAAAGGTAAACAAACGCTCGTAAAAGTCATCAACAGGTCCTATACGTCCCCACCGAGGGGCTCGAGCCTACCCTGAATTAGAGCGATTAGGCCTTAGTCGACCACGCTGGCCTAGTGGGGGTTAGTCGATTTCACACACCTTTGATTTTCTTCTCAGGAGTGTGCAGGTTTCATCACGAACAACGGTGAAGGAAAACATCGTCGTAAAAGTATTTTTTAAAACTGTTTCCCCTACAAATATTTCACTCTTTTTATTTGTCACCTGTGAGTAATGTCAACGCCATTCATCAAGCTTATTGTTCTTTTTATTCGCTGTTGGAAATTCCCACTGATTCGCGTTCTTCTTCACAAAAGGCGTACACTTGTAGTGACCGTGCCAACCAGGGACAAACTTCTTTTGTCCTCCTAGCTTTGACGTTGAAATGATTTTTGTTAAATCTTACTTCGAATAAAGACAGACATTTTTATCTTTTTATCATCCTCTTCAACTAAACCTAAATCACCCAAATCTTCAGACAAAATGGACGAGACATTCGTCGAGAAGCTGGTGACGCAAATCATCAAGAACGTCCAGCTGACCATCATGGACATCCACGTGCGCTACGAAGACAGCATCACGAACCCCAACCAGCCGTTCTCGCTGGGAATGACGCTGCACAACCTCTCCGTCCACACCACTGATGAAAACTGGAAGCAGACCGTCATTCAGGAGGCTGTCACTAAGATTTGTAAAGTAAGTTTGGAATAGAACAGTTAAGTAAATAAGTAAGTAACACTTTATGTCATAACACATATGGGACATACAAAGAAAACATTATTATGTAATGTGCGCAAAGGTGGCCTTATCGCTAATAGCGATCTCTTCCAGACAACTTTTTTTTTTCATAGAGAAACAGTGAACGGAAACGGAGTAGAAAAGAAATATAAAGTTACTTTAACCTATAACTATGATATATAGACAAATATACCTTAGTGAACATATAAATACAATATACAATACATAGCATTATATACACAAACAAATATATATACATACACACATAATTACTATTATGCATTATATACGTAGATACTTAAGTAGTTAAGCCGGTTTATAAATAAAATCTTTTATTAACACGCTTTTATTAGCTTCACTTGTAACTATGTATGTAAGAAAATCTTAGAATCTTAATTTGACCCACTTCCCGGTCTTCGATTAGGATGAAATTTTGCACACGCTCTGAGTTCTGATGACAATACATGACTAGCTAAGAAACGTCATTATAAATCCAATATGGCGGCCTCCCCAAGATGGCGGACTGGCTGTTTGAAATCCACCCTCATGATATGGGTATCAAATGAAAGGGTTTGCTGTCAGGAAAACGAAAAAAAAAAAATAGTCACGTGACTGAAATCCAAGATGGCGGACAGGCTATTTGAAATGCACCCCCATTGATATGGGTATCAAATGAAAGGGTTTGCTGTCAAGAATACGAAAAAAATAGTCACGTGACTTAAATCCAAGATGGCGGATTGGCTATTTAAAATACACCCCTATTTGTAATTTTTAGTGCGTGCTAAAAGCGTGTTTTTTAGTTTTTTAAACTATTTGTATAATTATTCATCATAGCTTTTTTTAAAACACTTCAACACACTTCTGTGGGCGTTTGTGCACTACACGGAGGTTTACCGTCCGGCATGCGGCAGTCCGGTTTTTTACGGTCCAATATGGCAAGCCGTAAAACAATATCCAATTGGACTGCCGGACGGTAAAATTCCGTGTAAGTGCACAAACGCCTTATCTGCTCAAACCGGCGCGAATTTGCGCTTACAATTCACGAATACAGCGGAACAGTTACACGCGCGTGCGAGTGAATACGCGATCCGAGGCAAAAGGCTATACATCGCTATGTTCCAATGCATCGTTGTAATATTATGTAATATTATTGTAATATTATGTGATCTTTAATCTATGATTTATCGCAAAAGCACGGCCCGAATCAAAAGTAACATTACATAATTTCTTCCAGATTTTGTCGTTGGAAGGATTAGCTATTTACTGGAATCCTGAAACTGAGTTGTATGCGAAATGCGAGCCAGAAAAAATAAAACTGAGATTACAGCAAGAGATCGCCATGAAGAATTCGCAACCTTCGTTTTATTCTTATGGTAAGTAATAAGTATTAAAACTTTCGGAGAGCGTCGGCTAGTGGCTAGGGCCGCTGCCTGCCGTTCGGGAGACGCGGGTTCGATCCCCACCACATACTAATGTTTTCGAATTTCGAATTCATGTACGTTTATTCGACGCTCTTACGGTGAAGGAAAACATCGTGATGAAACCTGCACACTCCTGCGAAGAAATTCAAAGGTTGTGTGTGAAGTCGACCAACCCGCACTGGGCCAGCGTCGTCATCGCCCTAATTCAGGGTAAGCTTGAGCCCCTCGGTGGGGACGTATATGAGCTGTTGATGAAGTATTAAAACTGGATGATCCCCGCTTTAACTTCGCTGGTCCGGTGCGGGTTGCTCAACTTGACAACTCCATAAACAAAAGTTTTAGAAATTTTAAAAGATAATAATATGGAGTGTTACATAACAGGGAACCTACCATGTAGCTGGAAATTTACAGATACCATGCAGCTGGCAAATAAATTATTATGAATTATGAATAGTGTACAGATAGGCGGCCTTTTTCTTCCAGACGACAGGAATGTCACGAAAACTGGGTGATATTGCTTGTATCACACTAATATTATGCATCATATGTTCTAAAATTCTCCTTAAAATAAGCCCCTCGACCTACTATAACAATGTACATAATAAAAAACTGCTACATAAATCTTTCTATTAATATCAATCACTTAACAATAATAATTATTATTAATGGATGACACAAGACAAAAATTAAACGAAATAGACAATCTAGAGATAGCCCGCTCTGTGTTATGTGACATTTCAGAGCTAAAAAACCACATTAGCGTAGAAAAAAATGATTTAACTATCATATCTCAAAACATTCGAAGTATCTACCGTAACTTTGATGATTTTATAATTAATCAACCAACTTTGCATTTTGATACAGATGTTATAATCTTAACAGAATGCAGAATTGACTACACAAAACCATTTCCCATATTGCCCAATTATTACCTTTACTATACCTCATACCAACTAAATCAAAATCACGGAGTAGTTATATACGTTAAAAGTATACTTAAACATTCAGTAATAAACTTGAGTCAATCTTCTTGTTTACTACTCAATATATTGAATAACACTGTCTCTGTATATATAGGTCACCTTCGAATAAAAATGTAGATAGCTTCATAGACTCCCTAAGCCAACATTTGGATACACTAAACTTACGTAGTAATAGTAATAGCGTGATCATTGCGGGTGACATTAATATTAATATTAGACTAAAACCAGAGGAGCCACTATACGAACAGAAGAACAGAAGTAGCTACTTAAATATGCTGTCATCACATGGTATACTAGCAGGGCACACATTACCAACACACGATAAAAATTGTTTAGACAATTTTATGATTAAAATTAATAAAATTAAAAACGAAGCTTTTATAGCCGTTTTAAGAACTACAATAACGGATCACTGGACGACCTATCTCTCAATTTCTAAAATAAAAAAAACAACGTCACGTGAATAAAATTACAACCACTCTTAACTACGAAGAAGCACTAAAAGAACTAAAAAATCAATATCTTTCTGAATTACTACACTGTAACGACCCCCATGCAGTAATCGACCGCTTGATATATAAATTAAATGATACCACCAAAAGAAGTTCTACTGTTTGTAATATACCGAGAAAGTTTCGAATTATAAAACCATGGATAACCAAAGGTATTCTAAAATGCATTCGAAATCGCAATAAAATCCAAAAAATTGCACGTACTGACCCATCTAATGAAATAAATAAAATAACTTACACTAGGTACAGAAATTATTGCAATAATTTAATAAAAAAACTAAAGAGAAATTATGAAAGAGAGTTAATAACAAACTCTCTTCATAATAATAAATTACTATGGAAAAATATTAAGTCAATTACGTACACGAATAAAATTAATCAAACCGCCACAGAACTTTTAAATCTCAAATCCACCCATCTGGAATCAGCAAATTTTACAAACGATTACTTTGCAAATGTTGGTAAGCAATTAGCTCAACAAATACAAAGTCCTACAGAAGAATCTAATAACTATTTACACAACTTGCCACGTCTGCCAAATACCTTTGTTTTACTGCCGACCGACTGTATTGAAGTTAACAGCATACTAACTAGTTTAAAATCTGATAGTGCTTCAGGTTGGGACGATATCCCGACAAGATTTCTAAAAGTTGTTAAAAATGAAGTCATTTCTGTTATTACACATATAGCCAACCTTTGCTTTGAAAAAGGGGTTTTCCCTGCTGCCTTTAAAAAATCTATAATTACACCTGTGTACAAGGGTGGTGAGAGAGACAGTGTCAACAACTATAGACCTATATCGGTTCTACCCGCGATATCAAACATTTTTGAAAAACTAATAAACATGAGGCTACTTTCATTTCTGGAAAAATTTAACATCTTATCTTCTTCGCAATTTGGATTTAGACGAGGGAAGTCCACTGAGGCTGCAGTGTTAACATTGACTGAATTAGCTACAGAAAAACTTGATAATAGCAAAAAGTGTATGTCAGTATTCCTTGATCTAAAAAAAGCTTTTGACACTGTCTCTCTCCCCATACTTGTACACAAGCTTGAAAGAATCGGTATAAGGGGAACCCCTCTCTGTTTACTTAGAGACTATCTATCTGAAAGAACTCAGTGTGTGAAATTGGGTGACTGTATTAGTGGGAGTGTCGGGGTGTCATTTGGGGTGCCGCAAGGAAGCGTGCTTGGCCCCACACTGTTTCTTATATATATAAATGACATGTATGGTGTGTATTTAGATAATGCAAAAATATTTTCTTATGCTGACGACACTGCGATTTTCTTCACTGGCGGAACTTGGGAGGCTGTAAAAAGGGATGCTGAGCTAGGATTACGACAAATCAATACGTGGCTAAGGAATAATTACCTTACCCTCAATATTTTAAAAACAAATTATATCTGCTTCAGCATATATAATGATACACAGCCTAATGTGAACTTTACCATCAAAATGCACACATGTATCAATACAGGAAACACTGAATGTTGTGACTGTCCGATACTTGAAAAGGTTGCTCATGCGAAGTATTTAGGAGTAATTATAGATCAGCGACTCTCTTGGTATCAACACCTTGAACACGTGGCTCTTAGACTAAAATTAACCTGGATACTAAAGTCATTATGGTATGTACTGCCAAAAGAAGTCGCTGGATCAAGAGATATTATAAAGGAAGTACGAGTATATATTTCTGTAGTGCAGTCTATCTTGGCTTATTGCATTTCGGTGTGGAGAGGAGCGGCAAAAACGCGTTTTCTCGAAGTAGAGCGAGCACAGCGGAATCTTATCAAGATTATGTATTTTAAAAGTAGAAGATTCCATACTGACGATCTTTATCGCCTGAGTAACCTCTTGTCTGTCAGGAAATTATATGTTATGAACATAGTAGTAAGGAAACACAGGTATTTACCATTTGTACCTAAAATTAATGTGAAAAGAAGGAAGGATCCAGCAGTAAATTTTATCCGAAACAAAACTGTATTTGCAAGTAAGCAATACGAAAAACGATCAGAGGTTTTGTACAACACAATAGATAAAGAATTAAACATTTATAATAAGATCTCTTATGATTGTAAAAAATCTATCCTACAATGGATTAAGAATAAAACCTATGACAATATTGAGACTCTACTTCAGCCCTAAAACGCATCAACTATACCTACAACATACATACAACACACACACACGAACATTACATTTCATTTTTCTGTTATATTCTACATACTTATACATACCTACCTAAAACACACCTCATAAATAAAATAAAATAAAAATACGTTTATTACTTAAGTTTACATTAACAAGTTATAATTGGGGCCTCCCAGTAAGTAATTGTAGAATACTTGTAGTGGGAGTGCTCCGCTCTTCCACATGAATGTAACAGGATTATAAACTTTAATTAACAGCAGTAGGTAAAAAAAAAAAATATATATATTTTTTTAATCTTAAATCTAAGAAGTACCCATAATTGTGTGAGTTTGTAGTGTGTATAAGTGATGTTTGAGTGTGTGTGTGTGTGTGTGTGTGAGTGCGTGATGTTGCGAAAGTGAGAGAGATGTGTGTGTGTGTGTGTAAAGATAGGTTAGCTTGAGAAGTTGTACCTAGGTTCATACGGATATCGTCTAAGACCATCCATTGTGTTTGGAAACAGCACATACGTACGTGCAAGCAGCTACCCAGTGCCCTACGGAAGGAGTGCTTCCTTGGGATCGGAAATAAGATGACCACACATGGGTAACTACAAGTATTTCGTACCTACATGCCCTACGGTTACATTTATAACCTTGGGTTCGGGATAATCCCACATGCAGGGTTATTTACTTACTCTAACCAGTATGCACCTACATGCCCTACGGTTAGATTATTAAAAACCTTGGGTTCGGGAATAAACCCACATGCATGTTGCTCACTTGGTTCTTACTAGCAGATCCTCTACTTCATCGTATGATTGTGCCTTAAGCCATTCAGTTAGTGCAATTCTACACGAGTTTAGTTGCATAGGATACATTCGTATTACACGATTTAGTTTGTTGTATAGGTAGGTAGCTTGTGAAGGATATTGGTGCGAGAGCTATGGGTAGAAACAACCAAATCATTCCGTCTTTTGTTATGAAGAGACTCATCGAAAGGTAATGCTTTATGGAAAGTCACAATAAGGTTCAAAATATAAAGCTTCCTGACAGAAAGAACGTCACTTAGAGAAAATAAGTCATCAGTAGGAAAACGGTAAGGCTTGAAAAACATTACTTTTAGAAGTGATCTCTGAGCTCGTTCGATATCTAGAAAATTTGTTTTATTGGCACCGCCCCATACAGAAGTACAATAACTAATAACAGACTGGGCTAAAGCAATATAGATTTTTCTTAGGCCCGGTTGTAAATAAATAAATTATAAACGTGAAAGTATGTTTGGATTTGTGTTCCGCTTTCACACCTAAATGCGTTTCGATGTTTTTCTTTTAACGGAGATAGTTTATACTCCCGATTCCACGAGAAGACGTCCAAACTTGATGTTTCCTAAGTTACCTTTTTTACGGTTATAGGATACTTTTTATGAGAAAAAGTCTTATTGAAAAATCTAACAACGTGAGCGTAGCCATGCGCAGACAGCTAGTGTACTTGTAAATTTTTATTTGATTCATGTTTCAACACCAATTATTGTCTTTCCTTATATTTTTTTTTATTTCAGCACTGGGCCCAATAAACGCCACAGCGAAGCTAAAGCTGAATCCTAAGCCGGAGCAGGACATGCCTAAGTTCACCATCCCCAAAGTGACGTTGTCCTTGCACATGGAGCAGCTGTCTGTCAGCCTGACGAAGGCCCAGTACCGAGACATGATGCTGATGTTCGACTCCATGGATAGAATGAACAGGGGCGCGCCTTACAGGTCAGTTCACATATCATTAATAATACATACACATCATCAGGCTCATACCCCCGAAGGGGTAAGCAGAGTTTTAATGGGCTTCCAAGAAGCACGATTAAATCACTTTTGGCAATATTTTTTATTTAAGAATCTGCCTTATCAGCATTAGTTCAGTGCTAGCGTAAGTTTCTGTAAAAAACAAAGCTACCAACGTGCCAGGTTACTAATTGACCAATCTTGATTGATCTCTCATAAGAATGCACTAAAATTAAAAACCAGGTCATTAAATACTGGACTTAACGTACATTAATTTTACAATGGATGGTGTAAACAAGGTGATGTATATTAGTTTGTATAAGTGAAATATGTGAGATTAGTTATAAGTACAAGTGATAAGTCAAGCATTTGTTTGATAGCATTTGAAGTGTTTGTTTTGTACTTTTAGACATATGTAGTTATGATAAACGTAAGTAAAATACTAGATGATAAATATTGCACATCGGACATTCATCAACAGCTCATATACGTCCCCACCGAGAGGCTCAGGGCCCAGTGCGTGTTGGTCGACTTCACACACAACCTTTGAATTTCTTTGCCGGAGTGTGCAGGTTTCATCACGATGTTTTCCTTCACCGTAAGATCGTCGAATAAACGTACATATGAATTCGAAATTCAAAAACATATTGGTACGTGGTGGGGATCGAACCCGCGTCTCCCGCGTGCCATGTTTTAGCGGGCTTTGTTAAATGGTTACTCTTCTAGACTATAGATAATTTGTTGACTGGCCCCGATTCGGGAAATCATGCTCTAATTCTAATTTTAAAATCAAGCTATCCTTTTCATTTTTATGACCAACTAGTTGTCCGCCCGCAGCTACGATCGCGTTTTGTAAGATTTTTCTGAGGGAATAATACTTATTCTCATAAAAAGTATAGCGATGAAAGAGAAGTGATGAATTCAGATGAACAAATGATATTATTTTGAATGAATGATAACCTAAATAAAAGGGCATAGCTGTCAGATTAAGAGATTTTTAAGTCACATGTTTTAAGTGCTCTTTAAAATTGTGCAATCGACACGGCCATAAGGTTCAAATTCGATGTTTGACAGCTCTAATATTAGGATGGCCATCTCCTGTCCCTTTATAATCTTTAAAGGGTGAAAAATACTGACGAACTCAAATGAAGGATTAGAGCGTGACTGTGTGAATCGCTGCCACTGTATACTTTATGTTGTAATAGGGATTATGAACATTTTTTTTAAATTCATGAATCGAAATATTTCAAGTTCCAGATAAACCCATAAAAGATATATTTTCAAATATCTTGCTCAGAAACAAAGTTATAAGGCTTCAAAGTTGATGGTTAGACAGAGAGGTCCGACGTGACATGTGACGTCATGCGGGCGATACAAGCGCCATAGAAAATTTTGTTTTCGTAAGAGGGACAGATATATTTGTTTAATAATGTTGTATCAATTTCGATTCTGTTTTGACTGTCAGTATGAACTATGAAAAAAACTATTATATGCATATTCTCTACTGTTTTCTGTGCTATGAAGAACTTGTATTGTTCCAGACGCTACCGTCCAGATCTGAAGGTATACCGCGGCAACTACAAAGAGTGGTGGCAGTTCGCGTACACGTGTGTGTTAGAAGAGGACGTGCGACGCAAGCGCAACAACTGGGACTGGAGGCACATGCTGGCTCACCGGCAACTCTGCAAGGTACCTTCTTTAGCCTTTCGGAGAGCACGGTTCAGATCTGAGGAGCACGTACGACCGCGGAACGCAATGTGTCCCGTGCGTGCGATGCAAACGCGCAACATAAAATTATTTGAAAAAGGTCTAAAATAAACTTAAAAAACAATTAATTTAATGATTTTTGGATTGTACATAACCGCGTTGTTTATTAAGAGAATGCTTTAATTGGTAGCCAAAACGAGTCCACAGAGATTACTTTTATTTTATACTAGCGTTCCGCCCGCGACTACGCTCGCGTTTTGTAAGATTTATCCGTGGGAATAAAACTTTTTCCCGTAAAAAGTATCCTATGTGTGAATCCAGGGTACAAACTATCTCCATTCCAAATTTCATCCCAATCCGTTCATGAAAGCGGAACAAACATCTAAACATCCAAATATATTTTCACATTTATAATATTAGTGTGATGTGATTTCTTTCTAAATACACAGTTGTATAAAAAAGAGCGTCGGTGGTCTAGTGGCTAGGGCCGCTACCTCCCTTTCGGGAGACGCGGGTTTGATCCCCGCCACGTACCAATGTGTTTTCGAATTTAGAATTCATATGTACGTTTCTTCGACGCTCTTACGGTGAAGGTAAACATCGTGATGAAACCTGCACACTCCTGCACACTCCTGCGAAGAAAATTAAAGGTTGCGTGTGAAGTCGACCAACCCGCACTGGGCCAGCGTGGTCGACTCAGGCCTAATTGCTCTAATTCAAGGTAGGCTCGAGCCCCTCGGTGGGGTATTCATATACCCGAGCTCATGCTCTTGATAACTTAGTGTGCGTTTATTACAGAATTACGCGACAGCATACCAAGGCAAGCTGATGAACAAAGGCAAGGTCGGCACGGAGCAGCAGCAGATCATGGACGAGGCGGAGCAGAGGCTCGACCTGCTCAACCTGGTCGTTATCAGGCAGAGGATCGAAATGGACGTGAGGACTGACACTTTCTTTTCTTTTTCACAGGAGAATTTCATACACAATCGGCAAAACGAGGTTTTTGTGTTTGGACAAAATAGTTTGAAAAAGTAGAATAGACGTGGAACTTACTCGATGAAACTTACTATATTAATATTTTATTATAATAGGGCATTTGACTGTTCCTAAATTTACCATATTTTATGAATTAATTTTAAAATATAGATTAGTAGCAGACGATTCGCGAAGAAAAAAACAGAATCGGTTCGAAAACGAATTAACAGCAAAAATCTCTTTGTGAGACTTTCCCCAGTTCGTTTAAGACAAGCCTGCAATTTGCAGGCTGAATCACCTGATTGTCCGAAAAGAAAGATGATGCCGTGCTTCGGAAGGCACAATAAGCCGTTGCGTTGGTCCCGGCTACTAACTAGTCGTTACACAAGCCAAGTCAGTGGCCTTTGGCGGCTCTACAACACTGACACCAGGGTTTGTGAGGTCGGTTGTCGACTTTACAACCCACACGATGATGATGATGATGACTGAGCCTTGAATGTAGCTGCTTGAAATGAATACGTATTTTGACCATGACTTTGTATTTGAAGGTGGAGCGTCTCGGCAAGTTGGAAGAAGAAGCGCGCAAGAGTCGCGGCTGGTTCGGAGGCTGGTGGGCCGGGGCCAGCGCCAAGGACGACCAGCTCAACGAACAGACCGACCTGTGTGAGTGCATTATATAACATCCGAGACGGTCCGTGACTCAACGGAACGTCTGGTGGTGCAGGGGCGTTTAGAAGGTAAAAAGATCTTGCCGGTGGTCTCCAATAAGATGGACCGATCTAATTAAATCTGTCACAAAGCGTTCCGTAACAGATTTTACTTGCAACGCCGCACATATATATAGTTGGCCAGCAATGGCGAGAGCAGCGGTCGAAACTGAGTGACCTATAATCCCGACTAGAATGGGGGATTTTCTGACTGCTATTTAGTTCTAATTAAGACGATAGATGGCGCCAGGTGTACTTTGTGGATTCTTTTTTTTTAAATTCCTTTTATGGCTCTGGGTGACTCGCTGGATTTCTTCGGATCCACGAATCGTCAACGCCATCTACCGAAGTTTTATGATTTTAACTATTTTTTTTTAATTGGCTGTCGAAATATCCCCCATTGAGGACGCATTTTTAACTCCCGTTTTCCATCCCCAGTGAAAAAGTTCCAAAACGCGATGACGCCCGACGAGAAAGAAAAACTGTTCCGCGCAATCGACTACCAAGAGAACACGGCGCCTCTCCACCTGCCGGCGGAGTACGTGGCGGTCAGGAGCGAGTTCCGCCTCGACCGGCTCGTGCTGACCCTCACTGACGACACGCCCGTGTTGGCTGCTGCCGTGGACGCGGTCTCACTGGACCTGTTCCAGCGACCCAGCGCTAATGCTCTCAGGTATATACACTATGGTGAGGTCAGGAGCGAGTTCCGCCTCGACCGGCTCGTGCTGACCCTCACTGACGACACGCCCGTGTTGGCTGCTGCCGTGGACGCGGTCTCACTGGACCTGTTCCAGCGACCCAGCGCTAATGCTCTCAGGTATATACACTATGGTGAGGTCAGGAGCGAGTTCCGCCTCGACCGGCTCGTGCTGACCCTCACTGACGACACGCCCGTGTTGGCTGCTGCCGTGGACGCGGTCTCACTGGACCTGTTCCAGCGACCCAGCGCTAATGCTCTCAGGTATATACACTATGGTGAGGTCAGGAGCGAGTTCCGCCTCGACCGGCTCGTGCTGACCCTCACTGACGACACGCCCGTGTTGGCTGCTGCCGTGGACGCGGTCTCACTGGACCTGTTCCAGCGACCCAGCGCTAATGCTCTCAGGTATATACACTATGGTGAGGTCAGGAGCGAGTTCCGCCTCGACCGGCTCGTGCTGACCCTCACTGACGACACGCCCGTGTTGGCTGCTGCCGTGGACGCGGTCTCACTGGACCTGTTCCAGCGACCCAGCGCTAATGCTCTCAGGTATATACACTATGGTGAGGTCAGGAGCGAGTTCCGCCTCGACCGGCTCGTGCTGACCCTCACTGACGACACGCCCGTGTTGGCTGCTGCCGTGGACGCGGTCTCACTGGACCTGTTCCAGCGACCCAGCGCTAATGCTCTCAGGTATATACACTATGGTGAGGTCAGGAGCGAGTTCCGCCTCGACCGGCTCGTGCTGACCCTCACTGACGACACGCCCGTGTTGGCTGCTGCCGTGGACGCGGTCTCACTGGACCTGTTCCAGCGACCCAGCGCTAATGCTCTCAGGTATATACACTATGGTGAGGTCAGGAGCGAGTTCCGCCTCGACCGGCTCGTGCTGACCCTCACTGACGACACGCCCGTGTTGGCTGCTGCCGTGGACGCGGTCTCACTGGACCTGTTCCAGCGACCCAGCGCTAATGCTCTCAGGTATATACACTATGGTGAGGTCAGGAGCGAGTTCCGCCTCGACCGGCTCGTGCTGACCCTCACTGACGACACGCCCGTGTTGGCTGCTGCCGTGGACGCGGTCTCACTGGACCTGTTCCAGCGACCCAGCGCTAATGCTCTCAGGTATATACACTATGGTGAGGTCAGGAGCGAGTTCCGCCTCGACCGGCTCGTGCTGACCCTCACTGACGACACGCCCGTGTTGGCTGCTGCCGTGGACGCGGTCTCACTGGACCTGTTCCAGCGACCCAGCGCTAATGCTCTCAGGTATATACACTATGGTGAGGTCAGGAGCGAGTTCCGCCTCGACCGGCTCGTGCTGACCCTCACTGACGACACGCCCGTGTTGGCTGCTGCCGTGGACGCGGTCTCACTGGACCTGTTCCAGCGACCCAGCGCTAATGCTCTCAGGTATATACACTATGGTGAGGTCAGGAGCGAGTTCCGCCTCGACCGGCTCGTGCTGACCCTCACTGACGACACGCCCGTGTTGGCTGCTGCCGTGGACGAGGTCTCACTGGACCTGTTCCAGCGACCCAGCGCTAATGCTCTCAGGTATATACACTATGGTGAGGTCAGGAGCGAGTTCCGCCTCGACCGGCTCGTGCTGACCCTCACTGACGACACGCCCGTGTTGGCTGCTGCCGTGGACGCGGTCTCACTGGACCTGTTCCAGCGACCCAGCGCTAATGCTCTCAGGTATATACACTATGGTGAGGTCAGGAGCGAGTTCCGCCTCGACCGGCTCGTGCTGACCCTCACTGACGACACGCCCGTGTTGGCTGCTGCCGTGGACGCGGTCTCACTGGACCTGTTCCAGCGACCCAGCGCTAATGCTCTCAGGTATATACACTATGGTGAGGTCAGGAGCGAGTTCCGCCTCGACCGGCTCGTGCTGACCCTCACTGACGACACGCCCGTGTTGGCTGCTGCCGTGGACGCGGTCTCACTGGACCTGTTCCAGCGACCCAGCGCTAATGCTCTCAGGTATATACACTATGGTGAGGTCAGGAGCGAGTTCCGCCTCGACCGGCTCGTGCTGACCCTCACTGACGACACGCCCGTGTTGGCTGCTGCCGTGGACGCGGTCTCACTGGACCTGTTCCAGCGACCCAGCGCTAATGCTCTCAGGTATATACACTATGGTGAGGTCAGGAGCGAGTTCCGCCTCGACCGGCTCGTGCTGACCCTCACTGACGACACGCCCGTGTTGGCTGCTGCCGTGGACGCGGTCTCACTGGACCTGTTCCAGCGACCCAGCGCTAATGCTCTCAGGTATATACACTATGGTGAGGTCAGGAGCGAGTTCCGCCTCGACCGGCTCGTGCTGACCCTCACTGACGACACGCCCGTGTTGACTGCTGCCGTGGACGCGGTCTCACTGGACCTGTTCCAGCGACCCAGCGCTAATGCTCTCAGGTATATACACTATGGTGAGGTCAGGAGCGAGTTCCGCCTCGACCGGCTCGTGCTGACCCTCACTGACGACACGCCCGTGTTGGCTGCTGCCGTGGACGCGGTCTCACTGGACCTGTTCCAGCGACCCAGCGCTAATGCTCTCAGGTATATACACTATGGTGAGGTCAGGAGCGAGTTCCGCCTCGACCGGCTCGTGCTGACCCTCACTGACGACACGCCCGTGTTGGCTGCTGCCGTGGACGCGGTCTCACTGGACCTGTTCCAGCGACCCAGCGCTAATGCTCTCAGGTATATACACTATGGTGAGGTCAGGAGCGAGTTCCGCCTCGACCGGCTCGTGCTGACCCTCACTGACGACACGCCCGTGTTGGCTGCTGCCGTGGACGCGGTCTCACTGGACCTGTTCCAGCGACCCAGCGCTAATGCTCTCAGGTATATACACTATGGTGAGGTCAGGAGCGAGTTCCGCCTCGACCGGCTCGTGCTGACCCTCACTGACGACACGCCCGTGTTGGCTGCTGCCGTGGACGCGGTCTCACTGGACCTGTTCCAGCGACCCAGCGCTAATGCTCTCAGGTATATACACTATGGTGAGGTCAGGAGCGAGTTCCGCCTCGACCGGCTCGTGCTGACCCTCACTGACGACACGCCCGTGTTGGCTGCTGCCGTGGACGCGGTCTCACTGGACCTGTTCCAGCGACCCAGCGCTAATGCTCTCAGGTATATACACTATGGTGAGGTCAGGAGCGAGTTCCGCCTCGACCGGCTCGTGCTGACCCTCACTGACGACACGCCCGTGTTGGCTGCTGCCGTGGACGCGGTCTCACTGGACCTGTTCCAGCGACCCAGCGCTAATGCTCTCAGGTATATACACTATGGTGAGGTCAGGAGCGAGTTCCGCCTCGACCGGCTCGTGCTGACCCTCACTGACGACACGCCCGTGTTGGCTGCTGCCGTGGACGCGGTCTCACTGGACCTGTTCCAGCGACCCAGCGCTAATGCTCTCAGGTATATACACTATGGTGAGGTCAGGAGCGAGTTCCGCCTCGACCGGCTCGTGCTGACCCTCACTGACGACACGCCCGTGTTGGCTGCTGCCGTGGACGCGGTCTCACTGGACCTGTTCCAGCGACCCAGCGCTAATGCTCTCAGGTATATACACTATGGTGAGGTCAGGAGCGAGTTCCGCCTCGACCGGCTCGTGCTCAGTGGACTATAACGGGCCGTTGATTGCCTAATCTGTCTATCAAATATCATCCAAATCCATTCAGTCATTTAGACGTCAAAGTGGAACAAGCAATCATCAATTCTTTCGAGTTCGATGAGACTCTCCAAATCTAACTTTATTTCATGTACATTTTTTATATTACAGATTGGAAATCCAAATGCATACATTCACGGTATCCGGAACGACGCAGGGAGACTACTTACCGGCGATGGTGGTGTCCAAGGAAGTAGCTCACGACGTGCACTTACTCAACATCATGTTCGAAACCAACCCTCTAGGTAGATTGCTATTTGTAAAACTATTTGTAGGAAATAGGGTTATGAGCCAAAGAAAACTTTAAATTATTTTAAATAAATAATAATAATTATTATTTTATAACTTATTTAGCACTGGGAAGATATTACACGACCGTTACTAACGCAGTAGAAAATCCGAATGTGAACAGACAGAACTGCCAGACAGAACGAAAGATAATTGGCGGTTTGTTCACTCATCTTCATTCATTTACACAACAACTGCTATAGTCAAATCAGATTTCATATTTACAACAGTTGAATTATAACTCATTTAAAATAAACATGAGCTAAGATTAATTTTTGCATAAATTAATAACCATAAATTCAACACTATTCTTTATTATTATTAGCCTGAGGTGTCCCCCTGTAAGGCAAAGGCTCCTTCTACTTATCCCGATCCTGGGCCAACCTTTCCCACTCGCCACAGTAGGCAGCGAGCTCGTCTCGCCACCTCTTGCGGGCCGACCGCGACACCTGCGTGCTGGGGCACCCAACTGTTACGTCTTTTCGTACATAAAATAAATGGTGACTCCAAGATCCTTCGATAGCTACGCACACACACGCACACACTCACATATACACACACTTACACATGCTTTTTATTATTGGTGTTGTTATAATTGTTTATTTTTTTTTGTTTTTCCTCTTTTGTTTGTTTTCTCCCAACATGTTATGGTCTACTTACTCGAACAAGTTATATATTCTTATCCTGTGTTCAATTCTGAGGTGGAGGCCTGGTTTCCTATCTTACAGGATTTCCTAGTTTAGGGACCACCCTCAACAATATAATATAATATGTATCACTTGTTATGTTCTTCATTATACTTGGGTTACTATAGGATGAGCTCTGACAGATTAAAATTTTAAAACCTTTTTAGTTTTATTTCGTTTATTTATTTATTCATTAAGTAAAATTACATACTGTTTAATGATAAAATAAGAGGTGAAGTTACTTTGTCTTAAATTTTTAGCTATTATGGTTTTTAAACTGAATATTATAAAAAAAAGTTGTTAACGTTGTATGAAAAATTTTGCAGCTGTCAGAACTCATCCTATAATAACCCGACTATAATGTGATTATTGTTGAGGAAATACATACTTTATTATTATTATTATTATTATAGCTAAGCTAGCTGGTTCAGAAAAAACGGGGTTGCTTCTCGTCAATCCAAAACATTTATATTATAGGGAGATGCTTACCTGCATACAATGCCGGACCGGCTCCCGGGGCCTCGGGGACGAATTGCTGCTTATACGGTGCGCGACGCGATAGTTGAGAATAGAGAAGTCAGAAAGGCGGCGGGCCGGGCGGCGGCGTCAGAGCAAGGGCAGCGACAAATCCGCCAATCAGAACGCACTTCCGGTGTCGTCAACATTGTAGACAGGAACAGCATCTACCCTCTTTAACTGAGAAAAGACGAGCGCGAAAATTTTGAATAATAACGAATTTAATCCCTATACTAGCGAAACCCATAACCACAAACTAGTAACAAATACAATAACTACAATCTTCCACTTGCTGCGATCCAAAACAGTATAAAACCGTTATCTTTCAGACAAGTCCTGCGACCAAAGGGTGAAGGTGTCGGCGCGACCGTTGCAGATAGTGTACGACGCGCAGACCGTCGTCAGGATCGTGGAGGTGTTCAAACCGCCGGAGGAATCCACCGCCTTGACTACGTAAGCACAGTAGACTGAACAAGCAGTAGACATTCTAGCAGCAGCTTCATACAAACCGACGAAATGTGACGGGTCTGTAGTTGTAAGCGCCTCGGATAAAACCGGATTCTCTGTATACTTCGGCACACATCAGTAGTCCTATCGCGTCGTGCGCGTATTCAAGATAAGGGAGCGAGATATAATACTGTACTCTTATTGATTCTGTAACGTAAGGCTCACTCAACTTACACCCTACAGTTAGACACACCGCGACGTCAGGATCGACCTCGGACCAACCACCCACTGGACACCGCATTCTGTATAATTTACTAACAATCTAATTACGAAAAAGTTGCGGTGCGGGGGCGCGGGGAACACGTCGTGATTGGTTCATGTCGCTTACGCAACGTACTGACAGGTCTCATAATTGGTCGAAACTGAAGTGAGCCGCGAGGTATTGGCCGCCCAGAAATATTTATATGTGCAAATGCACATATGCGTTTCGGAAAGTAGCGCCCTGACATGTGGTGTCCAGTGGGTGGTTGGTCCAAGGGATCGTCGAAGTATTCAAACCGCTGCAACAGTTCACCGCCTTGACCACGTAAGGAACCATAGATTTCATCATCATCTCAGCCGGTAGACGTCCACTGTTGAACATAGGCCTCCCCCATAGGTTTCCACCGTGAACGGTCCTGCGCTACTTGCATCCACCGGCGCCCAGCAACCTTCACCAAGTCATCTGTCCTGTGGGAGGCCGGCCAACACTACGTCTTACGGCCCGTGGCCATAGCTTTCTACCACAAAGTAGGTGGCGCGGCGCGGGGCCCAGACAGAGAGTCCACTCAGAACAAACTGCCATTTCGGCACATTTCACGCACGCACACATTGACGTATCGTTTATAGGCGTCGCCACGCAGTTCCCAAACAGTGCTCCATAGCGCTTGCCTAAAGAGTGAGTGAGAGAGTGAGTCTGGCAAGATGACGTAATAATTTTTGAAGAAGGCGGGAGTGGTCCTTCTGTAAACCTCTTTACTTTGTGTTTCTACGTATCCAAATAAATAAACAGAAAGTTCATGAACATAATTTTGATATTATTTAGTTTTGTTGTGTAATGTCCTGTCCCTATTTGTTGATGTTTCAGGTTACAAGCGGCGGCCGAGAACAAACTATCAGATTTGAAAGAGAAGTCGGCTCTGGGCATGCAATACGCCGTGCATCAACACACGTTCATAGACCTGGACGTGGACGTGGCAGCTTCCTACATCATCATACCGCACCACGGACGACATAGAGAGTAAGCTTTCTTTCTAGACATTCAGAGATTTAAAGGAGAAGTCGTCGCACCCCGCCCACTCCGCGTTTTAAATGCCTGCTACTCGATTTACTAGTGCGGACCGGATCAGGCCATACTAAAAAACACAAATAACGATCCACATGTGAATGTTGCTTCAAAACACAATTTATTTTTTTATTTGTTATCCAGGAACCAGCAATGTGTGGTAATGAAGCTCGGCGCGATCCGTCTGAAGTCGTCGCCGCGCACCGCCGGCGGACCGCTCGACGTGGCGAGACTCTACAAACAGGGACTCGACGACGAAAGAGTTCTGAAAGAGATCGCCAAACACAGCTACGACAAGATCACGCTCGCACTCACACAGATGCAAGTATGTCGCCTTTACTCACATCACATCACACTAACATTATAAAGAGCGTGGTAATGCAGCTCGACGTGGCGCGACTCTACAAACAGGGATTCGACGACGTGAGAGTGTTCAAGGAAATCGCCAAACACAGCTACGACTAGATAAATGTTTAATACAGATAAATTACTGCCAGACAAGGCAAACAGAAGTCCTCATCACACGAATATTTGCATTGGGCGGAATCGAATTTTGTCCTGATGAAATATTGTGTTATTTCAGATTGTGGTAGCGAAAAAAGGCGAAGACTGGAACAAAGCCATCGCAGCAGATGACGAAGGCACTCCTCTTCATTTGCTTCAACCCACAAATCTGATCATCCAGATACACAAGTGTTTAATCACTGATGACCCTCGGATGCCCAAGGTCAAAGTCAGGGGAGAACTGGAGAAGATCGCAGTCAGTATATCTCAAGATAGGTAAGGTTAAAGACTGAATAAGCTTCGTCGTCAGGAGCCCTAAACTGCTGCGCTTTCAACATGTACTTTAGCATGTTTTTTTTAATTATTATTATTTGGGAAACAAACAGCTTATACTAATACATAATGGTCATAAAACATATATAATAGGGGATCGGACTACTTTTTTTTTTTATAAATCCAACTTTCTTAGTTTCTGCTATCGAACACTAAAATAATTTTTGCTCTATCTTTAAAATTGACCGAGTTATAAAGGTTTAAAATTCAAGATTAGACAGAGAGGCACATACCCACTTGTGACGTCATTTGTTAGTAACGCCATATAATCTCCATACAAAAATCGTTTTTGAAAGAGACAGATATATTGAAACTTTAAAAAAATCACTGTAAATTCGTTTTTCAACCGATTCTGTTTTTTTCTTCGCGAATCGTCTGCTACTAATCTATATTTCAAAAATAATTCATTAAATATGGTAAATTCATAAAATATGGTGAAAAGTCCGATCCCCTATTCATGAGCCAAAACAGTTTCCACTAATGACTAAATAAATACATGTCACACAACAGCAACTGTGCACTACTGCCTACAGCATCAAAGTAACAGGAAGAAATTATTGAAGAAACTTAATAATAAAAAAGATATATTTTAGGTTAGGTTATATTACGAGGGCTGATTGATAAGTTTCCGAAACGACAAAGAAAAACTTTAAAAATCAATTTAAAATAAATTTATTTCTCAACGTAGTTTCCTTCTACCTCGATGCATTTAGTCCAGCGCTTCTCCAATGCCGTTACACCAGTTTGATAAAATGTTTTCTCCAACCCCTCAAAATACTCGTCCACGGCAACAAAGACTTCTTCATTTGATGAAAATCTCTGGCCACCTAACCATTTCTTCAGGTTTGGGAGTAAGTGGAAGTCACACGGGGCCCGATCCGGGGAATAGGGTGGATGCGGTAGCAATTCGAACCGCAATTCATGGAGTTTGGCGACTGCAACCATTGACGTGTGTGCAGGTGCGTTGTCATGGTGGAACAAAACTTTTTTCTTGGCCAAATGTGGTCGTTTTTTCTGGATTTCTTCACTTAATTTTTGCAGCAAGCTTGCGTAGTACTCTCCATTTATTGTTTTTCCTTTTTGCAGATAATCCACTAAAATAATCCCTCGAGCATCCCAAAAAACAGTCGCCATCACTTTGCCGGCCGACAAAACCGTTTTTGCTTTCTTCGGCGCAGGTCTTCCGCTCTCAGTCCACTGCTTAGATTGTTCTATTGTCTCGGGAGTATAATGATGTATCCAGGTTTCATCGACTGTTACATAACGCCGCGAAAACTCGTTAGGATCTCGGTTAAACAGCGCCAAACACTCCGATGAATCGTCCACTCGACGTTGCTTTTGGTCAACAGTGAGCAAACGCGGCACCCATCGCGCGCAAAGCTTTTTCATTCCCAAATGTTGGTGCAAAATATTAAAAACGCGTTCAGATGAAATGCTCACCATCTCTGCTATCTCTCGCAACTTCAAGCGCCGATCATTCAATACAATTTTGTGATTTTTTTTGATCATGTCCGGATTCGTGACTTCATTTGGACGGCCAGACCTGTGGGCGTCTTCGCAGCTCTGTCTTCCACGTTTAAAATCAGTTACCCAGGTGTGAATTGTACTCAATGCAGGAGCAGAATTACCTAAAACACTGTCTAGCTTGGTTTTAATCTGGGTTGCTGTTTTCTGTTTTAAAACGTAAAACTTTATCACCGCACGAATTTCGTTTCTTTCCATTGTTAAGAAAATTTATGACAGAGAAAGTTCTACGTCCTATCAAACAAATTCCACCAGTTCGATTAAATTCAAATTTGGCGTTCTATTTTCAAAAAGATGCCAAAATATAATGTAATATTTTTTTTTTGCGTATAATTTTTTTAAGTTCGTCGTTTCGGCCAGTTATCAATCAGCCCAGGTAGATGTGTGTATATATGTACTTGAAATATATGTGAACTAACATTTCTTACGTGTCTCTTCAATAGAGTTGACTACGAGCATTTAAGTCAAGGTCATTCAAGGAGTAATGTTTAGAAAGTTCAGCAGAGCATGCTTCAGTGGCATGTTTATTTCATTGTTAACCGTTTGTTTTTAGACTTTTTGACTGTTTTGTTATCTTTTTCAGACTGTTAACTCTCTGTGAGATATTGGTCAGCATGCCTCTGCCACAGTCCGAGGAAACTACTCAACTGAAGGTTAGTGGAACGTAAATATTGGAATTATAATATTAGAGTAATTTCAGCGTAATGAAATAAAATTGACAGCGTTGCGTGCGCTGCCACTGAAAACGCTATAACAGTTGCCAAATATTGGCGAAAACGTGGAGGAATATATTAAGTGCTGCCTTGCGAAATTTTATTACAACTTATTCTTACGTTTGAGAAATGATATTTGATTCCTGTCCTAGTAACAAGTGGCTCTCTCGTATTCTCTCTCCTGACAGAATATTCTTGAACTGAGTATTCTTGGTCAGACTTTATACAGTGTGACATGGATGACCAGAAATTAAATAATGACGGGGTTTTGGGGACGGTCAACAACTTTACGTCCAGGGGGCTGTTTCACGAAGCCATCATCATCATAAGGCCTCATACATCTTATCAGATCATTTAAGCAGCGTCAGTTTCGGAGGCAACGTCGCTCGTGGCTGAATAATCCGATCCTTGAGCGGCACGTTCGTGCGCACTGGCGGCGTGTAACCTGCGAGTCCGGGGGAACCTCTCCGCGAGTGTGCCTTTTCGCACGTTTTTGGGGCAGGCATAATCATGGGTTTTGCAACCCTCGGTGATTGTTTTCCTCCACTCATCGCGGTTGGATGCGAGATCTTTCACGAAGCCACAAGTTACATATTACAAGTATAATTTGATATACATTGCGTCGCCAATGAGGTAAAACGATAAGGGCTTCTAGTTTTGGCGAATTGGCTACACAATGAATATCAAATTGTAACTTGTTACTAGTAAATTGTTGCTTAGTGAAACGGGACCCAGCTTGTAGTTTTCTATTCTCTATGCAGCATCAGAGATTAATTTGAAAGTTCGGTTTTTGAAGTGCTTAGATGAAAAAAGTAGCCAGCAGTTTTCTTAATATTATACTACGCTCGCATAAGACTAGTAGTCCTTCCCAAGTTTTGTTTACTTACCTTATTACCATTATTTTTCTCTTTAAAGATGGTTTTGCGCGATATTGCATACGTCACTTCTGGGAAAGTATTGTATGAAGTTAATTTGAGCTATGAAAGGCGATATTCCATCGAGTTGGAAAGACCTGTGGTAATGTGAATGGACTATAGTTTTGTAGATTATTAACTATTGTTTCACTTGTTGGTAACAAAACAAACCAACTGTTTTTACTGTTATAGTCTAGAAACGTAATAACTTAGAATTGGCACTATGAATTCGTTATTTAAAAAGTTGTTTTAGACATATACTTAGTACCAATTACAAAATAATGTTCGCCTATCGTTCATTGTAGAGTTATCGACCGAAAGTACTAGTATATTTCTGTAAATGAATCTTAAAGCCCAAGTCACACAGAGCCGTGAAAGCGGGACGGTGCTAGGCTCGGCATAGCACCGTCCCGCTTGTCCCGGCCCCGGACCGCTCCGCTCCCGCTCTGTGTGACTTGGGCTTAAATGTTCTTCATTATATTAGACGTGTTCATCAATTCTTTTACTTAGTAAACATTGTAACTTATACGTTGATATCTCAGTTTTAAAATTGGTTAGACGTCTACCTATTTTTTAAATCGAAATGTTGCGTGATTGATGTACGTACTTAGCTGAAAGTTGAAATAATATGGATCATGGATGTGATATCGACTCTCTGTACCTCTCGTTTAGACATTGTTAATATTTAAAAATAACACCAAAACATTGCAGTACGCACCCATCAGGCGCTGTCTACTTATCAAAAGCTAACTTCTCATTCTGACAACTTCTCGTGACCTGCACAAGTTAACAGTGGTAGTAATAAACAATGGAAAATGATGATGATCTCTCCGACCGATTTCGGCCATGGCAACCACTTCCGACTTGGTCAGTCGGACTCTGGTGCACCCGAAGATGGTTTATGTAGCCGATCTTCGCAGCAAACTCCCGTGCACAGAGAGGGCACGTGAGCGAGCACGCCACATACAGGTTATGGCTAATGGACAATAAGTCCTTAATCTAATGATTTTTTATATTTGACAGTCGAGCGAGTCGAAAGGTTCAAGCCTCTCTCTGCTCACCAAGTATTTGGACCCCGCCGAGAAACAAAAGAGGGATACGGCGCGCTTGAAGAAAAAGAAAGAGATATCTGGAGAGCCTACAGTGCAACTCACTGAGGTCGAAGCATTCTTCATTATAAAGGGTAAGTTGTGGAGATCAGTAGAATATAAAATCCACCTCATTTTATGAAGCACTAGGACTTCAGCGTGCTTTAAGACATTGGGCAAATGGTCACCAAATAATTCGACAGGTCATTATAGGATAGCAAATAGTAAACTTTTAAAGTAATAAAAAAATACCTGTCCTTCATATTTAAGCTACTAACAAGGTACCGTTTTACGAAGCAACAATTTACTAGTAAAAAGTTAAATTTGATATTCATTGCGTAGCCAATTCGCCTAAACTGTAAGCCCTTATCGTTTTATCCCATTGTCTACGCAATGTACAAAGAATTACACTTGTATTTTGTAACTTTTAGCTTCGTGAAACGGCCCCAGCTGGTATTTCTATGCAAACCACTAGTTTAGTTACTACATTCATCGTCTTGACATTACCAATGAACCAGCCAAACTACGTCCTACACCACTTTCTTTAACAAGTTCCCTCACCGTAAGTCAACAAGGTCTCTACTTCCAGAGGCGATAATGTGCGTCAACCGCACTCACACCGACTCCAACGACGTCTACGAGAAATTCCTCGTGTTCGGTCTGAACTCGCTCGAGTTGACCGTGACTCAGAAGACGTATAACCTTGAAGCTATGATTCGCTTGGGCGCGGTGACCTTGTCGCATCACCGCGGCGCGCACCAGACGGTCTTCATCATCGACACGCCCGGACCGACCGACGACGGACAGTCTGAGCCGATGGTCGTGACCAAGCAATCCGATGAATACCTGTTTACTATCACTTATTGTAATGTAAGTATACCCTCTTTCAGATAACATTGAAAAATATTTTATAGGATACATTTCCAGACATATGTCAATCTCGCTTAGCTCTGCCAATACATATTTTTTGTTTTTTTTTTTCAATGTTATTTGAAATCACACTAAAATATATTTGGATGTGTAGATGTTTGGATGTTTGTTCCACCTTCACGCACGCGGAATTGGATGAAATTTGGAATGAAGATAGTTGTAACCTGGATTGACACATAGGATACGTTTTACGGGATAAAGTCTTATTCCCACGGGAAAATCTTACACAACGCCAACGTAGCCGCGGCCGGACCGCTAGTGAAGTATAATTCAATATGATAATGGCTTTTTCGTTGATTTTCTAAAACTGTTAAAGGTAGGCAAAATATACATACAGTACATTCGTTCTATATAATATTTAAGTTTATAGTTAGTCATGTCGGATGAGATTCAGGAAAAAAGATACCTATAACGGTATAATCATGAAGTTGGCGACATATTTCTTTTAATTTTTAATTCATTCTCATTCTTTGCACACTAAATTTACTTTATGTAGTTTGTATAGTGCGGTAAAGTAAGTTGTCACGTTAGATTTAATATAATGGTACCTTCCCTACATATACTTTCGTCTTTTAAATGCATACCTTCGAATATAATGAGGCTAGTTCTCAGTGTCACGCTTTAATTTTTAATTTAAGTTCGTACGTCCTTTTCACCTTTTAAAGATTAAGAAGCGACAAGAAAAGGCCATTCTAATATTAGAGCTGTCAAACATCGAATTTAAACCTTATGGCCGCGTCGAGTGCACAATTTTAGAGAACACTATGCGTCTTAAAAATATCTTAATCTGACAGCTACGCCTTTATTTTAGGTTATCAATAATATCATTCGTTCATCTGAATTCATCTCCTCTCTTTCATTTGTCATAAAAACGTAAAGATTAGCCGGATTTTTAAATTAGGATTAGAGCATGACTGTGTGAATTGGGGCCAATGAATCGTTGCATGAAACATTCGCGCTCAATGTTTTCCATAAAAAGTTTGAACTACAGTAGTTAGTCCATGTGCTACAACTCCATCTTACAGGTAGACAAGAGGTGCCCCGAATTCAGAAGCCTATACGGCTCGGTGGAGCAGCTGGTCGAGCTGCGATTCACCAAGCTAAAGATCCACCTGCACCTGCAAAGTCTCCAGGAGATAATGACCCTGGTCAACGAGTTCCAGAACAGGCTCCAGGATATCAGTAGCACCCAGGACAGGATCGCTGATTCAGGCCCGCTCGAAACCATCGTTGAGGATGAGGAGATGGCGACTACTAAGTCGAAAAGTTAGTATCAGCGGCTACTAAGTTAAAATATCATAGTAAATGCCTTATCGTGGTCAGAAAAAGCCAAAATTAGTTGGTGAGAATAGGGGATCGGACTACTTTTTTTTATTTTATAAATCCAAACTTCTTAGTTTCTGCTATCGAACACTAGAATAATTTTTGCTCTATCTTTAAAATTGATCGAGTTATAAAGGTTTGAAATTCAAGATTAGACAGAGAGGCACATACCCACTTGTGACGTCATTTGTTAGTAACGCCATATAATCTCCATACAAAAAATCGTTTTTGAAAGGGACAGACATATTAAAACTTTAAAAAATCACTGTGAATTCGTTTTTCAACCGATTCTGTTTTTTTCTTCACGAATCGTCTGCTACTAATCTATATTTTAAAAATAATTCATAAAATATGGTAAAATTAGGAACAGTCCGATCCCCTATTTTGAGAGCCACAATTTAGGAAGAAAATTGTAGGCTAAATCATTTGAATGTTCGAAAAGTAAGATTATTTTGTTTTCGGAAACACACTAAGTGCGGTTGGTCTCGGCTATTGCTTACGGAATGTCGATGAGCTATTCCAGAGACTGCCGGCTTAATACCCGGTTACGGGCATCATATGTGATACTATAATAAGATTAGACCATAAGACACCATATGATAGCAAATAAATAAATAATAATAATAATAATACGGCCGGTCGTTGACTTCACAAACCACGCAACGTGATGATGATAGTCATACATAAACGTAAACTATCGGCTATGGATTCTGTTTTCTATTTTCCTCTTTTTTTCCTATTTTGCTTACAAAAATTTATTCAGGATCCAAATTTCGAATTTCCAAAATACTTAATTGCTTCGTAGAGTTTGAACCGTCTCCTAGTCACACCACCGAACCACTCATGTATTTTCCCAATAAGCAATAAGGCCGCCAATTGTAAGGTCGACCAATAAATTGGTTTACTACTCTAAGGTTGAATGTCAGTTGCAAATTATAGCACAACAAAGATTATTTTCGTTTGCAGAACGATCTGTCAGATGCCGAGTATAAACCTTATTGAAATTTTCGATAAATAGGAAATTGAATGAAAAATGGTATACCACTTTCTTGGTCGACCTTACATAATTCTACTTTAATATTGTTATCTGTTTGTGTGCAATAAAGTATATTTCATTCATTCATTTATTCCATTCATTCATTAATTTCCCATTCCAGCGAGCATATCAAAGCCGAGAAAGAAGCGGCAGGTGGAAAGCATCCAGATAAAGATGGTGGCTCAGCTCGGCACCGTTCAGATAGAGTTCTCCACCGAGATGCGCGCGTTATCCCTGGTGAGGGTCCAGGGTGCGAGAGCTGGGCTCGTGGTCAAGGCTTCTTACACAGAACTGGAGTTCAACATCGCCTCGCTTTACGTCAGGGACCTCAACCCTCATACGATACACAGGGATGTAAGTATCATTTCATAATAGGGGATCGGACTACTTCTTTTTTATTTTATAAATCCAAACTTCTTAGTTTCTGCTATCGAACACTAAAAGTATTTTTGCTCTATCTTTAAAAATTGACTGATTTATAAAGGTTTGAAATTCAAGATTAGACAGAGAGGCACATACCCACTTGTGACGTCATTTTTTAGTAACGCCATATAATCTCCATACAAAAAATTGTTTTTGAAAGAGACGGACATATTGAAACTTCAAAAAATCACTGTAAATTAGTTTTTCAACCGATTCTGTTTTTTCTTCACGAATCGTCTGCTACTAGTCTATATTTTAAAAATAATTCATAAAATATGGTAAACAGTCCGATCACCTATTGTGATATAAAATTGACAGTTAGTCGTGAAGTCATAGACAAAAACAAAACCGATGATCTTCGGTCCCTTTTCAATCAAAAATGATAGAAAGTGACAAGACTAATTTAAGTTTAGTTTAGTTGGGCGTATGCCGAATCGACACCAATATTATCTATATTAATAAAGTCCCGTACACACCATACGTTAATACAAAATCCAAGAAAAAATAACTGAGAAAATAAATTATTTCAAAGTATAAAAACACGTGATATGACCCCACTTTTGAAGGTGACCGTACATATGAATTCGAAATTCGAAAACACATTGGTAAATGGTGGGGATCGAACCCGCGTCTTCCGAACGGGAGGCAGCGGCCCTAGCCACCGTCACTCTTATGGATACAAATACTGAAAGCTAAAAAAATACTAATAAATTTTCAGATCCTAAAAGTGGTAGGCGGCGACGTGGTGAACGTTCGCGTAGTGATGTTCAATGCTGACGCGTTTCCGCCGAGCGAAGTGGACATGTCGATCGACGCACAGCTCAACACGCTGCGCATTATCTTCCTCAACTGGTTCGTCTCGTCGATGCTGGTGAGCGCTTGTATAACATCCCAAATCAGTGGCGAATATTCGTCTTAAATTTTTCATAGTTGGGTCCCCCGAACATCAGAAGACGTTGCGACGAATTATTATCAACAAATGGCAAGACACGGCCCAAAACAGAGAGGAATGGAAGAAGGAGACAGAGGCCTTTGCCCTGCAGTAGGATATTACAGGCTTAGGGTCGGGCCACACTATTCGACGGCGATCAACAAAACGCGTGCAAAGCATGGAAAGTCTTTCGCATCCTTTCGCCGCGTCGATGCGAAAGGATTTTCATAATTTGCGCGCGTTTTGTATAGGCAAACCGTCGATCAGTGTGGCCCGACCCTTAATCTGAAATCTTAAGTATTGTAAACATTTCTCGGTATCTTATATAGTTTAGGATAAATCGAATGAGTACATTTAACGTTTCCACCCTGTATAGGCGTGACTTCAAATGCGTCAGTATGGGTAACTCTGAGACTGGGCCACCCTGTAACTACACCTTAATTTCGGGTTCTAGCATCGCGATTAGAAAACCGTTACCTCATACATCAACAGCTCATATACGTCCCCACCGAAGGGCTCGAGCCTACCCTGAATCAGTGCGATTAGGCCTTAGTCGACCACGCTGGCCCAGTGCGGGTTGGTAAAGATAAAGATAAAGACAATTTATTTGTTGGAAATAGGTAAAATTACAATAGATCTTAAATTAAACATGGTACAGCCATTCCCCGTCACATAGTATGACATACAAATATTTATGTTCAATATAGTTGTATTAAACAATATTAAAATTATAAATAACAAATAAAAATTACTAACTAATTACAAAAGGCCAATGCTTACTAATGAAGAATATCTCCTTAGTGAAAGTAACATACTGATTATTTTTGTAAAAAATCGTCTAGTTTATAAATACACTTTTGAATCAGATATTCTGTAAGTTTCTTTCTAAAACTACGGCCGTCTAGTTCTCTTATAATTTTGGGAACTCTGTTATAGATTTTAGGTGCCATACATAAAAAACTGTATTTTGCAAGTGCCGTTTTGACTGGTGGCACATAAACCTCGTCATTGTCCCGCCTGTTTCTTTTATAAACAATGGACGATCTCTCGTACAGATCAGGATTAGTCTTAACAAATATTGCGGATTCTAAAATATAGATAGACGGAGATGTCAATATTTTGTACTTAATAAAGTAGGGTCTGCAACTATCTGTTGGTGCCAGTCCAAACATCGATCTTAGACATCGTTTTTGTACCTTAAACACTAAATCTTTATGTGGCGAGTTTCCCCAAAACATTATTCCGTACCTTATACGTGATGATACTATACCATGATAAGCTGCAAGGAGGGCATCTATGTTTAATTCTGACGCTAATTTATAAAGAGCAAAGGCAGAAGAGCTTATTTTTTTACAGATTTGCTGTATATGCTCCTTCCACTTCAGCTTGCTATCTATGGTTAAACCTAAATATCTAGTGCTGTTAACTGGTACAATTTTTTGAGTATCGTATGTAATATCAATGGGCGAGTTTGTAGGTCTTTGACTAAAGTGTGTTATCTTAGTTTTGTTTACATTTATGATAAAATTATTATTCTTAAGCCAAGTAAAAACTTCTGAAATAGCCTGGTTTATATCATCCTCATAAGTTACTCTATTTGTACAACCCACAGTGATAGTGCTATCATCAGCAAAAAGGGATATCTGTTGATTTGTGGCCTTTGGTAGATCATTTATATATATTATAAATAAAAGAGGCCCCAATACACTACCTTGGGGTACACCATACCTATTTGTCGACTTCACACACTACCTTTGAATTTCTTCGCAGGAGTGTGCAGGTTTCATCACGATGTTTTCCTTCACCGTAAGAGCGTCGAAGAAACGTACATATGAATTCGAAATTTGAAACCACATTGGTACGTGGTGGGGATCGAAACCGCGTCTCCCGGACGGGAGGCAGCGGCCCTAGCCACTAGATCACCGACGCTCATTCTCATCATTCTCGCTCGCTGATGTTCAATCAATCAATCAATCAGCCTATTGCAGTCCACTGCTGGACTGCTGCCTCCTCAAGGGCACGCGAAAGCGCACGATCACCCGCTTTCCTCATCCAGCCACCACCAGCGACCTTCCTCAGGTCATCAGTCCACCTGGCAGGGGGGCGTCCCACACTACGTTTCCCGAGACGTGGTCTCCATTCAAGAACCCGTCTGCTCCAACGCTCATCGGTTCTGCGACAGACGTGGCCAGCCCACTGCCACTTCAGCTTGCTACACTTGTGGACGATATCAACCACCTTGGTCCTCTGCCAAGTAAGATGTTGTCGCTGATGTTACCTCATAGCAATGTGTTTTTACCAGGATTTCTTGAACAACTTCCAAACGGCGCAGCAAGCCATAGTGGACGCGTCGGCGCAGGCCGCGGAGGCCGCCCGGGAGAAAGCCGCGCAGGCCTACCAGAACTCCACCAAGGTTCGTGACATCGGAACTAATATATTTTGGCCCTGATTCGGGAAGTCATGCTCTAATTCTAATTTTAAAATCCAGCTATCTTTTTATAAATCCAGCTATCCTTTTATTTTTTATGACCAATGAAAGAGAGGTGACGAATTCAGATGAACGAATGATATAAATTTGAATGAATAATAACCTGTCAGATTAAGAGATTTGTCGGTTTATTTACGTGCTCTCTAAAATTGAGCAATCGATGCGTCCATAAGGTTAAAATTCGATGTTTGACAACTCTAATATTAAGATAGCAATCTCCTGTACCTTTTTAATCTTTAAAAGGTGAAAAGGACTGACGAAGAAATTAAGGATTAGGGCGTGACTATGTGAATCGCTACCAATATCACACTCTGATACTTGGAGATTCTTATTACATTTATATACAATTGAATTGTTCGTTTAAAGTATTAGATGTCGCCAGGTGATGCTGAAAGTGCGGTTGGCCGCTCCCATCATCCTGGTGCCGGAGAACTCCAAGAGCAACCGCGCACTCATCATCGACTTGGGCCGGCTCAACATCAACAATCGGTTCATCAACTTCACTTCCGAGGTATGTCCTCATCAATCATTTTAGCTTGTAGGCGTCCGCAGCAGGACCGGTCATCTCCACAATGCCCTGTTATGCTGAACCCGCATCCAGCGGTAAACCGCGACCTTCACCAGATCGTTGGGACGTCACCTGCTCAATCTGCTTCTTCCGTAGTTGCCGGAAACAAGTTTCCTGCGTTTGCGTAATTTTGTTTGTCAACGTAGCTCGATATTATTTCCTTTTGTATGGTAATAGTCCATTACAAGTGCTGCTATTTATGTATCCGAAACTGGCCACTTACATAAACAATATTTAAAAAGAAATTATAACATTTAAAAATAGAACTCTTTGGCTGTAAAATAAAGTTTAACTCTTTGGCTGTAAAATAAAGTTTGTTTCATTCATCTGTCAATTGTTTTTACATTGTGGCGCCATTTTTAAAATTCATTGTCTATCATCACCATGGATTTGACTCGTGCTATGATTTATTACGACTTTCGGCGTGGATTAACTCAAAAACAGTGCATGGATTAACTTTTGTCGACTTTTGGGGAAGAAGCCCCATCGAAAACCACTGTGTATCACTGGTTCAGTGAGTTTAATCGTGGTCGTCGTATGCTTGCGGACGATTCTAAAGAAGGTCGCCCTAAATCGGCTGTTGTACCACAAAATATTGATGCTGTGCGCGAACTAATAATGCAAGACCGTCATGTTACATATCGCGAGATAGAGGCATTTCTGGGCATTAGTATGACGAGTATTTATAAAATATTACACGAACATTTGGCTGTAAAAAAAAATTGTTCTCGTTGGATCCCGCACAACTTAACAGTTGAATAAAAACAGGCTCGTGTTGATTGGTGCAAAAAAATTATAGAAAAATACAAATGTGGTACATCAAAAGCTGTTCATAATATCTACACAGGAGACGAATCTTGGCTATATGCGTATGATCCCGAAACTAAACAGCAGTCAACGGTTTGGGTGTTCCAAAATGAGCCAAACCCAACTAAAGTTGTTCGTGCAAAAAGCACTTTGAAGCAAATGGTTGCCTGCTTTTTTGGTATTAGTGGACATGTGGCTACAGTACCACTAGAGAATCGTAAAACGGTTAATTCTGAATGGTACACCACCATTTGCTTGCCAGAAGTCTTTGGAGAAATACGCAAGAACAATCGACAACGAAGAATAATCCTTCACCACGATAACGCCAGCTGTCACACCTCGGCTGCAACAACGGAGTATTTAAATGGTCAAATGATCGAATTGACGGGTCATCCGCCGTACAGTCCCGACTTGGCACCCAACGACTTTTATTTATTCCCAAACGTGAAGAACAAATTACGTGGACACCGATTTTCGACCCGGGAAGAAGCCGTTGATGCTTTCAAAATGCACGTTTTGGAGATACCCGATACAGAATGGAAAAAATGCTACGAAAGTTGGTTTCAACGTATGAAAAAATGCATCGATCATCACGGGGAATATTTTGAAAAGCAATAAAAGTATATTTGGTTATAGATGTTTGTTATTTTTTGTTATTCCGGATACATAAATAGCAGCCTCGTACTCCGATTCGTAGCGATTTGAGTTAGTGATAGAGACCGCGAAAATTAAAAAATATGTTTGTGATAAGCCGTGTCCTGCGAATGTTTTGGTCTACACACTACACAAATCAGTCTACACATACACAAAATCAAATGTTTCAAACGACGTCTCCTGCTCAGAAATGTTACGGACAAATGTTTCGGTTCCGAGACGCGCTGATATCGATTAAAACACCCGTAATCGCATTCCGAATTACTGTCAGCAGGCAAAACTCATTTTGCTTTTCTGATCGCTGAAAGTCTGATTCGGAATGCGCACATAGACTCCGAAGAGGAGGAGGAAATCTTTGCAATCAAGATTTCTGAACGAATGTTTTCCTTGGCAAATGCAAAACATTTCATAGACAATTATGTGTAGAGCAACCATAGACAAACATGTATTTTTTTTGTTTTGTGTAGATGTTTTCTGTGTATTGTGTAGACCAAAACATGGCAGGAGATACGCCTATATTCTGCCTTTTCGCTACTCTAGAGTTTTATTAACCCATTCATCAAAATCAATGTTGAGGCTGCTAGATAGATGGTCATTGAAGGTAGTGTAGCGTTAAAAAAGAAAGCTAGCTAACCTGTGGTCGACAACCACAGGCGAAATGTGAAATTTAGGAGGACAGAGAAAGAGTTAGTTAAATTTGTCCGAACGGTATAATAAAAATTTAAAAGGGCCTAGAAATTGCCAAAGTAGCAAAAAGATGAGCCGAGAGTCGGGTCCTGAGGGGACTCCGTCGATATAGTGTCGCTGAACTAGTGTTGTGTTGTGGTGTATCGATGCATGAAGGTGTACCAAAACCGCGGAGTACCCCGAGAGAGTATAGCCAAACGGGAACCAAAAAAAGGAGGGCCAGAGAAACTTAAAGGGCCTTTTTAGAATTTAGAAAATGAATTTAAATTATTTGGCAAAATCCGCATACAAAAATACACTGATACAAAAAACAGGCTAAAAAAATCCGTAAGATGGGCAGTATCCCGGGGGGACGCCGGTGCGCGGGTCTGCGGCACTCAGCTGGTACGGGCGCGGACGCACACAACGCAGGGGTCCAGGCACGTCCAACGCCCGGTGGCCTCAGGGGTCCGGAACCACAGCGAGAGATCGAGAAAGGCACGGAGGGACCCTCGTGTGTGTGCCGCAGAGGCCGGAAATACACTGTAAAGATTGACAAAGAAATAATCGCCATCCAACCAAGACAGGGAAAGAGAAAAGTGCGTCGATAAAAACCAGTAGGAAGACAACACAAGACTTACCCGGCTAGTCCAAAATAGGAATCCGCGATATTTATTGTATCAGATTTATTAGTACTCCGATTTATTATTCACCGCATTAGCAAGAGACGATATTATTACTGTATCCCAAGGCATATATCATTTACAGATATTTATTTAGTAAAATTCAACCACGTTCAAGGGAAAAAAACGTTTCCATCTGATGATAGACGACAGCTCAGAAAAACAATCAACAATTTAGAAAAAGGTCAAACCAAGAAAATTTTAAATTTGTAAATGTGACATAAAAACCGGCCAAAAGAAAAAAGAACCATACCAAAAAGGTTATTAAAAAACCTGCAGTAATGCTGCAGTAGCTATTAATCCTTTTTTGTAGTAAAAATAACTGCCTAAGATAACACCTCAAAAGCAACCAAACATGTATGTCGTCGCGCGGCCCATCTATGTGAATTGCTTTACCTCAGCGAACATTTTCATCTATACTAAAGGCTATCCTCATAATAATTTCAGGGTATTGCCTTTTTAAAAATAGACGCGAATGTCGCAAATGTCGCGGTTAGTATACATACGAGTATCGACTTTTGCTTTGCTTTTGAAGTCTGCCGAAAACCAAACATAACCCAGTTTGCAAAACTAACAACGCCATCTGGTGTATTTTAAGTGAAGCTATTGAAATGTCACGAGCCATTTGGTTAACGGGCATCCCTTATAATGACCGCGAAAATTTAAAAATATGTTTATAATATTCTGCCTTTTAAAAATTATACCCTGAGTTTTGTTATTTGTTTCACTTGCCAACCAATTAATTGGCAACTGCCAAAAAGCAGACACAGACATATCCTAGTTTTATCTAAACAGTGCGCATATTTCCATTACACTGGTTTCTGATTTAGCGTTCGTATGAATACGCAAAACAAAGATTAGCAAAAGTTTGGTTTTGCATATGTAGACTTATACCGAAAAATTGTGCTAAAAAGAGCCAATTACTTGTACTGCATAAAGGAAAAAACATTGGTGGTGGATGGTGACATTTCTTGATGTTAGTCTAAAATTACTTACCTAGTTATATGCATTCTAACATTTATAGAATATACGGACTTACGAGTACTATGTAGTGAAAAATGGAGATGTTTTTCTTCCCTTACTGACCTATCAAAGTGTTATAAGCCGAGCAGATAAAGAATAGATCTGAAAATGGCGGCGGGTACTTAAGGTACAGTTGGCAAAACAAGTTCTCAAAAATAAATTTTTATTTTTCCTACTGACTTTTTTGTTATTCATTAATGATACTAATAATAACGACAAAAAATATAAATATAAAGCAAGGGTAAATATAACACTATTATGGATTATTTTATTTGTCTTATTATTTATTTGTGTTTAAATTGCTTCAGGAGGCGAGAAATGGTTTTATAAACCGCTTGTGTGATAGCAAATTGATATTTTCGAAGTCTCCTGAAGGTTAAATCGACGTAGCGGGATTCAGTTAAGCCCTCTGAACCTCCCCACATGCTCAGTTTTCTCCGATCGATTCCAATTGTTTCTAAATGCAACCCAAATTATTATCATTATTTTTTGCAGCGCGTACTTCACTGTGTGAGTATAGACAGCGATAGATTGTGAGCGAGTTAGCATGGGAGCGGACCACGGAGACAAATACAAAGAGGAGCTGCCCTAAGACGTTTTCTATATGATAGCGGGGGTCGCCATTGGGAGGGGGTGCGGGGAGATGAAGTTCTGCTAACCATGTAGCGGTCAATAGCAAACCTAGCTTTGCAGCTAGACACTAATGAACCGTACCTAATTTTGCTATTACACACAAGATGGTTCTGTTCGTTAGTTCGTTACGCTGTATAATGTTGCCAGGCAAGTGAAAAAACAAAAAATTCGGACCATTTTTTAAAAATTGACCTCTCTTCTTTTTTGTATTATGTAGTCGTTTTTATTGTAAGATTACCTTATATGAGCAATTGTGATATACAGGATGGCCCATTTAGATGGGTCAGTATGGGTAACTCTTAAACTATAAGACATAAAAAGATTTGTTCAATTTCACGTAAACACGGGATTTCACGTAAGTCCTTTATCATCATCACTTACTTACTACCAAGATAAGGAAACATCCTTGCCCAAAATGTGATATTTTGATGTCATGTATTCAATTATAAATATTGAGTAAGTGCATCAATATTATCTGCATTATTTAATTGTATGCTACAAAAATAAAAATTTTATACAAATATATTTTTTTAGATTCCATATCTGGCCACCCAGAGCTTACTATACAAAATACATGAATGAATGAGCATGAATGAAACAGGTCATATAACCTTCTACAGTCAAGAAGTTATTCTACTTGGCGATAGATGGCGTTGCTATTGCCGAAATTTCTCGAAGGAATAAATTACGAGCATAAAAAATTGCATTAAAAAAATACATACGAGTGGAATCATGTCTTTTTTTCGTTAGAAATAGTTGTATTACTCGTACTGTTGCACGATACAATACAGCACATAATTTTTGCGTCACTAATTTCAATTAAAATGGTTGTAATCAAGCCAAGTCATATTCGTGTCGTATCCATAAAATCCAAAGTAACACTGACAGAAGCGACGTCTGGTGGTTAATAGCTAGTAGTAAGAGTACTTAGAACGCTATGAGACGGGCCTAAGTTGCTTGTGGCACCTCCTCTTTGTATTTGTCTCCGTGGAGCGGACTCCATTTTCAGATCTATTATTTATCTGCTTGGGTAGTATAGAAGGCGCGGACTTGCCGCACCAGATTCTAATGTTAAACAAGTTTATTTCTTATAGCTATGACGTGACGTAATTTGCCATGTTTCAGGGTTCGGAGCGCGCGGTGTTGGTGGAAGAGTTGACGCTGGAACTCGAGGATATGAAGGTTTCGTGCGTCGTCATCGGCTTGGACTTTAGGGGAGATGTGCAGGTACCACAATTATCTTGATATGTCAAGTAACTTCCGGTCTAAACCCCGGTCTTGGCCCAAAAGTAATGCCACAAAGACTGGCACATTCCTGGATCAGTATTCACTAACATTCGTGCCTTAAGCAGTCTTAATCTTTAAAAAAAATGTGAATACGGTAGAAATTGGACAGTCTGATTGTCCTCCGCCAGATTTTGAGCCCACAACTCCGGATCAAGAGATTAATACTCTTCACTGTTAGACAATGAAGGCTGTAAGTATACTGGGTGGAATAAACGAACCACGCCTGGTGGGATACCTTAAACATTGAAGATAGATAATAAGAGATCGGACTGTTCCTAAATTTACCATATTTTATTAATTAATTTTAAAAGACGATTTAGCAGACGATTCGCGAAGAAAAAAACAGAATCGGTTGAAAAACGAATTTACAGTGATTTTTTAAAGTTTCAATATGTCTGTCTCTTTCAAAAACGATTTTTTGTATGGAGATTATATGGCGTTACTAACAAATGACGTCACAAGTGGGTATGTGCCTCTCTGTCTAATCTTGAATTTATTTAAACCTTTATAACTCGGTCAATTTTAAAGATAGAGCAAAAATTCTTTTAGTGTTCGTGCAGAAACTAAGAAGTTTGGATTTATAAAATAAAAAGAAAGTAGTCCGATCCCTTATTAGGGTGGTCAGCCTTAGTCGGCCATGTTGACCCAGTGCGGATTAGTCGAAATTTTGTATAAAGTACAGAATCATGTACCTGACCTCTTAACAAAGACTCCCAGTCAAAATATTACGGGTTATATGCTATTTCAATAAGGAGACGTAGTGCAAACATTGACTGCATCCAAAAGTCGTTATTGGAGACGAACAGTGCCCTGCTAGGAAAATTGCTGTAGCCAGAAATATCAGTACTATCGACTACGAGGGCGCCTAGAGCACCGCTCGTAATACATACACCTATACGTAAACAAACATTATTTAAGCATTAATATTAATTTCGGTGTATGATCAAATAAATAGTCATTAATATTAAGAAAGTCATCAAAAAATTGTGCACTAACTTGACTAACACCATTTATTGCAAACTCGGCTATATTGTAACGCGAGCATACATATTAATGTAGGTGAACTTCTTGCAAGTACAGAAAAATAACACGTCCCACTAACAAATAAACATAAACAAACCCTGACCTCGTGATCATTACCATAATTACACTATTTCTAATTTATTTTTTAATGTAAATTATTGTATTAAGTCAAATAATTGTTTAATTAATACAATTTTTATTTTTTAAGAACTGTATAAAAATATTTTATCATTGTTACGTTGATGCCTAAGATACAAGTAAGAAATACTTACCTGGGCTGATTGATAACTGGCCGAAACGACGAACTTAAAAAAATTATACGCAAAAAAAAAATATTACATTATATTTTGGCATCTTTTTGAAAATAGAACGCCAAATTTGAATTTAATCGAACTGGTGGAATTTGTTTGATAGGACGTAGAACTTTCTCTGTCGTAAATTTTCTTAACAATGGAAAGAAACGAAATTCGTGCGGTGATAAAGTTTTACGTTTTAAAACAGAAAACAGCAACCCAGATTAAAACCAAGCTAGACAGTGTTTTAGGTAATTCTGCTCCTGCATTGAGTACAATTCACACCTGGGTAACTGATTTTAAACGTGGAAGACAAAGCTGCGAAGACGCCCACAGGTCTGGCCGTCCAAATGAAGTCACGAATCCGGACATGATCAAAAAAATTCACAAAATTGTATTGAATGATCGGCGCTTGAAGTTGCGAGAGATAGCAGAGATGGTGAGCATTTCATCTGAACGCGTTTTTAATATTTTGCACCAACATTTGGGAATGAAAAAGCTTTGCGCGCGATGGGTGCCGCGTTTGCTCACTGTTGACCAAAAGCAACGTCGAGTGGACGGTTCATCGGAGTGTTTGGCGCTGTTTAACCGAGATCCTAACGAGTTTTCGCGGCGTTATGTAACAGTCGATGAAACCTGGATACATCATTATACTCCCGAGACAAAAGAACAATCTAAGCAGTGGACTGAGAGCGGAAGACCTGCGCCGAAGAAAGCAAAAACGGTTTTGTCGGCCGGCAAAGTGATGGCGACTGTTTTTTGGGATGCTCGAGGGATTATTTTAGTGGATTATCTGCAAAAAGGAAAAACAATAAATGGAGAGTACTACGCAAGCTTGCTGCAAAAATTAAGTGAAGAAATCCAGAAAAAACGACCACATTTGGCCAAGAAAAAAGTTTTGTTCCACCATGACAACGCACCTGCACACACGTCAATGGTTGCAGTCGCCAAACTCCATGAATTGCGGTTCGAATTGCTACCGCATCCACCCTATTCCCCGGATCTGGCCCCGTGTGACTTCCACTTATTCCCAAACCTGAAGAAATGGTTAGGTGGCCAGAGATTTTCATCAAATGAAGAAGTCATTGTTGCCGTGGACGAGTATTTTGAGGGGTTGGAGAAAACATTTTATCAAACTGGTGTAACGGCATTGGAGAAGCGCTGGACTAAATGCATCGCGGTAGAAGGAAACTACGTTGAGAAATAAATTTATTTTAAATAGATTTTTAAAGTTTTTCTTTGTCGTTTCGGAAACTTATCAATCAGCCCTCGTAGTTTAGGCATCGCATTCATATTTTGTCTGCTTTATTTTTTATTTTTGTATTTCTATACTCTATGTTTGAGTTTTTATTGAAATAAATTTTATCTTTATCTTTATCTTTATTGGTTAAACAAATAACACAGTATGGTACAAAATGTGCGATATTTGTAGGCGGAGAGAAAGCTGTTGCGGCCGACGAGTTTTTCCCTGTTGGTGAAGCGTTCTCTGTCGTCGTGGCACGCCGAGCTGCCCGACCTGGATGTCTCCGGGCGCATCAACTCCATCACCGTCAGTATAAATACATCATCATCATTATAAGTTATTATCATAACGGACGGTTCCGTAGCCTAGTTGGTAGTAGGCCTGCCTTCGAAGCACAGGGTCGCGGGTTCGAATCCTGCCCAGGGCAAACATTCGTGTGATGAGCACTTGTGTTTGTCTTGTGTCTGGATGTTGTTTGTTATAAGTATGTATTTATTTTTCAAGTAATATACAAGGGGCACTTGGCTAGACCGGACGACGGACGGTGGACCAAAGCAGTCACATAGTGGTAGCCTAGAGGGGCGACAAGGCCAGTGGGCAGACCACCAGCCCGATGGTCTGACGATATCGTCAAGATGACGGGATCTCACTGGATGAGGCTGGCACAGGACCGTGAGAATTGGCGCTGTAGGGAAGAGGCCTATACCCAGCAGTGGGTTGATGTGGGCTGAGTATGATGATGATGATGATGACAAGCTTTGCTTCAAATCAACGGCCCGTTACAGTCCACTGCTGGACTATGAGCCTCCTCCACTTAAGTAACCTCCACGTAAGAAGTAGTTAAGCTTTGCTTAGTTTGGGATTAGATGACCGTGTGCGAGATGTAACCACACATTTATTTATTTATTTTATAAGCCATCAGACGTCTAGTCGTTAGTTCCGGCTAGTATCTACGGAAATAGTTTCTGAACTCTAAACCCAGTTTGGTTGTCAAGCATAACTACTACTGGGTCAACCGAACTGACATGAGGGTTTGTGTGGCCGGACGGCGACACTAGTCTACTGCTAGACTTATCCTCCTCACTGAACTCAAACTTGAGGTTTCACATTTATAACGAGTTGAAAAGTAAACATAATAGTCATCTCATGCAAATCATATGCAGATAATCATGTCATCCATGAAACTACAAGTGAGTATTGTCGTCGATTTCTTTTCTTTCACTTGGTAAAAAAAGATAAATAAAAAAGAGACCAATAAAAATTGTTTTTTTTTTTCGAGTGGTTTGTATATTATGTCACCGTTAGATTGTGAACATAGTTAGTTTATAATCTGACTCGCGGTATTATAAACTGACGGAAAATTGTGAACTGCAGCCAACCATTTACAATTTAACGTTTAATTTCTCGTTAGTTTATAATCTGTCAAAGTCATATCGTCAAACCTTACGGTGACATATCCAATTATCCAACTCAAATTTTTGCATACGAGACATCTCATCTTATCTCATCCAACTTACACCATTGTCTCCCCAGATAACAGTAGGCCATAGTGACTACAAGAGCATCATGAAGATATTGAACCAGAACCTGTCCGAAGGTCAAGAGCAGCTTCCCAAACCGCCGCCCCCCGTCTCCAAGTCCAGGTCAGCGATCAAGAGTCAAACCACCCGCAGCTCCGTGGTCAAATCCACCATCGCGGTCATAGAGCAGGCGTCAGAGAAGAAACAAGACGCCTTGCTGAGGACCACCATCAAATTCAGCTTCACTATGGAAAGTTTTGTTATCAATCTGTCGAATATTGATCCGGTAAGTGAATACTAGATTGTATAAAATAAGAATAAGGTATATGACTACTTTTAAAATAGAGAGGGCTTGATCCCCGCTCAGGTTCGTTTCTCGCTTTTTACGGCGAGGGTGCTATTTTGAATCCTAGAGTAGAATCCTGAGCGCAGCGAGGAATTTTAAAGTTGAATCCTGAGTGCAGTGAGGGATTCATAATACGTCGCCCGAGGAAAAAAATATTTGCGACCGAGTTATACATTCTACTTGTCATCCTCCTCTATGAGCGACAATATTATAGAACTCTATTAGCTATAACTCATACCTTTGCGCCTGCTTTAAAAGATTCAAGTGTTAAAATGAAAACAATACGAAAAACAAACTTTTTTTTTATAATTTACAATTCACCATTAAAGATCCGCCATGTTGATCCGTCAGCGCCATAGTGATGAAAAACGGGACGTAGTTCGAAAAATTTTCATTTGTTTTCTTTTTTTTAATTGGCTGCATGGCACCCATCTTACCAGCCAGTAACTTTTTTTATACTAAATTTTGCATTCGATCTGTAGTCGCAGAATTATAAGCAAATATTCATGGTCCAAATTCAAAACACTTTGTCACCCGTGAGTTTTTAAGACCTACTTTGGTCGCACTTGTGTACGAACCAACGTCACTTTTCGAATATATGGGATGAAAAAGTGTTTCAGTAGGAGACACATTGAAAAAAAAAATCTCTGCAAATATGTATTTTAGTAATATATAACAGGTTTCTTGACGCATTGCTTTCGCTTTCGCAGCAAGACTTAGACCACGAATACGCGAAAGACGTGGACTTTGCTCGCCTGGTCCTGTCGCTGCTGTCTCTGAAGGGGCGCATGTTCTCCGACAGCTCCATGCACACCACGCTGCTGCTGGTCGACTGCACCATGGACGACACTAGGCCCAAGCGTGGAGCCAAGATCACCAGGTTAGCGTCGACACGTGGACTTGGCTCGCCTGCTCCTGTCGCTGCTGTCTCTGAAGGGGCGCATGTTCTCCGACAGCTCCATGCACACCACGCTGCTGCTGGTCGACTGCACCATGGACGACACTAGGCCCAAGCGTGGAGCCAAGATCACCAGGTTAGCGTCGACACGTGGACTTGGCTCGCCTGCTCCTGTCGCTGCTGTCTCTGAAGGGGCGCATGTTCTCCGACAGCTCCATGCACACCACGCTGCTGCTGGTCGACTGCACCATGGACGACACTAGGCCCAAGCGTGGAGCCAAGATCACCAGGTTAGCGTCGACACGTGGACTTGGCTCGCCTGCTCCTGTCGCTGCTGTCTCTGAAGGGGCGCATGTTCTCCGACAGCTCCATGCACACCACGCTACTGCTGGTCGACTGCACCAAGGACGACACTAGGCCCAAGCGTGGAGCCAAGATCACCAGGTTAGCGTCGACACGTGGACTTGGCTCGCCTGCTCCTGTCGCTGCTGTCTCTGAAGGGGCGCATGTTCTCCGACAGCTCCATGCACACCACGCTGCTGCTGGTCGACTGCACCATGGACGACACTAGGTCCAAGCGTGGAGCCAAGATCACCAGGTTAGCGTCGACACGTGGACTTGGCTCGCCTGCTCCTGTCGCTGCTGTCTCTGAAGGGGCGCATGTTCTCCGACAGCTCCATGCACACCACGCTACTGCTGGTCGACTGCACCATGGACGACACTAGGCCCAAGCGTGGAGCCAAGATCACCAGGTTAGCGTCGACACGTGGACTTGGCTCGCCTGCTCCTGTCGCTGCTGTCTCTGAAGGGGCGCATGTTCTCCGACAGCTCCATGCACACCACGCTGCTGCTGGTCGACTGCACCATGGACGACACTAGGCCCAAGCGTGGAGCCAAGATCACCAGGTTAGCGTCGACACGTGGACTTGGCTCGCCTGCTCCTGTCGCTGCTGTCTCTGAAGGGGCGCATGTTCTCCGACAGCTCCATGCACACCACGCTGCTGCTGGTCGACTGCACCATGGACGACACTAGGCCCAAGCGTGGAGCCAAGATCACCAGGTTAGCGTCGACACGTGGACTTGGCTCGCCTGCTCCTGTCGCTGCTGTCTCTGAAGGGGCGCATGTTCTCCGACAGCTCCATGCACACCACGCTGCTGCTGGTCGACTGCACCATGGACGACACTAGGCCCAAGCGTGGAGCCAAGATCACCAGGTTAGCGTCGACACGTGGACTTGGCTCGCCTGCTCCTGTCGCTGCTGTCTCTGAAGGGGCGCATGTTCTCCGACAGCTCCATGCACACCACGCTGCTGCTGGTCGACTGCACCATGGACGACAATAGGCCCAAGCGTGGAGCCAAGATCACCAGGTAACATTTTTTTTATTGACCGAGCGAGAAACGTTTCTGTTTCAGCTTGGGCAAAATGCATTCGGAGGACTGTCCGACTATTCTCTTCTACAGATCACATTTCCAATCCGAATCTCATGAAGTTTTGAGAGCAGGTTTGATAAATATATCGATTTATTTTTCGATTAATATTTTCGTAAATTTTCAAAATAGCTCAAATATGGGAGTTGAAAAAAAAAATCATAAGTCCGATATTTCGAAAAAAAAAAAAACTCGCGAGGTCTACTGCTCACAGAGCTACTAGTATATACAGGTAACTCTGAGGCTATAAGACATAAGGAGATCTGTTCTAACGGTCCTCGATTTTATAAAAATAAAAACTGCATACATACATTAAAAAAAACTTGTAAGTACTCAGTTCGGCTCCGGACGTATTAAAAGACAAATAAAAGGAAAAAAGTATAAATTAATCATTACTGCTTTTGACCTATACAATCGATATCGACAGAAATAATATCCGATACATTAGATCGTCACCAGATCATCAACAGCTCATATACATCCCCACCGAGGGGCTCGAGCCTTCCCTGAATGAGGGCGATTAGGCCTTAGTGCGGATTGGTCGACTTCACACACAATCTTTGAATTTCTTCGCAGGAGTGTGCAGGTTTCATCACGATATTTTTTTTCACCGTAAGAGCGTCGAATAAACGTACATATGAATTCGAAATTCGAAAACACATTGGCACGTGGTGCTGATCGAACCCACGTCTCCCGGCAGCGGGCCGAGTCACTAGACCACCGACGCTCTTCATCATTTGATAATATCTTGTGCCAGGATCCTAGAACGGCGCAGCAAGAAACCGAACACGACGTCCATGCAGGCTGTCAGTTCTAACACGCCGGAGAAAATGCGCTCCATGGTCGACATCACCTACACACTCAAGAATGAAGACACCTTCAGTGAGTAGCTTATACAGGGTGTAATCGTTAAGTGTACACAGGCGATTATAACGTAAATATAAGAGATATCAAAAACCGTGAAACTGACATTGAAAGCACGTTACCCAAAGAATAATACCATACTAAAACTTAAAAAATAAATAAAAAATAATATTTTCATATAACATAATATTTTTAAAAATAATATTTTTATATAACATAATATTTTTATATAATATTTTTTTATTTATTTTTTAAGTTTTAGTATGGTATTATTCTTTGGGTAACGTGCTTTCAATGTCAGTTTCACGGTTTTTGATATAATTTTAATGCTCTACATTTCCATACATAGTGTATGACATTCGTTAAGAGGCTTTAGTTAACCTACTTTAATATTTTACCCATAACGTTCTTATACAGTATTATAGCTTCCGACTTTTTTAAATTTAGTTTAGTTTCATTTATTAACTCGATTTGCCAATGAAATTACGTTTTAAATTTCTCAAAACTATAAAAAATTCGCAAAGAGCACGTCAAAGAGTTTAAAATAATAATATCAAGTGAAATGATTAAATTTTTTTTAACCCTTTAATGCATGATAATATCAAAATAATAGAAAAAAATATTTTTTTGGTGAATGGTTTTATAGAAGCTTTTAAAACAATTGTAGAAAAGAAAAAATACTGAAAGTACCACCGTTACAGTTTTTTTTCAGAAACCATATATGGGTTCGTATGCATCAAAGCTTTAAACCCCTTACACATATATAGTTTCGTATGCATACTAACGTAACAAAGTCAAAGTCAAAGTCAATTTTTTTTTATTCGAATTAAGATTTTTACAAATCTTTTTTCTACGTCAAAGCTAACATGGATGGCACGTTCACTACCAGTGTACGCCCTCTGTGGAGAAGAACTTTATTTTATCTAGAGAAAATAAAGTAAAAAATAATGTTATAGAAAATTATTGATGAAACTTAGATAAACAATTTCTCTTATCATTACAACAAATTGACAAATTTATCGATTTTTCTGCCATTCAGGCCATGTCCAATATTGTCGGTCCACACAGACGTCAGCGGTAGGTTCTGGAGTTTTCCATGAGAAAAAGATGACCTTTTCCTTTGTGTTGATGGACTTCCCTGGTGGCTCGTAGATGTTGAATCAGTCACTGAATTGGCCAATGGATGACCCCGCTCACGAGGAAGGGCCTTTCCTGCTTTGCACAAGTGTTTTGAGATGCTTTGCTTGAAGACAAACAGAGATAGATAGGAATTTTTATTTTTTCTTCCCCGTCACCAGTAAAGAAAAGGATTGCTTAGCATAAAGAAACCATAAAGCAAATTGAAGCGAAACCATATCCTTGTGTTTCATTAGTTGCTTGTGTACTTGAGTGCATACGAAACCATATATGTCCAAGTCAAAAAGCACATGAATGCATACGAAACCAGATATGGTTCCAATACAATTGGTGTTGAAAATGTGTGAAATCAGGTGGAAAGTGAAATTCTGTTGCAATGCATAAAAACTAGAAGTTATATAACACATAACAATAAAATAATTCTTTGTCGTAAAACTCACCTTTTAATTTTTATTTCATTTCGCAAAGTTGAGAATCGCACTCGCGTGTATTTGTGTACAGAAAAGTGAGGTTATAAAATAAAATTTTTTATTTATTTAAGCTTCTTCTTCTTCTTCCGGTTCTCTAAGGTTGTATCCAAATGACATTTGACTACAGAAAAAATAGTTGCATTTTGTTATTGCTAATGATAACAAGCAAACTCCAGTAGCGTTAATTAGCCTTTTTTTTTTTTTTAGAAAAAAAAGTACTGTAAACATTATGGTTTCCAATGCGGTAAAGGGTTAATAATATTTTTGTACTCGTTTACTGAGTACAATGGGTTATCCAATATTATCTTAGTCTTTAGCACAGTGCGAGAGAGTTTATACTATAACTTGTGATTAGTTTAGTACTCCTACTCGATTTAATAAGATACTTTGTTCCACATTAAAGTGGCCTTTACAATCAACTTATTTTTATCACCATTCAACAGTCGACATGAAGATATTCAGCTTCAAACTGGTCCTGGCGATGGACTTCCTGAACAAGCTAGCGGAGTTCGCGACCAGTGGCATGGCAGCCGACGTGCCCACGCCCGAACCCAACGTGACCACGGCCGTCGCAGACCTCTCCCCCCTCGAGGGGCCCAGCGACGAGCTCAAAGCGGCGGGAGAGAGGACCGCTGTACTCTCTGTGAGTTATCAAAACCGGTTCATTAGATTAGTCGTGAAAGTCAGAAATTTATATAAGTCATCATTATCATCTCAGCCCGAAGACGTCCACTGCTGAACATAGGGCTCCCCCTATAGATTTCCAACATGAACAGTCCTGGCGCGTTACTTGCATCCACCGGTGCCCAGCAACTTTCACCTTGTGGGAAGTCGACCAAGACAACGCCTTCCGGCCCGTTTTATATAAATATTATTAATTAGTAAAATACAACCAAAAAAGAAATAGTTTGGCCGGCATTTCAACACACCACGTCACCGGTTGACCTGCATACCAATTACACCAAAGAATATCTGTAATTTACAATGCGATTAAAATGTGAACAAGATCGGGTGGCCGAAATGTGTGACGTCATTCTGTCAAATAAATAAAAATATATATAGCCCATACTGGATTCGCGTACAGTTAGGGTCGGGCCACACCTATCGACGGCGCGCAAAGTATGGAAATCCTTTCGCATCGGACGCGGCGAATGATGCGAAAGGATTTCCATACTTCGCGCGCGTTTTGTATGGCAAACCGTCGATCGCCGTCGATAAGTGTGGCCCGACCCTTAGCCGCAAGACGTCTCAATTTAATCAAGAAAATTAGTTACTTTAATGTGATGGTTTGGTTTGGATGAGGGATAGCAGGAAATAATCATCATCAATGTGATGTTTTTGTACATTTATTTTTCCATGTGTGTAGCAGTATTATATTCTCTTCCATGTTTCACAGAGAAAGAAGTTGTCAGTGGTATCGGACACTGAGCTAGCGCCGAAGCAGCCTCCCGATCCCGCCAAGCCGAGCATGATGACCGTGAACATCAAGATTGAACAACCCGACATCATCCTGGTGGAGTCGTTAGAAGACAGGAACTGCGACGCCTTCGTCATGAACGTGAGTCCTCACCATAGTACCACCATAGTCAGGTGTACTATGGTGGTACTATGATGATTTAACTTTAACTTTAATTTTACTTTATTTAACTTTGTTTATTTTTAGATTATTTTCACTATGGATCTTATGGCTGCAATAAAAACTTATTATTATTATAGTAAACTAAGGGGTTTGGGGACGGATAACATAGCTTTCTATTCTGGGAATGAATGAGTTAAATATACTTACTAGCAGGGGCGTGCGCTTCATAGAGGCAGAAAAGCACTGCCTACCCTGTCATTTTCAGATAAATACTTTCTCAATAATATACATTAATTAACTGCACTACACTATCATACTAACTACCATAACACCCATATTAATTTTACACATCCTGATCTTTAACAAATTCCACTCGTCTTTTGTTTACGTTCGCCAAAAGCACTGCCTATTCCAACTGACGTTTACTTACATGTAGTGAGAGAAAATATATGACTGTGTGCTATAAAGACCCTATGTGCGAACACAAAACTTGCCAATGCGTTAGTGTGCGTGATTTCGCTCCATACAAATCCGAAAAGCCCAGCTTTTCTGTCCCGACCAACGACCAATCACAACGCACCAGTCGTATGAAAAAGCGCGTATTGGGTAAAACCAAACAAAAGGAAGGGCGCATTCCGAATCAGACCTTCAGCGCTGTCAGCAGCGATCAGAAAAGCAAAAATGTATGGCTGACAGCGATCCGGGACGCGATTACGAGTACTTTAATCGATTTCAGCGCGTCTCGGAACGCAGGGTTGGAAACGTCAAACGTCACTCATTATTCGCCATATTGTTTACTTTTGTTGTTTTACGCGCAGTGATTTTTGAAGTTTTTGATATTTTTTTTGAGCAATTAGTGCTTTTTGTGTTAGTAAATTACATTAATAACAATGAGTAATAGCTGTGAACTTTGTGCCGACGGGCCGTGTTTGTCTAAATTGCAATTCCTTTGAGTTAATTGCATTGCAACTCTTTGCAACGCAAGTCATTTTTAAATAAAATCTTACGAGACTTTCAACTGGTTAACGTTGTGTATGTACACACCAATAGTTATTTGTTTTCCGTGTATTATATTCTGCACTTCTTTGAACGTTTGGAACGACGCCGGCTATGTCAATTTTTAAAGGCCATTTCGGTTATCTCTAGTGTGACTTGTTCCAAATATTCAATCACCTGGTTAGATACTTGAGGTGGCCAAACTTACATTACATCACTCATTGCATGGAAACACCACCGGTCAACACAATATAGTAATCTAATTCATGTTTTTTTTTTTTGGTAAGTGCTTTTTTATCCTTTTTATACCTGCCTGCCTACCCTAGCCCTAAACCCTGTGCACGCCACTGCTTACTAGTCTTTATGGCAGTTTCAACGTTAACCCTCTGTAGCATACAGTACAGTAGGCAACAATGTCCTTACCCCCTCTAATTTTACATGGGTTCTTTTCAACGCGTTTTTTCTACAGTAGCTTGTTGTCCACAAACCTAGTTGCAATATTAGTTCAATAATTCCAAATAAGATGGCACCACTTATTTCAAAACTTAATTTGTCGACAGGAAAGTTAAAATTTAAATAAGATGGTACACGTTATAAGTATAAAATAAAAGCATGCAAAATAATTTTAATACACTCCTTTTTTGTACTTAAAAAGTAAAAAATACGTTGTTTTTATTTTTCCAAGCAACGTAGAAACATAATTAAGATGTAAGTTTTTAGGGTTAATTTTCAAGGAGATACGCCAGAGAGTCAAAACGAAATACTCTGTGCTTGATCAGTTAACTCAATACACGAGTCCAGTTACTTGATCAAGAGTGAACTATTGCATAACTACATTGCACATGCGAATAAGCAACCAGTAGTTAAAATGAATGAATTGATAAATACGTGGTAATAGGCGTTTTTCATTTTATATTTTATTTTAGTTTTCACTTTTCCACTGGATGACTGTTCTATTTGGCCATTGTGTGTTTCATTTAGTTGTCAAATTGAAGGTTTTTTAATACAATTTTATGGCTCTGGGTACAGACTATGGCAGTGTTGCCGCGACACAAAATTTAAAGTCCCTTAACAAGTAAACCCTGTTGGATTTTCTCTGTGACATGTAACATAAGCTATCAAAAAATATTATTTTTTATTACATTTACTCCTAAACTTTATAAGTTATATACAATTATTAAATAAAAAACTGTTTAATTGTTTTTTTTACCCTATTTGTGAGGAACGTTGTTAAGGTTTTGCAAAAGTGGAACCCAGCGCCACATAGCAGGCTTTTGTAGGACTAAAAGAAAAACCCCTATTGTCATAAAGGACCATTGATTTAAAACAGGCCTAGATATAGCGCGTCATACAAAAATACACTATAGTAATTGGGTTACTATAGGATGAGCTCTGACAGATTAAAATTTTAAAAACTTATATTATTATATTATTATTATATTATTTCGTTTATTTATTTACTAAGTAAAATTACATGAATGATAAAATAAGACAAGAAAACTTCACCAGTTACTTTTTTAAAATATTTTAGCTATTATGGTTTTTAAACTGAATATTATTTTAAAAAGTTGTTAACGTCGTATGAAAGTGAATAATAACGTCGTTTTGAAGCTGTCAGAACCCATCCTATAATAACCCAACTATAGAAAAATGTCACCTATTTGAAGGTACGCTGGGATTAAAAAGTGACGTCTGTATTTTATTAATTGCAACCTTATTGTCTACCATTATAGTAGTATTTTTATTGACATATTGTACTGCGGAAATGTAGTGTTAAGCACCACTTTGCCGGTCCATTTTTTGAACATTCATGTTCTATCTAGGCCTGTTGTAAATCAATGTAAAGGACATACAAATTCGTCCCCGAACTATACAATGGCCCAAAATGTTGCCACATCTTTTGTTTTTTCCTGTTGTAGTAGAGTTGTAGCGTTTTCTTTGGCCTCATTGAGGTCCTGCATGGCGCAAGAAAAAGGCATTTGGGACAAGACAGCAGGTTTTCTTTCAATATTTGTCTCTCTTGGCACCGCAAATGCGCTAACCGTAATCAATATGACCGTTTTACAGTTTAACCTACAACTACCCACAACTCGAAATCGATTCAGGAAGACGGTTTGTTTGTCCTTTTTTTTCCAGAAAGGCGAATGTGCCTGTTTTTAATAATTATTATATACAGATTCCTGTTGTGTTTAATAATTATCATACAGAATCCTGTTGTAATCATTGTAAAATTTACTATCTTATCTAGTCGTTAACACTGACACCAGGGTTTGTGAGGTCGTTTGTCGACCTTACAACCCACACTATGAAGAAGAAAAAGACCTCACTTTTAAACAGACCTGATTTCACAGATGGAGGTCCGCTTCAAGCTGCGTCAGACATCCGACCACATGGTGGCGGACGGGGGCATCTCATCGCTGCAGGTGACCGCGAGGAAGCTCGGCGAGCTGCTCAGCCTGCCAGAACTGCCAACGCCCACTTCAGATACACCCGATGGTAATTGCCTCACATCAGGGTTGCTTTAACACCATCATACATCATCAACAGCTCATATACGTCCCCACCGAGAGGCTCGAGCTTACCCTAAATAAGGGTGATTAGGCCTTAGTCGACCACGCTGGCCCAGTGCGGGTTGGTCGACTTCACACAAACCTTTGAATTTCTTCGCAGGAGTGTGCAGGTTTCATCACGACGTTTTCCTTCACCGTAAGAGCGTCGAATAAACGTACATATGAATTCGAAATTCGAAAACACATTGGTACGTGGTGGGGATCGAACCAGCGTCTACCGGACGGGAGGCAGCGGCCCTAGCCACTAGACTTGAACCAACCACCCACTGGACACCGCATTCTGTATAATTTACTAACAATCTAATTACAAAAAAGTTGCGGTGCGGAAGCGCGGGGAACACGTCGTGATTGGTTCATTTCGCTTACGCAACGTACTGACAGGTCTCATAATTGGTCGAAACTGAAGTGAGCCGCGAGGTATTGGCCGCCCAGAGATATTTATATGTGCAAATGCACTTATGCGTTTCGGAAAGTAGCGCCCTGACATGTGGAGTCCAGTGGGTGGTTGGTCCGAGCCACTTGACCACCAGCTTTTTTCTTACATTAAAAGGGTTAAAACACACATATCTAACGGGTTATTATCACCAAGACATCAGTTCTGCCGTGATCATGACTATTGCAACATAGTCGAAATATCGGTAAGCTCATTAAAAAGCTTATTTTAAACCAAAATCTTGGTAATAATAACCCGGGTGATATAGGTGTTATTAACAACAACCGCGAAAACCTAAAAGTGTTTATTAATAGGGTTGCTTTATCATCATCATCATCATACAATACAATACAAATATTCTTTACTAGCGGTCCGCCCGCGGCTACGCCCGCATTGTGTGGGATTTTCCCGTGGGAATAAGACTTTCTCATAAAAAGTATCCTATGTGTTAATCCAGGTAATATTAGGGTCGGGCCACACTTATCGATGGCGATGACGGTTTGCCCATACAAAACGCGCACTTAGTATGGAAATCCTTTCGCCGCGTCGATGCGACCGTCGATCGCCGTCGATAAGTGTGGCCCGACCCTTACATCCCAATCCGTTGAGAACTTTAAGCGTGAAGGCGGAATAAAGTAGACCAGTGACGTCACTAAATCAGTAGCGCTATACATTCTCCATATAGAAAAGTGTTTTAGAAAGAGACAGACATATTGCATCTTTAAAAAATCACTGTAAATGGAGAATTTTCTGACAGCTCTAAATAAAAATAATAGTTCTAATTAAGACGATAGATGGCGCCAGGTGTACTTCGTGGATTCTTTTTTTAAATCCTTTTATGGCCCTGGGTGACTCGCCGGATTTCTTCAACGCCAACTATCGAAGATTTATGAAATATTTTTTGTCGGAAAATCCCTCATTGGTTTTTATTTCGTGAATCGTCTGCTAATAGTCCATATTTTTATATTAATTCATAAAATATCGTAAATTCAAGAACAGTAAAATAACCTATTGATCCTTAATACAACTTTTTGCAGCATCAATAGAATTAGTGCCTTCAGAAGTAATGCCTTCGGAAGAAGTGCCTTCAGAAGGAAGCGGAGAACGAGCGGCGCGTTACCTTCTCTCCCCCACACACATGTCGCTAGCCGTGAGCCAGCCTCCCGGGTGCGGGATGCACGTGGACATCGCCATCACCGCCATCAAGATCACCGTCTCCCCAGGTAACGTGTGACGTCATAAAGCAGTGGGAATCAAACGGCATCAAGAGCACCGTCTCCCCAAGTAACGTGTGACGTCATAAAGCAGTGGGAATCAAACGCCATCAAGAGCACCGTCTCCCCAGGTAACGTGTGACGTCATAAAGCAGCGGGAACCAAACGCCATCAAGAGCACCGTTTCCCCAGGTAACGTGTGACGTTATAAAGCAGCGGGAATCAAACGTCATCAAGAGCACCGTCTCCCCAGGTAACGTGTGACGTCATAAAGCAGCAGGAACCAAACGCCATCAAGATCACCGTCTCCCCAGGTAACGTGTGACGCAATGAAGCAGCGGGAACCAAACGCCATCAAGATCACCGTCTCCCCAGGTAACGTGTGACGTCACAAGGAGCGGGACATCGCTATCACCGCCATCAAGATCACCGTCTCCCCAGGTACTCCGTCACTCCCCGCTGCTTTGTGACGACAAAGCAGCGGGGAGTGACCGGCGCGTTTTTAGGTTTGATTCCCGGTGGGGACACTATCGAGTAAAAATCTATTTGTGAGACTTTCCTCAGTTTGGTTAGGACATTGCAGGATTGTCCGAAAAGAAAGATGATTCCGTGCTAGGCAGGTTTTCCCGTTTTTCTCGGCTACTACCTAGTCGTTACACGAGCCATATCAGTGGCCTTTGGCGGCTTTAAAAAACTGACACCAGGGTTTCTGAGGTTGGTTTTCGACCACACAAGAAGAAGCCAAGATGAGCGAACACTATGCTACTCTTAATACACTCGCTTAAAGAGATTACAAGGATTGAACCTCATCTGGCCTCACCGAATCGCACTTTCCTATGCGTATATCCTTCTCTGCCACTCAGAACCGTCATTTACTGGAGTGAGAAAGAGCGGAAGTGCCAGAACCCTAACACTCTTAAAGAGATTATAGTGATTCAAAACTTGGATCAACAATTACACATTTCATATAACATTGGAAAAAAGAAGCGGTGACAGTAAACATTTTAGCACAAGTTCAAAATATTAAGAGTAGATAGGCTCAGGTCGGTCTTATTAATTAATTATTAGATTAACTTGTTTTCTGTAATAGTTGCCTTTTGATATTAATCAAACCGGCATTATAACAACTTTAACAAGAAATAACACGAGTAGCTCATAGCAGAACAGACTTCAGCAACGCAAAACAAACACCACAAAAGCCAGAGAGAAGTGATGTGACGAAATTTATCAAGCATCAGTAAAGTGACAGTTCAATTCATGACATGACGTTAAGGGTGCGTTTGAAATCTGTTAAAAATTGTGCGTATCAGTACTAAAGTTTGTGACCGCTGTCTTCTTTTTTTAGGACACACTGCGTGAATATTAAAATACGTACTACGCGAAGTGTGAATATAAAGTAACCTGTTTACTAGTTTTTTACTTCTTTCCAATCCTATCTGGGATAGATTATAGATATCGGGTCGGAGCAAAAAAAACCGTCTCGGTAAATAACGCCTCACTTGCGGCGTGAGGTCTTATTTTGAATTGGTTCGGTTGAAACAAAAGTAAACCAATGGTCGTAGGTAATTATATTTTGAAGATTTGCGGTTTTATTACTTCAAAATCAAAATCTTTTTTTAGCTTGGTATTAGAGCTGTTATTAGGTTGAACTTAAAACTTTATAGTAAAAAATACTAAAATATAAAAATACTATGTATAGTAAAAAATAAGAACAATAGATTAGAATAGAATAGATAGACGGTATTTAGTTCACATGTGTCGAAGGGAGTAGAAGGGTAGCTAGCTGGAGGGTGGAGCGGAGAAAAACCACCCTTCAGCTAGCTACCCTTAGCAATTTCAGCTTAGCATCTATTAACTGTATAGCATACTATACATTCTGCCTACAAACCGCCATGCAGTTTGGCAGATACTGCAAAAGGGAAACGTCTTTTTTTTTTATTATTTATTTTTAGACAGGATTTAGCTTTGATTTTGTATGCGACCCGTTATCTAGTTGTAATTGTTGATCGAAGGTTTAAAACGATCTGTGTCGATTGCAGACATGATAGCGCTGCTGCTGCGCGTACTGGCGACGATGTGGAGCACTGAAGACCAGAACATGGGGCTGGAAAACACCACCATCTTCTACGACAACCTGTGGGATATCCACCCCTTCAAGCCCAGCGCTTACTGGTTCCTCAAAACAGGCAAGTTTATTCTTCTTGGTCCTAGCGTTTTCCCGGTCTAGCGGACCCCAGCAGTCCGCTTTCCTACTCAATCTTCTCCACTTTGCCCGGTCTTCGGCATCCTTAGGTGTGAGATTGTTCTCTTCCATATCCGCCTTCACGACGTCCAGCCAGCGCTTTTTAGGCCTACCACGTGATCTAGGGCCCTAGGCAAGTTTATTATAGTAAAAAAAGCATTAGTATTTATAATAGTAAGTCAGTATATTCTGCTAAAGAATTTGACAAGTACTAAAAACATGATTGTGTGTTTCTGATGTTTCAATTTGCATAAGTTTGTTGCACTCCTTCTTCGGTCGCCTACGAAACCAATGCTACGTAGCCAGTTACGTACGAAGAAGACTTTTTACTGTGTTTTTCGTCTATATCTGCTTATAGATTATTATTGATTATTTGTTGTTGTCTGTTAATGAAATATCTAATAATTATGAAGCGAAAAATGAAAAATTTTGTCGATCTTAAACAGGACTCGAACCTGCATCCCCTTGGCCATCCAGGCCAGAAACAGGCGCATTACCAATTATGCCACCAAGCTCTGTGAAAGGTCGACGAAATTTGACACTGCTTTTTACTAAAATTTGACGTTGCTCGGAGTGCATTACAACTACATCTGTCGGTAAATATTTCAAACTACCGACATTCATGTTTCAAGTTACAATGAAATTATCATAAACACGATGCGCTTACTCAATACTATAGATTATTATTGTTACAGATTACATCTGTTAACGAAATATCTGATAATTATAAAGCGAAAAATGAAAAAAAAAATGTCGATCTTGGACAGGATATTATTATACTAACATCACAATTTTCGGGTTTGTTACCACGGTTATATTTAATATTGCTACCTTGATATTTCGGAACGGTTACACGCTCCATGGTTACGAGTAGACTGGTGTGGCGAGTTGACAGCTCCTAAGGACAGACATATCCGAAAATTGTGATGTTAGTGTAGTGAACAACCACGAAAATCGTAAAACATATATAGGATATTATTATATCTGCTTATATTAAACTTTATCAAACAGAAGAAGCAACCGAAGCCCTAGAAATGGAATCCCTCACGGAAGTGAAGAGCGCGACGACCCTCGCGCCAGTGGGGGAGATCTGCTTGCTGTCCAGCCCGTCCATCGTAATCGCCTTCGAGATGGACATCGGCCCCGAGACCATCCCCGTGCTGGTCATGCAGGCGTCGCTGCAGGGGCAGGTCAAGAACTGGAGCTCCGACGTGAGTGTCCGAGTAGCATCTAGAGCAGGGGGCCGTTTCACGAAGCTACAAGTTACAAATTACAAGTACAATTCGATGTACATTGCGTAGACAATGAGATAAAACTATAAGTGCTTACAGTTTAGGCGAATTAGCTACCCAATGAATATCAAATTGTAACTTGTTACTTGTAAATTGTTGCTTCGTGAAACGGGACCTAGGAATCCCCAACCAGTGGGGCGCGTCCCACTTGGGGGGCGTAGAATGAGTTAAGGGGGGGCACGGTGACTTCAGCTGTATGTTACTTTTTATTAAAATTGTTCATATTATTGCGCGGTACACGTCACTACACGACCTCTGCTCCGCTTTTGATATTTTCACTCCCCATTTCGGTCTCTAGGGGGGCGTAGTATTTTTGCAAAACATTAGGTGACGCACATAGGGTAAAAGATTGGGAATCTCTGATCTAGAGGAAGACAGGAGAGAAGGTGTCAAAGAAATTAGTACTCTTCATAACATCTAAAAGAAGCCAAGAAAGAAGGTGTCAAGAACGTGAGTATACGTCATAGCATCATCTGAAAGGTCTAATAGACTCGAGTGAGGAAAACCGTTATTGGTGAAGCTTTCGAAACGGACCCTGGGTGCGAGTGTGGAGCGACTCCACAGCCAATGAGCTATCTAATACCTAATGAACCATCTCATACCTTCATGCTTACCCTGACTCTTCCTAGCTGGATGAGCTTATGGTTGCCTCAGAAGGTGCTAATTCGAGTGGATTAGATGCAGGGTGAATAAAAAAAAATTGTTAGGGTTCAGTACTGAAAAAGGAACCCTTATAGTTTCGCCATGTGCGTCTGTCTGTCCGTCCACGGCTTAGCTCAAAAACTCTTAGTACGAGGGCTGCTATTTCTGTATCCGGAATAACAAAAAATAACAAACATCTATAACCAAATATACTTTTATTGCTTTTCAAAATATTCCCCGTGATGATCGATGCATTTTTTCCATTCTGTATCGGGTATCTCCAAAACGTGCATTTTGAAAGCATCAACGGCTTCTTCTCGGGTCGAAAATCGGTGTCCACGTAATTTGTTCTTCACGCTTGGGAATAAATAAAAGTCGTTGGGTGCCAAGTCGGGACTGTACGGCGGATGACCCGTCAATTCGATCATTTGACCATTTAAATACTCCGTTGTTGCGGCCGAGGTGTGACAGCTGGCGTTATCGTGGTGAAGGATTATTCTTCGTTGTCGATTGTTCTTGCGTATTTCTCCAAAGACTTCTAGCAAGCAAATGGTGGTGTACCATTCAGAATTAACTGTTTTACGATTCTCTAGTGGTACTGTAGCCACATGTCCACTAATACCAAAAAAGCAGGCAACCATTTGCTTCAAAGTGCTTTTTGCACGAACAACTTTAGTTGGGTTTGGCTCATTTTGGAACACCCAAACCGTTGACTGCTGTTTAGTTTCGGGATCATACGCATATATCCAAGATTCGTCTCCTGTGTAGATATTATGAACAGCTTTTGATGTACCACATTTGTATTTTTCTATCATTTTTTTGCACCAATTAACACGAGCCTGTTTTTGTTCAACTGTTAAGTTGTGCGGGATCCAACGAGAACAATTTTTTTTTTACAGCCAAATGTTCGTGTAATATTTTATAAATACTCGTCATACTAATGCCCAGAAATGCCTCAATCTCGCGATATGTAACATGACGGTCTTGCATTATTAGTTCGCGCACAGCATCAATATTTTGTGGTACAACAGCCGATTTAGAGCGACCTTCTTTAAAATCGTCCGCAAGCATACGACGACCACGATTAAACTCACTGAACCAGTAATACACAGTGGTTTTCGATGGGGCTTCTTCCCTAAAAGTCGACAAAAGTTGATCCATGCACTGTTTTTGAGTTAATCCACGCCGAAAGTCGTAATAAATCATAGCACGAAAATTTTCACGAGTCAAATCCATGGTGATGATAGACAATGAATTTTAAAAATGGCGCCACAATGTAAAAACAATTGACAGGTGAATGAAACAAACTTTATTTTACAGCCAAAGAATTCTATTTTTAAATGTTATAATTTCTTTTTAAATATTGTTTATGTAAGTGGCCGGTTCCGGATACATAAATAGCAGCCCTTGTACTGGAAGGCTGTAATTTGGCATGGATATACATATTAATCATGCCGACAAAGCTGAAGAATAAAATCTTAAAAAAAAATTTTTTGGGTTTCTCTGGTACACCCTGAAGTGGGGGTTGTAGTGTAAGTAAAACCCGAACGTCAGATGACAGCTGATTTATTATATAATATTTTAGTACTACCTACAACACCTTCCCTTTAAATTCTTAATACTATACTTATATATTAACATTTACCTAAGATTTTACTTATGTATTTACATTTACAAAAGTAAAGACTTCTTAACCATCACCAATGCTCCCCGGGGAAATCTAATACAAACTAAAACAACTTATTTAGAAAAGAGCGAAGGTCTTCAGAATCATCATCAGACGGTTCATCGGCTTGGTCATTGCGCCGGTGGCGTCGCTCTGTGACCATAGGCGAGTGTGTGGCCACAACAGACTCATCTGTTGACTCTGCTGATAAATTTCGATCATCATCATTATTATTATCACACTTATTTTCTCTTACATCACTCTCCTCATCCTTGTTCTTTAACAGTTTTTCTTTCTCACATTTAATTAAATGTCGGCGATTGCGTCTATATATACCTCTCCTATTTTTCACAATATATGATCGCGGTGTTTTAAACTCGGACACAACCTGTCCTAAATAGGTCACCTCCTCGACGCAAAACTTACACTTATCTTTGTTGAACTGTAAGTTTATTTCACGTGCCCTCTCTAATAATGCCTGCAATCTCTGGTCATGTTCCTGTTTCGTTCGCCCCCAACAGATTATGTCATCAATAAATGAATCTACCCCTTCTAAATTCTCAAGCAATTGTTTTATCTTTGCATGAAATACCTCTGGAGCACTACTGATACCAAATGGTAACCTTGTAAATTGGTACCGCCCAAACGGCGTACCAAAAGTACACAGGTCACTGCTCTGTTCATTTAACTGTATAGCCCAAAATCCAGAATTCGCGTCTAATACAGAAAAATATTTTGCACCACATAATTTAGAGGCTAGTTCCGACACTGTTGGTAACTGAAAATGCGCTCGCTGAATAGCGCAGTTGAGTGGCCGCGGGTCAAGACAAATACGCAAATCACCATTTTTCTTGGCGACTATAACAATGGCGTTGACCAATGGTGTGGGGTGATTGACCTTTCTTATCACTCCCAACCCTACCATTCTGTCTAACTCAGCGCACAACTTATCTCGCAGTGCAAGCGGTACCTTACGCGTCGCACTCACCACAGGCTGTACAGAACTATCTAATTAACTATCTATAGCTATGTTATAATCGCCCGGTAAACAACCTAACCCGTGAAATAAATCGCTATAGTTATTTAAGTTTACAGTGTGAACGCGATGCACCAATCCTAACCGAGTACACGTCTGTATTCCCAGCACATTTTCACATCGGATATTTGCAACTGCAAATTTCAATTCTATTTTTTTATTTTTGTGCAACCATTGCAAGTTACAAAGACCATTTATCGGAATAATATCACCGCTATACGACTGAATTCTTATGTTATGTTTACGTTTCAAAATCTTGTCTTGGAAACCTAGTGATTTGAAGCGTTCGTATAACCCAATTTTTATAACTGTGCGCCTGTCAACGTCATAATATTTGCATGTTGGTAGGTTTGGTATCCGTTTTGATAGGCGTCGGAGGAGGTGAGGAAGTAAGCGGGCGGGTGAATTCAATGCCACCAACATGACGACTTTGACAGCTCGAAGCGCACAGTTAAAATAATTGAGTTATATGATAACACATTGATGTCCGCACCAGTATCTAATTTGAATTTTTCGTAACCTCCGTCACATTTTAACACTGCGTACCATGTATCGCGATGTCCCGATGACGTATTTTGTTGTTCTTCGGAAACGTTAGACAACATTGAAACAAAAAATAACTCACAGTCATCCTCGTTGTAATCCGAGTTCACCCCGTGATCCTGTACTTCAATATCGTGAAGTTTTTTCACACTTTTTGGCATATTACACATTCTCGCGTAATGACCGTAGTTATTACACAAATAGCACTGAACACTAATGGCTGGGCACGACCCAGGTAAACACTGCTGCCCGCATCCATGACACTGCACCGGGCCGGAGCGCGGCGCCCGCCGGCCAGACGTGCCGGCGACGGCGGCGGCGCGTCCGCGACCGCGACCTCGGCCCCGTCGGCCTCCTCGCAAGTGTAGCGTCTCCACACGCACTTCACTGGTACTCGCTCCTACACCCAACACGCCATGCGCATCCAATCACAGACTACCATCCGCCGACACCTCGTCTGCTTGGCAAATTTAAATTGCCTTATCAAGCGTTAACTCGTCCGCCCGCAGTAGCCGGTCCCGTACTACTGTGCTTCTGATGCTACAAACAATGCGATCACGAATCAATTCCTCTTCCAGTGACGCGAACTTACAATTCTTGCTCAGCAACTTCAAAGCAACAACATATTGATCTATGGTTTCACCATTCTCTTGGTTTCGAATAAAAAAATTGTATCTTGCTAACGTAATGTTAGGTTTACACCAAAATACAAGTCGAACTTTTTTATCAATGCGTTAACGTCGTCACGATCTGCCTCTTTATCGAAAGTAAACGTTTCGTAGACGTCAAAGCCTTCCGCTCCTATCAAATTAATTAGCAAGCTCGCTTGTGTTGATTTATCTTCTTTAGACACCCCAGATGCCTTCAGTAACAACATAAATTGCGTTTTCCATTTCTTCCACGCGTCAGCCCGGCTGACGGGAGTGCCATCCAGACTTAATTCGGTCGGGGGTCTTGCGTGCTCCATTTCTTTATTCACACTTTATAGGTCACTCCAAAATAAAGCTACTATAAGTATTTTCGCACGTGAAAACAACTAACCGCTGCCACCATGTAGTATAAGTAAAAACCGAACGTCAGATGACAACTGATTTATTATATAATATTTTAGTACTACCTACAACAGGGGTTATTTTTTTATTCAGTATTACCTTATAGTGTGGGGTATCGTTGGATAGGTTTTTTAAAAATAATGGGGGTTTGCAATAACCATTTCTCGATGCTGCTGATCTTTAGAGTCAAGTGTTCCCCCCCCCCCCCCCCCTACCAGCGAAACCGTTGTATTTGGAAATGAGAAAAAATTCACGGTAGTAGTGTATATGATGAGGAAAATTAAAAAGAAAATTATCAACATCAAGTTGGCTTTACAGGTTATCGAATAATAGACCAACTTATAAAATGTACTTAAGTAAGAAATTTGGCACCACAAATATCATAGAAAAATAGTTTGATATTCATCAAGCTAACTGTCTTAAACAGGTACCTAAGTAGTATTGAACAACTACGGAACCCTACATTTTGCGTGACCCTACATGCTTGGCCGTTTATTTAATGATATTCAGTGTGACTGTTGTACCATGAGTGATGTTCCGTGACGAAAGCTATGGAGGTCCTATCTTACCCTGTTTTGTCTTGTTTCCTAAACCATGCAGAACCTGAATGTAGCTAATGAAGAAGCGATAACTCTTAGTCTACGCGTTCTAAGAAGTTCGGTTTGACAGCTGTCATCACGTCCAATTTTTTTTCTGTCTCTTTTGCACCCATTTGGTTTTCACATTTCCTGCCTGCTGTCAAACTGGACTTCTTAGAACGCGTAGACTAAGAGTTATCGCTTATTATGACTTTAGAGAAATTTTATGCTGGACTTGTATATTCTACAATCGACCCAAAAATCCTTGTCTGTCTCTTTGATTACAATGTCTAATACATAACGTGTTTGTAATTTGTCCAGTTCCACATGGAGTCGACGTGGGCAATGCAAGTATCGTACTACAACATCGCGCGCGCCGAGTGGGAGCCGCTCGTGGAGCCCGTGGAGCGCATGCGCGACGCGCGGTACAAGCACGAGCCGTGGGAACTCAAGATCGAGGTCGGTACTACGTCATCATCAACAGCTCATATACGTCCTCACCGAGGGGCTCGAGCCTACCCTGAAATAGGGCGATTAGCCTTAGTCGACCACGCTGACCCAGTGCGGATTGGTCGACTTAACACACAGCCTTTGAATTTCTTCGCAGAAGTGTGCAGGTTTCATCACGATGTTTACCTTCACTGTAAGAGCGTCGAATAACCGTACATATGAATTTGAAATTCGAAAATTCATTCTCCCGGATAGAAGACGGCGGCCCTAGCCACAGACGCTGCACGACGCGGTACTACGTGCTCACTAATAAAACCTCTTAAGGACCTTAAGAATCTCCCGCCTGGACATCAGTTACCGCCGATCTGGAAATAAACTTCAGACTGACTAAGGATAAATGGTGGGGATTTTCCAACGACCCTAATTTGGTCTGTGTGTCTGGTATTCTTCCACCCAACCCATTTGAAAGCAAGTAGCCACGTTCTGGGCTACAATACAACACGAATTCGGTTTACCATCGACTAAAAAAAAAAATAGAAGAAGAAAAAAACTTGTCAGGTTCTAGTTTCACAATATTTAAAAAGTAGCCAAAAAAAATGTTTCAAGAATGCGTTCAAGATGACAGAACTTTCAGTGCGCACTGGCAGCAATTCGGTATGCAACGGCCCCGATTGGGGAAGTCATGCTCTAATTCTAATTTTAAAATCCAGCTGTCCTTTTCGTTTTTTAATGAAAGAGACGTGATGAATTCAGATGAATGAATGATATTAATTTGAATGAATGATAACCTAAAATAAGGCCATGGCTGTCAGATTAAGATAACGTTTGACAGTTCTAATATTAGGATGGCCATTTCCTGTCCCTTTTCAATCTTTAAAAGGTGAAAAGGATGCACGAACTTAAATTAAGGATTAAAGCGTGACAGTGAGAATTAGCCTCAATGTATTTGTATTGTTTAGACGGAAGTTTGTGATATGTCGTTCGATTTGTTAGCATTTCATACACTTTCGCAATTTTTATACTTATGGAGTATTTCATATATTTATGAACTGTCTGGCCCGAATTGTCGAGCAGATCAGCCTTCAACTTTGTCCAAGATTGATAAAATTATTCAATCTTTGCTTTATAATATGGTATTTCACCACTTTTATTCTATTTTATAAATCCAAACTTGTTAGTTTCTGCTATCGAACACAAATTTTTGCTCTATCTTTAAAATTGACCGAGTTATAAAGGTTTGAAATTCAAGATTAATATTAGCATGTGACGTCACTTCCTCGTAACGCCATATAATCTCCATACAAAAAATCGTTTTTGAAAGAGACAGACATATTAAAACTAAAATCACTGTAAATTAGTTTTTCAACCGATTCTGTTTTTTTCTTCACGAATCGTCTGCTACTAATCTATATTTTAAAATTAATTCATCAAATATGGTAAATTTAGGGACAGTCAAATACCCTACTGTCTCATGTTTGTAATTTATTTGTAAATTCATATATTCAACTCATCATTATCGTGTGGGTTGTAAGGTCGGAACCGACCTCACAAACCCTGGTGTCAGTGTTATAGAGCCGCCAAAGACCACTGACATGGCTCGTGTAACGACTAGATATTAGCAGGGACCAACGGCTTAACGTGCCTTCCGAAGCACGGAATCATCTTTCTTTTCGGACAATCAGGTGATTGCTCAGCCTGCAATGTCCTAACCGAACAAAGAGATTTTTGATTGACAGTATTCCGACCGGGAATCGAACCCGGAACCTCCGTAATGGGCATCGAAATCTCGACCACTCGGCCACGGAGGCTGTTATTCAACTAGTTACTTTGTCTCACCAGATGATAATGCATTCCGGCGACCAGCGAGCGGTGATAGACACGACAGATGAGTCGGCGACCAACATGGCCGTCGCTCAGCAGCAAGCCAACAAAACCATCGCCATGTCCAGTGCAGAACCGCTCGAGATCACCATCACTAGGACCGGCTTAGAGGTGCGGACACTTAGCACTTTATCTTCTTACTAACTGGCCATTTAAGCACCTTTTCTTTTTTCTTTGTAACTAACCACTTTGGCACTCTGTTTTGTTCTTGTAGTTCCTAAGAGGCCACTTAGCACTTTTTATTTTTTAATCGTCTACTTCTGCACTTTTTGTTCATTCTTAAGCGTATCAATTGCATCAATCAACGGCCCGTTACAGTCCACTGCTGGACTATGAGCCTCCTCCACTTAAGTGGAGGGTTTTGCCATAATCTCCACGCTTGGCAGGCGGGTTGGAGATCGCAGATTAAAAGGTTACTGTATCAGAGAGCGCTGCTGCCCGTTCCCTGTTCAATGTGTAGTCCCTAAGTCGCCTCTTACGGCACCCACGGGAAGAGTAGGGGTTGGTGACAAATGTAGAATACTCTGCCGTCACCACACGGCGGCGGATCAATTGCATACATAGGAATAACAAGTAGCAACAGAGTGGAAGATTATAAAAATATGAAGAAGTGTACATTTATGCGGTCTTATTGGTTCTTAGCATTTTCTTTGAAGCAACCTTTCATAAATAGAATATTTATTATTTGTTAAAAAATGTCAAATCAATTACAATAAAATTAAATATTTTACATTGTCAACTTTTATAAATAATATTTTTATTTGATTCTTAGTGCAATTTTGATTATTGTTACAGGTCCTCACAATGTTATCGAATTCGTTCTCACCTGCCATGGATAATACTTTGAAAAGTAAATCACAAGACGTCATGAATCTGGTAATTGATATATATATATTTATTAACTGAATCGGCAAAAATCCATATCGAATCTTCTCACAAAATTTCACGAAAATCGGTTGAGAAATGCGTCCTGTAGAAGAGAACAGTTCTCCGGACATACGAAAGCACTCTCCAGAAGCTGACACGGAGACGCTACACGTTAATTGACCGAGCGAGCGCGAAGCGTCTCCATTTCAGCTTGGCCAAAATTGCTTTTGTATGTCCATCTGTCTGTTTGTTCTCATCTACAGGTCGCATTTCTCAACCGATTCTCGTGAAAGTTTGTGAGCAGGTTCTATAAATATATAGAATTTTTCTGTCAAGTCAGTTCTAAGAAATTTTAATAAATGACGGAGTTTAATTATGAGGGTTGAAAATGTAAAAAAAAACATCTTCCATTTCGAAAAAAAATATATTCGCGAGGTCTACAGCTCGGAGCCACTAGTTATATCATCACCATCATCAACAGCTCATATCGCCCTAATTCAGGGTAGGCTCGAGCGCTTTGGTGGGGACGTTAATTATATAAAACCCATGTGACATGCAATAAATTAAATTAAATGATTCATTAAATACAAATTTGATTTGACCGAGCTTGACTCCTTTAATTTTTGTAAACCTACGCATTAACAACGACAACGGTAAGTTATAAATAAAAAAACATAAAAAAAACTTCGGGATTCGAACTCCTATAGCCTTCATAGTCACGCGGTCCCCCGACTGAGCTAATGTTACGTTAACGAGAAGATGGCGAAATTACCTATCTGTTCTAATGATATTGCGTAGCTATTTTTTAACGCCCGAAAACACGGGGAAAACCCATTTCACTAAGAATGAAACCTAGCTAGATCGATTTATTGCCCCCGAGACCTATATACTAAATTTTATCGAAATTGTTGCAGCCGTTTCCGAGATTTTTATATACAAGAATTGCTCGTTTAAAGTATCAGATATAAAAAACTTTTATGTGTTTTCACCCTAATAGAAAGGAAGGTTGTCATCACGGAATATAAAACAAGAGTGGAAAGGACAAACGTATTTTTTTCTATGAGAACCAGTGTCGCCGAAATCACACATAGACAGCACTGTTTACATCACACACAGACTAAGACAATCGGGCATTTGACCAATCAGAGCTGTTGTACTCGTTTCAAACAAGAACGTTATGTATACTTCATTACTAAATGTAAATGTTACTTTACCATTAAACAAATAAAGTACATTTTCGCATGAGCTCAGATATACTCTATACTTTCTTCACGTAGTTCAACGCTTCTGACCTAGATGGCGTACTACAAGATGCATTAACAAAATACGAATAGTTTTTGCAAACTCGGCGAACTAAACAAAACTATGCACTCATAATTATGACACATGCGCCTCGCCCACTTGTCCATTCCTCTCTTGTTTTATATTCCGTGGTTGTCATTCAGGTTTGGTGGAAGTGGAACCTCATATAGCAGGCCTTTGTAGAACTAAAAGCAACCCCCATTGACGTGTGTTTGTAGAAAAAGCTGTCGAAGGACGGCGGCGCGCCCTATGTGCTGCACAACAGCACGGGGCTCACCGCCAAGCTCGTGCTGCTCGACAACGACGACTTCACCGTCTACCTGGCTGAGAGACAAACCCTCGCGGATTACAGGTGACTAGGGAAATATATTATAATTATTCTTCTGTGGGTCTACTTGTAGCCGTGTGGTGACGGCAGAGTAGAATACATTTGTCACCAACCCCGACTCTTCCCGTGGGTGTCGTAAGAGGCGACTTAGGGACTACACATTGAACAGGGAATGGGCAGCAGCGCTCTCTGATACAGTAACCTTTTAATCTGCGATCTCCAACCCGCCTGCCAAGCGTGGAGATTATGGCAAAACCAAACACTTAAGTGGATGAGGCTCATAGTCCAGCAGTGGACTGTAACGGGCCGTTGATGTTGATGGGTCTACTTGAAGATATTTTCTTGGCAATAAGTAAAAAGAAATCCTTCCTTCATCATGTGAGTTGTAACATCACAAAACCTGTCCACTGACATGGCTCGTCTTCTTCTTCTCGTGTCGACTTAAACCAGTCCAGCCCAGTAATAGGGGGTCGGACTACATTTTTTTCATTTTATAAATCCAAACTTCTTAGTTTCTGCTATCGAACACTAAAATAATTTTTGCTCTATCTTTAAATTTGACCGAGTTATAAAGGTTTGAAATTCAAGATTAGACAGAAAAGCACATACTCACTTATGACGTCACTTGCTAGTAACGCCATATAATTTCCATACAAAAAATCGTTTTTGAAAGAGACAGACATATTGAAACTTTAGAAAATCACTGTAAATTCGTTTTTTTCATCGCGAATCGTCTGCTACTAATCTATATTTTAAAAATAATTCATAAAATATGGTAAATTTAGGAACAGTTGATCCCCTATTGGCCACATCAACAGCTCTTTGGTTGGCCTCATTTAAATCTGCCATTGTGCAAGAGACAGGGCAGTCAGGACGAGATAGCTGATGCTCCATAGATTGCACGGCGCCGCAGCTACACCCATCACTGCTAGAGAAGCCCTATTTCTTTCGATTTTCCCTGGATCTGCCTACACCTGCCTGCCTAAACCAATCCCAACCCCCAACACGGCTCTCTGAGCCCGCTTTGATTACATGGCTCGTGTAAAGACTAGATAGTAGCCGGGACTAACGGCTTAACCTGCCATTCGACCCACTGGCCTTGTAGCTCTTTACTAAATAACAACGTAACAGCCTCCGTGGCCGAGTGGTCGAGATTTCGACGCTCATTACGGAGGTTCCGAGTTCGATTCCCGGTGGGGACACGTCAAGCAAAAATAACTTTGTGAGACTTCCCCAGAGTTTGCAGGCTGAATCACCTGATTGTCCGAAAGGAAAGATTTCATCTAAATCCGTTGAGTACTTTAACCGTGAAGGAGGAACAAACATCCATACGTCCAAATATATTTTCACATTTATAATATTAGTGTGATGTGATTTCGTTAACAGATGTTATCTATTGTAATGTGTGTGTAGGGAAGTAGTCCTGGAGCCGGGCGCGCAGTTGCCGCTGCGACTGAAGCACCCCGGCTTCGGGCAGCTCAAGCTGAACGAGCCGCCGCCGCCACTCAAGCTTACAGTACAGGTCAGGCTACTAAATCTTCTTCGTCGTATCCTCATGACTGAGGGTCATGACCTTCAAAAGACGCGTTGCGGGTCAGGGCTCTCTAGGTACTTTTATTTTGTGAAGTTTTCTTAGGTAATAATGTTTCGTATAATAGGGTATTTGACTACTTTTTTAATTTATTTAATAAATCCAAACTAATTAGTTTCTGCTATTGAATACTAAAATATTTTTTGATCTATCTTTAGAATTGACCAAGTTATTAAGGTTTGAAATTCAACATTAGAGAGGCACTACTTGCTTGTGACGTCACTTGCTAGCACGTAGTCACGTCACGCCATATAATCTCCATACAAAAAATCGTTTTTGAAAGAGACAGACACATTGAAACTAAATCACTGTAAATTCGTTTTTCAACCGATTCTGTTTTTTTCTTCGCGAATCGTCTGCTACTAATCTATATTTTTAAATTAATTCATAAAATATGGTAAACATAGGAACAGTCAAATACCCTATTCTGTAAATCGGTAAACTAGGCACGGTAAGCATAACCGTGCCTAATATGCCGTGTGGTGACGGCAGAGTAGAATACATTACTACATAATACATTATCACATAATTTTTATTTTATATTACTAACAACACTAGCATTTAAGATCATACTAACACATCTATGGATTTTAAATCTGAAAATAAATGTTTTTTTTTTAATTTAATTAGTCACCAACCCCTACTCTTCCCGTGGGTGTCGTAAGAGGCGACTTAGGGACTACACATTGAACAGGGAACGGGCAGCAGCGCTCTCTGATACAGTAACCTTTTAATCTGCGATTTCCAACCCGCCTGCCAAGCGTGGAGATTATGGCAAAACCCTGGAGCACCAGCACTGGACTGTAACAGGCCGTTGATGATGTTGATAATCAATATCTCCCGAGTAAACTATCAGTTTCAAGTCAGCCTGCTTGACTATCTTCTTCACCTGCAAATAAAATAAAAAACATTTAAATTGCAGATCGTAGAAATGGAGGAACAGCTCATGATCCCAGTGGAGCGAGCGGATAAACGCTACTTCCCGTTAGGGCACGGCACGCTGGCCAGCGGCGAGGAGCGCGGCGTGCCGCACGTCGCCGTGTACGAGGCGCGCGGGCTCATCTCCGACATCGTCATGAAGGACGCCGCCGTGCAGATATACCTGCGCTCCGTGCTGCAGGTAACTAACGGATAGTGGCTCTGTGAGCTGTAGATCTTGATGGTAAAAAAAAAACGTAAATGCTGAAATGATTTTTTTGTTTTGTATCCGCCATTTTGAAAAATTTCGGAAAACTGAATCGACAAAAAATATCTATATAACTATCGAACCTGCCGGACATCCACCGGCATTTGCCCAAGCTGAAACGGAGACGCTTCGCGCTCGCTCTTTCATTACCTATTTTAATTAGTTATAACTGACACTAGCGAGCGTTGTACGAGCCATGCAGGACGCCGCAGTGCAGATGTACCTGCGTCCCGTGCCACAGGTAACAATAACCTCCTTATGGAAATTCTAGGTTCCAATCCCACTGTCAAGCAAACATCACTTTATGACACCGTTCCTAGGGTAGTTAGGATCAATTACCCGAAAGGCAAGGCAGTTTATCTGTTGAGCCGGAGATTGTCTTTGCATGAGCCATGCCGGAGGAATTTAGAGTCATAACTATGACACCATAATCAATAAGATTTGTTGTTTTGAAGATGTAAAAAAAGTTTTTGCCTAAAAGTAAATCGTCTTGCATGGGCCTTAGAAGCTTTCCTTTATTTTTCATAGGTAAATTTGTACTATGATGATAAAATCTTTACTATACCCGTATAACTTTGTCAGGTGATGAACACGCTTGAAGTGAATGTGTCTGTCTACTACATGACGCGTTGCGGCAACGAAGTGCGTTTACTTGGTGACGTCAAGCCGGGCGACAGGCTACGGCTTCCCCTCCAAGCCGTGTACACGCCCACCGCTGAGATATTCTTCTCAGTTGAAGGTATAGTCCTTTTTTTTTGGAAGGGATAAGAGATGAGTGCCGTGTGGTGACGGCAGAGTAGAATACATTTGTCACCAACCCTTACTCTTCCCGTGGGTGTCGTAAGAGGCGACTTGGGGACTACACATTGAACAGGGAACGGGCAGCAGCGCTCTCTGATACAGTAACCTTTTAATCTGCGATCTCCAACCCGCCTGCGTGTTTGCTCATAGTCCAGCAGTGGACTGTAACGGGCCGTTGATAAGAGACGAGAGATGTTTTTGATGAGTGATAGTTTTTATTTTATTCTATATTTATTCAGAATACCAACAGCTTAGTTACAACAAGTAGATACATAAACAATCATTTACAAAGCCAATAAGAAGTTCGATTCGTAAGATTCGTAGTTGATAAATACATCAATGGCGTAGCTGTAAATTTGAAAAATCTTAGCATGTTCACTAACAAAGTTTGCGTTCTTCCGTGTATCCGAATGACAAGCTTCCTTGCCATTCAAACAGCCATTTAATCTAAAAGCATTCAAACTAGTGATTGTGATACTCATCATTGCAACAAGACGGAGAAATGATACAAGTGTGGCTAACTTATTACATTTCCAGTATAAAGACAGTTGAACCAGTAATGTTTTGTTTCAGACTTCACGGTATCGGTATCACCGTTCGTGTGGCGCGAGCTGCAACAAGAAGTGAAGATAAGCAAACTGCTGCATTGCGACTCCAAAAACAAGAACAGCGGAGAAAAGTTCTACATCATGGTGATGATGCAACTCAAGTTAAATTAGACCGTCGGTAGAGTAGTGGATAGGGCCGCTGCCTCCCGTACGGGAGACGCAAGTTCGATCCCCACCACGTACCGATGTGTTTAGAATTTCGTATTCGTTTACAACATATCTACGTTTGGCTCTTACGGTGAAGGAAAACATCGTGATGAAACCTGCACACTCCTGCGAAGAAATTCAAAGGTTGTGTGTGAAGTCGAAACCCGCAATGGGCCAGCGTGGTCGACTAAGGCCTAATCGCCCTAATTCACGGTAGCCTCGAGCCCCTCGGTGAAGACGTATATGAGCTGTTGATGTATGTGAGTTTTCCTTGAATAAACCAAGGAAAAAACATCGTGATGAATCCTACACACGCCAGACAAAAATAAATTATTGTGTGTGAAGTCTACAAACCCATACTGGCCCAGAGTGATACCCTAGAGTAGTATAAGCTAGATTCAATAATGTAAATATTTCAATATTTAACGTAGACATAAACCATATCTTTTATAAACCCTTTAAAACTAACAAGTTTCATGCTCACAGGCCGTAGGAACAATGGAGCAAGTGTTTTTCGAGCACTCCAACCGCAGCACGTTCGCGTCATCCTGTTACGACGTTGTTCTCAAGCCGGCTGTGAAGATGCAGAACTGTCTGCCCGTGGCCATCACAGTGTCGCAGCTCGGCTTGAAACGGACGCAGACGTTCGAGCCGGGAGAGATGTTCCATCTGTCACACCTGGCGCCGACTAAGGCCTCCATTGTCGTCATGGTAAGTTTGCACTATGCAGGATTATTTGGAAAGGGGAGCAACCAAAATGGGCTTAGCCTTGAACAGCTACAGCAAAAAAAAACACGAAACATTTTGAAATAATATATAATGAATTTAGCCGCCTATATGGGAGTATCAAAATAAATGTTAAAAAATAATGTTTTGTAAGACTTCCAATCGATTGATAACGCCAAAACCAAATACATTCTGACGAAAGTAATGAGAACTTTGATACTAAAATTCCAACATTTATGTGATATGCTTATTACAGACAACTCAAAACAGTCAATATTATAATAATATTTTTATGTTCATATTGAAGCCCAGAGGTCAAACATTTTGGTTTCTGTCCTTTCTTCTTTTGTTGTTTCTTTTCCTTGTGTTAAACCAGTCCAGCTCAGAAGTTGGCGAAGCTACCCCTACAGTGTAGAGATTGAAGTTTGTATGATACTTTTTTGACGAAAACTACGCAGACGAAGTTACGAGCATAAAGCTAGTTTTCTAACGATACCTCATTCAACTTACAGATAAAGAACTACTTAGAAAAATGCTGGGTGTGCACGAAGAACCTTCCAGAAGAAGATGAGTTTACCGTGTGGTCTTTCGATTCGCACGACAGCCCCAGCGTGATGGTGCTAGACCTGGGCATGCACAATGAGGATGCGGATGGCATCCAGGTGCTCAGCCTCTACTGCCCCTTCTGGATGGTCAACAAGACTGGCTTCACGCTCAGCTATAGGGTAAGTGCAGCAGGTTAATCTGGAACACAGTCTTCAATTGCATAGTATGTCTAGTTTTAAAGTTTATTTACTAAGACCTCCAAATATTTTAACCACTCGATTCAGTGGATCTAGGAAAGAAAACTCTTGATTGATTTACGCTTAGCAGAATAAGTCATGTGACTATTATATTCCATGTCTTTTTGTTACTTAATTGATGATGATACCGACCGACTGTTTTCGGCCATGGCGACAGCTTGAACTCCTAAGTGAGTCCGGCGCTAGTGCACCCGAAGATGGCTTATGTAGCCGACCTTCGCACCAAACTTCCATTTTTTAGGATCCCGTAGTCAACAAGGAACCCTTTTAGTTTCGCCGTCTCCGTCTTTCTGTCTGTCCGCGGCTTAGCTCAGAGAGTCTTAGTATTAAGAAGCTGTAATTTGGCACGGATATAAATATCCACAAAGCAGTAGAATAAAATCTTAAAAAATATATGTGGGGGGGTTATTTTTTTTTTCTTAACTACCCTATAGTGTGAGGTTTCTTTGGATAGGCTTTTAAAAAACAATGGGGTTTACAAAAACAATTTTTCGATGCTGGTCTACGTTTCATAAATATTAATTTTCAGAAAACGTTTCAGAAATATTTTTTGTTAGAGTCAAGTACCCTACTAACCTACCCCTACCAGCGAAACCGTTTGATTTGGAAACGTGACAAAAAACATAGTAGTGCATATGATTAATTTAAAGAAAAATTATCATCATCAAGTAGGCTTTACAGGTTAACGATTAATAGAACAAATTATAAAATGTCCTAGTACTGGTACGAAATTCGGTTCAAATATTGAAAATAATTTTGATAAACGTTAACTAGGTATCTAAGTAGTTTTGGATAACTACGGAACCCTACAATTTGCGTGGCCCGACTCGTGCTTGGCCGATTTTTTACTTAGTTACTTACTATTCAGATTAAGTGGGTTCTGAGGTCGGTAGTGGCGACTTTGTTGGTATAAGGCGTTATACCATACACGATAATGTGAAGTACTGTGAAGGTTCTTTGGCAGTATTGTCCATTAAAATTATCTGCTAAAAAAGACACGAATATTTGATCTAGCCAAATTACATTGGCCTCGATTCGGGAAGTCATCTTCTAATTCTAATTTTAAAATCCAGCTATCCTTTTCATTTTATGACCAATGAAAGAGAGGTGATGAATTCAGACGAACGAATGATATTATTTTGAATGAATGATAACCTAAAATAAGGGAATTGCTGTCAGATTTAGATATTTTTGTCGGTTGTTTTACGTGCTCTCTTAAAATTCTGTAATCAACGCGTTTATAAGGTAAAAAATTTGATATTTGACAGCTCTAATATTAGGATGGCCATCTCCTGTCCCTTATTAATCTTTAAAAGATGAAAAGGACTGACGAACTAAAATTAAAGATTACTGCGTGACTGTGTGAATAGTGACCATTGTCGATCACTGGTTCATACCAGAATTAAAGTTTTAAGTTTTGAATTGGACTAAGAGTTTTTATTTTGAAAATACTACGTTGGTTCTCTTATGAATATATTTATTAGCTTGAGGTGAATTTTAGTATTATTATAAATGGGTGATGTGTATTTACCTAGTACTAATTATTTCATGTGTGTGTTTGTCTACGTAAGGGCGGTATGGGATATTTTCGTCATCTCGTTTTTGTTTGGAATTTCGCTTCCATTGTCCGTGTCCAAAATCATTTTATATTGTCTTTAGTTCTTAAATGTTATTAACTTTTTCGCATCTCCAGCTCAGAAAGATCGCTTTTCAAAAGCAGATATTTATTTATCTAGCGATAAAAAATGAATTAAATTTGGAACACACACAGGAAGAGATAAATGTCTTACTAAAATAATATATGTTCAGAATGTGCTTACTGAAATAAATATAGGTATAAAGTTTTCTTTTCAATTATTTTCTTGCTGGTAGAGGTGACAAGTTATGTCTTATACGGCAGGAAAGTTATTCGCATCTCGACCTTGGAATCTCTTGCAATGCTCAGGGGACTATTTAAGAATCATTCGCTTAGTTTGTGATTCTTATATAGGCTACTTTGCTTGCTTTGGGTTCAATTTCAGTTCTCGATGGAAAAAAACGACTTTCCTCTTTAACCCTTAAATGCATGATTTTTTATTATTTAATAATACTTGGTAATTAGCTAGGTTTTGGTCCAGATAAATTGGAAAAGTAAAAAAGAATTTTTGTTTTTTTCGGTCATCATCATCGTGTGGGTTGTAAGGTCGACAACCGACCTCACAAATCCTGGTGGCCCGGTGTTTCGGTAAATTAAAAAAAAATACTTCTTCTCTTTCGGCTTTTTCCTTTATTTTTTCTATTTTTTTTTAAATATAGTTTATTTTATTCCCTACTCAATACAGTTTGTCTGATATCAATCAAATGGGACATCTATTATTTTTTTTAGTTGTTTAAATTTGAAATTCGAGTTCTGACTTCGTTTTCGCGGCAAACTCTACCTGCCGTAAAAAATAAGTTTTTTTTTTAAATAAATAAATAATGATCGAAATTATTTTTGGCATACCAAAGCTAATAAAACCATAATAATAATAACAGAATATAAATAAATAATATTTAAGATATGTTGCCTATTAGACAACAGTATGCATTTAAGGGTTAACTGAAAAAATAACTATTATTTCAAAGATTTGTCCCAAATCACATTGGATATAAATAAATCCATGATTACAGAAATCAAAGAAGTCAGACAAAGATTCCGGAACCCCCAACAAGGTATCTCTAAAGATGGAATATGTATTTTCGCCCCTTTTTTGAGTATATATTTTTTGCCAGCTTCAAGTTATGCTCCTAATTTCATAAATTTTGTGCTTATTAACAAACTTTATATAAAACATTTGAAACAATATACTCGTAGTACCACTTGTAAGGCTATTAATATTATAAGGTTTTACATGATATGACTTAGTATCCAAATCTTAACGTATTAATTAGGTGGTCTTAAGATTTCGGGTTTGACGCACTTGGCCAGCGTGGTCGACTAAGGCCTAATCGCCCTAATAGGGGATCGGACTGTTCCTAAATTTACCATATTTTATGAATTATTATTAAAATATAGATTAGTAGCAGACGATTCGCGAGGAAAAAACAATCGGTTGAAAAACGAATTTACAGTGATTTTTTTGAGTTTCAATATGTCTGTCTCTTTCAAAAACGATTTTTTGTATGGAGATTATATGGCGTTACTAACAAATGACGCCACAAGTGGGTATGTGCCTCTCTGTCTAATCTTGAATTTCAAACCTTTATAACTCGGTCAATTTTAAAGATGTAGTCCGATCCCCTATTCAGGGTAGGCTCGAGCCCCTCGGTGGGGACGTATATGAGCAGTTGATGATGATGATAAAGATTTCGGGGTGGTTAATTTTGTGCAAACTAAGTTTGACTCGTTAATTTTAGGTCTATTTTATTATTGAACGATACGTGAGTGTTTCCCTTTTAAATAAATAATAATTTTAGGTCTGTCATATTTAAATGTAACCGCTTTTATTAAGTGCATCAGATACAGCGGACTTTACGGACCGTACGGACATTCTAATTAAATCAATTATCATGGTTAGTGGGTTCGATTTATTAGTGATTTTGAAGTGAATTCGTTGAACGTCCTGTGTTATGTTGAAAATAAATTAAAAACATAATAATAAAATGTATTTTGGAGGGCTAAAGTTTACAATGTTTGCAAGCAAGCCATTAAATACTTAATGTTCTATGACTTTATAAAAGACAACGATCTCTCTGGCGTCGGATTTAATAGGGAATATGCATTAAAAATAGTACATTGTTATACGAGGGGTGGAAGTAACTTATTTAGCGCCTAGACGGGGTTTGGGGCCTGAGCGTAGCGAGGGCGCTAATAGTTCGAGGCACCTAATAAGTCTTTAACCAGAGATAATCACTGTGCTTTTCATTACGAATACAAGGAAAGTAAAAATAAAAACACGAATTAGCTAAAGAAAAAATGAGTGACTTCCATATCTGAATCAGATGAACAAAACCCTACAACTCGAGAAACAAATGATAATCGGATTGTTGCTTTTCCGCCTATTTCTTTTATTTTTTGCTGTGGCCGAGCCGGCCAGCTTTTGAGCCATCATTTTTAATTTCCATCATTGAAAAATGTTAAATATTTTGCTCAAATCTATTTTATATTAAAGAAAAGTTGAAAGTTAATTATAATAAACTCATTTAAAAATATATATTCTTTAATTAATACTTAACTTAATATTATTTCAATTTAACAGTGCTCTGTAATTGAGTGGCTGTATAGAAAGATGGAACATAGTTCAATAGAAATGTGAAATTGGAACCAGTTTTTTTTATATAATTTGACAGCTGTCAGTTGATAGTGATTTTCCCTCCGGGCTGAAAAGTATTACCTTCAATCTGCTCCTCCGGCAACTTCCGAACTACTTTCAGAGTATGAGTTATGAGAAATAGGTTTTTTTGATAGTTCATCTGAAAGTATACAAAAATAAAATAGGTACTGACAGTCAAAACAGAATCGAAATTAATCGAAAAACAAACTAGATATCAACATTATTAAACAAATATGTCTGTCCCTCTTACGAAAACATAATTTTCTATGGTGGATGTATGGCCCGCGTCACATGTGCCACGCGTCTGTCTAACCATCAACTTTGAAGCCTTATAACTCTGTTTCTGAGTAAGATATTTGAAAAAATAATTATTATTTGTTTATCTGGAACTTGAAATATTTTGATTAATGAATTTAAAAAATGTGCATATTTCCTATTATAATAATTATCGTCTTAGACCATCTCTTTCTCTAGTACTTTATTCTTATCAAAACCTTGATGTAATAGTCATATCAGTGGTATGAACATCTGTATGAACACCTTTGATCGTCAACTGTATTTTAGTTTTTGTTATTTTAGTATTTTTTTATTGTTATTTTTGATTGTGTATTGCATGTAAATTGCATGCTTTTTAGGCGTCTTTAATTTGAGTTTGTTTGTAATATGGCAGAATTTTACCTCTTCACGTTGTTACTGTAATATAGGAATTATTAGATTGCGTCGTAGTAACGGGAAAACCACATAGTTTACACAATAAAGCTGTCCTTTTGTTTTTGTGTAATTTAAACATATGTATTTGCAGATTAACAATTCATGTTGCAGTATGTTTCTTAGCCGACAAACCTCATGTGTACCGGTGAGATTATAATCTAAGGGACTCGGGTCGGAAGGAATATAACCAGGTTTACACTTGTACGAATAAAAACACCTGTTCGGAGTACCCTGTGTATATATGTCCGTAAATGTTGTGCGGAATTTGGGATATATGTTATAAATTACTGTCGGGTTCATTTATCAGCCGATTTTGGCATGTCATTAATTATATCAATACGATCGCATGTCTACGCTAATATTTGCATGTCGAAATTTTCGCTTTATGTGGTTCAGCTTTGGTTTTTAACTAACCAATCACCAAATTACTTAGTGTATGTAGTTCTTCATATATTTGTATTTATTGACTTTTGTCAGAGCAATTTTTTTTTTTTAATATGCGCGCAAAAATTCTATAAACATAATCATACTATAGCAAACAGCCGAAGGTAATAGAGGGAAATTGAATGTTGTTTCTTTCTTAAAGTCGGAATTTGAAAATTTACAGTGCGACACAGAAGAGCATAAATTAAATAATAATGGAACTAAATTCTTTACCAAAGGCAACACCAGATAAACTGACAGTGATTGGTAGCCAAAAACAGGAAGTTGCAATGATTGGCTGAAAAATCACCAGTGTTGCCAATTAATTCCGTACAGCGCCCTCATTTTTTGTCTACTCTTTTCTGTCGTACTGTACTGGTGGAAGATCCGACTTTAGAAAACTTTTAATGTTTCTTTGGAAAAATTGTTCATGAAAATAACAACCTGTATTAAGTAATTCTACCTTTCATATAATTTCGTCTCTTTGCTATCCTCAGCTTATTTAATTAAAACAAAACTACATTTTATACAACAAAATTAAATATAATTCCAGAACGTGGACGAGACTGGCAATGTAATATTCCATCCCAAAGACCACAAAGGGCCGATACTGTTCTCATTCCGAGCGAAGAACTTCTTCGGCAAAAAGAAGGCGGCGATCAGATTGGAGTTTGGCGAATGGTCTGATAAATTCCCCTTGGACGTCCCTGGGAGCTCCGGAGTTATCAACTGCAAACATGATGGCAGGACTTATCAGGTAATCACTTCTAGATGCTTGCTGTAGATAGAAGACAGGTAGTTTCCAAGGTAAGTCGTAACAAGCAATTCGTGATCAAAGATAATATTTATCCTTTCTATTTTCTTGATAATTGAATGTGACAGATTATATAAGAATGCTTTTTTTTATTCAGGTAAGTACATACAGTAAAAAGCTTATTTTCTACTCGCCAAACTATAGCGTTTGATGGCGAGACAACGCTCTTTCATTTTCAATTTTTATACCTACCTATACAATGAAACAATCACACATTTGTCTACTAATAATAAATTTCTACTAATGCAAATGGACTTCGCTAATGTGCCGTGTGGTGCTCCGCCATTGTGTTAGTGAACTCACCTAAAAAAATGTAATGACGGATCTAATTGATGTAATAACATCCTATGGAAATAAATTATTTTGACTTGACTTGGTGACGGCAGAGTACAGTAAGAGTAGGTAGTCCCTACTCTTCCCGTGGGTGTCGTAAGAGGCGACTTGGGGACTACACATTGAACAGGGAACGGGCAGCAGCGCTCTCTGATACAGTAACCTATAATGTACTCAAAACCCCGTCGGTTCTCCACGGATGCATTATATAGGACCAGTAAGCTATTATCGGTCAGAAAACTGTACATCTTAAATTTAATATTACTTACCCACAAACAGTTACCATTTGACGATCGAGCTCTGAATAGAAGAAGGAAAGATGTTGTGGCTACTCCTAACCGTGTTCGTACTAAGTTCGCTCAGAAGCAGTATATCTGTCAGTCCCCATTTATCTATAACCTAATAAATCGTAAACTCAATCTTTACCCTATGCAGCGATACACACACACACACACACACACACACACACACACACACACAAGAATTACAACACGCACGGACGAGGTAATTAATCTTTAAATTTTTAATTTTGTATTTTCAAAATTTTATTCTTTTGTGTTTATTTTCAATTGTAAACATGTTTAGTATAGGGAAGTAGCGAGCCATTCCCACTACAAGTATCTTTTGATTACTTACTGGGAAGACTCAACACCACTATTGTAATGAATCAATTTGGAAATAAATAACATTTTTATTTTTTTTATTATTTATTTTATTTATAACCTTTTAATCTGCGATCTCCAACCCGCCTGCCAAGCGTGGAGATTATGGCAAAACCAAACACGCGGAGTGGAGGAGGCTCATAGTCCAGCAGTGGACTGTAACGGGCCGTTGAATTTTTTATTTACTTTGAATGTTCTTAAACCTGTGGTTGTTCTGATGATTTATCGCAATACCTAACAGCATTATTTATCAGGTATCCGTGGAGAACAAGCTGACGTTCAACAGTCTGACCAAGATGGTGATATTCACTCCATTCTTCCTGATCATCAACGAGGCGCCCTTCGACATACAATACCAGGAGCTGCACAGGTCTGCGGACCCCTGGCAAACGGTCAGTCCATTTCCATTTTAATATCAGAGCGTCGGTGGTCTAGTGGCTAGGGCTGCTGCCTGCGGGAGACGCGGGTTCGATCCCCACCACCCATACCAATGTGTTTTCGAATTTCGAATTCATATGTACGTTTATTCGACGCTTTTACGGTGAAGGAAAACATCATAATGAAACTTGCACACTCCTGCAAAGAAATTCAAAGATTGTGTGTTGTCAAGTCGACCAACCCGCACTAGGTCAGCGTGGTCGACTAAGGCCTATTCGCCTTAATTCAGGGTAGGCTCGAGCTCCCTCGGTGGGGACGTATATAAGCTGTTGATGATCAATTTTAATAAATACTATTGTTAAAGCAATTCTCGTAGTAATTTTCTTGGCCATGATCGTCTAGGTTTGTCAACGACTCGAAAGGAAGAAGTTTAATTTAAAAAATATGAACAAGTGTATCTACTAAAAGTGTATTTTTGACAGCACGAATCCCTAGCCAAGTGAAGGTGCTAGTGATGCGCTGTCTTTCTTTGCTTTTCAGACTTTAATCCTTTGTTATCACAATTGCCTCAATATTTGCACACTACGTGTAAAACTTTTAAGAATCTCTATTCTAATGTTTTTTTCATTTATTTGTAACTTTCACGGTCTATCCTCCAACATAATCGGAGACATTGGACAACAAAAGTCAGAATTCGACGGCATTGGTGTCGATTCGGCATACGCCCAACTAATAAACTAAACTAAAATTAGTCTTGTCACTTTCTATCATTTTTTATTGAAAAGGGACCGAAGATCATCGGTTTTGTTTTTGCCTTTGACTTCACGACTAACTGTCAATTTTAGTGGCTTTTCATGGCACTTATTTGACAGTTAGTCGTGAAGATTTTAGTCTAATGGGCTCCCCTGTATAAGTAAATGTCCATGGGTACATACGCACTCCCCGCTGTCACGCACACTCACACACACACACACACATACACGCACACACACGCACCCACGCACACACACACACACACACACACATACACACACTGATACATACATCACTTAATCTCTCACAAACATGTTTATTTAATTTAGTGTAATTTAAGTTGTACTTACCTGTCATCCTCCTGGTCCGGTGTTGGAGAGGCTGGCAATCTGTCATACAGGATATCCTAGTACAGATGCCAGTCTCTCACATAGATCATATTTAACTGTACGTCTTATATTAATATTCATTTAATGTTTTTTTTTTCTTTTTTATCTATGTGAGAGAAGAATAATAAAAATATTTCTATTTCTAGTTTAGTTGGGCGTATGCCGAATCGACACCATTGTTTTTTTTTTTATCTTTGCTCTTTAGATTTGATCATGAAGTGTTTCAATGAACTCTAGTGTTTCAATGATTGAGTTATGATATGATTGCAGGTTGAGAAGAACTCGGTGTCTCCTCTATGGCCGGCCATAGAGAAGGATGAAAAGCTGCTGCTGCTTCGTGTAGCGTATGCCCCTGAGATCTGTGCGCCCTTCCTCTACACCGAACAACACAGCACTTGCCTCAAACTCAACAACACCGTAAGTCATTTGTTTAAAACATTATAATAAGTACCTGGTTGACTGAGCTTAGCTCGTTTATTTTTTTTGTAAGACACCTACGCATTTCGATAAACTCCGAAAACATGGGGAAATTCTGTTTTACCAAAAACAAAAGCTAGCTAGATCGATTTATCGCCCTCGAGACCCCCTATATACCAAATTTCATCGAAATCGTAGCAGCCGTTTCCGAGATTCTCATTATATATATAAGTATATATAGGTATATACCAGAATTGCTCGTTTAAAGTATTAGATTAGTGGCTATGTGAGCTGTAGACCTCGCGAGTCTGTCTGTATATCTTTTCATATTTATTTTTCTTTTTTCTCCACAAACATCCCCGACCCCTTACTTTTTTTTATATTTTTTTTCTAACTTTTATTTTTATTTTATTATATTTCATTTTTTTTATTGGTTGAGAAATGTGACCTGTAGAGGAAAACAGCCTCAACGGTAGACCTTGTAAGCTGGCAAACCCCATTACTCCGTCATTTTTTTAAATTTCCAAAAATTGTCTCGACAAAAAATATCGATTAATTAATCGAACTTGCTCACAAAATTTCACGAGAATCGGTTGAGAAACGTAACCTGTAAAGTGAAACAAACAGATATACATATAAAAGCGATTTGGTCAAGCTGAAACAGAGACGCTTCGCTCGCTCGGTCAATTAATCACTTATATTCTTTCACAAACTATATTTTGAACATTTCCGAGTGTATACTTTTGTGGATCTGGTCCATATTGTTTGTTGTTAAATGAGTTTGTCAATAAAATATGGTTAATTCTAGTGAATAATAGCAAAATCGATGAAATCAAAGAGCCCTTTCCTTCGGATAAAGGTTTTGTTAGTAAACATAGCTTGTGTCAATTAAATTCTGTTCTTACTAGTCTGCGATTCACTCGCCCGCGTTGCGAAGTCATTCTAACCTTGTCGTTTTAATCGAAGCAGCAAAAACGAGCGTTGGTTGAACAAAACTTAATGTTCGATTTTAAATAATATTTCTCAAATCCACCTACACTAGGCTAGCTTGGAATTTGGCGCGAGCGAGGCGCCCGACTTTACCTATACTATGTTACGTAATCGGCGCGCGTCTTGCGTCAGCTGCCCTTGAGTGCTCTTGAGAGTTAGTTGCCGGTTGCGACGCGCACGCGCTTGTTGTCTGACCGTTGGAAATATATTCGGGTTTTTGCTGCGCTGGACACTTGGACTTGGCCCTTTGGACTTTTGAAGTTTTCATTATTAACGTCTAGTGTGAAATAACCAGTTATAAAATTGTTTTGGTTCTGTTGGTTGAATTGTGAATACACTCCAAAACTGATTTGAGTGAAGTAAGCGGCCACCATTGTCTAATTGGTTCCTGCAAGCAAGTACTTACACACCTTTTATTAATGTATTTAGTATATTAATATTTACAGTAACATTAATACAAATCACTTTAGCTGTTAGGTATACATACTGAATTTAAATTCTTGCCGTACGGATTCCTAACACGAAGCTGGCTGCCTGTAAAGGTTAGTTCCATTTATTAATTTTGAACCGATTCTAAATATTTATTGTTTGTTTGAATTTTCGATTTACGGCACAGAACTGATAATTGGTTGGTATAATCGGGTTATTTTCCACGCGGTGTAAATCTCACCATTTGTTGCGTCGAGTATTGTCAAATTACCTACAACTTCCGTTTATCGCGTCCAGATCGGAAGTCATTTCTATAGAACAAATTTTATTCCTTTTAAATCCACGATATTTTCTGATCAGTCGGGATCGGATGTCATTGTTTACTTCAAACTAGGTATTGAGATAAAATTTTGTTGAGGTTAAATTCCATTTTGTATTCTACTTATTGTTTCGACCCCTCCGAGGGGTTCGAGTAGACGTCTCATTATAAATCTATTCTTGTACGATTCCTAACAATTCGGAATATTAAAAATTTTGGAGAATAATTTTCTGACTTTGATGTGCATAACCTCGGAAGCACTAGTAGTACTTCTGGGTTGAACCCAGAAATATATTTTGTTGTTTTATTTTGCGTCTGGTCGTTTATTTTTACTACGTTGAATCTATTTAACCGTTTCCCGTGTTTCCCGTATTCCGGGAATTTCCGGGAATTTTTTCTTGATAACTTTTTTTTGCCTTGCTTTGTGAAATAAGTTTGTACCGATCGTTACGGGCCTATTTGGGCATCGGATTACCTTGGGAACAGATTATTAAGTTAATTAGCACGTATTTTATCTATAAGAGTTCTTTGCGTTTTTCTTAAGTTTCAGTTATATCGTTGACTTTCGACGATACTGCGCCTCGTAACGCGGTTGCAGAAACGCGGAGTGACGAGTGTGACTACGGTTCGAACACTACCTACTCGTGGTCGCACTTTTCACATTTGCATCCTCTTCCCCGAGGGTGCTGGTAGCAGAGCTGCTTCGGGTTCGCTGCGTTCGCTACCGTCGCGTTTACTTAATAACATTTATGATACATTTTACGGGCTTACCGCGATATTATTTTTGTTGAGGAGAGAGAAACATAAAATAAAACAAAACTTAACAGTTTGACGTCATTAAGAGTAACCAATAAAGCGTAAACAACTTGATTTAATTTAGTAAACATTCCGTGTTACAGTACGGAGGTCTACACGTAGAAGTAGCAGTCAGCGAAGACGGAACCTACATAACAGTCCGCCAATACCTGTCCGGTCACGCGCCAGCGCTGCTCGTGAACTACACGAACCACGAGCTCACCGTCTACGAGATGCAGAACGTGAACTGCAGGTCAGTACCCGTGACGTCACAGGGCGTCAGTACCGGTCACAGCCAGCGCTGCTCGTGAACTACACGAACCACGAGCTCACCGTCTACGAGATGCAGAACGTGAACTGCAGGTCAGTACCAGTGACGTCACAGGGCGTCAGTACCGGTCACAGCCAGCGCTGCTCGTGAACTACACGAACCACGAGCTCACCGTCTACGAGATGCAGAACGTGAACTGCAGGTCAGTACCAGTGACGTCACAGGGCGTCAGTACCGGTCACAGCCAGCGCTGCTCGTGAACTACACGAACCACGAGCTCACCGTCTACGAGATGCAGAACGTGAACTGCAGGTCAGTACCAGTGACGTCACAGGGCGTCAGTACCGGTCACAGCCAGCTCTGCTCGTGAACTACACGAGCCACGAGCTCACCGTCTACGTGATGCAGAACGTGAACTGCAGGTCAGTACCAGTGACGTCACAGGGCGGCAGTACCGGTCACAGCCAGCTCTGCTCGTGAACTACACGAACCATGAACTCACCGTCTATGAGATGCAGAACGTAAACTGCAGGTCAGTACCAGTGACGTCACAGGGCGTCAGTACCGGTCACAGCCAGCGCTGCTCGTGAACTACACGAACCACGAGCTCACCGTCTACGAGATGCAGAACGTGAACTGCAGGTCAGTACCCGTGACGTCACAGGGCGTCAGTACCGGTCACAGCCAGCGCTGCTCGTGAACTACACGAACCACGAGCTCACCGTCTACGAGATGCAGAACGTGAACTGCAGGTCAGTACCAGTGACGTCACAAGGCGTCAGTACCGGTCACAGCCAGCGCTGCTCGTGAACTACACGAACCACGAGCTCACCGTCTACGAGATGCAGAACGTGAACTGCAGGTCAGTACCAGTGACGTCACAGGGCGTCAGTACCGGTCACAGCCAGCGCTGCTCGTGAACTACACGAACCACGAGCTCACCGTCTACGAGATGCAGAACGTGAACTGCAGGTCAGTACCAGTGACGTCACAGGGCGTCAGTACCGGTCACAGCCAGCTCTGCTCGTGAACTACACGAGCCACGAGCTCACCGTCTACGTGATGCAGAACGTGAACTGCAGGTCAGTACCAGTGACGTCACAGGGCGGCAGTACCGGTCACAGCCAGCTCTGCTCGTGAACTACACGAACCATGAACTCACCGTCTATGAGATGCAGAACGTGAACTGCAGGTCAGTACCAGTGACGTCACAGGGCGGCAGTACCGGTCACAGCCAGCTCTGCTCGTGAACTACACGAACCACGAGCTCACCGTCTACAAGATTCAGAACGTGAACTGCAGGTCAGTACCAGTGACGTCACAGGGCGGCAGTACCGGTCACAGCCAGCTCTGCTCGTGAACTACACGAACCATGAACTCACCGTCTATGAGATGCAGAACGTGAACTGCAGGTCAGTACCAGTGACGTCACAGGGCGGCAGTACCGGTCACAGCCAGCTCTGCTCGTGAACTACACGAACCACGAGCTCACCGTCTACAAGATTCAGAACGTGAACTGCAGGTCAGTACCAGTGACGTCACAGGGCGGCAGTACCGGTCACAGCCAGCTCTGCTCGTGAACTACACGAACCATGAACTCACCGTCTATGAGATGCAGAACGTGAACTGCAGGTCAGTACCAGTGACGTCACAGGGTGTCAGTACCGGTCACAGCCAGCTCTGCTCGTGAACTACACGAACCACGAGCTCACCGTCTACGAGATGCAGAACGTGAACTGCAGGTCAGGACCAGTGACGTCACAGGGCGTCAGTACCGGTCACAGCCAGCTCTGCTCGTGAACTACACGAACCACGAGCTCACCGTCTACAAGATTCAGAACGTGAACTGCAGGTCAGTACCAGTGACGTCACAGGGCGGCAGTACCGGTCACAGCCAGCTCTGCTCGTGAACTACACGAACCATGAACTCACCGTCTATGAGATGCAGAACGTGAACTGCAGGTCAGTACCAGTGACGTCACAGGGCGGCAGTACCGGTCACAGCCAGCTCTGCTCGTGAACTACACGAACCACGAGCTCACCGTCTACGAGATGCAGAACGTGAACTGCAGGTCAGTACCAGTGACGTCACAGGGCGTCAGTACCGGTCACAGCCAGCGCTGCTCGTGAACTACACGAACCACGAGCTCACCGTCTACGAGATGCAGAACGTGAACTGCAGGTCAGTACCAGTGACGTCACAGGGCGTCAGTACCGGTCACAGCCAGCTCTGCTCGTGAACTACACGAGCCACGAGCTCACCGTCTACGTGATGCAGAACGTGAACTGCAGGTCAGTACCAGTGACGTCACAGGGCGGCAGTACCGGTCACAGCCAGCTCTGCTCGTGAACTACACGAACCATGAACTCACCGTCTATGAGATGCAGAACGTGAACTGCAGGTCAGTACCAGTGACGTCACAGGGCGGCAGTACCGGTCACAGCCAGCTCTGCTCGTGAACTACACGAACCACGAGCTCACCGTCTACAAGATTCAGAACGTGAACTGCAGGTCAGTACCAGTGACGTCACAGGGCGGCAGTACCGGTCACAGCCAGCTCTGCTCGTGAACTACACGAACCATGAACTCACCGTCTATGAGATGCAGAACGTGAACTGCAGGTCAGTACCAGTGACGTCACAGGGCGGCAGTACCGGTCACAGCCAGCTCTGCTCGTGAACTACACGAACCACGAGCTCACCGTCTACAAGATTCAGAACGTGAACTGCAGGTCAGTACCAGTGACGTCACAGGGCGGCAGTACCGGTCACAGCCAGCTCTGCTCGTGAACTACACGAACCATGAACTCACCGTCTATGAGATGCAGAACGTGAACTGCAGGTCAGTACCAGTGACGTCACAGGGTGTCAGTACCGGTCACAGCCAGCTCTGCTCGTGAACTACACGAACCACGAGCTCACCGTCTACGAGATGCAGAACGTGAACTGCAGGTCAGTACCAGTGACGTCACAGGGCGTCAGTACCGGTCACAGCCAGCTCTGCTCGTGAACTACACGAACCACGAGCTCACCGTCTACGAGATGCAGAACGTGAACTGCAGGTCAGGACCAGTGACGTCACAGGGCGTCAGGACCAGTGACGTCACAGGGCGTCAGTACCGGTCACAGCCAGCTCTGCTCGTGAACTACACGAACCACGAGCTCACCGTCTACAAGATGCAGAACGTGAACTGCAGGTCAGTACCAGTGACGTCACAGGGCGTCAGTACCGGTCACAGCCAGCTCTGCTCGTGAACTACACGAACCACGAGCTCACCGTCTACAAGATGCAGAACGTGAACTGCAGGTCAGTACCAGTGACGTCACAGGGCGTCAGTACCAGTGACGTCACAGGGCGGCAGTACCGGTCACAGCCAGCTCTGCTCGTGAACTACACGAACCATGAACTCACCGTCTATGAGATGCAGAACGTGAACTGCAGGTCAGTACCAGTGACGTCACAGGGTGTCAGTACCGGTCACAGCCAGCTCTGCTCGTGAACTACACGAACCACGAGCTCACCGTCTACGAGATGCAGAACGTGAACTGCAGGTCAGTACCAGTGACGTCACAGGGCGTCAGTACCGGTCACAGCCAGCTCTGCTCGTGAACTACACGAACCACGAGCTCACCGTCTACGAGATGCAGAACGTGAACTGCAGGTCAGGACCAGTGACGTCACAGGGCGTCAGTACCGGTCACAGCCAGCTCTGCTCGTGAACTACACGAACCACGAGCTCACCGTCTACAAGATGCAGAACGTGAACTGCAGGTCAGTACCAGTGACGTCACAGGGCGTCAGTACCGGTCACAGCCAGCTCTGCTCGTGAACTACACGAACCACGAGCTCACCGTCTACAAGATGCAGAACGTGAACTGCAGGTCAGTACCAGTGACGTCACAGGGCGTCAGTACCAGTGACGTCACAGGGCGTCAGTACCGGTCACAGCCAGCTTTCCGCCCGCAGCTACGCTCGCGTTTTATAAGATTTTCCCGTGGTAATAAGACTTTTTCTCCATTCCAAATTTCATCCAAATCCGTTTAGTAGTTAAGGCGTGAAAGCGGAACAAACATCTAAACATCCAAATATATTTTCACATTTATAATATTACGTTTTTAACCCCCATTATTAACTCCTCCATTTTTAAATTTCGTAAAACAGAATCGACAAGAAAAATCAATATAGGTATATATATTGAACCAGCTCAGATTACTTGAGAATCGGTTGAGAAACGCGACCTGTAGAGGAGACAGATGGACATACAAAAGCAATTTTGGCCTAGATGAAACGGAGACGCTTTGCCCTCGTTCTGTCATCTACTTGATTGAAAGACACTGAATTTTCTCTACTACATTGACTCTAATTTTGAATGTTATTTTCATATATATAGACCTTCCTCATAAATCGCGTCGTCCGATGGTGAAAACCGCATCAAAATCCGTTGCGTGGTAAACCATCTAAAGGAGGAGTTAGTAGATATACAGACAGACACGGCGAAATTCTTCGCTTTCGATAGCTTTTTGTTTTATTTTTTACTAGCGGTCCACTCGCGGCTACGCTCGCAGTGGGAATAAGACTTTTTTCCGTAAAATAATACTGTTAACATTTGTTTTTGTTTTTTCGGGATAGGAAGCTGCCACCTCTCCATGAGATGTTGTATGCTTGGGACAACCCTGCGGGGCCGCAGAAGCTAATTATAGAAGAGTACAAAAAGAAAGAAGTGGAGATTGAAATCCGACAGGACGGTATTGGTGATTTCGCGTGAGTAATGTTTTATATATTTTCGAAGTGACTTTCAGACCGGCCAATGATAAATTTGAGTGAATTCTTACATACTGGAAGAAGCAGCGTTGTCAGGCCTTCCACAATGTAGATCGACTACCTGGTGAAGCCGAATGCGGGCCGGGAAGAACCTGATTGTGTGAAGACTCATAACTAGCAGTGGACGTTTTACGGCTGAAATTTTGATGAGGATATTCTGTTCAATATTTATAGGAGATGAAGGCTAAGTATTGTATAAGCCCTAAAGACGTCCAACGTTGCTCAGTTCTTGAAGCGCAAGAGATAGAACAACAACGATCCCCCTGTCATCCTTTCTCTGTTAATCTCACTGTTGCTAAGTCTTATTCTATTATACTGTTATCCCATCCTCGTCGCCAAATGTTATTCTGGATAACTGGGAATTGGAGTGCCAATAATAAAACGAGTTGTTTGTGACCAGAGTACGCTCATTGGTCATTGGTCATGACGGGCTGGTTTCCGCAACTCGACGTCAAATGCGCCTATTTTGCGTGTGGGTGGGAATGCGGTGTCATTCGAGCCAACCCAACTCTTCCAGGAAACCCAGTAGGCCCTTTACATTACCGGTTATCCCTGGAAGGTCCCTCGTTTGACCGAGGTATTTAGCCCTGTAGTCCGCCACTCCCGTGCACTCCATGAGGACGTGAGCGGCCGTTTCTTCTGCCTCCAAGCAGGCTCTGCAAAGGGGGCTGTCAGTAACACCTAGGCATATAGATGTTTGTTAAAAGAACTACGACCAGTTATTGCTGCAGTCACCAAACGCAAGCGTGGTTTACTTAGCCGAAACAGGGTCTTAGCGAGCCTGGCACTGGGGGTTGGCAAGGCCATCTTCGCCTGTCTACACTCTTCATGGTTCGTCCAAAGAATGGCATGTTCGTTCCTAGTTGATTCTCTAAGTAATGTACGTACCATCCTGAAGGGAAGAGGGATGATAGGCTCGGGTCCGTATACTGTTAAGCTAGAACCTCTACGAGCCAACTTATCCGCTGCATCGTTACCTCTAGATCCGCTATGTCCTTTTATCCATTGAAGGGTTACGCGGTTGTGTTGACATACCTCCATTAGTCGTTTGTGACACTCGTAGATTAGTCCCGAGTTGATGGTGTTGCTTTTTAGGGCTAGTAAGACGGCCATGCTATCCGAAAGGATTCGGATGGAGGAGTTTCTTACCATTCTCGATGCTATAGCATTAGCGGCCGTGATGATGCCCATACATTCAGCCTGAAAGACTGTGTTATGGGCACCCAGTGGGAGGGCTAGCTTGATGTTTAGGTCCTCCGAGAAGGTTCCTGAACCCGTGCCTGCCTCAGTTTTGGATCCATCGGTGAAGATTCTGAGCTCTTTAATGTCGAGCCCTTCAACCCGATGGTCCTCGTGTAATTGTATTTTGTACTTCTTATCGAAAACAAACTGTTTTGGAATCCTGTCACTACAAGCCATTGAGATGGGGAAATTTTTGTGAACTTCCCCTAGAATGGCGGCGTGCGGGGTCCTGTTGTTTCTCCATAGTCCTAGGGTGTTAAGTCTTACCGCTGATGAGGCAGCCTCCTGCTGTATGTACAGCTGGAGTGGCGGAAGACATAACATGGCCTCCATCGCTGCCGTTGGCGTTGTCCTCATACACCCTGTGATCGCCATGCAGGCCAATCTTTGGAAGCTATGGAGTTTGCTTACCATTGTGGTTAGTTTGGTCCTGGTCCACCACACCACAGCTCCATAACAGACAAGAGGGCGGATTACCGTCACGTACAGCCAAAGAATGATGTTGGGAGAAAGTCCCCACTTTTTCCCCACCATTCTTCGGCACTGCCAGAAAGCAATACTCGCCTTCTTTAGTTTGTTGTCAATGTGGCTACTCCAGTTGAGCTTGCTATCCAGGATGATGCCCAGGTACTTCACCTCTGTTGCCAGCTGGAGTTCCGTTCCAAAGAGCTTGGGTAAAGTATACATACCAAGAGCCCTATTGTTAGTGAACATGACCATTTCCGTCTTTGTGGGGTTCACTGACAGGTCATATTCTTGACACCAGCGCTCCACGATGCGGAGAGCTGTTTGTTTGAGGCTGCACACTGTGCTGGCAAATTTGCCTGTAATGAGGATTACCAAATCGTCGGCGTATCCTATGGTGTAGTATCCATTGGCGTTAAGCTGGGTGATTAGGTCGTTAATGACCAAGTTCCATAGTAGCGGAGAGAGCACTCCTCCCTGAGGGCATCCACGTACCACCTCCGCCGACAAGGACTCACCTGCTAGTCGCACAATACGTTTGTTGAGCATGTTTGTGATCCAGTTTTTTACAACTGTAGACACACCATGCTTTGTTAGAGAGGCGCTTATACTGCTATGTTGCGTCTTGTCGAAGGCACCTTCTATATCTATAAAAGTTCCAAGACAGACGCATTTGTTTTGAATCGCCTCTTCAATCGAGGAAACCACTGCATGAAGAGCCGATTCAGTAGATTTACCCAAACTATAAGCATGTTGATTTTTATGTAGGGGTATGTGTTGTAACGCTCCATCTCTCAGATGCCTCTCACACAATCGTTCCAGCGTTTTTAGCATGAACGAGGTGAGGCTGATCGGCCTGAAAGATTTAGCGTTAGTATAGTCGCTCCTGCCAGGCTTCGGTATGAAAACTACGTTTACTTCTCTCCACCTTTTAGGAACGTGACCAGAGTAATAATCCAACTGAAGCATGTAGGTAGAAACGCAACAATTCTTCATAAATTACCCTCTTAATACTAACATCTACTTGTTTCGACAGTGTAAACGACAACCGCCGCATATACTGGGTGTCATTCCTCAACGGCATGCAACGCGTGGTCCTATTCTCTGCCGACATACTCCTGGCGCGAGGAGTCCACATGGTGGGAGACGCTGACGTGGTGGACACGGAGATGGTGCTGTCCATGCAGGGCATGGGGCTGTCGCTGGTGGACGACCAGCGCATGCAGGAGATAGTCTACATCAGCATGTCCAAGTGAGTGCGCACTGGGCGCCTTGCGGGGACTAGAGGCAGGGAGGGGCACACAGACAGATGACGACATGAACAGAGACACATAGTGATACAGAAAATGTAGTAGTATGAAGGTCAACGGCTTTACCTCCAGTACCTAGTTTTCTATTCTCTACGTCAGTTTTCATGTTAATTTTTAGCAGGATGGGACACACGCGAAGCAAGTAAATGCCGGCAGCCATCTGCTTGATCAAACATGCATTATTGCGTTTCCTCTCGCGTATGCTTTTGAATCTTGCATCCCACTTACTCAGCGAATATGCTAAACACGGACAAACTTTTTTTGTCTTAACTAGCTTTGACGTCGAAAAATGATTTTGTTAAATCTTACTGCGAATAACGACATCTTTATATTTTTTATCTAATATGCAATCAGAAGGAAATGCCACTTCCTTGGACGACCACCACCCAAATCAGAGCTTTTAGTGAACCCACATGATGAAGAAGTGAACATAGAAACCATGTGCTGGACGTCATGCCCGTTGACCGACCCCCTGTACTCATTACTAAGACTTCGTAAGAAAAACACGGATGCTTACTACCCATGAAATATAAAACAAGAGTGGAAAGGACAAACGTATTTTTTTCTATGAGAACCAGTGTCGCCGAAATCACACATAGACAGCACTGTTTACATCACACACAGACTAAGACAATCGGGCATTTGACCAATCAGAGCTGTTGTACTCGTTTCAAACAAGAACGTTATGTATACTTCATTACTAAATGTAAATGTTACTTTACCATTAAACAAATAAAGTATATTTTCATATGAGCACAGATATACTCATACTTTCTTCACGTAGTTCAACGCTTCTGACCTAGATGGCGTACTACAAGATGCATACCAATACATACCTTAGCCTAAAGTTGCGTGAAGCTCTCTAAAAAGAATAATTATTCAAAAGCTATTACAAATTCGAAAAACAAACAAAAAACCATGTGGAATATTATTAATAACGTCACAAAATACAAAACAAAACCACTCAAACCCCAAATAAAGCTAAAGCAGTCAAATGTAGTAACTGAATGCCCCCTAGAAGTTGCAAACATTTTTAATAAATACTTTGCGTCGGTAGGTGAACAATCATCACAGTCACAGTCGCCGAGTGCTCCGCGCGGACCGCGCGTTGGGAACTCCATGTACTTACAACCGGTCACTGAGCTAGAAGTAGGCAAAATAATACAACAGTTGCCAAATAAATACAGTTCCGGGCCTGATGAGATACCTAATGTATTAGTTAAAATGTGTGTTGCCGAATTGACTTATCCGCTAACGTTATTAATAAATCAATCGTTTGATGAACAATGTTTCCCAGAAAAACTAAAGGTTTCGAAAATAAAACCTATATTCAAAAAAGGCGGGCAGAAAGAAAATGTAAGCAATTATAGGCCGATCGCGCTTCTATCGGTTTTTTCGAAAATATTTGAAAAAGCAATGACGAACCGTGTGTATATTTTTCTGGAAAAATATAATTTATTAAATGTAAATCAATTTGGTTTTAGGAAAAATCGAAGTACAACAGACGCGATTGTTAAGTATGTCCAGGAGGCATTAAATTACATCCAGGATAAATACTACGCAGTCAGCATCCTGCTGGATATGACTAAAGCATATGACAGGGTGTCACATAGCATATTATTGGCTAAATTATACGATATAGGGATTAGGGGTAAGGCTTACGGATGGTTTAGGTCATATTTGAAAGATAGGCAGCAGTATGTTGAAATAGACAATTACAAAAAAGAGACATGCGAGATCGGAACGAGTAAATCTACTATGATATGTACAAACTGGTCCATCCCGCAAGGTAGTGTGACAGGTTGTGTACTTTTTTTAGTCTACATAAACCAATTGCCTGATGTAATTGACGCTCCGTGTTTAATGTTTGCCGACGACATTTCGTTGTTATTTAAGTGCAAAAACGATAAGGAAAGTCGAGATCACGTCATAAAAACCTTTGAAATAGTAAACAACTGGCTAACTGAACATAAGCTTGAAGCAAACCTGAAAAAAACTAAATTAATACAATTCAGACCGAGGCAAAAACCTAATATTGATCTAAGTATAGTAGCTAACAAACTAGGTATAGAGGAAGCAAACGAGTATAAATTACTGGGAATTACAGTTGACACTCATTTCACCTGGAAGAGTCAGATTCAGACGGTAAAATCTAAATTATCTCAATTCTCCTACGCCCTGGCCATTCTGAAAGGTAACACACACTACGAAGCATCTTTGGCCGCTTATTATGCCTATGCATATGCGTGGATGCGTTACGGAATTCTACTGTGGGGAAATAGCTCTGACGCCCATGACATCTTCGTACTGCAAAAAAAATGCATCCGTATACTGCTTAATGTTAAGCCAAGAGATAGTTGCAGACCGCACTTCTTAAATGAAAAAATATTACCGCTTCCATGCATCTTCATACTCGAGGCAGCGATTTTTGTTAGGAAAAACATTAACAAATTTATTTACTGTACAAGTGCCAGACGTAGGCACCTTCTTGAGCTACCCAAAGGCAATATGCAAATTTTTAGAAAGGGCCCCGATTATACTGCAATAAAAATTTACAATAAAATCCCCCAGCATATTAAGACCGAAATCAAAGACAAACCTTTTTACCGACTGTTAAAGAATTTTTTACAGAGCAAATGCTACTACTCCATTGACGATTTTTTTTGTGACGAACTGAAATGATGCAATAAATACATAAGTATAGTTAATCTTTAACCCTTAACCTAACCTTTTGACGATTTTAAAAATGACATAATTATATATACTTACCATTATTAAAAATTAGACTTGATATTGTTTTTATTGATAATTTAATTTTGTATAAATTGACTAACATTACTATAGTATCATAATTGCATGCCATGTCACTTCACTTGTATTGCAATGCCCATTGAAGGGTTTCATGTATCCACTTACAACCAATGACAATGTAACACCTGCAATTATTATTTTATGTACATGAAAGCAATAAATGAATTGAATTGAATTGAATTGAATTGAATTAAAGAAAATAGGAATAGTTTTTGCAAACTCGGCGAACTAAACAAAAGTATGCGGACCTACTCATAGTTATGACACATGCGCCCCGCCCACATGTCCATTCCTCTCTTGTTTTATATTCCGTGTTACTACCCCTCATTGCTCTTGCAGTACTAATTTAACTGACATGTTTGTGACCCAATCAATGCAATATAATGCAAACGAATTAGTAATCGTCCTATAATATGCACGAGTTTTGACTTACAATCACCTTACTCCCAGTTCAGGTATAATCTGGGAGCAATGCAAGATCGGCGCGAAACGGTACAAGAAACTTGATATAGAAAAGTGCTTGAAGTTCGAGGATGCTTACCAGACGTACCTCGCTCAGAAAATGGTCAGCGACGAACCTGTCGACCCTGTGAGGAAGATCGATGACAAGTGGGAGGTGAGCATATGAGGTGACAAGTTGTAGTATAGCAGACGCGGAGGATCTTAGGATTAAAGACAAAACGCCTTAGAACCAGTATAGAAAGAGACCTCGTTGTTATAATTTTACGGTTGATGCCGTTTGGGTCAGTTTATACTGGAAACATTTTCAGTTCATGGGCGTGAACTAAAGTTTTTTCGATCTAGATGTTGAGAAAAACAAGCCCTTGCATTAAGCACGTATATTACCATGACATAAGTTGTAATATTATTTTTAATGTATGGTTATTCAATATTCATGTATTTTTTTCTTAATACAATTAACCTATTTGTATTAATACCCACTTTTCCAATAATAGGGGATCGGACTACTTTATTTTTATTTTATAAATCCAAACTTCTTAGTTTCTGCTATCGAACACTAAAAGAATTTTTGCTCTATCTTTAAAATTGACCGAGTTATAAAGGTTTGAAATTAAAGATTTGACAGAGAGGCACATGTGACGAGCCACTTGTGACGTCATTTGTTAGTAACGCCATATAATCTCCATACAAAAAATCATTTTTGAAAGATACCAGACATATTGAAACTTTAAAAAATCACTGTAAATTCGTTTTTCAACCGATTCTGTTGTTTTTTCTTCGTGAATCGTCTGCTACTAATTTTAAAAATAATTAATAAAATATGTTATAGGTCTACCAGGATCTGATGGCAAAAAGGGAAAAAAGAAATTGACGTTAGCAATACTGGGGAAATTGGAGTAAAACGTTTTGATACTTTTTTTCCCTTATAGCGGCTGATTCTGTGTGTGATACATGCAAATATAAACATTTATCCAATGATCAAGGATAATTTTTGAAAATCTTACTGTGGCGAATGTGGGGTTCGAAATTTTGATGAAAACTCCAATTACTCTGTTCATGAGTTTATTAATTAATTATAGGCTATCAGAACTTGAAAATGGTTCCAAATACTGCACATCCATAAAAAAGTCTTCATCGGAAGAGGAAAACGAGGCAGACGCAGTATTTATGATAAACCTTTCCTCCTGCATCTCAATTAATCGATCTTGTTCTATGAACTGATTTTCAATTTTTATTACATGTTCACAAGATTTTCGCCATTCATCGATCCCTATTTGAGAGAAAGCTTCTTCTGTTAAAGATTTTATATCACTTGCAGGTCTATTGACGTTTTTACCCACAACTTTTTGTTTCATTATTCCCCAGATTAATTCTATGGGGTTTAACGTACAATGATATGGTGGAAGCCTCAAGACTTCGTGGCCGTGTGATTTTAAAATCTCATCTATCTGATATTTAGGTTCAGACTTATGATTTTTCACTGCTTCCAGTAATTGACATTTACGCCAGCTATCGTCGTAAGGGATATTGTTTGATTGAAGCCATTCTTTTATAACAGCAATACGGTCGGCTTGTGTAGGCGGTTTGTTTAATTGTACAGAATGGTACTTGGCGTTGTCCATGACAATTAGAGAAGGTTTTGTAAGGTTGGGAATCAACTTCTCCGTAACCCATTTTGTAAAGTTATCTTTATTCATATCATGGTGGTAGTCAGCAGATGTACTCTTCGACCTATACACCAAACAACAGTTTGGCACAAAACCATTTTCTCCACGAGCATGTTCATCTAGATACAATGATCCATCTAGACCCTGCTGAAATACTTTTAGATGGGCCTGCAATATCTTTATTTTGCCAGCATTTGTTCACTGAACATGAACCGTGTATGTAGGTTTCATCTAAATAAACCACATCTAGCTTATCATCGGCTTCTCGATTCTTTTGCATACGCTCCAAATACTTGAATCTGTGTATCTTTACGTCATGTCGCTCCATTAAAATAGTCCTTTTTGATTGGCACTTCACGAATTCGAATCCGATGTCTTTCAAAATAAGTCTGAAGACAAAATAAGATTGTTATTTTTATATTACTATGTTTTTAGATTATATTCAAACTGAAAGAAAATGAAATTCATTTTTGTTACCTTAATGATTCTCTTCCTCCATTGAAATTGATTTCCTCGAAGAATTTGTAGCAATTTCATGACAGTGGGTATTTCTTTTCATACAGTGTAAAACTCATTTATCTTGTTTCTGATCAATTCTAAATCAAAACTATCCAAGTTTTTGTTTTTGCCACCTTTCCTCTTTTTACCGCGCGTACTAAATACGCCTCTGTTAGATCTGCCTTCAGCAACAATTCGTCTTATGGTAGTATTAGAAACCCCTGAAATAAACCAAAGTTTAGTATACATAATATAATACACACGAAAAATGCAATAAACCAAAGTATCAAGACGTGTCATTCCTACTAACCAGTCAACGCTTGCACACGGCTCAATAGCGATGATTGTGTTTGTTCTGCACCTTGTTCATCAAGTATTCTTTGATAAACATTGAAAACAATATTTCTTGCTTGCGATCGAAGAGGTTTCTTCGACATTTTCACCACTTTTTAAAGGAAATTTGAAGCCAAACCAAAAACAATTCCTCGAAATTTCAATTGACAGGTGACATATTTTTTTTGTTGCCATATGAAAATCGCTATTTTTTAAACTTTGTTTTTGCCATCAGATCCTGGTAGACCTATAAATTCATAAAATATTGTGAACAGTCCGATCCCTTATTGGTTTGAAACCATCATAACAGTAAGATGTCAAATGTACGAGTATGTTTAAGTAAATTTCGACCTTGTTTTCGTGTCGATTAGGTGACAATTTCGACCTAATCATGTTTGAATTTTTGTAGGAACATTTTATAGGTTTAAGGGTTGAACCACATATGTGACGCACGCTCGAGCATTTCTACTCTCTTTGTCACTCTAGTAAATGACGGTTCTGCGTGACAGAGAAGGACAAAAGCATTGGAAAGTGCGATCGTGTTCAACCCCAAAGTGCATCCTTTTTATGCAGAAATTCAGTTGATTTCGTGTGATTTCAGGTGGACTTCGAGCAGATGCTGATCACGCGCGGCGGCGCCCGCATGCTCCGGCGCACACTGGAGCCCGGCCTGTGGGCCTCGTATGGCATGTCAGCGCACTCGGTCCGCATCCACGCGCGCCTGCATCGCCTGCAGGTACACGCTCCCAGCCGGAGCCCGGATTCACACAGTCATGCTCTAATCCTAATTTTAAAATCCAGCTATCCTTTTCGTTTTTATGCCCAACGAAAGAGAGGAGATGAATTCACATGAACGAATGATATTATTTTGAATGAATGATAACCTAAAATAAAGGCATAGCTGTCAGATTAAGAGATTTTTAAAGATTTTTAAGTACTTTTTTTAAGTTTTAAGTACTCTCTAAAATTGTGCACTCGACGCGGCCATATGGTTCAAATTTCATGTTTGACAGCTCTCATATTAGAATGGCCTTCTCTCCCTTTTTAATCTTTTAAAGGTGAAAAGGACGGACGAACTTAAATTAAGAATTAGAGCGCGACAGTGAGAATTAGCTTCAATGTCCGCACCGAGATTGTTACCCAGAACTTCTAAGTAAGATTCTACAGAACAATTTTTTGAAGTCGCAACTAGTAAATGGTTTAAATAATACCAAAGCCGAAAGAAATTTGTCCATGATTGGCACGTCTACAAGTGTGCGCTTAATGTAGAAAAGAACGGGCAATCCCACCAACCTCCGACCTCTCGGTCATACGGACCGCCTCGACCGAAACAAGGGTCGGGGGTATTCTGCACCCCCCATACAAATTATCTAGAACATATGCGTCACCTCTCCCCTTTCTGGGGCATGACGTCACAGCACGCTACTGCCTCCAGCTCCATTGCCTCTACAGCGTTTCCTCCATTCTCCTCCTTCGGTGCCAAACATCGCAGAACTTCTTGAACCGCCTGTAGTTCGCCTCAGAAGGAAACCAGTTGCGCAAAGTGGACCGGACCCGCTTCTACCACCGTGAACAAAGAGCGGGCAGTAAGATTCTCTATTATTTGTTCCTCAGGTGGACCAGCAGATGCCTCTGCCGACGTTCCCCGTGGTGCTGGCGCCCGTGCCGCCGCCGCGCTCCGTGGCTAGCGAAACCAGTGAGTCACAAAATAGATGTCGTTGTTAGTTTTCAAAACGCGGTAGTATTTGGTTTTCGCGGTAACCAATGATATTATATCAACAGTTCAACAGCTCGTATACGTCCCCACCGAGGGGCTCGAGCCTACCCTGTATTAGGGCGACTAGGCCTTAGTCGACCACGCCTGCCCAGTGCGGGTTGGTCGACTTCACACACAACCTTTGAATTTCTTCGCAGGAGTGTGCAGGTTTCATCACGATGTTTTCCTTCACCGTAAGAGCGTCGAATAAACGTACATATGAATTCGAAATTCGAAAACACATTGGTACATGGTGGGGATCGAACCCGCGTCTCCCGGACGGCAGCGGCCCTAGCCACTAGATCACCGACGCTCTGCCAATTATATGATATTATATAATTGGTCCTAATTTTAACCATTGCAGTCAGTCGAGCTGTGATCTCTGTCTCTTTCACTCTTACGCTTTGCCTATTTCCTGTCGCGCTTATAGCATCTGTGTCGCGGAACAATTTAAGTTGCGCGTGCAGTATGAACGTGACGTATCTTAAAATATCATTGGCGGTAACTATAAGTAAACCGACGCTGTCAGCTTGACTCAGTAGTTCCGTACAGACAAGTTCACACAACAGTCATTCAAATATTTTTAAATAAAGCCATAGCCCCGATTGGGTAGCCACTTACTGTAGTAGTTAGTTAGTAGTAACTTACTGTCGGGATCATGATTTAGGTTGATAATGGCATTCACCTTTTTATCGGTGTCACATGTGTTGTGTATTTTTAAAGAAAGTATCTCTATTTATTAACTCTATTGCAAAGATGATTTCAGGTCCTTCTCGCCCTTTCACACATTCAGAGTGTAATAATAATAAAGTTTCTAACGCTTGTCGACAGCCATGAAGCCGTTCATTGAAGTGTCGATAGTGGAACGCACCATGGAGCACAGCAAAGTGCGTCAGTACAAGTACTACAAAGTTCTAATACAAGAGTTCCACGTCAAGGTAAACATTCATAGTTTTCATATGTAGTTTCAATCAACGTTTAAAAATTTACCATATTTTATAAATAAATTTAAAAATATAGATTAGTAGCAGACGATTCGTGGAGAAAAAAAATCCGTTGGAAAACGAATTTACAGTGATTTTTTAAAGTTTCAATATGTCTGTCTCTTTCAAAAACGATTTTTTGTATGGAAATTATATGGCGCTACTTGTTTGTGACGACGTCACAAGCTAGTATGTGTCTCTCTGTCTAATCTTGAATTTCAAACCTTTATAACTCGGTCAATTTTAAAAATAGAGTTTTATTGTTCGATAGCAGAAATTAACAAGTTTGGATTAAAGTAGTCAAATACCCTATTGTTTGGCAACACTTGATTTGAGCCATTCATTGCCATTTATTGTTGTTGTGTGCACGTTGTTTGTTATCAATTTCTGCAGGTTTATCTGGTGTTGCCATTTCTTTAAATTACTTCCGACGTTATTTACTCTTTTGTGTCGCTTTGTAATTTCAATTTATAAAAAATAAATAAAAATGTTTAAAATAAATGGTTGTTACGACATTTTAATTTGCTGTAACGAGTCTCCCCGCAAGATTCTGATTATTTATATTGTTTAAGTCTGAGAGGACGTACCCCTTTTTCAGCAAATAAATTGACTCCTAACTAAAGGACAGCAAGATTAATATTTTATATGCAGCGCGCGCGATATTATAATATTCCTTTGTCTGCGCCGCTGCGTCAATACGTCTTGACAGCCGCATACAAGGGGTAAAAGTTTAAGTTTGAAAAGCTTGGATTGATGCATTTTTTTATTTATGTGGTCGGATTGATTCATTTTACATGGCTATAAAATTTCTTATTCTTTATTCCAGGTAGACATGGGACTAATAACTGCGCTCTTGGGCGTCTTCCCTCAAAAAGTGCTTACAGAAAAAGAAGCGGTATGTTTTTTCAGTTGTTTTTTTTTTGTGCTGTTGTTTTGAACATTACTTGACGGTTTTTGGTGTTTTTGATTTGATTATTATCCGTGTAGTGACGTTAGAGTAGAATACATTTGTCACCAACCCCTACTCTTCCCGTGGGTGTCGTAAGAGGCGACTTGGGGACTACACATTGAACAGGGAACGGGCAGCAGCGCTCTCTGATACAGTAACCTTTTAATCTGCGATCTCCAACCCGCCTGCCAAGCGTGGAGATTATGGCGAAACCCTCCACTTAAGTGGAGGAGGCTCATAGTCCAGCAGTGGACTGTAGCGGGCCGTTGATGTTGATGATTTTATTATGGTTTTGATCTTGATGGCATATATCAACGAAAGAAAGCTATGGAATACGTTATCCGCAAAAAAAACATAACGAAGATGACAACCTAGTGGGCGGGGGACTATAACTCAAAAATACGACATTAGGGAATATGCACATTTTTTAAATTCATTAGTCTTCAAAGTTGGAGGGGTCTGTTGTGTAATGTGATGTCATAGTTCATGCGGGTCATGCACCCGCCAAAGAAAATGTTGTTTTTATAAGAGGGACAGATATATTTGTTTAATAATGTTGTAATGCTTGTCTATGTATATGTATCTAGTTTGTTTTTCTATCAATTTCGATTCTGCTTTGACTGTCAGTATTCTATTTTTGTATACTTTCAGACGAACTTTGAAAAAAAAACATTATTTTTTTTTTATATTACCGTCGGTCGTGCTACGAAACAACCATTGTGCTTGACGAGGTTTATTTATCATTGTTATTAAAACGTGGTTTTATTACAGATACGTTGTTCTTCTATTCGTTGGCTTATTAAAACTGGCCTCGCATCTCATGTCCTTATAATAATAATAATAAAGTAACTACTGAATACCAGAGAAAGCAAAACTATACCATCTCTCTCTATATCTATTAGTCATATCAAACTATACCATACGACATTTGAATACGCGGTACAATGATGTTTTATATGACTCGGTTTGTAAGAACGTCGAAAGTAAGCTTCAATGTACAGCAGCGACATCATCTGCCTGTCTGTCGTCGTCGTCGTCTGTCAAAATTATTAGGTGCCATGTTTCAGCGGGCTTTGTTACTCTTCTAGACTACAGATATTTCGTTGGATCGAGGCGTGTGACAAACGCATCGGTAGTAGAACCTATTTATTTAATCTTTTGCACGATGGTATCTTTTTTTGTTTTAGTTGGAAGCTTTCACGACTGATTTGAATCAAGCGAACCAGCCCTTAGCAATCTTGGCAGCTAGTGAAGTGGCCAGCGATCAAAAGAACTTCTACGATACCCTACATTTATCTCCAATCAAGGTAACTAATTAAAACGAAGGAAACAATAAACGGAAATTCTAGTAACTTCCATTATTAAATTAATAATCTTTGTAACAAATAGTCAATAAGAGAAAGAGAGAGAGAATAAAGAAAGCCTGCACATGTCGTAAAAATAGTCAGATTTTGTGTGTGAGATATCGTGATTAGACCCGGCAAAGAGTTCAAAATGTTATGTTAGTCCAAGTTCGACTAAGTTATAATTTAGAACTCTTCACACACAACATTACTCATAATCGTCCAATTAGTTGTGCTTCACGGTAGGAATAACACGATAAAGGAGAGGTCGACGCGTTAGCATTAGAATCTGAAATGGTGGCGATATACAGGATGGCAACGTTTTGGAACAAATTTCGTCTAAATAAACGGTGCTATAAGTAAATGTCAAAATCTGAACACGTGGCTATTTCTTTTTCAATACCATTTTTATAATTTTATCCATAAGGTGGTACCCTATGTGAACACTAGCGCCACTTGGATAAAAAATCATAACTTAGTGAAAACACAAAATATCAAAAATATGAACGATCAAATTGTTTCATTAGTCTTGCTGTATTTTTAGAATTGATAAATTCAGTTATCTATTGTTAATTGTAGTAACATATAGCGAAAGTGCTAATAACGGCCGTTTTTAGCACTTTCGCTATCTCTTACTACACCGTATAGGATTTTATAAAATTCGGTATTTCTAAAAATACTTAAGTACCTACACTTTAAAATGATCGTCGACTTTTTTAATATATTTAGTTTTTTCAGAGTTATGATTTTTTTTCGAAGTGGCGCTAGTGCGCAGTCAGGTAGCCCCTTAAGCGATGCAGATTCCATTTCACTTTACAGTTATGCAATATCTTTAAAATTTACGAAATAATCGTCTGGACACACTCAATGTTTCCACCCTGTATAGGAGTTTATTTGAAACCTTAAACGTCTGTCCCCAGCTGCACATGTCGTTCTCCCTGGGCGGCGCGACGCAGCTGCCATCTTTCGTCGGCACCATCCTGCAGAGCATCGGCGTCACGCTCACCGATATGAATGACGTCGTTTTCAAGTAAGCTTACTAATTTTGATCAATCTAGTTTAAAAATGGTTAATACAAATCATGGTTGGCTTATTCTATTGACAATATTTTTGTCATATATTTCAAATAATTTTTAAGATTATTCTTAACTTTGATTGGTCAAGCTGTTTTTGTGTTTTGAAGCATTTGTTTAAAAACTATAGGACAGAGATTATTACACATCGACGCTTAAAAACACTTCGACCCTACTCAAAAGGCATATAAAACTATCACAAAACAAGTCCAAGTCAGCATATTGAGCGAGCATATCGCCTATAAGGGTGAAGGAGCGGGCAGTAGGAGCGTGCGCGCAGCGGACCGGCGCAACAGCCTAGGCCGGCGGCGGGCGCGGGCAGTAGGAGCGTGCGCGCAGCGGACCGGCGCAACAGCCTAGGCCGGCGGCGGGCGCGGGCAGTAGGAGCGTGCGCGCAGCGGACCGGCGCAACAGCCTAGGCCGGCGGCGGGCGCGGGCAGTAGGAGCGTGCGCGCAGCGGACCGGCGCAACAGCCTAGGCCGGCGGCGGGCGCGGGCAGTAGGAGCGTGCGCGCAGCGGACCGGCGCAACAGCCTAGGCCGGCGGCGGGCGCGGGCAGTAGGAGCGTGCGCGCAGCGGACCGGCGCAACAGCCTAGGCCGGCGGCGGGCGCGGGCAGTAGGAGCGTGCGCGCAGCGGACCGGCGCAACAGCCTAGGCCGGCGGCGGGCGCGGGCAGTAGGAGCGTGCGCGCAGCGGACCGGCGCAACAGCCTAGGCCGGCGGCGGGCGCGGGCAGTAGGAGCGTGCGCGCAGCGGACCGGCGCAACAGCCTAGGCCGGCGGCGGGCGCGGGCAGTAGGAGCGTGCGCGCAGCGGACCGGCGCAACAGCCTAGGCCGGCGGCGGGCGCGGGCAGTAGGAGCGTGCGCGCAGCGGACCGGCGCAACAGCCTAGGCCGGCGGCGGGCGCGGGCAGTAGGAGCGTGCGCGCAGCGGACCGGCGCAACAGCCTAGGCCGGCGGCGGGCGCGGGCAGTAGGAGCGTGCGCGCAGCGGACCGGCGCAACAGCCTAGGCCGGCGGCGCGGCGCTACCATCTCACCCGCGGCATTTTGGTGCAAACGGCTTGGCACCAAGAGAGAAAATTGTTCAAGTACTAAAGAATTGTCAGTCCTGTTTCGTAAAATGGACAGATAGTGCGTAAACAATGAATATTTCCTCCGAATGGCCAAGGTGTTCAGATCGACCATACCATAAACGAAAAGTGAGGGGTAAAGGAAAGGATAATAGCCATAGATTCGCTCACTTCCCACCGAGGGTCTCGTGCCTACCCTGAATTAGAGCGATTAGGCCTTAGTCGACCACGCTGGCCCAGTGTGGGTTGGTCAACTTCACACACAACCATTGAATTTCTTCGCAGGAGTGTGCAGGTTTCATCACGATGTTTTCCTTCACCGTAAGAGCGTCGAATAAACGAACATATGAATTCGAAATTCAAAAACACATTGGTACGTGGTGGGGATCGAACCCGCGTCTCCCGGACAGGAGGCAGCGGCCCTAGCCACTAGACCACCGACGCTCTACTTAAACAATCAATTAACTAATTTTGAATTCCTCAGACTGTCATACTACGAGCGTTCGTTCGAGTTCCTCTCCCAGAAGGAGTTGATGTCTCAAGTCCAGTACCACTACATGGGGCAGGCGCTCAAACAGATGTACGTTTTAGTGCTGGGGCTGGACGTCATCGGGAACCCCTACGGCCTGGTCATAGGGTTGAAAACTGGAGTGCAGGACCTGTTCTATGAACCAATCCAGGTAACGTGAAGGGAGAGTGAACACTAAGTAATTATATTTATATGTGGCTCGGACCAACCACCCACTGGACCACATGTCAGGGCGCTACTTTCCGAAACGCATAGGTGCATTTGCACATATAAATATCTCTGGGCGGCCAATACCTCGCGGCTCACTTCAGTTTCGACCAATAGGGGCTCGGACTGTTCACCATATTTTATGAATTATTTTTAAAATATAGATTAGTAGCAGACGATTCGCGAAGAAAAAAAACAGAATCGGTTGAAAAACTAATTTACAGTGATTTTTTAAAGTTTCAATATGTCTGTTTCTTTCAAAAACGATTTTTTGTATGGAGATTATATGGCGTTACTAACAAATGACGTCACAGGTGGGTATGTGCCTCTCTGTCTAATCTTGAATTTCAAACATTTATAACTCGGTCAATTTTAAAGATAGAGCAAAAATTATTTCAGTGTTCAATAGCAGAAACTAAGAAGTTTAGATTTATAAAATAAAAAAAAGTAGTCCGATCCCCTATTATGAGACCTGTCAATACGTTGCGAAAGCGACATGAACTAATCACGACGTGTTCCCCGCGCTTAGTTTGTTAGTAAATTATACATAATGCGGTGTCCAGTGGGTGGTTGGTTCGAGACATGTGGAGATATCTCACACACGGTCATCTAATCCAAAACTAACCAGAACTTGTGTTGTTGTTGAAAGACAAGATAGAAGTATTTTATTTGCGTAAAACATGGTATAAGGCATGTTACTTAACCCCTCAAGTGGCAACCTACCTCGTCGAGGTTGCCGACAAGAACAGCCACAAGTGGCAGACGTCTTTCAAAAAATATCGGCACGTGTGTCACCCAACCTTCTTGAGGTCGCAGAAAAAAGTCGTCAGAGTTGGCACCCGGCCTTTTCGAGGTTGCTTGTGACTATCCTACTTTGGCGCGTATTTACGGCAAAACGGCTATGTTTTGTTTCTTTCCAAGTGTCATTTTAGCTCGCGTTTGAAATAAACAAGCGGTATTTTGCCCTACGAGTAGCCACACCGTAAAAAATACAAGTTTAATGTCAATTTTCGAGCGGCAAGGAGCCTGTCAAGCGCTGTATTTTCATGTGCAGATATAAAGTGTTTTTTTTTTTTGTGTTTTGGCTGGTTTTTTACGTGTTTCGTCAATATAGATTATGCCTGGGTAAGTAATGATCATTTTATTGATATATGTTAGTAGTTTTAACTTATTTTTAATACAATATCTTCAAAAGTTCTAATACTACTCGTCAATTTCCAGCTACTGTTCGTCAACAATCATGTCGAAATTCGTATAATAGTAACTAAATTCTAATGAATTATGTAACGTAATGGTTAATAATATCATTAATTATACTCAGGAAACAATAACATTGTTCCAATTGATTATTTTCTCTCAAAATAATGAAAATAAAATCTCGGGTACACGACCGACCTTGAGCAGGCGGCTTGCCACACGGACTTTTACCAACATGGTCAGCCAGTTTTAGTAAGTGGTTGGATAGTATGGATATGACTTCAGTAAATATTTTTTTTAAGAGGGATATTTAATTGTACCTACTAATGTTACTACTGGGTTTGTTTTTATTACGGACTTATATTCACCCGACCGGTTTCAATCAACAGATCATCTTCACAGGGTTATTAATTACTTATTCTAGATCACATAGTTTGTCAATAACGACCGTCCAAACTAAAATTGTTGGAATGTGCGGGCATTTGAATAACTAATACTACTTATTTATTTAATTATTTGTTATTAACAACAAATAAATTTCATGTTAAAGAAAAGTCGTATCCATACTAATTTAGCTAGATGAAGAGAAAATTTATCATTTTGTTACCAATTTTCTAAATGTTTTTGTATGAAAATGATGTTTTTTTATTTCACAAATTTATTGTAAATATAAAATAGTTTCAGATAATATATTTTCAAAACCAATGTACACAATTCAAACTACAACGCCTTTAGTGTTACTCTGTTCTTCGAGCCTGTTTAACTAGTGGTCTAATATTTCATTTGTAACAAAGTAACTGTTTATGTTGCAAGTACGAGTCTCGGTTTACATTAAATAATTGAGGCTAAGTTTCAAATAAAATAATTACCTACGCCATATTACCCATAATAATCATAGAACTAACTATAAAACTTGAACAAAAATTTTTGTCGAAACTTGAATGGTTGCGTCAAGACCATATTTTTGTTGTGACTATACTGTAAAAAAATTGGTCTGGAGGGTATAATTTTGTTTATGTATTATACGAATTGTTTTATTGTGAACAAAATAAAACATAAATAATGTGGAAAATATGTTTTAATTATAAATTATATGATTTGTGGCAATTGAAATGGGGAAAAAACAATATGCTTATTTTCAACTTATTTATTTATTTATTTATTTTATTTATTAATAATAGGAAGACCAACAGCTAAAGTTAACTTGATAGTAAAATACATTAATACCAAAAAGCCATTTACAGGACTCCACATGTAGGTGCCAGAACATAAAAAAAACACATAAGGTCATACACTCATAGGCCTGAATACTAGCTCGCAAACAGATTGTTCAGTTACAAAAAAAATTGTCTATTTAGCATACGTCTCGCCGAATCGGAACCAGTATTAACACAGTTGCATGATTAAATTGAATAATGCAAAGTAACTTATTAAGTAAATGTTTTGGGTAATTTTATAAGGAAACAAAAAATTGAGAAAACTCAGTTTTTATAAACCTTTAGCAAAAATTTCTTAACCCCTGATAGACCCCTGCCACACGTGCAGTTTTTTTGTAAAATGGCGCTGCCACTTTGAGCAATTTTTATTGCTAGCCTTGAGGAGGTCGGGTGCCACACCTGACGAATTTTTTTGAAATGCGTCTGCCACTTGAGGGGATAACAAGTGCATTCATGTTTTGCTAAAATCATAATAGCATACAAACATTACAATAAATAATATTAAGGTTCCAATAACTTCAATTAAAATTAAGGTTTTAAAAAATTCATGCATGTCATAAAAACATTTTCATTGGGGATGGGCCGAAATTCATTTTACATTCGGTTTAACCGAATTTCGGCAGCTTTAGCCGAACTTCGACATTTGACCGAAATTCGCTTTACATTCGGTTTAACCGAATTTCGGCAGCTTTAGCCGAACTTCGACATTCGACCGAAATTCGGTTTAAGAAAAAAGTAAAATACCTGCTTGCGCTATTTTGACTGAAATTAATAGAAATCATATCTGTTATAACTATAAAATAAAATAACCTTATATACTCATGGTCATAATATCTTTTGTCAACGAAGGCAATGGGGGATCTGACAGCTCTTTAAAAAATTAAAATAATAGTCTAATTAAGACGATAGATGGCGCCAGGTGTACTTCGTGGATTCTTTTATGGCCCTGGGAGACTCGCCGGATTTCTTCGGATCCACGAATCGTCAACGCCATCTATCGAAGATTTATGAACTATTTTTTTTAATTGGCTGTCGGAAAATCCCTCATTGCCTGGTGAAGAACTAGAACTTAGTGCTTACTTGCAGCAGCTCAAGTACTTGGCGAGTACTTGTAATAGTCCGATGACTGTTCCTTAATTTACCATATTTTATGAATTATTTTTAAAATATAGATTAGTAGCAGACGATTCGTGAAGATAAAAACAGAATCGGTTGAAAAACAAATTTACAGTTTTTTTAAAGTTTCAATATGTCTGTCTCTTTCAAAAACCATTTTTTGTATGGAGATTGTATGGCGTTACTAACAAATGACGTCACAAGTGGGTATGTGCCTCTCTGTCTAATCTTGAATTTCAAACCTTTATAACTCGGTCAATTTTAAAGATGGAGCAAAAATTATTTTAGTGTTCGACAGCAGAAACTAAAAAGTTTGGATATATAAAATAAAAATAAAGTAGTCCGATACCCTATTTCGGCGGAAAGCTAGAGGAGAACCTACGCGATCAGAGTAGTCAGTCTTTTTTCCATCACCGTAAGATCATCGAATCAACGTACATATTATGAATTCGAAAACACATTGGTACGTGGTAGATGGTGAATCGAACCCTTTCGTCGCAAAATGTCCCTTTCGCAAAATGTCCCTTAGTAGCAAAATGTCCCTTTCTCATAATGTCTCTTTCGCAAAATGTCCCGTTCGCAAAACGTCCCTTTCGCAAAATGTCCCTTTTGCAAATCAGTCCCTTTTATGAAATCTCATCTACTTATGTTCCTAAATAAGTGAAAAGTATACAAGTACAGACGCTAAAGATATGAAAGTTCAGGGGGTGTGTGGGTATATGTCATTGCGACCCTTTCTATAATAAGTATATTGATAAAATTGAAATTATACAAAGAAAATTCTACCGTTCTTTGCATTATAAATGCTTTCGTAAAAAGCTGTCATATAACAAACTTAAAACTAAGTATTCAGTAATGTCTCTTCAATCACGACGAGTTTTGTTAGATATTACGTTTTTCCACAAGGTGTGTAGCAATGCATTTGATTGTTCTAGTCTTACGAGTTATCTTGCATATCGCGTTCCTGTACGTCCTCAGCGTTCAGCTAATCCCCACAAACTATTTCTTACAATTCCCTGTAAAACTAATGCCGGGTTACGATCTCCCATGCACCGGGTAGTGTCAACTTATAACGATAGATTCACACATATCGACTTATTTTCAACATCATTAAATGTTTTTAAGAACTGCTAGATCAATAACCTGGTAATGTAACTTAACTTTTTGTTTACTTTTTGAACCTACTTTAGTGAGTTTTTGTCTGCTTCTGACCTTCTACTTTTTTTTTTAAAATTTAACCTGTGAACATTGTTGCTGGCTGTGTATAAACTTAATACCTATAAGTATTATTATTATTTTGTTTGTAAGCGTTTGTACACTGCTGTTGTATTTTCCAAATGAATAAAATAAAAATAAGAGGGAGTAGTAAAAAATAAAGAGCCTTAAGTTTTGAATAATCAAACATTTATATATTGCTTTCTAAATTTTAACATTCTTAACTTTAACCAGTAGACCTACTGGGGGGCAATATTTGCTAGTTCAATTGATATTTTTTTATTAATAATTCAGTTAACTTATTATAAGTTTAAAATAATCATTGGGTTTATGTACACTAATATTAAAGAGAGATTTGATTTTTTGTTTGTTTGTAACGTATTAACTCAAAAACTATTCTACCGATTTAGATGAAATTAAATAAAAAGATAGGTTAACACCCTGGAAAAGAAAACATAAGTAGATGAAATTTCATAAAAGGGACTGATTTGCAAAAGGGACGTTTTGCGAAAGGGACGTTTTGCGAATGGGACATTTTGCGAAAGAGACATTAAGAGAAAGGGACATTTTGCTACCAAGGGACATTTTGCGAAAGGGACATTTAGCGACGAAGCCAATCGAACCCGTGGCTCGTCACGAAAGATCATAGATCCAGCTTAAAACGTACCGTTTATTTTCAGGGAGCGATCCAAGGCCCGGGCGAGTTTGCGGAAGGGTTGTACCTGGGCATGCGTTCGCTCGTGGGCCACACAGTGGGCGGGGCCGCGGGCGCCGTGTCGCGCATCACCGGCGCCATGGGCCACGGGTTGGCCGCACTCTCGCTGGACAAGGTCAGTCATAGAGCTCCGGCCTATACCCGGGCATGTCTCGCTCGTGGGCCACACAGTGGGCGGGGCCGCGGGCGCCGTGTCGCGCATCACCGGCGCCATGGGCCACGGGTTGGCCGCACTCTCGCTGGACAAGGTCAGTCATAGAGCTCCGGCCTATGCCCGGGCATGTCTCGCTCGTGGGCCACACAGTGGACGGGGCCGCGGGTGCCGTGTCGTGCATGACCGGCGCCATGGGCATATTAATTATTGTCAGGGCATGTTTTTGCAATTGCCGTGGACACCCGACGTATAAGATGACAGTTGATGACTTTTTCGGAATAATCCCAATAGCAACAGCTTAAAAATCCGCGCGATTCTAGGCAAAATTCGTGTATTTGTTTCGCACCGATTTTACAACGACATTTTCTGTACAGGATTACCAACGTCGCCGAAGAGACAACATGAACAAGCCGCCCGCGAATTTACAAGAGGGGCTGGCTAGAAGCGGTAAAGGACTCGTTATGGTAAGTCTATTTAATAATATTTAAGTTCTGTTTTTCAATGTAAAGTCAAGTAAAAATTTTTTTCTTGAACACACTTTTTCATTACGTTATCTTAGCGCTCTTATGTCGCACGATTTGGAAGAGAAAACCGTGGTGAAACTGTTTGCATTGATGTTGCAACTGTTACATAAATAATTAGGTACAGTCAACCGACTGTACCTAATTATTTATGTAAAACGCGCACTGCGTGCGTCTCACGCCCATCCCCCCACAGATAAACCCGAAAGGAATTAGGGTAGGTTAAGGTTAGATCTAAGCTATGTAATGTTACTAAAGTGGATAATAAATGAAGAAAAAAAATGGAAGTGCTATTAGATTCTTGTCAAAATACCAAGTGACTCCCTCTTGCCAGATCTCGTATATTCTTTGTCAGGTTTTATAAATATGATGTTTTCATAATTACATCATCATCATCAATAGGTACATTTGATGATGATGTTCTTTTTGTGAATCCTTGGTGCCAATAAATAAATATTTGTATTGTATTGTATTGATGTGACGGATGAATGGTATTCATCCAACAGCAAATTGACGTAGTAGTGTTTACAACTTGATCACAATTTTATTCTAGGTGATCATGGCAGTTTTCTGATTCATAAATCTTCATTCTTCTTGCCGTAATTACTACGAAAACGTGGTCAATTCAAAGTACTTTTTATCGTAGTCTCATAGATTAGAAATACTCGGTCGCGATCAGTTGGCAAATGCACAAACGTTTTTATGGCCCATTGATCTTAAATCTTATTGAAAACTATTTGTTAACAATTTGTCGTTTATTTCTTCTAATCTTCTTTCCTTGTCTTCCTTTCTCCTTACCAGATCCTACAACTTATAACTGTGTATACCTATTACATAATGCTTACCGTTTTTAAATACAGTATGGTTTATTGTTAAATATTTTGTTGTAACGAATGTCAGAGTATGATTGTTGAGTTTGTTTATTCATAGAGCACTAGAGAACAATACTTACTTATTTTATACAACTCGTGAAAAAATAAAAACAATCTTTGGAGTTATAAAACACTGTAATGCACGAATTAATCCATTATTTCTTGATTACACTCTAATAAATAATTAATAATCAGATAGGATTGAAGTTTGCGACTAAGTATGTTCGAAACAGTACTTTCATTTATCACTGGGTAAAATTGTAAAACTTACAAAGTAACAAATAAAAAAAACTAGATCAGAACTTGCATACAAAAATGTGACATAGTCAAAGATGTTGCATGATTTGTGTACCTTGACAGAAGGGCAAAATATTCATCTCCAGTCCTCCATACCATGTTAAAATTTTACACTGGCACGCTCTACTAGTTAGTAGAGTGCCATAAACTTGAAAAAATAACATTCTCCACCAAACAATACCTAAACATTACTTTGGGGTAGTCGTGAACTTTGATCTACGACTATGGCTTCAATTCATTATTACTTCCCAAAAACAAATAAGGGTATAGACGTGTTGTATTATCGTGTGGCAGGGCGTGTACGACGGGGTGACCGGCGTGTTCACGAAGCCATATGAGGGCGCTCGCGATGAGGGCGTGGAAGGGTTCTTCAAGGGGCTGGGCCGCGGCGCCGTGGGGCTGGTGGCTAGGCCCACCGCGGGCGTGGTCGACTTCGCCGCCGGCTCACTCGACGCCGTCAAAAGGTGAATATTGCAGGATTCAGGGGCTGAGGGTCAAATTCTTTGAATGGGGATAAAACTATAACCTAATGGCTCCACGGGTTCATGAGGTTCGCGCTGTCAAAAGGTGAATATTGCAGGGTTCAGGGGCTGAGGGACGATTTTATCGAATGGAGACAAAAACTATAACCTTATGGCTCCACGGGTTCATGAGGTTCGCGCTGTCAAAAGGTGAATATTACAGGGTTCAGGGGCTGAGAAACTATTTTATCGAATGGAGACAAAAACTATAACCTAATGGCTCCACGGGTTCATGCGGTTCGCGCTGTAAAAGGTGAATATTACAGGATTCAGGGGCTGAGGGACGATTTTATCGAATGGAGACAAGAACTATAACCTAATGGCTCCATGGGTTCATGAGGTTCGCGCTGTCAAAAGGTGAATATTGCAGGGTTCAGGAGCTGAGGGACGATTTTATCGAATAGGGATGACAACTAGGACTTAATAGCACCACGGGTTCATAAGCGATTTGTTGCCGGCTCACTCCGTAAAAAGAGAGTTGCAGAGTTCACCTGAGGGGCTGAGGGTTGGATTCTGCGAATGAGGATAAACACCAGGACCTCATGGCGCCACTGTATAATGTTCTTAATGTGTCAAACCTCAAATAAAAAAATTTACATTTGTTTAACTAATTAAAATTTACAGGAGCAATCAACAACAAAAAAACGACTTAAAAACACAATAAATTGAATTGAACTGTGGCGTTATGTAATTCCAGTTCCTGGGCATAATCCTTCTTATTTACTTATTTATTGAACTATTTATTGCACACAAGAAAATTTTAAAACAAGCCTTCGTGCGGTTTTATTCAAAATCAAAAATATTTTATTCGAATTCAAATCATTTTTCGACGTCAAAGCTATCAGGCTATGTGTATTTTATTTGGCTATGGATAATTCTGTTTTTAATTTAAATTTTATTTAATTTTTATTATTTTGAGTTGATTTGTATTTTTTTTTTTTTTTTTATGATTTATGGATTTTGTGTCCGAAATAAACGATTTTATTTATTTATTTATTTATATTTATGTAATTGAATGCTCCAAAGGTTTCGGACGCGCGTCGCCTCGCGATCGTCTTTTGTTTCTCTGAGGAATGCTCTAAAGAAAAACATGTTACGCTATTAACTACTCGTTCAGTTCTGACTCTGACATTTACGGTTTGAGCGACCTTCGGCCTAGATCATTGTATCTGGTAAGGACGAAAGGAAAATGGCTTGGAAGAGGGTAAGACATCAATTGCCCCTAAATTCAGGGCGTGGCGCAGGGAGTATACGGCGTGGTGGCGCGCCCCTGGGTGGGAGCCAAGCATGCCGGCGCCAAGGGCTTTGCGAAGGGCGTCGGGCTCGGCGCCCTCGGCCTACTGACGCGCCCGCTCGGCGGCTTCGTCGACACCATCACCGCGCTCATGCTGACAATCAAGAGGTCGATATACCTATACGTCACTTTTAAAAAGAGCAAGGAGTGGAGGAATTCATAAAAATCCTTCAACGACTTCGAATTATTGAATTTTCATATAAAGTTGGTTGATCACCTTGTACGAAAGCTAGTTTTTTAAATAATTTTATAATGTTACACAGCGATAGTTCTTCATTTATATAAACTGGGGACCCGAGATTTTGCGTTCTTATATGTCGTTGGCCGGGAGCTAGCCATGCCCCCTAAGATGAGTAATTCGAAAGTAATTTTCTCGCTTTAAGGCGATTAATTCCATAATCATAAACATAAACAAGGTCCAGCCGTATGGTGGCGGTAGAGTAGAATACATTTGTCACCAACCCCTACTCTTCCCGTGGGTGTCGTAAGAGGCGACTTAGGGACTACACATTGAACAGGGAACGGGCAGCAGCGCTCTCTGATACAGTAACCGTTTGCGATCTGCGATCTCCAACCCGCCTGCCAAGCGTGGAGATTATGGCAAAACCCTCCACTCAAGTGGAGGAGGCTCACAGTCCAGTAGTGGATTGTAACGGGCCGTTGATGTTGATGATGAAACAAGGTCCATAGAGATACTGAAAATAAAATCATTAGCTTGATAACAACACCCATGTAAAAACCCATGGAAAGCAATAAAAACTTTGAGTATTGAATTTAGCTTTAAGTAGTATTTGTTAGTGTGAGTCAGGAATGCTTACGTGGAATATATGTAACAGGGCGGCAGATACGTCAGAGGAGGTGACGAAGAGGCGAGCGGCGCGCTACCTACCGCCGGAAACTGGCGTGCGGCCTTACTCCAGGCTCAAGGCTGAGGGGTACAAGATGCTCTTCGAACTGGAAAAGGTAGATGCTTTAAAACTATTAGGGGAAGACGATACCAATTCTACGATTTTTTATAGTTTAGCAGTTATGATTTTATTAAATATTTCTCGAGAATGTTCTGCCGAACTTTTTTAGGTACCAATTTTTTTTTCCTGTAGTGTTATCCTCATTAATTGTAATTTCAAACAAGCAACTTCTTAACATTCACATTAATGCAATAACTTACGTTCGAGTGAATCAAAGCGAGTAACAATTCTACTTCGATCAACAAATTACAACTAAAGTCGGGCCACGTTATGAAGCGACTTTTGAAGGATGTCATTGTGACGTAAATAGTGATGTCCCGTAGTGTAATGGTTGACTTTGAATAGTATCTAGTATTTCAGTCAGACCTTTTCTTTTGTTATATTTACTTACAAAAGAAAAGGTATAATTTATGGGGAAAACATTGGTTTATTCTCAAGAGAGTATTAAAGTACTAGACAAACATGTCGAAGAGCTTCTCAAATTAGACTGACTCAAAACATCCTTCAAAACCGACATGTTTCGAAATCATTTGAAAATACAATTCTAGAACAAAATAAAGCTGCCAGTGCATTTATCACGTGCCAGCATTTTTAAATAACAGAGTAAGGAGTGTAAGTATTGCTATACCTAACACAATGTACAGATTATAATATTATATGAAAATATGCAGATGTCATATTAAAATTAACACATCGATCGTTAATTAGAAAAAAAATTCAAAATTAATATTAACAGAAAAAAAAAACATAGATAAGCAAAAAAAGGATCAGAGTCCAAAAGAAAGCCGAACCGTAAAATAATACTTTGAGAAACCGAAAAAAACCAAATGTAGCCACTGCGCACGAAAACGAAAGACTGACTGACTGAACCGAAACATTAACAAGACTACACGGAATAACTAATTATCTTTTCTCAGAATTTTAAGTACAAAAGACGCCGATGACACTTCACAATCGCAACAATGATAGATAAAAAAATACTCAAAAGTAACTCTTGAGTACGCACTCACGTTATAACTGCTACAGGCTGGTACTGATAGTGACAACACTGGGAATTAAAAAAATATATATTACGGCCGACGTAACTTTTACGCGTCGGCCTAATATTTTTGTTATAGCTTTTTTAAATTGTTGCGCTCACATAGCAGCTGTAATTTATCATAGAAGTAGTGTAAAATTTAAAGTTCTTTGATTATATCTAAGAAGTATGTTTCAAAAGTGCTTCTTTTCTTGTTTTTTATTTGTACGCTGGTACCCTTGTACTTACCAAAGAACTATAACCTTTTATCGTTCTCTGGTAAGTACATGAAACTTCAAAAGTCGCTTCATAAAGTGGCCCGACTATAGATATCGGGTCGGAGCAAAAAAACAGTGTCGGTAAATAACGCGTCACTCGTGCGTGAGGTCTTATTTTGAATAAGTTCGGTTGAAACAAAAGAAATGAATGGTCGTAGGTCGTAGGTAGGAGAATTATATTTTGAAGATTTGCTATTTTATTGCTTGGTATTAGAGTTGTTATTAGGTTGAGCTTAAAACTGTTTTAAAACGTTTGTCTCGGTCGATTAAGGGGCTACCTGACTGCGCACTAGCGCCACTTCGAAAAAACATCATAATTCCGAAAAAACTAAATATATTAAAAAAGTGGACGATCATTTTAAAGTGTAGGTAATTTAGTATTTTTAGAAATACCGAATTTTATAAAATCTTTTACGGCGTAGTAAGAGATAGCGAAAGTGCTAAAAACGACCGTTATTAGCACTTTCGCTATCTGTTACTACAATTAACAATAGATAACTGAATTTATCAATTCTAAAAATACAACAAGACTAATGAAACAATTTGATCGTTCATATTTTTGATATTTTGTGTTTTCACTAAGTTATGATTTTCTATCCAAGTGGCGCTAGTGTTCACATAGGGTATCTGTATCTGCATTTAGCTTTGATTTTGTATGCGGCCCGTTATCTGGTTGTAATTGTGGATCGAAGATTGGCGTAGATATTTCTTGAATGCGGATGTGTGTGTGTGCAGGGCAAGTTCCTGGCGACGGACACGTACCAGGCGCACGTGTGGGTGGTGCCCAACAAGGAGGTGGCCATGTGCACCGACAAGCGCCTGCTGTACCTGGAGAAGAACGCGGTCTTCGGCGGCTGGCAGGTAATACTAGCACCACAAAGTAGGCGGCTTGGCGCGGGGCCCCAGACAGAGTTTACTCAGAACAAAACGCCAAACGCTAAATTTCGAGCGGGGTTCATGCTTGTTTCCGTTTTGTACAGACCGTTTTTCGTGTTACCGTTTTGTACAGACAGTTTTTTGTGTACTACATGCTTGCCTTGGACGGGAAAAACTGTGAGCAGATTATGACCGAACCGTTTTCTGCAGCCATTTTTTTTATCGTCCACGTTTTGCGCACTCGAATTTTCCAATCATTAGCCATTTTGAGAAGTAATCTCCAGCGGTCGCCGGCCGCTGCCGCGGCACGCTCGCTCGTCTCCCTCCGCCTGTTGTTGACAACAGTCTAACTGAAACTAACAGAAGTGTATTCGTTCTGGGTGTTTTTTTTTATTTGGGGGAAACCCATAACCCCCCCCCCCCCCCCCTTTAGGTGCTGCCCAGTAAAAAACACAGATTTACTAAAGTGGACCCATTATTTTGACATGTATTCAGTGGCTTAGAAAAACGCGGCGTACCATTTTTGGATGCAATATTTTAGGCATCCTCGTACTGAATGAATGCGTATTCGTTGTAAACCATGTACATCAAAAACGTGAAGTACAAAACCAGGGGCGGTCATGAAGGTTTCCCTAAATTTCACGCACGCACACATTGACGTATCGTTTATACGCGTTGCCACGCAGTTCCCAAACAGTGTGCGAACAGTGCTCAATAGCGTTTGCCCAAAGAGTGAGTGAGAGAGTGAGTCTGGCATGATGACGTAATTATTTTTGAAGAAGGCGGGAGTGGTCCTTCTGTAACGCTTTTTATTTTGTCCTAGCACCAATGATAATGTCGGGTGCATTCCGAATCGGACTTTCAGCGCAGTCAGGGATCGGGAGAACGAAAATATGACAGTAATTCGGTGCGCGATTATAGGTGATGTAAACGTACAGTGCGTGTCGGAATGCAGGGAATCCGATCGCACTGGAAAAATGGAACGCGCAAAACGAGCAATAGCGGACATTCGTGCCTGGGCTGGGGTTTTATTTTAGACATAGACAACTTTTATTTGACACTAAACTCAATACAACACAACAATCATAGGAAAAAAAACTTAAACAAAAACAATTTACACAAACTCGAGATATGTAGGTGAGTGCAACCAAAACACCCTATTATTGATTCGAGTGAGGTTGTGCTGTAGTGCGATGTCAAACAGGGTTAAGTCTCAGCGTGTGCTGCGGCCGGGGCCACAGCGCTGATTTTCAGACCAGCCCCAATTTTATAATTCACTGTAGTATAATTTTTAAATATTTGTTCATTGTTTATTTTCTGTAATATATAACTCCCGCAGTCAATTCTAACACATAAATAATGAATAAATCTAGAATAGAATAGAATATACTTTATTGCACACAAGGATATAGCTTGAAAGTACAGAAGATAGATAAAGGGTGTACAGATAGGCGGCCTTATTGCTAAGGTAGCAATTTCTTACAGGCAACCTTAGGGTACAAGAAAACTTCATTGGAACTGTGGGACGGTGCACACAAGAAAAACAGAATAGGATAAACTATTTATACTATTAATCAAAGTTACATAAACAAACTACTTAGGGCATACAAACCTTCATATATGCCTACCTACATGCATAATATGTCAATATAGCTACTTAAATAAATAATACAACTACATAATATACTATATAAATATGTTTAAATTTTGTTCAAATATGTATTTGAAACAAAATTTCTTTTGGAGTAAGCCTTAATTAATGTCTTACACAAATTGGAGCCAGTTACTGTTTTTGTTTTGCACGTGATTCGCGCTCGCTGTGCCATTCAATTTGTCGTTTTAGTACAACTCGTAACAAACTCACCCATCTCGCTTCACTAGCTCTCGTGCACTTGTAGACTAGGTATGTGTTTAGTAAGTAAACAAAATGAAGTTTCATTATTTTCATGAGAATATTTTCGTATTCTCATAGGGGTGCAGTACGCTCGTGTTGAGTTGTTTGTTCGATCCTCGCGAGTCATGTATAATGTATTGGCTCCTTCGAGAGCGCCTGTCCGGTCCGATAACTATTAAATATTTCATGATATCACCCGGAGCTACTTGAAAAGTAATTTTCCAAGTAACAATATAGTTGCCGTAGGTTTATTTCACAATTTAGAGGTAAAGAAGGTAATGAAAATCTTATCTCAATAAAATCGAAAAATGGTATGCTCCACGCGTGGTAAATAAAAATAAAATGATAATGACAGAAATATGTTACAACTCGTAGTAACTGCCCATGTAGCGCATCGACGCAAAGCATAAACTTTGATGCGATTGTCTTGAGAACTAAAAAGCAAAACGAATCAACGAATCGTTAAATAATATAAAAAAATATATACAACCGAATAGGGAATGTACAATTGTTTAAAATTCATTAATCGAAATATTTCAAGTTCCAGATAAACAAATAAAAAATATTTTTTCAAATATTTTGCTCAGAAACAAAGTTAAGGAAGGTTGAAGTTAGGCTTCAAGGTTGATGGTTAGACAGAGAGGTCCAACGTGACATGTGACGTCATATGTCATCCGCCATAGAAAATTTTGTTTTCGTAAGAGGGACAGATATATTTGTTTAATAATTGTATCTATACAATACAATACAAACTATTTAGCTCTCTCTTTTTTCTCTCTATAGTTTGTTTTTCGATCAATTTCGTTCTGTTTTGACTGTTTTTGTATACTTACAGATGAATTATGAAAAAAGAAAATACATTAATCCCTTATATTATATTCCTCTCTTTTTGAAGTCGGCTAAAAAAGCAAAGGTCTTAAATTTCATCAGAGGGCAATTCTTTTGTATTAATAAATGAACTTTTATTAAAAAGAAGAGACTTCAGCATGGTCCCAAATAAACTTGATCAAGATCTGACCATGGATCCATGGCAAAATTGTCAAACTCGTAAATCGACAAAGGCTCGATATTATCGGCAGATAAAGCTTATTTTCAAAACATGCTTATATCTCTAGTGGCTAGGGCCGCTGCCTCCCGTCCGGGAGACGCGGGTTCGATCCCCACCACGTACCAATGTGTTTTCGAATTTCGAATTCATATGTACGTTTATTCGACGCTCTTACGGTAAAGGAAAACATCGTGATGAAACCTACACACTCCTGCGAAGAAATTCAAAGGTTGTGTGTGAAGTCGACCAACCCGCACTGGGTCAGCGTGGTCAACTAAGGCTTAATCGCTTTAATTCAGGGTAGGCTCGGGCCTCTCGGTGGGGACGTATATGAACTGTTGATGATGAAATAATCCACACTTTTTGTTAATGTTGTTATTAGAGAAACCAACAGCTTACATTGCAAAACATTCTTAAAAGATTATCTAACATAGCCAATTCTACATTTGTTCATTGCTTAGATAACGTGGTCGTACCTATGGACGGAGATCCCGACGATGCCGACGCAGGTGAACAAGGGCATCTACATCCCCACGGCCAAGAGGAAGGTGCTCGGCATGTTCCCCAGCTCGGGCTCCGGCAAGGTAAGACTACTGGAATGACGTCATAACACGGTAAAAACGTGAATCTATTTCACTTTACCTGATAGTCAGTAGGCCTCCGACTAATAGGCTACTTATTTATTTTTTTATAAATCAAAACGTATTAGTTTCTGCTATCGAACACTAAAATAAATTTTGCTCTATCTTTAAAATTGACCGAGTTATAAAAGTTTTAAATTCAAGATTAGACAGAGAGGCACACAAGCAAGTAACGCCATATAATTTCCATACAAAAAATCGTTTTTGAAAGAGACAGACATATTGCAACTTTTAAAAATAACTGTAAATTCCTTTTCCAACCGATTTTGTTTTTTTTTCTTCGCGAATCGTCTGCTACTAATCTATATTTTTAAATTAATTTATTAAATATGGTAAATTTAGGGACAGTCACATACCCTATTGACATGCATAAGTTAAGAACAGAGTAAGTGAAGAGGAAAGCTGTTCCCAGCAGTGGGACTGTTCAAGCAAGGTATTGTTATATTGGAAATAATAACAAGCAGTGAAACATACTCACTAAATTGACATTTTTTTAGTATAATGAGATTCCGTTTGATAAAAAGGGAGCACACACTTATTCAGACACGTTATTTTTACCTTGATGATATCAAGCACAATTTTGTAGGACACACAAGCGTTCCACTCCGAAAAGGTCGTATAACATCACAAGCACACGAGGAGAGCATACAACTCTCTTCGTGTGCAGTACAACAACGCGTTTAGAGCCATGTTGCGTCTGCCCTGGCGGTGTAGTGCGTCTGGTATGTTTGCTGAGAACCGGGTCGATGATTTCTATGCTGTAATGCGTAGGCAAAGGGCTGCCTTTCACTTAAGACTAATAAAATGCGACAATGAAATTGTATCAGCTGTATTCTGCACCACATATATGACATGTAGGCAATTTGTATTAAAAGACTGACTGTTAAATTATTATTAATAACTATTATTGTGACATTTATTGATATTCAATTATGAATCTTAATTTTATTTTTATTTTTTAAGGTTACAGATTTATAATGTAAATTTAAATTTGTACTTTTTACTATGGGTCCTTTATTGACCTGAAATAAAACAATTTTATTTTTTTATTTTTATTTTATTTATTTTATAACATCGACATTGCACTTGCAGGTGATCTTCCTGTACGACGAGCAGCAGCGCAAGTACTTCCTGGGCCAGTGCGAGCGCCTGAAGCTGGCGGCGGGTTGACGCGAGGGCGTAGAAAGCTACTCGGCCGCTGATTGGCTGGCCGAGTTCTTTCTACTCACGTTCGACCTCCGCACCGCGCTGCTCGCTCTCGCTTACCACTGCAACTTGCACCACCTCAGCCAAAAAGGCTTTCGCTAGTCTTACGAACTGTTCATTTAGGCCAGTCATATCGTACAAATAAAAAGGCGGAAATAGACATAATTGCAGTAAACTTGCTCAATTGAATTAGGGCTCAAACTGTCAGGAATTTTGTACACTTTAAAAAAGTAGTAGTGACCTTTGTCGTCAGAGCCTTCCAATATCGTTTTTGGTGGTTTTTCAGCAACTACTCAGCGCGCGAGAATTTCAAACTGCTGCAAATCTGGATAAATACTATCCAGGTGGACCCAAACAACATACCAAAAGAGCAAGTTTACCACAATTATGCCTATTTCGAATGTAACATATGACTGGCCTAATTATTATTATTAGTGTGCTATGATGTTATGTACAAAATGGTGTGGTGCCGATAGGGTGTGAAAAAGAATACTCTTTTATAGATCTTTAACTGCTCATGTAGAAAGAAAATTTAACTTCATGCTTGGGTATAGTGGTAGAGTGGCTCTTTGGAGAGCCTCAGATCTTTCCTCTCTGTCCTTTTTTTAGGTTCAGTTGAAATAATTTTACACCAAATTGTATATAATATCATTGATCGTGTGATTGTTTGTATATTTTGCCCTTGGGCTTGTGTGCTTGTATATTTTTGAAACATTTACGCATACGTGAATGGGATATAGTTCATTACTCGGTCTACTTACTCTTTGTATAATAGATAAAATGATAGGCCCAGACCAAAATCGGTAGATCTTTTTTTGTAATGTACATATTTATTTTTGCCCCTCTGTGGGGACAAGTTCGAGCTGATAGGTACGTACATAATCTAAAACCAGTAATTTTTCAATATTTCGATTAACACAATATGTAGTAAACTGTTATATCTCTGAGCATTTATAAATACTTATAGATAAGATTAATATTTTATAAATTTGTTACATTTTTACAGTTACATTTACATTTTCAGTCAATATTTTAGTCTTCCGTACAAGTATGAAAGATGTTTTACAAATTGATGTGTGTTTCTGTAGCTTTAACGACATGAATTGAACACATGAAGCAATAGTGCTACTGTGCTACTTTAAGGCAATATGTAAACCAGTCTTACATACCGTTGTATGTATCTGTGCCATAGCTGTAATACTGTTTGTATCAAATTACGCACGGAAAATTTACGCTGATAATAGTGTCTATTTTTTCTTTTTATATTACCATCTTTTGGCATGTGGCTGGATATTGTGATAACTAAGTCAGTCTTTCCATAAAAGATATAAATAAGTCTCAAAAAATACCCTGGTTTAGCCATTGTTGTCTATGGTTATAAATAACTTATACCGTTGATTGATTTTAAGGTCGATTGTTAGCATCCGTGAATGGCGGTCGAGATTTCGTTTTAGTTTTCTTTTATTTTAGTTTATTTGAGTGTGTTTAGTGTATAATTTTGATAGTGTATTATCCAGTGAATGACTGAACTATAAACTTTAATAGGACAATTTTAACGCTAGCATTTTGCTATCATTTATTGATACGTAGTGGCTTCAACTTACTTGGGTCCTTCACCGTACACAGCACCCTAGTCTTAGGATTAGGGTTGTCTGTGTAACCTACGCTACTTAGCGAAACCACTTGATACTGGCGAAACACTTAATGTGACACGCCATTAAAATGTTTGAGTATAATTAAAAAATAAGATAAAAAATAAGATTGATTTTAACTCTTGTTTAAGCGGTACTTAAAGCCCTGTTTGTAAAATATTTGTGGTAAGACTGTGTCAGTCAGTTTGGTGGCCTGTCAACTGATTGAAAGATGGGTAAATTAGATATTCATGTGAATGCTCAACAATCGACAGATTTAGTATTCAAAGATTACAGTTGTTTGTGTTGCTTGTTGTAAAGATTTGATGTTTATATTGTGTTGTTAAGAGGCCTACTAGTATAAATTGTACCCGAGCTTTGAGAACACTAGCTTGTTATGGTGCATTCTATAAATAAAATAGAAAGTAATGAACGAATGTAGTTGAAAATTAGGTTATATTTTTGAGTTTTAGATTTACCTGTGTAATGTCCGGTCCTGTTCTGTTATACGTTTGTGTACCTACTAAGTTACAAAATATCGCAAATCCCGAAAATAAAGTTGAAATTTTAGTCCGTTAGTTAACTAAAATTTCAGTTAACTAAGAATATAGTTAAACGAGTTATGAAACGGGAATATTAACAACATTAATAAGTATAGAACTACTAGGTACCTATAAAACTGCGTTTTAATAATATCATCTGTTCCGTCATGAATCCCAATACCAGTGCCTTAGATCGGTGTTTAGACGTAGATATCCCTCTCGTTTGTTTAGACATAGATATCCCTCTCGTTTGTTGAAATTTTGTTTCGTATGTATCATATAACGTTGTGTTTTTGTTTTAGTTAGCTTTTAATTAAAATAAATCTGCGTTAGCCTGTTTGCACGTTTTCGTGATTTTGATAGCAATTATACTTTGTAATGCATTTACGTCGTTGCAGTCTTGCTTATTGCACAAATTCATATTATTTTGATGATATTATTTGATGTTCAAGCTTGTGTAACATTATTTTTAAGAAAATAAAATATATACCTGGATGGACAGTTTTGTTTTATATCATATACCTAACCTAAACAAAATTTACAGTTACGACTATAAAAGGGTACGCTATAACAAAATTCGCGTATAAAATAATACATAATTTTCCTTAGAAAACTTTTTCATTTCTAGTGTGACTTCTATGTATCTTCACCGTAGATGGTGCAAGTCAATGGTGCATACGGTACGGTGCGTGCTATACTAGTCTACCACTTTGGTATACAACTTTGTTTTTATCAAATAAAGTACTATTATGACGCTTCACCATAAACATTATGCTAAGTCCTACATAGTGAATCAATGGCCTCGATTCGGGATGTCATGCTCTAATTCTAATTTTAAAATCCAGCTATCCTTTTCGTTTTTATGACCAATGAAAGAGAGGTGATGAACGAATGATATTAATTTGAACCCTTTCCGCGTCAGGGGTCTACTTAGCAAATGAATGACAACTTAAGGGCATAGCTGTCAGTTTAAGATATTTTTAAGTCGCATGTTTTAAGTGCTCTCTAAAATTGTACAGTCGACACGGCCATAATTCAATGTTTGACAGCCCTAATATTAGGATGGCCATCTCCTGTCCTTTTTCAATCTTTAAAAGGTAAAAAGGGCGGACTAACTTAAATTAAGGGTTACAGCGTGTCATCCCGAATCGAGGCCAATGCCATGCGTGCGTTTACAATCAGTGGGTCTACAAGGAATAGTTATCCCTCGTGGTCCCATCAATGGGACAAATTAGTGGAACCATGAGAAAACAGCGTACAAAGCAAACAGGTCAGTCAGAAAAAAGTTAAATTATGGACAAAAATCATAAAAGCAACGGTCCCTCTGTGATAAGTAGGTACCAATCCTAGCTCCACGTACTCCACCTACATATAATATTATCAAATGAATTGCTGTCATAGGTGAGGAATCCATCATGTGAGAAATGGCCGTGTGCTGCGACACTATATTTACGCTATAAATCACGTAGATTGCCTCGTAGGCGCGCTGTGGGCTGAGTCAGCAAGTTATCAGCTCCACGCGCAAATAGAACGGTAAAAATTGCAGTCTTTGCAGCTCGAAGAAAAATGTAGTCTCGGCTTGAAAATCTTTACCTTGAAATAAGCTATTTTCGGATAATACCTATATACTTCATTTTCGTTAAAAAGTGTCCTATCTAAGAAAATATGTTTCAGACTCTGTTTTATATGTGACTCAGGCTGGCTGGACAATTCTTCCAAATGAGCCGCGTTTAAGTAGGTGAATACACAATTTTAGGTGAGGGCTAATCACGCTTATTTCAGTTTATGTGACGCTAGAGAACCCGAGATAATCGAACGCAAACGTGTCCAGTCAGCTTGAAAACCGCTTTCCGCATGGTCTCTCAATCTCCGAACAGAAGGGATTCTAACTATTTCTTACTTATTAATACTGCGTCACCTAAAATTGTGATAGGTATGTGTACATACCTATACCTCTTTGGCTGTTGCTGGCCGTAAACATTTAGATTTATTTGAATTAGGAAGATAAGTTTTGACATGAGAAAAAAGAGCGGATTCTAGGTTAGACTGCGCGCGTGTAAAGATCTTTGAAAAAGAAAATAAAAATGTCTCTCGTAACATCTAGCTTTTAGTTTAAAACACCACTTCCGCCTACGCTTTAGGTATAGCAATACCTACACTCCTTACTCTGTTATTTAAAAAATGCTGGCATGTGATAAATGCACACTGGCAGCTTTATTTTGTTCTAGAATTGTTTTTTCAAATGATTTCGAAATATATAGTTTTGACACAGTCTAATTTGAGAAGCCCTTCGACATGTTTGTCTAGTACGTCGAGATTCAGAGGTGCCAGCCAGAAGTTTAATACGTAAGTTCAGGCTGGCTGGCCACGCTTTTCGTTGTTTTTTAGCTAAATGGCTATACGTATCTCAAAAATTCAAACTGGATGCCTGTCACAATTTTAGGTGACGCAGTATTAATAAGTAAGAAATAGTTAGAATCCCTTCTGTTCGGAGAATGAGAGACCATGCGAAAAGTGGTTTTCAAGCTGGCTGGACACGTTTGCGTTCGATTATCTCGGATTCTCTAACGTCACATAAACTAAAATAAGCGTAATTAGCCCTCACCTAAAATTGTGTATTCACCTACTTAAACGCGGCTCATTTGGAAGAATTGTCCAGCCAGCCTGAGTCACATTGTTTTATTAATAACACTTATCTACCGAGTTATTGGTTTTAAAATAAGCTTTTTAATGAGCTTACCGATATTTCGACTAAGTATGTATGTTGCAATAGTCATGATCAAATTAGCAACCGCGATAACCTAAAACTGTTATATTATTTTACTTTATCATTAAGGCGCTACGCCGAAAAAAAATTGTTGCGCAAGAGGTGTGTCTAAGGTAGACGGCGCGGGCAGCGCCCCGCGTCGTCCAGCCGCTCCCCGCGCCGCCCCGCACAGACCCCGCTCTAAAACATCGAGGCGGGTCTATGACCTCTGCGACAATGATAAAATATTGTATTTGTTTAATTTGATGTAATCGCGCAAAGTATATTACTATGTATGATTCGCTCTTTGAGTATATATTTTTTATTTTATTTTAATTGGTCTTTAGTGTAGTAGAGTGTAGGGTAGTAATGATTATAATTTCACCTAAAAATAAAAGATTTAGTATTTCAAGATTCCAGACATTTTGACATTGTAATAGTAAGTATAATTTGAATTACTATAATACGGTCCGCCCGCGGCTACGCTCGCGTTGTGTAAGATTTTCCCGTGGGAATAAGCCTTTTCCCGTAAAAAGTATCCTATGTGTTCCAGGGTATAAACTAACTTTATTCCAAATTTCTTTCATACCAATCCGTTCAGTAGTTGTTGTCTTCCAGTATCTTCACTTCAAAATTATATAGGGGACAAGGGGAAAATAATTCCCGTTGTCGCCACTTTAATTTATTTATAAAATACCTACAGATTTTTGAGTATTTTTATTCCATTGTTTCCAAACTGAAGTCAATTTATTCATTGGATGCAAAAAAAGAAAAATGTGATGTTTATTTACGATTTACAATACGATCGATACGTATCTACTTATTTCTGATACGATCAATATTGTAAATGTTTCCGGAAATACATAATGTTTTCATCGTGTCTATTTTTTTCTTTGTGTTAGATTAAACAGGATGATCACTATAAATGTCTTTATAATATTTTTATCACACACACGTCACTTCAACACATCAATTATTTTTTCTTTCACTGTCATTATGATGAGTAATTGGTACCAAAGAAATCTTATATCAAATATTTGGTTCAAATCAAGATCAAAAGTTTCTGTTTTGTCAATAAAATTGGGTATGCAAAGTTTTAAAAAAAGTATGCTAAATGCAAAACCATTTCGAGATATAAGGTTGGTTCCTAAATATATTTTGCATTTTTTTTTTGCTCAAAATACTACACGGTTGTTTATTTTTTTATAAAATCATTTAATTTCCAAGTGCCCTCCAAAAAGTAACCTGTAGCCGTGCCATCCATGGTAGCTTTGACGTCGAAAAATGATTCATAAATCAAAATATTTTTATTTGATTTGATATACGGCTGATTCTCTGCCTTGATAAACGAGATATATAAAAAAAATACACAAATGTCAAACTTCATCTTTAAATATGGCACAGAATCTTGCGCCACGTGTAAAGCTTGATCTGCTATTTAAATATATTTAATTGTAAAACTTTTACTTTAGTATTATATCAGACTGCCCACGCCGCGAAATTTTATTGATAAAGCATCGACTATTTGTGTTTACCATTGAAATTATTGGGGCGCTTGGTCTGGCATCACTAAAATACATTTGATGACATACGATGACAGCTAACTTCATACCTACATTTTTTGCTTGTCACTAGGCAAAAAATGTATTTTATTCAGCTAACTGTAATGACTCACTTCAACCACATCTAGATAGATATAATTTAGCATCTAAGTAGCTTGTAGTCAATACGTTTGTCTGACGCACAACACGTCTTTCATTCTGACACGCTCCTGTGTCTCCATACCTCATGCATGGTGACCCAGCCAACACTGCCTAGTATGGACAGTCCTGTGCATCGCAATTCGCTAGTGATAAAAATATAACGTTTTCGTTCGTAAAAATTGTAATAATGTGTTAAAACGAGGATCTGATAGGATGATGTTTACGTGCTAAAAGTGGGTCTTTTTCGATGGGTGTGGAGTTCTTGAGGAAGCTGCGGCGACTCTTGAGACGGGCAAGAGGAGGGTTGTGCCGTAAAGGAGGTGCCTGCTGTCTTGAGACTGTTTCGCTCTTTCAATATCGCAAGCGACCTCACGTCCCACGCTGGGTGGAACAATTCCTGCCATGGAGTAAAGCTTTCTCAGTGGTGTCGGTTTCAGGGTGCCCGTGACTATACGTCATGATTCGTGGAGAGCCGTGTCCACATTTCTCGCATGGGCTAAACAAACCCAAACTGGAGTCGAATATTCGCCTGCTGAGTAAGCGAGAGCAAGACAACTCGTTCGAAGAACGCGTACGCTGGCTCCCCAGCGAGTAGTGGTAAGGCGTCTCAGGATGTTGTTCCGGGCACCAACTTTACTCTTAAGCTTGCGGCAGTTCTCTCTTTATGTCAGAGATCGATCCCACGTGACACCTAAGTACCGTCAAAAAATGTTTTTAAACTTTCATACAAATTAACTCGATCAGCTGATCACCTTGTTTGAAAAAAATACGAGTTTAAAAAAGTTTTGGAACGAAAGTTGTTCAGTTTCATGGGCCGATTATTACCACACGAGAGGTTTTACGTTATTTTGCTAAGACGTTGACATGTTGTAGTTTTGATTTGTCACGGCAAAGCTAACGATATCTCTTTAGAAATTCATTAAGTATTTTAGAATTTCTAAAGTGTGACAATATTTCCTTATATTTATTAGAGGTTCTATTTTGTCATTAAAACTAAGATTCTTGGATTTTTTTTTATTTTTAACATTGCCTCATTGTTTCCTTGGCAAAATAGTGCTCTTAACCGAGTTTCATCAAACCCATTAACTCATAGAAAAAAATATTGTTGTTTTCTTAATGGAATAGTCCACTTACCCAAGTTTTAGTTTCGTAATCAGAGCACTAACAAAATAAAATGTCAGTTTAAATTATATGAGTTAATTTTGTTCAATATTATAATTATTTTTTTATAAATAACTATTACTCATCCAAAATATCATTTGAATAAAAATACTCGTAAATCAATCATTCATTTTATAATTATAATATGTAACGTGGGAGAACGGAAATATTTATTCCCACTGTCCCGTGTTTTTGTTTTTCGAGTGAACATACTGGGGGACAGCGGGAAAAATCCTTAGTTGTTCCCCCGTGAGGGATATAATCCTTTGACTGGAAATAAGACTTGGCCCCGCACACACTTGGCTGGTTTTTTGTAAGCTAGGTATAGGCTATAAAATTACGTAACGAGTATGCAAACTTTACTTTTGAATCAATAAATAAATTATATCTTACCTACCTAATACAATAAAAATAATTCTAAAAAACCGCATTTGGTTGAAGAATAGAACTACCTAACTATTCCTCTCGCGCCTGCCTGTGTTGTACTAGAAAAATAAAATGATCGACATCTGTAACTAGGTAGTATAGTAATAACATCTAATTTGAAAAAACAAATGTATGATGTGCCGTCCACTGTACATACACATATACCCTTTGCGTAGTGTACTCGTATTATTAGTGTCGACCTTGAAAGTGATAGTATCACAAACTTGACTAAACCTTACTAAGTATACAAGCAGCAGGTATGGACCCAACCTATATTTATTTAATTAAAAATCGATTTAGAAATATTGTCAATGTAACGGATCGGACGGATGGATGTGACGGACCTACTCATAGTACGTCTTCTCCAAATAAAATTATTTCGTGAGCCGGGTGGCTTGGAGCGCCACTGAGCGCACATCCGTCGTCGGCAAAGATCATGGGCGACTGAGCTCAAGAAAGGAAAGTGATGACGCTAAGCTTCTCCGCACGTGTTTAACAGAGAAAGAAATAATGGTCGCGCGCTCCAAGTAAATGGCGTAAGTGCCAAATTTACTTTCTCAGTTTATATAAAAAGTACTAATTTGATTTGTAAATTGCTTGCGAAAAACATAAAGCAGTCGGAGACCTATCTTGTAACTAAATTTCGGCGACCAATAAATTACCATTTACCTCTCAGATTCAAATAACGAGAATCGAAGACGCTGCTTTGGATAACATTTGTATCGAGAAGATTTTCACCAAACATGTTTTGGCCTTAGTGTAAGCGTAGATAATAGAGTCCAATAACATATTTTAGAAAATCAATACATTTACTGACGTAGATAATGAGATCTGATTCAACAAAAATCTTGAAAATTCCCGGACTAGCCCCTTAACGAACTAGCTATCCGCCTGCGACGCTCGCGTTGTTTAAGATTTTCCCGTAGGAATAAGACTTCTTCCCGGAAAAATCCTATGTGTTAATCCAGGGCACATACTATCTTCATTCCAAATTTCATCCAAATCGGTTCAGTATTTCAGGCGTGAAAGCGGAACAAACATCCAAACATACTTTCACATTTAAAATACTACCGGACCGCCCGCGGCTACGCTTGCATAGTGCAAGATTTTGCACAAGCCGTTTGGGTCAGTAAAATCGAAAACCATTGAATCGAAAAGAAGATTATGCTGTAGATATGAGTCATGGAGGGACATTAAATAATGACAATTACTAGTTAGCCATGTGGTGACGGCGGAGTAGAATACATTTGTCACCAACCCCTACTCTTCCCGTGGGTGTCGTAAGAGGCGACTTAGGGACTACACATTGAACAGGGAACAGGCAGCAGCGCTCTCTGATACAGTACCTAACCTTTTAATCTGCGATCTCCAACCCGCCTGCCAAGCGTGGAGATCCAGCAGTGGACTGTAACGGGCCGTTGATGTGGATTTGATGACTAGTGGCTCTGTGAGCTGTAGACCTCACGAGTATTTTTTTTTAAATTGGTTGATTTATGTTTTTTTTTACGTTTTCAACCCTCATAACTCCGTAATTTTTAAAAAATTGACTTGACAAAAAAAACTATTAATTTGTCGAACCTGCTCACAAAATTTCACGAGAATCGGTTGAGAAACCCGGCGGTGGCGTAGAAGAAGTTGGCAGTTATTTAATCCCTCTTCCATCTACGCTTCCAGTCTGCACTGTTTCATTAACTTACTGTACAAAGTGTCGACCATGCTATTAGAGTAATGAATCTCTTTGTTCTGTCTTTACCCACTTTCTTTTAGTCTAGTACTTCAAAGAAAACAGCGCCTTTTAGAATGCCTGAGAGGTAGAGCGGCTAAGCTTGGGACGAAACGACACTTGTACACGTTCGGTCGCAGTGAGTAACCTTATTTTGCTTTTCGATTGGATTACACTGCATTTTTTTATTTTCTTAGTCTTTGATTAGAATACATAGTAAAATAACTTGCGTTTATTGCATTCAGTAAGTGCTTTTTTGACAAATTAAAAACGCATTCCATCACGTTTTAATTTACATTGGTAGTAATGTTTTAATTATGTAGATTTACACATCTTTTCCATCTTACTACTGACAGATTACTTTAGTAAAGTTTTATCTGGTTGAGAGTAGGTATAGGTACCATCTAGGTACCTACTTAACTTGCTTCCAAGTTTCATTATTGTTTTGAAATCGGGTAGGGACGGTTTGCCTAAAGCTATAATTTAGTTATCGAGGTACCTATTTAAATTTTCCATTATGTGGACCCGCGATTGTGGACCTGAATAAACAAATTTTACATCAGAATGGGCAACAAATTGAGTAAATTGATTGTAACAATAGACGTGTAATTCGGATAAGTACATAGAAAAGACGATTGTCTTTCAGCGTAATAAAATAAGTAATTAATTAACCTTTACGATGCGCTCGTGTAAACTGACGCGCACAGGTACTACGTCCCCACTGAGGGGCCCGAGCCTACCCTGAATTAGGAAGAACAGGCCTTGGTTGAACACGCTGACCCAATGTGAGTTGGTCAGCTTCACACACCTACCCTAAATCACATTGGGTATAACCTGTGAACTTCTTCGTAGGAGTGTACAGATGTGTTCCTTCACCGTAAATGTTGAATTTTATTAGCTTTGTAGCAGTACTGCTATCATACCTCCTTCTGCTATTATGTTTCTAGCAATACAGTACTTCTAAGTACTGGCAGTCTCATTATCATTTTCTTTTTTTTTTCAAATTTCGAATTCATCCATTTCGGTTCTGTAATTTTCATCAAAATTTCCTCGTTCCACCTCGAGACATCAGACTGTGATCATCTCATTAACCGTATTTTATTTTAAAGTAATATACCGTAACAGTAAGCACTGTTACGTTAATTTTTTATATATAAGTACGAATAAATCGTGTGTGCACCTAAATAGAATGGTTACCTCAGATAAAATAACACGAACCCGCAACCTTGACCTTAGGAGGCAAGTGTACTCTTGGTGTACCTACTACCAATTTTGTCTTCATAGTTGACCAGCAAAACTAACATTACCCACTTTATTTGAGTTCTATCCAGCTAGTATAAATAAAACTACAAGTAATAAGCAAAAATATGTTTTTAAGCGAAAGAGCGTCGGTGGTTTAGTGGCTAGGGCCGCTGCCTCCCGTCCGGGAGACGCGGGTTCGATCTCCACCACGTACCAATGTGTTTTCGAATTCGTTTATTCGACGCTCTTACGGTGAAGGAAAAATCGTGATGAAACATGCACACTCTTGCGAAGAAATTCAAAATTTGTGTGTGAAATCGACCAACCCGCACTGGGCCAGCGTGATCGACTAAAGCCTAATCGCCCTTATTCAGGGTAGGCTCGAGCCCCTCGGTGGGGACACGTATATGGGCTTTGTTCATGTTTTTAAGAACAATAATAATACGTTCTACTTCTCATTGACGCGTAGATTTTATCTACTTAAATTTCAGTTTCTCCAACAGGTAAAAGTCAAGTTGATTCAATGGCTACTAGTAATTTATGATAAAAGTTAGGCAATTTCCGCCACGGAGTAAAAGCTGTATAACTACATAGTGCAGTGGTTTCCGATACAGAAGTTGGCTAGTTTTCACACAACTCCCAATGGAAATGTCTGTTTGCACTTCCACTGTGCTTATTTCAGGGATTTTATGCTAATTTTAGACCTGTCCTGGCGAGCGAAGTCGTCATAATTTTATGCAGTTTACTTAGATACCTGCATAATCAAAGTTAAACCAGTAATACTGGAGTCCATGATAGTTGTGATTTTTATAAGATAAGTAATTGATTTTATTAATCAGTTAAACCTCTTTATCTAATAATATAAAATGTCACTAATTATGTTATGACATATAACTAACCTGAACCTATGTCACTTACCTACTTGGTGATATGAGAGATCAAAAACTCTGATTAATATGTATACATATAGGTACGTACATGCATGTGGAACTTGCATGTTTCTCCAATGGCGGTGGCAGTGTGAGTAAGAATCATAAAGGGGTGAACAGATCATCAAGTTAATATTTTAAACTCTCGCGATCATTATATATTTTATCATTTAAAATGATATTTTCTAAAGTAAAGTATAGAATCACGCTTGCCGACTTACAACAACCTACACGATGAAAGAAGACGAACTAACCTTACGTGAGTTTTCAAAAGTTTCAGACAACCATCAATCACAATGATGAATAATCATGAATTAATTTGTATTTTGATGTTGTAGATCGATATACAAGCATAAGCTTAAGTATATCAACTGAAACGATTTCGTCCTAAATTTTACGTCCGTAAATTGAAGATGTCATTACTTTGAAGACGTAAGCCATCACAGCAAGCATCAGTTTTATGAGTATTGTTAGTAGGGTTGCCAGTTCTTACGCTGACTAAATAACTAAAGTGGATAGATTAGAAATATTCATTACGAATAATTTGAAAGCGACTTCAGGCAGACGTTTGTGGGATTGATAATAATAATATAAAACGAACTTTGTAGATACTCATTATTGCAAATGATGTTTATTGTTCGTGTTCACAACAATGATTTAAAATAACTTAAACAAAAAAACTAACTGTGTCGTCGTTAGGTACTAGCGGTCTGCCCGCCGATACGCTCGCGTTGTGTAAGATTATCCCGTGGGAATAAGACTTTTTACCCGTAAAAAGTAACCTATGTGTTAATCCAGGTTACAAACTATTTCCATTCCAAATTTTATTTAAATCCGTTGGGTACTTTAAGCGTGAAGGCGGAATAAAGATCCAAAGATCTAAACATCCAAAAACATTTTCGCATTTATAATATTAGTGTGATTGGAAAGAAACATACAGTGATTGATATACATACTACAAGAACTACAATATTAGTAATTATGTTAAGATATTAAGGATATGTGAAGTCATTAGCAAAAAATATTAATTTAAAAAATAAAAAATTAGATTTATTTACAATTTAAAAATTTATTTGGTCAGTACGATGAGTTTCATAATAAGGACTTAGTTTCTAAAATCAAAGAGATTTTGTCACGCCCGGCCCGTATCTTACAAACTTCACGTTGCTCAAAAAGTCTCCATACACTGTCCGTTTTCACGACTTGACTGGTGATTTTTCTAAGCTCATGTAATTTTAGCTACTATAACATTTAAATGTTTTGCGAATTCAAGTAGTCGTTAAGTCCATCTAACATTTATCGACATTGCAACTATCGACGTTTTCCAACACTATTTACGTTGAATATAAAATCCTTTATATCGCCATTAGATTGTAATACGTTTATGCATTCAGTTTACGTCGAAATTTTACACATTTATCATTGGTATAAATTGGGTTTATAGCTTTATCGTGATATGAGCGTGTCTGAAATTGTAATTATACCTGTAGGGCATTGAGATTGGGTATAGAATAATCATACATTTATTATTACACGAATTTAGTATTAGGAAATTAGTCTTTTTTTTATATATACAATATAGTTTTCACCTCTCCACCTCGGAAAGTTGGCTTTGAATGCCTGAAAATAGGCCCGAAAATCGCTTATTCATTTCTAGACATGCAAACCATTCTCATGTCTAGAGAGGAAAATTAGTTTGAATTTCGAACATTATCTTACATAGGAAAAAAGTTTTCATATATCCGCGCGTAAAATAATTGACGTGAGCCATTTTTTTATTGGGTGTATTCCGAATCAAACTGTCAGAGCCGTCAGCAGCGATCAGAAAACCAAAAGATTGTATGGGTTTCGCCTGCCTTTGAGTGCGCTAAAATCGATTTAAGCGCGTCTCGGAACAAAGGGATAGGTTTTCATACAATTTTGGAACGCACCCTAAAAAATTATAACCTAAAAGTATGTTTATTGTTTTGGTTGTTTATTTTTATCTTCTTAACTAAAAATTTAAAAGAATTATGATGAAATACAGTAATTAAATCTCAACTTATATAATTATATCGAAAATAAGAGAACTCTTGTACATTTTAGAAAGAAAGAAAGAAAGAAAAAACGTTTATTTGCTTACAATACTAAAGAAAACAAAAATAAAATTATATTTGTTGCGATTTGGCAAGCAAAGAGGTCCCAGCTCAGCATGGTGCTATGGACGACACCATAAAGTGCCCTCCATAACGCTGGTCTTCTTTTAAGTACCAATATTTTCGTAGGTAAGTAAATAGTTAATGATTTCCTTGCCGGAACAGGTGAAAATTGATGTGTTGGGTTTGAGAGGAATCTAATTCTCTCCTCGAACCTTAGAATCCCTCGCGAGCTTCAGGAGTCTATTTTTAGAAACACTCGCGCAATAGTTTTCAATCTAGTTTGTTTTTTGTATACTACCCATGGGGAAAAATATTTTCCGTCGACCCTCCCAGGTGAGCTTAGTGGTGCTCTTCCATCACGGTCTAATAGACATGAAGAAACGAGTCTGAATGTTTTTTTTTATTTCCGGACTTACTGCCGTAGCAATTCTTACGGCGCGTAGCAATGGCTACGGTGGCGTAGCAATCGTTACAGTGCGGCGTAGAGGCCTCTACAGCGTAGTGGGCGTAGCAGATTCAATATATTTTTTTATTGTTTGCTCAGCGCTAATTCTTTACCATGTTATTCGATTTTGTGTTTTTGTTAGAAAAGTTGCGGTGCATATTTTGGTCAAGATCTGATGATGCGATCCATGAAAAAAATATCAAACTTTTAAATCTGAAAAGTCATCTGCATAACATTATGGTAGAACGGAACTTAATTTTTAAAGATTTAGAATATTTTAGGTTAAAATTGTAGTAATATATTATTAGACGAATAATTAGGCTATGTAAATGTTTAACAACCAGAGAAGTGTTTAAAAATATAAATTTCTTGCCTTTATTATATTATTCTGCGGTTAACTGTGCGAAGAGTCTTTGCCGCAACGGGGTGTTTGCTCGGCAATTTACTTTATCTAATTAAAATCATCGTTTAATTTGAAATTCTGTCTTTGAGACCGGCTTCACAGGCCAGTCTATATTCTTAGCTATTTGCTAATTTTATTATATTAAGCAGAAATTGTATTTACATGAAAATCAATGGTTGTAAGATTACATTAAGAGCTAGTTCCTGCTGAATTTTTTTTTTTTTTGTTTATTATGAGATGAACATAAACAGTGTCGTACAACTATTTCAACTTATATAACGACTAGTTTATGGTAAGTACACACCAGCGACATGTTCCACAGATAATGCAATCCTAATGTCAGTTACCTTCTCGTGAGTAATCCCGGGGGGGATTTGTTATATTTTTCCTAAAGTCAATGAAAAACTCTCTAGCCCGTAAACCACAAAATTGCGAAAAAATAAAAAACGTGTCAATACATTGCTCCGTTGTCAAGTGATAAAACGGCAATTGGAGGACGACGTATTATTATTATTATTCTTAGCATTTCGATCGCCGCCCGCCGGGCTTATAAAGTTACTGCTTGACCAAAATAAAAATGTTCAAAATAAAAAATATTTTATTCGAGTTAAGTTTCCTGCCACAAGTATCTTAAATACTTACTGGGTAGATTTCGGCCTTGGAATATAGCTTTACGTAACCTTTTAACAAAATAAACTATTTTTATTTATTTATTTTATTTTAAGATTTTTACTATTAGCTTACCTAATACTAGCCTGTTACCGAGAGCAAGCAAGTAATATTGAGCAAGTTAGCCAACAAGAAACGATGAAATTGGTTTATTTATTATTTAGGACTGTGATGTCAGCTGTGATGTAATGCGAGTGAGTTGCATAAACTTCCTATGTGAAAGATTATATGCGGCCTTTGTTATTTATTTCAATAACATCAAAAATTAACTTAAAATCCATCGCTTTAGGCAAATTTTAATCATATTCCATCGTGGGTAGAATAAATGTGACAATATTAAGGAGACTAACATTTTAAATGCCGTGGGAGCTAGGACACTTCGGCTGAGGGATCACGAGAGGTGATTTGTGAGGCCTCGTCCCTCGTCTCGCGGCGGCCCAGACGCCAGTTTATCTTCTAAATTAAAACCTGACACGTACACTTTTCATTTGCTAGGCACCTACCTACATTTTTTTAAACTTATTCAGCGTGATACCGTTAAAGCATTATTTTTTAGCAGTCTGCAAAAAGTATGGTAGAGAAAGCTATAATAAAATGATTCACCTCTTCACATTTTAAGGCATCACGTTCATTAAAATGTAGTGTGGGGGAGTGGGCCATGTTATCGTATGTCTCTATCATCATAGTTGGTATTGCATGTATGTTGCAAGCGATGAGTGCAGTCATCATCAAACTGAACTATGAAATTTGCTATGAAAGTTAAAAGAAGGCAGGGTAATAGTTGTTTTTTTTTTCGTCTCGGCTAGGAAATGGGGAAACGTAGAAAATATTTATGAAAATCTGTTTGAGCATTTATTCATAAAATACAGTATTAGCATAGGTTCAAATATGTGATATAGACACTTCCGGAGAAGTGTTTACCAGACAAAACATTTTTTTTTGCTTCTGTCTCAAAAATTAACAAGGAATTCTTTCGTAACAGCCTTTTATTTTAATCAAAGTTTTATTTTATAAAATTTCCCAAACAGCTGCATTTGTTTTTACTGTTTCAAGCAGAGGATTTTAATTGAAAATAATGATTTAAGCTTCATCGAATGGAAAAATGTTGATAAAATATTAAAACGATCAACTAACTCAAAACAAAATAAATAAAAAACAAAAAAAATCGTGTTGTGTTTATATTGATTATAAAAATGGTCAATCTTGCTTAAGGTCAAACTGTGAAGTGTTCAATCTGTCAAAAAGTTCACTCATTAATTAATAGACTGTTGTCATTCGTATCTCCATACTAGGTAAGAACCCCTTGGTCCTCACCTCACTGGGGACGTGCTCGTATATGACCTGTTGATGATGACGGGTCCACGTGGATGTTCTTAGATACTGATAGCAACTATTTATACGAATCTAACGTGCTAGAAATGAAAAATGGGTCGTGTGGCATGGTGGGTGACATTAGCTTGCAATATGGAATGGAACGCGTCGCACCACGCGCGACTATCGTTACCTAACCGCCATCACGTCGGCGGAAACCCCTACCAATAGAATAGTCTTTAACATTTATTTATTTATTTTTAAAATAAATTCTATATTAATAAATTTAAATAAATTATTTTTAAAGTCATTTATCGATTGTTTGTTTCTAAGGATGCTCCAAAGATGTTTGCTTCATCTTTTAACAATAAAAGATTTCTCTCAGATGGTCCAGCATCTAGTGTTAGCGAAATAACACACTCTCAGCCCGTAAAACGGATTCCAAAAGGCAAATAGAAAATAAATTTTATTGTATTTTTTAGAAACAGTCACACATGGTTGTAAAAAATAAGCAATACCTAAGTTTAACACGAGGCAGCATAACTTTTGTGGTTTGGTTCGTATGTGCGTTGGTTAAACCGGTAATAAGGGCACAGGTTAGATAATAGTTACTATAAGGAAGGGTTCGAATCCCACTGGGACAATATTCGTTTTTGGTTGATTTTTTGTGAATCAAAACTGATAAATAAAAAATTACCACAATAATCGTTCAAACTACAACTAAAAGCTTGCTAGCGTGTTTTGGGTGAGAAATGCTAGTTATCCTGTAGTGCACGGGTGTCGCTAATCACATAAGTGCCTGTAGGCTGATGTTCCACACCAGTTTGCGTAATTCCAACATACAAACAGTACTAAGCTATTTTTTAAAAAAGTCATTCCTAAAACGATTTGCACATCAAATTAATGTCACGAAGATAAATTGTACATTTTCAGTCTAACGATTTTCATGATTTACAGTTTTTAATTGCAGTATATTAATAAATAAAATAAAAGAGAAAAAAGTACAAAAAATTCGAATCGTTTGATTCTTCTGAATTTTTTCAACCATTCTCTCTTCCACATAACAACGCACATGCTGTAAGTCAATATGACTTGGTGTTGTTATATGCCATGTCAATAAGACTGTTACTCCTATAAATATTTTTAAACGACTTTGAACGGCGCACATCAGGACTATCAAATATTGCAAGTGTAGGTACATACCCGAGGGTCCAGAATCCATGTTAAAACTTTTATATCTAAAACTTGCGAGAATCAGGTAAACGCAATTACTCCGTAAGCGAATTAATAGCCCCTGAACGGACATACGACGCGTCTAAAAACTGACAACTTTGAGCAATCACACAATTTTATGTATTGCGTGTAGAAAGAAAAAAAAATATGGGTTGAAAGGACTGGGTATTAGAGTGTATTCTTAAATAATTATTTATAAAAAATTTGATGAAGCAATTAATAACTTGTTGTCCCGAGCTCAGACTCAGGTTGGTCAGGTGCAGGCTGCAGGCGGACGTAGGGGGGGGGGGATTAGTGCAGCCAAGTGCATACTGTCGCCGGCAGCGCGCGCGCTTCATTGCGCTAAGTGGCTAATAGCTGATAGCCGTGTCACCTTTACCTATATTGGCCTCGATTCGGGAAGTCATCTTCTAATTCTAATTTTAAAATCCAGCTATCCTTTTCGTTTTTATGACCAATGAAAGAGAGGTGATGAATTCAGAAGAACGAATAATATTATTTTGAATGAATGATAACCTAAAATAAGGGCATAGCTGTCAGATTAAGAGATTTTTAAGTCGGTTATTTTACGTGCTCTCTAAAGGGCCCTGGAGACGGTCAAACGGTTTGACTCAAACCTTACGTGTTTGATCAAACCGTTTGAGGTTGGTTTGAACGGTTTGTCAAACGGCTCTGCGCAGTCTGATTCTGTACGCTGTCGTAATTACACTTCTGATACCTCAAACGCAACAAAATTTATTTATTTATTAAAAACTAATAATTACAAAAGACGTCATCATTACAGGATTGCTACTAATACGATGACGCCAAATATGAAATTGCATCAAACGAAAAATATGAAATTGCATCAAACATGCTTCAAACACGTAAATGTTTGACAAACCGTTCAAACCACCTTTGTAAACGATCAAAATGGTTTGAGTCAAACCAAACTTTACGTGTTTGAATCTAACCGTTTGACCGTCTACGGGGCCCTTAAAATTATGCAATCAACGCGTCTATAAGGTTCAAATTCGATATTTGACAGCTCTAATATTAGAATGGCCATCTACTGTCCCTTTCCCTTGTCCCTTCTTTAAAAGATGAAAAGGACTGACGAACTTAAATTAAGGATTAGACTGTGACTGTGTGAACCGTGACCATTGCCTATATTACTGTAATTTCGTCTACGGCGTAGAACTGCTTGTTAAAAGAAATCTTCTTTGTATCTTTTTTCCGAATTTCATCCCAATTCGTTCAGTAGATTTTGTGTGAGACTAAAAAACATCTATACATACAATGGAATTTGGACTTTATTGCAATAAGTTAAAGATGGGTTGTTAAAAAATCTTCATCATCAACAACTCATATAACTTCCTACCGAGGGGCTCGAGCCTACCCTGAAATAGAGCGAAAAAATCATACAAGGATAAAATGTATTTACCGTTTCATAGATTAAGGTTTATCACGAGAGGTTTTGCAAATTTTTGTGACGTAGAGCGTCGGTGGTCTAGTAGCTAGGGCCGCTGCCTCCCGTCCAGGAGACGCGGGGTCGATTCCCACCACGTACCAATGTGTTTTCGAATTCATATGTACGTTTATTCGACGCTCTTACGATGAAGCAAAACACCGTGATGAAACCTGCACCTGAAATTCAGAGGTTGTGTGTGAAGTCGACCAACCCACACTGGGCCAGCGTGGTCGATAAAGGCCTAATCGCCCTAATTCAGGGTAGGCTCGAGCCCCTCGCTGGGGACGTATTATAATCTGTTGATGAAGGGACGTAGACCAAAAATGTTCTTTATGGACTAAGTTGACACCCGAAAGGTGTTAACGTTATTTAGGTAACTCGTGTCGTGTACCGTGATTGCCGTGATAGTAAGGGACATTTTGTCACTGTTGTATGAAACATTGACGTTAATTTTAGCAATGTACGTAACTCGAGCGACTAATTAGATACACTTACTTACGGCTTGGCAAAAAGAGTTTGGAAAAAATGAGGGCGCTTCTATCGCACTTGTGGCCACCTCGTAGTCAAATAGGAAAGGAAAAATTACTTAATTTATAAAATATTGTAAAATTAATGAATAAGAATCAACGTGGCATACAAATAGGACAATAAAAATCAACCCAGCATGATTGGTAGCAAACTAAATATTTAGTTCCACCTGTCACCGCTCCAAACTCTTTATTGCCAAGCTGTACCTCCGCGAATCCAGGTTGGGTACTATTAAATACAAATTAGAATATAATGAAACATGATTATTATTGGACCAACAAAAGATAGTTCAAGAATTCACGAAACGCGCGAGTTGACCGTATTTAAAAAAGTATACAAAATATTAAAAGTATATGGCTATTTTTTATGCTGCTATTCCTATAAATAACTAAAGTTTAAATATCAAAAGAGTACGAAAGAACTATTTTTTTACAGAAACTAGCAAAACTAAATAAAAGTTATGAATGTATTTTTAAAGTCAACCAACTAAAAAAATAAAAGTATACCTTTTTAACTCCATGGTATCAATATTATCCATTGATGTAAAAACTCCTTGCTCAGCAAGGGAATTCTTATTCTCAGATATTATATATTTAAGAAAATGATTACATACCACATGCATGCGTCAAAATTGAAAAAAAGCCAAAATTCTTAAACCAAATGAACAGAATGTGTTATCAAAACTCAATAAGAATAAAACGTTCCTATTCACTCACAGGTAGGCACAGAATATTCCTGGGAGAAGCCGGCATATTTTACCGCTCGCCTAAATTTTATCACATTATATTTTCACTGTCGATACTTGGGGAAATTCCGAAGGCTGTGCGAAACAAAAGAAAGACGGATCGGCGGTAACTTCGTTACGGCCCCGTTTTGAATAAAGCAATTGTAGAATTACATGATCCTCATAATTTGAAGTCCTCGAATCTCTTCTGGAATGATCGATCTTTAACCTGGATTCAGTACCATTATATTTTATACGTGGACTGTAACGGGCCGTTGATGATGATGATGATATATTATATATTCTGTGCTGAGATTCTATGTAAAAAACAGAATCTGATATGAATTTAGATTCTCATGCGGAACTAGTCAAAAGGGTAGATATCTAAGGAAGTGTTGCATGCGACGGCAAATAACGAAAGGAACGTGAAATTTTTCTTGAAACAGGATACAACACTTCTAGAAATCTTTTTTTATTATTATTTTAAAAAAAAACGAGCCAGCGGCCAGCGCCTCTATTAAAAACTAACAAGGAGTGTTAATATCAAAGTTCGTATATAAATTAATATTTGTGATTCAAATGAAAAGCCAAGGGATTCAAATGAGAAGGCACGAAATAGATTAATCTTATATCACATACAAATACAACCATAAACCTTAAAACTTCTCAAATATATTCAACAATAAAAAAAAGTAGGTCCAAAAATATACATTTTATAATGGCTTGCGGTTAGCTTGACTTAATTTCCTTTAGAAGTTCAACGCTTATTTTATTTTGTAAAAGGTGTTCAATTTATTACATTAAATTCAACACATTTATATTTATCGAATGATAAGATGAAACGTACTTACAATTCGCAGGTCTATATTGCGTGTGAGTAAGGAAGATATTGGCCATGTAATGTTACGCTTGACAAGCGAATGATTGTACAGTCAGCTGACGAATTAGCTCGAAACCGATGAAGTTTTCTTAGGTAATTGTTTTTGCTTTATCATGAAATTTCGTATAATTGTGCAGGTTAATAAACTGTACGTAGTATATAAAATGTTATGTAAAAATATAAATAATCACCTGAGAAAATCTCATCGGTTTCGAGCGGGGGGGTCAGCTAATTCGTCAGCTGACTGTACCTATACACATCTCAAGAATATCGGTTTTAAACCAAGTAGAGTAGACGTTATCGGATATTGCAATAGCGCATTCCGCCCACCGCTGGGATATATCGTGGGTATTCTGACACTTTTTCCACTGCATAGAGGTTCATTCAACTGTTTACAAAGATAAACAAATGCGGTTGCAATTGCTGTAGCCATGCTTTAGCAAACAGGAATCGCTTTTATATGTGTTTATGTAGAGTGTATAATGTGGCAAACGTGGGGAGAATAAAGGTCAAGTGGAATTGAATTAGAATTACTCATAAGGATTTATTTTTAGAGAAAAGATTAGAACTTTATGAAGTGTAACAAAAAAAGAAGGTAAAGAGTACTCTAGAAATTAGAATGTATCCTATCATTTTGATGACACTTATCCATCACTACTCTTATAAGTACAAAAATCTTGATGATTTAGAAAGCCTTACTAAATTGATGGAACGTTTAAAATTAAAACAGTGGTATTAAAAGGACCATGCTATGCAACGTGCATATTTTTACAGTAAAGATTCATCATCATCAACATCATCATCATCATCTCAACCGAAAGACGTCCACTGCTGGACAAAGGCCTCCTCGAAGGATCTCCACAACGACCACCGGTCCTGCGCTGCCCGCATCCTACGGCTTCCCGAAATTAAATTAAATTAAATATATATTAACAATCAATAAATTATTCATAAATAAGTAGGTATCTGAATTATAAAAGCTCAGTATAATATAAATTTTCTATATTGTTATTCAAAACTAGATACGTGGCATCCGTGGAATTGTTTCCTATAAAAAATATTGTTCGCTTTGTGCAAAATTGAAGAAAAGACAAAACGAGCTGAGTACAACAGCAGAGACGTATTGAGAGTGTAGCCGCAAATATTGATCGACAGAAATGGTAGTAATACAAAACATAGTTCGCTTTACTAATTAAACAGTAGCAGCCCCTCAGTGGGGACGTATACGATGTGATATGATGATAGGTAGGTAGGTATTTGATTATTGCACTGTTGTTATTAAGACTTCGTAGCCATATGGAAAAAGCAGAACGCTTTTAATATTATAGAAATAATTTCTCGAACTACTTAAACTTCAATGGTAGGTGTATACCTAAGTGTAGATGTATACATACATGTATAATTATGTTAGCATACTAGTATGAGATATTATAAAAAACTAACTCAATAACAGTCACATCCTGCCAAAAAATTGTTTAAATTTTATCGAAGACAGAAAATTGTATTAATGACGGAAGCCAAACAAACCACATATCATACTACGATGTTAATTGATCTCAATCTTGGAGAGAACATAGTACTATGCAGGCATGTAAATAAACAAATTAGTTCAAGAAACTGTTTTCAAAAATTTGGTCGTGTTGTCGTTGCCTTAAATCTGTCCCATCTAGATCCGCCCCTGTGTATATGAACGAGGATGAAGGATGTCGACATCGGGATGAAGTTATAGGGAAAACCCTTTCTTCTGATAACTATATTATTTCAGTTTCTTTCATCCATTTATTTCAAAATACGCGTGTCTGTTCAAAAGAACCTAGCTAGACAATTAGTTTTTCAGTGCACTTTCAAATTCATTATGTCAATTGTGGTAGCCTACTAACAAAAAACGGAGCTCGCTCAATCATCTCCTCGCAGAATAGGGGATCGGACTGTTCCTAAATTTACCATATTTTATTATGAATTACTTGTATTTTTAAAATATAGATTAGTAGCAGACGATTCGCGAAGAAAAAAATAGAATCGGTTGAAAAACGAATTTACAGTAATTTTTTAAAGTTTCAATATGTCTGTCTCTTTCAAAAACGATTTTTTGTATGGAGATTATATGGCGTTACTAACAAATGACGTCACAAGCACAGCGGGTGTGTGCCTCTCTGTCTAATCTTGAATTTCAAACCTTTATAGGTAACTCGATCAATTTTAAAGATAGAGCAAAAATTCTTTTAATTTTCGATAGCAGAAACTAAGAAATTTGGATTTATAAAATAAAAAAAATGTAGTCCGAGCCCCTATTGAACGATCGATCGGCATCATCGACAAAATAACATTAGTTAAAAAGTGTTTCAAAATGATATATTTAAGGAACTCTACCAACAAGCGTGACTTCTGTATGATCATAATAAACCCAACTACCAAAATACTTGAAATAGTTATAGTTTATTATTGCTATGGAAGCCGTGTGGTGACGGCAGAGCAGAATACATTAGTCACCAACCCCTACTCTTCCCGTGGGTATCGTAAGAGGCGACTTAGGGACTACATATTGAACAGGGAACGGGCAGCAGCGCTCTCTGATACAGTAACCTTTTAATCTGCGATTTCCAACCCGCCTGCCAAGCGTGGAGATTATGGCAAAACCCTCCACTTAAGTGGAGGAGGCTCATAGTCCAGCAGTGGACTGTAACGGGCCGTTTATGTTTATGTTATGTTATTGCTATGGAAAGCTATGGAAAGATCTATGCTTGGTATTTCGCTACGGGATAAAATCCGAAACGAAATCATCCGGCAGAGGACCAAGGTGGTGGATATTGTCCAGAAATGTAGCAAGCTGAAGTGGCAGTGGGCTGGCCACGTCTGTCGCAGAACCGATGAGCGTTGGAGCAGACGAGTTCTCGAATGGAGACCACGTCTCGGGAAACGTAGTATGGGACGCCCCCCTGTCAGGTGGACTGATGACCTGAGGAAGGTCGCTGGTGGTGGCTGGATGAGGAAAGCGGGTGATCATGCGCTTTGGCGTACCCTTGGGGAGGCCTTCGTCCAGCAGTGGACTGCAATAGGCTGATTGATTGATATTATTGTTACAGGTTACGTCTGTTAATGAAAAACGCCCCATATAGAAGATGCCAACAGTTTTTTTTCACGGTCTATATCGGTCGGTTTATATTTGTTTGTCGTAGCTGTAAAAACAATTGGGTGAAATCGAGCTAAATCACTTTTTAATTGCCTGGGAACAAACAGGAGTATTGTGTTCAAGTGCCCACTGCCCACTGCCCACCGCTTGATTAATTAGATTAGGGTGACGTGTCTCGCGCGCGTCATTTGTATGACTACAAATCTTTTGAACTTTCTATGTTAGTCTGTATGTTACAGCTTAACTCATCTTGATGAAAATGCATCAATACTGCGCCGGCAATAAAGTTATGGCCAGTGTGACTCGGACTGATGTAAAGGTTCTAACGATATCCCATACATGCAAATCTAGAAACTCACATACGTACATACATTAACCCTGAACACATTACACTTTTGGGCAGTCGTGTAAAAAAGAGGACAAAAATATAGGCTACCTAGAAATTGATTCTTAAGTCATGGAATTTTTAACGAAATTTTCTGTTCTAAAAATTATGGGAAACACTCAAGTTTCTTACGTACATTTGATAAACTGAATTTGTCCCAAGGTTTATGGTCGTAAATTGAAGAATGTATTTTTGGTAGTAAATTAAGAGTTTTGAGTTGATTTTCCAATAATCGCTGGGTTCAATTGTAACGGCTCTTGTTGTATGGCCTTATTAAACATTTATTTAGACTTGTTTCCAAAGCACTTTCATCCATAAAGTTTTCCCATTTCTTTCGTAAAAGATACTCAAAAATTTGAAGCTGCTTTTAAAAAGCTAAGCCGAAAATGGCGAGTAAACTCTCATTCTCATGGGATCACTGGATAACCACACGAGCAAAGTCACGAGTAGACAGCTTATATGTTACAGTACTCTATTATGTATAAAACGATCAATTACGTTCACATTATTGTATAGGGCTAACAATGGTGGGCGAATTAATTAAGATATTTTCGGGACTGAAGAATTCCGTGGAAAGGCAAGTTTGGAGCAGATAAAGTTAGACGTGGGACAAAGGATGAGGCATGTGTAGGTGGAGTGGAGGTTCACAATACGGGATATACTGTCTGTACATATAGGTACTAGGTGTTTGCCCACGGCTACGCTCGCGTATTGCAAGATTTTCCCGTGGGAATAAGACTTCGTCCCGTAAAAAGTCCTATGTATTTAATTTAATCCAGGGCTCAAATTATTTCCATTCTGAATTTTATCCAAATTCGTTCAGAAGTTAAGGCGTGAAAGCGGAACAAACATTTTCACATATTTTATACTAGCTTTCCGCCCGCGGTTTCACCCGCGTTTAATGAATTTTCCCGTAGGAATGAAGTGCTTTCCCGAGGTAAAAAGTAACCTATGTCCTATTCCAGGGCCTAACCTAAATGTGTGCCAAGTTTCATGCCGATCCGTCCAGTGGTTCAAGCGTGATTCGGAAATTTTCGCAATCATTTTATGAGCATATTGTACTTCAAACTATTTACATTTTTATAACGTCTAGACTAGACAAATTTTTGTATAAATATTTGCTGTTAAATTTTTGTTTTACTATAAATTCTTATCTCGGCGTTGACAGTGCGCTATTGTTTATTTTTTATTACAAATAATTTATAATAGAAGCTAGCTTCATATTTTTAGAAGTTATTAGGGTATCGTCTAACTTTGCACTATCATATTTCTGTAAATAATAATAATTAATATTCTTTATTTCAGACTCATGTCCATAGGTTGGGTAAAGGTTAGGTAGTTGGTTAATAACGAAATCGTCTTATAATCTATGTTAATATATTTAGTTTAGATTAAATCACACTAATATTATAAATGTGAAAACATATTTGGATATTTAGATGTTTATTTCGCTTTCGTGTTTGTACTGAACGGATTTGGATGAAATTTGGAATGGAGATAGTTCGTACCTTGGATTAACACATGAAATACTTTTTACGGGAAAAGGTCTTATTCCCACGGAAAAGCGTAGCCGCGGGTGGACAGCTAGTTTGATATAAATCAAAACATTAAAATGAAAATCAACAATAACCAAAAATAAATCAAAATTAAAAACATCTAAAAATAATTTTAATTTGAGTACCAGGTTACCGCGCTAACGTATGCGGTGCGATGACGTAAAGCCTCCGTGGCGAGCGGTATAGAGGTCGGCTCTCGTTACAGAGACTCCGGGTTCAAATCCCGGTGGGCACAACAAAGAAAAGTCACTCTGCAAGGCTGTCCTGAAATCGTTCAGGACATAGCAAGGTGAATTTGTCTGACAAAAAGTAATAAGTAAAATAATTCCCTGCTTCGGAAGGCACGTGAAGCAGTTCTGGTCTCGGCTATTATCTACGAAAATAGTTGTTATATTATGATCTAAGTCAGAGAATTTTGACAGCTCAATAATTATGACACCAGACTTGTGATTCGGTCATTGACCTTACTTACAAAATACTACACAAGAAGAAGCATCATTTCTTTTGCAGGTTCTTTATATTGGCCAGTAAGGACAGCGAGGATTTTTTAAAGGTTAGAAACCACAGTTCACTTATTTCTCATGACGTCGGCCATTTCCTCGTATTTTTATTTTGAAATGTTACTGAATAAATATTTGTTTTAATAAGATGGTGTTTGCTCCGAGTTCGTCGCACGAAACGACTGGTATCTGGACGAGGAATTCGTTAAATCTGTGAAGACCTTGCAATCAAAATATGCGCATTTTCAAATGGGTTTTTAATAGTACATTACGATACAAGGATCGTAGGTGGCATATTACAAACGAGGTGATTTTTGTAAGCCCGAGCCGCAGGCGAGGGTTTATAATGTCACGAGTTTGTTATAAAACCTAAGATCCGTGTGTTGTACGACGTTTTTCAATACACTTGTGAGAAAACTGATAGTAAATAATTAAATTGAAATGGTTAAGAAAGGTACCCCTTCAAAAGCTATGATACTACAGGTAGAATTGATCATGTAGAAGTTGTAAAAACTAACCATTATTATATCGCGCGCAGTTTGAGTATCCTTACTATTCACATTTATCATTAAATATCAACACTTAATCACTCATAAAAAAACATTCAATATAAAACAATTACATTAAAATTTTGCATACTTGGCGCCAACCACATAACGATAGTATGTTTCTTTTTTATAAACAAAATTACGGAGAATAGGCTCTGGCGGACATTCAGCCTCTACGAATTGATTCTTTGTTAAATCGAGATAATTTTATTTTTTATAATTTATAATTTGTTGAAATAAAAATACTTTTCTCTTTGTATGAATCGATTTAAATATTTTTTATTGTCAAAATGATCCTGGCTGAATAATAATTTAGAAGACCGTAGGAATAAAAAAAAAATTGAAATAAAATCGCACTAGTGCGGTAAAACGCATTTACCGCACAGTTTACTGCCTTCGTATAGGCAAGGTGTATTGAAAAATATTTTAACCTGTAACACTAAGAGCGTCGGCCGTGTAATGGCAGGGCCCGGGAGACTCGGGTTCGATCCCAAGCACGTAGAAATGGTTTTTTTTTTATTTAGAATTCATATGTACGTTTATTCTATATTTCGAAGGAAAACGTGAGGAAACCTCCTGCGAATAAATTTTAAGGATGTGTGTGAAACCAACCAACCCGCACTGGGCCAGCGTGGTCGACTAAGGCCTACTCACCTTAATAGGCTTGGTAGTCGGTAGACTTATAAAATGAACACTGTCTCGGCGGCACAACCCTTTGCTTGCTCTCAACTACCCAAAGTTAGCTGAAAGAAAAAGCTTTATAGCATTAAGTTCGCCTTTGTTCGTTGTAGTCTAATAAAGAATTTATCAATCAATCAAGCTTCTCGGTAAGAATTAACGTAAATTATATGATCTTACAATAACTGACTATGAAAAAATGCACGATATTTTTCTAGTGCGCACCAAATAACACTCAAAGCAATCTCAGTTATACAATGTTCCGATTAGGAAAGCGAAACTTCCCTGGGGAAATAAATATACCAATAGAAAAACTATTCCACAAAATATCCTCCTAAATACCTAATATATTTTATTTATAGTGTTGTGTTATTCGTAATACTTACTTACTAAACTTATTAAGTATTCATGTGCAAATTTCACTAGCAATGTCAACCGAATACTATGAATAGGTATAAATTAAACCGCTGAGAAAAAAATACATTAAATATATCACTGTATATATTATAATTCGTGGCTCTACTTGCCAATAAAATGTTTTAGTTTTCATCTGGTAATAAACTTTGTTATAAATAATTATATTTAATTTTAAATTTCTACTGGCATCGGGCTTCATTTCAATTGTTTTGAAAGCTAAAACACGTGCCATTCAAAAGTTTTCTAAAATCTCTTCAGAAAAAAAACTTGGTTCTGGGTTTATTAATGGAACTACCGCGTGCCGTTTAGCCGTGTGGTGACGGCAGAGTAGAATACATTTGTCACCAACCCCTTCTCTTTCCGTGGGTGTCGTAAGAGGCGACTTAGGGACTACACATTGAACAGGAAACGGGCAGCAGCGCTCTCTGATACAGTAACCTTTTAATCTGCGATCTCCAACCCGCCTGCCAAGCGTGGATTTTATGGCAAAACCCTTAAGTGGAGGAGGCTCATATAGTCCAGCAGTGGACTGTAACGGGCCGTTGATGAATGGAACTATCTGTAGAACTAGTGAGAACAGAGCGTTTCATTCATCCCGAGACTGAAAATATCCTCATAAAAAACCGAAGAGACGTCATTATTATAACATGAAAGACAAGAAATCCCGCCTTTTTGTTGTTGATACTTTGTGTCTCTTATTCTAAACTTGTTGCGCGTCTTTTGTACTAAAGACAAATTTATTACGTTACTCGTAACCCAATAAAAGACAAAACAGAACGAAAACAATTCAAACTTACAATTCCAATCTACAAACTACAGTTTATTTAAATAAGTTTTCTAATGTTTTAGAAGAAAGTTTTCGGAGTTGATTGTCGTAAAGGCAGCGCATGGCCCGCCTATAGGGCGGCGCGGGCGTTGGGCGGGGCGGGCGGCTATATAAGGCTTGCATGGAACTCGGCACAGTTACTGAACGCGCGCGGATATACCGGACGCGATCTCGCACGACGCACGATATACGCACGACGCGACGCACTCTCGACGCACGCGACGACGCCGCGACACCGCTCACGGTAAGTTTAGTTTGTAAGTTTTTATCGGGTGGAAAGTAAAAAAAGTGTTCGTTTTTCTATAAGTTTCAAAGTTTACAGAAGTACTAAGTATGTATTTGTTTGCTTTAAGTAGGTACGTTAATTCAATTTATTCGTGAGATAAATTTTCAATTCAGAAATTGACCACTCGAAAACGTGTTCCTTAATTTTTTATAAGTTTTGAAGTTTAAGTTAGTATGAGAGGTATTATTTTTATTTACAGTACGAGTACCTACCTAACATATTTCTGTTTAAATTTTTAGACGAAAAAATTTTTTCAATATTATAAAGCATAAACATAAACATAATTTTTAAACAAATAGAAGTTTAACTGGGCAATGTGAAAGTTTAAAAAAGTGCACAAAAATAAGAACATACCTTTTTTAATATTTTCATTGTTAAATTATATATTTTTTAAACTTCTTTACCGGTTATAAAAATGTGTTTATAATTCAAACACCAACTTTTACAATTAACTGTTATTACACTATTAATTCATCAATTTAATGAAGTAAAACTATGTACTATTTTTATAAACATTACGCTAGTAATACAATGTTCAAGTGACTTAACTTTCGTGACGTACCACAAAGTTTTTCAGGCGGAACAAAATATTCATGAGTTACACGCGCAAGGCTGAAAAAAGGCACGTGGTTTACAGAGACATTTTATTAAAAAACCTTTCTCACATTTATTTCCCTCACTTAACTTTTACGAGTACACCAACATGACAGGAAAATAATAATAAAGAAAACCTTCAAGCTTCACAGTAAACTAAATCAAATCCTGTTGATTCTTTCTGTAATAAGTACAGAAAGTTTATTTCGCCTATCTTCGTAAAACTTTATGTATTGGGATTATTCGACTAAATACTAATAGTGACGTTATTAGTGTCGACGCGACGTCAAGTTGCTCATTAGTTATATATCATACGATAGTTTTAAAGTATCACAACATCAGAGTTCATGAGTGTGGTATTTTATTATTACGTCACTAATCATACGGCGGTATTAAGAAAGAAAATTTTCAGTGAAAATGATGATGGGTACCCATCATACTCAAAAAGAAGAAACCACAACCTAAAGCTGGACACTTCCTATATAGGCGTACCAGATAAAAACCTCCTTGAATTTTCTGACTCAAAAAATAATTTTATAAATCCATGACACATATTTAAATTTCAGTATTCTGAAGCTAAAGCCGATATTAGACGGTTCACTTTAGCTTTCATTTTCGATGCCAATAGTCGGGTTATTATAGGATGAGTTCTGACAGCTTCAAAATTCTTCATACGACGTAAACAACTTTTTTAATAATATTCAATTTAAAAACCATAATAGTTAATAATTAAAAATAAATTAACTTCACCTCTTATTTTATCATTAAACAGTATGTAATTTTACTTAATAAATAAATAAATAAACGAAATAATATTAAAAAGTTTTTAAAATTTTAATCTGTCAGAGCTCGTAACCCAACTATAATTTTGACGTTTCATTGTTCACTACTGATGTGCCTTTTTGGTGAAAGTCAAATCCACCCGGTTCGCTTTCATCGGGCATCGTTCACTGTTCATGGCGATGAATGATAAATGAAGCGTGGAGACAGCCGCGGCACTCATTTATTTATTTGTTTAGTGTTTCTTTTTATTTTAAATAACAATGACATGGTTTTGTAATGGTGTAATATATAGAAATAATAATATAATATTTATAGCGCTATGAATCATTTTAGAAATAACGATTCTAGATCAAGAAATTTCCACACGCATTACCTATTGCCGCCACACACATCGAAAAATGCTTTCACTTTACATTTTGCGTCTAAACACATGAAATCGTTCACTGTTCATCATTCACTGTCTTTCATCGAAAATGAATCACTTTGGAGGAACCGTCTAATATCGCCTTAACAAATGAAGTTGAAAACTACAGATTTAATTTAATTCAAATCCAAAGAGTAACGGACTGACAGACGTTGCAAGCAGACAGAATTGTGCTAGTAATGGAATTCCATTTCACTGTCTTGGAAGACGTAGAGAATATGAAAATTAACTGGATGATAGTTTTATCATTGATAATCAAGCCCTTTTAAAAATAGAAACCGTTAAAAATAACTGAGCGTAAAAAAAACATAAGATAATGATTGCCCTAATTAAATAGATAATAGGGTTAAAGATATTTCAAGATAACAAAAGTTAGCCAATTTTCAAAGAACTTACAAAGTGATTCATTTAAAGGGGTAACGGAATATTTCCAACTGTAGCGTTGTGTTACGCTTCAGTGTTCGAAATTTTTTTCGTGTTCTTCTCAGTTTTTTCTTTTTCAAATTTCTAATTTTGAATTCGATTTTGAAAGGCTTTTGGTTGGTTTTGTTTTTTTTTCGCAATCATTTTCTCGTCTCGTTTATGAGCTGTCGTATACGTGCTGCACAAATTGCTAAAGTTTTGTTCAAATTCAATTTCGAATATAAATATTTATTACAATATTTGAAGTTATATTAGTTTGAAGTGATAAAAGCTTTAAAAGCCGCTTCTCGAAGCCGAAAGAAAGCCGATTGTTGGAGTGGGAGCCATCCTATAACCGATAGCCTTGTGGACAGGGCATCAGGCTCGAACGCGTACCCGCGGTGAGCGAATAGACCTAGCCGAGTCGTCGGAGTCTGGCGCACTGGACCTGAGGTCGCTTCAGTGGTCGCACGAGTGACTGTTCCCGGCTGCAGACCCGCCGCTACATCGGAACCTGAGCTTTGGTGCCTTGGGGATTGCAGCAGTTGCACGTGCGGACTGGAAGTTTGGTTATAGTTTTAAGTGTACCTTTTTTTATACGAACTTTTTGAACACAGTTAGTTCCTTCTTGTGAACCATCCCTTAAATTGGTGCGTCGCAAGTTTGGTTTGTTATTTCCTAAATTCAAACCGGCTCTCCACGCCACCGTCAACAACTCCTGGCAAAGACTTTTGGTACAAAACGTTTCTCCTTACTTAGTCTATAGATTTGTTGCGCAACGATTCCCTAGACAGGTAGGGCATTATTTACTCCTCTATCTCTTACACTTGTTGAACCTTTACTAATTTTGGGGAACCGTTAGACTTTAGTTCCAAATTATTTTTGTTGTAATAGTCAACTTCTACCGTGTTACCGTTCTTTGTTTACTGTTTTTTTGTTTGTGTTCTATTTTGGTATTTTGGTAAGTAACTTTTTATCGAATCTTGGCCTTTACCCTTTTTTTAAATCCAAATTATATACGTGTAAAGTAGTACTTTTCGGTTTTTATTTTTAACACTACACTACACAGCACGCCATACTTTTGGGACCCAATGTGTATATGACCGATGACATCATAACTCTCTGAAAAATACTTTTGATATTTTTCCTTCTATATTACAATCCAGAGCAGACGAATGCCTTCATCGTAGTACTTTCATTGTTCAAAAAGGTTTCCTTTTTATACTTTCTCATGTTTAACTTCTGATTTTTTCGCACATAAATCATTATTATTCACCCATTTAATATGATAATATGGGTAGGTACACACACTTCATGAATTATGCAACTAGAAGTTAGTCTTAAGTATTTTAACATTCTTTAGCGGAGTAAAAAAAGACCAATTTAAACTATGACCTCTGCTTTAATAGCCTTTATCGAGTATATCAAAATTACACAGCAAAATATAAAAGTCGAGAATCGAACTTGCAACCTCATGAGCAAAGGACATAACTGCCATTTACACCTTTTTTCAAAAAGTTTGCAGGTGATTAACGTATATTTTGTCAACGTCAAACTTTGGAACAATTTACTCCAAGTAGCGAAACTTGTGGCATTATAAGTTCAACAATTTTGAAATACCCAATTTATTGGATTGCGTTCATTATCAGATAATCTGCCTTGCTTCTTGATCAATACAACCTTTTCTAAAATATTTTTCAACGAAATACATGAAATTGGGGACAACTTTCTTCCCTTGCTGTGACCCAGACATTTTTCCTCCAATTTCATAAGTGATTTCAAGCATGTTCTTCAGTTTAGGGGTCATCCGAGGTCTTACTGTAAAACGGTCTCTACTTACAGCATCCTCTTGTTTGTATGATCTATATCAAGGGCGTTCGATCAATCCATAAGACAGTTAACTAAGAAACAAACGCTAATAAAATACACTAAAATTGACCTATCAATGAGTGATTTTCTGACAGCTCTTTAAAAAATAAAAATAATAGTTCTAATCAAGACGATAGATGGCGCCAGGTGTACTTCGTGGATTCTTTTTTTTTAATCATTTTAAGGCCCTGGGTGACTCGCCGGATTTCTTCGGATCCACGAATGGACAATGCCATCTATCGAAGTTTTATGAACTATTTTTTTTTAATTGGCTGTCGGAAAATCGCCCAGCTTGGAATAAACCACTTTGAAACATGGCCGCCTTACTAACACCTCTTTTTTCATTCATTTGTTTATTTAAAACATTTGCCTAACATCGTCTACGGCCCGCTACAGTCCACTGCTGGACTACGAGTTGCCATAATCTCCATGCTTGGCAGGCAGGTTGGAGATCGCAGATTAGATAGATAGATAGATAAAGCGTTTATTTGATTAAAAGGTTACTGTATCAGAGAGCGCTGCTGCCTGTTCCCTGTTCAATGTGTAGTCCCTAAGTCGCCTCTTACGACACCCACGGGAAGAGTAGGGGTTGGTGACAAATGTATTCTACTCTGCCGTCGTCACCACACGGCCTAACATGCGCGGTTAATAAATAAATAAAAAGACAGTGGCATTTGTTTCAAAATGTGGCGTTATGTATGATAGGACGTAAACATATCTCTTTGTTTGGTTATTTGGAAAGAAGGCACGGAAAGGTTGTGTTACTCGACTTGTTATGTAATAGCAATATTTACGTACAGTGTGGACGAATAGTACCCGGACCCATAAAAACAAGGTAGTTTAGTTTTAGTACAACTTATTTTATGAGGTTTCAGTTACTATCATGAAGCATCCTTAGTACTTGTTTGAGATTTGCCATCTGGACAGAATGTTGAGGTTGTAAAATATATTTCACGGTTTTGAGGATTACAAATCTGCACATATGTAGCTGCAGAGAAATTGTGTGAAGTTGACCACTCCGCATTGGGCCCACGTGCATCTTTATCTTCTTGTTGGAGATTTCTGAATTTAATTCGTTTAGGTTGTAACTTTGTCGCCCTATTTCAGGATAGGCTTGAGCCTCTCGGTGGGAACGTATGTGAGCTGTTGATGATGATGATGAAATACTCCACACTTTATTTTCTGTTTTTTAGCGACAATTTGGTCTGGTGCAAGTGCAAGTCCGATGATTTTGGCAATAAATCCCAGTAGCAACTTTAAGACAATCTTAACATAGATAAAAATTGTCAAGTAGGTGGTATATTTGCCGGGTCTGGCTCCACAGGTGAGTCGTCTCATCGATTCCTTCCGCTCGCCTGAACCCGGGTCGCGAAGGTCGGGCTGACCCACGTTGCTATCCCGCCTGGGCGAGCCCCGACCCGTAATCAACGCGGCACCTCTCAATTTGCCGGTGACAATTATCAACAGCTCATATTCATCACCTAAGGGCTTAAGCCTTGAAAAAAAAGGCGACACATCTTTTGTAGACGTATTTCGCCAGTGTCGAGTGATATTTGTAGGTTTAAGATTCTTGGATGATTGTTCGGTGAATTGGACTCAGTAATGTGATAGTACAATTACTGAAGCCATCACAAGGCCTCTTTTGGCATCATCTATTAATGTCAACAAAGTGTAAGCGATTCAATTGTTCTATTAAAGTTTATAGTCCCGAAATATTAACTGGATAATACACTATCGAAATTATACACTAAACACTTCAATAAACTTAAAACGAAGACACGTCCGCCATTGTCAAATGCTGACCAAGGAACCGGCTTGAGCCTTCATCATCATCAACAGCTCATACACGTCAATTAGTAAGTAAGTAATTAAAAACACTTCTAGGGTCCTTTTCTTTTGGGGTTCTTATTAGTCTTTTTTTTTTGGACTTCTTGGCTATTTCTACCAAAGTAATAATATAGCGGGCGCGGACTTGAACCTGAATTAGGGTGAACAGGCCTTAGATGACCACGCTGGCCCAGTGCGGATTGGTCGACTTTACACACAACCTTTGAATTTCTTCGCAGGAGTGTTTCTTTAAGAAGTTTTCCTTCCCCGTAAGAACGTTGACTAAAAATTCGCAAACACATTAACCGGGATTATTTGGACGGATATTTGATTTGATTTTTTTATTTCATTTGATTGATTTGGTATATTTGGACGGCCCCGTAGCCTAGTTGGTAGTATGCCTGCCTGCGAAGCAAAGGGTCGCGGGTTCGAATTCCGCCCAGGACAAACATTCGTGTGATTAGCACTTGTGTTTGCCTTGTGTCTGGTTGTTGTTTATCTGAGTATGTATTTATCTATTTAAGTGATGTATATCAGCTGCCTGATACCTATAGTACAAGCTCTGCTTAGTTTGGGATCAGATGGCCGTGTGAGATATTTATTTATTAGTACGTGGCGGGGATCGAACCCACCGTTTAGCGGACGGCAGAAACCACTTATAAGAAATAGATAACATTATCTAAGAATGGAATTCGGTTTTTTTTTCTCTATAAAACGACATAAAGTAGATCCGTTCGGTAAGTATCATATAAATATACACAGCCTGTTATAAGTAAAAAAAAAAACCTGCTTTGAAGTACCAGAAAGCCTTAGAGGGGATCGGACTACTTTTTTTCTATTTTATAAATCCTAACTTCTTAGTTTCTGCTATCGAACACTAAAATAGTTTTTGCTCTATCTTTAAAATTGACCAAGTTATAAAGGTTTGAAATTCAAGATTAGACAGAGAGGCACATACCCACTTGTGACGTCATTTGTTAGTAACGCCATATAATCTCGATACAAAAAATTGTTTTTCAAAGAGACATACATATTGAAACTTTAAAAAATCACTGTAAATTAGTTTTTCAACCGATTCTGTTTTTTTCTTCGCTAGTCGTCTGCTACTAATCTATATTTTAAAAATAATTCATAAAATATGGTAAATTCATAAAATATGGTGAACAGTTCGATCAACTCCGATCCCCTATTAAACTTTATTAGTTGGAGCTGGCTCTGCAGGTGTTATGTCTCATCGATTTCTTCCGCCAGACCTACCCAAGCTTATTCAACTACTGTGGTAAACTAATATCTGTTGGTTCGCCTGCGTCGCCGGTCGGGTAAAGATGATGTACTAATTAAAACATTTATAAAATTCACTGTTCTTTTATTATTTATCACAGGAGCAAAGTACAACGTTATCTTATCAGAAATCTGTCAAAGAGCTACTGGTGTTGCCATATTCGACAATATAATTGGTTCTTGACAACTACCTCGGTCGGGTTTTTCTTGTCTTTAACTAAAAGTAAGAAATCTTTATTACGTTTCTTATAAATCTGAAATCTTTTAGTAGAATACGAAACATTTTTGAAAATGTTTTGTATTTTTTTATATTAGTTATGACAGGTTTTGCCTACATAGCGTAAGCAAAGATTATTTCACAATTTATTGAAAGCGCTATTTTGATATGTTAATGTTTTTTTAGCTAGTCTGATGAAAGAAAATATGATGAAAATGCTGGCAATTTTAACGTTCATCTGATGCACTTCACTGTAGTTCAACCCGCACTGGGCCAGCATGATCAAAAGGGTTGATGGCTCTGATTCAAATTAGTTCGAGCCCCTCAATGGGGATATACTTATATTCAACACATAATTATTAGTACGAGCAAGGGTTCAAACCCGCGTCTCACAGATGGGGTGGCGGCTCCAATCACTGCAACACCGACCGGGATGCAAGCTTAGAAGCTTAGCAGCTTCTATTAATTTCCCCTAAAACAGTCTATTGATGAATATCGTAGCATATGCCAATCTTCCGGTTGTACGTATAATATGATAAGGGTAGGAATTGTAACAATAGGATGTACATTGTATCATTTTTCGTTTACCTTTATCCAACGACAAGGAAGTAGGACTCATCAAAAGTGTCTAGGGATTAACTTATTTTCTTCACAAAAAATAAAATAATTGTAAACCGTTTATGTCAACTCGCACTGGGCCAGCGTGGTCGACTAAGTCCTAACCGCTCTACTCCAGGGTAGGCTCGAGCCCCTCGGTGGGGACATATATGAGCAGTTGATGAAACAGTTTATGTCAGGGTCAGTAATCATGCAATCCATTTTCCAACTTCTTCTAATTCTGAAAGAGTAAAGTCAGTTTTATTTAGGTACGAGGACATAAAACGGTTTACAATTATTTAAAATTTTAAGGAGAAAAAAAGTTAATCCCTAGACACTTTTGATGAGTGTATGTATATGTCACCGTAAGATTGTGAACGCCGTTAGTTTATATTCTTACTTGCGATATTAGAAACTTACGGAACATTGTGAACTGACACCAACCATTTACAATTTAACGTATTATTTCCCGTTAGTTTATAATCTAACGATGTCGAACCGTCAAATTATAAACAAAGGTGCAGAGTTCATAACATCATAATCTGTCGGGTTTTATCACCCGTAAAATTGTGAACAGTCCCTGATTGGTCGGCAACGCTTTTCAACGACTACAGAATGACAGCCAACGTTTAACCAATCAGCGTGCAAGGTGCGTTCCGTCGCATGCCAATTTTTAATCAGTTCACAATTTGACGGTTTGACATCGTTAGACGGAAAATAATACGTTAAATTGTAAATGGTTGGTGTCAATTCACATTTTTCCGTAAGTTTATAATATCGCGAGTAAGATTATAAACTAACGGCGTACACAATCTTACGGTGACATATATAACTAATCTCTTAGAAGAAATTCCAACCCCGTCCATTCACAGTTGAACTAGGTACGTTAATTATATTCGCTATAGAAATAAATAGAAGCCATTTCGATACGCCACCCATATTAAATTATTTAATTATCGAGTCAGTCGCGTATTGATTTATAATCAGATTTCACTTAAAAAAAATAACACTAAAAAAACTAAACAACTAAACTAACTAAATACTTTTTTAGTTTTTTTACTTTTTACTAATTATTCTATGACGTCAAAATCAATACATTAGGTTCATACTTCTTTGTAGGGTTTGTCAAAAAACTTTTTACATGTACGAATAAGGCTGAAACATATTTCTTGGTAGCTTCAGCAACAGAGCCAAAAGAAGTGTTTTTTAAGTTTTTTTTATTTGGTAGTAAAACACTAATATACACAAAAGGAACATACACTACGGACACAAAACTCAAACCAAACTAGGCAAAGCTGCCGAAAATACATACACAAATAAATAAATATATCTTAAACACGAGTCGATACAAGTATGTAAATAAATATCATGATAGCTTTGACGTCGAAAAATGATTTGTAAAAATCTTAATTCGAATAAAAAATTTTGACTTTGACTTTGACTTTGAATAAGAAAAATATCTTATGAAATATCTTATTTATGTAATGTATATCAGCTGTCTGAATCCATAATAATCCATAGCGAGCCATGGAAAGATCTATGCTTGGTATTTCGCTACGGGATAAAATCCGAAACGAAATCATCTGGCAGAGGACCAAGGTAGTTGATATCGTCCAGAAGTGTAGCAAGTTGAAGTGGCAGTGGCCTGGCCACGTCTGTCGCTGAACCGACGAGCGTTGGAGCAGACGGGTTCTCGAATGGAGACCACGTCTCGGGAAACGTAGTGTAGGACGCCCTCCTGCCAGGTGGACTGATGACCTGAGGAAGTCGCTGGTGGTGGCTGGATGAGGAAAACGGGTGATCGTGCGCTTTATTGGAGTGCCCTTGGGGAGGCCTACATCTAGCAGTGAACTGCAATAGGCTGATTAATTGATTGAATCCATAGTACAAGATCTGCTTAGTTTGAGATCAGATGGCCGTGTGAAAATGTCCCCATATGTTTATTTATATTATAAACAACATCCAAACACAAGGCAAACATAAGAGCTCATCACAAGAATGTTTGCAATGGGCGGGATTCAAACCTGTGGACCTAAGCTTCGTAGAGAGACGTACTAATACGAAACACGTAGTTACCTAGTAACTCTAACCTTTAAGTAATAGGTATATTACTCCGTGTTACTAGTAAAGGTATTGGAGAATAAAAATTGCGGGCCTTCCCCAGGGCAAAGGTCAAAATTAAAAAAACTGAGTTACCGCGGCAAGACAGGACACATTTATCTCGGGAGTAACGAATTGGACCATGTATTTTATTTATTTTTTATTTTGTGAAGAAAAGTTACGACATACAAAACTCAGCTATTTACTTAACAGCGTTTCATCAAGTTTCTGATATGTTTTATTTAGTTTTTCCTCAAAAGTTGATTCTCCGTCGGGAATATTATTTTGTGAATCTTTTTTTTTAATAACAACGTTAGACAAGACAGTCTTTCACACTTTTTTACCGTTTTCTAACTGAAGATTTGATTTTAGAAAACCTAATTAGATTTTTTTTTGTTGTATTTTACTGTTAGCAATTTGAGCTAAAATAATATTGCTAGGCAAAATGCAGAGTAGAAAGCTCCCTCCATCAATGTAACCATTGAACTACTTCTTATTTATTAAATTCGAAAAAATTATTAATAAAAAATAAAATCCTTAAATAAAAAATTCGATTCGATTTTTTTTTTTGCTCGAAAATTGAACTTGCGAAGGCATCTGTGCGGTAAATGCGTTTTACTGCACTAGTGCGATTTTATTATTTTTTTTTTTAATTCCTACGGTCTTCAAAATTATTATTCAGCCAGGATATTTTTGACAGTAAAAAATATTTAAATTGATTCTTACAAAGTGAAAAGTATTTTATATTTTTTTATTTCAGCAAATTGTGGCAAAATTAATATCAGCCAGTAATATTTTAATTATAAAAATAAAATTATCACGATTTAACAAAGAATCAATTCGTAGAGGCTGAATGTCCGCCAGAGCCTTTTCTCCATAATTATGCTTATATAAAAAAGAAACATAATTATCGTTTTGTAACTAACAGTGGTTCTGTGCACGAAATAGACAATTTGGCTTCTTGCAGAAACTAGACTTATCATTTGCCAGGTTTCACAACTAACCATAATAGTTTGAAAGATATCTATGTGTACAAGCTAGTTTGTGTTCTCGTTAGCAGAAGGAAAGAATGTGTAGGATTATCCCTCGGAATTGAAACATAAGCTGCAATTCCTTTGTAACGTCTTGTTTCTTATTTGTAATCTAGAAAGCGCAAAATCCTTGGCTATCCTACAATAAATAAAATCCATCATTTTGTTTTATTCGTTGTGATAAAATTGTATGTAATTATATAAATTGTATTTTTTATGTTGGAATATAAAATTGATGAAATTTGTATATCATGAAAAGGCTAATTAATATTAAGTGATTGGCTACGAGTAAGCTTTTGACCCCCACCGTTTACTTAAGGCCTCACTGTCACAGGGCCCTAGTTCACGTGGTAGGCCTAAAAATCGCTGGCTGGACGTCGTCAAAGCGGATATAACTCAATTATTTTAACTGTGCGCTTCGAGCTGTCAAAGTCGTCATGTTGGTGGCATTGAATTCACCCGCCCGCTTACTTCCTCACCTCCTCCGACGCCTATCAAAACGGATACCAAACCTACCAACATGCAAATATTATGACGTTGACAGGCGCACAGTTATAAAAATTGGGTTATATGAAAGAACGAAAATGCCGAAGACCGGGCATAGTGGAGAAGATTGAATAGAAAAGCGGACCCAGCACTAGGCCGGGAAAACGCTACGACGACGAAGAAGAAGTCCACAGGAGGATATCATAGGACTCAAGGTTTTCTATGTAAATGGAATAACTCAATGTACCTCACCTCAAAGGACCGCTCCTTACAGTACTGTAAGGAGCGGTCTCCTTTGAGGTGACTGGCTGTTCGTTTAGTTCGATTGGATTTGAATATTTTGAAATATCGAATGGTTTTTTTTTGTTGTTTTGACTCGGGATGCCAACGGGCTACCGAGTAGAAGATATTTTCATATTGGAGAGTTGATCGAGAAAAATAACTTTAAATAAATAAATAATATTACTTATCTACTTCGTGTTATCTTCAAATTAGCTTAGCGCCCATCTGGCTACCGCCCCCCTTCTTTATTGTACCTATGTAATTACAAACAAAGGTACGTTCAATTACTGGCCTCCAGTAAGATCTGTAGATAAAGTTGAGGAAAGCGCTATGAAAGCGCTGAAATAATTTGTATTTTAATCTTATATGGTTACTTAGGTTTGTAACATTTTCGTTTTTTAGTAGCATATTATAATGGAGTGGAGTATTGTAGATATAATGTCGTTTTGCGAATTTACTGTTACTTACATCTAGGTTTTTCAATCGAATTGATTCTCTTGTTGCTATCAGGTATCATGGGTATAGTAGTACAGTGATATCTTAACAAAACCTGCAGTATGCATAATTTCCTAATGGAAAGCACTTTACAAGATTTGTATAAGTCTGTAGTTGGGTATCTATAAGGAAGCCGTTTAATTACTTTTAGCAGTGACCGCTGCGCCCTTTCTGCTGTAATAAGATACGATTCGGCTGCACCTTCCCAACAACTGACACAGTAAGTCAAAACACACTCTGCCAGGACCTTATAATATAACACTAAACTAGAAACCGCGTTCACGCTCAATTGTTTAAACACATAAATCAGTTGTCTGATTCTATTTGAAACACTTAGTATTTACCATTCCCAAGATAACCTATAATCGAGCATAACCCCCAAATACTTAATTCTATCCACTTTTTGTAGATAAAAACAGTTGCACGACACGTTGTTATTAATTAGTCGATTACAGGGAAAGGTATGAATTTTTAAAGTAAATGAATTATGAGGCATGTTTTCGTTTGTTTTACAAATTATTCAACAAGATAAAGGTGTCTTTATTTGAAGTAAGATTGAACTAAATCATTTTTCGACGTCAAAGCAAGGTGGCCCAAGGAAAGATGCAAAAAAAAAGAACAAACTCTTACCACACTCTTACATTGTAATATTAGTGAGACTTCATGCAGTTTACGTTGTAAAAGGGGAGAGATATGCGATAAGTAGCAATTTTCGGCGATAACTTATTAACATTCTCTTTCTATGACCACGATAACGATACCTACTAAAAATAAATGACGCGGGAAGTGTCAATTTTAACGATAGTTTTCTTTTAATTAACTATAGGGGTCACCCTGCATGAGACCTAAATCAAATCAAATCAAATATCCTTTATTGCACATAAAAAACACTCATACACAAACACAGACGATACAGGAGAAGGCACCTACCGACCTAGTGGGAATATTTGGGCTCAACGCAGATTGTTTGTTCATTGCTAATGAAATAGACTAAAAAGCTTACCTCTACATAATAATGATAAATACGAATAACTAGCTGTCCGCCCGCGACTACGCTCGCGTTGTGCAAGACTTTCTTGTGGGAAACAAACTTTTTCCAACAAACATTCAAACTTCCAAGCATACTTTTATAATATTAGTCATCTTATTTACTCAGGAATAAATACCTAACCAGCCAGGTCATTTGGGCCAACAACGTGGTCGACTAAGGCCTGATCGCCCTAATTCAGGGTAGGCTCGAGCCCCTCGGTGGGGACGTATATGAGCTGTTGATGATGATGAAATACCTAACTGCTACAATTGGAACTCGTAAAGAAAATCAATGTTAACAAAACTACTTGTAAAAAAACAGACGAGATAGCTCGTGTTACAAACAGATGTATGACATGTATTTTCGACGAACTTGTAAAAGTTAGAAGCGAAGCAGATATTGCACTTCCATCCCGTCGCGACGCTATTATACAATGTAACTTGAGCCTCGCATCCATAAACACATCATTAGAACAGAGGCCTCTTTTAGCCAGTTCTATTTGACATCGACCTGATAGCCAATAAGCAGGGAGTATTGCTCCAGGAATGGTTTTTAATTGCGCACACGTTCTGAAGTTACTTTTTCAGTTACCAGCAGAGATCAGATAGGTATAACTATATTTTCCTAAACTTTGCTTCACACATCATTAGAGTTACCCGCTCTTAATTATATTTGTAATGCTATTTGGTAATACGTAAATAAATAAACATAGTAAAGATATTTTGGATTTTAATCCCTAATGTTTTTTGTGACTTTTTGTGTCTTTTATATTAATTTTTCCTTTAAATTGTAATTCTATAATAATGTGTGTATTTGTACTTTATTTTAATTTTAAACTTTAAGCTGCTCTTTTGGATATGCATAATTTGCACGCCTGCCTGCAGGTTGGTTGAACACAATGTACTTTTTCATTACTCATATCGTACTCTGAAAGTAGTTTGGAAGTTGCCTGAGGAGCGGATTGAAGGTAATACTTTTCAGCCCGGAGGGAGAATCACTTTCAACTGACAGCTGTCATTCATTCATTCATTTTCATTCATTCTGGCAAATTATAAAAAAAACTGGTTCTAATTTCACATTTCTATTGAACTATGTTCCATCTTTCTATACAGTCACTCAATTACAGCGCAATGTTAAATTGAAATAACAGAAATTTAAGTATTAATTAAAGAATATATATTTTTTAAATGACTTTATTATAAATAACTTTCAACTAATTCTTTAAAATAAAATAGATTTGGGCAAAATATTTATCATTTTTCAATGATGGAAATTAAAAATAATGGCTCAAAAGCTGGCCGGCGTGGCCACAGCAAAAAATAAAAAATAGGCGGGAAAGCAACAATCCGATTATCATTTGTTTCTCGAGTTGTAGGGTTTTGTTTACAATAATGAGTTCATCTGATTCAGATATGGAAGTCACTCATTTTTTCTTTAGCTAATTCGTGTTTTTATTTTTACTTTCCTTATATTCGTAATGAAAAGCACAGTGTTTACCTCTGGTTAAAGACTTATTTAGTGCCTCGAACTATTAGGGCCCTCGCTACGCTCAGGCCCAAACCCCGTCTCGGCCCTAAATAAGTTACTTTTACCCCTCGTATAACAATGTAGTATTGATACTAGTCGTAAGACCTTATTATTACTGTATTCTCGCAAATAAATGATTCTTATTCTTATTCTAGTCAGAAATTATGTTTGAAATAAATCAATGGATAATTATCCATAATGTAGGTATATGTATTTTTTTTTAATTTAGAACAAGAAGAAATTTATTCATTGTCATTACATTAACAATATGTATCAATAAGTAGACAGACACGAAAATAAGTAAGACAGTGGAAAGGTGGTAACGTCAGCTATGCTGTTTTTCAGCCTTCACCTTTTTGGTTAACTAATTTCTTGTAATTCCAAAAATGCAAATCTCTGGCGGTTTTAGCAACTCTATGATATGTATGATGTCCTGATTAGATGCAAAGTTATGGTAAACAAAAGTTTCCATACCTATCCAAGCTAGTTATAGGCAGATTTTGGAAAAGGTAGACTACTAAATTTGCTTAAGCTTTTCACTGGAACATAGAATAGAATAGAATAGAATATACTTTATTGCACACAAGGATATAGCTTGAAAGTACAGAAGATAGATAAAAGGGTGTACAGATAGGCGGCCTTATTGCTAAGGTAGCAATTTCTTCCAGGCAACCTTAGGAACATCATAATATAGAGTTGCTAAAATCACCAAATGGAGTTGTTAATTTTTGGGATATAATTTTAGTATTAAACTAACATAGTGCAATTGATGTTTGAAATAAATCGAGTAATAATACAAATTTGTATTTTTCACGAAAATGTATAGAAAATTATTTCTCAACAAATGACTAGCACAGGCTAGCGTGGTAGTTTATGGCCTGATCACCCATTTAGAATAGCCTCGAGGCCCTCGGTGGGTTCGTATATAACAATTAAAAAAATCTCAGCCTTAAACACGCGAAAAGGTTTCGGTTGGTTTGTGGTTGGTTGTTTTGGCGTGCAAAGGTTTTGCACGCCCCGCACTCACGTCAACAACATAAAAGTCCTGCGGTCGGAAAAAAATCCGGATGACAGAAACGTGGTCTCTATAAAAGAGCTAAAGAAGCAAGTTTTAATCCAGTAAATAGGTACGCCACCACAAAGCACCACAAACCACAAAGTTGCCTGTAGGTAGTTGCTATAAGACCGTCGATTTATCTCTTTAACCGATGGTATTAGAGCCAACTTATTCCATCTGACCAGAGTCTTGGCCATAATTTCTCTATGTCTCAGTTTTAAATGTTGTTTAGGCTCAGAATCGGCAACAAATCCAAATCAGTGGCGTTTTAGATTGCCAACTAGAGTAATCCATCGAGAAGTCAGGAGGTTCGATCCGAATTTCTAATTTCTAATTACGTTTATATCCATAGTAATTGGACACTGACAGGACAATGCGGAAAAATTACAAATACAAGAGCCGGTGGCAAATACTAGAACTAACGACGTCTGATGGGATTGCATTAGATTGCAGCGACACTGACAATGCTGACATAGGATGTTATGTTTTAGTTGCATTATAATTTTCCGTCTGAGATTGTGAATAGCACGTCTCGTAGGGAGGGAATTTGTCGCAAATCGACTCGTGGCAACTTTCCGTTTCCGTGTGAGAGCTTTCCGTGAATAGCCCTCTCTCCTCATTGGCCTGACGGTTCATTACAGTTCTAAATTGAGTCTGTTGTACTTGCTAGCAGATTAGCCTTTTTATTAATTTTTTATTAGCTTTTAATTATTTAACTGTACCTACTGTTTTCCAAGGCACACAACACCTTACTTTATCCACCTACGTATATTTAATTTAATTTATATAGTAAGTATATATGAGCTAATGATGGATAATTAAAACACACTGAAAATCTTCACCTCATTTAGATCTGACGAAGTTGATAATAACGAGGTGAAGAGGTCCCAAAAAGACCGTCAGAAAAATTTTTGGTTTTAATCTGTTAAACTCGCAAGCTGAATAACCTTTTATTTTAATAAAATTTAAACCTTTATTTAAAGCCTTGCTACAGTAGCGTAGAACACAAAGTACACTCGTAAAGTAAGAGAGAAATCACATCCTGCGCATTTCCTAATACTTTTGGCAGTTCAGCAACCAAACAAAAATAAAGCGGGTCTTATATAGTCTTCCTTGGTGCTGTTTTTGGTTTTCAGGAACAGGGGGCACTCTAACACTGACAGCTAAGCGGAGGTAGAGAAGTAGCAAGAGAGCAGTTGGACATGAATCCACTTCACTATGCGATATATTCCTGTAGCACGTACTCTTTATACTTTTCTTACCTTTAATGTTTTGTTATTTTGCATGATATTCCAAAATAGAACAAGTTCCTCTTTGAAAAAAAAACAGATACAATGTTCAAGAAAAATAAAATGCTGTTGAGTAGAATCGTAATCGTAAAATCTCCAAACATAATGTTTATGAAGATTCTTTCAATTTGAATTAGGAATTAAATTATTTCTTTTTAGTTTGTCTTTTTCACCTGATTCTAATCTAAGCAGAGCCTGTGAAATCCTCTTAAAGTCTAGCTAGCTTAGGGTCCATATAGATGGACTTCAATCCAACTGCATTACTACTTGCAAAAGAATTGCTTCCACTGCACGAAATTCTATCAGGCAGGATGATTCTACTCAATAGCATTTTATTGTTATTGATCATTGTATCTGTTTTATTCAAAAGAAGAACCTGTTTTATTTTGGAATATCATGCAAAATAACAAAACACTTAAAGGTAAGAAGAATATAAGGAGGAAAATATCGCATAGTGAAATGGATTCATGTCCAACTGCTCTCTTGGCACTTCTCGACCTCCGCTTAGCTGTCAGTGCTGTTTTCGATCGAGAGTTTCGGGGTTTGAAGACCGGTGGGCTCATAATTAAACTCACGTTGGTAGACTGCCCTTTAATTAGGAAATTATTACCAGTTTATCACCTGATTATCTTCCTTATAAAAGTGGAATGATATTTCAGAAGTTTTTAACCGTTTATCCGTTGTTGTAGTCGTTATATATAAGCGTATGGGCTTTCTTGGCTTATTTTAATTTCCCCTGATTTTAGTGAAAAATTTTACGTCGAAAATCTAGCGTTTATAAGTGCAACTCCACACGAGCATAGTTTGCGGTCCGTCTGCCTGAACCCTCGGCGGCGGCGTGAAGGCGGCTTCAGCGCTGCTAATCTGATTACAGACCGATGATTGCGATCGAACCCGCTATGGCCACGGGCAAACATGCGGCCAGATCACAGGCGTCCGCCTCTGCAAATAGATTACAACTCCACGTATGAAGGGATCTACACTTTCATAGAGATTATCCTTGTAGGACAGCTTCATTATTTTTAGTAATACACTCAGAAACTGCTTTTTTAGGCTTTGGTGTGCCCTTGGGGAGGCCTACGTCCAGCAGTAGACTGCAATAGGCTGATTGAATTATTGACTCAGAAAAGCTTTGTTTTTGTTATAAAATTGTATCCCCTTTTTCAATCTAAATAGACAAAATGGTAAAAAGGCGTATGCAAAGAGGTTTGTTAACGTCATGTAAGTGAAGACTATAGCATTTTAGAATAGTAAGAAGCACAAACAAAGTTTGTCAATCGACTTTTCATGTATATTTTTCCGCTTACCTATAGAAGAAGTTACTTAATTACAAAGCAATATAAGTTCAAATGATTATTAATTAATTTATCTGCTAATATCTACGTATACATTTAATAAACGACCCACGTATACATTTTTATATTGTAAAATATTACAGACTAGCTTTCCCGTTGGAATTTGTGTTTTACCACGGTAAAAAGTAGCCTATATCCTATTCCAGGACTTAACCTATATGTGTGCCAAATTTCATCCCGATCTGTTCAGTGGTTGAAGCGTGATTGAGTAACAAACATTCAAACTTTCGCATTTATAATATTAGTAGGATTAACTGAAAGTTGTGATAACGTAGTAACTCTACGCATCGCCTACGCGCTACGTGTTAGCTACGCGCCTCCCGTAGTAGGTGCTACGGCTACGACGATAGTTCTACGAATTGAGCTTTTCTTATCAATAAACGTGTACTTAGGACATACCAATATATAGGTATAGGTATTCTATTAATTTAGAGGTATAGAAGACAGAAGTAATTAAGGGGAAGAAAATAGTATCAAATAAAAATTTTGGTATATAAAGAATACAACACAGGAAATACAAATCAGAAATGATTGGAAGATAAAACTTCAATCTCTTTTAAAAAGAGGCCTGTTTTTTCTTACCACACCAGCAAATCAGTATATAATTTACCTCCCTAATTAATTTTAAACATGCAACAAATATTTACAATTAATTCTTTTTTACAAATAGGTATTTGAAACATGGCTACACCATTTTTACATATTTAGTATCTTAAAGCAACTGATAGTGAAATGACTTGCCGTACACATAAAACTAATGAAAATTTCGTGTAAATTTAATTCGAATGAAAATGTTTGCCAAAATGTTTACGCAGGCGCTGTTTTGAATATTCTCGCAATTAAAGATAACGTAATTACGTCTCCGTTATGACAGATTAAGGTACGAAGGTAGATATTGCCCCAATTCCGGCAGTAATACTCAAAATTATTGAATTGCTTTTCTAGACACAGGAATTGAAGGAAGACGTACCTGTGAATTTTTGTTTTCTTATGTATTTTTTATCTTTCGACTTAAAAATGTTATATAGTCCTACCAAAATTATCAAACCAATAATGTTTATTTTTTTATCTTATATTGATTCAGGATAAACGCTCCTGAAACTAAAATACTATACTTAGTCGTGTTTAGCATTTATATTTACTCGTAACTTAAAACGCAAATGGGCAAAAGATCTTTATGTTTAAAGTTTAATGCGTGAAAGCGAGAATCGGGGGCATCTATAAACATTTTCTTAGCAAACAAGGGCAGGCTAACGTTACTACGTTCAGCGTTAGTAAATTATACGTGAAAATTACTGAACAAATGATCAATAAACACAGGTTTTTCAAATTTAATTGTAAATAAAAAAATGTTTTGTATTTTGAAATTTTGAGGTACTTATCATCATCATCATCGCAACCGAAAGATGTCCACTGGTGGAGGTGTCTATTGCATGCGCCGGCGCAGACTGACGTCACTATGGCAATTGACTCTTTTTAGCCAGCTACTTACAAAATGTCAGAATTTTAAAATGTCAAGACGGCAATTTCACATGTATAACTGATGTGTGAAACTATAGTCTCCACGGATCATGGCATGGCGCATGTCAATTAAAGTGCTAACTATGGACAAACTTTCGTTTTTGGTGTTATAGTAATCGCATCGTAAGAATGCCGTCCTGACAACAGGCAGGAAATATGAAAACCAAATGGGTGCAAAAGAGACAGGAGAAAAATTGTACGTGTATGACAGCTGTCAGGACGGCATTCTTACGATGCGATATGTATAGGTATTAGCTAGTCGCGAAAAAATACATTGTAAAACTTTACGTCAAATCCAACTGTATTGCGAGTGCATCTAAACTATCATTTTATAATTATTTTGATTTTATTTTATTTTCCTTTATTCGGAAAACTTACAGTTAAGTAATATAAACAGAAGATATAAAACTAGATTTTACTGCTAAGATATAATTCATATACATTCAAACCCAAAGGGCAATAGGTAGTATCGGCTTCAGTATCGGCAATACACACAAGTCAATTGACAGTTCATTCACCGCGCCACTTTACCTACTTTGTATTTGTGGTTCATTAAGGGGCATACAATGGCTAGATTAGCAACTCAACGCGCTTTAGTTGAAAGTTCAACCGACGCACTACAGAAATAATGTTTATATTAGCGTGTGATGCTTCACGGTAGTTACGTCCGACACTGCGCAGGAATCGTGCGAAAAACTCATTTTTTTTTACTTTTTTCTTGAACTATCTATGATTAAATATTTTTTTTGCAAAGATTAAAGATACATAAATTGCCAATAACATCCCGTAGAAACCGTGTTCATGTCTGTTGTAGTTTAGAAGCAGTAGCGAATTTAACAATAGGAACAGCTCGACATCAATGGCGTTTTTGGTATTGTATTTAATGTTTTTAATAAAAATCAGTCTGCGCGAAATAAAGGGTATATATCCAAGTTATATGTTTTCTGGAATTTTCTGTTTGCTCATTTACGAGGCTTAGGCCTTCAAAAACTGCGAGTTGGCATTGGCAGGACCCTTAATAAAAGATTCTGAATTGAGTACTGCACCCGTCACGCGTATCAATTCAGGAAATATGACGTCGTTATGACGTCAGAAGCTGAGACGCCTCGCCGCCATAAAACTGGAGATTATTGTTGACGCACGACCAGACCACCCTTCCGTGCTATACAGGGTGAAGTCGAAACTATCGCACGACAATGCTGACGATACTGATATTTATTTCCCGAAGAACAATCATGTCAAATGATTAAACATCTTAAAATGTTTAAATTTATTTAACTACATATTTTTACTAAAATATTTTTACTACAAGGTTTTCGACTCGTATCATAGGTATGTAATTGAGAATAATTTCAAAAAACAAAAATAATATTTATCAAATAACTAGCAATTGGTAATTTAGCCATCGTAAGCCATGTAATCGCCCAAAAAATATTTTTTATGTGCGACTTGATTGAAAAACATACAACTTTTTCTACTATAAACTTATTCAGAATATTATTTACATCTAATCTATCTAATCTTCTTCATAAATCACGACGTTCATTCAAACAAAATCCGTTGCGTGGTTTAGGAGGAGTTAGCGGATATACAGACAGACCCGAAAAGCGACTATATTTTATATTATGTAGAGAAGATAGAGATAGAGGAGAGAAAAAGGTACCAATATATAATACATCAATCAGCTCTTCCGTCGTCTTTCCTTTCTTGGGAAAAGTTGTTTGATGTTACGGAATGAAGTGAAAACCTCAAATTATTGTTGAATGTTATGGATTACACCCTGGTCTACCTCGGACTCTATGATGATGTTTGCAAACGATAGGAGTTTGTTTGTGTTCGACCCGCTTATCTAGGTCCGCGTGAAATGAATCCATAGTAACTTTCGTTCGAACAAATGATCCGTATCGACCTAACCAAATGTTTGATCGTTTTTTAACTATCAATCAATGTTTCGGACCTCGAACATGTTTTGTAATTCTCAGAAAAATGAAAATGACGATGATGATTTGAAAATGTTAACACTGAATAAAAAAAAATGCTGTTATAAATAGCATTTCATTTAATAATGTGATATTGTGTAATAATTTTCACGATCATCTCACGATTTTATTACATTGAATAATGCCATATTAAATATCCTTTTAAACAAGATTGTTTTATTATATGATGTAATGATAGATAAATAGCTGTATGGCGCGGCGTCATGGTCTATTTCCATCTTGTCAAGTTACAAAAAGTTGTCTATTGCATGCACCGGCGCAGTTTGCCGTCACAATGTCAATCGACTTATTTACCCAGCTTTTAGAACAGTAAATTTTATACACATTCTCAGCTTTCAATCAAAAGTTTTCTGACGTAGAATGGTCTAACAACTTAACCTGACCAGACTTGTACTTACAATAACAATAAATACATGGCTATATCTCCATGTCACGTATGCTCAAGTTATAGAGTCAGTAAGAAAGGTCCGAAACGGCCCCACCGAGGGGTTTGTGCTTGCCAATTATAAAGGCAATTATAGATATAGCTGACCGTGGCGGATCATCATCGTCGCGTCGTCATTCGAGTAAGGTCTCTTTCAATAGAATCCGGCAATAATGTAAACCCCCAAACGATGGAGCATTTGATGTCGTGCTCTGCGTGCCCCAGCAGCTGCACGCGGGAGGATTTGATTAACGCCACTGACAGCGCAATTCTCGTGGCCAATTTTTGGGCTGAGACTGTCTAGGTTTGCCACCGACTCGAAAAGAAGAAGAAGATTCAAATGATTTACATTTTTTTTTAATTAATTAGTGAGTGAAAACGACGAACAACACTAACTTTCTAAAGACAAGCAAGACTTTGATGAGTAAAAAATTAATATGGCAGTCTTACAAATTTATATTTAAATATTTTTTAATTAAAATAACTATCATAAAAAAGTTAATGGGGGGCGAAATTATTGTAAGAAGAATGTACGATTATTTGAAATGTGAATATGATCAGGATTGATACTCAAATGTAAATAATTACAGAGTAATCGTGTTTAAATTCGTTTGTTTACATTATTGCCGCATTATATTGAACGAAACTTTAGATATGGTAGATTTCACTGTATTAAACAATTCTATTTCGACATCGAAAATTATAATGTGTAAGACTTAATTACTCGTATATCGTAATCTAGATTTTTAATTGAAGCGAAAAATGTATTGATGCGAAACAATTAAATATTCAATGTTACGTGGTTGGTTTTAACTGGATTCGTCGGTTCAGCTTGCACTTCAAAGAGAGATATAGTAATCATAATGAAAACAAAATATTTTTCCAAGTTTGAAATGAAGAGGCGGCCACGCGCCTCGCAACGACAAATTGAAATATGAAAAATGTTGAAATAAATTAAGAGATTCAGTTTCCCCAGGTTAACCAGACGCGGACTCCCCTCCTCGGGGAATTATTCCTGTATCTCCAAAGTTGCTTAACCAAATTACTGTTTCTACACAGTTTATTCCGTTTTTCATTAATTTTTATCTTCGAAGTCTGGTTCCTCTTATTTACGGTAAGACAGTCCTAAAGTGGACCCCCTAAAGGATTCTCTACATCTTATAAATTTTTATTCAGATTTTCAGAAAGGAATTTCTTTGCCCTTAAATGGAATTTTTCGATTAAACATTGAAGAAATGTTTACAGGTATATTTTTGTCAAAGAATGTGATAAAACGTGAAAAATGCGCTCGATATTATTTACGAAAATCCACCCACATCCGAAAGAGGTGAGTTTTCTTTGATGTAATATAATGTAGGGCATTTAATTTTTATTTTTTTTAAGCTAAATAACTTTCTCGTAACAAACAATGAGAAATATCTTGAGGCGTGTAATCTATATTACCTAGCAAATCGGACCGAACTTTTGAAATCACACTAATACTATAAATGTGAAAATATATTTGGATATTTAGATGTTTGTTCCGCCTAAGTACTCAACGGATTTGCGGAATGAAGAATGTTTGTAACCTAGATATTATAACACATTGGTGCGTCGTCGCCTTTTTCTTTTGGGAACTTGGCGGATACACTGCCGTGTGTCTAGATTAACACATAGGATACTTTAACGGGAAAAGTTACGGGAAAATATTACATAACGCGAGCGTAAATATAATAAAGGACCTATAAGAAAGGACATCTAGTAAATTGGACTAAAAGTAACCGTTTATTTTATTAAAAAAATATATCTTTAAATATAATGTAATGTTGGTTTGCCCATTTTTACGCAGTTCAATAATTCTGATACCAGGATTTGTGTGGCATGTCATCGACATTGTAACTCACACAATAGGGGATCGGACTACTTTTTTTCTACACTTCTTAGTTTCGGCTATCGAACACTAAAATAATTTTTGCTCTAACTTTAAAATTGACCGAGTTATAAAGATTTGAAATTCAAGATTAGACAGAGAGGCACATACCCACTTGTGACGTCATTTGTTAGTAACGCCATATAATCTCCATACAAAAAATAGTTTTTGAAAGAGACAGACATATTAAAACTTTAAAAATTCGTTTTTCAATCGATTCTGTTTTTTTCTTCGCGAATCATCTGCTACTAATCTATATTTTAACAATAATTCATGAAATATGGTGAACAGTCCGACCCCTATCGCTGATGATGGTGCAGAAACGGAACAAAGGATCAACGTTTCTTTTTTAAGTATGTATGTTTAGGTATAGACTACGTTTTACCGCGAATAAAAAAGACATTCCCAAGGGAAAAACAGAGCAAACATAGCGGTCAATCATCTTTGCTCCAGATCTTAGAAAGTTGTCCCGGCAAGTCCTCGACGATGAATGTCGGTTCTAATTCGATCGGTACTCTATTAGAGAGTCCCGGGTTCAATAGAGGCGGCACAATGGCCGACTCACAATCGCCTCTTTAGGAGATAACGAGTGGCCGTGTTCAACAAATACTGCCACGGGTCTCATGAAAGTCATGAGGAAAACGGAGCTGGTATAATGTTGAGTGTCGGTAGCGTAGTGGCTGGGGTCCGCCATGAAATCTGTGCGAAATGCCGCGGTTCGAACCCCAGCGTGGACCAATTTGTGTTCGAATTTAAAAAAGTCTTAGAACAAAAGCGGTAAAAGCTACGCAATCACATTCTTCGACGCCATTATTTTATGCTCAAAAGCTTGGATCTCGTGTAGCCACTGTCAGTCTAGTAGCTCGACTCTATTGTAGTTTGTCACCATTTGAGGAAAACCTGACTCTAATTGGTCAGTTTGTCACGCAATGGGAATAATTTGACGATTGACTAAACTATGACCATTTTTAAATCAATTAGACGATTAGACACTTTTGAAATAGTGTACAGGAATTTAAAAAATGGATAAATAAAATGTTGCATAATGTTTTTTTTTTATAAAGTGAGTAACCTTTTAATCTGCGATCTCCAACCCGCCTGCCAAGCGTGGAGACTCCACTCAAGTGGAGGAGGTTCATAGTCCAGCAATGGACTGTAACGGGCCGTTGATGTTGATAATCCTGGTAGAGTGAGTACTTACATATAAAAAAACAAATCTACTGAACGCTTAAAATGTTTGTCGTTTAAATCATACTGGATTTGAAATTAAATGAACAATATTTTACTTTAATATGTAAACGCTAGAGTTATAGCTGTTTTCGTATTATTGTATAGGGGATCGGACTGTTCACCATATTTTATGAATTATTTTTGAAATATAGATTTTGTTTTTTTCTTCACGAATCGTCTGCTACTAGACGATTCGTGAAGAAAAAAACAAAATCGGTTGAATAACGAATTTACAGTGAGTGAGTGAAGTTTCAATATATCTGCCTCTTTCAAAAACGATTTTTTGGGTGAAATCAACGGTATGCCTTTTGAAGAACAGGAAACGTTCTTAATGAAAACCACTAAGGGTCAGACCACACTGATCAACGGCGATCGACGGTTTGCCTATACAAAACGCACGCAAAGTATGGAAATGGCCTGACCCTAACAATCACCCTTGAATGACCGTAACAGTCACAACAGTCGTATAACAGTCGTAATCACACAGAATACGAACGAACACGAATACGAAAGCGTTAATTTAGATTTAAGATGCAGTAATTTTAAACTTATAATTTTAAGCACAGTATGTTTGTTACCAACTAGATAAACATAGGAATATATAAAATATTTAGGCTAGTAAACAATTTATGAGTAAGAAATCTACGTTACTTTACTGAATATCATAAACTAGCTGTCCCGTAAAAAGTATCCTATGTGTTATTCCAGGGTACAAACTATTTCCATTCTAAACATCTGAATCCGTTCACTACATTTTCGCCTGAAATCGGAACAAACACCCAAAGCTTTGATAATTTATAATATTAGTGTAATAATGGCAACATTCTTGACGAGATGGTGAAATAGTCTTTTGCCAATCGAAATACCTGGGGGCCGTTTCACGAAGCTACAAGTTACAAATTACAATTCGATGTACATTGCGTAGACAATGAGATAAAACTATAAGGGCTTACAGTTTAGGCGAATTGGCTACGCAATGAATATCAAATTGTAACTTGTTACTTGTAAATTGTTGCTTCGTGAAACGGGACCTTGGTGTAGCTGATTTCTGCTATACCTCGCTCCAGCGCATCATGGAAGCCATTGTGTGAAAGACTTCACGTCACTCGTCCGTTGGCAAACACAACACGAAGTGTCATTGTGACGCGGCCGTGGCTTCGACGGACCTATTGTAATTCGACATGACTGTACGTACAGTAGCCAGCACATGCAGCTAGACACGATTACGAATACTGCTGCGGCTACGGGATAACAACACTCTCAGGGCAATAAGTTCGAAATTGTAAAAGTTGTTTAAAAAGGTTATTTTACGATATATTGGTTGGAAGATCGCTTTGTTATCATCATCATCATCATCATCATAAATAGCGAATAGGTCAGTTAAGAAAATACTAGACTACAAGACTAATACCCATGGGAATGTTTTGCTTGAGTAATTAATCTTCAATTTACACGAATTTTGTAAAAGACAACACATTTATCAAGAGTTCCTACAGTGAGCTCATTTCCACTCATCCAAAAAAAGATGAATCTAAGAGATGTAAAACAACGTTTGGAAAATAAACTTTTCATTTTTATTTTTTATTTTTTTGTATCCAGTCAAATGTGCTGGCTACTGTACCATTTCATGTGGAAAATGTGTTTTTGTTACGATCACATCACACGCCCATTGTGATGGGATTGATTGTGATTAGATAATGTTAGCTTTCCTGAAACTGGCCATTCCATCATTAGTCGAAACAATAGAAAAATTGATGTCTTTTATCAAAAGCTAATTTGGAAAAATATGCAGTCATTTGCAGTTCGAGACAAAAGGTCAAAAAGCACTGTAATTATAGCTAGAGTTGGGTTACTGTAGCATGAGCTCTGACAGATTAAAATTTTAATTTTTTTTTAATATTATTTCGTTTATTTATTTATTTATTAAGTAAAATTACATACTGTTTAATGATAAAATAAGAGGTGAAGTTACTTTATTTTTAATTATTAGCTATTATGGTTTTTAAACTGAATATTATAAAAAAAAGTTGTTAACGTCGTATGAAGAATTTTGAAGCTGTCAGAACTCATCCTATAAAAACCCAACTATAAAATGAAACTATTGTTATACTTCGGAAGGGCGTTTTGATGTTTACTATCGTACATAGGTATCTTTAAACTTGTGTGTGTACCCATCGATCATATAACAATACTTACATTATACGCTTATTATCGACTATGGTAGTATAAGACGATGTCTGATGAGATGATGTCTTTTTGCCACCACTCAGAATGAAATATTTTATATATATTTTTTTTTTTTTTTATATGTGGGTACATTTTCACACACGGCCATCTGATCCCAAACTAAGCAGAGCTTGTACTATGGGTACCAGACAGCTGATATACATTACACAAATAGATAAATACATACTTATATAGATAAACAACAACCAGACACAAGGCAAACACAAGTGCTCATCACACGAATGTTTGCCCTGGGCGGGATTCGAACCCGTGACCCTGTGCGTCGGAGGCAGATACACTACCACCTGGGCTACGGAGCCGTTAAAATTATTAATTATATTCAATGGGAATGTCACAGTTTTCCATCTATTAAAATTTTGCGTCATATGTATTTCCAGCCAAAGTAAATATTTTCGAGACCTTGCAAACTGTTCAATTAAGTCAATTTGATGTAGCAGGAATAGATCGCCATTTGCTCTGAAGATTCCCTAAGAGCCCGTGACGTGCCCTGCTACGAATTCCAGGGCCTACGGAGTACTTACCAGGTCTTCGGACGATTTTCAACTTATTGAGTGAGTACTTACGGCCAGGCAACTAACTACAAGTCAATTTCTGAATTTTGAAAGCCCAGTCAATGCGATTTTTTAAATCGACAACGATCAGTTTAGTTTAGTTTCATTTATTAACTCGATTTGCCAATTAAATTACATTTTAATTTTTTTTTAACTATAAAAAATTCCCAAAGTGCGTCAAAGAGTATAAAAAAAAAAAGAATAATATCATGTCAGATGATTAAAAATAACAATTACAATTCAATACAAATTCAACTTCAAATTATATCGTAAACATTTAAATAAAATCATGTTTGTTATATTGTGCTATATACCATTTCATTAATTTATACAAAAGTGAAATTAGGTAAATTGAAATAATTACAGCTAAATATTTTATCGTCTTAAATAAGCTCTCGAACAGTATAGGGCTGTAAAAGGTTATGCTTCTTGAATAGGCTGTAATATTATTTTCGCACCGGGCCTTTTATATAGATCTGTAAAATTTACCGATTATTATGACATAATAATTATTGTTGATATTTTCTTACAATTCACATCTTTTTAGATTCACCCGAGTACCTTTTAAAGTATACCTTTTTAAAATTCCCAAAGGCCCACGCTGAGGGCCTTGCACTGTTTGTACTAGTCTAGGCTCATTAGGAACAGTGAATAAATCAGCTCTCTCTAAGCAGACTCAGTGAAAACATCAAGAGAAAGGTTTCTAGCTAGATACATTCTGTGCAGCTTAAATAATATTATTATAAATAAATATAAGATGTTGTTTTCACGGTTATATTACTTGATAATTGTGTTTTTTAATTTAAAATTAATAATTCTGATTCAATCTCTTGAAATCATCGCTACAAGGAAACTTGTACACACACATTGAACCCGTATCGACTCTATCGAGAACACTATCTTGCCTTTCGGCAACTTAGTGTGTTTTAAATCTTTTAACAAACCTATTTTAATAAGCTTTCACGTAGCCTGTTGGCCATTTGTAGTATTGAACAAAGTTGTGAATGTTCATAAACTGGCCAGAAATCTCGATTACATTAATTAAGTACGTCGTGTGATTTACACGCGGTGCTCAAGAGTGAGTGCGAGTCAAGTCGCGCCATTACTCCTCATCTTCATTTTCGAAGTTACATTTGAGAGTATTTATAATAATTGACTTTATACTACTATAGACTAGAACATCGGTGGTCTAGTGGCTAGGGCCACTGCCTCCCATCCGGGAGATACGGGTTCGATCCCCACCACGTACCAATGTATTTTCGAATTTCGAATTCATTTATGTACGTTTATTCGACGCTCTTAAGCCGATATTAGACGGTTCACTTTTCCTTTCGTTTTCGATATTGTTTAGTGTTTCTTTTTATTTTAAAATACAATGATATGGTTTTGAAATGGTGTAAAATATGGAAATAATTATATAAATAATTATATTCTATACACCTATTCAAAACCATATCATCGTCTAATATCGGCTTTACGGTGAGGGAAAACATCGTGATGAACACCTGCACACTCCTGCGAAGAAATTCAAAGGTTGTGTGTGAAGTCGACCAACCCGCTAAACTAGTCTCATGCCAGTTGAGCCTGATGGTAAGTCGATTAAAATAACCGGCCAAGCACGTGTCGGGCCACGCAAAGTGTAGGGTTCCGTAGTTGTCTAATATGTGCTTAGGTAAATATTTAAGACAACGTTCATCAAAATAATTTCCTATTAGTATTTGTACCGAATTTCTTACTAGTACAAGTACATTTTTAAGTTGGTCTATATAGACAGCTTACACGAACGAATATTCGTTAACCTGTAAAGCCAACTTGATGTTGATAAATTTCCTTTTAAATTCATCATAATATGCACTACTAATATGCATTTTTTCACATTTCCAACATTATTACACTTGACTCTAACAAAAATTAGCGCTTTAAAACCAAATATTTCTGAAACGTACACTATCATCGAAAAAATGGTTTTTGCAAACCTCCATTATTTTTGAAAGATCCATCCAACAATACCTCCCACTATAAGGTCGTCAATAATAAAAAAATGAACCCTACTTCACGTGTACCATAGGAAAGCTAAAAAATTTTTTTTTTTAAGAATTTTTTCCTCTGCTTTGACGGCTTGATTAATATATATTATATTCATGTTGATTTACAGCCTTCTATTACAAAGAGTCTCTGCGCTAAGCCGTGGACAGACAGACAGACAGACGAACATGGCGAAACTATACGGAACCCTAAAAAATGGTTACCAAACGCGTGAATTTAGAATGTTATATTTCCAAATAACAATTTCATATAATTATACGACTAAGTTTTTAAAAACCAAACTATTTTGCATTATTTATTATTATTATTATTAGCCTGAAGTGTCCCACTGTAGGGCAAAGGCCTCCCTCGCTTCCTTCTACTTATCCCGATCCTGGGCCAAACTTTCCCACTCGCCACAGTAGGCAGCGAGTTCGTCTCGCCACCTCTTGCGGGGCCGACCACGACATCTTGCTGCGTTCTGGGGCACCCAACTGTTGGTCTTTTTAGCCCACAGTTCGTTAGGCATTCGGGTGACGTGGCCAGCCCAGTCCCATTTTAAGTGGGCGGCCTTCTGAGCTACATCAATTAGTTTTGTCTGGGAGCGCAGCGTCGTGTTTCGAACTCGGTCGCTTAGCCTTACACCAAGTATGCTGCGCTCCATGTTTCGCTGGCACACCTGGAGTTTGGTCTTTTGGATGTCAGTCAAAGCCCAAGTCTGCGCGCCGTACGTAAGGATGGGTAAGATGCACATATCCATGAGTTTTCTTTTCAATTTTGCATTACCGTTAAATTAAAATTATGTGAAACTGGCTAGTTTTTTTTTTTCATTTACCAAAAATATTTATTCAGGTACCAAATAAAAAACAAAACAACCATTAAAATCACAGGTAAAAGATATTCTCTAGCGCGTCTCCCCGCGGCAGAGTTCCCGCAAGACTGGCAGCATCCCCTCTCTGTATCGCTATTGCTATTCTCTGAGCAAAGTAGCTACCAGCTTAAGGGACACCCGATACCTGGCGGAGACGCACAGAGATATCAGTCCGAAACATTTTACTGGTTGACTAATATAGATAATAATATAGGTAATACAAGAATAATTATTAATTACCGATGTATATAGGTAATTAATAATTATTCTTATACTTACCTATATTATTTATAATGTAATACTGTTTAAAATAAATAAATAAATAATAAATCTCTCTGTCTGTATACCTCTTGTAGATTCTTGTCTTTTTTCTCATTTTGTCATTCTCTCGCTTGGAACAAAAGCCTTCGTTTTAATTTTCATACATAATTTGGCGCTATGAACAATCCTGTGACGGCCTATTGTTTCTTGCGCTATTGTTTGCGTCTTTTGACAAAAATTTGAGTCCTGTAAATGTGCAGTCACCCTTGTTTCTAAAATTTACATACTGACCACTTGTAAAGTTTTTGATGCGAATCAATATTTTTAGGAAAATAAATAAATATGTGGGTTATGGGGACATCTTCACACACGGCCGATCCCAAACTAAGCAGAGTTGGTACTATGGGTACCAGACAGCTGATATACATTACATAAATATATACTTATATACCTAGCTAGATAAACAACAACCAGACACAAGGCAAACACAAGTGCTCATCACACGAATGTTTGCCCTGGGCGGGATTCGAACCCGCCACCCTGTGCGTCGGAGGCAGATCCACTACCACCTGAGCTGCGGAGCCGTCAAAATAAGGATAAAGACCATAGTATAATTATGATAACTCCTTTTTATGAAATGGAAACACACTTGACGTGCTAATAACGTCATAAAATATTATAACAGCTGTACAAAACGGGTTGTACAGCCACGAACGCTGCCGGTGCAATCTGACCGTTATTATAACAGCTGTACAATACGGGTTGTACAGCCACGAACGCTGCCGGTGCAATCAGACCGTTATTATAACAGCTGTACAAAACGGGTTGTACAGCCACGAACGCTGCCGGTGCAATCAGACCGTTATTATAACAGCTGTACAATACGGGTTGTACAGCCACGAACGCTGCCGGTGCAATCAGACCGTTATTATAACAGCTGTACAAAACGGGTTGTACAGCCACGAACGCTGCCGGTGCAATCAGACCGTTATTATAACAGCTGTACAATACGGGTTGTACAGCCACGAACGCTGCCGGTGCAATCAGACCGTTATTATAACAGCTGTACAAAACGGGTTGTACAGCCACGAACGCTGCCGGTGCAATCAGACCGTTATTATAACAGCTGTACAAAACGGGTTGTACAGCCACGAACGCTGCCGGTGCAATCAGACCGTTATTATAACAGCTGTACAAAACGGGTTGTACAGCCACAAACGCTGCCGGTGCAATCAGACCGTTATTATAACAGCTGTACAAAACGGGTTGTACAGCCACGAACGCTGCCGGTGCAATCAGACCGTTATTATAACAGCTGTACAAAACGGGTTGTACAGCCACGAACGCTGCCGGTGCAATCAGACCGTTATTATAACAGCTGTACAAAACGGGTTGTACAGCCACGAACGCTGCCGGTGCAATCAGACCGTTCATCACGCTGCTTAAAACGTCTGAAAAGACGGAAAGAAATGCCAATGATGACAAAACGGTATATTTCTTTTTAATTAATTTTCATACTTATAAACTAAAAAAACTGGTTATGTACTTGCAAATAATAATAATAAAGGCCGCTGAGACTCGTAGACAATACCAGATAGGCCGCCTTATAGATAGGCCGCTTTATAGTCTTACTTTTATATTTATTTATTTTATATGTGTAAAAACAATTATACTATCTGTACCACTGTCAACATCAACATCAACGGCCCATTAAGTGTTTGGTTTTGCCATAATCTCCACGCTTGGCAGGCGGGTTGGAGATCGCAGATTAAAAGGTTACTGTATCAGAGAGCGCTGCTGCCCGTTCCCTGTTCAATGTGTAATCCTTAAGTCGCCTCTTACGACACCCACGGGAAGAGTAGCGGTTGGTGACAAATGTATTCTACTCTGCCGTCACCACACGGCTTCTGTACCACTGTACTAAGGGCCTAAAGCTAGCTGACCAAAGGGCATGCGCAATTACGAAAACAAAAAAGACCGTAATTCGAGCGGTCTCGACGTGAAGCGAATAAATGACATCTATATGCAAATTGTGCGTCTCTTTTCACTGATCTCATTCGTTTCCATAAATTTATTGTGTGACCAATCTGACGCTTACGATTCATTCCTATTACAAAATAAAAAGCCGCGCCGCTTTACCTATTCAGTACCTAAATCAAAAATTTCGTCGTAAATTGAGGAGATCTACGAAGATAATTTCGCAAGCTTTACGTTGCCCGAGTGCGCGAAATGACAAATAATATGAGTTTTTTTGATGTGCACAGTCAACCAAATATCAACGTAATCTAACTTGATTTTAGTAGATCCTTAATAGGGGATCGGACTGTTCACCATATTTTATGAATTTACCATATTTTATGAATTATTTTTAAAATATAGATCAGTAGCAGACGATTCGCGAAAAAAAAAACAGAATCGGTTGAAAAACGAATTAACAGTGATTTTTTTAAGTTTCAATATGTCTGTATCTTTCAAAAATGATTTTTTGTATGGAGATTATATTGTGTTATGACGTCACAAGTGGGTATGTGCCTCTCTGTCAAATCTTGAATTTCAAACCTTTATAACTCGGTCAATTTTAAAGATAGAGCAAATACTATTTTAGTGTTCGATAGCAGAAACTAAGAAGTTTGGATTTATAAAATAAAAAAAAGTAGTCCGATCCCCTATTCCTCTATAGAAGTTTTTTTTGGAAGATATTTTTTTACCAAATATTATTCCTCACAGCGAATATTTTGCCCTTCGGACCATTTCGTAGCTAGATTTCGAAGCCGGCTTCGAAATGGGAATAAATAATCTCATTTCGAAGCCGGCTACGAAACGGAATTTAAAACAGTACCATTTCGAAGCTGGCTTCTTATTGGGAGTTAAATTAGTCCCATTTCGTAGCCGGCTTCTTTTCGGGAGTATAAGTAGTCCCATTTCGTAGCTGGCTTCGAAATGTTATCTCTTTGGTAGGCTGGCTGATTCGATTAATTTATCAATGAGTCAATGTAAGTGTCAACACTACTATTATTATATCATCGGAAGTGCTAAATTAGACAGTAGTTTAAATCATCTTTATTTTGGTATTTAATTTGTATTACTTGAACACTACGACTATAACAACGCATTATTCTCCAGAATATTGCCAGGCGTCTTCATCAAACGTATTGGAGAATAACTCAAACAAAATGTGAGTTTATATCTTCTACAAGAGGCGGCGAATCACTGTTGGTCAATGGTCGTAAATATCACCGCAGAAAAGTTTACACAAACTCGCAATCTTTGTGGATCTGTGCTAGTACTTCTGGATGTAAGGGAAATATAACATTGAATCCGGATCGAAAAAGTATCTCAAAAAAAGTAAGGATCATTTGATTACGTGCACGCCCAATTTAGGGAAACAGGTTGTACTGGAAGAGATTGATAATTTCAGAAAAAAATGCATTAACAATTATGCACCCATCCAGAAGCAGTATACTGAGATGGTATGTAAACTTCAGAAAGATAATATACATTTTCACCAGCAAATTCCAAAATTTAATAGTGTGCAATCTGCAACATATCGACAGAGAAACAAGAATTTACAAGTATCAAAAATAAAATGTAATAAGCCAGAAGAAATTGAAATACCACTACAATTTGAAGAATTTCTACTCGCTGACTACAGCTGTGAAAGAACAAGGATATTAGTATTTGCTAAAAAAGATATAAAAAGCCACATAGTCAAATATCAACATTTCTTTGCAGATGGCACATTTAAGTCATGTCCCTATCCATATGTACAACTATATACCATTCATGGATATAACCACGGAGACAAATACAAAGAGGAGGTGCCACAAGCAACTTAGTCCCGTCTCATAGCGGACTAAGTACTCTTACTACTAGCTATTAACCACCAGGCGTCGCTTCTGTCAGTGTTACTTTGGATTTTATGGATACGACACGAATATGACTTGGTTTGATTACAACCATTTTAATTGAAATTAGTGACGCAAAAATTATATGCTGTGTTGTATCGTGCAACAGTACGAGTAATACAACTATTTCTAACGAAAAAAAGACATAATTCCACTCGTATGTATTTTTTTAATGCAATTTTTAATGCTCGTAACTTATTCCTTCGAGAAAGTGCAACGCCATCTATCGCCAAGTAGAATAACTTCTTGACTGTAGAAGGTTAATTGACCTGTTTCATTCATGCTCATTCATTCATGTATTTTGTATAGTAAGCTGGGTGGCCAGATATGGAATCTAAAAAAATATATTTGTATAAAATATTTATTTTTGTAGCATACAATTAAATAATGCAGATAATATTGATGGACTTACTCAATATTTATTTATAATTGAATACATGACATCAAAATATCACATTTTGGGCAAGGATGTTTCCTTATACTTGGTAGTAAGTAAGTGATGATGATAAAGGACTTACGTGAAATCCCGTGTCAAAATTGAACAGATCTTTTTATATAATATATTCTTTATATATATATATATATATTATTGCACACTTAAATTTACAGGATAATTAAAAGATCTTCTTCTTATCAGATCTTTTTATGTCTTATAGTTTCAGAGTTACCCATACTGACCCATTTAAATAGGCCATCCTGTATATCACAATTGCTCATATTATAAGGTAATCCTACATTAAAAACGACTACATAATACAAAAAGAAGAGAGAGATCAATTTAAAAAAAAATGGTGTTTTTTTCACTTGCCTGGCAACATTATACAGCGTAACGAACTAACGAACAGAACCATCTTGTGTGTAATAGCGAAATTAAGTACGGTTCATTAGTGTCTAGCTGCAAAGCTAGTTTTGCTATTGACCGCTAGATGGTTAGCAGAACTTCATCTCCCCGCACCCCCTCCCAATGGCGACCCCCGCTATCATATAGAAAACGTCTTAGGGCAGCTCCTCTTTGTATTTGTCTCCGTGGATATAACGAAGAAACAGGATGTATAACACTGCTTTTTTATGCATTCTTGCATAAAAAGGACGTTGAAACGTACGAAATTTTACTAAGCTTAACAAAGTCCCAAATTCCAAATTGGAATCCCTGTAAAATAACCTTCGACTTCGAAATATCTGCTATGAAGGCTTTTCCTAGTATTTTCGCAGGTATTGTCGTAAAGGGTTGTTGGTATCACCTCAATAAAAGTCTATGGAAAAAAGCACGAGAGCTAAAAATTAAATCGAGAGTAGGTCGAAGACATGTAGCACGGTGTGTTTCATTAGCCTTGTTACCAATTAATGAAATTTACACAGGATTTCAATACATATTGTCCAGAACAAAGGATACAGTGCAGTTGAATAAATTTAATATAATTTTTTTTAAGCAATGGCTGAATAATGAAAAATTTATAGAGGTGTGGTGCTGCCAAGCAGAAGTAATCAGAACTAACAATAATTTGGAAGGCTGGCATTCAAAAATAAATCGTTTTGTGGGTCCAAAAATCCAACTTTACCGGAAATGTTGAAGATATTCGAAGATGAATCAGCATTCTTTGATATTAGTAACGCTGAAATCAATTCTTCGTTTAATAAAATAAAAAAAAATAAGGAATATGAGGAAATAGACGAATCTATAAAAATGGCTTTGAATGATTTGAAAAACGGAAAAATCACAACTGGTCATTGTATTGAATTAATATGTCCATTCGTGTTTTAGTTTTGATTAGGATTATTATTATTTTTTAAAACATTTATTCAATTAAAGTTACATGCTTGGTATGGTACAATAGATTACATTCGTGCCAAACTGCACAGTACAGTTTGTTGGCGTTACGCACTTTGTTTAACAGAGTGCAATGTGGTACATCAAAAGCTGTTCATAATATCTACACAGGAGACGAATCTTGGATATATGCGTATGATCCTGAAACTAAACAGCAGTCAACGGTTTGGGTGTTCCAAAATGAGCCAAACCCAACTAAAGTTGTTCGTGCAAAAACCACTTTGAAGCAAATGGTTGCCTGCTTTTTTGGTATTAGTGGACATGTGGCTACAGTACCACTAGAGAATCGTAAAACGGTTAATTCTGAATGGTACACCACCATTTGCTTGCCAAAAGTCTTTGGAGAAATACGCAAGAACAATCGACAACGAAGAATAATCCTTCACCACGATAACGCCAGCTGTCACACCTCGGCCGCAACAACGGAGTATTTAAATAGTCAAATGATCGAATTGACGGGTCATCCGCCGTACAGTCCTGACTTGGCACCCAACGACTTTTATTTATTCCCAAGCGTGAAGAACAAATTACGTGGACACCGATTTTCGACCCGGGAAGAAGCCGTTGATGCTTTCAAAATGCACGTTTTGGAGATACCCGATACAGAATGGAAAAAATGCTACGAAAGTTGGTTTCAACGTATGAAAAAATGCATCGATCATCACGGGGAATATTTTGAAAAGCAATAAAAATATATTTGGTTATAGATGTTTGTTATTTTTTGTTATTCCGGATACATAAATAGCAGCCCTCTAGATTATAAATAGTGATTTTGTGGCAGAGCTCTAAAAAAGTAGTAATATATAAAAAAAAAGCTGCTAACTAATATTGAAGCTGGCTACGCCGCCACCCGTGTAGTTTTTTATTCATCATCATCATCATTTCAGCCCGTTTAAGTCCACTGCTGAACATAGGCCTCTCCAATCGCACTCCAGCGCGACCGGTCCAAAGCCACCTGCATCTAACGAGACCCAGCGATCCTCACCAGGTCGTCGATCCATCTCGTAGGTGGCCGTCCCACACTGCGCTTGCCAGTACGTGGTCTCCATTCAAGGACTTTCTTGCCCCATCGGCCATCCGATCTTCGCGCTATATGGCCTGCCCATTGCCACTTCAGCTTGCTTATCCTACGAGCTATGTCAGCAACTTTGGTTCTTCTACGGATCTCCTCATTTCTGACTCGATGTCGTAGAGAAATACCAAGCATAGCCCTTTCCATAGCGACACTGAGCCTCTGAAAAAGTCCTTTTGTGAAGCACCACGTCTCAGAGCCGTAAGTCATCACTGGTAACACACACTGGTTGTACACTTTAGTCTTCAGGCACTGAGGGATTTTGGACGAGAAGACGTTGTGTAATTTACCGAACGCTGCCCAACCTAGTTGGATCCTATTGGGCAACATAGTAGGAGTTTTTTATTTGTCCGTGAAAATATTTGTTACTCATATTTGTGTAATTTCCGGATTTCCAATTTCATTTCAATAATACCTTAACAAAAGAAAGATCAACCAACAAACGCGTTGCGCGCGCTTGTTTTTGTTTTTTTAAGTTTTGTTTGAGGGGATGTTGATGAGCTGTTGATGATGATGATGATGATGATATCAGGCTTGTAGACAAACATGTGCTAATATGAGAAAAGACTTACTTCAATTCAGTCGTCCGCCGCCGGCTTCTGATTTTACTGAAAACTATTTCAACCCCAAATAGCTCAGATTCAAACTACAGGAAAACCCCTAAAGTATGAGAGAGTTGGGAACTGTTTTTTCGACCCAGTGGTTTGTAAACAACTCCACAAGTTGCAAATAGTTACAAAGTTGAAGTTATCCGAGAATAATGCCTTCGTTAAAAGTTTTACGTCATTTGATTTTTTTTAATTGCCGTTCAATTCGTTTGTAGAGGTCAGGCTGACCTTCTGTTTGACAGCATCTATCTCTTTCTCACTCACACCTTAAATACCCCACCACTTTTGCCGCACGCTCAAAACCATTACGAGGATGAAGCGTCTCATCATCAGCTCATATACGTCCCACCGAGAGGCTCGAGCCTACCCTGAATTAGAGCGATCAGGCCTTAGTCGACCACGCTGGCCCAATGCGGGTTGCTCATCTTCACACACAACCTTTGAATTTCTTCGCGGGAGTGTGCAGGTCTCATCACGATGTTTTCCTTCACCGCTTGCGGTCAAATAAACGTACATATGAATTCGAAATTCGAAAACACATTGGTACGTGGCGGGGATCGAACCCGGGTCTTCTGGACGAAAGACAGCAGGGGTCCTAGCCACTAGGCATAAAACCTCTATTCAACTTTAATTTAAATGTGGACCCAATTAATAATGAATCTAAATTCAGAATAAAAATAATTTAGCCAAAAAAAATGGTAGGTATTTACATCAATATCTCTTGATTGATTAAAAAGGTAATTCAAAAGCATAAAATAATGTGTTTGCGCAGCGCTATAATGTTATGACTTGAGTAGGTGTCTAATTATGAATAGTAGTATATTCGGAGGAGGCAAAAATATAATGTTTTCATTCACCCAAGCAATAAGCAGAACTTTGTAACTGGAGCTAGCACTTGTTGCTTCATCTTATCTTCAAGGCCGCCTTTGTGCACTAAATCTATATGTTTTTATGTTCCTTTTGTGTACAATAAAGTGTTTTTACTTACTTTCTTTATCCCAGAACCAAATATTATTTTCCTTTCGCCAGAAAGACACAAACTGAAAGGTTAAATGAAAAGGAAAATAAATAAATTACGCTTTATAAAAGTATTTGTATGTTTGGTATTATCGTATTGAGAGTGTTAATAGTGTAATAACTGTGAATGTCGACAAAAATAAATCTATATTGGTTATCTAGCACAACAGTTACAATCCTAGCCACCTTAGCAGTATTTTGTAGTTCTCGCACTATCGCTACGTAGATGCAACATCGTAGCCATCGTAGCAGTGTCTGGGCTTTCTAGCGCTACGTACAAGCTACGTCATAGCCATCGTAGCAGTGTCTGGGCTTTCTAGCGCTACGTACAAGCTACGTCATAGCCATCGTAGCAGTGTCTGGGCCGCTACGAGATGCTACGTCGTAGATTTATTACGGCATTAATGAATAGCTACCAATTTTTTTTTTTTTTTTTTTATTAGGGTTATCAAACGGTTGCACAATAGGGTATTACTCGACATGATTTTATAAGAAAATCATCTGGCCGCACAAAATTCAATAAATCTTCTTGCTTGTTATTTAAATTTCGCATTCATACTTTTAGGGTAATCGGATATACTTCAAACTATAGCAAAGGGACGATTTAATTCAGACAGTGACCCGATTGCATAGAAATTCGGGGTAACGAATGTGTCCCATATTGTACTTGCTATGGCGGCTCAAATCCTGCTACTCACACACTCACACCCCAGTACACACACACGTTGAAACCGTAGCGAACTAAGTTTACAAAAATACTTGCCAGCGATTTGAATATTCAACACAAATTAAGCAAATCCACATCCCAGCGGATTACTAGCGCTTAATTCGGGTAGGAATCAAACGTGACCGATCCTAATTCAATTTCATGGCGGGTAATCTTGGCCCTTTTACAGGGGTTTTTACAGGGCTTAGCCGACATTCGACACGTAGTAGGCAGCTTATAAAAAGTGTACTGCAGCATCGGGCCGCCATGGTCCGCGTATTGACCATGTATTTTGATGCTGGCTGTATGATTTGTATTTGTTATTTTTCAAATATTGGAAAAAGAGCAAATAAACTTCATACGGCCGCTGCCGTGGATTTTGACACAGAAAGAATAAAACTGCTGTAGTGTGCGGCCAGTTTTGAAGCACACATTATAATAAATAGTGACACGTTCTATAAAACATGCTATAAATGCTCGCTAAGTCCAATGAAGAACCAATGTTCCGAATTACAATTATTTATTCACCAACATATTTCCACCAAACTATACAAAGATCTTGCAACTCACATGATATATTAAAGATAAGTTGATACAAATACCTATATAAATTATAAAGTATGCTTTGTTACACGCGTGAATCAGTTCTGATTTGGCGTGCGCATATAATTGGCGGTTTCTGACCCACTCTCACCGCAACAACGCACGCGCCGCCGCAATGATTCAGAGCACTAATCCTTTGTAATCCCCACAACAACTAATTGGGTCTAATAAAGAGATATATATTTTAATACCTCGTGGTGTTAGATAAAAAACTAAATATTTATAAATAAGCTTATGGCCCAGCAGCCGCCACGAAGCTGACACGAAGAATGTTGTAGAGGATAATAATATAAAGTGTGGCAAAAACCAGGGCTCAGTCCGAAGAAAAGGTATTTATATATTATATATTATAAAACTGGAAAAATAGTAACAAGGATAAGCTTTTCACTGTTAGAGATCAGCTCATGAAGTGAAAAATTTGGCAGAAAAAAGACAAAATCGGAACGTAAGAATTCTAAATTTTAAAATGAATTTAAAATGAAAGATAAAACTGCCAGCAAGAAAGGTTGCCAGTCATAAAACACGAAAGAGGACTAATGCCTCGTTACAAGTTTAAATCCGGTCAGTTTCTCTTCATCTCGATTGAGAGGGAAAAAAACAAAATACTTAGATTTATTGTAAATTAATCGGTTAGTGATGGTTTTTGTAACTCAACCCCTTTTTCAATGAAAAAAGCATATTTGGAATAGTGTGGGTGACTAGTTTTACCTTATAAAATATTTTAAAATCCCACTAATTAAAAGTTTAATGAATTTTTGAAACCGGGATATCTGGTGGTGGATCTTCTGAAACCTTATCCTTACTCACTCTCGTTCATAAAGTACCCTTCACCAAGTTTTTTTTTTTAATTGCTAAGATAGATCAGATTGGATCAGAAAATAACAAATTTGGAGGTCACCAACTACCGCGCTCACCAGCACTTGCTTATCTTCAAGTCAAAGCTTTTTGACTGTCCGACACTTTTTGAAGCTTTACGAAAATAAGCCGCTTTCGACATCACGTCAAGCACTCACGAATGAAAATTATAAATAAATGTTCATCAACAATATCAACGGCCCGTTACAGTCCACTGCTGGACTATGAGCCTCCTCCACTTAAGTGGAGGGTTTTGCCATAATCTCCACGCTTGGCAGGCGGGTTGGAGATCGCAGATTAAAAGGTTACTGTATCAGAGAGCGCTGCTGCCCGTTCCCTGTTCAATGTGTAGTCCCTAAGTCGCCTCTTACGACACCCACGGGAAGAGTAGGGGTTGGTGACAAATGTATTCTACTCTGCCGTCACCACACGGCTTAAAAAATAAATGTTCCTGTGAGATAATTCAAGGTAGACTGTAAATAAATGGAACTCATCGCCATCTACTGAACCCACCACAGCCATACAAAGACAATTTAATTTTAACAAAAGCCATGCTCGCCACGCGTAATGTTACCTTTCATTTATTAGTCAAATTCGTGATTCATTATTTCAACAAAAGGTAAATTTCTGAAACAACGAGAATTGTCTGTGTTTTGGGCGGCTTGAATACGAACAAGTTATAATTTGTGACAAAATCACCTTAATTTAACTTTTACTAGTAATTCATGTAATCTATGTATTAATTAATTTTTTTTCGTGTTGTTACAGATCCAATAATCAACAAATAATACTTAAAGGTAAGTTCTTAGTGTGATTTATTCAAATATAAAATCAACTATATTCAAAAACCTCATTCAAGTTGGGGCCTGTTATTCTCATGAAATATATTTATCAAGCAAAAGCAGGACGACCAAAACGTACTGAGAAATAACCGGCCAAACACGTGTTGAGCCACGCATAGTATAGGGTTCCGTAGTTGTCCAATACTACTTAGGTATTGTCTAAGACAGTTCACATTCATGAAAATATTTTTCTATGATATTTGTACCGAATTTCTTAATTGTATAAGTTGATCTATTATTCGAAACCTATAAAGCCTACTTGATGTAGATAATTTTCCTTTTAAATTCATCGTAACATACACGACTACCGCGAATTTTTTCACATATCTGAATACAACCTGTTTCGCTGGTAGGGGGGACACTTGACTCTAACAAAAATAAGCAATTCAAAACGAAATATTTCTGAACCGTGTAATAACATCGAAAATTGATTTCAGCAAATCCCCCTTATTTAAAAAAAACCTATCCAACGATACTTCACACTATGAGGTAGTCGAGAATAAAAAAATAACCCCCACTTCACGTGTACCCGAGGAACCCTTAATTTTTATTTTTTTCAGCTTTATCGGCTTGATTAATATGTTTATCCGTGCCAAAATACAGCCTTCCAGTACTAAGAGTTTTTGAGCTAAGCCACGGACGGACAGACAGACGGACATGGCGAAACTATAAGGGTTCCTTTTTAACTACTGAACCCTAAAAGGTACTCTACTTATAATTTTTGACGTTTGCCGTTAATTTTACCTTTGCCTTTGTGAAAAAGGATTATTTTAAGAGGTTTAAATTGTCAACTTTTGTGATTAATTATTCCATTTGACAAGTTAATCCGCCATTTTACATTAATTAAATCAGTTCTTTTTCGCAAACGTTCATTGAAGAATTCTTTTTACATGACGAAAAATTACTTCTGTTCTAACATTATGTTCGTCTTTAATTAATTTGAATCGAACTATCCAGTGATGGTTGACATGACACGGTTGCATGTCAACAAAGGTCACAGCTTTTACAAAGATTAGTCAGCGATAGATGCGCACGACATGTTTTTAGTAGTTTTTCAGCATGCGTGCTCTGTGACTATTTAGCGATGGTGGGTGCGGGTGCGACGCCTGGGCTGCAGGCTTTGACTCTTATAAATAACAATGAGTACTTAGGTACTTAATTGGTCTCGATTCTTTGTTAATACGGAAAGAAACTACAAAAAAAAACTTTTAATAATAATAATAATATAATAATAATAAAGATTTTTTATTTGTTCCCACAGACTTAAACTAAAAGTACAAAGTTTAATAACAATTTAAATGTAATTTAAGAATGTGAGAACTTGGTGTCCGTGCTAGGTAAAAACCTGTGTGACGGATCGCCAGGCCCCACGTTTTTCAAATAAAAGGTATGGTAAAATTTATAGTAAACATCATGACGTATGATATTTGTTTTGTTTGTATATTTGTATTGTATTGTATATTTGTATTGTATTGTATATTTGTATAATACTAATAATACCACAACGGTACAGACAACGGTGCTATCTCAATATAGTAGTGCTTTCTCTTTTTTAAATAATAGTTTAGAAAATCAACTGTACGAGAAAAAAACTGTACTAATGATGACACATCAGTGCATTACTTAACGTAGTTGTAACGTAAATAAACCAAAATTTAAAGTAGGTACAATTTGGCAATTGACTGCTCCGTAGCCCAGGTGGTAGTGTAGTCTGCCTCCGACGCACAGGGTCGCGGGTTCGAATCCCGCCCAGGGCAAACATTCATGTGATGAGCACTTGTGTTTGCCTTGTGTCGGGTTGTTGTTTATCTATATAACTATGTATTTATCTATTTATGTAATGTATATCAGCTGTCTGGTAACCATAGTACAAGCTCTGCTTAGTTTGGGATCAGATGGCCGTGTGTGAAGATGTCCCCACTTATTTATTTATTTATTATTTATTTAAATCCATGAACTTGATAATTCTCTGTAACACAGATTTCCCGTCCGTTATTCAGTAACGGCATGATTGACAGAATCGACGCTACTGATCTAGATTAATGAAATTATTGTCTCGTTCCAATTCCGACTTACGCGGATTTTATTGTTCACGCACGGCACGACCGAGGCGAGTATGTACATTTTTGTCACCTCTGCTGCTTCCGAACAACTTGTTTACGATAAGTTACAACTGTTTTCGAAGTCTTTGGCTATTTAAATTTGTAGCCCAGCACCGCATGATGATAGATGTTTGAAGGTGGTGAAAATGAGGTAGAAGATGTAGTTTTAGAGAGGTAGCGTGGCACAAGAAAACAGGGTTCAGTGAACTGTGGTTTTTTATATGAAGATAGTTGCACACTCGATTTATTAGTACTTATATTATAAGAAATTAACGTAACAGTTTTAAAAGCCTACTTTCAAATAATATTTATAATAATATAGTTAGTAAAATTACGACTTGAGGTGGAATGAGGAAATTTTGATGAAAAATGACAGAACCGAAACGGATGGATTCGAAATTTGAAAGTAAATTGAAAATGAATGATGAGACCGCCAGTACCTAAAAGTACTGAATTGTAATTATTGTCAGATCATAGGTGTAATAATCATTGAACTGGAATGTTTTCCATGCTACGAAAAACATGCTCTATTGTTACCGGTTACAATCATAAAAATAAAGTCAGTGTAGTGACACGGTTATCATGCTGGCAAAGTCCTAGATTTGTACACAAGAAGTATTTAAATATGCTCTTACGGTGAAGGAAAACATCGTGATGAAACCTGCACACACCTGCGAAGAAATTCAATGGTTGCGTGTGAAGTCGACCAACCCGCACTGGGCCAGCGTGGTCGACTAAGGCCTAATCGCCCTAATTCAGGGTAGGCTCGAGCCCCTCGGTGGGGACATATATGAGAAGACAAAAAAGATAATATTAAAACACAGGCACACAAAAATAAATGATCGTTAAAAATCCAACCGTGAAAATGATGCGACTCTGAAATTCGCTGCCATTAAATAATGCATTTGCAAAATTTATCTCACATGATAATTTGCTACGCTAAAAAATGCGACTCTAAAATTTGCTACAACTAAATGATGCGTTTGCGAAATCTATTAAACATAAAAATTTGCTTCGCTAAAAAATGCGATTCTAAAAATCGCTGCAACAAAATAATAACGTTCGCGAAAACTAACAAACAAATCGAGCTGTATGTGATTTAAATACGCAAAACCTATTAGTGGTAAATGAGCCATTAAAACTGAACTAGTTACAAAATTCTTCAAATGTGTTATTAAAGACTTCAACCGAACAGCCTTTTGTATGAAAATTAAAATCAATCCGAAATATGGATGTTTAAAATACTCTATTTTTAAACCCACGACGAGACGGACGGAACGGAGGCAGTATAAACGTTTGGTGTTAGATGGGGGTTAGAGGTTGTTTGTTTAAATAAATATTTCGTACTAGCTTTTCGCCCGCGGTTTTACCTGCGTTAAATAAGTTTTTCCGTGAGAACAAAGTGTTTCCCCGCGGTAAAAAGTAACCTATGTCCTATTCCAGGACCTAACCTATATGTGTGCCAAGTTTCATCCCGATCCGTCCAGTGGTTCAAGCGTGATTCGGCAACAAACATCCAAACATCCAAACTTTCGCATTTATAATATTAGTGGGATTTTTATTCGTCGTACAAATTGGCTAAATAAGGACACGTTTTCACTACAGTGAATATTTTAAATAAAATCATGAGTAAAGTTATCCTTTTATGAAATATGATCAACAGGAAAACGGTTCAATTACAGCGGCTGATTCATTTTAATCCTCATTTTTTAAGTACTAGTGTAATTTTAACTTTTTCTAATGAACACAATATTTTTACTTCGCAGACAACAAGATAAAACCATAGTTTGTGATAAGTGAAAATTGTTTTTGCCTTCTTATAGACAAACTGTAATATTCGAAAATTAATTTAAACAAATTTGATATTTTTCTATAGAATATCGGATTGTAGTATTTTATGTCATTAAGTTCAACATTCTGGTAATTCAATATTTTGGGATTCAACATTTTTCAAACTAAATCACCTGCTCTTCCGAAATGAAAGATGATTCCGTGTTCTGGAAGGCACGTTAAGTTACTATGGGTCGCGGCCACCATCGTCAGTATGCCTTATTTTCAGTTGGTAGATGCTATCAATGTCAACACAGATATTTGGTTACCCACTTTTGTAAGCCGAGAGAGACTTGGGTTCACATTCCTAATAGCACACTTGAGCTCGAGTCTTGAGTATTCAGTCTTGAGACGACATTGTATGTGAAAGTGAGTACTCAGTCTATTGTGGCCGTTTCTTCTTAAATATCAACCATCTACGTCGTTGATAATTCGCCGTGGACGAAAAAGGACGAGTGTATTGTGTGAAGATGTCATACAAACGTCCCTTGTAAATGTTTGTGGGATGATTTTTAGAAGGTTTTTGTTTGATAAACGCTTTGTTGTAAGATAAAAATACCTGTGGGATGCTTGGGCTATTTTGTGTGCGAGGGAAGCTTTGATTGTCAACTCAGCGAAGACTGAGTGAAGAGATATACGTGATGTTGAGATGTTTTGAAAGATTCTGGTTAATAAGCAAAGAGGTCATATGATTATTAATCACCAATTTCTAATTTATAAAACTTATATGATTTAGATAGAGATCTTACTAATATTAAAACGCAACAGTTCAGTTGTTTGTGCCTAAACAGCTATTACAGCGACTTAGATGTTTGTTAAGTTGATAGATCAAGCACTTCATAAATTCACAAGCAACTTTTTACCGCGGCGGGTTTTTTTTTATTCTCACGGGAAAAATCTCATAGTAGGTATAATCGTAGTGAACAGCAAGAGTTCAATATATTTTTCAACACCCTTGCTCGAAAATTGAACTTACGGAGGCAGTAAGCTGTGCGGTAAATGCGTTTTGCCGCACTAGTGCGATTTTTATTACATTGTTTTTAACTCTATGGGCTCCATAAATATTATTCAGCCAGTATCATTTTAGTAATAAAAAATAAATTGAATCGATTTTTACCAAGAGAAGTATTTAATATTTTTAATGTCAACAAATTGTATCAAAAATATTATCAATTTGTAATATTTTAATAATAAAAATAAGTTATCTCGATTTTAACGAATCGAATCGTAGTAGAAGCTGAATGTTGGCGAGTATTATTGTTTGCCTTCTGAAAGAAAAAGACAAAGAAAATAATTTACTACAGATGGGGTTGTATGGCTTAGTTCCTTTGCCTTTCCGTTGCGGATAAATTGAACAAATCATCATATTATGAAGTTGGCGCTAATTTAGTTAAATTTTCATTTTAACATTGATTGTTGTCTTAAGAGTGATTAAGTGTTGATATTTAATGATAATTGTGAATAGTACAGCAAATAGAACTGCGCGCGCTATAATAAAGTATTTTTTTATTTTTTACAACTTTTACATGAACAATTTTACTTTTAGTATCGCAGGATTTTTATTTATTATCTGTTTTCTCATAAGTGTATTGAAGAACGTCGTACAACACACGGATCAACACTCGTAACTTTATAAACCCAAGCCTACGGCTCGGGCTTAAAAAGTCAGCTCGTTTGTAATTTGCCACCTGCCATCCTCGTATGTCGTAATGTACTATTACGAGTATTAGTAATTATGCAATCAATAGGGGATCAGACTACTTTTTTTTTATTTTATAAATCCAAACTTCTTAGTTTCTGCTATCGAAAACTAAAAGAATTTTTGCTCTATCTTTAAAATTGACCGAGTTATAAAGGTTTGAAATTCAAGATTAGTCAGAGAGGCACATACCTACTTTTGACGTCATATGTTAGTAACGCCATATAATCTCCATATATAAAATCGTTTTTGAAAGAGACAGACATATTGAAAATTTAAAAAATCACTGTATATTCGTTTTTCAACCGATTCTGTTTTTTTCTTCGCGAATCGTCTGCTACTAATCTATATTTTAAAAATAATTAATAAAATATGGTAAATTCATAAAATATGGTGAACAGTCCGATCCCCTATTCAAGCCCACTTTGGACATTATAATTTGTTTGACATGATACATCCAATAAAAAAATAATACCTAAAAAAAACTAAAGCTAGCTTATTTTGATGCATTTTTACTTGGAAAAGAGCTCGGATTCTTTGAAGTTTCGCTTTTGAGAAGTACCTAAGTGCACGGTCAACATTCGCCAGCTGATGGAATTTGTCCAGCAAACAAACTAAAGTCAGCGAAATCTTGCTTTGATGAAATACACGTTTCTAAACGAAAAATGAAAATCTCAAGTTGAATAATAAAACTCGAGAACAACCATAATTTTATTTCGTTTTGGTCGGTTGTCGACTTTAAATAATGTTGATGGTGATTTTGTACTTGTGCACAAACTTTAATATGTTGTTCAGACCATGAAACTGAACAACTTTCCCCAAGAAACATGGGTCCGGAAATGAAAGAAAATTTTGTACCTCCTTTTGTGCTGAGTTGGCTGCTGCAGTTTGTATGGGAGGCCGAAACGGACCTATTGTATTTGGAAAAGTTGTTTAGTTTCATTGTCTGCACGACATATTAAAGTTTGTGCACGAATCTGCAAGAATGAAAAATAACCCTGTATTTGATATTTGTTCATGTTTTATCAGATAGATCATTGTGTTGTTGGCTTTTCTAATAAATAAACAATTAAAATATAACATTAGCTTAAATACCGTACCGGCTGTGGTGTAGGTGCGCATGCGAAACGTCCTCCAATCAAAATAAATTAAAACGACACAGACGTTCAGATACAATAAAATGGCAATACAATTAAAATTAAGTTATAACGAACAATTAATACACACCTGAAGCGAAAATTAAATGTACGCCAGCAATTTCTGTGAAATTTAAACAAAATTAATCGCGGAGGAATCTGTTATGATGACGAATGTACTTGGCGGCGTTCAATTAGGGGGAAGATTGGCTATGATTGGCCGTAGCTGGGCCAATTTGGGCAAACGGCTTGTCTTTATGGACTTTTGGACTTTATTGCCCTGTCCGGTTGAAGCAGGTAATTCTCACTCAACTACTTCTGAACTAATCTAGCTAAAAGTAGAATAACTTGACATTACAGTTAATATCCTAATATTGGTTGTGGTCTGTAGTTGTATAATTACCTATAATACAGACTTATCAGTTTTCAAGATTTTTTCAATGATTTTCATATTAAATGCTTGAACATGAACGGCCCGTTACAGTCCACTGCTGGACTATGAGCCTCCTCCACTTAAGTGGAGGGTTTTGCCATAATCTCCACGCTTGGCAGGCGGGTTGGAGATCGCAGATTAAAAGGTTACTGTATCAGAGAGCGCTGCTGCCCGTTCCCTGTTCAATGTGTAGTCCCTAAGCCGCCTCTTACGACACCCACGGGAAGAGTAGGGGTTGGTGACAAATGTATTCTACTTTAAATGCTTGGTGCTGACTTATTTTATAGGGCCTTTTGTTTCCTTAAGGTCGGGCCACATTTATCGACGGCGATCGACGGTTTGCCTATACATAACTCGCGCGAAGTATGGAAATCTGTTCGCCGCGTCGATGCGAAAGGATTTCCATATTTTGCGCGCGTTTTGTATAGGCAAACCGTCGATCCGATCGCCGTCGATAAATGTGGCCCGACCCTTAACGAAATATAAAATATAATAAAAATTCATTTATGTTTACTTGTTGAGAAAGTAAAATTCCACTTGGGAATTAAAAAGAATGAAGATGAAACCTGAATTTTGTTATGACAAATTGTCAAGGATCCTCGGATCGTGGTTTTCGTTCATTCGACAACGAAACTCCGTTTTCCTTATCTATGTGATAACAGAATTAAACTTTAGTGATTCCCACGGAAAGCATTTATAATAATTTAAATAATTTTAATCTAGGAAATTACAAAGAATTAAAGAGATCGAGGTCTCTTTGATATAATATTCTGTGTAGAGCCATTTCCTCTTCAATCTTTTGGGGTCAACTTCAACAAAATTTTGATGCAGTAGTAATTTTTCTTCATAGGATCTTCAAAGAGTTTATTACACTGTAATTTAAGACGATTTCCTACTTAATTGGGTTAAAATTATAGCCTTTTTTCCCTGTTTTTCTGGCCTTATTAAGGTGAGTGCCCTGTTATTGAGATATTTAGTACCTGCACCTTTAAAAAGGACACTGCTTAGTAATTTAATCTATAAGAACAAAGCGTGGAGATTATGGCAAAACCCTCCACTTAAGGGGGTACCCTATGTGAACACTAGCGCTACTTGGATAAAAAATTATAACTTAGTGAAAACACAAAATATCAAAAATATGAACGATCAAAATGTTTCATTAGTCTTGTTGTATTTTTAGAATTAATAAAGTTATCTATTGTTAATTGTAGTAATTAATTTTAATTATTATTATTATTAAAAGCGGAAATATTTCGACCTATTTGTTCTAAGAACCTCTCGTACAAAAAAGCGTTTCAAAAATATTATTTGTATTGGAGGATATTATTTTGATAATCCTAATTTCCTCTTCCAAAAACTCCAACATTTAAACAATTTATAGTTTAACATTGTTAAAAAACAATCTAAGAACAATGATAAACAATAAATTGTTTTGGCTTCTTGTTATAAAACATGTAGAGATTGTAAAGGACCTGTCACATGGTCTTAGCGTACCCCTTCTCTTCAACAAGTTGCGGGCTGATGAAGACGGAGTAGTTTCAAGGTCCTCGTATAATCTGTCGTAAACTACCCTCTATTACATTAACGCAACCCTCATTCCATTCGAATCACTGTCCTAAATCACACTCTACAACCTTGCGTATCCAGTGCAATTGTGCCGAAAGATTAACGTGGATAAGACTTTGAAAAATTTTTTCTTCTTCTTCTTTTCAAGTCGATTCTGTGATTTTGATTATTTTGCAAATGAGATACTGTAAATACCATAAGTAGGTTAACATAGTTGGGGCTCGTCGAGAACCGTATATGGTACAGTAACCACTTAACCGTACGTGGGACACTCAGACAGTTTTGCGAAAATATAAAAAAAAAATCTATAGGTAAATATTTTTTTATTAAATCTTTTAGAGTCTTTACAAAGTTTCATGCTTCTGAACCAGTTTTCGAAACACTTTTTCGGGTCCGCTGCAGACACCGTCGTCTACAGCCTACTCGAACGGTGACAGCGCATCTTCTGCCGACGAAAATTGTATCCCTTTGAGCTGATTTTTTTTTCGGGATTAAAAAGAAGTCACACGGTGCTAGGTCAGGGCTGTGAGGAGGGTGACCCAGGAGTTTGACCGGCGAGCTGTCCAGGAAGTCCCTCGTTTTGAACGCGGTCTGGGCGAGCGGGTTGTCGTGGTGAAACAGTAGCCCGCGGAGTTTGGTCGCTTGTTACGAAAACAGAGAAAATTTCTGCTAAGCATTTGTGGTATACCATTCGGCGTTAATGCTTCTTTGGTACCGTAAAGGAATTGACACCAAGTACCCAGTCAAATTGAAACAGCTCGCGATCAAAATCTTCTTATTTATTGCACAATACTATCTTATAGTAATAATTTAAAATCTGAAAATCTTCGAGACTTTTTGTAAGCAATATTTAAAAGCCTCCCTGTACAAATCAAACTTGTATGATAAATTGTATTCAGACATTCGTAATACAGTTATAATTTTAATCAGACGTAAACAACATAATCACGCCAAAATTACGTTGTAATTGACGTATGTAGATGGCGTGTCCTCGTTATTTCGACGGGAGCACACATCAGTGCGGGCAGTAATTTTGTTAGGAAAATTTAATCCGACCGACCGCCGCCTACCGCAACACTGCGGTCTCGGAGAGGCAAGCATGGCCGACGAGATTTTGAACGCGTTCACTCAGTTCAAATGTGTTTGTGTTTCAATGCATGTTCAACTTATGAAATAAAGATATTGGATTTTAAAATCAGTTGCTTAAAATCAGTTCATACGTTCACATCACACTCAGAGAAGCCTAGTCAACTTCTCTTACAACCTTTAATTTTTCTGTAGGAGTGTCCTTCTCGATAGGAGTCTTACAATTTAGAATTCATCTAAAAAATCACTCCTATTCAGTCATTAGAGAGAATTAGCAATCAGGATTACCCTTACTGTATAGCAAACTGAAGTGGGCATAACAAACGTTGACTCATTTTGTTAGGTGTAGCAATACCTACACTCCTTACTCTATTATTTAAAAATGCTGGCATGTGATAAATGCACACTGGCAGCTTTATTAAATAACAGAGTAAGGAGTGTAGGTATTGCTATACCCAACACATTTCGCCACCAGCCGGCGGCGCCACCCTCAAAGCTGTGGTCGTCAAAGGACGGGTGCGTTTTAGAAACGCCTGCGAGTTTTGTGTCCGCAATGGGAAACTAGATTCATTCATCACCATTTAGTCGGCATGCGCAAATCTCTTAGCAGATGAGTGAAGTTGGAACTGCTAGAGTTAAAGAGATTTCCACCTATATGTGGAGACTTATAATTAGCATTCGTTTAATAATTTGTATACATAATGTAAAATTCATCTTTTAGTCTTCCTAAAAATGAATAAATAAAATAAAAATAAAAATTGTTTATCGTAAAAAAAAACTCGAAAATTGTGACAATTTTAGTGTTGTGAACAACCAAGTAAATCATAAAACATATTGTTTATCGCATTGAAGTATAATGTACTATGTATTAGAAAAGACGCTGCCTACAAAATCTGTGCAACAAGCGCGGCAGTGCGGGGCGCGCGGGGGCCGGCTAATAAGCCATAGATGCGATCTCACCATCATAGAGGTGACACTTTATTTATATTCTGCCTATTCAATTTGGTGGGAACATTTAAAGATGTTTGACAAATAAATTGAATTATAATATTTATTTTAGTTATAAGTACTGAATTTACTCTTCGAAACAAACAATATTCTATGAAGTTTATAAATTTTTCCCTATCTTTATGGCCCAGACGTAGAAATCTTGAAGTAATAAAATGTTACAAAATATTTCGTAATAAATAAATAATATGTACTTGTACAATCAATCAATGAAAACGATCAATCTAAAATAAAAAATATTGTTTTTCATATTTTTTTATTTTTACTAAAATGTGTAAGATTATCATTTTCCACTGTAAAAGATATGATCTACTCTTGTTACACACCCAAATGTCACATCTTAAATGTTTCATCTATGACAAATGACGCAACATGGCGTCCGCTAATTATTTTGCTCGAATTAAGTTTAAAAATTAGTATCTAGTTTTTCACTGATGGAAAGTTGTTCCTTTGCACTTCGCCGTATTACTAGAATTATTAGTGCAACATCATAATACACACGTATTTGATGACTATTCACGTTTTTTTGCTTTAAAACAAACAAGACTGAAGCGCTCAAGAGCTAGTAAGCAACTGAGTGAACTGTGGCCGGCCGGCCACAGTTGAACGGAACACTTGTGATGGGGTTGGTGTCTTCTCTATACGTAGTAATAATAGCTCAATGGTTTATCGTTTTTGCGAATAGTGAAAGTACAACTCCGCAAAGTTCCATATCTTTCAAAGAGCGGTTCATTAGGCAGGACATAACATTTTGCATTCTCTCAATCATTTTCGTTATCATTTGTATCATTTATTCAACCTTTTTACTTAAACTACTATACCTTTAAATTATAAATACTAAATAATTTCACATATTTAGGATATGTATATGGTCTATGTATGAGGGCTGCTATTTATGTATCCGGAATAATAAAAAATAACAAACATCTATAACCAAATATACATTTAATTCTTTTCAAAATATTCCCCGTGATGATCGATGCATTTTTTCATACTTGTACCTAGTATTTCTCTTTTTATTGTTTGTTTAACATTTGCACGCTTTGTTTATTTAGCGATTAAAACACGTATAAACGTAAAATTTTATTTTACTGTCTAAAAAGTAACCCAAACGAGAAGATTGACAAAAGGTTACAAAAATTTCGACGTGCATGCAAAATAAACATTTATACGAGTAATAGAGGGTAGAGTATCTAATATGGTCTTATAACAAAAAGAATAGCAGCCATCTACAGATGCGACAAAAATACACAGCTCTGTGGCGATGTTTCTTGATTCATTCATTCATAACACCACGCTCCTATCCCAAAAGGATGAGCAGAGCTTTAGCCGGCTCCCAAGGAACACCAAATAATACCAGCATTGACAATATTTTAGAGTTAAGATTCGATATATACGTACCAAAACGAAAGTTAGTACATTTATGATCTTCACGTTTCCTAGTGCACTTAATGATATCTGGCACTAAACCCAAATCCCTTAGCTGCCTTGTATGACTCCCACTGTACTAAAGTTAATACCACCTTAGGTGTCTTATTTGGTAAACAAACCACTCACCTCGACAAAATCTCAAGTTTACGTGTTAATCACACTATAGAACTAGCCCAAAATATTAATACACCTGAAACAAACACTTATCAAGCGAATGCTTGCGACAAAATGCTTGAGTGAATACTCACAAATTCTGTTAGAATTAATCATCGGAAACCTAAGTTTTTCGCAAAATTATCAATAAATCGCTCTAACCTCAAAACATATTTCGATATCTCTACATTATCTTTGGATTTTAGAGATGAGGTATATCACGCACTCATACACAATTCAATTATTTAATCGGAATAGACAAAGGGCGTATTCCGAGTCAGACTTTCAGCGCCGTCAGCGATCACAAAAGCAAAAAAAAGTATGAGTTTTGACAGCTGACAGTAATTCGGAACGCGATTACAGGTGTTTTAATCGATTTCAGCACGTCTCAGAACGCAGGGTAGTTGAATCTTTAAAAATATAAGTAGACAGAGAAAAATAGATTACACATATAAGTGGTCAGACGTGACGTCTCTATCCATTGCAATTAAAAAATGTATGTTAAATGTTATAATGAATGAATCACGGGCGCGTTCCGATACGCGCTTAAGTGTCTTTCGAATCAAACAGTCAGCGCCGTCAGCGATCAGATTGTATGGGTTTCGCCTGCTGACAGTAATTCGGTACGCGCTTTGAGTGCGCTAAAATCGACTTCAGCGGCTCTCGGAACGCAAGGCACATCGATTCCTTTATTTGCGCGACCGCTTATATCAGGGCTGCCAGGTGAAAAGTTTAAATAATATAATCGTCTTTTTATTACCATTATGTTTTTATTAATTTACCTAGTTTATATTCATTCATACTCACTCATATTTATTTTTAGGTCATTCATAGGTCAATCAATCAATCGTTCAATTGCTTGCTACAGCAACTGACGTGTTTTACGGAAATAGGACATAATTTAAGGGAAATCTATGGCCTACGACAATAAATAGTTTTTTTATTTATTTTATTTGCCATGCCACCAAAAATGGCAGTAAAAAAATTGTCGCTAGCAACACTGCGTTCAGTGGTCAAATGGTCATTCGTTTCTTACGCTTCGGTTCGGATGTCTGTCGTGTGTTACGGGTTCTTGTGTCTCGACTCGATCGAAGTCGAATAACGTGCGCGCGCATTTCTAGCAAGTCGCACTCACGCGCTGCGTCGCCCGCCCTGAGTCGAGTCAACTCGAGTTGGCTACCATTTCAACTCGACCTACTCTAGACAAAGCGAGTTAGCCCATCGCTACAATAAATACGTCAATGATGACAAATTAGAGTAAGAGATATACGAAGTAGGATATTCTGAAATGCTTGTAATCACCAATTACAATTAATCACCAATTCAATTACATTCAATTAAATCAATGAAATCTATTATTTGGAAGCACTATTTTGTGTCTATGGTTACCTGATCGCCATGTTTGTTTACCAAATAAGACACCCAAGGTGATACTAACTTTACATGGGTTGGTTCAACTCCAATACCGAGAACTACACGGCCGGCCGGGAAGACCCTTAATCGGCTTTTATGATTCGGTTTGTCTAACTAAAGACAAAAAACTGAAAATAACAGTGTTATTACTTAACAAAAAGTATACATAGCAAAAAGATAGTGATTATTTCAAAATCATTAACAGTTTAGTGACAACAAAGGCTGTACACATTCTCGTAGTTTTACTGCTAGCAGTGAAAGACGTTTAGAGGTAGTTTGGTAAGTTATGATATGAAGCTACCTTCATAAACATCGGGACATTATGCCACGAAACACGACGTCTATGGTCGTTGCAAGTTATAAGATATGTACTGATATCGTATCGGCAGTCGTGTTATGAAAGAAATGCTAGCTACATTATTAGTTTTTACAGTATTAATAATATGTAAGGGTTTTTGTTTTGACTAGCTTGGACCTTGGTACCTATATTACTATGTTCTAGCTTCGGCTAAGTGCGGTCAATTATATATTAAGTCGCGTATTGTTAAAAAAAAACAAGAAAAGTTGGATTCCTTAAACACAACAGGCAACAGGTTTGATTATTTCAAAAGAAATTATCCCTAACAGGTTCACCGAAAGGAGAAAAGTAACGGCGCGAACAAAATAGTGATAGCTGGACATAAATATGGAATCAGTTCGTAAAAAAAAACATTCGCATATTGTCCAATTCGTATAATGCTCGATACGCTTATTTAAAACGTCTCTATCGAACGTCGTCGCATGATCGATACGTATAAAATAACACATTTTTTTTTGTAGAGTAGGTAAATTAAAAAGTTAAAAATAAATTATAAAATGTAAGTCGCAAAAAGGTGTGAATGAATTCGATAGTATCGCCTGTTTACGGAAGAGCGGCGCTGAGTGCAGCGACCGTGTCATCTTGCACTTGCCCTCCTGCACACAGTTACAGAAATGCAGCGGGATCGGAATTGCAGTTGAATTTTTTACATCTTCTTCCTGTCTATAATCTAAAAGAAGTTCCACGTACATTGTTTTTTTTCGTAGTTTTTTTAACTGATCTTTTATTTGAATAGGAATCATTTGCGTCCGTTTTATTTCTCGGTTATTTTTATTTCTGTTTTTGCTCACAATTTATCTCATAAGCCCAGAATGTAATAATAGGTGGCACTATTGATTGATACACTTTATTGCACCAAAAAAAGATGTACAAAGGCGAACTTAATGCTATATAGCATTTTCTACCGCTAACCTTTGGTGGTTAAGAGCAGGTTGAGGATAGTGCCGCTAAAACAGCGTTCAACTTGAACTGCTACAAATTAGTGTACATGCAAATATAAAATAATATACATAAAGATACCTTACATAATATAAAAAATGTCTATTAGCTATATGGCACGTAAGATATAATATAACTAATTAAACTGGATTCTATGATGATTATAATACAGTACAATAACGAACAGCTACAAAATATTTTAAAACATCTTAATATTTTAAACCATAGTTGATTATGGTTTTACTTGCATATATAAGCTTTGAAACAGCTCGGTTTAGAAAGTTGCTAACTCACTTTTAGATGCTATCAAGTTACTATGACCACAGTGGCTAATGACGATTCAAATCGGGCTCCAATAAGTCAGGCTTGTTTAAACAAATGCAAAGGATTCATAGACTTACTTTTTACGTCAATGAGATTTTTTTCTATTTTAGAATAGACACAAATAGTCATGTCAAAATTGCCAGTAGTGATACTGATACATTTCTCAACTGATTATCATGAAATTTGTGAGCAAGATCGATGATAAAAATTATTATATATATTTTTGTCAGTTCAGTTTTTTAACGCTGTCACCACAGTGACGGCAGAGTAGAATACATTTGTCACCAACCCCTACTCTTCCCGTGGGTGTCGTAAGAGGCGACTTAGGGACCACGCATTGAACAGGGAACGGGCAGCAGCCCTCTCTGATACAGTAACCTTTTAATCTGCGATCTCCAACCCGCCTGCCAAGCGTGGAGATTATGGCAAAACCCTCCACTTGAGTGGAGGAGGCTCATAGTCCAGCAGTGGACTGTAACGGGCCGTTGATGTTGATGTTGAGTTTTTTGTCATTTTTCAAAATTGCGTAGTTATGTGAGTTGAAAAGTAAAAGAAATATATTTCAGCCATTTCGAAAAATGTTCGAAAATATCACAAAACTTTTTTGCTACCCAAGACGCATTAACTTTAAGGGGTCGGGGGTGTAAAGGGGTCAAAAATAAGGGAAAAAAATACTCAAAAAGAAAGACAGACTCGCGACGTCCAAAGTTCACAGGGCCACTAGTATGTTTAGTAGACGAGTAATTAGTACAGCCATTAGTTGAAATTCCCATTGCTAATTAAACTTCCGTCGCGGTACAGTCGTCGGCAAACAAACGCCAACATCTGTCAAAGCTACCAGCAATTTGAACTTTGTCCCAACGGTATAAAGTTTTAAGTGCAGTTTTAGTGGATATGATCAGTTCGATATTGATTAGTTATGGCGGATTTAATAGCTTAGCAATAACTTCAAATCACGCAATTATTTTTATTGCGTTGTATTGATTCATACATCAATTTACTGCTAGATTTTTTTTGGTTGCTTATTTACACCAAACATGCCAAAAACGCATATGTATTTGTCCCGGCGGCGGCGGCGTGATACCTGGATATTTAATTATTTTGTATACTTTTCGGTAACAAATATATAAAAACAAGCATGAAAATTTGAGAGTACGGTATCTAACTTATAATCCCTGATCTGTAAGCCATAAAATCATAGTTATTTTCTTTTTCGAGTACTTATTTTAGTTTTGCAAATATTTGGCAGTTAAGATGTCAGTCATGGAACACAAATACTTTAGACTTAAAAGTCTGATAGAGACATAATGATTGTTTTCTAATCCTATGTGGTATGTGGAATAAATAAATTATTATTATTATAAAACATTCTTGATATTCTCGTTAGTCATTGTACAATATAACAATGACGGAACCTTAGTCCCATCAAAGAGGGAACTTGCGGGTTCTCAGCCTTGAACCGATTATTACCCTTACAGTGCCGGATTATTAAGGGCTAGGTGCCCCAAACTTGGGGGCCCCAGTTTACAGTAAAAATGTAGATAGGTGCATATGTTCTAAATAAAAAATAAGTTATAATTGCAACAGGAAACAATGTAAAACACAAGCTGACGACTAAAATTGTATAAAAGGAAAGAAAACTCTCTTTTACGTCAGATTATATTGAAAAACTTTTTGAAACAATAATAACAAATCAGATTTAATCAAAGACGAAAGATTTAACGGGCTTTAGTTTGTTACTTTTTTACCAGATGACGCAAGTACCACGATTTGTACGAGACCAAGCGTGCCAACGGTTCTTAGCAGTTTGTCTAAAATATTAGAACTTATATTATACAACTATCTTACCTCTTTCTTAGAAAAGCATCAGATAATAGCCGAGAATCAATATGGTTTTCGCCCCGGCATGTCCACGGAGGATGCCATAGCCCATCTAGTAGAAGTAGTCGTTGACAATTTAGATAAAAAAAATAAGTGCTATGGGGTCTTCCTGGACCTGTCTAAGGCTTTTGATACGGTTTCGGTTCCGTTGTTAATTTCAAAGTTAGAACATGTGGGTGTGCGTGGAGTTGCTCTCGATATTTTCAGAGATTATCTATCGGACCGATTTCAGTCAGTTAAGATTAACTCAGTCATAAGTGATGAGTTACCCATCACATATGGCGTTCCTCAGGGAAGTATTTTAGGGCCAATTTTGTTTCTTATATGAATGAATGACCTCTGCCGAATGGACCTGTCTAGTTGTAAATTGCTTGCTTATGCAGATGACATTGCACTGATTGCGTATGGGAAGGACTGGGCTAGTGCAAAACATAGCGCAGAAGATGCACTATGAAAAGTTATGGAGTGGCTGCAACTAAATCTCCTTACATTAAATGTAGAAAAGACTAAAGTCATCCGATTCTGTATGCCTAATACTCCTAAGCCAGCTTCAGAGTCAATTATTTTGAGAGCACATTCGTGTTCCATGCAAATACATCATGTGGCTGTGTTTCTTTAGATATTTTAAAACGTGTCAAATACCTCGGTGTTTTTGTAGATGAAACTCAATCCTGGCGTGATCACATCGAGATGATAACAGGACGAGTTCGTGAACTTATTTTCCTCTTTAAGAATCTTCGGTACTCGGCGGATTCTGGTACAATGTGCGGAGGTGGAGTGGGCTATAACTGAAACGACTGGATGTTTGGAGATATTTTAAATATATTTTAGTTATTACTTTTATGTTTTTTACCACCCGAGGTCTAAACAAAATGTGCTCCTTTTTCTTCTGTCAAGCTTTCATTCTACTTTAATTCAAATATAAGCGGCCAGTAACAGCCAAGGAGGCAAAGAGGCGTAGGTATGTACTCATACCTAACACAATGCATACAGTTTATACAGCTCTTGTACAATCAGTCCTCTCCTACTGCATACCAATCTGGGGGGGTTCTTTCAAAACCGTAATGCTGTCTCTGGAAAGAGCCCAGACAGCTGTTCTCAAAATAATGTATTTTAAAAACAAAGACTTCTCTACTGCCAAATTGTATCAGGAATGTCAAGTTCTATCTGTAAGACAACTGTATATCTTGCGTTGTATATTGCGTCGACACTCCCACCTTCCGCTTGATCTTACAATTGCTCAACGACGTCATGGAAGTGTTGTCTGTCCAACAGCTCCCTGTCGAACTAGGTTCACTGGTATGCAATATAACTCTTTAAGTCGCAAACTGTATAATAAAATTAATAAACAGACTCATATATATACACTGAATTAATTTGAAGTTAAGAACAAACTAATTAAATGGTTGCAATCGTTAAATTATGATTTGACTGAAAATCTTTTGGTTAATATAGCTTAAATAAAAGTTTTACTAAAACCACTTGTAATAAAATTTGATGGCTTAGTTTAGTTTTATGGATTTTAATTTAAATATATATTATATAATATATAAATACGAACAAGATAATAGAAGTACAAGATAATATATTTTTTTCTTTATGTTACAGCGCTCGTTTCTTCTTTTAGTTGCTAAATGTATGATTAGAAGAACCTTGACCTCTATGATACTAGCCTAGGCTTAGTATAGAGGTCAAAGTGATACCACTTTAAGTCATTGTGCAACATTGTTTTAACCTTTAAGCTTGTAAACCTAGAATAATATATATTGTTGTACTTATCATTAATAAATATATTATTATTATTATTATTATATCTGTGTTTTCTACCAATGCATTTTTTGTGACTTCATTTTTAAGATTGTAATTTAGAAGCTACGATACGAGGCCCAGTGGGGTGAGTCCGGCTCTGCTTCCTCTAATATGTTGTTGACGAATTTACCCATTAATTACACGAGAAGGGCCCCACTAACCCCACTGTGACAACGACTAGGGCACAGATTACTGGCTAACTTTGTAAATAGGAAACTTACAATTTGGTTAAACATTGTTTAGTTAGTTAACGGAGTGCTAGAAATACAGTAGTTGAGCTTAGCCGTATCGAACTTGGTGTTGTCGATGGTCTATTGTCTAGAACCACTGCCTCTCGTCTGGAAGACGCAAGCTCAATCCACACCTCGTACCAATAATGTGTTTTTGAATTTCAAATTTTATTACGTTAATTCGACACTCTTACAGTAAAAGAAAATATCATTAGAAAACCCTATACTATACACACTCCTGTAAGATTTTCTAGTTCAAAGGTTACACAAAGTCGATCAATCCGCACTGGGCCAGCGTCATCGACCACGGCCGATCGCCCTGATTTAAGGTAGGCTCGACCCCTCGGTGGGGACGTGTATGAGCTGTTGACGTATTGAACTCACATAAATAAAAAGTTTTTATTTCAGCATAACTACCTATTATTTATTTAAACGGAAACATTTACGTAAAAATCACGTATCGTTCATAACTACCTATTTGTCTATAATTTGGGCGCATTCTGAATCAGACTTTCAGCGCTGACAGCGATCAGAAAGTCTGACAGTAATTCGGAACGCGATTACGGGTGCTTTAATCGATTTCAGCGCGTTTCGGAACGCAGGGTCTATTGTTTTATAAACTATTCTATATACTCAAGCTAAATAGAAATACGAGCGTAATTATCGATGGCCAGCAGCTACATGGAGGCTAAACGCCAAGTCCTATAATTACCACGTCACAGGACACTAAAGCAAAATGGCGCTTAAATTTCTACGCTGTTTTAAATTCGTTCCTTTGACAATAGAGAACAGATAAATTGAAGGTCCGAAAGGAAAGGATGCTAAAAAAATATCCGCTAGAGCCAAAACCTAGTGGTGTTTAGTGACAATAGACGCCAATAGATGGCACGCTTTCAGTTGTTGAGAATTTTAAACTAGGTACTTCTTTTATATTATTCTTTAGTTACTTTCAGTACCTATTTTTAACCGACTTCAAAAAAGGAGGAGGTTCTCAATTCGTCTGTTTTTTTTTTTTTATGTATGTTATTAGATATCTCCGCTAATTGTTAACCGATTTTAATAATTCTTTTTTCATTCGATAGGATTTACTCTCGAGGTGGTCCCATATTAATTTCGTCAAGATCTGATGGTGGAATATGAGGTAAAACTTGGAAATTCCTCAACGGAATGTAGCATTCGCGTCGTTATTCGTCTATTCTTTTAGTCATATCTCAGTCAGTTTTCAACCGATTTTGATGATTCTTTTTTCATACGATAGAACGTGCTTTTTGTTAAAATCTGATGATGGAATAAGAGATAAAAGCGGAAACTCCTCAACCAGTGATAGCAACATGCATCGCGCGTGATACTGTTTGTGGTGGAATGTTGCTAGGCAACGAAATAAATTTGTTTTGTCAGTTTGCTGAAAATCTACGTTTCCCTTGTTCCATTTATTCGATTTTATCACATTATTGGTGACCGTGACAGGACAAGAACCTGCAATCTTCGAATATTGTATTGGAAATCAATTGGAAAAAAATTGGCCGAGTGGTCGAGTGTTTTAATCTTTTTACGGAGGTTTCGGGTTTGAATCCCGGTGAAGACACTCTTAAACGAAAATGTCCTTATGAGACGTTCTCCAGTTTAGTTGGGACATTGCTGCCTGAATCACCCGATTGTCTGAAAAGAAAGATTATTCCATGTTTCGGAAGGCACGTTAAGCCGTGTGTCTCGGCTCTAATATCTACAGAAGGCGTCGTTACTCGAGCTAAGTCAATGGGTTTTGACAAGGGCCCAGTACTATATTAATTGTGTAACAGGGTGTGTGAGGTTGGTTGTCGACCTTACAATCCACAATATGAAGAAAAAGAAGAAGCCAGCCTACGTTCACTATCTGTAATCAACTAACGATAGACTTTTAAGATACCATCTCAAACCTGAAACTCCTTACGAATAGCCCAAGTATCGGGGTAAACTGTAAGCTTAAGGGAAGAATCGTGCTCGTCCATACAAAAAGAGAAAACGTTTTTCCACTTCTATATATATTTTCCAATCTCCATGATTTTTTAGTATGTTATTGACACAATGAATGACTAGGTTTATAGTTTTTGCTTTTTTCAAAATTCGCAATAGATTCAAACTTATATAGGCACCTCAAGTAACGTAATTTTTTTGATTAAAACTGTGTCAAAGTGATTTGTTGAAATTTAGTAATTGGAAACCGTTTTCTCCCGTAGTGGGAATTTCATCAAGTAAAGTATCTATTGTCGGCGAGCTGCAACGCTCTCGCTCTCTCTCTCCTGGGTGTACGAGCGCACGAGCGATAGCAAATGTTTTCCTAAATACCTATTTCGTTAGGATCGCGAAGCTATTCTTTCCTCTTAGCATTGTCAGTTTAGTGGCCAGCTGGACTACCAAATGACCTCTTACTTCGTAGCCTCTTTACCCAGTTTAACTTATGTTATTTTAGAAACTATTATATAAACAACTAAACGCGGTTGCAAAGCACGAGAGACGCAGTCTAAACTAAGCAAATACCAAAAATATAATATCTTTGTACTGAAACTGTTAAATAACAAAACCTAGCTTTGGCTAATGAAGAAAAATAATAGAAAATGTGTCGCGGTTAGGATTAATTACTTACATAAAATATATTAAATAAAACACTGAAAATCATAAAATAAAAATAATTTTAACAAAAAAATAGAAACCTCCTTCAAATTGCCTTATATGGTTATCTCCACTAAAAAGTAACAAATAAAATAACATTCCAGATGGAACATGAAAAAAAATATTACCAATATCCTCAATTAAATAGATAGGTAGTGTATTAAGTAAATATTTAGAATTTTGTACTTCCTTTTGGAGTCGGTGCCAGCCAAAAAATCGTCGATTAGTCGTGGGCAACTGTTTTAAGTCGTCGTCGTCGTTAAGTCAGTACATATTTCTATATGACTATCAATAAAATTCTTTGATAGTCTATAGCGTCCACTACACTACTCGCGAAGTTGATCGAAGTAAGCCGAGGACGAGAGTATAGAGAGGCACTTCGTGCAACTTCGGGCTTCACTTTTACACCAATTTGACACTTCGTGAGACTTCGTCGAAGAACTTCGGACGAGAGTGTAGTGGGCGCTTATGATATAAATGTTTTGTTGTGCTGCGCGGGATGCAATGCCGCACCCGACCAAACGCAGGGATAACGACAGGAGCGACTACCAAGAAAGTCCGGGTAGGTTTCATTCGATAAATAATTAATACTCGTAGTTTCGTCATCTTCAATTTTTGGCTGGCACCGACTCCAAAAGGAAGTACAAAATTCTAAATATTTACTTAATACAATACCTATCTATTTAATTGAGGATATTGGTAATATTTTTTTTCATGTTCCATCTGGAATGTTATTTTATTTGTTACTTTTTAGTGGAGATAACCATATAAGGCAATTTGAAGGAGGTTTCTATTTTTTTGTTAAAATTATTTTTATTTTATCGTAGTAGCAGTTAGATTAGTCTAAATAATGTGCACTTACCTACTTTTTCTGTTTGTCTGTCTTTGAACACCTTACTAGTATAATCCCAACGAAATAGATAATTCGTTGTATAATCCTGATAGTTTTGACCAAGTTTTGACTACTTCATACTGAAACATAATGATTTCCATAAAAAATCAACAGGTGATAAACAAATCAACAGACTTTATTTATTTATCTAAGAAAACGTAATTACATCGGTACAGAAATGACGGGGCGTTATATTAGTTTTTACTTATTTTATTTTATCCCAACTCTAATTAGCTACGCCGTAGCGATCGTAGCCATTACTACGAAATGGAATGTGCGAGCTATAGCGCTATTAGTACAAGTACTTTTTTAAGTTAGTATTTGTGATAAATAACACTAAGTTACCCAAAGATACGTTTAGATGAAATAAGAATTACTTAGCTAGAAGTATCTAGAAGTATCTTTTACTTTTACAAGTGAAAAGTGAATGAAATTCATTTTTTTATTCTTTTTGTTTAATGAAATACGTTTTGTTCTATAGATATTTTATGTAGCATGTTATTTTTTAATTTTTTAGACATTTATAATCTTAAAATCAGTACCCTCTAAATGTTTGCAGTGCCCCAACGGGGTGTTACATGTGGACCTGTAATATTGTAACAACTTATGTATACCATGTAGCTGGCAAATAAATATATTATTATTATTAAGTCTTTTTTATCACTTTATTGGTTCTGGCAAGTGACGTCGATCGCTGTCGATTCCAGCCTTATCTCCTTTCATACTCCATTACGATTGTGTAAGAAATGGCATTCCGTATCCGCGATTCTGGCAGACACGAATTAAGTTAGACCTGTCTTTTAGCCTTTTTTATAGAAAGAAGATTCGTTCTTTATTGTTAAGTTACATTGTAGTCACATTGTTTTGTATATAGGTATAGTTTCAGTATATGCTTAGCTTTTGTATATGAATTAAAAGGAGGTAGAATTACTTGCATAAGTAAGTCCACAATATACTTGAAGAGCCACGTTAGATTAGAGGCCTTTGGGCTGTTAAATAGATCTAGGGTTTATGAAATCGATGGTAGACTTTAGTTAAAACATCACGATGAAGATAAGCGGAACAGCTTATTTTGTTGAGTAAGGACGTTGTTACGAGTAAAAAAATCAATATAAAAAAACACGAACCACATTGTTTTAAAATATTTTTAGGTGCTCTGATATGTTAAATCAAGCCGATTATGACCAAAAATACCAGACTTCCTATATAAACATCGGCGTTTTGAAACAGACAGACAGGTAGGTGGATAATTTGCCCAGTGTTTGATCGCCGAGGCGGGAAATTCGCGCCGGGTGCTAACACTAAGCTGAAAATACACACCACAAGACACGTGAATATAGTACTACGTCCGCAGGATTAGAGGCAAGGTTAAGCCTAGACGACGTATTTCAAACATATCTGAACTGTATACAGCAGCTTAAAGTTTTACACCAGGATAGAACTCTAGCTAGTGACGTCATCCTCAAGACAGTAAAATAAAAAAATGTGTAAACTAAAAATCTAAATACTTATTTCTCTGTTTTGACTGTTGTATAATTGTACGGAAATTATATCGATCAATCTCCGGTGTCTTCGTAATTCTACTGAGTATGTTTGATCAGAAAGTTTCTTTTTTAATATTTTTCAATACACCTTGCTCGAAAATTGAACTTACGAAGGCAGTAAACTGTGCGGTAAATGCGTTTTACCGCACTAGTGCGATTTTATTACAATTTTTTTTTAATTCCTACGGACTTTAGAATTTATTATTCAGCCAGGATCATTTTGACACTAAAATATTTAAATCGATTCATACAAAGAGAAAAGTATTTTTATATTTCTTTCAAATTGTATCAAAAATATTATCAGACAGTAATATTTTAAGTATAAAAATAAAATTATCTCAATTTAACAAATAATATTCGTAGAGGCTGAATGTCCGCCAGAGCCTTATCTCCGTAATTATGCTTATAAAAAAGAAATATACTATCGTTTTGTAGTTGGCGCCAAGTTTGTAAAATTTTCATTTAATTGTTTTACATTGAATGAGTGTTTTAGTGTTGATATTTAATGATAAATGTGAATAGTAAGGATACTCAAACTGGGCGCGATATAATAAAGGTTAGTTTTTAGAACTTCTATATGATAAAATGGACCTGTAGTATCATAGCTTTTGTAGGTTACTATGTATGTACCTTTCTTAACCATTTCAATTTAATTATTTACTATAAGTTTTCTCACAAGTGTATTGAAAAACGTCGTACAACACACGGATCTTAGGTTTTATAACAAACTCGTGACATTATAAACCCTCGCTTGCGGCTCGGGCTTACAAAAGTCACCCCGTTTGTAATATGCCACCTACGATCCTTGTATCGTAATGTACTATTACATTGTGTCTGAATCTTTGAGTTTCATTTTTAAATAACATGTGTATTGTAATGACTCGATGCGATTAACCGGAAGATAGATTTTTGTCTATGGTAATGGTGATGTTTAGACACATTCAAAAGATGAGCAATGTTTTAACGTGACATAAAAATCTAGTAAAAATCGTTCGGAGGTCGAGTATGCGTCGTTAAAAATCATACTGTGTTTTTATTTTGTCTAATATCTGTCGCTGGCGGGGCGGGGGCGGCGTAGTTTCAGACAGCGTATCGCTGTACTAAAATATCTTTTATCATCGCTAAATGGCATAGTTTACACGATCAGAAAGCATTTTCTTATTATAAATTTATTGGTTGGCACACCTGCGTTTTATCATTTATCTTCGTTCGCTGGTGGTTGGATACCGAGCAGCTAACTTCGACAGTTCCAATACAACTTGTGATTTATCGAAGTTTAATCGCAAAGAATGAGACTAATCTGTAGGCGGTTAACAAATTTAAGGATATAATCCACTGGATTCCGACATTAAGTTATAGCCGTCACAGGCTGTCATTTGTTTTTCTGTGAAGTAAAAAGACAGGTTTAGGAGTCACTAATAGAGGATCGGACTGTTCACCATATTTTATGAATTTACCATATTTTATGTTTTTTTTAACCCAGATATTACTGAAACATATTTTTGTGTCCAAATTTCGTGTTTTTTTTATATGATGCTTAGTAACTGTCATATAACGAGAGAAAAATATTTACAAAAATATTTTCCTTGTGGAAAGTCGGAAAAATGGTGTCGTTTATAAACAACGCTAGTAAATTATATTACTATCAACCTAATGTGTGGTAAAGAAAACAATTTTACTTAAATTTTTGATTTATTGGCTCTTTATAACAAAAATAAATGATAAAAAAAGTAAAATAAGACAATCATGTGGAGAACAGTTTTTCGAGTGCAGAGTGACATTGCATTTTTTACAAAAAAAGTTGGCATGCTTATGACAAAACGAGCAGCGTCGCTGTCCTTCTCTGTATTGAACAATGTGTCCTATACCATCATAACGTGAAGACTCATGAAGAGCTCCAGACGAACGACCAGGCTTCCGCTGATCCTTCTTGAAAGTTTCTAAAATTCCGGTGGCTACACTCCTACGAAATTTCAAATGATCATATTCACCTTTGTTGGCTTTATAAAGTTGCCATGCGTTATGCAGAGTTATGTCTAGGCAATGTGCAATTAGCGAAAAATACCATTTCTTGCCTCTAATTGATGTTCTATACAAGGAAATATTTGGTCGGACCTGTCTACCCCCCATGTTTTCGTTGTAAATTTTTATAACGGCTGGTTGGTCAACTTGGATATGTTTCTTTTCCTTCTGCGAAAATCTTTTTGTTTTATTTGTTGGCAAAACTCTTACGGCGTTTGACACTAATGTAACGATACTGTTGTCGTGCCATTTACAGACAACAATTTCTTCAGCTCTCGATGATTTGTATTGGAATGAACCTCTTTCTGTCTTATTCATTTCTCTATTACTTGGTAAAGGACACTTAGATAAGCGATTTTCTCTTATAGTGCCAGTAGCTTTGAAATTTCTTCGACTTAGCTCATCAATAAGCGGTATTGAAGAGAAAAAATTGTCGAAAAATAGATGGAAGTTTGCCTGAGTGTCAACTTTCCGCAAAACGTCAGCATATTGTAGAATCACACTTGCTCCCAATCCTAGTTTTCTGTACTGACTCAAGTCTTCTCCAGATTGTCCTTGATAGGGTTCGAACCAGATGACATAGCCCAAACGAGTTGCACCCACCCAAAATTTGTAGCCCCATCGGATGGGTTTCCCACGTATATATTGTTTGCATGGATGGCGACCATAGTAAGGCACCATCGCCTCATCTATGCTATGGTTTTCCTCGAACGGAGCAAAATTCAAAAAGTTTGCATTCAATGCGTTGATAAGTGGTCGAATCTTGGCAAATTTATCATTTTGTTGTAAATTTGAGTTGTCACAACAATGTAAATTGGACATAATGAAGGTGAAGCGATCTCTGGACATAGCATTGAAAACTATGGGCATTCCACAGTCACAAGCATTCTCCCAATACATTACCTTCTAGGTAATACCACATAACCACTGAACAGCAAAATTCCAAAGAAACACTTCATCTCTTCTTCAGTCACATTTCCTGGCTTGTTCTTTTGAGTAACATACAGATTAGTATGATTTACGAACAAATTTATAATTTTGCTGTCAAACAGACATTCAAAATAGTATAAAGGCGTTTGTTTCAACGCCGCATTTTGCTAATTTTCCCATGTTTTCAATGTAGGATGTATGTCTCGCGATGACCAAGCGTAACTTTTATTTTTAGCGACAACAGTTGATTGATTTGTCAGCTGTGTAGAAGAAGTAGGTACCTGAAAGTTTTGCCTGCTTGCCACTGGTACTATCACCGTCAATTCGTTGACGTTTTGCAATTTCATGAAGTGGCAGATCATCCTCACTGTCTGAAAAATCATATTGAATTTCCGCTTGAGCCCGTAGTTGCGAACCGGGTAAATTGTGCAACAATACCTGATTTTCATCCCCAGAATCTTCATCTGTAACATCCGCATTACAGTTTTCTGGGGGAAATATTACTAGAGTAGAGAGTCAGGTACAAGAGACTCATTGTCTTTTTCCAGCTCCTCCACAATTTCATACAGATTCAAAGCTCGATACCGTGTTCTAAAATAAAAATATAAGTGTATAATTATTACTATAGTGCAAAAGACCATATTAGTAGTATATTTTGCTATTGGTGTTTATAAACAACACAAGTTCTTTTTTGCTAGAAACACAATACAAGTAGGTTCTTTCATATGTTATTTGATTTTTTCGTGGAGTTTACGATGCAAGCATCACGATTTCTGTAAATTATATAAATAAATAATGTAACTATTTGTAAACACTTACCTTGATAAACTCATCGTTAAAAACGTACAAATAAACTTGTAAATAGTATTAAAAACGTAATTCACTGAAGTTTACAAATGACAAAGAACTCGACTATCGATAAAAAATTATAAAATAATTCAAACCTACCTACAATTTCTTAAATATTTTTATTTCCTGTGCGTTGTTTTAAAACGACAGTAGCAACAAGTGGGTAATATAGATTAGTAGCAGACGATTCGCGAAGAAAAATACAGAATCGCTTGAAAAACGAATTTACAGTGATTTTTTAAAGTTTCAATATTTCTGTCTCTTTCAAAAACGATTTTTGTATGGAGATTATATGGCGTTACTAACAAATGACGTCACAAGTGGGTATGTGCCTCTCTGTCTAATCTTGAATTTCAAACCTTTATAACTCGGTCAATTTTAAAGATAGAGCAAAAATTATTTTAATGTTCGATAGCAGAAACTAAGAAGTTTCGATTTATAAAATAAAAAAAAATTAGTCCGATCCCCTATTGTTGAACTTGGAGTTTTCGATTTTGATGCGGAACGGGCGGTCTCAGTATCTGTCACATAATACGTAAGCACCAAAATTTTGGGTTATGTAATGTATGTACTTACACTTAATGTATGTACACACTGTACAGGTCTATGCTACGGAATCCGTTAAATACCGGGTGTAATTTAAGTAAAAGCGCGTCGATGGTGCAATGGCCAGGGCCAACCTCTCGATTGGGAGGCCCCGGTATCAACCAAACCACGTGCCAGTGTTTTCGAATTTATAATTCGGGACTGCGGCTTGAACAACTTCATATATGTGCGTATAAATTCAAAGGTAATAAATTCAAAGTCGACCAATAGGGGATCGGACTACTTTTTTTATTTTATAAATGCAAACTTCTTAGTTTCTGCTATCGAACACTAAAAGAATTTTTGCTCTATCTTTAAAACTGACCGAGTTATAAAGGTTTGAAATTCAGGATTAGACAGAGCACATTTTGACGTCATTTGTTAGTAACGCAATAAAATCTTCATACAAAAAGTTGTTTTAGAAAGAGACAGACATATTTAAACTTTAAAAAATCACTGTAAATTCGTTTTTCAACCGATTTTGTTTTTTTCTTCGCGAATCGTCTGTTACTAATCTATATTTTAAAAATAATTCATAAAAAATTGTAAATTTAGGAACAGTCTGATCGCCTATTCATATTGGGCTAGTTTGGTAGACTAATTTATGAACGCCTTAATCAAGGGTATGCTTGAGCCTCTCGGTAGGTTCTTATATGAGCTGATATCTAAACTAATCGAATAGTGACATGAAGGTGAGGGGACACGTATCGAGGTCGCTCGCTCGTAAACAAGAAAGGTCCAGGGTTATTCGCTGAAGTAGAAACTTCAAGGGGCTATTACAACCTTCGATGAGCCGAGAGAGTAAATAAAATAGTCTTAGACGCTTTCTTAGAGTTTCAGCATTCGCCTAGGTAGACTTTAGTTGGAAACCAATACAAATATTATTTTATGATACCAAGAATAAAAAAATATAAACAACATATTTGCATATTTTCTTCAACGATATTGGTTACAAACGGTTGTTCCTACCTTCAAACAAATAGAAAGAGTGAGTGAGTGAGTGAGTGAGTTATAAATACGAGAGTGTTTTTTTATTAATTTATCTTTTACACAATGGACAATACAAAAATAATAACATAAAAAAAAGACACACTACAGGCTACTTTTTTTGTTTTCCTTTTTTCATGCAAAAAAGGAAGGATAGATTTGTTTTTTTTTTTTCTATATACTGTTATGTACAGGAAAGTGATAAAGGTTAGTTTTAATCGCGGTAAAAAATATTTTCCCACAGGAAAAACGAAAATGACGCGGTAGTACTAGTTATCTGAATTATAAGCCTATTAAAGCGACAAATATTAATTTTCAGTATCATTATAATCCTTTAGGGACATATTTTCTACTAAATAATAAGTTTACTTGTTGCTTTTATTGCAGCTCTTCAAAAGCTAATAAATCACAAGAGTTCCCTCAGCGCCCTCTAATGTTGCAAATCCCTCTCAATCACTTTGCCCTTTGAGGCTTCGAGTACTAACAGTGAGTGAAGTTTATTACTATTGCTTAGGTTAATTTACGTGCACGTACTTAAGAATAAGAATAGTCTAATTTATATAAGCTACAAAATGTTGCAACTTTTATACACATGCAGAAGAAACGTGTGCAATATGCATCTAACTAAACTTTCCGCTCACATGTTGAAGTAAATATTATACAATTTTTTAAAGATTCTTATTCTGTTGTACCTAGTCAAGGTTACTTACTTGCTACTTTTCTTGCTGGCAGTTTTATCTTTCATTTTAAATTCATTTTTAAATTTAGATTTCTTACGTTTCGATTTTGTTTTTTTTCTGCTAAATTCTCCACTTCATGTCCTGATCTCCGATAGTACATTCCTAAAGCTTTCCTACTATTCTCTACTATTTTCCCTTGACAGTTACATAATATATAAATACCTTTTTTTTCTTCGGACTGTGCCCTGGTTATTGCCACATAACCCTGTACAACACTCTTCGTGTAGTGGTCAACAGCTTCGTGGCGGCTGCTGCGCCACACTTCATTACTCACATTAAGCGCTAATTTATGTATTAGCATTTACTAAATATTGTGTAAGAATGCACGTAAAATGCTTTTATTGTCAACGATGTGACGACGGTTAGATTTGCACCTATATGCGAAGTTATACACGAGCGCTACGCTCCTCGAATTCCTTATATCAAACCTGTATTACATAGAAGGACCACAGTGGATCAACTTGCGCTTGCGGTTACAAACATAATAAGCAGTGGGGAAGTTTCTCCTCAAATACGACACACTCGACATATCGTAGCTCGTATAATCCCAGGTGCCGCCTTCAACACAAACTTCTACTCAATATTCCTAGCATGAGTGGCATGCATGAGTATTGCTTGCCTCACTAGATTTCTGTATCTTTGTAACTGTAAACTTACTAAATTAGTATATTCATTTGAAGTGCTCGTAGCATCATGGTGCAAACTTTGTAGTCCGTGCGATTTCCAAAGTTGAGGAAGGTCTGGATGACCGGTTTTCAATGTTGGAATTATTTTTCAATAGGGCTAGTTGGTGTGTGGTGTGGTGTGTGGACAATTCAATTGGCGAGCTGTTATTGCTCTAAATTCCAATCCATCTTACCATAAACATACTCTGTCGCCATACCACTGTTAGGTAATCAAATAAAAATATTTGAAATCTATATCTAAGCTTTTCCAGGTTGCTGTTTTTTTACCTTGTTTTCAGTTTTTGTGAGACTTTAATATGCTGGATAAATTAGTAGAATACCTGTTGTAAAGTGGCACTGTGTATGTAAGCACCAGTAAATTTTCATGGTTTGGTCAACGTTTCACCATAAGAAATATAATCGTAAGGAAACTTTCACACACCTAAAAATTACTCTTATTGTACTAAAACAGTGGGTTACATATTTAATTTAATGATACTAGATTTATTTTAATGCCGAAGGAATGTCGACTACAGATAGAATAATTAATGATGATTTGTTTTAATGTTAAAGGTTACGTTTAGAGATTTTTATATAAAGCCATGTGCGTGTCACGGGGTGCGTGTGAGCAGGAGGCGTGATAAGAGTGATTGATGACGTCATACGCCGGCTGTCAACGCTGCACATTAGTGACATTAACCAGGTTATGACGTCACGGCTGTAGCTTCTATATTATCGGATCATGTGTGCTGCTGATACTGATCTCACTTTTCACGGCTCCCGTTGGTTTTTATACTTTGTAATACTAATATGTATGTATTGATATCTAACGTATAAAACGATAATATAAACAATAAAAAAAATAAAAAAAAAAAAACGTTATTAGCTTATGAAAAACAAACAAACAATATTTAACATTATTAAAAATTTATTATTATTATACATAGATAACGTTCCAGCCCCTAGATCCAGAAAATACCGACTTAATCTGCCCTTTCTCTAAACAAATATCCGTATAATAGGCGAATAATGTTTTCATGATTTACTTAATTTTTTTTAGTATTGAAAACAAAACCGTGTTAATACTGCTTCGTTTCTTATCTTAAGAGGGAAACTCGAAATCTTCTCAGCTCTACTGAAATGGAACTAATTCCATGATATTATTATCTCTGTCGCAACAAATCGATCGTGGCGACGCTTCGGTGTTCATTGATTCAAGTGTGAACGAATGTGTACACCCACACTACAATAAACACGGCTTGGTCGTTCTTCCCTACAAAATAACTCAAATAAATAAATATGTGGGGGCATCACACACACGGCTGTCTTATCCCAAACTAATAGTACGTCCGCCCGTTTAAGACTCCTACTCTTCTGCGATCTGCGATCTCCAACCCGCCTGCCAAGCGTAGAGATTACTCTACGGGTTGGAGATCGCAGATTAGAAGGTTACTGCTGCCCGTTCCCAGTTCAATGTGTAGTCCTAAGTTGCCTCTTACGACAAAACCCATTATGGCAAAACCCTCCACTTAAGTGGAGGAGGCTCATAGTCCAGCAGTGGACTGTAATGGGCCGTTTATGTTGATACATTTATGTTTTACTTTATTCAGATTCATAATTTCTTTCTGGTGGAGTTATCAATGATTCTCCAACGAGAAAATGGCCCGGTGTGAGAACCGATACCTCACCATTCTCATCAGAAGGAAGTGACGACAGTGGCCTTGAGTTCAGGCATGCTTCTACTTGTGCCAGAACTGTTGACATTTCTTCAAATGTCAGTGTAGATTGACCAATAACCCGTTTCAGGTGATGTTTAACAGACTTCACCCCTGCTTCCCAAAGGCCACCAAAATTTGGGGACCTTGAAGGGATGAAATGCCAATTAACGCCGTTTGTTGCAAGAGCCTCTGCTACCTCATCTAGCATTGATTTTAGTTTCCTTATTTTTGCGGATTTGTTTTTGAAAGTGTGGTTTTGTTTGTTCCAGCCATGATCCGGAGTAGTTTGCTGGTGGTGTCCGTGTGCGGTCTGGCCGCGGTGTGCTCGCTGCCCGGTGCCACTGCGCAGGCGCTTGCGCAGTACGACAGTGAGTACCTACAATACTGCATCACGGTCACCCATTTGATTGTCACTATATTCATAGTGCTCATTGATATGATATAGTCCAATGGTGCTTTGGCGTGGTGTTATGCTTCCGTATAGGAGGTCACGTGGTATTATAAAATCTCAGATTAATTTTCTTATTATTTGTTTTATTAAGAGGAAGGATAACATATCGTAGACGTACACGCCTACCATATCTAACAATATTTTATGACGAACATCTTCTGATAAATTAGGCTAAGATATTTTTCAATACACTGAACTACTTGGCCTCACTAAAAGTATAGTATCATAAGACAATGATATGGCGTAGCAATATCATTTTTTCGGTTTGAGAGCGATGACACGCAGAAGGTACGTATTTTTTTTTTATATCCCAAAAGTCGCGCTTGCTCAAACAGAGAGTTACAAGCCTGCAAAACTTTTCAATCCATCTGTAAACGTGACGATACAAAAGCCCGACGTAAATGTTAATTACCCAAATGTTTTGGGAAATATAAATCCCTGGAATTGTTTAAGTATCACTCTCACTCATGATTTATTCATTTCTATCCTTTGATATTGTGGTGTAAAGTGTAAAGTGGTCTGCATAGTAACACAAATGAAAAGCTTGTTCGTAATGTTAATGAAAGATTGATTTTGTTTATTTTGGAGTAGAAAGTTTAAAAGTATTGTGAATAAGATACTTTCTGCCCGCGGCTAGACTCGCGTTATGTAAGATTTTCCCGTAAAAAGTACAAACTATCTCCATTCCAAATTTCATCCAAATCCGTTTAGTAGTTAAGCCGTGAAAGCGGAACAAACATTCAAACAACCAATTATTTTTTCACATTTATAATACTGGTGTGATTTTTGTGATGTGATATAATACTGGTGTGTTTTGTTCCTATTTAAGAAACATCAAGAAGTCGCGAATAGAGAAATAATACTAGAGCACGATTGTGTTTGTGGGTTTGTTTTTCTGTCTTAATCGATATTATTTTTGCTTAAGTAGAGTGAAACAAAATCAACCAAACAACCAATTAGTAAAACCTTGCTAACTGAACGTTATCATGAAAATTATTTCCTTTTGCTTTCTTGCCGATAGATAAGAAATACGCCTTGTTAAACATTGAAAGGCTGAATGACAGACTAAATATAAAACAATTCACCCAAAGCCCTTGGCAACCATTTGAAATACCGCTTACTGCCTTACCTGCCGTGATTTATTATTAGAACACAAACTCGTCAAAGATATCGAGACTTTGTTGTTAAATGTCACGTAAACCTTTTTGTCATTACACTAATAAAACTGTGAAACCTTCTAAGCAAATATATTACAATTTGTAGTACGTTGAAGAGCTTAATTAGCTAATTATAGCTCAGTTATATCAATTACAGTCATTGATACAACAAAAACAAAAACATTAGTCGCATTAGATTATTTTTGTTACAGATTACGTATGTTTTTCGCTTTAAAATTTATTACTTGCGTTAATTGTGCTTGTAATCATGTCGAGTCTATGAAGTCAAAATAATAATATATTATCATGATAAGACTATAAAACACGCTATTGGGCAAAGGACTCCAATAAATTAATTTTATTGACAAATAGCTATAATGGTTATTTGTGCGTTATACGATTATTAGTTTCGCAATCATTTGAATCATTAGTAGAAGACTACTTCTACTAATACTTACTACTAAGTATTGTTACTACTAAGTAATTGTACCTAATAGTTGTCAACGTCAATCAATCAATCAATCAGCCTATTGAAGTCCACTGCTGGACTGCAGCCTCCCCAAGGGCACGTCAAAGCGCACGATCACCCGCTTTTCTCATCCAGCCACTACCAGCGACCTTCCTCAGGTCATCAGTCAACGTAATGTTTTCTAAATATATAATAATAACCAATATTTTTAGTTCTTAAATTGAAATAAATATGCCGCCATTTTTATCAAGAAACAACAGCGATGTTTTCTGCCAAATATTATTCAATATTTTTGGTACCAAGAGATTAAGCCGGGAATAATAGACGTTTTCCTTCTTCCGCTTGTTTTGCTGTAAATAAAAATAAATGGGGAAAAGCGAAACTTTTGAACGAAACTCTGTAAATAAAGTAAAAAACGTCAAGTTCGTAAATTGAAATCGTGACCAAAATTCTGGATTTGAATATGAGGAACCACGCTTGAAAGGAAGTTTTACGACGCCCGCGCCTGCGCGTGGACAATTATAACAAATAACGAATTCAAAATCTTTATTGCATCCATGTTGTATAGAGATTTTAAAAGTAACAAAGAAGTCTCAAATATGAAATTGTAATAAGATATTACAAAATTTCTGATCAAATTTAGTAATAATAAAATCAAACATATTTTATAAGTACGTGCGTACAATCTTGTCTTATCCTCCTGCAGCGTGTAATAGAATTTATCTATTTTTAAATTTGTAAATATTCTCTATTTTCTTATTTTATTTTTACAGTCAATGCAAAAGGTTCCTAACCAAGCATTTATAATTTTGATAAGGGTGTCTTGTCTGATTTGAGTAAACATTCATGCATTCAAAAATGTCAGCAACTTCAGGACACTCGTACAAAGATATTGAAGTAGCTGAAATAACTTTATGCTACATCTTGTTACCAACTTATAATCATGTTCACGATACTCTACACGAGGACTGCCGTAGTCGGATGAGCTAGTCATATGCTTATTAAATTAGTTGTCAATCTAAACTCGGATGGGTATCCTATCTATACTTCCAAAGCATCTTCACATCACACTAATATTATAAATGTGAAAATATATTTGGAGGTTTGTTCCGCTTTCACGCCTTAACTATGGAACGGATTTGGATGAAATTTGGAATGGAGATAATTTGTACCCTGGATTAACACACAGGATACTTTTTACGGGGAAAAGTCTTATTCCCACGGAAATATCTTACACAACGCAAGCGCAGTCGCGAGCGCACGACAGCTAGTAATACCTACCTATATACATAATTCTTAGCTAAATAACCAAAGTAATTTTTACTGACAGATTATTTATACAGAATATTCAAATACAGATGAATATTTTTAGGCTAGTTATCTGCCCGTTCTTTTGGTGGGTTATTTATTATTTAAATCAGTATTATTTTCTTCTTATTCCGTCAGTTCCTTCGAAAATGCTGATAAGATTTTATCCTCACACAAAAAATAGCGGGTTTTCCTTGAGAGCTGATGAGATTTAATCAATAAAACAATGTTCTTACTAATTCTATTCATATTTTTTTTTTGTTTTTATAAAATGAGTTTGTGAATGCACAAATAATGATGATATTCAAATTATATAAACGATGTCTTAAAACGTCTGCATGTAATTTATCCTAAGTATAACGAAAGAAAAAGTATTTTTCTATAAAATTTGTTTCATATATTTATTTGTATATTTTCATTCTTGGCACATATAGCACACGAACTCGTTATGATTTCCTGAACTCTTTTCTAGTTGGCGAAGGGGATCAAACCCTTTCATACGCTCCTATACGGCTATTGTACACGGAATTGAAGTAAGATCGGCTCAACAGCGTTACCGACTTCTCTCGAACTCGGATATAGATATCCCGCTTATATTTTTATTTTTTCGCTTTTTTTTTCTCGGTTATCAACAGCTCATTTCTTAAAAAATATAATTATTCGATATTTCGTTAACAGACGTAATCTGTAAGAATATAATCTATAATATTGAGTTAGCAATGTTTACCGACAGATGTAGCTGTAATGCACTGTGAGTATTAAATGTAAAAAGCAGTGTCAAATTTCGACGACCTTTCACAGAGTTTGGTGGCATAATTGGTAACGCGCCTGTTTCTGGCGCAGATAGCCGGGGAGATGCAGGTTCGAGTTCTGTCCAAGATCGACAATTTTTTTAATTTCTCGCATTTTTTTTAGATATTTCGTGAACAAACATAATCTGTAACAATAATAATCTATTTAATTTATTGATTTATACTACGATAAAATTACTTTCAAACTGTTACTATTGCTTGCGCTTTTATTTTGTTAGGGTTATTTTACCTTTGAACCTGCAGTGTATACTCGAGCCTACCAAACACACCAGCCCTGCGGGTTAGTTCTTCACACACACAAATTTTTAACTTTTAAGAATGTGCAGGTTTCGTCAAAATGTTTATTTTTGTTTATGTAATAAACGATTATTCTTGTTCCAAATTCCAACCCACTTTTTTTCGCCACTTGATCTACCTCGCTTTGATAACGTGGTTACTCACCTCAAGTCCGCGCCTCGAGATTCTCTAGTCCTCGAGTCTTGAGGCTTGCACTCTCAATAACAAGCGACGAACACTAATTCAGTAACGACCCTCTTTCATCCTCACAAGAAACACTTCCTCGAAACATTTTACCGAATTTCCCTGATCGAACACCCCTTCGAAATTTGCCAGGAAATTGAATAAAATTCTAAGAGCTGACGGCAGCTAAGGAAAAAGAATCACGGGAATGTTTAAAAAAGCTCTTTTATCTTTGATTTCGCTTTATATAAAATACATCAAATAGGTGACTTTTTTACTTTATAATGCTCATAAAATAAGCATACAGGATAAAAAAACTACGTCCCACATAACGAGATGGACATTATCTCAAAATGTGTACTTACTTTAAAAAGAGGTAAACCTGTAAAGGGCGTCACAGCCTAATGGCTGGTTTACACGTATTAAGTTGTCAAGTAGCAACTAAATTTTAACTAAATTTTAAGCTACTAAATTTTAAGTAAGTGTTTACACGTCATTTTAGTAGTTAAGCTCTTTAGTTAGCCCAAGATGGACGATAAACAGCGAATTCAAATATTTAATAAAGATAATAAATAAAATAATAAAGTATAATAAAATATTTATTTTTATATAATTAATATTATATTTTTATTTATTTTTTTATATTATATTATTATTATTTTTAATGATTAATATTTAATAATATATTAATCATTAATACTTCTATAATTATATAGCTATATAATAATATATATTAATATATTTCCAAAAAATAAACATAAAACACTCGCACTTAACTTTGCACTTCGCATTTAACTTAAAATTAACTAAATCGCGCCTTTCCAAACGTGTCAAGTGACAGGCCACGCCCACCAACTTACCCGAAAAATAGAAAAAGTTCTAATCTACTTGTTTACTTGCACACTAAATTTTAACTTGCAACTTACTACTAAATTCGCTGTTTACACGCATTAATTTACTTAAAATTTAGTTAACTACTAAACAACTTAATACGTGTAAACCAGCCATTAGGCCCGGTTTCCACCAAAGCTGAGAGAAGAGGAGATGTGTCGAGATGAGCTGCGAAGCTGGCTGGCTATTTCCACCAAAGCGGAGAGGAGAGGAGATGTGTCGAGATGAGCTGCGAAGCTGGCTGGCTATTTCCACCAAAGCGGAGAGGAGATGTGAGCTGTGCGTGCGTAGCGGCGAAGCGCGGGCATCAGCGGGGCGGGGAGTGGGAGCGCGCCTCGCACGCCGCTCGCCGCGCGCATCTCGCCGCTCGCCACCCGGCTACACACATCTTCGCACGGCCGCGAATCGCTTGCTATAGAAAAATTAGACATCTCCTCTCCGCTCCGCTCGATCCATTTCCACTGAAGCTAAGCGGAGAGGAGATGTGGAAATAACGAAATCTGATTGGTTATTCAAACACATCTCCTCTCCTCTCCGCTTTGGTGGAAACCGGGCCTTATAGCACGAGGCAGCCAGCTCTCTCGTCGCCATTCACATTTTATGCAAAGCGGGGGTCAAACAAAATGGCGAATCAATCAGTGACCGGCCATTCTGCTGCCGCCTTGCACACAAAGTGAATGGCGACGAGAGAGCTGGCTGCCTCTCGTATCTTAACCGTCTGTACGTAATATCCCCTTACCCGTCTAGAACTGTTAGTGCTTCTTATTTCTTATAATATTTTTTTGTTACCTAATTTGTTGTGTATAGCGGACCAAATGGTCTAGGTATATATTTTTATTATTTTAGTTACAAAATCTAGACACACGGCAGTGTGTCCGCCAAGTTCGCTAAAGAAAAGGGCGGCGACGACGCACCAGTGTGCTATTATTTATAATTTCTACAGGAAAGCTCAACTTTCTTAAATTGTTTTTAAATTATTAGTGTTATATTAAACGCCGAAATTTGGCAAGTTTTAATAGTGAATTAAGTAGATATTTCTTAACTATTAACAATATAAAAATTAGTGAAAACTTGACAAGTTACGCCATTTAGTAGCAAGGAATACAACACAAATAATTTAAAAGCAATTTAAGGAAGTTGTGCTTTCCTGTAGCAATGATTTACGGAATTTCTATAGAACTTGGTACCCATGGGAGATCTCACACCTTTTATTGGTGAACCCCTTACTTGAACTTGGCACCCATTAGAAATTGTATTTATAATAGTTTTTTTCTTACATATAAAACTCAAAAATCAGCTACCTATTAGAAAACTTGAGTAATTTGTAATAATTCCCTACAGAACTATCACTCATATTATAACTTATGAAGAACTTCATTGATTCGTCACAATCCATCTACAAGCATGTAATAAGAAAAGTTGACCAACAAATCTATCAAGGAATATCTATTTGGAAAATAGCTATGTAAGTACGGGTGTCCAAAAAGGGTGTTGGCAGTTTATACCCAAAAATTATATATGAAAAATATATCATTTCATAATTTTATTACTATTTGCAAAAAGTACATACAATGGAAAGTTTACGACAAAAAAAGTATGTAGTTTAAATGACGTCCATTACGTCTTAATCCATTTTCTAATGATATTCGCACTGGGAGATAAAGAAATGTCCCGTACATTGAACTGCGCGCGATATAAGCGGCGCGGCGAACTGTTATTATCGAATTATTGTTTTGATAATAAGCTCATACACAAAAACACCCGGTATTTCGGTAGTCGATTTTCTTCCCGGATATTTTCGTAATACCTGCGGATCTAAATTGTTTCCTTATTCCATAAACATACATTGTATAGGTAGGTATACCTGCAGAAATTATTACATAACCGAGCAGAGTTTTAAGTGGCACACGTACCATTTTTCTGAAACCATATTTACCCAAATGCAGGGCTTGTTGAAGATTTTTAAATTTCGTCCTAGTCTTACAATTAGTCGTAGATTTAGAGAAGTATTAATGCTGTCACCCTGTGGAATGATGACCTGAGGAGAGTCGCTGGTGGAGGCTGGATGAGGAAAGCGGGTGATCGTGCGCTTTGTCGTGCCCTTCGGGAGGTCTACGTCCAGCATTGGACTGATTGATATTGCTGGTTTACACATTTCATCTTTTACCCACTCGGCTTTCACGACTTCTTAGGGAAGAAAACACCGTTTTCATCACGTTAGTTCCGGGTTCAAATTCTGGAGAAGACTGTGGTGAAATAAACAATAATTTGGAGACTCTCTTCGATTTCCTTAAGCCATTGCAGGCTGAATGGGGATTTTCCGACAGCCAATTAAAAAAAAAATTGTTCATAAAACTTCGGTAGATGGCGTTGACGATTCGTAGATCCGGAGAAATCCGGCGAGTCACCCAGGGCCATAAAATGATTTTAAAAAAAGAATCCACGAAGTACACCTGGCGCCATCTATCGTCTTAATTAGAACTTTGACTTTGACTTTATTTTTTAAAGAGCTGTCAGAAAATCCCTCATTATTTGATTATCCGAGAATAAGTGGTCTCTGCTACTATATACAGAAAATAATAATTTCATGACTACTCGTATATCAGATGCCTTCTTCGGCGGCTCCATGGTCTAACACCAGGGTTTGTGGGGTTGGAAGAAAGAAACCTAACAAACCAAGTGGAAACTCTAATTAATAAATGAAAGTTAAACCGTGTTTAACCTTTAATTAAACTATTTGTATTGGAAACGGAAGTGTGGAAGTCGTCGGGCTTCACTAAGTTCAGCCTTCTATAAACCTTTGACGAATGGCAAAGTGCAACCTCGTATTGCGGCAGTAATTTAAAATATATAGGTAAGTGTAAGTTACACTTTGCAAACACACAAATAAAAAAAACAAATAACCTCAGAATTAAAATATGCACATTTGTATTATTTCGGAACCCAAAGTCACACCTTTATTACTTTCTATGTAGTTTTAGTTTGCGACCTTGCAACTCAGAGGGCGGAATGGCGAACTGCTGTCAACTCGGTACTAGAAAAATGTGAACGCGCCCGTCTTGAAGACCTTGACGCCAAACGCCAGTTTCGAAAAACTCGACCCAAGCCCTCCTACGACTATACTTATAATTCAAGTAGGTCTCTTTATTGTGCTTCTTGCAATAGGACTTTCAAAACCAAATTTGGTTTTGCGAGTCACGCTCGCGCCCATGCAAGGGCCCAGGATAACACAGGCTAAGGGTGTCGCCGTCGACGGATACGTCTGGGAGGACATCATCATCATCATCAGTTTTAGTTTGAATCGTGTTGTTATAAATTGTATTTTTTTTCTGAACCCTATCGTGTGGGGGGACAAATGGAAATGGAGACTATAAGATGATTCTAGAAATATTCTACATTTTAGCTACTTATCTTCTCTTCTATTCTTAGATAGAAATCACGCTCCTATCCTCGAAGGTTTTAGTTGGCTCCTGACAAATAGAAAAACATTTTCATAACACACCGAGTTGTGTCTGTTGAGTTTTGAAGTAGCTTTTGTCTGACACTGTCTTGAGTTCAAACCCTGAACATCCTGATCGAGAGCCGAACGCTCTTCTACCACTTCACCAGCTAGCAGGGTCAGCATAACGACTGCAGATAAAATAAACCGCGTGACATAAAACGTAACCGCTAATAGTAACGCAGTACTTGTCTTCATGTGACAAAAACTTGGATCACTTTGTATGTCGCGCGGTGATTATCCTAACCATGTAGGAGTGGCAAATCTGGCTGAAAGAGTAATTGTGTGATGTACTTCCAGCGTCAGCAGCAGCGGAGAGCCGGGGAGGATGGGACGCGCTGAACGGGCTTTACGCGCTGCTCGCCCAGCACGACGCGCTCGGCGGCCACGCGCTCGCGCGCAAGTCCGTGCGCTCACCCTCGCGTCGCCTGCGCTTCGGCCGCCGCTCCGACCCCGACATGCCGCCTCAAGCTCCGGTGCGTATTGGCGTATTATACTCTTCTTCTTATCGCGCTGCTGGCCACGCGCTCGCGCGCAATTCCGTGCGCTCGCTCTCGCGCCGCCTGATATGTCGTAAGTTCTATAAGCTGGGACCAACGACTTAACACGCCTTCTGAAACATGGAATCCTCTTACGTTTTGGCCAACAGGTTAGGTGTAATCAATACAAATCTAGTCAAGTATTTACTTCCATTCATTAAACAGTCAATTTCTACGTGCATCTATTTTTAAATGTAAAAGCATTCAAGTAAGCATTCCACATTTTTACAAAGAGATGGCAAACGTAACAACAAATTTTCAAAGTTAGTCCATCTTACAAAATAAAGTCTCCAGCATTTACGTTTGAAGTAAGTCTGCGAACTTGACTTTCTCTGAAGAATTCCAATTTGAAAGCAACATTCGCATGTTTAATTTGAAGTATCCATGTATCCGTGACGACACTGGACTATCCAAAAGGGCTTGGGCCCAGCACTTACGGTACTCTGATTAATTTAAATACATCAATGAATTTTAACGCGATATTCCGTATAATAGAGTTACGAAGGATTAGGAATTTCTGGATACGGCTCAAGTAATTTTATTAAAGCGTATTTTGTGTGTGAGGCGTGTAATGGGGGGATTCCCTCACTCGGCTGCGTGTTTGAATGTGAGGAATTGTTAATTAAGTGAAACGTGGAATTTGGTTACATTTCATTCGCATTATGCTGTCTGAGGATGAAATTTAAAATAAAACAGGATTTATTGGCGGCGACGCGGTGTTTTTCATGAATCTATAATCGAGCCGTTCTAAGAAGTCCGATTTGGCAGCAGACAGGACATGTGAAAAACAAATGGGTGCAAAAGAGACATTGTGTTAGTGAACTCACCCAAAAAAATGTAATAACGGATCTAAGTGATGTAATAACATCCTATGGAAATAAATAATTTTGACTTTGACTTTGACAGAAAAAAAAATGGTACGTGTATGACAGCTGTCAAATAATACTTCTTAGAGCGGCTCAATTATAGAACTTGATACACCTGTGTAGATTGCAAGACCGATTCTATTTCGCAGGTGCGTCTAATCATCAATGTTTTTAATACACATTTTGTATCACAAAAACTACATGATGTAAGCGTGGCACCATCACATTGAGATATCGTATGGGTAATATTGGGTAGTAACTACCAACGGCTTCTGATATGGCTCTCGATGGATTAGACGGGACCAAAGACTTAACGTACCTTCCGAAGCACGGAATTATCTTACTTTTCGGGCAATCACACTGAATAAAAATTTTTCCTTACCGGTAACACTAAAAAGTGACCATCAAACCAACCATTTAACAACAACACCAAATGTTTTAGTTTGATAGTCACAATAATAATATAATAATAGTGAACAGGGAACGGGCAGCAGCGCTCTCTGATACAGTAACCTTTTAATCTGCGATCTCCAACCCGCCTGCCAAGCGTGGAGATTATGGCAAAACCCTCCACTTCCAGGAGGCTCATAGTCCAGCAGTGTAATGTAACGGGCCGTTGATGAGTCACATTTTATGATAACAGTAATTAAACATTTTTTTAGAATAGTTTATTTAGCCTACAATGGGGGCAATCCAACAAAAAAAAATCCGCTAAGTACCTGGAGGTACGTTCAACCCCTTTTTTACGATGTGGCCAACTGAATTAAAGTGCTCTCATCGCGGTTTTGTCTGAAGTTGTTTTAAAATCTCATGTCGTCTCCGGATATCCATTACACAACAGGGCCCATTTGCACAGTACTAGTTAGTACCCATCCTACCGGAACGCATTAAGTATTTGAGAAACGTTTAATGCATGATTGCGCAAGAGAGGATAATATACCTCCTTTCATGTTTACCGCTACAATCTTTGGACTCAGTATTTATACTTTTATACTATATTTTTTAATTTCAGACGTTTCCTTATTATTATTGTATACATATATGTATGTAATGTATGTACCTATCTAGGTATCTATTTATCATATAGTTTTATTTATTTGCTTAGAATAGGCGCACCGACCCGCACCGTTTTTATCCTATTTGTCTCCATGTTAAACGGTTGCCTGGAAGAAATTGCTACCTTAGCAATAAGGCTGCAAATTGTACTATATTTACTTCTGTAATTACTGTATGTGTCTGTATGTGTGCAATAAAGTATGTTTCATTCATTCATTCCTTTTTGTCGTAACAACAATATTATAGTTTTTTATCATCATCTTCGATAGCCTCAGTGATGATAGTACATCCGGTTCTCATCACGGAGGTTCCGGGTGTGAATCCATGTAGGAACCTAGGGACAATTAGTCAAACAAAAATCACTTTGCGCCGGTGCAAGCCGCACGAGTCGTAGAAGATGTAGAAGCAAGAGACGCGGAGAGTTAAAGGTCGTGGGTTGATGAAAGAAAGTACTTCAGAAGATACAGCCTTTAATATTGATCCAAGAGTAGTATAAAGATACGTATAACTTTTAACACATTATTATAAAATCATTAAAACTGTGATAACTTGATAATTTGTTACGTCGACAAACGACACATTATTATAAAATCATATTTAAACTGAGATATCAATATAAAACTTGAACTCTCTAAGGCGGAACTTGGTTAGAAACTGAGTCAAAAAGCACCTGACAAACAGTAGAGAGAGACAGAAGATTTCGAAATTTAAATATTTGAAATGTGAAGCATCATAGACTGCCAGGAAGAAAGGTTGCCAGTGATAAAACAGGGAAAGAGGACGAATGCCTCGTTACTTAATGAGACTGTTCCCAGTTCGGTTAGAACATTACAGCCTGAATCACTTAGTTGTTCAAATAGTCCGTGAGCCCGCTCCAAAATTGCCTACATCATATGACATCACGATAAAATGCATGGCACACGGCCTAAAATTGGCCGGAAGTTTGAGAAAATCCTTCAATTCCGGTAAAAAATTCAAGGGTATATTCACGTCATGTGACATCAATACAACACAAGTGGCATCATTTAGCCCTTTAATTGTAGAGAGAGTAAATATAAGTCTGTCAGTTCTGAAATGGCCGGAACTCAAACTTCCGGCCAATTTTAAGTACCATAATCTTCTGATTCTTGCCCAGCACAACTTTTCCGACGGTGTGCCATGCATTTTATCGTGATGTCATGTGACGTAGGCAATTTTGGAGCGGGCTCACGGACTACAAAAGAAAGAAGTCATGTCAGAGACCTTCAGCGGCTCTGTAATTCTGACATCAACCCTGATTCGTTTGACTTGACAGACACGAAAAAGAATAATCATAATCTTATTAAAAGGCATACTTGTCTACCCATTACCCAACGATCTACACTAAGATCATTCTTACACTGCCCACATCCAGCGATTCCTAATACATTTTCGATCAGCAAGCCTACTTAAATATGGATTGTAAGCTCCAATATTCAAACTCTATTTGCTATGAAAGGAATTGAATACAATCTATCTATAGGCAATTCTGTTGCAACTGGATCACGGGAAAAAGAAAACAAACACTTCAGAAACGTCACTTGCATACAGGCTGTAAATAAATTAGCTGACACTATTTTAAAAGATCAACCTACATATGAAACTGAACAACTTTCCCCAAGAAACATAAGTTGTCGGACGACAAAAAAAGTTGTCCCTTTCATACATAACCGCATGGCCAGGATCGATTTACTATTGAAGATGCATATTTTTTTCGTTCGACAGCCTATGTTTCTTCGGGAAAGTTGTTCAGTTTCATGGGTAGGTTGATCCTTTAAAATAGTGTCAGCTAATTTATTTACACCCTGTATATACAATGTAGCATCGTACCTATATAATGCTAATCTGTAATCATAAACTATCTGGTCTGGTCTGAGTAACCTTGAGATTTTCATCTTTAAAAAGGAGTTACTCGTATTAAGCGACTGTTTAGAAAACTAACCTAAGCAACTGTAATGAAAATCTAAATCGTTTACTTTTGTAATGTACATAAATATAATATGGCCCTTTTTGATATTTGGATTGAACCGTATAAGTTGGAAATCTAATGGATAAAATACACTTACTCGAAAATAACCTGTAAATAAAAGTATAACATAACCAAAAAACACCCAAACCAACCGCACCAACCCCAAAACCCCAACCCCATAACTTAACCCAAATATATGTTGCCAACTTTAGAACATTGAAATTTCATATTTCGCTACAGCGTACTTTTGAACTGAATACATCGGTATCGTGTACTTGTGAACTAACAAATCAAAGCTTCGAACTTCAAAGTTCAATAACAGAGTCTCATTTGATTTATCCCATTTGTACCATTACTAAGAGTAAGAAGAACAAAAAGAATATATTATATACTAAAATAAAACAACTGAACCATTTTATTTTTCTCAACAGCTGGACGAGATGGACGAGCTCCTGTCTCTTCGCGATGTACGTACCCCGGTGCGCCTGCGCTTCGGCCGCCGCTCTGAGGAACATGCCGTGCCCCACGTGTTCCCGCAAGAGGTGAGTGACCGACCTTACTGACATGAATGGCGCGATGACTCATAACGCGAGCACTAGATAAATATCATAGCATCCAAGCAGCGAAGGGCGTTAAAGACATATAATAAATTCACCATCATCAGTAGCTCATATGTCCCCATCAAGGGCACGAGCTTATTAGGGTGATCAGGCCTTAGTCAACCACGTTGGCTCAGTGCGGGTTGGTCGATTTCACACACACAACCTTCGAATTTATTCGCAAGAGTGTGCAGTTTTTCTCACGATGTTTTCGAATAAAAATAACAACGAAAACCTTTGCAAACTAAATTATTTTAGTTAACAACCAATTTACAATATAACTAGGTAGCAAGTACTTGGATGTAAAGCATGAACTTAACAAGTTCTGTTACTACGTAATGGGAAAACTAAAACTTAACACGTGGAATGAAGTACTGCCAACCGGATATCGAGTTGGGGATCAATTTACGTCAGAAGTGTACTATAACAGTTCCATAAACACCTATAAGCAGGTTGTTACTATGGCGAGACACACGAGGAAGTCGATTAATGTATATTTATCTTTTTTACCTTTGTACGATCCATAAATGTCAAGATAAACCGTTAATCCGTACATCAGGCAAAAAGGCACAAGTTATAAATAAGTGCTACGAAATAAATATCTTGATTTTCTCCACGAAAACCTACCTTAACAGCTTATTAAAACGCGGTTTGTTCTTTTGTATTTCTTCAAACTCAATTTGGTCCCGGTACTATCTATTAGGAAGTCAGTACCTACCTATATCAAATCTTTACTTTTCAAGTAAAATGAGTAAAAAATTATCACGATTCATAAGAAGCTTTTTTCATCACAATCTTAATGATAAACAGGCTAGAAAATAGACAAAAAACATAATACCTACTTAACCAACGCCAACAGCATAAGAAAGTAAAAAGCTCTTAAGCTTAAATCGCACTGCAAAAGTCGGTTTGCAGTAAAGTGTTAAGCTTCTGTTGGTTATATCAAATGCAGCGTCTATAGCTGACCCTCTTACGCACACGATATCAGGAAGTACGACCGTGAGGAGAGCCTCTTAGCCAATGATATTTTAGTAAAGATTACGTATATTCACACTATTCAGTTTTAAACTCCTTTTTAACGCTGGCAGGCATGCATTTTACTACTACAACGCGATTTTTATCTTATATTTGAGCCACTACAAAGAGACACAAAAATCCGCATCGTTCACAATTTATCGTCTTTATCATAACAACTAGCCCGGAGACACATTTCAAAACGTCAAACTGAAAATAGACACACTTGTTTGCCCCTTTGGACCGCCTCAATTTCTGCGCGCTAGTGCGACATCTACCTCACTTTATATAGGTATATTATAACATCATTGCTCTTAGCCGAATACTCTTCATGATAAAGTAAACGCCTAAAATACATGCAAGACTTGAGGTTAGACATGACTCTGTCAGTCTGCCTAGTTTTAAACATTATCAAAAGCTTTTAAAATCAGAAAGTTGTTAAATAGGCGGGACAGTCAAGTAAGCTCCTTTTGATGTTTATCAAGTGCAGCGTCCACACTGCTCCCCAGACGGGAATGCAGGCCTGATCGTGAGGAGTGGCCCTCGACCGGGATTAAGTGGAGGCGTATAATGCGCCCGCGACGCGACGCCACGCTGGCTGCTCCGTGATAAAGTGGACGCGAAAGAATTTACAACAATTAATAATGTCTCTACGTATTAGGGACACCAAATGTACACCAGCACCGGTTGCTCTCGTAAAAAATATGTAGTAATTATGAAAACTAAAATACTTTGCTTGGTTTGTTTTTAACTGTATATTTTTATAAGTATAAATTTATTGGAGACCTAGTTTGTCGACGTTCTAATAAAAAAGTTTAATACTCTAGTTACCTAACCAACCATTATTATAAAGTAAATTAATTTTCAATCCACAACATCGATTTGTAATTAGGCAAATTATTATTTTACTGGTGCAATCTGCATTCATAAACTTCATTTTGAGCACGGAATTAATTAAATAATTTCATATTCTCTCTCATTTCTCCGCGCACAATAAATGTAATTTTGTACCAATTGGAAAAACTAAAATAGCTAACACCTAACTACAAAATTATTTCTATTAATATTATTTGTAGTAGTATGTATGTATGTATTGGCCGTGTGGTGACGGCAGAGTAGAATACATTTGCCACCAACCCCTACTCTTCCCGTGGGTGTCGTAAGAGGCGACTTAGGGACTACACATTGAACAGGGAACGGGCAGCAGCGCTCTCTGATACAGTAACCTTTTAATCTGCGATCTCCAACCCGCCTGCCAAGCGTGGAGATTATGGAAAAACCCTCCACTTAAGTGGAGGAGGCTCATAGTCCAGCAGTGTTTGTGAGTTTGTATGGATTCAATAATTTAACAAATAGAAAAAACGTTCTTCCCAGATTCAGTAAAAAAAATACAAGTACTAGGTCGGCTACTTGGCATTCCCATGTCCTAGGAAAGCTAACATCTCAAAGGAAAAGAGAGATAGACATCAAAAAGATAAAAGTGACATGAGAGTCGTTGACAAAATAGCTTTATCTTCAAGTGGGCTCTCTTTTGAAGCCAGCTTCTCGACGATCTTTTATTTGCTGATTGTCAACTTAACGTTCCTTGTTAGTTAAGTAACTATATACAAATTCTATGGTACGTAACTATAGGCAAATTCAAAAAACGTGGGAAATAGAGAGAGTTCAATTGGGTTCTATTATTTATTTAATTCTGCAGTATAAAGAAATGTACAAAAGTCGCAAAGGTTGAAGCTGCAAAATAATAAAACAATATTCACACCGTACATGGCGCAAGATTAATAATATATATGTATTATCGTAAATAAAAGCTGTCGTAAAAATAGGTGGTACGTGGAAGATTTTGGCTCGTAAAACGGATCCATTATAATATATCAATTTGTGAGGTATGCGGTCTTGTCTCGGGGCATAAGATGGCTTAGCGTTGCCATACCTGTGTGAAAGGCAGACTTATTGTAGCTGGAAAATATTTTCGAAGAAGACGTTATGCAAGACCAGCGTTATGGAGGGCACTTGTATCCTACATATCATCATGCCGAGCTGGCAACAAATATAACTTTATTTTTGTTTTCTTTAATATTGTAAGCAAATAAACGTTTTTATTTCTTTTTTTCTTTCAAATTTTGCGCTACCTGGATCATTTCCTAACTCAAGGGACTTTGGGACGTGTACCAGAAAGGATCTAATTGAAATAAGATGCATTTTTAACCGACCTAAAAAGGAAGAAAAGGAGGAAATATGCGTTGGACTTAATATTTGTTTGATGTATAATTTTTTACCACGATGTCTGCTTTAATAATTATTTTCTATTAGAAGAAAGGTGCCTTGTAGTCCCATGTTAATGAGATCCATGAGAAACTCATCAAGTAAAAATAAAATATTTTACAACATTATCATAAAAAGCTAGTGGCAGCTAAAGCTTTGCATCAAATGCTTTTGTAATGCCTTCACAAGCGAAAAAGATATTTAATTTTTAATGGAGGCCTTTGCACATCATTAAGACACAGTTTTATAAAATTTTATATTTATTTATACACATCGCTTACAGCTAAACCAAACATGATGCTAAATTAAATTTAGGTACAATAATGGCTACAAAAAAAAGTATTGTTACAATAGAATTACCATGTCTAGTTAGCTAGAGTTGCTCCTATGAAGAAATATTCGCACGCGTGTCAAGTAATAAACAAGAAATGCGAGTAAATCCGCCTAATCCATCGCCAACACAACAACCACTACACGGCACTTTTACGATAATTGCGCGATTTTACGACGAACTGCCTTGTTTTACTCAGTAATACTGTGTGACCGCCATTGGTCGCTATAAATGTTGCCAATTTACGACCGGTCGACTGGCTAACAAGGTGATAAGATAAGGACACTAATAATGCTACTTCCTTGATAATTTGGAATTAAAACTATAACTTAGGTAAAAGAACTGACCGTTTTTAGTAAGCAGTAAAAATATTTTTGTAAAGATTCTGGTTTTGGGTTACTTTGAGAGCTAACTATTATAGTTGGCTGAACAGAACTATAATAGTTGGGAAATATGAGCGTGTATAAAAGCACAGATTTATTTTTTGCAATATTTAAATAAATTATATTATCCGTGTTTTAATAAAACACTAGGTATTAATAAATATAAACTTATATAACAAAATATTATTTTGATCTTTGTAAGTATTGCTCAACGATGCATCGCGATCTTTTAACTCCGAGCGTAGCAAGGAGGTAAAAAAAATTGATCGCGATGTTCTGACTACGTCGTCGTAGCAAGCCTACTCCGCTGCGCAGCTACGAGCTACGAGCGTAGCAATGTCGTAGAGCGCAGCTACAGTTTGGTAACAAGAAGCTTAGCGTTAGGCCTTTCCTCTATCGAACATTTTTTAAGTACATTAAAGACTATTTGAGTTGAATTAACCTTTGTTTATTTGCTGCAGGATCAAGAACGCGCTGTACGAACGCCTTCCATGCGCCTGCGCTTCGGCCGCCGATCAGACAACAACATGTTCTTAATGCCGTTCGATGTGAGTCCCATTCACTCAATATACTAATATTATAAATGCGCTGGTGTATCTGTTAGTTTTTGTTTAGTTTTTAAAAATCGTATTACCTCGTTTTTTTTCATCATCGTGTAAGTGGTCGACTCAGGTGGCCATCTTTAAAAATCAAGACATTTTAAAACATAATTCCCTAAACAAGTTTTTACCTACGACTGTACTCGTATAAGTTATTATAGTTCACATTTCTATCTATATAAACATAATAATTTTAATTAGTTGCAAACAATTAAGTTTAAAGTTATCTAAAGCAAATTATTAATTACCGGGCGTACAATGGTAGTGAACGTGCCATCCATGATAGCTTTGACGACAAAAAATGTTTTGTAAAAATCTTAATTCGAATAAAATAATTTTGATTTTGATTTTGCAAACAAATAAGTTCAGAGGTCAAATTTCAATTTCTACAGATTAACTTCTAAATCAATTTTACTTAGATCATAGGTATCACACGGAAATCGCATTAATCTCGAGCACAAAGCAATCTTCGAAAGTTTCCCAACTTTTCCTCCAATTATCAAAATTTCAGCTGAACTTTTAATCACCTTCGTAATATTTGGCATTTGAAAAATAGGTGGACATTTTTTTTTCTCGGAACATTTCCTTACGAAGTACTTAGCTAATTGGACAAAAGTTCAAATCAAATTAGATGTTTTCTAATTACAATTTGCTGACACCACCAGGTCCACGCTATAAAGAAAATCTGCCTTTTGACATTTTACTGGCTATTATTATCTACGGAAACAATAGTTCATGTAACAGTGTAGTCAATGAAGTCGCATACTATGTCGGAGGCCTTTGTCGGCTCAATAAACTCTCGCACCGGAGCTCGTGAGGTTGATCATTGCCCGTCAATCAATTAATTAGCCTATTGCAGTCTACTGCTGGACGTAGGCCTCCCCAAGGGCACACCAAAGCGCACGATCACCCGCTTTCCTCATCCAGCCACCACCAGCGACCTTCAAACCCTCAAACCTACACAATAAAATAATCCTTGTATAATTTGTTCCAGCCTTCCGTGCCAAAGGAGGTGAAGGCCAGCGGCTCTGAAGACGACCGACAGCAGGAGTAAACCCTCCGCCCCCCCGCACCCAGCGTCGCACTCTCAGACAAGACCTCTCGATGTTACCCAACATAGTATAAGCTGTGTACATAATCACATCTAGATTATTAAATGTTGTTAACAAAAAAGTCAAAAGTGTTATTCGTCTACTTACCTTCTATATAATGTTACTCTGTGATTAAAACTGAATATTCTGATTCTCTGACCTTTCCGTCACAGTTCAATGTTTAACGTAAGTCGGCTATTCTAGTCAATGTTATTAAGACTGTCTTTTATTTCCGAATATATTCGATTTCTCAGGATTTGTAGTATTTTTATTGTCGTACGTATTTTTCGCGAAGAGTTATACATTTTAAGAGCTGGGCAAATGTAAAACTACTTCGCTTCGACCTAATGGTACTATGCTAGTGCATGTCAGAAACCGTATTTAAAAGTTAATTATGTAATTGACTGTACCTACATCATGGCGTAAGTATAATGTAAATTAAGAAAAGGTACCTAGTGAAATTGATTAATTTTGTATAGATTATTAATAGTGCAATTAAATGAGTTGAAATATAAAATATTTCCGACAGAAATGTTGTTTTATTAAATCTCACTGCGTGAAAATTCCACTAGGAATCCGATACCTTTCAAACTTATTACCTACCTATTTTTATGAATTTATTTGAGTCGATGGTCAAATCCACGGAAAATGCTACAACACTGCGCTTCACTCCAGGTTTTGTCGATGCACTACGACTTACAAAAACCCTCAATTTCGCTATTTAGTCATCCAGCTAGCTACAGGAGTTTCCACTGACTCTACGAACCATTCACATAATATTAGAGTAGCATTTTCTCTAAAACCATTCCAAACTAGGTGTCGTCCTCGTAAAACCGTAAAACCAAAGATTGAAAGCTTACAGCCGTATAGGCTTGGGAATTTATATACACCCGATAGGATTTGAGGAGACTACAGAATCTGTTTTTTTTACTAGGGAAAGACGTAAAACTAAATAATTAAATAAAACTTCCTTAAACATACATACATAGAATAATTTCTCTTCAATAACCTTTAGAGATTAACTACTTTTTACAATATTATTGTTTAAGTACATTCAGATTTTTTTTATAGTAGCCTTTTGAGAGTAGCTAATTGAAAAGTCTTATTAATTACTGACAGTAATAATACCAGCATCATCATCAATGGCTCATATACTCCCCCACCGAGGGGATAGGACCTTTTCTGAATTAGTTCGATCAATCATTAGTCAAACACGGTCAGTGCGGAATTGATACCAACCAACCCATAGGTCTCAAACCGTTTAAACGAAGGTTCCACCCGTGCATCGGGTAACACTAGCAAATCAATCATTATTATTACAGGTGTAGTGTAACGCGCTTACGATGGTTACAGGTTGTAACTTTGACATCGAAAATACAGGTATTTAATCAACAGCTATCATATACGACCCCACCAAGGGGCTCGAGCCTACCCTAAATTAGGGCGATTAGGCCTTAGTCGACCACGCTGGCCCAGTGCGGGTTGGTCGACTTCACGCACAACCTTTGAATTTCTTCGCAGGAGTGTGCAGGTTTCATCACGATGTTTTTCTTCACCGTAAGATATTATGAATTCGAAATTCGAAAACACATTGGTACGTGGTGGAGATAGAACCCGCGTCTCCCGCACGGGAGGCAACGGCCCTAGCCACTAGACCACCGACGCTCTAGGTATTTAATAAAGTTTTCAAATTCGACAACTTGAAAAAATGTAGTCACACACTGGGCGGATCTAGTGATTAATTATTGCCAATTAAGGACTAGGTTTGAAGCGCTATGACGTCATCTACCCAACCAATTCCAGTATTTTTTTGGTTGCCACGAATATACATTTCTGCTCTACTAATTACTACTTATTATACACTAACTACGAGTATGTCCGACTGCAAACCGCAAACCACAACGTACTTACTGCCACTTAACAAACCACTAATCTGATGATGAGGTATTGCTGATTTGATTACTAACAAGACCAAATTCATGTAAGATTTCTTTAATGCAATATATAAACAGAGTTTAGCCATGTCACAAATAGTCTCATAAAGCAAAATTTGTTATTTATTTTTCCTTGCGCAATAACGTATTACGAAGGAAGTAATTAGAACAGCATGGACCATTTTTCGCTTCTAGACAACTTTTAGAAGTATATAATGTCACACAAGACGGAAAATAAAGTTTTCATTACTCATACTCTGAAAGTAGTTCGGAAGTTGCCTGAGGAGCGGATTGAAGGTAATACTTTTCAGCCCGGAGGGAGAATCACTTTCAACTGACAGCTGTCATTCATTCATTCATTTTCATTCATTCTGGCAAATTATTAAAAAAAAACTGGTTAGTATTAAACTGGTAAGTATTAATTAAAGAATATATATTTTTTAAATGACTTTATTATAATTAACTTTCAACTATTTCTTTAAAATAAAATAGATTTGGGCAAAATATTTAACATTTTTCAATGATGGAAATTAAAAATAATGGCTCAAAAGCTGGCCGGCACGGCCACAGTAAAAAATAAAAAATAGGCGGGAAAGCAACAATCCGATTATCATTTGTTTCTCGAGTTGCAGGGTTTTGTTTACAATCAGTTCATCTGATTCAGATATGGAAATCACTCATTTTTTCTTTAACTAATTCGTGTTTTTATTTTTACTTTCCTTGTATTCGTAATGAAAAGCACAGTGTTTACCTCTGGTTAAAGACTTATTTAGTGCCTCGAACTATTAGGGCCCCTGCTACGCTCAGGCCCCAAACCCCGTCTCGGCGCTAATCTTTCACCCCTCGTATAACAATGTACTATTAAAACACACAATCTTACATAGGTACAAATATGGGAACTACCTCAACACTAAACACATCAATTAGGTAGCTCTACTACTATTACTAATGTATATATATCCTGTTAAGAAAATACTACGATCGTAATCATTAAAGTATCGTTGTTATTGATACAACAGCCAACTTGTATCATCGTATATGAGAAACTTGATACGGCTACTTCAGCTAATTGATGGGAAAGAAAACACGATAATATACAGATATTCGTATACAGGTACTCGTAAAAGTTGAGCTCGGGGCGAATGTATTGGAAACTAATCACTATTGAATGAATATACTTTATTGCACACACAGAAATAATAAATGACAGAGTGGAAGTAAGAACGGGTAGTCGTGTACCGTTAGGCGGCCTTATTGCTTCAAAGCAATTTCTTCCAGGCAACCTTTGGGTACAAGAGAATACTATAGTAACGCGGAATAGTGCAAGTATACCGTATAAACTACAAAATGTAGTTCACAGGGAGAAACATGTATGCTAAATAATCATCAATAATACTAAATAATAAATAATTTAACACTTTCATACCCACGGAGACATTTGTCTCCCTCCTCCTCCTCCTCCGTGATTATACCTATCCATTACAAACCAATACAGTGCATGCAGAAAAAGTTAGTATTTTATGTTGAAATTATTTATTAAACCCTAAAGGGAAAGGAAATGTGAAAAATTATTCAAAATCATGGGCGGGATGTAATGTATCACTTCACTATGTCCTCCGTAGTGTAGTTGGTAAGCACATTGGCTGCGTATAGGCCGAAGGTCGTGGGTTCAAGTTCCGACGGAATGTTTAAATTTTTGGTCGTTTTCTATGAATCAAAAATGTTTAGTACCCATTCGAGACACGAACCAAAGACCTCCGTAACAAAACATAACGTAACAAACAAACAATTTTATTTATTTTATTTATTTGTATACACATCACTTACAGCTAAACCAAACATAATAACATAATATTTGCAAGGAACGCTCTGCTGGTCGGCCACAGAGACATTATAAAATGTTGCTGTCATGAATGGTGCTAAAACCACGTACTCATCATCAACAACATCAACGGCCCGTTACAGTCCACTGCTGGACTATGAGCCTCCTCCACTTAAGTGGAGGGTTTCGCCATAATCTCCACGCTTGGCAGGCGGGTTGGAGATCGCAGATTAAAAGGTTACTGTATCAGAGAGCGCTGCTGCCCGTTCCCTGTTCAATGTGTAGTCCCTAAGTCGCCTCTTACGACACCCACGGGAAGAGTAAGGGTTGGTGACAAATGTATTCTACTCTGCCGTCACCACAGTGCGTACTCGTACCTTGACCGAAAGGGTTATGGATATGGACAATCGTGAAATTAAAAATTATGATGGGAGGAAGTCTACACTGAAATGAGCACGGATAGGCCTCAATGACGCCGCTCATCTATTCCTGAATGTTATTGGCAGTTAACGAAAATGACAGTGTGTTACAATGCATTTAAATATCCATCTTAACGCCAAAATTTAACGGTTTATTTTTATGGAAATGGTTTAATGTATTAACGTGGGTGGCTTTGATAGTTATTGAAGTATTAAATTCAAGACAAAGAGATTGTATTTGGACGCGCTTGAGAAATATTGTTGTTGTTGTGTCGCTACCCCTACTCTTCCCGTGAGTGTCGTAAGAGGCGACTTAGGGACTACACATTGAACAGCCAATCCAACCCGCCTGCCAAGAGGGGAGATGTGGAAAAACCCTCCACTTAAGTGGAGGAGGCTCATAGTCCAGCAGTGGACTGTAACGGACCGTTGATGTTGTGTCGCTATTCTTTTGTGTTATTGTCATTTTCTTGTTTATCGTGTGCAATCATCATCATCATCATCATCATCTCAGTCTGTAGACGTCCACTGCTGGACAAAGGCCTCCCCCAAGGAACTCCACAACGACCGGTCCTGCGCTGCCCGCATCCAGCGGCTTCATCGTGTGCAATAAAATGGTTAAATAAATAAAAATAAATCAAAAATAAATCAATAAATCTTTAGTTCATGAGCTATCCGACTAGATCTGTTGTCAGTGTTCAAGTCGCCATCTGAAATCCGGTTTTCGAAACCGGTTTCGAACCGTTGTTTTCGAAAGTGGCCGAAAGGGACTAACCATATTGTATGGCTATAAAAAACCGGAAGCAACGGTTTAACGTGCCTTGCGTTGCGAAGCATGAAAGGTGCCACCAACTGTGTGGAGATTAGCGTTGAATGGAGGCAAAGAATTTATTTTTTGATATTTAAAAAAAAAGAAATTGCTTAACCTTATCTAACTACACGCATAGAATAAGTTCACAAATTATAAGCTAAAATCTATGAAATAATATGTATTCCCGTAAATTAACGTGTCATATTCAACGATTAACACATCAGAAATTCAAGTTTGAATATCTAGTAATCTAGTTAGAACCAGATTATTAAGCTTCATCGAACTACAAGAGAATTCTGGATTACATTCAGACTAGCTTCTTACATGCGGTTTTACCTAGAATTATAAATAAGTCAGGACCCAAAACAACTCATGAGCGAATCATGTTTTATTTAGGTACTTTTTAAAGTATTTCTGAATTTATTAATTTCCAGAATCCACTATTAATACAAAAAGGATTTACACACAGAAAAGCGCAACTCAATGCTACGGAGGTACTCAAAATAAAGGCATGAAAAATTTAGCCAGGTATAAGAACCTTCTTGACCATATGTATGTATTCATGACCTTTTATCAACAAACTATCCATAACCTTCACTCGCTAAACGAAAGATCACACAGCTCGTAACTCGAATACGTTGTTACGTATGTTGACAATCACTTCGCTTTCCTTATATTATAGTGAACTAACGTCCCAAGGTGCAGATCTTAGATTATTATGCTTGCGACGCTGTTGTCAAGCTGTCAGCCGCAGCAGGCTCCCCGTAACACGGCTCGGATAATCGAACAGTCGTTTTAACTGCATGGCTTCACTCGCTCAGGTTATACCGCCTTTTTATTATGCTCACCTGGTACTTTGTGGAGAAATTTTGAGGGTTTTTTGAGATCCGTAAGTCTTATGGATAATTTGACGTTTGAAATTAATGTTCTTTTTAGTAACGGTTCGCATACGTGCACATAAAAGGAAAGATTTGCACCTAGTGCATTTTGGGATCAGATAATCGTGTGTGATATGTCCTCAAAAAATGTCGTATACAACAACGTTCGAATTATGTCAAAATACTAAGAAAATATTTCGATCGACAAAGACTGATGTCACTATAAACTAGAACAATTTTTGTGTGGTTGACAATTTTATTCATGTCGACTCATGTACCATGGAAAATTGTTAAGGTCTTAATTCCACTATAGTTTCAGACTGGGTCATGAAATTACACATGTTTTTATTTCTATCAGCCACTTATACAAAAAATACACTATCGATATTGCTTGCTCATCGACAGCAATAATACACAGTTATACGCGGCGTTACGTCATCCCATAAGGCCCGTGAGTGCGAAAGAGAGAAGTTTTACAACCGAGTCAGCAACGAGAAAATAACAATACTATAATTTTGTGATATCTATCAGTAATGAGAAAATCCAACGAAAGGTGGTATGTTTTCAAAGTTGCAGGTAAATCCGTCGACAACACAAACACTAGCTGGATTCCTGCGCTAGCGCTGGCCTTGAGCCGAGTGGGCATGATTCTGGCACAGACCGAAAGTTATTTATTAGACAATTAAGTAAAATTAATTTTAAACGAAGATAAATCTACAAATTAGGCTTGAATACCGAACAAACGATAGACATGTCATAACAGTAACTGTGTATAAAATTGACAAACACTTAAAAACCATCCAAATCAATCTGCTCCACTTATTTTCTACACAATAAAATACTGTAATGGATGTTATGGGTGTTATTAGGTTATGATTCCTCTCGCTGCGTTATCGCTTAGCCTCACTGAACACGGTCACTTTTAGAGCTCCGTACCAAAATTGTAAAATTGGAATCGCCATATTTTTCGAATAAAAGTAAAAGGATTCATTACATGGACTATAGATTGAGATATTCAGAGAAAGAGATTTGGAGAGTTTTGGAGAGACTGCCTATATTTAAAGCTCCAGTCTGCCAGAATCATGACCAATGTCTAGTCATGAGCCTGCTCCAGAAATAATCCAGATTTACTACACATTTATGACCTGGTAAGAAAGTGTTTAAAATAAAGAAAGAAAGAAAGAATAGTTCACTATAGTGCACATATACAGAAATAATAATTACCTAGAAATTTTAAAAGATAAATCAGTAAAAATTAACAGATAGTATTCTGACAACCATCGTCGAGTCATCAACATTAAGGCGATTAGGCCTTAGGCGACCAAGCTGGCCCAGTGCGGGTTGGTCGAATTCACACATAACCTTTGAATTTCGTCAGTGTGCAGGTTTCGTCACGATGTTTTCCTTCACCGTAAGAGCGTCGAATAAATGTACATGAATTCGAAATTCGAAAACACATTGGTACGTGGTGGGGATCGAACCTGCGTCTCCCGGACGGCAGGCAGCGGCCCTAACCACTAGACCACCGACGCTCTACCGCTAGTTATGTTAGTTTTGTATTAGTCTTAGTATTGTAGTCCCAAGATGGAGCTAGGTCATATTATGCGACATATTAGATACTAACTGCTGCAACTTATAATGATGGGCAATGTGGCTGGGAGAAGATCAGTAGGCCGAAGAAGTAAGTCGTGGCTGAGTAATATTCGCGAGTGGACCGCATCAACTACGCCGCCGAACTGTTTCGCCTCGCGAAGGACATACAGAAGTTTGCTGCACTGACGACCAACCTTCACTAGATGGAGAGGCGAAGAAGAAGAAGATTGTAGTTCCACTTTATTTCATGTCATGTCAATTTGACGACTCCGTAGCCCAGGTGGTAGTGTATCTGCCTCCGACACACAGGGTCGCGGGTTCGAATCCCGCCCAGGGCAAACATTTGAGTGATGAGCACTTGTTTGCCTTGTGTCTGGTTGTTGTTTATCTATATAAGTATGTATTTATCTATTTAAGTAGTGTATCTATTTAAGTAATGTATGAGTTAAACGCCTATCGACTGGACTGGTGGGGAGGAATGGCGGAACAATGGGGAGGCCTTTGCCCAGCAGTGGGACATTACAGGCTGATTATAATAATATAATATAATAATATCAGCTGTCTGGTACCCATAGTACAAGCTCTGCTTAGTTTGGGATCAGATGGCCGTGTGTGAAGATGTCCCCACATATTTATATTTATTTAATTATGTTAGAATACAAATTGTCGATTATCTAACTACAAGGGTGCAAGGGAATGCACTTTGGCAACAGTCTTGAGTACATACATACTATATACTAGTAAAGTGATTCAGCAACACGTCTCATCCACATCCATCAAAATGTCATTACTATAGTAGCACTCTACGGCAACCCTGAGTGTAGCTATTAATAATTATTGAAATTAACTTATTATTATTACTAATTAGGTTGTAGATACACTTTCAGCCACATATTCCTGTAAATTTTTTTAAGATAAAAATCCAATCGTTTAGTTATAAACTTACTTAAGACTAACCAATCAACTTCTTTTATTCACAGACTGAGATTATTATAAATGTGAAAATATTGGATTGGATGTTTAGATGTTTGTTCCGCCTTCACGCTTAAAGTACTCAATGGATTTGGATGAAATTTGGAATGGAGATAGTTTTTTAACTTTTACGAGAAAATATCTAATTCCCGTGGGAAAATTTAACACAACACGAGCGTAGCCGCGAACGGACCGCTAGTCTAAAATAAAATTGGGTTAGTTGGAGATTCGATTTATTGGTCAGTGTAATAAGTTTGTATAAAAATGAATGCCAACAAAAGTTCTGCCCACCTCTTTGGGAATAGAAGCGTGACCTTGTATGTGTTGAAAAGCGGTAGGCACTAGGAAAAGTTTCAGAATTTCGTGTCAAGTAAACATCGGTCAGCTTCAGCATGAGTTACCCTCGTCAAACACAGACTTCCGAACACAACAAAAATACATGTGTGCTGTTATGTTTTTGACGCCGATTTTTTTTTTATTACTTGCAGAGATCAGCTACAATGGTGAAGTGGCTAGGGCGTCCGGGGACGCGGATTCGATCCCCACCACGTACCAATGTGTTTTCGAATTTCGGATTTATGTGTACGTTCATTCGACGCTTTTACGGTAAAGGAAAACATCGTAACGATACCTGCACACTCCGACGATTTCAATGGTCGTGTGTGGTCGACCAACTCGCACTGGTCCAGCGTAGTCGACTAAAGCCTGATCAAACCAAACTAATTCAGGGTAGGCTCGAGCCCTTCAGTGGGGACGTATATGAGCTGTTGATGAGACAAACGTCAGCTGGAACTATGGTTTTAATTTTCTTATTTTATTTGCAAATGCATCGATAGTCAAATTGCAGGATCGAACTTTGAAATATAATAAATAAAAGATTAACAAATAATACTGTGTTTAAAATAATATTCACAAGGTTTTCATTAAACTTGCCCCTTATAAGTACATTTGATGTTGATATGGTTTCAGTTTTAGCCTATTTGTTATTTTATTTATTTTTATTTTATTTTATTCAGATAACAGATAAACAGGTAGGTAACTATAACACAATTACAATCAAGTATGAAACCTGTCTTCTTAATTTCCAGGTTATAAATAGTAAGTAACTTAATAATTATAATACAATTAAACAGCTGCGCATGACCAAAGGAAATGACCACATAAATCACAGAAGCAAGTACATAACATTATAAAAATAATAATAATAAAGAAAATGAATAAAGGTTAATAAGAGAGTAATTTAAAGTCGTTCAAAGTCAATAACCCTTGGAAACTTTTATTCGTTTGTACACTTCTACACTAACGAACGTGGCGAACGTCGTAAAGAAATCTCCAGCCAAAAATCACAAGAACATCTCGGCCACATATCATCTGTCAACGTTTTATTAACCCCGAGATAAAAATATACTGGAAAAGTTGATAAAATTCCGTCTGGTTGGCGAGAAGGTGGGCTGGCTTCATTCGCTGTTGGGAAACCGTCCGGAGTAAACAGTTCCCTTAGTTATTCCATACCTTCATACACGCGTTAGTCCAAGTTTAAGTTCAAGGTGAACCGTGTTTTATTTGTGTTCACAGGTGAGCCTCATGAATTCACATTTAGAATTACGGAGTTATTACCGAGCACGCTTTGTTTACTACACAGCTTTTCAACGATGCTTTCGATTACGCGACGACAAATATCAATAGGAGTGAATCGATCAAAGTGGATGTGTAAATCTTTAATCATGATGGATTGATCGTGATACCTACTGATGTTTCAGGTGGGCAGCGTGCGCGCAGCGTGGGCGGGCGGCCGTCGTCGCTTCAGTAAGAGACTGGCATCCACGCCGCTCGCACGAATCTGACGCCGCACAAGGTACTAAATATTCCATATTCAAATGCAGCGCTTTTCACGTAACATCAGCACTAATAAACGCTTCGAGAACTCTATTTTCTTTCTCTAATTACCTGTCGACCTCGACAACCATGACTAATTTCACGAACAAGGTGTTACGGAAATAATTCGCCATGACTTCATGCGCCTGAAATAACGCTCTTTCCGCCGTGCGCGCATCTCACTCGCACTCGGAGGGAAAGCGCATTTATGCACGTCTCATGTCATTACATACTTACATTATAATATATAGGTATATCTTTCAAAATAATCTGACAATCTTGTAAACAAATATGGCCGAAACTACAGTATATAGAGACAGTTCCACAATATCGCAAGTTTTTAACTTCCAAATATTATGAATTAGAATTAATGGTTTCAAAAGTATCGAAATTATTGTATACTTCAACAACGGTAAGTTTATTTTTATGTACTTATGATCAGGATTAACATTCAAATGTAAGTGGTAAATTGATTTGTTTACTAGATAGTAGATTGTCAGATTCTATTCAAAGGAAGTTTACATATTCATTACATAAACATTTCATAACCTATATTTTGTGAATAGTATTAAACTCGCAACTTAATAATCGAAAAAATATTTCCGGTTTAAGCGCGTCACAGCTGATCCGACGACTTATTTCCAGCCTTGATGACGGTATTGTTAGCCTCGTCACTCTATAAACAACCCCAACGGCCTCAAACACCGGACTTTCCAGACGAAATTACTCGTTATAATTACATAGTATTCTTCACCACTGGCAATGGCTACATGAACTTGAAACTTCACGGCATGATAAACTTTATTAGATTCAAAATAGCGCATAAAATGGTTGTAAGGTCAGCCTGGGTTAATGAGCGCTGGCCCCGTAGCGAATTAATAACAACAAACGTTTTCACTCTTAAAATAAGTGCGAAAATATTATACGCGGCAACAAGTCGGACACGAAAATAGCCGATACTTATCTCTCGTCGTCGACATAATATTTCGGAGCGCACGCGCAGCTCCACAAGCATGGAACAGCGAGAATAAACGCCGTTTTTTAACACCTACACACATTCTGCTACAGGCAAACTGCTGAAATATTGTTTGAAATGCAGCGAAGTGTTTATTTTCAGGTATCAGAATAACATATGTGTTTTGTTGAATACTCTGTTACTGGATCGATGAGCGAGAAATAGAGGTGCGAATTTGTGCAGAATTAAAATATTTCGATAGTCTGTTCACGAATTTTAAGTGAAATGCAAATGGTTGCCGTGTCCGTATAATGATTTCCGCGTGGACAAGATATCAACTTTCTTTCTTTCTTCGTTTCTTTCTTTTTCGTCACTTCTTCCACATCCTCTGCACTCTGAAGCCACTACCTTCTTCATCTTAGTCGGTTATTAGTTTGCTAACAATATTTTCTTGTTTTCTTTTTTGCACTAAAAATATGTTTTATTGCTCCTAACATGAAAATTGTAATTTTATTCGATACTAGCGGTCCGCCCGCGGCTTCGCCCGCATTATGTAAGATTTTCCCGTGGGAATACGACTTTTCCCGGTAAAAAGTATCCCGGTAAATAGTATTATTCCAGGGTACAAACTCTATTTTAAATTTCATCCAAATCCGTCTAGTAGTTTAGGCGTGAAAGCGGAACAACCATCCAAACATATTTTCACATTCATAATATTATGATGATGATGAAGTGTGATTTCTAGTCAAATCTTTTTTTTTACTGTACCAGATAATTAGTTCGCAAGTATTTTTTGTTGTATAAATAACAAAACATTTATTTACCGTATTTACCATTTGTTAAACAAAACAGTGTTAACAAAAGCTAAAGGAAAGAACCCGACGATAAATCATATTATGTTATTTTTTAAATGTCTCATAAAAAAATGACCTAAGCACTGCAACTGCAACGCAACTGACGTTTTTTTCTTTTCAATTTCCTATTCTCTCGAGTTATTCCGGGTGTGACCGCAAATCTGCTTTTAGTACGGGAAAGCTGGACCTAGTTAATGGGGCTAATTTGGCAAGATACGCTCTAATCCTTTGTTTAAGATCGCCCATCTTTTTCGCCTTTTAGAGATAAAAAGGGTTAGGAAATGGAAATCTTAATTTTAGAGCTGTCAAACATAGAATTTAGACGTGCGTCGCCGCCACCCCCTTTTGCTTTGTGTTTAGTGGTTTAGTTTAGACCTTATGGACGCGTCGATTGTATAATTTCAGAGTGAACATACAGATATAAGACTTAAATATTTTTAAGAAGAGTTTGACAGATAAACCCTCATTTTAGTTTATCATTCATTCAAAATGAATTACTCATTAAACATAGAGCTATGTTTTATGAGTAATGCATTTCAGCTCTGAACCTCGATTTCAAAGTTACAATTAGAGCATGACTTTCAGAATCGGGTTCAGTCTATACCTAGTGCAGTGCTTAACACATTCGCTGCTGGGAGTGGGCGCTTCCGCATCATTTCACAATTAGCCACCGGCCACCAGCGGCCATCGCTCGCCCAACTTTCACTCCGGTAAATAAACCGTACGATTCAAGTTTGATTAGCTAGGCAGCCATTTTGATTTTTAGTGTACTTGAATTTGAGATTACTCCATCCAGATCCATATGATGTGGTTATAATAATGCGTTTTAAAAAAAGCAAAAACTAGTTGCCGTCTATCAAAGTCGTCAACTCTATTTTGTTTTCTTCTTTTTTTAGTCACTTCTTTTAAGTCGCTCTTTTGTCTGAAGCCATTGAAAGGTGCTTGTTTTTTTTTGAGAGGTGATTATGTTTAAAACTATGAAAATATACTCAAACACAAATTCATTCTGCTGGGCCCAGTAACCCAGTACAGAACGTAATTAATTTTCAATTTTGAAGTTTTTATAATAAAATCTTAAGATGACTTTCATCTTGGAGCAGACTAAAGTGACCTACACGACATCCATCCATTAACCTTTTAATTAGTTCATTTAATTTTCAAGCTCGTTGGCTAGAGCGGGCTTAATACGGAAACACTTTACAGTTGACTTATTTCAAAAGTGCTGTCTTCTAGGTAATAAAGTACTTACAGATTTCTAATGTAATATGAAACCTATTGATTTCACCTTTACATCCTATGTTACGTTGAATATTACAAAGTTCAACGTTCTATCGATATTGTAACCTACCTACATTGATATAATAATGATAATGTAAATTGTAAAATGTGAATGGCAATTTGAACGAAAAAATGTTATTTAAGTTCTTTTCTCATGTAAGTGACCTTGAGTGAGTCTTTAGTGAGAATAAAGCTTCTTTAAACCTAACATCACAATACGTTAAAAAAAACTTACTTCTTAGATTTCTCTGTAAGCAGCTATATAGTTTCTGCTATTGCGGAAAGTAAACGATTATAATAGCATACAAATAAGATAAACTGCGTTTTTGGGAGTAAAAAAAGACTTATGCCTCTCCCTCTCTCTCCCTATCCTTGAACTACTTTTTTCCCAATAAAATCTCAATAAAAAATGTCAGGAAGTATTATGTAGAAGAATGTTTGTGACAAATAATCTGTCGTGTATCGAGGAAGACTGGGTTTTATTTCATACGCATTTTATTTACTCGCATCATACTTGCTTCGCGGAATGCTAATATAAGGAGTTTACCTACTTCAGAATGTTTCTACCTCTACCTTTGTGATCTAAAAAAATGTATATATTAAAGTAATTTATTAGAATAAGAATACAATACAAAAAAGAAACTAAATATAAAAAAAGCGTAAAAAATATTGAAATAAGCGTAAATAGTAATTTTAAAAGAAGTTGTATTATTTTGTTCCACAACGTTTAGGGCGTCTTTACGTTTTAAAGCTTTAATAATTTAAATTATATCTATCAAACCGTTTATTTATTGCACACAGTCTGGGGCAAATTTAATAATTATGGCAGCATAGCATAAAAATATTCCAACAGTCTCAACTCAGAAAGTAATTTATAAAACTGCAAAACCAGCAAGCAAAATAACAAACACGTTATTAAAATCAGCCCCACCAACTCCCAGTGGCTCATGTTTATATTCGTCACTGAAATAAGTGACACACAGATAACTTGCTTTGTAAACAAAACAGTAGAACAACGAAAAAAGTTTATAATTCATCTTGAATTAACCGACTCGAGAGGCGCACTGTCAGCCGTGCGACAACATAATTGCAAAAGAAATGGACATTCGGTTGTTGTTTCTTTTTGTTGATTTAAATTATATTGGTTCTTTTGGCTGTATTTAACCAATCTCAACTAAAACTTTTGGTAAAGTTGAGTTTTAGAGATAAATCTAAAGCTCGTCGACGCAAACAAGATACAATTTCTTCAAGTTTTTGAATCGCACTAAAATTAGCGTCAGTGTACTTTGAATTGAGCATAATTTTAATACAGGGTGTTAGCAACTGATCTTCACAAATTGATATATACTCTGTTATCTAGTAATCAACACACTAAAAAGCTAAGAAATGTTAAGACAATAAAGAACCGCCAAGAAATCCCGATGGGAAATGATTCAGAATCGTAGGCTGATAAACCCCATCATTTTGAGACCTGTCTCTTACATTATCTACCTATATAATATTATCATCGACCTTCTTAGAAAAAAAGGCTAGCTGAACTTTCCTTCAGTGTTTGTGTTTTAGAGGAAGTTTCGTAGCGTTCTGCTACGTCGTAGCAAGACTGTTAATGTGTTAATTGCTTCAATGCAAATTCTAACCATTCAACACTATTATAATATCGTACAAGACATGGCTCATCTGTGACGATTGTCGTAAAATAATAGCCGGGGCCGTCGAGTGCCTTCCGAAACATAGAATCATCTTATTTTTCAGACAATTAGGTTTTTCGATTCAGCCTGCAATGATCCATGGTGCCCCCATTGTCTAACAAAGTGATTTTTGTTTTGGCAATATTTGAACCCAAAACATTCGGAATGGGAACGAGAGCCTAAAGTTCTACCGCCAGGCAGCTAGCACTAAAAATAAATTCCGAGGAAAATATTCAACAAAGCACTTTTTTGAGTAGGTAGGAATTTGATAAGTACAAAGAAATTGCTAAAATAATGATAAAAATAAACGTTTTTTCATCACGTAAGCTCACTTCACTCATTTTCAGCTTTTCTACCTAACCTTTACTTTATAAAAATGTTTTTCGTTCGATTTAAACGTTATTTGGCAAACAAATAAAATAATACTAATATGTCAAAGTTGAGATGATTCATGTTTAATAAAATTGTAATGTCTTAATGAAAGGCGGACTATGGCTGACTGACCGTATATATTAGAATGGGCAGACACAATAAAGCGGTACATATAAAAAAACTTATTATAAAACTACCGTACATAGCACTTTTCTCCTCTTAAAAATACGAATCCCTAAATATATGTACGACTTTAGCAAAATGTTAGCAAATGATAAATTACTACTTAACCCACTTAAATAGATACAAGACAATTATTTTTTCATATTAAAAACTTATTATAAAACTACCGTACATAACAATAATCACATATCGTCACTTTTGACGAACAGAATACGTTCAGGATTAATAAAATGAAAAAACCCCATCCGAATCGAAAAAGAAATCGTACTTTGACAGGATAAATCCGAGGGATAAATCAAAAATCACACAGTAGTCGCTGGCTTATAACTATTATCTTCATCAACGGTCCGTTACAGTCCACTATTATCTTTATTGGCCTCGATTCGGGATGTCACACTCTAATCCTTAATTCAAGTCAGTCCGTCCTTTTTACCTTTTAAAGATTGAAAAGGGACAGGAGATGGCCATCCTAATATTAGAGCTGTCAAACATCGAATTTGAATCTTATGGCCGTGTCGATTGCACAATTTTAGAGATCACTTAATTCAATTCAATATTTATATTTATGGCCTCTGTCAATGGTGACAATAAACATGCGATTTAAAAATCTCTTAAACTGACAGCTATGCCCTTATTTTAAGTTATCATTCGTTCAAATTAATATCATTCGTTCATCACCTCTGTCATTGGTCATAAAAACGAAAAGGATAGCTGGATTTTAAAATTAGAAATAGAGCATGACATTCCGAATTTTCTTCTTCTGTGTTATTGTGCAAAAAAGTAAGCATGTTCATTCGATTTGTTTCTCTTTCCAGCGTTGAACGAACGACAAGATGGCGACCGGCCCGAAGATAGTACACAAGCAGTTTAACTCGCCCATCGGGCTCTACTCCCAGAATAACATCCAGGAGACGCTCAACAAACACTTGCAGAACCTGGACAATGGCACCGTGGGGTGAGCAATAAACACATACATTACATACATCCATAAAGATCACACAAAACGTCGAAAAATGAGGTCGGGTAGGCACTCCTCAGAATCCTCAATTCGCCAGTTTGATTTGTAAAAATCTTAATTTAAATTTTTTATCACACTCATTTATGAAATATGAAATGAACAGAGCTTTATTGGGCTCCTAGGAAGCACACAGTAAAACCACGTTTGGCAATAATTTTGTGTTGAGATTCGACATGTGCGCACCTAAAGGAAGGTGCATAAATAACCATACCTTTTTTAAACTTCGTAACTAGATAAAGCAGGATTCGTACTTTTCCAATTATACTATCAAGCTCTGTAAAAGCTCGGAATGCATTGCTGAAGAGCTGATGCAAGTTCGAACCCTGTCCAAAATGGACAAAACATTTCATGTTACGCTTTATAAGTTATAAGATATTCGTAACAGACATAATCTAAATTACAAGCTATATATAAAGCAGTAATTACATTTCGCCATCGAGTGACAAATTCGAATTTGTAGTACTAATTTAATTTACAGTAAATTTGCTACAGCCTCCGTGGCCGAGTCGTCGAGATTTCGACGCCCATTACGGAGGTTCCGGGTTCAATTCCCGGTGGGGACACTGTCAAGCAAAAATCTCTTTATGAGCCTTTCCCCAGTTTGGTAAGGACATTGCAGACTGAATAACCTGATTTTCCGAAAAGAAAGATGACTCCGTGCTTCGGAAGGCACGTTAAGCCGTTGGTCCCGGCTACTATCTAGTCGTTACACGAGCCATGTCAGTGGCCTTTGGCGGCTCTATAACACTTACACCGGGTTTGTATGGTCGGTTGTCGACCTTACAACCCACACGATTATGATGAGTAAATTAGTACTGCAACAGCCGATAGTTAGCATCAGTTATATAAGATAGTGTGATTAATGATTCAGTCGTATTCTGCCAATAATGAAAAATGTAAATGGAGAAAAATGTTCAAAAATCACTATTGAAATCTTGCAAGCAGTGAAGTGCCTCTAAGAACATGGTATTAAGGTCATTATACCAATATAATATTAAGATCATAATTCGAAGAGTAAATTATAAAGGAAAGGAAGCGGAAGCTTGTAATTGGCTCAAATATTGTTTCTTGCTATAGTTATGATATTACTATCTAAGCTGCAAGTTTCCCTAATATAAATAAAATAAAATAAAAATAAAGCTAGCAAGAACAGCATATTCCTTACCTTAGAATAAAGGGGTTCGGTTCCGTCAAGGGGTTTAAACCCACACATGTAAAATTTAGTAAAATGTTCTGTGAGAATATTCCATAGAATGGATAAACGGAAGTCTAAAGTAAGTAGCTCCTTTGAATTTTAATCATGACGAAATGGAAAATGAAAGTTGTTGTTACCGAAGTTTTTAATTACCTGGTCTGACCAATATAAAGAAGGCACAAAATCACTTTTACTTGATATTCGGTTATTTAGCATCATGTTTTAATTAACACACATTTGGTACAAACGCTATCGAATTTAAACTAGCTTTCCTATCGGAGATTTTAAACATAACACAGAACAATACAATATTTATAGAAATATACTATAGGTATAATTAGTAAATAAACAATTTATTGAAAAACTTATTTAACAATATAATACTATCGACTAAACATTCCAATGATACAATAAAACACATACCTCAACTAGGAATATTCCTGTGCTTTAGGCGAAAAGGATTTCACTTTGGGGATATGAGCGTGGTGTTGTTTGTAATACTTTTTAATAAATTATTAATGAGTTGTTAGGTACTTTTTATTATAAAAGAAACGTGATCTTTATTCATTCATCTTCATGTTTTGTTTTCTTTCTTTTCGCAAGTTTCCATTATTACTTGTTTCCGTTTAAAATAATAAAAGTACTTTTTAAGGTGGCCATTCGAGCCGAGCGTCGTCAGAGTCGCGGCGGCGGCGGCGGCGCCTCGATTCGAGAAGTCATCTTCTAATTCTAATTTTAAAATCCAGCTAACCTTTTCTTTTTTATGACAAATAAAAGAGAGGTGATAAATTCAGACGGACGAATGATATTATTTTGAATGAATCAACAACATCAACGGCCCGTGAATGAATGATAACCTAAAATAAGGGCAGGGCATAGCAGTCAGATTAAGATATTTTTAAGTCGGTGTTTGTTTTACGTGCTCTCTAAAATTGAGCAATCAACGCGTCCATAAGGTTCAAATTCGATATTTGACAGCTCTAATATTATGATGACCATCTCCTGTCCTTTTTTAATCTTTAAAAGGTGAAAAGGACTGACGAACTTAAATTAATGATTAGAGCGTGACTGTGTGAATCGTGACCAATGACACTCGGTTCGAAAGCGGAGAGGAGAGGAGATGCGTTTGAATAACCAATCATATTTCGTTATTGAAGCTAAGCGGAAAGGAGATGTAGAAATAACGAAATCTGATTGGTTATTCAAACACATCTCGTCTCCTCTCCGCTTTGGTGGAAACCGGGCCTAAGTCTGTTCCATACTTCTCAAACGATTTGAGGTTTACCCTAGCTGGATACATCATAACTTCATAGTTATGACTTCATAGGATGTGAAGGTCGCAGGGTTGTCACCCTCGACCTGGATGATCAATGGCTTTATTTTAGGCCAGACTGTGGGGTGGTATTTTCGCACGGGGGTAGCTGTTCATTCAAGTATAATTATGTAATGTATCCACATCTACTTCCCCAAAAACGGTGTTTAGGAATCATAACTTTATCTCAGACGAATAATCACGGTCAATAATAATTTATAAATACTACAAATTGTGTTGCTTTGCCCGTCTTTCACAAAACAATGGAGCAAAGGATAGACTAATTAAACTTTTGATTGCGTGACACAGGTTTTTAACCGCGGGAAAACGTGTTTTCCCATAAGAAAATCGGTGCTGGACTTGCTTGTCCTCTAGTAAGAGCTCGAATGTCACTCACAATGTCCGAATGCAAATAGTGGATACTTTATTGGCTTTTGTATCAACACAATGGTATTTTATACAATGTTATAATTTAACGCTGTCTGTATCCCAAAATAAATAAATAAACAAAAATTAAAATCTGCTTATTTATTTCAACAACAAATCCTACATACTAGCTATAAAATAAATTCGTAGAATTAAACTCAAATCGTACATAAAATAAGTTTTATGTTAAATTAATTTTAAATAACAGTTTGATCCTTATAGAAAACGACTAAAGATAAGTCAACGTAAATAAATATACCTATCTGATATAAAACAAATCGAGATAAAAATAGACACGTGTGTTAGATTGTGAACATAAATAAACCAAATCGATGCCAATAAACGCATCTGTGAGTCATTCAGCCCAGCAGACGTGTAGGTACATCACTTCCGTGCACAAATATGCAAATTACTGCACGATAAAATGTGTTATCTAAACTATGCTTTAAAAAAATTGAATGGACTATAGGACTTAGAAATGAAGAGCCAATTACAGATCTTCACTGATAGCTTGCTTGACAATTTACGTAGTCAACATGTTAAAGAAAGACGTCGTTCCTAAAATCTATCCAATGTATTCTCGTACAAATGGGATGGTACTAGATTACAAAATCATATATAATGAACATTAAAGTAATAAACTACATATTTTGCTAACACTAAGGTTGTCTCGCAAGTTAGTTTCGAAAATACTCTCAAAACTTCCGTGTGTTCTACGCCCGCTAGGACTCGTTAATACTCGCTAAAACCAGCCTATAAATTAAAACTAAAGAGATAGAATCAATCAAATAGTTTATATAGCATTTTTTAAAGTAACGTTTATAAAGCCAATAATATAAATGTACTAAACCATAGTTGTTGTAGATATTAAGAGCTGACCCTGCACTTAAGTCACAAAATAAATAACTAAGTAAAGCTTGTATCATAAGGCATCGAAGTACGTTTACCCGCGCATTTCACTGCAACTCAAACAAAAACCGCAAATGGAAAAATGTCTAAATTACAAAAAACAAAATATAAGAAATAAGTACAAAAAGCTAGTTGGTGTTTGAAATGTTACATGAGATAGATGAGAAAACCACAGTAAACTAGGATAACTTTTATTAATTTTGCTTTACACGTTCATAATGTGAAGCCAGCCAGTAAACCTAGGTACTATATTAGTTCTGTGCCTAGGTGCTTAGATTGTTTATGGCGTATTAGCAGCCGGCGACCACAGATGGCCAGACACGCGTCTAACTGCAGTAGAAATCGTAAAACACTGCCTTACTATTAAAAATTATGTCTCATAATACTATTTGCACTTTAATAATGTGCATTGCGTGGCTAATACTTTAGATCGATTCTGGTGTAGATTAGTTACGTTAATGAGTGACGAAATGTATTTGTGTTAGTAGGTACTACGAATTCGTATCTTTTGATGATGCGCGACGACGCGACGCGGGTAATACAATGAAAAACAGAATAGGTTAGAGACTTTGGACTTTGCACCGTTTCTATGTTTGGGAGCAGAATCGCGCAGCAATATTAACTTTATCTGCTCTCCACTACAGAACACAAAGAGACATTAACAGGTGCAACAAAATAATTACAATAATTTCGTAATACAAAGCGTTGATCCAACACCTGTTGTAGGTTTGGATCTAAACAATATACATTACATGTATTATGATTTATGGATGGCAAGTATGTGTGTCGAATGCGAGGCGCGTTGCGGGCGATCCGCCAAACAAACCGCCAAGCCGCCGCTGTGTAAAGAGACAAAACAACCGAGTAGCTGTGACGTTCATTCTTTACAGGATGTATGAAATATTTTAGTCAATGAATAATTTAAAACAGAAACAAAGAAAAAAGAAAGTAATAAATATATAAGTAAGTATATATACAGAAATGCAGAACATAATACACGCGCTCAAGGCACAGCGGTAACATCTTACCTTTCTACTGACAGTGAAGTTAGTCAAATTGAGTTAATATCAATATTATCAATAGTCTGAATGTATTAGTTCTAGACAATCTAAAATTTCAAAGACGCCTTCGAAGAGTATAGAATCTTATTACTGCAAATAGAAGATAATTTAAAAGTAAACGGGTGGTTTCATAGGCGAAAGAAAGATAATTTAAAGAAGGTAAATCTTCAAGTTCTTTCAACACCAAATAGGTAGTACAAGTGTATACTAGGAACTACAACATTACAAATATACGATGACTAAAACCTGTAATATAGTACTGTAACGAGGCATTCGTCCTCTTTCCTGTTTTATGACTGGCAACCTTTCTTGCTGGCAGTTTTATCTTTCATTTTAAATTCATTTTCAAATTTAGATTTCTTACGTTTCGATTTTGTCTTTTTTCTGCCAAATTCTTGATCTCCGACAGTAAACGCTTATCCATGCTACTATTTTTCTTAAACTGTAAGACTTAGAGAGGTGATTATATAATATATAAATACATAAATACCTATTTTTCGGACTGTGCCCTGGCTATTGCCACACTTCATCGTTTTATTATTCTACAACACACTTCGTGTAGTGTTCAGCAGCTTCGTGGCGGCTACTGGGCCACAGTACTAAATATTGAAGAAGCGGAATTTCCCACAAATATATTTTAAGTGACTCTACAAAGTAAGAGCGTCTGCATACATACATACATACATACATACGTATGTATGTATGCGTCTTTTACCATAATTTTGAACAACACACTAATGAACATCTCGCTCTCTTTTCCTGAATATTGTACATTCCGAACAGTATGTATAGTAATCGCACCGTAAGAATGCCGTCCTGACAGCTGTCATACACGTACAATTTTTTTTTTATGTCTCTTTTGCACCCATTTGGTTTTTATGTTTCCTGCCTGCTGTCAGGACGGCATTCTTACGATGCGACAGGTATAAAAAGTTAGTAAATGAAAATTGTGGTGAACAACAAATCTATAAGGTCGGTTGATGCCATACTGATAGTAAAAAATACTTTTACCACATGGAAACATGACGATCTGACGCCATCTAACATGGTACCACTGAAGAGCTAGAGTAGGACATGTAGACAATCACCCTGTATTAATTATATGCACCTGTAATGAGTGCATCTCGAGATAAAAGCGAGCGGGCGAATTCCGCTTGCGTTGACCGCTCAATTATGGAGCAGGGCACTGACATTTTGGCGGCAAAATTTAGCTCTGCCTGCATCGGTCGCATTCCACCAGCCAGAATGCACTATACATAGACGCTGGTCAAAACAACACGATAAATATCGGGTGTTACTATAATACGAATACTACACGAAGAATGGGTTGTATTACGAGGCAGCTATGGAATATAAATTCAATATAAGGAATGCCGCAAAACAACTAAGAAAAAATATGTCAAGTGGGGTAATCCAAAATTTTGGACGTCCTTCAAAATTCACTAGAGAATTTGAATGTTAGTCCTTACATGAGCCTTGTCAGTCATTGGTGGTTTATAATACTGACTAAGGTTTGTGGGGTCGGTCGTAGATCTTACCTATAACGACTCTGTCCGATCCTGTCGATCCCATCCAGTCTGCTGTTGAGATAGCCATTGCCAATAGAGTACACTCCACAGAACGCCCTTCTGGTAGCAACCGCACCCGCCGGCGGGGACGCGGTAGACCCAATCAAGTTCTGCATAATCCTGGAAGATCCCGTCAGGGTCATTCCTCTCCCGCGCGCTTCTCGCCATGGCAACGTCCTAGGCCGAGGTCCGTGCCCCCAAGTGGGCGCCCTTAGGCTGTTGCTATAATACTAGGGGTAAGAGCCTTCCGCTCCCCCTAAAGTCCGGTTACGCTTGATACGACGCAAGCATTAGGTCGCAAGCATTAGGTCATTGTCAAAAAAAAAAGCCTATAACGACTTGAAATATACCTATATCTATGATTCCTATATACCATAAGCCGTTGCCACAGGTTTTTATAAAGGACTCAGTATCAGATTAGTCGTAATCGTAAATCAATACCATAACAATAAATGAGTCATTGGATGCAATGCATCGCATTTGCCACAGAATGCTGGTTGAGCCACGACCTATCTCAATGTGTTGTTGGTTTGAAGTGAATCGAACATTCAAGCAAATGCATCTGATGGGCAGGCCTGCTGACGGAAGGTATTTGCGGTGTAATATTCTGGGAATCGTTGGTTGAGTAAGGGGATGCATCCTGAAAAGGAGATCATTCTAGATAGAAAGGTCTTTTCGCAGCAATGGGATCTTTTGTACATAATAGCAAATATTGAATAATGTCAGGTTCGAAAGTAGAAAATAAAAAGAAGATAAAAATATGGGTAGAATTTATTCAGATTTAAGTAATTGGATACATTTAGGTCAACCAACCGCCTACCCGGTTGACAAAGTTACTGTAATGTCAGTGATTTGCCTGTCACAACAGCATTAATTTTAACGCTGGATGATGTAATAACAAGCTCAAATAAAATATCAAATATCGCATGTAGAAGAGCTATAATCTAGCTGTCGTGCAGGTAATCGGCGCTCTGTGTTAGACGCGCAGGAGCAAGAGCAAGAGCAAAAAAGACGCGAGGAGTCAGCGGCGCCGGCGGCAGTCGAGTCGCGCGCGCACCGCGCACCGTACTGCGCAAGTCACATTGCTTTACTTAATTCCAGCGCGAATCGTTCGAAATTCAAATAATAACTTAGAAACAGAATAGCACTGGCTGTTTGAAAAATAAAATAAGTAAACATTTAAAAAAACATTGTTGGAGTTCGTCAGCCAGTGATTGGCAAAATATTTTGAAGATTTTCAGAAATTAACGTGTCTTTTAATTAGAAAAAGCAAAAAATAATCTTGGACGTTTAATATTTTAATTTGAAATAAAAATATTTATTTCGGTTCATTTTATCTATTGCCAAAATAGCCCTTGAAAAACAAAGCATTTCATTCTTATAAACATAGGTGCATTATAGTTAATGCATGACTAAAATCAGAAGATTGGCAGCGAAAAGTCGAAGTCATTGTTGAATCATCGTTTGGCATAAAATCAGGACATCCATACTTGCCGAGACGAAATAACTATAGCATTGTAATACTAATTTCCTGTCATAGTAAATAGTATTAATTGCCAGTGCTATACGTAAATAAGTGGTGACAATGACTACAATCATCGAAACTAATGGGTGAGTAGGTATTCTCTATTTTAGAATGTAGAGTCACTCCTGCACAGGGCTAATAACTGCCAGAATCGAGCCAGTTAATTAGAGAGTTTGATTACCTTCAGTCTCTGTTATTTTGTATCTCCTTGTAAGCAGATTGTATATTAAATATAATCAACATCAACATCAACGGCCCGTTACAGTCCACTGCTGAACTTTGAGCCTCCTCCACTCAAGTGTTTGGTTTTGCCATAATCTCCACGCTTGGCAGGCGGGTTGGAGACCGCAGATTAAAAGGTTACTGTATCAGAGAGCGCTGCTGCCCGTTCCCTGTTCAATGCGTGGTCGCCTCTTACGACACCCACGGGAAGAGTAAGTGTTGGTGACAAATGTATTCTACTCTGCCGTCACCACACGGCGTATAAAACGGCGGCCTGTCTGAATAGTGTTTGTGAATTTGGCCCGGGCTGTAACAGTCAGTAAATATTCAAGGAGGATGAAGGATGAATGACACATAAACAAAATTCCTTAACGTACAACATGGGCATAAAAAATTAAAAATACTTTCCATACAGAATATCCGGTCAACAGATACAGCTAGAACAGACACAGCTAGAGAATAAAAAGCAATTTTTTTTATTGGCCGTCTGCGCAAATAAAAGAGTTCAGTAGAAAAATATAACATCTAGTTTGATAACACCTCATACTATAAAAGAGTTCAATAGAAAAATAAAACATCTAGTTTGATAAAACCTCATACTATAAAAGAGTTCAGTAGAAAAATAAAACATCTAGTTTGATAACACCTCATACTATAAAAGAGTTCAGTAGAAAAATAAAACATCTAGTTTGATAACACCTCATACTATAAAAGAGTTCATTAGAAAAATAAAACATCTAGTTTGATAAAACCTCAATAAAAGAGTTCAGTAGAAAAATAAAACATCTAGTTTGATAAAACCTCATACTATAAAAGAGTTCAGTAGAAAAATAAAACATCTAGTTTGATAACACCTCATACTATAAAAGAGTTCAGTAGAAAAATAAAACATCTAGTTTGATAAAACCTCATACTATAAAAGAGTTCAGTAGAAAAATAAAACATCTAGTTTGATAACACCTCATACTATAAAAGAGTTCAGTAGAAAAATAAAACATCTAGTTTGATAACACCTCATACTATAAAAGAGTTCATTAGAAAAATAAAACATCTAGTTTGATAAAACCTCAATAAAAGAGTTCAGTAGAAAAATAAAACATCTAGTTTGATAACACCTCATACTATATCCCTACCGAGAGGAGTCTAGCTTTTTCTAATACAAAAATAAAAAACCATGCAACAAAACATGCAGATACCTATAAATTGACATTGATATGTGTTTTTATTAGCAGATCATTATGGTCAGTATTGCGTATAAGGTGCATTTAGGTGAATGTGAACTTGATTCCTAAATATGGCAAGGTATTTGTTGCTACAGTGCGATTTAAAATCATTTAGTTAGAGTATCCTGACAGCTGAATATTGCTCGATTCAATGGATAATTAATTACCACCAACAAAACCACCACAACAAAAAAAGGACATATAGGATAACATTTCCAAGTCACTCATATATAAATTCTAACCCGGAAACAGGGACACATTGTTTCGTAGACTGGCGATATTCAGCTGTTACTTGCTCTACATGATTTTGAATCGTACTGTAGAGTTGCGCAGTCGCACTCATAATTGAATTCCGCGAGGCATGCGGCCCGAGCAGAGTTTGTAAGAAAACTTGTTTCAATAAGATCGTTCAACTACAAAAAAGAACACAGCTATTTTATTTTTATTTACTTCGAAATAAATTGATGTAAATTGTGGGCAAATTGCATGATAATTTTTCATTCCTGGCTTAGATAAAATTTTAAGCAGCTACCATTAATTTATCATTTTAAAAGCAATGAAACATCCAACCAGTAGTTGACAAAAATAAAGAACTTGAAACACATCCTACACAAAAGTCTTTGTAAGTACAGACCCCATTGTATTGAAACACAAGTTGAAGTCACTAGGTTAAAAATAAACATGAATAACTTTGGAACTGATTTGTAACATACTTATTTCTTAAATCCTACCTACAATAACGCAAATTCATTTCAACTAAGTAAGGATTGTTATATTCCCCGAAAAGAATAAACACACTGTTTTTATGAATTCATAGAACAGACAGAATATTTAATTTCCACGAATAGCGGTTTTAAGAGAAAGAACCTATTCATAATTTAACGTAGCTTTGTTTCAATCTGATAATGATTTGGTTTTCATCATCGGGCACGTTTTTCTACCAATGCTATTCTATTCATACCCAAAGAAATAAAATAATAACGAAAATAATCTACGCAGGACCCAATGATAATATATCATGTAATCCTCACATTGAAGATTGTTGTAGTCACGTTGTAGTAATGTCTCAACAAAGATTTATGACGCGCGTCGCCTCGCCGAGCGTCTTTTGTTCCTCTGAGTGTCACAATAAGTCATGTGGCAATAGGGGATCGGACTACTTTTTTTAATTTTATAAATCCAATCATCTTAGTTTCTGCTATGGAACACTAAAATAATTTTTGCTCTATCTGTAAATTGACCGAATTATAAAGGTTTGAAATTCAAGATAAGACAGAGACGCACATACCTACCCACTTGTGACGTCATTTGTTAGTAACGCCATATAATCTTCATACAAAAAATCGTTTTTGAAAGAGACAGACATATTGAAACTTTAAAAAATCACTGTAAATTCGTTTTTCAACCGATTCTGTTTTTTTCTTCGCGAATCGTCTGCTACTAATCTATGTTTTAAAAATAATTCATAAAATATGGTAAATTCATAAAATATGGTGAGCAGTCTGATCCCCTATTTTAGTTTGCCACACTTTCCAAAAATGGCGAATTTGCTTTGATAGAAGGAAGGAAATTTTTTATCAACATATTGATCTTAGATATAGTATTTAGCTCGGTTAAGTTACATTAAATACTCATAACATTGACTGTGAATGCGACCATTTTATCCAATATTTAGTTTCAAAATCAATCTTAGTTTTCTATCTAACTGCGATCCATCTGCAAGTGTGACTCGGAAATAAATATGGCGCCCGCTATTGTCACGCAAGCTTTACTTATCCGTTTTTGTTGAGCAGTTCCCACGCCTCCATCGAATTGTTTTTATGCTTGATTGTGTGTCGATAGAAAATTAAGTGAAAGTTGATGATAGGAAGATGGGTAGGGAAGTTACACTTGCCTACTTAAATGATTATTATATGGTAGGTAGATCGTTCAGTTCCGTTGTTGCAATACAGCATAGCAAGTAGTATGGACTGCGAATTTACTATTAATTAAAATACTGAATGATTTTACTAAAAGAATTTAAAAATACTGTACAACTAATTGTTACTGGCAGTTTTGGAAATCGAAATTGAATGGAACCATCTTGATGGGAAAAAGCGAAATATAGAATCTTGGACCTATGGAGACAACCGCTTAGCTATTAGCTAGCACAACGAAGTAGTCGATTCAATAATTTTGCGCCTTAGGATTCGACACGCAAAATACTCTTTTTTTTTTACGTACGCACCACGAAGACAACAAATACATCCTCCGTGGTACACTGAGGTTATAAATATCAATAAATCATCTATAAATTAAGAACACGACGGCGCCGCCAAAAAAATTATTGCACTCGGGCTGATTAAGGATTCTAACGTTACCTCATACATCCAAGCCTGTTCAGACGTTTAGTAGTTACAGTGGAATAAAGAAACTCAGATACATACATACATGAACCCGTATACATACATTGGGCAGTCGTAAAAAAGCGTATTTTTTACCATTCTAATGATCAGATACTAATATCTAAAAAAAAACTCGAAAATTTTAAGCGATCATTTCAGTGCAGGTGGAAACGCCTGAAGACAATTTGATTACTGTAAAGATTGCTGAGCGCCAAACTTAATAAATTTGATAATCCAATAGCTGGTCTCGCGCCTCAGGCAATGTTATTTAATTTATTTCCGAAGACAAGTCAAATTGCAAAAACACAAATGCTATGGTGTAATTAGATTTTATTTACGTGAAGTGTTTAATGTGCTGGTTTGAGTGAGAATTAAAAACACAATAAGACAGATTGTGTGTCACAATCGTAGAATCTTGAAGACCCCGTGACTTTACCTAAACTTTACTTTACTTTCGTTAAAAAAACTTAAGATTCAATAGATTAAACCGGCTAGGTTTTAAAATTATTCAGCAAAATTTATGTATTGAAATTCGATTGTACCTCATTGTGCATGGTAAGATTAAATTAAGATAAGTAACGCAAGAAGATGGGCCCATGCATGGTAGAGGGTTAAAATAAAAATCCGCTTTACCATCCAAAGAAAAAAAGAAAGAATGAAAACCAGCCACTATGTCAGCGCACTGTGCCACTTGAGAATCGTTACCACAGTTCCCCGACTTAATTTTTTTTTTTTATTATTATTTCGAACAGCAAACAACTGTGTACAGGTTCTAAACTAATTGTGTTACATAACACAGTCCACAACACTATTCACAGATTAAAAATAGATTTATAAGTAGTTGCGAAACAGAATACATGCAACAAATGTAAACAATGCAATGAATACCATAAAAAACAGAGAAGATATTGAAAAATATTCAAAGTAAGTTTACTTAATTTAAGAAAAAATCAATAAAAACTATAGAAAATAATAGTCAAACTAGGAGGAAACGGAGGAAAAAGGAGTTATCACGTTAATACCACAAACCGTTAATAATTGGCACGTGGACCAAAGAGGTCCGATGCCACAGTATCCTTCGTTTCAAATAACATCGGAAAAAAGCCAAAAAATATGTATGGAAGAAAAAAAAAAGAAAAAAAAAAGACTTACATCTCTTTTAATGAATTTAACGTACTCTACAAGGTTCAAATTGTTTGTTCTAGAATCGACTTCAGCAACCCCACGACAGACAAGCCCACGAACTTGGCCAACTCGGCCGTTCTGCGCATGCTCGAGGAAGAGGAGCGCAACCGCCGAGGATATCCTAGTAAGTTCAATAGTTTATTGCAATAGGCCCATAACTAGACGTGGGATGGCCGACATCCTGGGGCCGATTTAATAAAACTTACAAATACAATTCGAAATATATTGCGTAGCCAATCAGCCAAAATTATAATCCTTTATCTTTTTGGTATATCGGCTGCGCAATGTACTTCGAATTGTTATTGTAAATTGAAATTGTAAGTTTTATTGAATAGGCCCCTGTACTGGTCAGTGGTCAACCATCCCCTTTTGTCTTGCCCCGTTACTATATATAAGTATAGATATGCGTTTAATACAGTGAAATAACGGTGAGTGGTATGTAAAATGTGATTGAACTAAGACTTCTAAGATTTCTATTATCCGCTGTCAGAGGTGTTAATCAAAACTGATTTGGAGAATGAATTTATAGTAAAAAATAACAGTTGATGTGCAATTTAGATAAGATTAAGTTGAATAAAAATAGTTTTATAAGCTCCCTTCCAAACTTCCAACTAAGTTTTATAAAACCCGAAAAAGTATCGGGCGGATAACACAGTTTTTATTTTTTTATTTTATGTGTTCTCTTTCTCTTCTTTCCATTTAAAAACCTTTTTCTTTTCAAACCATAAAAGACCGCGATTACGTCGTGTTGCAGGAAATTTATGTCCAGTACTCCCGCGCAATTTGCGTAAATCGCAAGTCGCGTGGGCGCACAAAACACGACGACGACGACGACGTAAACATTTCTCTTGACAATCGAGATTTTTTGTGGAGACTTACACGTTTCCTTTTAAATATAGCAATACAGTACGACCACAAAAATGTTGGGCTTCTTAAAACTGCTTGCTCATGTATAAAATTACTGAGTTTTATACTTTTGCTTTCCCCTTTTGCTTCTTCCTAAACAGAGGCACGCAGTTCACGATTTCTGTTTCAGGATACTGATATTCTCATGTACTAAATATTCTTTAAATTTCTAATTTTAAAATTCGACGTATGTAATCAGTAGACTTAATTCAATTATTCGACTATCCTTTTGATCCGATACGCTCTTAAATTGAATTGTTTAGTACCAAATTTTTCAGATGAATAATTAAACCAACACAATAAATCTACAACAATTTTTATAGTCGGACTGTACCGCACAGTAATAACGGTCCAGAGAGACTGTGTTTATTTGAGGCTTACTAATGCGACTAAAAGTGCATCCTGCTTGCCAGAACTAGACCCTACCCAAGTGCAGGCGATCCTTGACACTATGGTCCGCGTCAACCGCCGGTTTGACCGCCACTGGCCTCCTGAGCGAGCCAAGATGGCCGCTGCGCGAAGTTGGGATGGCCAGCTAAACTCCACGGGACACATTTACCCAGAATTCATGAAAGCAACCAAAAAAGGTACTTAATGTTTCGCATCGAGTAGTTCCATTTGTAAAACGTAATCGTACTCATGTGACATTTAACTTGATCAGTAGTTACAGTTTAGTAGATAGGACGTGCGTGGCAGGTAAGAATTTTTTGTTAACAACATTCATGAGATAAGTAAGATAATTCTCATAGCTAATGCCCTTAGATGTTTTAGCTAAGAATGCGCCAAAAAGAGAAAATGTACACATCATGTGCGTGCATACGTAGCAGAATTAAAATCCAGCTTTGCAACCAGCTTTGTCATATTAAATATAGCACATAATAGTGTCCGAACTGAAAAACTGGAGCTTACGTGAATAAGGGCAATATACTTTTTGTTTGTGGTATTAATCATATTCACACACCAGTTGAATTTCTATACACAGGAATTACTACTTCGTTTTCCCTAACTACAGTACTCGTATCAAATCAAAGTACAAGTAGGTTGGTAATTGGTACACTACTGCGTCAAAAAATGTCGGTTCGGATAATTACGTCACAAAAATAGAGATTAAAAGATTTTTATTTTATTTCGTCGAAGAGGCCGCAAACTTCACCACCACAAAGGGTTCAAATATAAATTAATGCAGGTGGAATTTCATAGTGGAAGTCCACCGTAAAACCATGATTTAATCTAACCAAAGCATTCGCTCTGAAAGACAATAAGCCAGCCGCCTTTGAAAGCACAAACACCAACCAACATTCGCTGAACATTTCAACCAGCAATATTATCTTAGAATAATCTAAACCAATTTGGCATACATTCATCAAATATCAAGCAAACTGAAAACGGTGAATGAACTCTTTGAAATTGGCTATTTCTACTTCTGGCCAGGGAGTAACGCCCGTTGAATATGGATATTTCGTACTCCCCACCTCTGTAAGTTCATTAGTGGAAGGCATTTGGCAAGGATCGGAAGCTATTGTGCAGAATGTTTCTTTACCTGATCATCTTGTGTTTAGTTCAGAATCGGCAACGGAGGAATTACCATCGTCACAGCCGCCATGTTTGAGACAGTGCTCGTCGGTAAAGTGGAATTATTTATTGTGCATATATAATACTTTTAAATCTGTGACATGCACATATCCATAAAAAGTCTGTTTTTTGAATAAATATTATGTATTTTAGACGTTATTTAAAAAAAAAATTGTATTAATTTGTTGTAATCAATTTAAACAATACAATTAACTTTGCCCCTGATTCTGCTCAACAATGCACATGCAGAAATCCGTCTGTCCCCTTTCTTCATTTGAAAGTTATTTTATAAAAGAGATATTATTTGATATATAATTTCGTATATTACTATTTAAAATTATTTTGTTTATTGTATGGTACTTCAAAAAACACTTCAGCTTTTCATAGTGAACGCCATATTTTTTGGGTGTGTGTATCTTAGTGTTTACATTTGCTCTTTATATCTTCCAGAGTGCGTGAGTGCTTTTAAAACGCTAAAGCTTAACAGAGAGCGCCTCAGGTGTTGTGTGAATCTTCAAGAGTTGCATAATTTAAGTCTAAGTGATTTTATGTTACACGCCTATCATTTTACGTGATATTTTCGTTGAAAATATGCGTACTTTCTTAAGTGTTATAAAGTAGACCGAGTAGGTAAAACGTCTTTACGTTGTAGACTTTGAGGACTTAAAAAGATTTCGTTAGCGAGGCACTTATGAACTTCAACTTTAAGAAGTTTGTTGTTTGAAAGTTTGTCCAAATTACTCAGGTTATCTAATAATTATAAAGCAGAAAATGAAAAAATATCAATCATAACAATAATAATCCACTCAGGTTATATTTAAACAAAACATTTGTAACTAAAAATATAACGTTTATGAGCAGTGAGTGGCAGAAACATGACATATTTCACCTGCCTGCCAATCAGTTCATTTTAAAACCTGGCAACGAGTGAGTCATAAATCCGCTATCAGATTTTCTGGAGTATGCACACACACCGCTGTTCTTGCTGACGTCATCAACTATTTCTGATGACTCCTCGGCCGCGAACACACTACATGAATCAATGGCTAATAATAACCCAGCGCTGAAAACATTCAAATGACAAATGAGTTTCGATACGTGTGCTCACGCGGAGTTTGTTTTTTTTAAGACTCATTCACTAATTAATGTTTATTTCTACTTGGGAGGTCTTTTAAAAGCTGTTTCTCTGAATCGGGCAAGGTGGTTTGAAAAACATTGGGAAATGTTTTAAATTATTAGCACAATTAATTTATTTTTAACCCACTGAAAGAAGTATTATGGCAACTCAAACCCTAAACAAATCACTGTAATTTTTAAAATTGCTTTAATAATCGAATATTGGTTTTACACAGTCGAGCGGGCTCAATCAAAAATATCAAGTTTAGAGGTTTGAATCTGTGACCATAACTATTATTGTTCATACACTTTTTATAACAAATAAGAAAGGATATTAAAATTTAAATGTAACGTTATTCGACGCACAGAAATAATTTGTAGGAAAATAAAAGGTACATACGCCTGCGAAGTAATTCAGAGTTTGTGTGTGAAGTCGACCAACCCGCATTGAGCTAACGTGGTAAACTGAGGCCAAATAATCACCCTTATTCGGGGTAGCCTCGAGCCACTCAATGGGGACGTATTCCATATGAACTTATTGCAATAACAATGTCGCAAATATTATCACACAATTAGCTCATCCAACAGACAAGGTTATAAATAGACCTTTAATTTGGATAACTAGTTACCAGATTTAATTACAGGGGCTAACAAGACGGGTATAAACAGGTTTACAAGCGAGTTAATCTCCGTCTGATGGAGCGATGTCTGTGATGGGATTAGTGGGTCTTCCACATGTAATTGGTGTTCATCCCATGGCTCAATGCCCGAGATAATTGCTGGATCCCCCATAAGCGGCACGTCGTAGTCACAGAATTAATTCTGTTATTAATACTAGGTGTCCGACCCTGGCTACGCTTGCAGTGTGTACACGAATCGTTTATTTTGGCAGTTCAGTAAGGAACTGCATCTTCAGACGTCCTAGACGTGGCATAAATAATAAAATCTACTCAAATGCATAAGTTATGCAAGTAAATGGTGATGCTTATGCCCGACAGTGTGTAAAAAAACGAAATTCAAACGTTCTAGACATTACCTAATATTTTTTCATATTCGTTAATTCTTAGAGAAAAAAGGAGATCCTAGAAGATACATAAAATCTCTATAATTGATTATTCCGTCGTAACAGCAACATCTACTAATAACACGATTAGCATGATCACGATTAAAATAATAATCAGTGCATAATCACCGTCTGCTAGCGCTTCAACGAACCACATTGTTAAAAAAATAGCAGTGATCAAGTCTGCACCAATTTTTGTTGCACATGCTATTTCTTAATTACCGGCTTTGACTCAGAAAACTAAACTGCCGTTCAGTATAAAATTAAGAGCTGTTTCATAATTGTAAAACCGAGTTCCGACAAGACACTGCTCCGACCATACACGGAATAAAATACTCGTATCGTACATGATAACGACCGACGGCCTTATAATCTTTGGAATTGTGTTTAGTTTTGTAGATTACAAAAAAATACAACTATGTCATCGAACTCATTTAAACATAGCTTTACGAGTGAAACAGACCCCGGCTGCATGCGTAATTATCCGAGATATTTTGCGACAGAGACGGCTAGGTGCGGTGCGTCCTAAAAATGTGCACTCTTAAAATATAATATGCGGTAGATATGAGAGCACCTACACACCTGGCCAGTGAGCCAACTGCCATTAGTCGTGTCCTAACCGCGCATCGCACGCTCTGCGCTCCAGAAAGTGAGTCCCTTTCCATCCTTTTTCCAAAGTTTTCCACTACAATCTCTATTGTAACCTTACTTTTGACAGTGTTCAATTTCTCTGTGAAGTTCGTTGACTTATCTAAATATTTAGTGGTTCTGTAAACACCTAATCTTACGTACGCAACACCTGGATTATTCTAGGATCACCTGGATTTCAAGCGTGCGTCTTTGTGTGCTGTAAGAATTTCTAGTGCCGTGTGCATATTTATATTTTTTCCTTGTGGCAAATATTTATAAGTTGTATGGCAATGCAACTTTTTGGCACCTGTCTGTTTGTGCTTTCTGAAGAATATTAGATTCTTGTTCGACTAGTGAAATATAATGTGTAACATGGAACCTATTTGGGGAGCAGAATAATGAAAGTCAGTATAAATCCACACATAAATTATTCACATAATCACCCAAACTTAGTCAAAATTTAATATTTGATCAAAATTTCACGGTTTTTCATTTATTTTAACGATTTGTTTCGGATTCGTCGTCTTCCCGAATCTTAATTTGTTAACTACCGCAATTCAATTATTTTATAAAAAATGTCATATCATAAGTAGATTTACTCGTAGTATAAATTAGAAACCTGTCTATTAAACTATCCACCCTAGGAATAAGTAAACTATAGCAAAACGTACATTAGCTAGTTATTTTTTCACTTGTAAATTAAGAGGCACTTAGTGACTTTCGCGGTCGCTTTCAGCCGTGCGGTAAGAACATCATAAATTAAGGCATCTTAACGGCTCTCGATGTAAACGGTAAAATGCTAATTATTGAGGTAAACAAAGCAATGAATGCTATACTATAACGTAAAAAAACAATCATTCGCCAATAGGCTCATTAAAATCATACTTAATATTATGTTGTAAGTGTGTTTAATGCTTTCTTTTTTTCACAAAATTTCAGGGAGGGAGAGGGACCTCTTACTGATAAAGGCTCCTTTTTGCCACTAGGTGTTTTTTCTTCCTAAGGAAAATTATAAGTTAAATTATAATTAAAACGCGGCGGCGGGCGTAGCCGCGGGTTGATGACTAGTTTTAAAAATTATAAATTCTAACATTTAAATGAAAATGTAGGATTTATATTCAATTTTACTTAAACCAATCAATATCACGTTTACTAACAATTAAAATACGGCTGTTTTGTGCATTCCATAAAGAAGAACCCGCCGAAGAAACATCAAGGTTTACATTTTTCTTTAATAGTAGTTACAAGTTTTGGCTTCAATTTAATAATGCACTGTTTATTTAAAATAGAATTTGAATGACTTTTTATAAACAAACAAATAAATTAATAGGAAGTTCACTCCATCATTGTTTGTTGTTCTTGCCAACAAATCCACGCAGCGTTGTTTCAGATTAACAAATTGTCTGTTTCGATGAACGCATGCGCACAACACGATATAAAACTAAATACAATACCCGCAGCAAGCATGGTCAAACATAAACCACCTGGCCAAGTTTGCACACTTGGCATCTGTGTAAACAGCATGGGATAACTTGGCGGGCAGGTACAAAATATACAGCGGAATTCTTGTGAACTAAACATACGTCCTATAGTCTCTGCATAACGTCTTATGGCGCTCATAACCTCTTTTTATGGCAACAGTGGTGGGAGATAGGTCCCGTCACGTGAAAAGAACGCTGGACGTGGTGGAAGGGATGAGTCTAAAATGCGTCAGGATTTAATTCACTTTGGTCAGATTCTGCTTTCGTCAGATTAAAAATTGAGCTGTTATTTTTCTGACAATAACGGAATTCCTCCTTCATCAGATAGACATTAACATACGAAAACACCTTATAATTTGTATCTTACACCTTAGTATTGTATTATAAATAGAAAACAGAAACATTACATATTGGCTTGGGTGCGCAACTGCGCCGATTTGCAAGCACACCTTCGTCCAGTGTTTTTTTACATGACAGGAGCATAGTATCTATAGATTCCAATGAGTAAGAAAATATTCTGAGGTAGTTTCGCGCCTGTGTACAGCATGCCGTGTGGTGACGGCAGAGTAGAATACATTTGTCACCAACCCCTACTCTTCCCATGGGTGTTGTAAGAGGCGACTTAGGGACTACACATCGAACAGGGAACGGGCAGCAGCGCTCTCAGATACAGTAACCTTTTAATCTGCGATCTCCAACCAGCCTGCCAAGCGTGGAGATCTCATAGTCCAGCAGTAGACTGTAACGGGCCGTTGATGATTGATTGATGTACAGCATGGCATGAGATAGAAAATTAAATTGGCGTATTTTCAGGGTAATTCGTTGCGCTAACTGTACGTACAAGTACGATATTCTCATCATTTAATAATAATAATAATAATAATCACTTTGTCCAATCACTTTGTCTATATTTTATTGGATATTGGGACATTGGGACAGTTTCAAGTAAGTTTGCTTATAAATACTTAATTTAGTATGTATAGGCGATCTTTGGTCCTCTCCATCCCCCGCTAGTTATTTACGGTTCAACGAATTTTATGAAGTTCATCATCATCATCATCATCATACACTTGTAATATTTTGTCGATAATTATATTTTTATAACTCTCTAGATTGAAATTGATCCAGTTAAAATTAAAACTAACGTCGCTAAGATTTTCTGGAAATAAACTGGAAAATATTTTGGTGTTGGTTTATTGGCGAGGTTAGTCTACGGCCGTTTTAATTTAAAGTTTACGCAAAGTTTCGGACTGTTAACTAGATAGAATCCTCAGATGAAAAAACTCCTGCGCCCCGAAGGAGTATTTAATCTGAGAAAAAACATACATGCAAAAAATTACGTAGATCCGGTAAAACTTTATCGTACAACAAACACACTGGCGTTTATAATATTAGATTATGGAAACTGGAATCTCAGAGATATTATACGACGTACCTTGAATATTGATTTCAGGGGCAAAAGCTCAAACGCTAAGTTACTCTTACAAGCAGGGAAGCCGGAACTATGCAGCAAACCTTTGAAGTTTGACGACTAAGTTCAATATATTAGCGTCACAGACTCAGGCTACAGTTTATTATTTTAATACAGTATTAATTATTAACAATAAGTAGAAAAGCGTCAGGTGTAACAGGGTCGCTTCGCTGACTTCTGATTGGGGATACTGATAATTTCAAACGTAAAAAATGTTTTGTTTTCTTGTTTTGAAAAATACACTGTTTGAAACCCGCACATGCCAGCAAAGTAATTTCAGTGTTGTGTGCTGTAAAAATCTATCAATCGCAAAATGGGTCAAAACCTCGACAACCCTTATTTCATCATCATTCGCTTGCTCTTATCCCATCATTTGGGGTCGGCGCAGTATGTTTTCTTCCTCCATTCATCCCTATCAGCCGTCATTTCAACACTCACATCCTTCCTGAACATATCATCTTTTAAACAATCCATCCATCTTTTCTTTGGTCGTCCTCTCCCAACATATCCATCCACATTCAAATTCAATACCTTTTTCCCTGCGTAACATTCATTTCTCCGCATTACGTGCCCATACCAGGTAAGGCGATTTCCTCTCATTTTATCTATCACTGGCGCAACTTTCAAACTTCCTCTTATATATTCATTCCTAATCATGTCCATTCTTGTTACTCCACACATCCATCTCAGCATTCTCATTTCACTAGCATGAAGTCGTCTTTCATCCAACCCTTATTTATTAACGGAAAATATCATGAGCGTAGACGAGCTAATTGTACCTGCGTGCGCAATTACGCCGCCTTATGGTCAGTTTTTTTGCTAGCCACAATAACAAGCATCAAAGGATAGATCACCTTGTGCATGCTACCTTCGTTTGTTTTTTATTATTCTTTGGCTCTAGAATTAACCTTGCAACACCACATTTTCCTGGAAACCAGTCCCGAAGCAACCGGTCTCTCTTGTTTTTTTCATAGACGCTGGCGTCTATCCAACAGGTCGGTGGGCCGGGCTAATTTAAAGTGAAATGTCTCATAATACTACGTATTTCAACGTGTATAATGAAATGCGAGTTTCAAGATCTTATCTAAATCGTCGCGTTCCACGATCGTAGGTGTTGATAGGGGGCAACTCTATTATTGTTATACTCTCTCGTCATGATAAGCTTGAGAGTGAAGAATAGTGGCATTTGGCATGTTATAAAGACTTCTTAATGATGTAAAGATTACCTATTGTAATCTTTAAATGTAGGAAGAAAAAAAATGTTGCTGCTATCGTCATAGTATTTTCTAAGGAGGATTGACGTCACGGAGGTCGTAAAAACACTTTAAGGCGGGGTTATGCGGAAATACCACCCATAGTCGCTACTTTGACGATCAAATACTAGCACTTCTACTCGTACTGAAGGTATGTGAAAAAAAAATATGCTTACAAAATACATATATCCTTAAATTTCAAATCGAGTAGATTTTTTTAAATACATTATAATAATTTAGAAATAAAAAGCAGAAGCATTTTTAAAAAAGTTGCTAAAATAATTTTCGACGTCCTTGATCTCGTAACTTAAAACGATAACCACAGTTTTTTTTCGTTATATAACTTGCCTATTATTTACTTAGATTATAAATCGATTACATTTTTCATAAACTCTGCCGTTTTCTGTTAATAAGCAAAATAGTTCAAGAAAAACTACTTTTTCGCACGATTCCTGCGCAGTGTCGGACGTAACCACCGCGGTTGAGCTTTGAACTAAAGCGCATTGAGTTTCAAATTCTGCAACATGGATTCGAAGTAAACATACTGTGCCAATCCCAGGTTACGTGGACAGGGAAAAACATTTGTTTTATTAGGTACTTATCCGTCCATCAGAATTTAATGTCGATATTCTACATTTTGAAAATATAAGTCATCGAATTGTCAGAATTACCTGTTTGACTATTAAGTTATAAGTTACACGAAAAATAGAGTACTTTTTTTTTAAATGGCTGAAAAAATCTCGATAGCGCGCTTTAGAAAATCCGTTCCACTGTACAGCGCTATTTGTTGAATATTTACTTAGACTAAAAGATGCTTTGTTACAATATTTCATTTAGGAGTTTAATTTTATATTTCATTTTGTATTATTATTATTATTATTATTTTTATTGGTTGAGAAATATGACCTGTAGAGGAAAACAGCCTCAGCGGTAGACCTTGTAAGCTGGCAACCCCTATAACTCCGTCATTTTTTTAAATTTCCAAAAACTGACTCGACAAAATATTTGATTAATTTATTGAACCTGCTCACAAAATTTCACGAGAATCGGTTGAGAAACGCGACCTGTAGAGTGGAACGAACAGACCCTCACACAAACAGACATACAAAAGCAATTTTGGCCAAGCTAAAGCAGAGACGCTTCGCTCGCTCGGTCAATAATTACAATAAATAATTAATTATATTTTGTTTCAGGCCAGAAGAAAGTAGTGTGGCCACCGGTGCCCGAAACCAACGGCTATCATTCGCCACAACAGGTAAATCTTCTAAAATGAAAAATATATAATTTTAGATGTAAATAAATATTAAATTGATCGATCACGCTGCACATAGAAAATGCTTAAAGGTGGCGGACACACTGCATGCACAATTACACAAAAAAATCTAAGGCCCGACACACACGACGCAATACGCTTAGACAGAGTTATAAACGCATTTCAAAATGGCGTTACAGTCACAAGTATCGGGCCTAAGTCCAACCCAATATATTGAATAAGCTAATCCCTGCAGCAGAGACAACCGAGTCCCGCGTACCAGAACAACGCGGCTCAGCAAGCTCAGAAGCCTCAGGCGCCACCCCAGCACGCCCCACAATCGCCCCAAGCCCAATACCAACAGCACCACCAGCCTCACCCTCAGAACCAGCATTCAGGAACTGGCCAGCCGGCGTACTGCGAAGGTCGTCGCCAGGAGGCTTGCGGGTTGAGCAAGCTCATCCCTGTAGGTCCAGGAGCGGCCGCGCGACCGGTGTCTCCAGCTCCTTATCACCAGGGCCCGTCTTCGCCTGGTGTAGCCCCCCAGCCCTACCGCCCCGCACAGGGTCGCTGGGCTCCGGTAGCGTCCCCTCTCTCTCCACAGGTACCGGGAAAATCATCGTCGATAGTTTTTAGTACCATGACTCAGCAAATACTGTTTAAACTAGACCATTTTCTTGCACACAACATATTGTTAAAATCGGCGTCAGTTACTAATCCAGTATAAGCTGACAGGCGATACCATTCACATTACTAGTGCAGCAAGGCCAATTTTTATTCTGGTTGATTCAATCGAATCGATTGACGACTTTACCACATTTTCTTCGAAACATAGTCTGGTTTGACAGTATTACAAACGTCTTTTGTTTCTCGCTTCTTGTCTCTGTTTTTTTATCGTAGAGGTAAGTCTGTCGCTATTCTCGTGTTTTTAACCTTGCATGACTACATTTATCACAAGACTACATCATTAACTTACCATATTTCATTATTATAACTACTTACCACAAGCATCAAATTGAGACGTAAGCTTTGTAATAAATACCTACCGTAATTTAAAAAAAGTTATATACTTAATTATAGTGTCTAATGTTATTCATCTTAGGTCTGTATATCTTTGTGTAATGTTAAATATAGATGATGTTTTAAACTTGAAATAAACGTATCTCTTTCACAAAGTTTTTTAGATGTGACTAAAACATCTCCTAAAAACTTCTAAATCCTCACCGGCTAAAATCCATGTACAGGCTTACGGAGCGCAGCCGAACTACCAACAGCAGCATTCACCCCAGCCGCAGCAGTATTCGCCCCAGCCACAGCAATACCCTTCGCAGCAGCAACAATATCCCTCGCAGCAGCAGTACCCGCAGCAGCAACAATACCCCCCACAGCATCAGCAATACCCCCTACAGCACCCGCCCCAGCAATACTTGCCTGAACAGCAGCAGTCTCAGCCGCAGTACGACTACCAGCCTCCTCAAAGGCAGTTCGAGCCGCCCCCAGCGACCATCACGCTGCGTCAGCAAACTCCCATCCACCAGAAACCTTCACAGGTGTTCGCTAGCCAGCCCGCTGCCACTTCTTATAAAGGTAAACATTGAAGCTATTTATTTTATTGATTTTTCCAGTCTGGCTAACTGTAAGCTTTAAATTCTTAAAATGATATGATCATTGCATCTTTGCGATTAAGATGCATCATCAGAAAGCCAGAGATACTTGAGAAACATCTTTTGCAAATATTTTACCTATTGAAAGCATTAAATAAGTATATAAGTTACAATTTAGTTAATTATGTTTAAATTAAGTAGTGCGATTTTAAGATAATTTTTCATTATTTATTAGAGGCAGTTGCAAAGTTAAATCCAAAAATCTTCGTTAATCACGATTGATAAATGAACGAAAGTAAACTCGGGTTTTCAAACTCCGTTAACATCACAAAACAAACTTCTGATCAAACGCCTATCTGCGTTTGAAGACTAACAAGGGACGAAACAAAATCCAAAATGTTAACCAAATTTTGAAGGGTATATAACTTTCGAAACTCGGACGATGATATGATAAGATGGACCGCTTTGCACACGACTTTTTTAGGACTTAAATCATTGGTGACTTATTTTTGTTTTGTACTTACAACTTTTTGATCCATTCAACGCACATGCTATATAGCCAGCGGCATGTATCTTTAGCTCTGAGCGAGCGGTGACTCTCTTTCTCGCATAGGGTAAGGGTGAGGGGTGACTGAATGAGAGGTACCGCTCGCTCAGAGCTAAAGATACATGCCGCTAGGTGTAACGTAGTTTTACTTCCCCTATGGCTGTAACAGAGAACTGTCTTCCGAAGAGATTGAATTTCCCGACTACGGAAATGGTGGAGTGGTCACCGATACTTTGTAGGACCGATTTCTTTCAGTGCCATGTGCGTCTGTTTTCTTGTTAGAATCTTGCTTAACCCATTTTTTTCATACACTATTAATAGTACCTGCATTCTTAGTTCAGGAATAAGAGCTTGACATTTGTATGTACAGAGGACAAAGGATATGGTCAGGCCAGGCCGCTTGGAACGGTTTGAATTTTCTCAAGAGATTTTTTATATTTATATATGAAATTTTGTTTACATGTATACCTATAGTTTACCGAACTGAACAATTATGCGCATGACAAAGCATAAATAATTACCAGAGAAAACTTAATGCGTTTCAAGCAGCCTGGCCTGACTATATCCTTTGTCCTCTGTACATCCTAATTAACATTGGTCGTAGGTATAACCTATCCCAAAGAAATGGCCTTCATTGACTGTCGTCGTGACGAACACGATTCTATTCGCATGTGACATACAAGATTCAATAAACCTATTTTGCGAGGCAGCAGGTGTGATCGTTTTGGTTCACAACGCAATATCAAAGAGTATAAAATACAAAGCAGATGCTGCCTTACATAAAGTACAGGTTATATGGGACGTATACGTCATTATTGTAGCTACGTCTACGAGTGAAGTTACAGCACAGTATATTTTTAAATTGCTTCTTTATTTGTCACTTTAGGAAAGTGAATTGCAAAGGTAATGGCATTTTTAATACACCTGCGAGGTTCTTTATTGAGAAAGGAAGAACTGGCAGCTATTAGATGCGCCTTTTCCTAGAAATGTGGCGCAAATATCTACGCTCGTTTCTGAAAGGTCGCGAAACTATTATGTAACTAACCAAGAATTTTTATTTTTTTCCATGCAACAAAGTTATTATTAAAAAAAAAAAAAAAAAAAATTAAAATTAAAATTTGTTTATTTTCTCCACAAACAGTACTTTATAAACTAGGGGCAGGTGCCTCCCATTAAGCTTATCGCCTGTGTTAGGAGACACCGCTCTTCTAAACATATTTATGAAAATAAACAGTTTTTACGTAAAACTAGAACAAAAACAGAAAATAATTATGACTATAATTTGAAAATAACTTATGTTCACATAAGATGAGAAGAAACAGCCAAGCAGCTAGCCCTACGACTAAAACTTGGGGTCAGCATGCTTATGCATTATGAAAATAATCGGCCTAAAACATTTTAAGCTATAGTCCTTACGAAATTTGTTTGCGCCGAACGTCATAATTTCTTTACCAATTTTTAAACTTTAGAATTGGGGTGACCTAAAGGGCTCATATTAAAACTTTTTGTTACAGAGAATTCTTTCCGTAAATTGCATTTATTAATACGTAACTACCTAGATATCGCTTCCGCCCTAAAATTTAAATATTGGCCAATGATGATGTTATATTATAAGGTGACCAAATACTAGATTTTGCTATCAATAATGAACTCGTATTTTTAATCTGTGGCCGAACCAACTAATCTTATTGTCAGAATTTTCTTTCAAGCCGCCGAATGGCCTCTTGCGTAATTTATCGCCCTAGTATTGAATAGTACTCGGTACCAACGGCCTAACGTGCCTTCTGAAGGACGGAAGACACTTTAGTTCGTAACCTAGCCGCACGGCTTTTCTAACTTTGTCTGGGATGATTATAAAAATAATTCTTCTAAGTAAGAAAGTCCTTCCACCTTACTCCAAACCCTTAACTTTTAGATAAACCGATTTGCGCCCTTTGAACAGATTCCATGTCTTCTGACCCGTCTTCAGGAGGCGTCAACATGCGTGGAGACCAGAAGTGGCCCCCGCAGGCGGTGCGCGAGGCAGTCGCCGCTGAGAACGAAGCCAGGAGACAGCTGGCCAAGGGTCCGGCCTGCAGGCCACGCAAGGTAAGCTTCACGTCATTCATGAGACATACTTGTCAAATAATGTCCCATAAATGACAAGGATTACGTACGTCGTATATTGGTGGGTGTAGAAACGTTGGGGTTATTTATAACGGAGGTTAAAGTCTGGGCCATTTAAAATATTTAGAAAAGAAACCAAGAAGTCAATACAAGGAAAGGTCGCTATCATACTTTCATCACGATACGCAGTAGTTTCGTGCAAAGGGTTCTCATAGTGATGTGAGGATGGACGATCTTGCTCACATTGAAGAAAAAAAAATTGAGGAGTATTTGTTTGAAGTAAAGTTATCGTATATATTTAAACTGTTTGTAAAACATACCTAGACAGAATTTTCTCAACGCATGCTGTAAATATTTTTTGCTGGCAACAGAATCCTAGGTACTTTCTTTCAGCTTTCATGTGAGCTGGGGGCCGTTTCACGAAGCTACAAGTTACAAATTACAAGTACAATTCGACGTACATTGCGTAGACAATTAGATTAAACGATAACGGCTTACAGTTTGGACGAATTGGCTACGCAATGTATATCAAATTGTAACTTGTTACTAGTAACTTGTTGCTTCGTGAAACGGCCCCCTGGGAGCTTATTTTACCTAATAATTTTGTAAATATACCACCTAACTAATTAACGCGGATCTTCATAAAATATTACAGTAAAAGTTTTAAATTTTACTTTTTCTACATATAAAATAGAAAGTAGAATAGAACAATCGATAACAATAAACAAGTACCTATAAGTAATTCGTTAAAAATAAATTACTAATAGCTTAAAATATATCAGTTTTAAAAGTTACTGGTAAACAAAACCACAGGTAAATCCCAAGGGTAAATCACATCGATATCAAAAAAGAAAAATATCAGTCAATGAAAAATATGCTTCAACTTTTCAAGTTCCATAATCGTCACAAACTTTTTTAGACAAAAAAAAATCACTATATCATTTCTAAAAATTCAAAATAAGAACACGGTTCCGTTATCTGTTTTAGCTGAAGCAATATTCGCTCGCCGATCTCATAGAATTGGGCGAGGCGTAGGCGAGTACAGTCCATCTCTCCTTTAATGGACGTAAAAAGGACTTTAATACCTTTGTAAGTGTCACCGGTTGTCGGCGTGTGACTGTATCAATGCTCTTCTAACTCGGCACTAGAAGACTAGACAGTAGAGCGATACTTAATGTTCAAACTGAGGGTACATTGATAGCTGATGGTGACGTAGTTCGTATACGCCGGGCGTACACGTGTCAAGTCACGTACGCAAATCGTATTTGTATTGATAGGTCTCTGAAACTGCGGCTACTAACGTAAATGCCAGTAAAAGAGAAAAAAAAAGAGGATAACGTAAGAGCCCTTTTTTATAAAGTAGAAAGAAGTCTTAACTCACAGCACATAGCGGCATCAATATCAATTATTTAAAGAAATTAAGAATGGAATGACTTACCAGGTGCTCAATGTCTCCCTCCCTGATGTGATGTTTTCGCTGTAGGATCGTTTTCTGAAGTCCTCGCTGCTCCTGCACAATAACTGACGAGAAAAATTAATAACAGAAAAATAAAACAAGTAATTAACAGAAAAAATAAACAAGTTTTACAAATTTAGGTTCGTACTTACTTATTAATGCAAGTAAACTTCATTGTTGATACGTACATTCAAAAGAACTTTTAATTCAAACGCGTTATTACAATAATAATGAGTTATTTCGGTAATGTATGTACTTTCGATACTTACAGCAGATATATCGAGGATTAACATAATTACGATAGGAAAATGTGATAGCTCTTACTAATTATGAAAAAAATCGTATATGGACTGCGTTATCAATCCGCTTTCGATGTACCCTGCCAGCCAAGCAAACTTTCCGAGCACCGCCATGTAATCGACTAAATAAACCATTGTTACACTCTGACATTCATTTCTATATACTCTATGAGCTTTGCGCCCTAGGTGAGGACGTAGCTGGATGTAGGCGTTTGCATGAATGTGATCTCTTGATACTTTACAACTAGGGTGTCTGATCAGGTACTTACATAAAATGTTTTATATAAATAATAGGTAATACTAAAGCTTCGAATGTTGCTTTTTACGGGAATTTGAGTTAATAGGTACTGTAAATAAGCACCTTATTTTGCCCGATGGCTTTTCTGCAAGGTTGCACCTACCGTGGTCGCGAGTAGGCTTAGTAATTTAACTCAAATACACGCCCTGAAACATTAGAATGTGTATAAGCGCTAGTATTTAACCAACAACCACCAGTTTAAATGTTTTTTCTGTAAAACGGAAAAAGATACTTTCCTCACGTGTTTTTATGAAACAAATGCGAACCCTGATTACAAAGCCTCATACAAGAAGCCGTGTTTTGGAAAATTCCCACACCCTTATAATGTAATACTAACTAACATCGTTTATTATCCGACAAATTTTCATACAAAGTTCATCGCCCGACTTTGTTAACTACCCGCTTAAACTGCCGTGTTGCCTGCACGTGATTGTGAACTCCATGTTTCAGGTGAAAAAGGACTATTCTTCCTTCTTCGCGCAGCACGCTTTGAACAACAACTACCCTGGGTACCGTGCACCACCAGGAACGCAGCACTTCGAAGACCTTTCGGGCCGATCTTCATACTAGACTAGATAAGAACCCACGTTCATACTAAATGATCCACGTTCATCTAACTTAGATCATTAAAAAAGTTCAAATCATAAATCTACGATACAGTGTGTTAACTAAAATAACACCTTTTGCTCTACGACATTACAAAATATGGAAGGAACTTTTTGAAGGGGTCTTTTGTCAGCATCTGACAATGGCGGACGTGTCTTCGTTTTATTTTTTTATTTTAGTTTATTGAAGTGTTTAGTGTATAATTATCCAGTGAATGTTTCGGGACTATAAACTTTAATAGAACAATTGAATCGCTTACACTTTGCTGACATTTTTAGATCATGCCAAGAGGCCTTGTGGTGGCTTCAGTAATTGTACTATCACATTACTGAGCCCAATTCACCGAACAATCATCCAAGGATATATATCTTAAACCTACAAATATCACTCGACACTGGCGAAATACGTCTACATAAGATGTGTCGCCATTAGTGAGGAAGAAAAAAAAAACTTTCTGAAGAAAGTGATTAGCTGAGCCGATATGGCCCGAGCTGACACCTGACTCTTTTAATTAACACATTGAATTAATATATTGCTATTTGTAATAATGAAGCACAAGATACTCTAACATTATTAGAAAAAGCAACATACTTAAAGTACTTTATCATAATCATTATTATTAAATAAGTCATGAATTCAAAATTGAATCGGTCGTGAAGTCTCAGGGTATGACTTCTGTAGGTACTTGCTACAGACTTTAGGTATTAAAGTCCTGAATGAATCAAGTACAATTGGAAAACGTAATCAGTACTTAATTTTAAATGTAATTTATTTTATTAACTAGTTTAAGGTCATATTTATAAAATGAGAAAATGTTATAAAAATATTGTCATACATAACAATATCGCCCATAAGTTCATAACGCTTTACGACAATTTCGGTTTCGATATTTCGATGTAAGTGCGGCTTTATATAATACATAATGTAAATATGCTCAATCTATAAGTTTTTAATTTTGTCTTCAAATTTTGTTTTTATTGGATAGCTAATCAGTCTATGCGCTTCTTGCCAAAGTAAATAACAATAAAAAAAAATAACGATATAATTGGCTTAAAGTGAATTTACCTAGTCATGAAGAGATTAAAATGTATTTTGTATATAAAATGTTAAAATTAATTGATTGATCTGATCGCCTATGTAATTTATATTTTAATGAAATAAATAATTTGAAAACAATAGGTATATACTTAGTTTTATTACATATGTTTTGTAACAACAATAAGCAATAACAGGTCGCTACAAAATTGTGTTTCTACCTAAAGGAGCCACTAGGCAGACTCATAAAAAGAGTAATAAGTTTTTTTAGTTTGTAGTTTTTTTTTCGGCATCTTTAAATACTTACTACACCACTCCTATTATTTTACACCTCTATAGTAGAGGATAAATGACAGTATTGTAGAAAGTGAATCTAAAATCAACAAAATGGTTGAATTTAACTTTGTAAGTTACAAACACTAATCAACGTAAAACCAACTTTTGTTAAAATTATAATTTACCACTAATATTTATAACTATCTAATATACCACTAATATTTATAACTAAACCAGTACCTAAATTGAGTAAATGTATAATGGTTTGCATAAATCTCAGGTAGAGAAGGTCGAAATCAATTTGTATGCAAATACTCAACTAACAAACCACCCAAATTGTCCCTCATTCCATCACAACCCGCACACGAATAAAACGAAGAAATCAGTATGAAAATATAGTATATTAGCATAATACATAGATACACTGTGTACAATACACGTCAAAATTAGACCGTGCGTATAAATGCTCACAAAGTAAAGCGAACAGGACTAGCCATTTTACTGTACTGTGTACAGTACGTGTGAAATCCTACAAACTGCGCCAGAATATCTGTAGAGAAGTGACTTCGAGCAATAAACGAAACAAACTCATAGGCGAACCACAAAGTAGGTGGCGCGGCGCGGAGCCCCAGACAGACTAGAGAGTCCACTCAGAACAAAACGCCAAACGCAAAATTTCACGCACGCACACATTGACCGTATCGTTTATAGGCGTCGCCACGCAGTTCCCAAGCAGTGTGCAAGTAGTGCTCCATAGCGTTTGCCCAAAGAGTGAGTGAGAGAGTGAATCTGGCAAGATGACGTAATTATTTTTGAAGAAGGCGGGAGTGGCCCTTCTGTAAAATCTTTATTTTGTGGCCGAACCAACAACGCCATCTTTATTGTCGATTCCTTAAATCGACGATTGAAGAAACCTCCACAGCACATTTTTATTCGACAAAATTGATTTTCACTTCTTGCAAGGGGTTGTTTTTTATCAATACCCACAATTTTTCCCGAGACGAGGGTCAAAAGTCCCAAACCAACAATTTACCAATGCTAACCTACTAATTCTTACAACCATTAATATGTTTCTATTCAACATAAACACGAATCTTTGTATGAATAAATATTTTTTCAAAAAATAGTGTTAAAATGTGTCTGTATTTTAAAAATAAAAGATTAGAAAATACCTCACAACCTTAGCTCACGAATATATTATGTAGCATGGCCAATAACTCTTCCATACAAATCATAATAGTTTGTGACGACTTTTTGTATGATGCTCAAAATATTTCAACCGCTTTTTTTATGTATACCCTGGTCTAATCAGTCACTCATCAATCATAATTTAAGGTCACAAACCACTTGATAAGAAGATTATTATGTAAAATATGTGAACTAGAGAGTAGAGGAGTGAGAGACTACAGATATTCTGGGGTCGATCCATCTAATATCCACAGCACAACCACAGAAGCCGTAGATACCATTCAACTTTATAAAAGCATGTCATTAATAAAATGGATCCCGCAAAAGATAATATTTTTTTAAATGGTTGTACCGATCATTATGATAATATCACAATCAACAAATAGCGAAACAAAAATATCACAGCGGTAACCTCCTAGCAATTAGCAGGTCGCATTAATCAGCATTTGGAGTATGATTTCAATGCTAAGTCTCCTGTATCCCTCTTTGTCCTGAATTGCAAACTTAAAAATATACTAATTTAAAAAATCGTGTATTTTATACAACTCATTCAACTCACAATTTTATATATCTTCAGCATCTGGCTACGTTTTAGAGGCGCTGGTTACCCTGCCATTCAATTTTACAAAAAGCATAAATGCACGTCGAAGTGATTATTTAATAACGTTTCACAAAAAGTCCAACACTTTTTCAACAAATTATATAACAATTTTCTATACAAAACAAAATACCCCAACAAAGTTACTTTGCTATGATACATGTTAATCATTCAGAAGGCGTCACGGACACTACAGGGGAAAAGCAAAATAATGAAATTGGACGACTGTCTATAAGAATATAGACAGGTAAGTATATCTGTGTGTCAATCAATCAATCAACCTATTGCAGTCCACTGCTGGACGTAAGCCTCCCCAAGTGGACGCCGAAGCGCACGATCACCCGCTTTCCTCATCCAGCCACCACCATATCTGTGTGCCATGTCTGTGTGTACGCGTGTCCTTTGGGGTAAGTTCAAAACAGACTTTTTTTCCTAAACGGATCTAATCACAATTTCTATCAAAGTGGTAACAGCGGGCGCTGACTTGATTAGCGGGTGAGGACTTGTTCAAAACAGACGTTTAAAATATTGATTCAACTTTCACCCTGTAGCGTCCTGAACGTTAAAAAAGCTATTAGACGTGTCGACGATTTGACATATTGATGACTTGATCAATATGTCAAATAGTCGACAGCATTTCACTAGTTAGAATTTGATCATATATTAACTAAATAATTGTATGCACTTATAGGCACAATTTTTGCAAACGAAATTATAATTCTAGTTTTCATACAGAGGCATCAGGCTAGTTTTCATCGTTTTAGGGTATATTTTTATAAAACGCGTTAACAATCAACAAATATGTAAAATGTTTACAGTTAAAACATTCATCACTCTATTTTACCACCAATTTATGAATACCTAATTTAATTTGATAATTTGAGACAAAGAATCAACATTAGTGGTAAATTCCTGAAAAATGTAAGTTTCCTATGATGAAATGACTTTTGACATAAAAATAATTACTTTGATTTTCTTGGCACTACAAATGTCGATTCCGTGCTTCAATTCAACGGATTCTAGAAGTTTGTTCACGTGATTCTTTTTCCGTGGCCACGCGGGCATTTTTCACGCCTTCATAAGCTTTTAATATTTATTCAATAATCCAAGTCGATCAGTTTTGTTGTTACGTGAAGACGCAAGAAATGAACAGATAACATTCTCAAATATAATATCAAATTATGAAATAAGTAATGATATCCCAAAATAATAACTAGGAAAATTGTGAGCAACGAACGAACTTAAACGAACTTATCACATCATTGACGCTGTTTTTGTTACAATCACCATAATTATAGTCACAACAAGGCGCTCGAGTGAAGTTGCACAATGAAAAGATATATTTAACTTCTAAACGGACTAAAGCTAAAATTAAGTTACTTAATTATCTATTTTCTGAGAAATGCAAGAATGTATTTTAAATGAATGTTTTAATCTATAGGTAAATAAAATTATGAGTAAATTTTCGGCATAGTGTTTTTATTTTCTAAACTAATTAATCGTGTCCTTGAGGTCTAGTCCTTAGATGATGAGCCAGTCAAAGGCCTATCTAACCATTACAAAGATAGACCGTTGTATTAAAAGTCGATGACCTTTCCTCTTAAAAATACCTAGAGACGTATTTTTGATTCACTCGCACTTCAATTCACATTTCAATTCGAAATCACGAAAAACGTATTCGATTTCCTAAAATTCGTATTTTTGAAAAATTCATTCTGTTAATTCTGCAACCACTCGTTTTTCGATTTCTACTACAAACATACCAACATAAAGAAATTGACAAAACAGCCGTCAACGTTCCACTTTTTTGTCACTCGTCTTACCATGAATTACGTTCCGTTTTTGCGATTGATAATCGATTTTAAAAATTTGTATAGATTGTCAGTTTAACGTTTTAAAAATTTTAAGCGTGAAATATGTTTGGAGATTTAGTTATAATGGCAACACAGTATTCGAATGGTTCAAAAACGCGGAAAAATGACATTGTTAGAAATGAATTACTTGTGTATTATTTTCGAATGCGGATTACAAATTCGCTACGAGTGAATCAAGAATACGTCTCCAGGACAAACTTGATTTCAGCTTAAGTCCGTTTCTGTGATTTCATTTAAGGAGATTACATTAGATCAGGTTTCTTTTGTTTGGTATTTAGAGCTTTTTCTATCAAACTAAGACTGGCACAGGCAACCAAATAACCGATTAATTTCTATTTGGCATTAAAATACACTAGAACTAAATGTTGCCACAGTTGTTCATTGAATTAAACAAATGCCAGATGGCTTTTTTACTTTTAAGTACAATTGCGTACATTTAGTTCTAGTATCTCGCACTAATCCGCATTATATCTCATAAGGCCTAACCAACGAATTATCTATAGTCTAGAAGAGTAACCACGTTTCAAATTTGACCCCCACCAAATGAATACCAAAGAAGCAAAACCATACCATACGACATTCGAATACGCGGTTAAATAATGTTTTATATGACTCGGTTTGTAAGAACGTCGAAAGTAAGCTTCAATGTACAGCAGCGACATCATCTGCCTGTCTGTCGTCGTCTGTCAACATTATTAGGTGCCATGTTATAGCGGGCTTTGTTAGACGGCCAATTAAAAACTAAAAATGGATATGAGAGTAAAGTAAAGTTGTATTATTATTGTAAATAAACGTTAAACTTTGATTAATGTCTTTTACACCCCAACACTAGGAGCTACTTAGCCTTAGGTGCTATTCGAGGAACAAAATTATAAAAATATTTCTATGCCACTTAGAGCACCCGCAAAAAATGTTCATAGGTGCTCTAAGTGGAATAGCTTTGGTGCTATTCGCACAGGTGCTATTCAGACGGGTGCTCTAAGCGGCATACATCAATTAGACGGTTACTCTTCTAGACTGTAGATAATTCGCTGGGCCTAACAGTATTATTGGTACCTTTTATTAACACCAGTTTTGGTCCTTTTTACCAAATTATACGTGCAAAGGAGTATTAGCGTATTCAAATTTAATATAGGTAACGAAGGCAGTACCATATCTAGGTACTACGTTCGTTACCTGTATAAAATATTAACGAAAATAATGACCGCTTTGTTTACATGAAGAAAGCAATGGAGAGACACATAACCAGCCTGAATAAACAATAAATCCCAAGCAGATATCTTGATAGGAATCAGTAACCTCGCGTCTAAAAGCGATCATACAAAAAGGCCTATCCCAACCCAAATAAGTCCATACAAAATAGGTACAATACCTATTTGAACACCTTTATAACTCCGTCTATGTTAGAAGCGTGCGTTGGTTCAGACGAGCGAGAAGCCCTGCGTCTGCTGTATGGCTTGCGTGAGGTAGTATTTGAGGCGTTCCTTGGTTTTGTACCGCGGCAAGTCGAGGAGGTTGAAACATGTGTGTGCTACTGGGAAATACCTCTCGTCTGCTACCGGCTGAATCCTTATCTGGAAGAGAGCAATACGGTTTAATGAACTCTATTCTCTACCTACTTTATTGTATGAAGTATTCATCTGTCTTCAAAACCAAAAAAAATGCAAACAGACCGCCTAGATTAATAATTGAGGAAGCGTGTCAGCGTCTTGATTGAATTTACTCTAGGATTTCAATTTACAATACAATCTTCTTTTTGTGTCGACTCAAACCAGTCCCGGGGGTTTATTCACGGAATGCTCTCACTCGGAATCGGGAAGTTGTCACACGGGAGCGAGTCAATTTGCGACAAGTTTCCTATTGAGACGAGACGTGCTATTCACAATGTGCTATTCTCAATAGGAAACTTGTCGCAAATCGACTCGCTCCCGTGTGACAACTTTCCGATTTCGAGTGAGAACTTTCCGTGAATAACCCCCCAGCCCAGTAATTGGCCACATCGACAACTCTTTGGTTGGCCTCATTACTATACAATACAAATATACTTTACTTTTTTTTAACTTACATAACAGTTTAACGATTCTAGCTAGTTGTAACGTCAAATCACTTATTTGCCTCAAATTTTCCGTTATAACCATAAGGTAATAACATATAATTGAATTAATATATTGTAAGTATATCTATCTCTATTTATATTTATATTATTATATAAAGAGTAGTCCGATCCCCTATTGGGGATCGGACTACTTTTTTTATTTTATAAATCCAATCTTCTTAGCTTCTGCTATCGAACAGTAAAACAATTTTTGCTCTATCTTTAAAATTGACCGAGTTATAAAGGTTTGAAATTCAAGATTAGACAGAGCGGCACATACCCACTTGTGACGTCATTTGTTAGTAACGCCATATAATCTCCATACAAAAAATCGTTTTTGAAAGAGACAGACATATTGAAACTTTAAAAAATCACTGTAAATTCGTTTCTCAACCGATTCTGTTTTTTTCTTCGCGAATCGTCTGCTACTAATCTATATTTTAAAAATAATTCATAGAATATGGTAAATTTAGGAACAGTCCGATCCCCTATTTAGATTTTTATAGGTATTATATTTGGACATACAGGTATAGATATTGGCCTCGATTCGGGATGTCACGCTCTAATCCTTATTTTAAATTAGTCCATCCTTTTTACCTTTTAAAGATTGAAAAGGGACAGGAGATGGCCATCCTAATATTAGAGCTGTCAAACATCGAATTTGAACCTTATGGCCGTGTCGATTGCACAATTTTAGAGAGCACTTAAAACATGCGACTTAAAAATCTCTTAAACTGACAGCTATGCCCTTTTTTTTAGTTATCATTCGTTCAAATTAATATCTTTCGTTCATCACCTCTCTGTCATTGGTAATAAAAACGAAAAAGATAGCAGGATTTTAAAATTAGAATTAGAGCATGACATCCCGAATCAAGGCCATTATATTAAATACATTATATAAACGTAGAAATCATATAAGCATTTAATATAATACCTATACCTGTATTTAAGTATTATTATCACAATATCAAAATCTAGATTATTTATCTAATTTAACTCAATACAAATATTAGTATCTTTTTATCATACAACTTCACATAATTATCTTGTTTTTTAAGTGTTTGTAGGTTTGTTACCTGTAAACTTTTTATTTTACTTCTTTTTTGCTGTGACAGCACCAATTATGTCGTCTGTGGACAACTGTTATTGGCTTATCATTTATTTTAAATAATTACCTAAACTCTGCGTTATACTAAGCTGTTGTTGTCCCTATTAAAATAAAATAAAATAAAAAATATACTTCGTCCATCTGGAAGAAAAAACACGAAGTCTTAAGGTCTATCCACACGGGTCAGTGCCGTGTCAGGGACGGGGCCGGAACGTGGCAAATGTCATAGAAAATGTATGTACCGATATTTTTTTAGACTCGTGACGATGACGATTTTCTATGACATTTGCCACGTTCCGGCCCCGTCCCTGACACGGCACTGAGATGGGTGGATAGACCTGTATCATATTTACTTTTATGTCCTTCATGCCCTGTATGGGCACTCTGTCACTGCCCGTGAGGAACAGGAGGAATTTCTTCTTCTCTTCCAGCGACAGCTCGTGGAACACTTCCCAGAACCACCTACAACAAAAAAATTCTACACTAACTCAGTAGTTTTGACAATCTATCATTTAAATGCTACGTTCTTATGTAGTTCCTTTCAATAGAATCCGGCAATGATGTAAACAAGATAATTTTTTGACACTAACTTTCCAAAGACAAACAAGAAAAGAAGAAAGAAAGAAAAGAAAAACCATTTATTTCAATTTTACCACACTACACAATAAAGTACATTGAGAGATAAAGAGTACAATTGTAATGACAGTATTTAAAATAGTACTTCCATGTGCAATGTGACGCAATATTAAAAAAGGCTAGCGACTCAGCAAAATGTCTATCTCCAGAGAGATAAACGCTGGTTTTCTGTCGCCCCTAGGATATGTATGCTAGAGATATAAGATGAATGATAAAAAATAATAGAAAATAAAATACCAGTATCAGGACATCTGCTGCTTTTCCAAAAGTAAATTTTTAAGATGTCTTTTAAAAATGGGCTTTGATACTGACTTTCTAAGAGGTGGCGGAAGATTATTCCAGCATTTAGAAGCCTGATACCGGAAACTTCCCTCAAATGATCTTGTTTTGTGAAATGGTGTAACAAGTAGAAAACTATCTTTATTACGAGAATTAAAACTATACGTTGCCCAATTTAACTTAGCATGTATATAGGGTGGACTTTTAAATTTGGTAATGGTATGAATTAGATTACAGAAATGTAAATGCCTCCTAGATTCCATGTCTCCAAGTTTATGTTGATTTAGCACTGGTGTAATGTGACTCCTATAAGGAACTTTGTAGCAAAACCTCATACATGCATTCTGGACACGTTGGATGAGTTTTTTCGAAGAGGACATCAAACAAGGTCCGATAACCACGTCGCCATAATTGAGTCTGGATAGAATAAGTGACTCACAGATCTTTAGTCTCACCTCAGCACTAAGTAGGTCTCTGATCTTATACAATATTTTTAAACGATAAAGACATCCCCGAGCAAGATCCTCAACATAGCTCACGAACCTTAATCTACTGTCCATTACGATACCTAAGTTTCTTGCCTTTGATACTAGCCTTGCCTTCGAAACAAGACTTTGATGAGTAAAAAATTAATATGGCAGTTTTGCAAATTATTGTAAGTTTTGTCGTCCGAGTATTTTTTATTAAAATAACTATCATAAAGAAGTTAATACGGGGCGAAATGATTGTAAGAACAATGTATGGTTCCTTGAAATTTGAATATTATCAGGATTGATACTCAAATGCAAGTAATTACGGAGTAATCGTGTTTAAATTGGTTTGTTTACATTATTGCCGGATTCTCTTGAAAGGGACTTTACGTCTGTGTTTCTCTTATTCACTTGCTAGCATCCGATTGAGCGGAAATGCTATGTAACTTCGGTGACAATGCAATAATACAGACCATAGAAAACAAAGCTAGAATTCCGTCATCTTATTCTTATCGTTTGGGTTGTAAGGTCGACAACCGACCTTACATATGCTACCGTCAGAGTTGTGGACACGCCTAAAAGTCACAGCGCCTAAAGAGGAGCGGAGCGGCGCGGCAAAATATTCGCTAGGGGAACTATGCCGTGCCGCGCGTTTTAGACCATAATTATCATCATCAACAGCTCATATTTGTCCCCACCGAGGGTCTCTACCCTGAATTAGGGTGATTAGGCCTTAGTAGACCACGCTGGCCCAATGCGGGTTGGTCGACTTCATACACAACCTTTGAATTCCTTCGCAGGAGTGTGCAGGTTTCATCACGATGTTTTCCTTCACCGTAAGAGCGTCGAATAAACGTACATATGAATTAGAAATGCGCGCAAAGTATGGAGATTAGTTCGCCGCGTCGATGCGAAAGGATTTCCATACTTTGCGCGCGTTTGTATAGGCAAACCGTCGATCGCCGTCGATCAGCGTGGCCCGACCCTAAATACCTTTGGTAAAAATTTTTTCGTATTTTTTGTAACATGTTGTATAATGGCAAAACATTTAATATGTATGTGGTGTGTTGAAGTATGTGTGTGTAACGTAATCACTGCTTACCTGATTTCCCTGTCATTGGCGCTGTATCCATTCTTGTAGTCGCAATTGGTCTCGAACGTTTCCCAGTCATAGTCTTCGTTACCGATCACCACGGACATCAGCTCGTGGGAGCGGAACAGTTTGATTATTCTCCCGCCGCACACCTATATAATTATAACACATTATTATTTGAAATATTAGTTTAAAGAGTGCGTAATTTTTACACACAATGAAACATCACAACTGGTACAATAGGGGATCGGACTGTTCCTAAATTTACCATATTTTATGAATTATTTTTAAAATATAGATTAGTAGCAGACGATTCGCGAAGAAAAAAAACAGAATCGGTTGAAAAACGAATTTACAGTGATTTTTTAAAGTGTCAATATGTCTGTCTCTTTCAAAAATATTTTTTTGTATGGAGATTATATGGCGTTACTAACAAATGACGTCACAAGTGGGTATGTGCCTCTCTGTCCAATCTTGAATTTCAAACCTTTATAACTCGGTCAATTTTAAAGATTTAGTGTTGTTTTTCAGAAACTAAGAAGTTCGGACTTAAAATAAAATAAAAGTAGTCCGATCCCCTATTTACGCGTTTGTTACCGCGGTAACAAAAAACTGGTAATGAAACGTGGTTTCGTAAAAATAAATAAATAAATATGTGGGGACATCTTCACACACGGCCTCTGATCGGCATCTGATCCCAAACTAAGCAGAGCTTGTACTATGGTACCAGACAGATGATATACATTACATAAATACAAGTGCAAACACAAGTGCAAACACAAGTGCTCATCACACGAATGTTTGCCCTGGGCGGGATTCGAACCCGCGACCCTGTGCGTCGGAGGCAGATAAGTGTATCTGCCTCCGACGTGGTAGTGACCACCTGGGCTACAGAGCCGTCAAAAAAAGAAGAATAAATGAAACAAGGAATAATTTATTCCTTATTGGAAACCGGTTACGAAACTACTATGGCGGCCGAGGGGGATAGAGCATAATTTTCCGTTGTAATTTTTTGTTGGAATATAACAAAAATAAATCTGTCTCATTTCAACTTATCATTAAAGTGTATTTTCTCTTTCTCACTTATGAGCTTTGGTTGACACCACAAGAGCCCTTTGTTTCTTTGTAAGATTAGTTACGAGTTGCATAGATTATTATTTCTTGTCTTAACCGCGCTCTGCTCCAGAAACCACGTACGTCGTACACACCTTTCCTATTTAATAGTGAACAAATATAAAAACGTTTTCTCCAAATCGCTAAACAAATCTTTCATTGGTCACCCCAAACCCATTATTTTTTTCCTATTTCTATCTGTCACCAACCAGTCACAGCTTTTTATCGTGATACTCGTAAGTTTCGTTCATCATGAAAGAACCTTCCTATTTTTACAATACTTACCGACATCACAAACCTCGAGGTCGCTTGTCGCCAAACTCAAAACCTGCACCATGAAGAAGAGGAAGAAGACAAAGCTTAAACATCAACAGCTCATATACGTCCCCACCGAGGGGCTCAAGCCTACACTGAATTAGGGCGATTAGGCCTTAGTCGACCACGCTGACCCAGTGCGGGTTGGTCGACTTCACACACAACCTTTGAATTTCTTCGCACGATTGTGCAGGTTTTTCCTTCACCGAATTATCGTACATGTGAATTCGAAATTCGAAAACACATTGGTACGTGGTGGGGATCGAACTCGCGTCTCCTGGATAGGAGGAAGCGGCCCTAGCCACTAGACCACCGACGCTCTTAACACAAGCAACACAAAGCTTACCTTCTGAAATCCCTTATTGAACGTCTTGAACTGGTTCTCCACGGATTTGTTGAGCAAGAAGTCGACATACAGATCCACGTACTCTTGTTTGTTTTCTTGGGTGACGGAGACGTTCTCGCCGTTCTCCTTCAGAGGATGCACTTGGATCTGGTCGAAGACTACTGTGTTCACCGCGAAGCACAGGCTGAACACCTGGGAGGAGAGGGGGTATTATTGATTTGGGGTATTTCAAGTTTTCTATTCTTCGTATGTTACTTGATGTATTCTTTAAAAAGTACTCTTATATAGGGTGTAAGGAAAAGTCTCATTATCCTTTAAACTACATAATGTGTTAGTGATGTGCAATAACTTTTACTATGGGGCCAACTTTGTAACTTAACAAAAAGAAATGAAAATCAACAGCTGATTTTTTTTGGTGTTTTTGGAGTTGGCCTCATAGTAAAAGTTGTTGCACATCACTAACACGTTATGTGGTTTAAAGGATAATGAGACTTTTCCTTACACCCTGTATGTATACGTTTTAAAATTTTCACAGTTGTCAACATTTATTATGACATCACACGACAAATTACGGTAACCTCTTCCACGTCATCGTCCGCTCTTCAGTGAGTTGGCGAGGGTCGGGTGAAGGTCTGATATATCCTCCAGCATCAGCGACTATCGAGGAGCTTACTAGCTAATGAAGGCAAGCAGTGATAGCCTAGTCGGTAGATGGCTTGCCTTTCATTCCGAAGGTCCTGGGATTGTACCACTGAATTTAAAATTCATGTATAGATCTTTTCTAACCAGATTATCACTTGCTCGGTGTTTCGGATGGCACCTTAAACAGTAGGTTCCGGTTTAGTGCCTTGGTGGCAGTCGGAAAGCCATGTCAGAGGCTCTTCACTCTCGACATTAGATGGCGCCAGCCGTCATACGATGAAAGAAAAAGAAAGCTAATGACTGGGGTCGATTGTTAGCATCCGTCAATGGCGGTCGGGCTTTCGTTTTAATTTTTTTGGTTTGAGTGTTTAGTGTATAATTTTGATAGTGTATTATCCAGTGAATAACTCGGAACAATAAACTTTAATAGGACAATTTATTGAAACGCTTGCTTTTTGCCGTCATTTATTGATGACTTGCAGTGGCCACGTGGCTTCAGTAATGCTGCTATCATATTACTGTAGTCCTTCACCGTACACAGCACCCCAGTCTTAGGATTAGGGTTGTCTGTGTATCTCACGCTACTTACTTAGCAAAACCACTTGATACTGGTGAAATACTACAAGTGAAACACCGTAAATAAAATTTTTAATTAGAATAAATGACTGACCTCTTCCACGTCATCGTCCGTGTAGTCCAGCAGGCTCTTCAAGGAGTTGGCCAGAGTCGGGTGAAGGTCAGATATGTCCTCCAGCATCACGGACTCACCGAGAAGTTTCTTGTATAGAACCAGCGGGAACGGCACGTAGATTATTATCGAGTTGTATATCGCTAGGCCGTAGATTGCACCTGGGTGGAAGAGATGGGGTTAATGGTAGCGATTCACACAGCGAACCGCCTCCGTGGCCGAGTGGGTTCAATTCCCGGTGGGGACAACAGAGTGCCCTTCAGATAGTAACCGCACCCGCCGGCGGGGACGCGGATCTAATAGTAGAATTAATTCAGTAAGACCCGGTAGGGGTCATTCTTCTCCGACGCGCTTCTCGCCCTGGCAACGTTCTGGGCCAAGGTCCGAGCGCGTCTGAGGGCGCCCCCAGACACGTTGTCATAAATTTCCTAAGGGGTACGAGCCTTCCGCTCCCCCGCAAGTCCGCGCTCGCTTTATTACCACTCTGGTAGAAATAGCGATTAGGTCCATAAAAAAAAACCCGGTGGGGACACTGTCAAGAAAAAATCTCTTTGTGAGACTTTCCCCAGTTTGGTTAGGACATTGCAGGCTGAATCAGCTGAAAGATGATTCCGTGCTTCGGAAGGCACGTTAAACCGTTGGTTCCGGCTACTATCTAGTCGTTACATGAGCCATGTGGCTTTTGGCGGCTCTATAACACTTGGAAGGTCGGTTGTCGACCTTACAACCCACACGATGATGATGATGATACTTAATTTAAGTTCGTCAGTCCTTTTCACCTTATAAAGACACGTAAAAAAGGGACAGGAGATAGACATCCTAACGTTAGAGCTGTCAAACATCGAATTTAATTTTACGGACGCGTCGATTGCACAATTTTAGAGAGCACGTAAAACATCCGACTAAAAATCTCTTAATCTGACAGCTATGCCCTTTTTTTAGGTTATCATTCATTCAAAATATCATTTGTTCATCTCAATTCATCACCTCTCTTTCATTGGTCATAAAAACGAAAAAGATAGCTGGATTTTAAAACTAGTAGCATGATTTTCCGAATCGGGGCCAATGAGAATCATTTTAATATCGGAAAATTGTTTCAAAATTACATATAGTTACCGTAAACATCATATTAAATTCATAGCTTCACTCTTAACCATTTTTCTCTGTTTATTCGCGTAACCGGGGCGAGAGTTGGAGTTTGCGACGTAAATAGTTAACTTCGCTAGGTATGTATTTTAATTCTAGCCGCCGCCATAAATACTTAGCCACCAGGGCCTCGTTTCACGAAGCAACAAGATACAGTAACAAGTTACAATTTGATATACTTTGCATAGCCAATTTGCCTAAATTATAAGCCTTTTCTCTAATCGTCTACGCAATGCACGTCGAATTGTACTTGTAATTTGTTGCTTCGTGAAACGGCCCCCAGTCGTCTTAGGACTAACATTTTGACACTTATGGCTTATAAAGGGTATAAAATGCAATAATAAAAAAAAACAAAGCAAGAACGAACACATCGTAAAACGTACGTTACCTATCAGGTAATACATGACGTCGTCCTCAAAAGGGTTGTTTGAGAACCAGATCATGTTCGTCTCTTCTGAGGTCATGAACATGCCGTATACAGGGTCGAATATCTCTTTCAGAAGTAGCAGGAAGAATTCTTTCCTCACTCCGCCTGCGTCCTCCGCTTCTTCTCCTACGAATTCTACCTGAAATAGTGTGAAATTAACGACAGTTTTGGATCTTGGCGGTGAGAATTAAACTAGGAAGATGACAGTTTAACCCCTTGTCTGCGGCTGGCAAGACGTATTGACGGACAAAAATATTGCAGCATTATAAAGTAACGTAACACAAGAAGCGATGGGTTCAGGTACGGTCAACGGCTTGTCGTTCACAACATAATTTTCTATAGGCCGCGCCTGCTATATTACCACTCTGGTAGAAATAATGATTAGTCCGTTCAAAAAAAAATATCTCTATGGAAGTTTCCACGTTATTTTGAGTGGGATACACGGGTGAGTGAAAACGCAATACTCTATGCTTAATCAACTTGGCCAACTCATTGCAGTATTACGTTTTCACTCACTCGCGTATGATTTCAAATCTTCCATCCCACTTACTCACGCGAATAAGTGATCAAAACCTGGAAGCTGTCATAGAGAACATAAAACTTTTCAAATATCTTCCGATGTGACATGTGACTTCATATATCACGCGGGCCATACATCCGCCATAGAAAATTTTGTTTTTGTAAGAGGGACAAATAAAGGGGGGGAGGGAACTTCTGTTTTGACTGCCAGTCTTTTATTTTTGTATACTTTCTGAAGAACCATGAAAAAAAAAACAATATATTTTTATGCATATTCCCTATTATTTCAAGAGCACTACTGTCATGTCTACTGTAGTTATACTTTTACACATCAACTCACTCTAAGCGGCTTCTTCAGCTGTGAACTATCATGATTACTAATCTGCAGCATGGTATCCCGCACTATGTGGTTCCTGGAGACGGTCAGGTTGAGGAACTGGTCCCTCTGGTACTCATACGTGGGGTCCATGAAGAGCCTGGTGAAGATCTGGGTGGCGGCGCGGCTGATGGCCATTTGCATCTGGATCTGCTGGTCGATCTTCAGGAGTAGGGATTTGCAGGTCACGTCGAACAGGAACGCGTAGTTGCACATGTGGGGTTGCGTCGACTGGAAATGGGTTTCGAGTTTAATCACTCGTTTGTTGTATCGCTTGATCTCCGCTTCGGCCGTCTACGAAACCGCAGTAGGGAATTTCCTTCATCGAGACCGGTTACAAAACTGCGGTTTCGTAGACGGCCGAATCGTAGCTGTCCCGCTTGATTTGTGCTACGAGAGCTAGATTCGCGTTGGTTTAAGCAGAGCAGAGTTTTTATAAACCAATATTTAACAAAACGATTTTATTTATAAAAGCCAGAAATAATCTCAAGCGGTACTAATTAGGTTACAACCGCGAAAACCTAAGTGTTTATTAGAATAAGTGTTCAGGCACAAACTATAAGAGCTTTCAAATTTATTTTTTTCAAGCATGAATTTTGAACATATTCATTTGCCCTAATTCAAGGTAGACTCTGATGATGATGATGATTTGTTCCAGGTTATGAGTTGACGTCAGACAATCGTAAATCAGCCAAAACTTTCACAACATGAATAAAATTATATATGATTTCATGTATTTATTTTGAATTCAAAAGAACTGGCTGAACTGTGCGGAAAAAGCTCTTGAGAAAAAAATGGTTTCCAAAGTATTTAACAAAATCTTAATACATCCAAACTTATTAACGAAGTAGGTTTCAAGTTACCTTTATGTTCCCTATCCATATCCAATTCTGATCAACCACCCACTGGACACCATATGTTAAGGCGATACTTTCCGAAACGCATAGGTGCATTTGCTCATATAAACCAATACCTCGCGGCTCACTTCAGTTTCGACCAATTATGAGACTTGTCAATACGTTGCGTAAGCGAGATGAACCAATCACGACGAGTTCCCGCGCCCCCGCACCGCAACTTTCTTCGTAATTAGTTTGTTATACAGAATGTGGTGTCCAGTGGGTGGTTGGTCCGAGTTACAAGTTTTAGAACATACTTACATCCTGATCTGAAAGCCAGTTAACATAGTCTGACGCGATATCTACATAGTTGCACAAGTCCTCGATATAGAAGCACTCGGCAGGTATTTTAGGCGTCTTCGGGTTGGTAAAGTTGATTTTGTTCAATGACGACAAAGTATTTAAAATTTGGATAATACTGTGATTAAAATGCATTCTCTGTAATAAAAATAACAAAGTTTTATGAAAATAAAGACAAAAGTTAAATGGCAACACTGTTTGTTTACAGCCAATCATTGACATTTCATGTTGTTGGTGATCTGATCACAGCCGAACTATGAACTGCCAGTGATGCTTCGATCACAGAAGGGACGCACTGATGCCAGTAATCTTTCCTTTTTAACTGGGGTTTTTCTGACAGCTCTTTAAAAAATAAAAATAGAAGTTCTGATTAAGACGATAGATGGTGCCAGGTGTACTTCGTGGATTCTTTTTCTTTTTTATCCTTTATGGGCCTGGGTGACTCGCCGGATTTCTTCGGATCCACGAATCGTCAAGGCCTCTATCGAAGATTTATGAACCATTTTTTTTTAATTGGCTGTCAGAAAACCCCCCATTGGACTGCGTTATGTACGAATTAAGCAAAAAAAAACGAACAATAAAAATTATGAATTCAGATCGATTCTAGGCATAGTTAGCGATGTATTGAATCAACTTTGAGTTCAAAAATTGTTTCTAGTCTTTTAAGGAGTGATTTTTAACTTAAAATTGGCTAAATTATGCCTAGAATTGATCTGCAACTCATAACTTTTTTCGTTTTGTCAATGGGGGCCTTTCTTTTAGTTCTACAAAGGCCCGCTATGTGGCGCTGGGTTCCACTTTTGTCAAACCTGAACAACAGCCTTCCACTCAAATAGGGTAAAAACAAACCACATCAAAACTGTATTATATAGGCACTTATTTTTATTTAATCATTTTGGATAAATATTAAATTCAGTAAGTTTATTTGTAGTAAATGTATTTTTTTTACAATTGACTTGCTGCAATACTCCGTACCCAGAGCCATAAATTAGTATTATAAATAAACTTCAATTTCACAACTAAATTAAAACGCACTAAACAGACAGCACAAACAGAGATCTAGTGGAATTGATAATTAAAAATTAAAAAAAGAAAGGAAAATCGCCCATTGGATAAGGAATAAATGTTTAAATTATAGCCAAGCAAGTTGTCTCATTTTAACTTGATTTGAAATATGATCCGAACTGTGTCTAAAATGGTTTTATCAGCATACCTACTGTCAGTAAAATAAACTGCGCATATAAAGCATACACGACGCTTGGAACGTTACATAGATTAAAATTTTGTCTCAGTAAATCAGTACAGCATAAGCAATAACTAGTAGTTATCGTCAGACATGTGGAGTAGTGTTATCGACACATTGCTTACCTTATTAGCTCTGACAGTTGGCTGCATAAGTTCATACACAATGACACTTTTAAATATGTCTACGAGCATCTCAAAGTATTCGGATGTTTGCGACTCCCACCACACGTGGACTATCCGTTGAGGGTGCATTGATAGCTTATTGTACGCTTCTGCGAATGGACCCTAAAACATAAGAATCAAGTTTTTTTGTTTGAACATTTCAATTTAGTCTTAAAATAACATTTTACAGATTTGGCAAGACACTACAGCAACTACTTTTAAAATGTTGTAAACTGTCTGTGTTTGTGTATACTTAGTATTCAATAAAAAAACTACCGTTTTTTAAAAAGATGATAATAACTACTTTAGAGTGTCGGTGGTCCAGTGGCTAGGGCCACTGCCTCCCGTCTGGGAGACGCGGGTTCGATCCCCACCACGTACCAATGTGTTTTCGAATTTCGAATTCATATGTAAGATCGACCAATAAATTGGTTTACCACCCTAAGGTTGAATGAATGCCAGTTGCAAATTATAGAACAACAAAGATTATTTTCGTTTGCAGAACGGTCTGTCAGATACCGAGTATGAACCTTATTGAAATTTTCGATAACTAGGAAATTGAATGAAAAATGGTAAACCACTTTATTGGTCGACCTTACGTTTATTCGACGCTCTTACGGTGAAGGAAAATATCGTGACGAAACCTGCACACTCCTGCGAAGAAATTGAAAGGTTGTGTGTGAAGTCGACCAACCCGCAATGGGCCCGCGTGGTCGACTAAGGCCTAATCGCCCTAATTCAGGGTAGGCTTGAGCCCCTCGGTGGAGACAAACATGAGCTGTTGATGATGATAACTATGCGATGCTAGAAGTGAAAGTTAACAAAATAGCATAACCCGAAGCAACAAGTTTCTTCTTCGCGAAGAGGCTTCACTAGCGTTGTAAAGTGCGATTAATAATACTGTACAGCTGACAGCTTAAGCTGTGTCAATGTTGCCAGACCGTTAAACAAAAAACCGCATCTACTTAGGTAAACAATAAAGTAAATAATAAAGAAGATTACTTTATAATAAACAGTGCCGCTGTGTAGATTTTCTTTGTATCAAAATTTTTGTTATCTTATCACTAGTGTGTAATAACTTTTTTTTTTATTTTGCCTATGACGGATGAGTCGACTTACTTCAATCGAAGTTAGCAATAATTAACTTTCTTCGATCTTTCAATATTCAGCTGTCAGTTGCTCAACATGATTATGAATCACACTAGTCACAAAATAAAAATGTTTACAGAAGGGCCACTCCCGCCTTCTTCAAAAATAATTACGTCATCTGGCCAGACTCACTCTCCAACTCGCTCTATGGGCAAGCGCTATGGAGCACTGTTTGGGAACTGCGTGGCGACGCCTATAAACGATACGTCAATGTGTGCGTGCCCGAAATGTGTCGAAATGGCAGTTTGTTCTGAGTGGACTCTCTGTCTGGGCCCCGCGCCGCGCCACCTACTTTGTGCTAATAGTCGGCATAATATTATCTGTGATCATACTAATTTCATACAAAGGCAACAAGGTACTCCCGCGCCGAATCGTACCTAAGGCAGCACATTTCGCTGGCCATTCAGCGAGGAAATGCTGCCAGTGTAATGGGAACATTCCCACCAGGAGCGATTCGGGGCGGCCTTTTTGACAACCTTTAATTAGATATTTATTTTGTTATTTTATTTTTGACATTTGTAATTCTTTTTTATTTATAAATTATGTACTTTTATGTAACATCAAATGACTTATTGGTTGTTGGTCAGCATCTGACAATGGCGGACGTGTTTTCGTTTTAATTTTTTTATTTTAGTTTATTGAAGTGTTTAGAGTATAATTTCGATAGTGTATTATCCAGTGAATGTTTCGGGACTATAAACTTTAATGGGACAATTGAATCGCTTACACTTTGCTGACATTTTTAATTCATAATTCACCGAACAATCATCCAAGGATATATCTTAAACCTACAAATATCACTCGACACTGGCGAAATACGTCTACATAAGATGTGTCGCCATTAGTTAGGAAGAAAAAAAAAGAAATACTTATTTATAATTGATGGTTCTGATTTTTGCACATTTCATACCTGTAGTTCCGGATGTCGTCGCGGGTTCCGCATCTCGTGGTAGAGGGGCAGCAGCAGGAACACTCTCAGCGCCTCCGCGTCCGGCGGCGACACCTTCACTTTCTTTATCACATTCTCTGTCAGGTGGTTGAACAACTGAAAAAATAACTAACATCGCTATTCTACTCAAACCTAGTAATAACTTGCACAGATTTAGATAAAAAGTTTTAAAACAGTAACGAAAAATTATTGTTCCGTAATTTATTCAATAGGGAATATGCATAAAAAAAATATCAGATTTTTTCATAGTTCATCTGAAAGTATACAAAAATAGAATACTGACAGTCAAAACAGAATCTAAATTGATCGAAAAACAAACTAGATACAACATTATTAAACAAATATATCTGTCCCTCTTTTCATCGTCAAGGAAAACAAAATTTTCTATGGCGGATGTATGGCCCACGTGATCAATGACGTCAATGGTCATGTCGGACCTCTCTGTCTAACCATCAACTTTGAAGCCTTTGTTTCTGAGCAAGATATTTGAAAAAATATTTGTTATGTGTTTATCTGGAACTTAAAATATTTCGATTAATGAATTTAATGAAAATAAATGTGCATGCATATTCCCTTAGCTTTATTCAGGTATCTTATAAATTCACCAGTAATATGTTAGTGAGCGATTGAAATATCTTATTATTATAACTTTTCATTTCAGCCTGACTCACCAAAGCAAAAGGAGAGTTTATAATTTAAATCTCGTATTTTTTTTATTATGCAAAAAAGAGGGAAAAAAGCCATATGATAAATAAATAAATATTACGCTGTTGGCATTCGACTGGCATGCTACGTATGTAATTTATCAAATCAATAATATTATAGTCTGATAACAGCCGTTAACAGAAAACAGTTTTTAAGGGATGACAACACCAAAAAAACTAGTATACAGCATGAAATTTACATCGTTTTGTTCCCGCCGTGTAGTGATAGTACCCGTCAAACTGAACAACTTTTCACGAAAAAAAAAAATCCTGTGACAAAAAAATGTTTGGTCTCTCCATACAAAATGGGTCGGTCGGGAGTCTCACTTTGTATGGAGAAACCAAAAATTTTATTGTCGCAGGAATTTTTTTTTGTGAAATATTGTTCAGTTTGACGGGTACTATCACTACACGGCGGGAACAAAACGATGTAAATTTCACGGTGTACAATTATAACACTGTAGAAAGTGGCAATGATTGGCTAAAGATTGAACACTGCCAATTAATCTTTACAGGCCCCTTATTTTTGTTTTGTCAGACTGTTTTTAACTTACCAATTCCTTTATAGAAACATTTTCGAATCTGCTGATTAACGTAAACGCCTCCTCAGCCTTTTTCAAGTCTACTCCGGGCGTCTTAGTGTTGCAGCCGTAGTGAGCGTTATGGGGCAAGAGGAACGAGCCGTTTAGACATGATATGGATCCGAATACTGTCTCTAGATACGTCATTAGATCCTGTAAATAATAATCAATATAATATATAATAATAATATGTGGGGGGACATCTCACACACGGCCATCTGATCCCAAACTAAGCAAAGTATCAGATGACTGATATATGTCACCGTAAGATTGTGAACATCGTTAGTTTATAATCTGTCGCGCGTATTATAAACTGACGAAAAATGGAACTGAAACCAACCATTTACAATTTAACGTATTAATTTTCGATAGTTTATAATCTATCGACGTTAAATTGTGAACAAAGCTGCAGAGTTCATAATATGTCGGGTTTTATCACCCGTAAAATTTATCACCTTTCTTAACTATTTCATTTTCATTATTTACTATCAGTTTTTTGAAAAACGTCGTACAACACACGGATTTTAGGTTTTATAACAAACTCGTGACATTATAAACCCTCGCCTGCGGCTCGGGCTTACAAAGGTCAGCTTGTTTGTAATTTGCCACCTACGATCCTCGTATCGTAATGTATAGTACATTTGCACATTTGACCACATTGTTTTCCAAGATTCAATCAAACCCTGAACCTCCACAATGTGAGCCGAAAGCTTACCGCTTGTGTACGGTGGATGGAAAAGTTCTTTTTTTTATATTATATAACTACAAATACAAATATCTTTATTGGCAAGAAAACTAAAGTGACAATAAGCCAGGTTGCGCACTGGCACCCACACTAGGATTCCCTGTGTTGTGGGATATCAGCCTCTTCCCTGGGAATGTGTACTATATTACTTATCTCTATCTTATCTTATAACTAATTGTTGTCTCAGATATCTAAGCTGATACAGATTCTAATCAATCCAAGATAGATGAAATCATCATTAGATTTTAAAATCTGTTTTTCTCACCTGATTAACAGCATCAGATTCTTTGTAGGCCTCGCAGGCAGTCAGCTTTGGGACGGTGAGAGTCAGGATCTGCCTGCTAGGGTCTGCTATTCGGAAGTCCGTGGGTCCGTTACCTCCGTTCAGCAGCAGGAAACTATGGTCCCAACCAGCGAATACCTTCATGGGGCCGTGGAACGAGTCGTACGAGAACTGGATTGAACAGGTTTCGTTATTGGTGGTAGCAGATGAGGATATGAGTACATTTTAGAGTGTAATGGGTAAACCACTGAAAGAGTAGCGGCGGCAAGCGGGGACTGATCATCAGGGCTTGGTGGGGATCCAACTTAATTAACTTTTCACTTCTTTTTAGGTGTACAAATGAAACAGTTGAATTTTACATTTTATACATTTATAATTATAAAAAAAGTTTTAAATTGATTTGATGAGATAGAAAGGTAGCGTGAGTCTTGTAGCGACCAATAAGTAAATAAATAAATAATATGTGGGGGACATTTTCACACACGGCCATCTGATTCCAAACTAAGCAGAGCTTGTACTATGGGTCTCAGACAGCTGATATACATTAGATAAATACATACTGTATAAAAACAACCAGATACAAAGCAAACACAAGTGCTCATCACACGAATGTTTGCCCTGGGCGGGATTCGAACCCGCGACCCTGTGCGTCGGAGGCAGATACACTATCACCTGGGCTATGGAGCCGTCAAATCCGTCAAAAGAAAATTCATTGCGCACCGCTGCTTTTTCTGTGGTAATAGACCCTTAAATGACAGCGGTTAACAGGTTTATTCATCAAACGTTTTGACGCAAGATCGGACGTTTCTGTATCGAAAAGCACACTTTTTCTCTTTTTGGTGCATAATGTTTCTCAGAGATAGACAGGGAAAGAGAAACGGGAAAGTTCGATCTTGCGTCGATAAGTTCGTTTCACAAAGCTACAATTTACAAATTACATTAAGGGGCTACCTGACTGCGCACTAGCACCACTTCGAAAAAAAATCATAACTCCGAAAAAGCTAAATATAATAAAAAAGTGGACGATAATTTTAAAGTGTAGGTACTTTAGTATTTTTAGAAATACCGAATTCTATAAAATCTTATACGGTGTAGTAAGAGATAGCGAAAGTGCTAAAAACGGCCGTTAACAATAGATAACTGAATTTATCAATTCTAAAAATACAACAAGACTAATGAAACAATTTGATCGTTCATATTTTTGATATTTTGTGTTTTCACTAAGTTATGATTTTTTTATCCAAGTGGCGCTAGTGTTCACATAGGGTACCCTCTTAAACAACAAATCTGATTTCTTTTTCTTTGTAAATTGCAGGAATGTGAAGGCAGGGTGATATAATATAAGCTTTGAAACGTTAGGAGTTGTAAGGGTATTTTAACTCACGAAAAGACTAGTAAGGCTACTCACCATGTTACTATACCCGGGTTATTATAGAAAGAGCTCTGACAGCTTCAAAATACAACGTTAGCAACTTTTTTTTTAATAATATTCAGTTTATGAACAATAATTGCTATCATCATCATCAACGGCCCGTTACAGTCCACTGCTGGACTATGAGCCTCCTCCACTAGTGGAGGGTTTTGCCGTAATCTCCACGCTTGGCAGGCGGGTTGGAGATCGCAGATTAAAAGGTTACTGTATCAGAGAGCGCTGCTGCCCGTTCCCTGTTCAATGTGTAGTCCCTAAGTCGCCTCTTACGACACCCACGGGAAGAGCAGGGGTTGGTAATTGCTATAAACTGAAAAAAAAGAAACTTCACCTCTTATTTTATCATTATACAGTAATTTTACTTAATAAATAAACTAACATTAAATAGTTTTTATTAAAATTATAAATCTGTCAGAGCTCTTCCTATAGTAACCCTGGTATAGTAACACATAATAGCGTCCTTACATTTACAATATCTCATTTTTTCTTTTTTTCCAGTAATGTGAGGTCGACAACCGACCCCATTTCTCTCATAATCTTTTAAATAACTGATGAATACAAACTTTTTTAACTACCTTATTATTATGTGAGTTTCTATTCTAAACGAAATACAATGATTTATCCACAAGAGTTAAAAGACAACAGTGAAAATAAAACGTGCTAAGTGATAAATACTAATTAAATTGACACAAATTATAATCTCAATATACACGATAAAATGGTCAGAAAATATTTCTAAAAGACAGACGATAATAACATAAATGCAGTGAAAAAATTGAAGATGAAACACAAAGGACGGAGTCAGTCGAATAATGTTTATCGGACAAAATGGTGCTTGACGCTACAATATTACAAACGCAATCAATCATTTTTTTTTTTTGACGGACCTAATCACTATTTATACCAGAGTGGTAATATAGTGGGCGCGGACTTGCGGGGGAGCAGAAGGCTCGTACCCCTTAGGAATTTTATGACAACGTATCTGGGGGCGCCCTCAGACGGGCTCGGGCCGCGGCCCAGAACGTTGCCAGGGCGAGAAGCGCGTCGGAGAAGAATGACCCCTACCGGGTCTTACTGAATTAATTCTACTATTAGTTCCGCGTCCCCGCCGGCGGGGGCGGTTGCTACCTGAAGGGCAATCGATCATTTTAAAAACAGCTTCACAACCGATTATTGTTACTATTTTGTTCTTGCTATGTTGTGTTTGTTTCTTTGTTGTTGTTGATTACGTCTGTGTCGTTTTTTTTTAAATTTCTGCTTTATAATTATTAGCTTCACAACCGATCATTTTCGAGTGTCCATCCATAAAAAAAATATAGGAAAATATTTCTAATGGGCCAGATGCCTTAAAAGTGAAAGTAACCACAAAAATTTAAGATTAAGTCCAGCTGCAAATCAAAAGTTCATGTAGACTTTCAATGAAGATAAAATTTTGATAATTTGTTGGCTAGGTGCCCTTGACTGCCTTCGTACTTTGACTAAACAAAAAGAAACTAATCGGATATATATAGGTATATGGTACGAATGATAAATGATAATAATATATAGACTCAACATTTAATTTGGATCCGCTCGCGCCGCCTTTTTTAGCGGATGGGTCGACCTTGGATTTCTTCTTGGGCTGCTAAAGACAGGTCTTTATTAGTCTCAGATAAAATTTCGAGAAAGTGTGTAAGAATCTATGAAAATGGAACGGAAGACACCGAACGTCTTCAGGTAAAGCCGGCAGATATTAAATTGCTGAGTCGATAGTGACCTAAGAAACAAAGTCAACAGCTAAAATATGGCTAAGAAAAAAAAGGTAACAAAAGCGTGATGTCTACGGCTACCTTAACACCTATGCATTTACCTCATTTTGAAGCGAATCCACTTCTTCGGTCTAGCAGGAAGCAATGATATGGTTAATCTTCGGAATAAGCAGTATACACAAACGTTTGACTCGACATTTCAGTCTGAATGCGAACTGTAATTTCTTATAATAAATATCTAGCTAGACAGAGTCCGGTAGATAACGTCGAGTCAAACGGTTGTGATCATGGGATTTAGAGAGGCAATTTCAAACACCTACTTTAATGAATTTGAACTGAAACTAGTGGACTTATTTTATGGTGTCAGAGCTACGCAATTAAATAGCGAACATTAAAAAAATACAGATGTCTTATGCAGTTAGATGACCCGAAAATTTTCCGGCAGCCAAGCTCTCGTCTTAAGTGATGTTAAAAATTAACTCCATTTCACAGGCCACAGAATTCTAACCTAACTGACGCCGCCGGCCAAACTACTTGGTGATTTAAGTGTTATTGCCTGGTAAACAGAGTTCATTTCCGTCATTAATGAACGCGAGAGCGGCAGCCGCTTTGTAATCAGCGCGAAAAGATTCATCACACTAATAATATTATAAATGTGAAAATATATTTGGATGTTTAGATGTTTGTTCCGCTTTCACGCCTAAACTACTGAACATATTTGGATGAAATTTGGAATAGAGATAGTTTGTACCCTGGAATAACACATAGGATACTTTTTACCGGGAAAGCTATTCCTACGGGAAAGTCTTACATAACGCGGGCGTAGCCGCGGGCGGACCGCTAGTGTCAAATAAACGTGTTTTGAAGCAGGCCTGAAAGTGCCTTGAACATGAACGGCCCGTTACAGTCCACTGCTGGACTATGAGCCTCCTCCACTAGTGGAGGGTTTTGCAGTAATCTCCACGCTTGGCAGGCGGGTTGGAGATCGCAGATTAAAAGGTTACTGTATCAGAGAGCGCTACTGCCCGTTCCCTGTTCAATGTGTAGTCCCTAAGTCGCCTCTTACGACACCCACGGGAAGAAGTAGGGGTTGGTGACAAATGTATTCTACTCTGCCGTCACCACACGGCTAAAAGTGTCTTAAGTGAAAGTGCCTTACGACTTTGTAATAAGAGCGCTTGACTGTTAAAACAACAACTTTCTAAATGCTGATGCTCACCAAACATCCTAAGGCTTGAAACCATTTGTGGTATATTTTTTCAAAACGGTCGGTAAACCATTCATTCTCCTCGGTTTTTATCTAAAAATAAAGTGCTGTCATGCACCTTTAATCCAATATTAATAGGGAATCGGACTGTTCACCATATTTTATGAATTATTTTTCAAATATAGATTAGAACAAGACGATTCGCGAAGAAAAAACAGAATCGGTTGATAAACGAATTTACAGTGATTTTTTAAAGTTTCAAGATGTCTGTCTCTTTCAAAAACTATTTTTTGTATGGAGATTATATGGCGTTACTAACAAATGACGTCACAAGTGGGTATGTGCCTCTCTGTCTCATCTTGAATTTCAAACCTTTATAATTCGGTCAATTTTAAAGACAGAGCAAAAATTCTTTTAGTGTTCGATAGCAGAAGCTAAGATGTTTGGATTTATTAAATAAAAAAAGAAGTCCGATACCCTATTGTTTTTAATGTACTAATGGGATGTAAGCGAGCTATGGAAAGATCTATGCTTGCTATTTCGTTACGGGATAAAATCCGAAACGAAATTATCCGGTAGAGGACCAAGGTAGTTGATATCGTCCAGAAGTGTAGCAAGCTGAAGTGGCAGTGGACTGGCCACGTCTGTCGCAGAACCGACGAGCATTGGAGCAGACGGGTTCTCGAATGAAGAGCACGTCTCGGGAAACGTAGTGTGGGATGCCCCCCTGTCAGGTGGACTGATGACCTGAGGAAGGTCGCTGGTGGTGGCTGGATGAGGAAAGCGGGTGATCGTGCGGTTTGGCGCGCCCTAGGGGAGGCCTACGTCCAGCAGTGGACTGCAATAGGCTGATTGATTGAATGGGATGTAAAGCCACTATTTTATGTAGATGACATCTACTCATACCTAGTGTAATCGTTTTTTTTTTATTTGAAACAAAAGGTTCCTTCGGTCACTGATGCCTAACTAAGCTAAATGGAAGAAAAATATATACTTGTTGATTTAATTTCTTCGGGCACTTTTAAACATTCAGAATAACTCAAAAGGGGCTAAACAGTACCAACCGAAAAGATTATAATTACATTACATACGAGTAGGTAAATGAATAAGTATTATAAAGAACGTGTTTTATTATAGCTATCCTGAATGTTCAAAGATGGTTCAAAGTTACTTTGTATGTTCAAAATTATTATTTTTTTAAGTTGCCTTGAATGTTCAAAAAGGGCACCGCTCTTAATGAGGCATAAGCGAGACAAAATAGCTCAGAGGAAGTATAAAATCATGCCTTAACAATACACCGTGAAATTTACATCGTTTTGTTCCCGCCGTGTAGTGATAGTACTCGTCAAACTAAACAACTTTTCACGAAAAAAAAAATTCCTGCGACAAAAAAAATTTTTGCTCCCGACCGACCCATTTTGTATGGAGAGACCAAAAAATTTTTTGTCACAGGAATTTTTATGTTCGCGAAAAGTTGTTCAGTTTGACGGGTACTATCACTACACTGCGGGAACAAAACGATGTAAATTTCATGCTGTATACTATAATTTATATCCACTAATTGTCCCCACGGAATATAAAACAAGAGTGGAAAGGACAAACGTAATTTTTTCTATGAGAACCAGTGTCGCCAAAATCACACATAGACAGCACTGTTTACATCACACACAGACTAAGACAATCGGGCATTTGACTAATCAGAGCTGTTGTACTCGTTCCAAACAAGAACGTTATATATACTTCATTACTAAATGTAAATGTTACTTTACCATTAAACAAATAAAGTATATTTTCGCATGAGCTCAGATATACTCTATACTTTCTACACGTGGTTCAACGCTTCTGACCTAGATGGCGTACTACAAGATGCATACCAATACACACCTTAGCCTAAAGAAAATAGGAACAAAACTATGCGGACCTACTCATAGTTATGACACACGCGCCCCGCCCACTTGTCCATTCCTCTCTCGTTTTATATTCCGTGATTGTCCCTAACTGCAAATCCAAAGTCATAGTGTGGATGTAGTTTTAATGGAAACGACATCACTGCATCAAAACTATTTACAAACTATTTATTTAGAATATTATTGTTACAGAGTACATCTTTAATTTTTCATTTTCTGCTTTATAAATTTTAAACTTAACTACCTATTTATTTATTGACTATTATACTACCTACAGTATAGTTCTCCCTAGTATATTAATGCTCCCTCTTGGCAGCGGCGCCCTTAGTTTTTTATTAACTACGGGGGCTGCTATTTATGTATTCGGAATAACATCTATAACCAAATATACTTTTATTGCTTTTCAAAATATTCCCCGTGATGATCGATGCATTTTTTCATACGTTGAAACCAACTTTCGTAGCATTTTTTCCATTCTGTATCGGGTATCTCCAAAACGTGCATTTTGAAAGCATCAACGGCTTCTTCTCGGGTCGAAAATCGGTGTCCACGTAATTTGTTCTTCACGCTTGGGAATAAATAAAAGTCGTTGGGTGCCAAGTCGGGACTGTACGGCGGATGACCCGTCAATTCGATCATTTGACTATTTAAATACTCCGTTGTTGCGGCCGAGGTGTGACAGCTGGCGTTATCGTAGTGAAGAATTATTCTTCGTTGTCGATTGTTCTTGCGTATTTCTCCAAAGACTTCTGGCAAGCAAATGGTGGTGTACCATTCAGAATTAACCGTTTTACGATTCTCTAGTGGTACTGTAGCCACATGTCCACTAATACCAAAAAAGCAGGCAACCATTTGCTTCAAAGTGCTTTTTGCACGAACAACTTTAGTTGGGTTTGGCTCATTTTAGAACACCCAAACCGTTGACTGCTGTTTAGTTTCGGGATCATACGCATATATCCAAGATTCGTCTCCTGTGTAGATATTATGAACAGCTTTTGATGTACCACATTTGTATTTTTCTATCATTTTTTTGAACCAATCAACACGAGCCTGTTTTTGTTCAACTGTTAAGTTGTGCGGGATCCAACGAGAACAAATACTAATGCCCAGAAATGCCTCTATCTCGCGATATGTAACATGACGGTCTTGCATTATTAGTTCGCGCACAGCATCAATATTTTGTGGTACAACAGCCGATTTAGGGCGACCTTCTTTAAAATCGTCCGCAAGCATACGACGACCATGATTAAAGGGGTAAGAGCCTTCCGCTCCCCCAAAAGTCCGGTTACGCTTGATACGTCGATTTTGCGACACAAGCATTAGGTCCTTGTCAAAAAAAAAAAAAAAGACCATGATTAAACTCACTGAACCAGTGATACACAGTGGTTTTCGATGGGGCTTCTTCCCCAAAAGTCGACAAAAGTTGATCCATGCACTGTTTTTGAGTTAATCCACGCCGAAAGTCGTAATAAATCATAGCACGAAAATTTTCACGAGTCAAATCCATGGTGATGATAGACAATGAATTTTAAAAATGGCGCCACAATGTCAAAACAATTGACAGATGAATGAAACAAACTTTATTTTACAGCCAAAGAGTTCTATTTTTAAATGTTATAATTTCTTTTTAAATATTGTTTATGTAAGTGGCCAATTCCGGATACATAAATAGCAGCCCTTGTATACAGGGCGAAATAAACGGACCACAAAGAAAGTACCCTTTTATTTTAAAGATGAAGGAAATATAATTAATGATTAAATGAACTTACCTGTAAGTGAAGTTTGATCATAATTATACGAAGGCTTCGTCCGAAGAGATTAGCATTATACACATGTAGTTGCGCCTAGCGACTCGCCATTCTTGCACTTTATTTTGGAGACAATCCTTGTTTACATTTTTTTTTTTTTTTTTTATGTAGGTAGGTTGTCTCACATTTTCTATATTCTGACCAACGGCCGACCCTCTGATTCATTTAGTTTAGATTATTCAGCCAATATTTCACAACCTAAATGGGTGGGATTAGAAACCTATAAAAGGGAGGGATGCTAATCTCTTCGGACGAAGCCTTCGTATAATTATGATCAAACTTCACTTACAGGTAAGTTCATTTAATCATTAATTATACTTCATGCTTCGTCCTCGAGATTAGCATTATACACATGTAGACTTTTAGAGCCTTCTGTTGTGAAATATGATGAAAGAAAAAATATTGTTCTCAGACAAATGTTTTACTTTCAATGTATGCAAATAATAATAATATTATTACATTTTAGTAAATTTAGTACTTATAACAATCTATGATTAACTTAAAATTAAAGTTTAAAGTAAATTACATAATTGTAGCATGGCAACATGCAGTTAAATCTCATTAATCATCAATGATATCATTAACAATTGCTCTTGCAAAGGAATCATCATTGCTGTCCTCCACATTACTATTCAAAGTTCTATTATAGAACCTAAAGAATGTGGCGGAGGAGCCGCTCCAGCCAGCAGTTCGGCGGATGGAGTCCAGGCTGACGCCGAGCCGGCGCGCGGCCGACGTGGCGGCGTGCCGCGTGCTGTGCGCCGAGAATACGCTCACATCGATCCCACTTGCACCTAACATGCTTTTAATCCATCGGCTCAGCGTTTGCGACCCGACTGCTTTGTATGGTTTATTAATAGAAATAAAAAGACAATTGATATTATTGCGTAATGGTTTAGTTATATCTAAGTAAGCTAGTAAAGTTTTTACTGGGCATATTTCAGGCTTTTCTTCGAAAAAGGGGAGCGATAATATTGGTTGGGAGGAACCCAGACGTGATGTTTTAATTATATCCGGAATTTTTATAATTATTTTATTGGGAAATATTTCGATATTATTAATATTAATTTTAGATAATGTTTGCACTCTGTGTGCAGTCAACAAAGCTAGTAATGTTACAAGTTTATAAGAAATTTGCTGAGCTGTGAGTACATTGTTCGGATATAAATTACTTAAATGATTTAATACGATAGATGTATCCCACGTTACTCGATATTTGGGTAATGGTGGCCGCAGACGAAATATGCCCTTAAAAAACCTTTTTATTCGATCATCTTCAGCAGTATGCGATCCCAAAACTAGATTTAAAGCTGATCTACACGTATTAAGAGAGCTATATTGGGCCCCACGTTCATACAGATTTGTTAAAAAAAAGATGACGTTTGGGACCGATGTAGCGAAAACATCCCAGTCATTTTCTTGACAAAATACAAACCACTTTTTCAAGTATACATTATACTGTTTATGAGAATTTTCTGAAAGTGATGCCATCATTACATCGATCGCAGACGGGGGAATGCTTCTCTTCAGCCACGCTTGCCGGAGCAGACTCCTGCTGCCAGGGTAAGCCTGGTGTGAATGTGGCGACTGCTGTGAAAACGAGACAAAATCAAGCTATCATCTGGATTAAAAATTATGGGGGCGTATAACAAAAGACTTTGGAACAGTGGAAACCACGGCTGCGTGGGCCATAAAGGTACTACTACAATACCTTCAGCGCCGTCAGAGGCAATTTTTCGTAATACTTTAAGAATTACTGAAAACGGCGGAAAGGCATAAAAGAAGAAATCTGCCCAAGAGATCGTAAAAGCATTTACAGCAATCGCGTCAGGATCCCTATGCCACGATACAAATTTTAAGCATTTGGTATTTATTCGGGTGGCAAATAGGTCTATCTCAGGCAACCCGAACTTAGTCACTATTAGTCTGTACGCGCTCTCAGACAACTCCCACTCGATGTCCGGGTGCACGCGCCGTGACTCGGCGTCCGCCGTCTTGTTATCTGCCGAGCGAATGTATGAAGCAAACACGTGCAATTTGCGACATTCACACCATTGCCATAGCTGCTTAGTAATCTCAGTTAGATGCGGAAATTGAATGCCTCCCATTCTATTGATATATGAGATTGCTGTCGTGTTATCAATACGAAGTAGTATCTGACAATTAGATAAATTTTTGGCAAAAACTTTAAGTCCTAAATAAGATGCCAGTATTTCTAAGTAATTAATGTGATTTTGACACTCAAGGTCACTCCACTGCCCACTAGCCGTCTGTTCTCCGCATGCCGCGCCCCACCCCGTTGTTGAGGCATCTGAGAAAATTTCAAGGTCATAACTATCCCGTTTGATAATACTGACCGACTCGTCAATGGCATTATACCACCAACGCAAGTCAGGTATTATTGATTCTGGAACGGTCATGTAAGATTCATAATTCTCGTCATCTTTAAGATTGAGATATTTGATACGTTCAAAGTATTTTGTGTACAGCCAACCGTAATCTATAGCTGGGCAAGCTGATACTAGTAAACCGACGAAGCGGGCCATTTCTCTAATTTTACAACGTTTTATTCGTAAAAAATTTTGAATTTCTTTTTTAATGCGGATTCGTTTTTCTTCGGGAAGTTTGACCTGAAAATTTTCTGAATCAATTATGTTCCCCAAAAATACACAGCTTGTTTTTGGTATAAAGCAGCTTTTTGCTTCGTTGATAATAAAACCCAGAGCTGTAAGAGTTTTTCTCGTTACATTAGTGTTAAAAAGACACTCTTCATAATTTCGGCCAATTAATAAATAATCGTCTAAGTACACTGTGGACATTAGACCTGCAGAACGTAACAAACGTACTACCGGTTTCATAATCTTCGTGAATATATAGGGCGCTGTACTTAAACCAAATGGTAACACGTTAAATTCATAAAGATCTTCATTGAACATAAACCGAAGGTATTTCTTTGAATGTGGATGAATTTTAATCAAAAAGTATGCATCCTGAAGATCTATTTTTGTCATAAAACAGTCTTTTGTAATTAATTTTAAAGCAGTACGCAAGTCTTCTAATTTAAAATGTTGTGTATCAATAAATTTATTTAATTTTTTTAAATTCAAGATAAATCTCATTTTACCATTTGGCTTTGGAATTAAGAATATATTGGAAATAAATTGACCGGTACAAGGTTTACATTTAGAAACTGCGCCCGATATTAATAAATTATTAATAGTTTCTTGAAACTGAGCTCTTTCAGAAATTGAATAATTTCGGGCTTGTGGTGCACAAACCTGAGAGACCGGACATGAAAAATGGATTTTATAACCTTTGATGTAAGAAAGGATAGTAGGATCATTTGTTATTAAGGACCATTGTAAATAAAACTGCGACAATCTGCCGGCATAATTTACCAGGGCTAGCGGCGGGTGTTGCGCGGCGGAGCTCGACGCTGCGACGGCCTCGATGAGCTCGAGGGCGGATTCTTGGTCGTCGCCGACTCCCTCGTCCGTGGACCATCCGTCTGCCTGCGCGACGGAAATGGACTCTTCCAGTTTAAATTCTTGGATAATCCTGTAGATGGTTTTTTAACCACAGACTGCATCTTCGTATTTGTGGTGGCCTTGAGCTCAGCGCCTGATTTAGTGATCGCTTTTGCGGTCTTTATTGTGTCGGCGAAGTTCTCGCCGAACAAGAAACTGTCCACTTTGGTGGTTTGTACCTGGTCCTTCATGTCCTTTTTTAATGTCGATAGTACAAAGTTTCGCCTTGTAACGGAATCTGTGTATTGACAGTCACATAATATTCTACTCGTATCCATGAGAAGTTTTATTAAACCGGTATCTTTTTCTTTAGACGAAAGTAGGCGTGTCAACGCCTGGCAAAGAGCGGTAATCGCGGAGGCTAGCTGTTTCTGTTTTATTTCGATAGCCTTATCTCGTTTTGCGACGGTTTCAGGGATGGCTGCTTTTATTTCAGCGTTTAAAACTGGCGCGTTGATCAACTTGCAGTTGCTTGGAGTCAGGTATTTTTCAATGAATTCTTTTTTAATCTCCTTCGTCAATCCGTTAGTTACGCAATGTTGTAATCTAACAGCTAAATCTTTCTGAATTTCACCACCAAAGGTATTAATAGAAGTAGGGTCATCACCAAGTATTTCTAAAATTGTACCATCTAACTCCTGTGTATCTTCAGCGCCTTCAACAAGAACAGTGTCAATGACCGGTTCACAAGCAGGCGCGCTCTCGTTGCAGGGTGGTGGTAACACTTCGCTAGTCTGCTCTGGTTGCTCTGAGCACACGAGGTCTATCGCGGAGTGAACTGGAATCGAAAATTCGATTTTCATATAACTGGAAAATTTTCAAAGTTAAGAAGCAGTCCTATTATACTGATCACATAACTTTTAACGGGTAGTGATAACTCCAAAGAGAAACACGCAAACCCAAGAAGGTATATACATACCTACACGCATACGTATGATGGTAAGAGACAGACCAAAGTACTGCCCGCAAACCAATAGCCGGTAAGAGACAGCCCAAAGTACTGCTCGCAATACCGAAAAAAAAACACCAAACACGTAACACGTTAGTTACTAACCTTCAGATTGTTCAGGATCACGCCGTACATGCGGCGAGCTGCGTCGGGAGTCGGATGGACTCACGCTCCTCACGCGTGAGCCAAGGTGTGAGCGTGACCGCGAGCGCGACCGCGTGTATGAACGCGTCTTGGATCGTCGTCGTCGGCGTGATAGCGATCGCGAACGAGACCGCCCGTGACGCCTACGTTTGGCCGGTCGAGATTCCCGCAGTTTACGCTCCAACTTCCGTATTTTCTTTTCTAGGTAGTTGATATCTTCTTCATCCTCACGCGAACACTTTCTCTTCGGCATTTTCCAACACAAATCACCGAAAAATCCGAACGAATAGCACAACGAAATAACACCGTGCGTTCTTGGCGAAGCACTAAAACGCGAATGAATCAGAGGGTCGGCCGTTGGTCAGAATATAGAAAATGTGAGACAACCTACCTACATAAAAAAAAAAAAAAAAAATGTAAACAAGGATTGTCTCCAAAATAAAGTGCAAGAATGGCGAGTCGCTAGGCGCAATTACATGTGTATAATGCTAATCTCGAGGACGAAGCATGAAGTATAATATTATATAATATATTCTTGAAAACTAGTTTTTGGAAATTAGAATAACTAAAGCGGCAAATAAAAGCAGCAATTACATTCTAAAATTATCACAATTTACGATTAGCAACTATATTCATTTTCAAAAAAATCTTCCCAATAAACATATTAAGCTCTAATATTTATGAAGTAGATACATACCTAACATATATTATAAAAATAAATTACAATAAGGTTGTATATAAAAAAACCTGTCATTCCAATTTCCAGAACTAACGGTTATTTTCCTATGAGTAAATTTGGTGTTTTCAAGAATATCTACTTGCACGGTTCTTTTATTCCACCTATATACCACGTATTAGAAAAATAATGCAAAACCTCTCGGGTGGTAGGCCAGCCCATGGAACTGAAGCTAATGGGGGATTTTACGACAGCCAATTAAAAAAAAATATAGTCCATAAATCTTCGATAGATGGTGTCGACGATCCGTGGATCCGAAGAAATCCGGCGAGTCACCAAGGGCCATAAAAGGATTTTAAAAAAAGAATCCACGAAGTACACCTGGCGCCATCTATCGTCTTAATTGGAACTATTATTTTTATTTTTTAAAGAGCTGTCAGAAAATCCCCTATTGGGACAATTTGTACGGAAGTAAATTTTTTTGCGAATTTTAAGAAGTTCTGGAACAAATGTCGTTCAGTTTCATGTCTGCCACCAGAGGTATTGCGGTATTTAGGTAACACGTGTTATATAAAACATGAGTGAACTACTGACCGGCGACTCGTCGTTCGGCGTGAAGGGTACGGGCGTGGGCACGAGCGAGAAGGCGACATGCGGGCAGCCCAGTTGGCCGCGCGCGCCGTATCCGCAAGCCAGCACGCGGTCCCCGACGCGATACAGCACGTGGCGTCGCCCGCAGGCTAGCTGGGTCACCGTGCTGCCCATCAGCTCCATTATCTAGAGACACAGTGTATGATGATGATGATGATGTTGATCTATCCGACCGATTCCGGCCATGGCGACCACTTCTACTCCTAGTCTGTCGGGCGCTGGTGCACCCGAAGATGGCTTATGTAGCCGATCTTAGCAGCAAACTCCCGTGCACAGTGAGGGCACGTGAGCACGCCACTTACGTAATTATAGTCTGTGCACGGTGTATAGAGTATGAGCGAATAACTTCAGCTCCATTATATAAACCAGACACAGTGTATAGAGAGCACAAGCGAGGTTTATTCATCATTAGGTTTCCGCCCGCGGCTACGCTCGCGTTATGTAAGATTTTCCCGTGGGAATAAGACTTTTTAACGTAAAAAGTATCATATATGTTAATCGAGGGTACAAACTATCTCCATTCCAAATTTCATCCAAAGGCGTGACAGCGGAACAAACATCTATATATTTTCACATTTATAATTATCTGAAAGACGTCCAATGCTGTGTCTTCCCTCAAGATTCTCCACAACAACAGGTCATTAGCAAATTATCAGGTTTGTATCGACATAATATAAAGAATTGGAAGTATCTTGATGGTATTCTTTCTTATTTTTCTTCTAGGAGAAAAGAAATCTTTACATTTCGGACACTCAGCTGATTCAGCCTGCTATCATATCATCAACATCTCATATACGTCCCCACCGAGGGGCTCGAGCCTACCCTGAATTAGGGCGATAAGGCCTTAGTCGACCACGCTGGTCCAGTGCGGGTTGGTCGACTTCACACGCAACCTTTGAATTTCTTCACAAGAGTGTGCCGGTTTCATCACGATGTTCATAACAAACAATATAATCCCGCTATCCTAGCAACGCGTTTGAAGTAAAAATGGCTCCGCGCACTCTAGAACTGATTTTCCCATGGGAATGAGATATTTTACCGCGATAAAAAGTAGCCTATGTCCTTCCCAGGGTTTCAAAGTATGTCCATGCCAAATTTCATCAAAATCGGTTCAGCCATTTTGACGTGAAAACTGAACATACAGACAGACAGTTCCGGTTCCATGTTCCTTCACGGTAAGAGCGTCGAATATGAATTCGAAATTCGAAAACACATTGGTACGTGGTGGGGATCGAATCCGCGTCTCCCGGACGGGAGGCAGCGGCCTTAGCCACTAGACCAGCCTGCTATATCCTAACCGAACTGAGAATAGTCTCACAAAGTTTTTTTTATTTGACAGTGTTCCCACTGGGATATTAGAGATAGGATTTTAAAATGTATGAGAACTTCCGTATGCTTGCTATGCTTATGAGCTTGTGGTTTGTACTGTGTCATCAACTCAGAGTGGACAGCAACTCTTCTTTATAAACGCATTCTTTTATCATTCTATTAATTATGTTTTAATTGAGATATATAGTGTATATATATGGTATGTTTTAGTATATAGTACCTGGTGGACCGAGCTTAGCTCATTTATTTTTTTTGTAAGACACCCATTTAGATAAACTCTACTTACTTCATACGTTCAGAAGAAAGTACACGCGGCTAGACATAGTAGCACTTTATACGAGTAGCATTGACTTATAAACAAATCAATGAGCAATAGATCCAGCTATCTTTTTCGTTTTTATGGTCCTTTTTTTTGCTTGGTGCGGTTTGCACATTATCGCCACAGTCATCTTATAATCTTATACTTTAAACGAGAAAGATAAGAATAATAAGGATCTTGGAAACGGCTGCAACGATTCCGCAATTTTGCCGCCATCTTGGATTTTTGTCAATTTTACAACTGCATTGTTGTTTTTATGCCAAAACAATATGTCAAACCAAATTTCACCGAAATCCATAAACAAAAAAGTTGGCCGCCATCTTGGATTTTTGATTTTTTATGCCAAAACAGTACATCAAACCAAATTTCACCAAAATCGGTCCATAAACAAAAAATTTGGCCGCCATCTTGGATTTTTGACAATTTTACAACTGCATTGTTGTTTTTATGCCAAAACAATATGTCAAACCAAATTTCATCGAAACCGGTCTATAAACAAATAAGTTGGCCGCCATCTTGGATTTTTGACAATTTTACAACTGCATTTTTGTTTTTATGCCAAAACAATATGTCAAACCAATTTCACCGACCTCGGTCCATAAACAAATAAGTTGGCCGCCATCTTGGATTTTGGTAATTTTTTACAATGCGTTGTTATTTTGATGCCAAAAACAGTATATCAAACTAAATTTCACCGAAATCGGTCCGTAAACAAAAAATTTGGCCGCCATCTTGGATTTTTGTAATTCCCAGGGCAGATAGGAACGACGCAGGGCAGATGGAGACGATTTCGATGAAATCTGCTAAATTTCATCGAAATCGTTGCAGCCGTTTCCGAGATTCTTATTATATAAACAAGAATTGCTCGTTTAAAGTATTAGATATAGTGTACTCTGGTTGTTACCACCAGATACCTTAAGAAAAAACGAAACTTTTTAGTTCACTTCTTTTTGGCATGTTGTCTACATCTAGAAGGTTACAGTTCATATTATTATTTTTAAGCGTTCCATGTTATATGATCTTTCTTTGGGTGTTGCATCCAATTTTGTAGACCTAATAAAATTGATAGATAACTCACCTTTCTAGGCACAAGTTCGTCTTTAGTAGTCCCGTGTCCGGTCTGTCCGTATTCGCCTGAACCGCACGAGAACACTCCACCTTCCAATGTTAGGAACCCTGTAAAGTCCTCACCACACACTATGTGACACACCTGTAAGATATCCAAAGTTTTATTGATTGGCTAGCGGTTCGCCCGCGGCTACGCTCACGTTATGTAAGATTTTCCCGTGGGAAAGACTTTTTCGCGTAAAAAGTATCCTAGTGTTAATCCAGGTTACAAACTATCTCCATTCCAAATTTCATCCAAATACGTTCAGTGGTTAAGGCGTGAAAGCGGAACAAACATCGAAACATTTCACATTTATAATATTAGTGTGATTTACACTTTCGAATTTAATTGTACGTTTATTCGCTGCTTTGGGGTGATCGTGAGGAAACCTGCAAGCACCTGCGAAGATATTCATAGGTCGTTTGTGGAGTCGACCAACCCGCACGGGGTACAGCGTGGCTTGATCAGGGTAGACTGAAGCCCCTCGGTGGGGACGTAAGAGTCACATCATCAACAGCTCATATACGTCCTTGGGCTCGAGTCTACCCTGAATTAGAGCGATTAGGCCTTTGTCGACCACGCTGGCCCAGTGCGGGTTCTCCCGGACGGGAGGCAGCGGCTCTAGCCACTACACCACCGACGCTCTTACAAAAGCGCCACATATACACAGCGAATACACGTTTTAAAAGTTTTAGCAATAAGTCAAGATCATACAATGAAATAACAACAATTTTATTTTATAATAAATGTGTTTTTCGTTAAGAAGGCCAGATTGTTTGCTTTTTTTTAACGCTTGACCAAACAAACCTACTATACTCATATGTATATTTTGCTTCAACTGTGATATTTATCTTCGAGTATATTTCATATGTATATTTCTTCGAGATATTTTGTTGTTCGGCAGAGTGTGGCTATCACGTACGGGTTATGACGAATCGAGGGCGAAATTTTATTTATTATATATTTCTCTCTCTCTCTCTCTCTCTCTCTCTATTTGCTTTTATTATTAAAACTTGTACCTTAACATTCCTCAATGTTTTTAGATGTGAAGGGTAACATCTGCTTTCTCTGTCTTGCAACCCTAATTGGCCGTGTGTGTTTTTGCCCCAACCATATACTGCGCCGGACCTAAAACATGTTTATCTATAAAAATAAAATATGAATGAATTTAAATAAAATATATAGGTAAACACGTAAGTATAATATTTATCATTGTCCAATGAAGTATGATAAGTTTGGCCACAAAGATAACTGTGGTTGTACACAGGATGTTTATAAATGACCTGATAATCTACTTGGCAATGTATCTGACTTCTCCGCAAAGGTCCCGGGTTTGATTCCCGGTCAGGCAGATATTTCAATGATGTTTTTTTTTATGTCTGATATTGTGTGCCTATCTATGTTGTAGTGTAAATGTCGTAGAGATTTGATAATTAAAATTTTCGGGTAACCCTAGGGATATTGTGAAAATACGGATAATTAGACAATGGTGAAAACATTTCTCAATCTATTGGAAAAAGATAGGGCTTTTGCAAAAACACGAGTCGCTCTAGTAACATTGTATATCTTTAACTCTGATTGGCTAGATTTCTTATTCTGATTGGGTCCTAGTTTAACCCTGTTGTCAACGTCAACCAATCAGAAGAGGTCTCGTACTGGGTGCTCCGACCGGCCAATCAGCGCTCTTATTTCATAATAGTTAACGTTTCGTTTCGCAATATTACTAGAGCGACTCGTGTTATTGCAAAAGCCCTATCTTTTCCCAGTAAGATTGAGAAAGAAATGATTTCACCATTGTCTAACTTATCCGTGTTTTCGCATTATCCCTAGGGTTTTCGCGAAAATTCGAATTATCAAATCTTCCTACGACATAAACACCGACACAGGAGCTATGATAGTGGCGTGAGTCTTTTATAGAATAGAATATACTTTATTGCACACAAGGATATATCTTGAAATTACAAAAGATAGATGAAGGGGTGTACAGATAGGCGGCCTTAATGCTAAGAGCAATTTCATCCAGGCAATCTTATTATACAACATCAGTGTTTGTCTGTTAGCATCTTTATAAAAGTTATCACTCTATATTTTGTTGATTGTCGTTGTGGTATTTGTTTCCGCGTTCAGTGCAATGAACGATAAAAAACGGTACAAGAATGTCGCATATTTACATTGTAAAGTGAAGTCATGGAGCGCAGTATGCTGGGGTTAAAACTGATTGACAGAGTCAGAAATACGGAACTGCGCCCCAAAACACAAGTGGCTGACGTTGCTCATACTGCGGCCAGGCTTAAGGGACTGGGCCAGCCACGTCGCTCGCATGCCTGACATCCTGTGGGCTAAGTTAACCACTTACTGGAAACCCCCAACTAACAGGCGACGACTTGGCAGACCTCGGCGGAGATGGCAATGGCAGGACGAGATAAAAAAGTTTTCCAAGACCTGGCTTAGCGATGCTCTAGACCAGGCTTTCCCAACGTGGGCGATAACGCCCCCTTGTGGGCGCTGCAGGCCTAAATGGGGGCGGTAAGAGACCCAGAAAAAAAAGGGGGCGTTGTGTAGGGCTTTGGGGTCGATTTATAATTTCATCTACCTAGCTAGGAAGACTCTTAGACACCGACTGAGCTCTCGACTACATCTTGTGAATATCAACTAATATTAATTAAGATATAGTTCAAACTCGGTCCGATATAATAGACCGCGGGCAATCATGTTTTAACAAGTTTTTGTTAAATAATCCGATTTGTACATTCCTGTATCAATCGGCTGGTTCTATAATACTTGTTCTTGCTTGTCGAGTACGATTGGGCGTCGAATGAGATAAACGAGTTTATGCACGTTTGTCTTATTCCTGTTGGTGCGTGCTGCTTATGCAATCCTATATAAACGACGTAAATTTATTTTATTTTCATTTGCGGTTTCGCGCATAATAGATAAGCAGTACTTGATTTCAACACTTACGTATTTCTCAAAACAAAACAATGTCGGAAGTAAAAAAGAAGAGACGGCAATACTCTGCGGAATATATTAAATTCGGATTTATTGAAAATCCCACAAACCCGTCGTCGCCTTTGTGTCTTCTATGTCTAAAAACATTTTCGAACGAAGCAATGAAGCCTTCAAGACTGCAAGATCATTTGAATAAAATGCATCCAGATAAGAAACACAAGAATGTCGCATATTTTCAAGACCTAGAGAAGAAGCATAATACTCAGCCAAGTGTATCAAAACTATTTTCGGCGGCTGCTAAGCAAGATCATGACGGACTTCGAGCTTCGTACAATATCTCTTTGTTAATTGCTCAAAAAGGCAAACCACACAACATCGGAGAAGAGTTAATTTTGCCAGCAATAAAGGAAGTAATAACTACTGTGCTTCATAAACCGGCCGCAGATATTATCCGAAAAATTCCTTTGAGTAATAATTCTGTGCAAAGACGAATTGATGAAATGGCTGAAAACATTGAAGAATCATTGTGCAATCATCTGAGGACTAGTCAATTCTCAATTCAGCTCGATGAGTCCACTTTACCAACTAATGAAGCGTTGTTGCTATCTTACGTGAGGTTTATTAAAGATGAGAAAATACGTGAAGAACTATTGTTTGCCAGAAATTTGGAGACAGATACAAAAGGCGAAACCATATTCAATACATTGGAAAAGTTTTGTGAAGAGAAAGAGATTCCTTTGAAAAATATTATATCAGTTGCTACGGATGGCGCTCCGGCTATGACAGGGCGCCATAAAGGATAAAAAGGCGTACTTAAAGAATAAAATTCCAGATGTCCTTGCTATACATTGCGTTATTCATAGACAACATTTGGTTGCTAGAAACTTAAGTGAACGACTATTTCAATCACTGCAATATGTCATCAAAGCAGTCAATAAAATCCGTAGCAGCTCTTTGAATGATAGATTATTTCATCAACTTTGTGTTACTAATGACGAAGATTTTAACCGTTTGTTGCTTCATACTGAAGTTCGTTGGCTGTCAAGAGGCAATTGTCTGATTCGATTTTACAACCTGTTTGACTCTGTGATAGAGTTCTTGGAAACTAAAGATACAGAACTGCGCAACAAGCTCATAACATCAAAGAATGATATAGCTTACATGACAGACCTGTATAAATTGTTCAACGACATGAACCTCCAACTGCAAGGCGATGAACTAAATTTAATTAAAACAAAAAATGTCGTTGCTGCTTTCGCAGCCAAACTGCTTCTGCACAAAAAGAATATGGGCAGACGTGAGTTTCACAACTTTCCGAATTTATCAGTATCCTGAAGTAACGACGACTTGTTTGCCTACTGCCAACATTTGGAAAACCTCCACATTGACTTCACCGAACGATACCAGGACATTTTAAACTTGGAAATACCAGACTGGGTGTTGGATCCGTTTTCAAATATCAACACAGCAATGTCACCTCAGCTGGAAGAAGAACTTATAGAATTGACAACAAACGAAGAAATAAAAATCAAGTTCAAAAATGGATATCAAGAATTTTGGCTACAAAAACCGATCCCGCAATTGTACCCTGGATTGTGGTCAATTGTTCAACGATTCTTGATAGCATTCCCATCGTCATATTTGTGTGAACGTGGACTTAGTGCTGTGGCAACGCTGCTTACTAAAAAGAGAAATCGTTTGCGTGTTACCGAACGTGGTGACTTGCGGCTGTTTTTGAGTAAATTGGAACCTGATATCAACAAACTTATTGAAAAGCATCAAATTCAAACTTCACATTAGTTTTTATATAAGGATTGATTATGTTTGTTTTATTTTCAATAAAAAATACTCTGTCCGAATACTATAAAGTTGCGTTTCAATAATCAGTTATAAGTACTTAGCGGTTTTTAAGTATGTTTAAAAAGGGGGGCGTTAAAAAATAATTTATTCTTAAAGTGGGCAATAGACAAAAAAAGGTTGGGAATCCCTGCTCTAGACAGAGAAGGGTGGAAAGAAAAGAGAGAGGCCTTTGCCCAGCAGTGGGACAGCATAGGCTAAGTAAGATAAAGTGAATCGTTAAATTTTAAAGGTAGAGTTAATTTCGTGAGCTCTAAGTCAACAGATAAGAAAAGATAAGAATCAGATGTGCGCGGAAGACGAATGTAGAAATTTAGAGTTTACAAGTACTTATTAACTATAAACATGTTTTTTAAAGTGCACTTGGGCTGTTATTTTGTTTGCTGAATACATTGGGTTCAATCTTTTCTTAAGTTTCTTGGCTTAAGTTTTTCAATGAGGGCATAATGAGGTGGGCCTCATTTCACATATTACAAGTCCAATTCGAAGTACATTCGATAGCCAGTATCATAAAATGATAAGGGTTTACAGTTCTACACAATGAAACTCACTGTAACTTATTAATTTCAGTTTTGTAAAGTGGCCCTCTGATAATGAACATTATTATTAAATGGTAAACTATTAAAAAAATAAAAATCATGAATAATCAGTCTAGACACAGAATGTAGCAAATGGTACTAACGTAGTCTAGCAGCCATCCTTACTAGCCCTGTTGACAGAATAAAATGACCGCTGAACTGCCCTACGATAGTACCCGGAACCAACACCTTAACTTGCCTTTCGATAACTTTCAACGGCAAATAATCCAAAAAGACGTTATTATCCGTTCTCCAAACTTATTTCCTTAAAAGACAATGGTGTCGATTCGGCATACGCCCAACTGAACTAAACTAAAATTAGTCCTGTCACTTTCTATCATTTTTAATTGAAAAGGGACCGAAGAATCGGTTTTGTTTTTGTCTTTGACTTCACGACTAACAGTCTTATTTTAGTGGCTTTTTATTCGTCATGGTGTTTAGGTAGGCACTAAAACAAGACTAAATTTGACAGTTAGTCGTGAAGTCAAAGACAAAAACAAAACAATTCTTCGGTCCCTTTTCAATTAAAAATGATAGAAAGTGACAGGACTAATTTTAAGTTTAGTTGGGCGTATGCCGAATCGACACCAATATCTGTAAAATGTCTAAAAACTTACTTGGAAAGTGCAAACGTGTGGTTGTTCCCGCACGCAATGAGTGCGATCGGGACTCCTGATAACGAAGCGATATGTTGCGGAGTGGTCTCTTTGCTCGTCATAGTGCCCAAACCGCACTGGCCGTGTGAGTTTGCGCCCCATGTATATAGTTCTCCGTCTGAAAAACGTCAAGTAAGATTAGCATCTTGGCGAAGGATCATCTGGTCAAAAGCATCATCGCAGCATACTGGAATAGCGCTTAATGCTTATATTCTCGACCTACCACCTCGTTTTTTGAGTCGGTAAAAAATAAGCTTTATTCGCCGTAAAAAGCTTCGTCAATCACCATCAAATTTATATGACATCACCCTTAAGGTGTCTAAAGAAACTTCGCTTAGATATAACTCGGTCGCGATCACTTGGCGCGTGACCTTAAAGCATCCCTCTGACCTCTATATAACATAACTGGGCGTTGAAAACGTATTATGTTGTCTATTTATTTAATAATTTTATTGAATAACTTTAGAAGTAATATATAATAGAAACCATCTACACGCCTGGATACAAAACTACGACATAGTTAGCTGACCCGACACACATGAATGATAGCATTAAAGTTCAATTCAATTCTATTCAAAATGCCATTTACATAATCATTACTTTCTAACAAAGGCAACTGAATTTAATGGCACCTATACAGCAAAGGTACATTCATTGCAGCAAAGACAAAGGAAATGGAAAAATTGGGAAGTAGGTGATAGTAACACAAAATTGGTCTGGATTCGGGATGTCATGTTCTAATTCTAATTTTAAAATCCAGCTATCCTTTTCGTTTTTATGACCAATGAAAGAGAGGTGATGAACGAATGATATTCATTTGAACGAATGATAACCTAAAATAAGGGCATAGCTGTCAGTTTAAGAGATTTTTAAGTGCTCTCTAAAATTGTGCAATCGACACGGCCATAAGGTTCAAATTCGATGTTTGACAGGTCTTATATTAGGATGGACATCTCCTGTCCCTTTTCAATCTTTAAAAGGTAAAAAGGACGGACTAACTTAAATTAAGGATTAGAGCGTGACATCCCGAATCGAGGCATGTGAAAATGTATTTGGATAATTGGATGTTTGTACCGCTTTCACACCTAAGGTACTGAACGGATTTGGATCAAATTTGGAATGGAGATAGTTTGCACTCTGGACATAGGATACATTCTATGTGAAACAGTCTTACTGCCACGGGAAAATCTTGCACAAAGCGAGCGGACAGCTAGTGTAAAAATAAATAATTGAGAATTGATTTCAGTAACACAACTGCTATAAGAGTAAATATAAACTTTAAGATTATTAATCGTTGTTTTAATTTCACAAACATTAAAGAGAGACTTTGGTCAATAAAAAAGAAACAAATATGGGTATTTCTCATTTTTTTATGAAAAAAATAATAGCTTTGTGTCAAGTTCTTTTAGATTAAACTAACTATGGATTCTAATAGTATATGTTTTACTCTTTAAGAGAAAAATACTCACATTGCTTACAAACCTTTTTTCTCTTAAATATAGAGGTTTAAAAAAAAGGACACCATGGTAGTGACCTTAAATACATGGAAGTGACACTCACTACATTTTTTGATCCATGGAAATAAAATACTATACGGAAGTAACACTTTTTGCTTAGTAATAATAAAATACCTTAAGAGGAAAGGAGAAGGAGATATTAAAATTAAATTAAATTATAAAACGAAGAACTTTATAATCATTATTGTCGGTACTACAGTGTACATAAACAAATTTAAAAAACTACACACAACAGTACACTTCTATCATGTATAATCAGTAACACCGGTAAGTAGCATCTTCTTTTTTACTTCTACAACATAAAAATCTCAAAAATCAAGTAATGGTACTTAAGCTGCATCATCTTTTTCTTACATCTACAAAGTAAAAATCTCAAAAATCAACAATAAATTCAGTCTGAAACAAAATCGTAATCTCTTAAATAAGCAAGCAAACAAAAACTTATCATTAAAAATTAGTAACGACATACTCGTTAAAATTTCAAAATCGACAAATAGATTGTCTTAAATTGACTCTCAGTCTAAAATTTACTTTTTCTTTATAATAATAAAAGTGAATGAATCACAAATCAACACTTATATTTTAACTAATCAGCTTTGTACTTATCTAGATAAACGCAGTCTTATTTAAAAAAAAATTATGTTATCTCACGAGGTAGTTTTATGGCACAAAAATATTTTATATAGTTAACTTATTGAATATGTTTATATTTTGTAAGCTCCATAATATTGAATAGCAATTCTCCGCGACGACCAGGTGTAGGTTCTGTTAAAACAGCCATAATATCTTCACGTGGAACTGCAAATATATCTTCTGGATCTATCCAAATAAATGTTAAATATCTTTGTTAGATCTTTTCATTTTAGTAAATTTAATTTTTGTATCGTCGCCCTCAAAACCAATCAGCTGAACAACAAAATGCTTATCCTTATTTTTTGACGAAAATCTTGCGATAATCCACATGCCTTCTTTTAAAGGTGTTGGTTCTGAGTTTCTTGGTTCAATTTCTTTCGCTTTAGATACTGAAACGGTAATTGTATCTACGCCAGGGCTTCGAACACCATTCCCAACTGATCTAGGCTCTTTCTAGTTTGTCTAGTCTTAGTATAGTTCTCTATCTTTTTTTTAGCAGCTTCATATAAAGCAGCATCATTTTTAATGCGTGCCCTACGTCTTCGCTCACAGTTTCGTTTTTATTTCGTATTTCTTCTGCAGTTTTAGACCGCTTTTTGGGTTTCGCCATCTAAATAGAAACATAAATAAATAAAGTCATGCTACCACAAATACCAACAATAAACAGCAAACTCCACAAATGTACACCCTATTATTTATTCACTTCCATGGATGTTTGGTCACATCCATGGATGAATTTTTATCCACGGATCCATAGAAGTGACACCCATGGAAGTGACATTTTTTCATCTAATTGCTCGACACATAACCTCAAAAGCAAGCATGAACATGAAAATTTTCCAATGGGTTTTTGACATGAAAACGCATTGAATCCACAAAACTAAAACGCATAATCGAAAGATAAATTATGTTGACGAAAAACACAGATGTGACCACGTAAGCTTGACGAGTTGTGAGAATAGAAAAACAATACTTACTTTCTCGTAAATTCCACACTGCAGCCAAAAACTGCCAACTGACTCAAAATATGGCGGATCAATCCTTGTCTACGCCCAGTTCCGTTTGGATACACGCACGATATTTTTGATGTCATGACTAATGTGACACACATCCATGGAAGGGACCGAAAAATTTGATCACAAACTTTATGTGATAGTTTACAAAATCTACTTATCACTTTAGGTGAATATTCTTTTGTATTTATTTAGTAAATATGTTTATTCTAATATTAGCATATTTTTTTAAGTAATTTTTCCATAAGACAAAGTACAATATATTTTTTTCTTTACTAAAAGGGTGTAATCACACCCATGGAAAGGACATTTCTGATGATTGAAAACTTAATTAAAAAATAACTATGCTTTATATGTATCTATTTATTTCTTAAAATTATAGTATTTTATCTATTCTTTCATAATAACAAAGCAAATAACCGATATTTAGCCATAACAGGTACAAAAACTGATAGTCACAGTTTTTTTTTTCGAAAATGAGAAATACCCATATGAAAATCTCTTTTATTATAGCACTGTTAGGTATTAGTTAATTCTGGGTGCAATAAGGTAGATTGTACTATGCGAGCCAAATAAGAATAGTACTATAAAACCGCGATCGTGATTCACATATATTTATTTATCAATTCAGAATAGCACATCATATCAACATTCCATTATTTAATAATTATATAAAGTTAAACAATGAGGACCCCAATTTTTTAGACCGTAATTATTTTTGCTGGCAGTACAAAAATGCAGTTAAGCTATGACGTTAGCAGCTAATCCCATTTTATTCTTATTTGGCTCACATAGTATTTCAATTTACCTTTGATGATAAAATAATATTTATACTTACTATTTGTTAATGCTGCAGAGTGATATGAGCCACAAGCAATTTGTATAACGTTTTTTGTAGCTAGAAACTTGATGATTTTAGGTTTGTCTTGCATGTCTGCACCAAGGTTGCTACCGAGTTGGCCCATGGAGTCGGAGCCCCAACTGAAAGGCTGTCCCCACTCGTTCAAGGCCATGGAATGTTGGATACCGCATGCAACTGCTGTTAGACTGCTATCTTTAAATGATTCTATTAGAGCTGAAAATAATTCAATGATAACATAATTTATTGTTACTGTGGTTAACAAAGATATTTAATTTTTGATAGGGCATTTAGTAATGCATAAAAAAAAATATTAGTTTTTCTCATAGTTCATCTGAAAGTATACAAAAATAGAATACTGACCGTTGAAACAGAATCAAAATTGATCAAAAAACAAACTAGATACAACATTATTAAACAAATATATGTATCTTACGAAAACTAATTTTTCTATGGCGGATGTATGGCCCGCGTGACATATCACGTCACATGTCACGTCTAACCTCTCTGTCTAACCATCAACTTGAAAGCCTTATTACTTTGTTTCTGAGCAAGATATAAAAAAAAAACATTTTTTATTTGTTTATTTGGAACTTGAAATATTTCGATCAATGAATTAAAAAAAATTGTGCATATTCCCTACTGCTGCAGTTTATTGTTTCATTGGCATAATATGGGGATTTCTTGTCAAATTGAATAGTATATTTAGTGAGAATAACTTACTGTATTTAAGAAATCTCTCTCTGTTTTTGTGTTATTGAAACAAATCAAATTATTTACCTACATGAAAAATATTCAAAATTATATTATTCATCATAATTTTTAAACTCAGGTAAACAAGCAAAATAAAGTCACTGCTATACCTTAATTAATAAATTGATCTTTTTCATGTCTTCACCCAAGATAAAATGAAAACCAAAATATTATTTTGCTTCCTCTAATACGCACTGACATGCAACCTACCTACTTGTTGTTGCAAGTCAGCAGAAAGTTCTAGTAAGCACCTGTAAATCTTAGTACCATTGTGCAATAGTTTCAAAATTAAATCATACATTAGAATAACAGATACATATTAGAGTATTGAAACAAATGTTTTAGTAAAAGTATAACTTTACTGAATTACCAGGTGTCTTTCCTTCCTTGCCTTGGCAGTGCCGACCAAGTTGACCGACATCATTGCTACCACAAGAAAATAGACCCCCGCTTTGGGACAGATACAGTGCATGGAACTCCCCTGCTGCCACCGCCCGCAAGTTATTCGCTTCCCGCCACTTTGACAGCGACGGCCTTATAATCTATAAGGAAAACCGCCAGTTAATACAACATGACAGACTACCTACATACACCATTATGAAATAATTGTAAACAAACTATAAATTACCAAGTCTGGATTTTCAGGACCAGCCAAATATAGCTCATGATGAGTTGCATTGCCCCAACAAAACATTTTTACTCTTTTTAGTTCAGTGTATAATAATTCTATTAAATTAGAATATAACCTCTAGCAATGGTACTGATCAGTCTGATTTGAACGGAGGTAGATTTGAATCGGAAAATGTGGTGGGATACAGGTTTCCCGCACTGGGACGGCTACCACAACAATTTTGCTTGCGACATTTTCGAGAAAAAAACAATACATTTTCTAAAAATCGAGAACAATCTTCATTCTTGCGCTGTCACAAAAGGCGACCTTGCAATTTGACAGTTGCCTGTAACCGTAACCAAACCAATTTGTAAGAAAGAGTTAGCGAATACGTTCTGACACAAGTGTGACAGAGAAAGCAGTAAAACATGCTTGCTATCTCTATGATAACATTTGTAGTTTAACACGTGCTTAAAAACAATAAAAAATTAAGCGTGGTACACCATAACAAAATATGCGAATGCGACTTTATCAATGGTCGCAATTTGTGCGTTCAACACTTTGGCTGCTGAAAAGAAAAACGCAATAATACAGCCATGTGCCCGCACCCCCCCAAACTTGACATTTGCGCTATAAAATTTGGCGCTCACAATGGTTAACAATCTCCTGTCCTTTTTCATCGTCGTCGTGGGTCAGAAAATTACAAGAGTCCGTTTAAATTTAGTTTCGCTGCGGAAATCGACACCACTGTATTTATTCACGAAGTTATAACAGTTTATTTATTTACTTATTTAACAGTTCACATAAAATCGCATAGATTCAAATTGATTGTAAAAAACGCAGCGTATTTATCAGGCTGATTGAACGCTTCTTTATTCCATGTAAATTGATATATAGAGACACCTAGTGAAAAGAAGCACAATTATAGGGAAACCACCCATACATCAAACATTTTATATTATATTTTCTTGGGGTAAGTGCATAGACATATTATATAACTCATTGGGTAAGTGACATCTAAAAAAAATATGTACTTATAATTAAAATAAGTTTTGCTATTGTGCCATAGATGTCACACATTCTTGTTTTTGAAAAGTTACAAAAGTAAAGGAGAATGGGCGGTTCGTCCCCAGTGGTGTATCAAGATATTGTGATATACGTCATTTTGAACCGCACCCGCCGGCGGGGACACGGTAGACCCAATCAAGTTCTGCATAATCCTGGAAGACCCCGTCAGGGTCATTCCTCTCCCGCGCGCTTCTCGCCATGGCAACGTCCTAGGCCGAGGTCCGTGCCCCCAAGTGGGCGCCCTTAGGCTGTTGCTATAATACTAGGGGTAAGAGCCTTCCGCTCCCCCAAAAGTCCGGTTACGCTTGATACGTCGATTTTGCGACACAAGCATTAGGTCCTTGTAAAAAAAAAAACGTCATTTTGAAGATCATAGCAATACCTTTATTTTATTGTATGACACCAACAACGAAACTCGTGCAGGGAAGGAACCATGTTTTTTTTTTTTATAATATTATTTTTAGTTTATACAGCTATTTTATGTATTTGGTATATTAAATGTATAGTGTGGTGCAGCTACCATCGTCGTCGCTTTCCTTTTGTGCCGCCCGCACACATACATACTACCAGACTCACACATAAACAACTTTCGTGCGCAAAAATAGGTACTGGGACAGGCTGTAGCCGGTAATTACCACGTGCACGCAATGTTAGAGGCGTTATAGCATCGGGGTGAAGGACGTCAGCGAGTGAGAAAGCAGTGATAAGGTGGTGAGATAGATAAGGACAAAGATCATATTATTTTATAGTTCTGACTGGTCTTAACTTCATGGTTTGGATTTTAATGATTGACAGTTAGTCCAATTGGTATACGCTTACGATACGTACGTCGCATGCATCTTTTGCTCCTTCATCGGTCGATACTGTATATCTTGGCCTTGGCACGCTAAATGGACTTGATTTTTCTCCTTATACTCATACATTGACTGCTAGTTGAAATTTTGAATTTCACTCAGTCCGCTACTATTTAATCTGGTAATGGATCTTACCACCAAAGAAATCCAAGCCCTACTCCCGATAAATCTTCTGTACGCGGATGATATAGTGCTCATAGCCGACACAGCAAACGAACTGCAAGATGCGTTACATCTTTGGGTCAATGCTCTGGAAGAATCTGGGCTTAAAGTCAGTCGATCCAAAACTGAATATTTGCAATGCAGATTTAGCGAAACTGGTACCAAAAGTGTCACATTTCAAGTCAGGTACTTCAGGCTCAGTTATTACAGAGGCCGGTAACATAGAAGAAGATGTAACAGATAGAGTTAACGTGGGTTGGCAAAAATGGCGCTCACTGACGGGAGTGCTGTGTGATGCTCACATGCCTGTTCGTACAAAGGGTAAGGTTTATAAGATGGCGGTAAGGCCGGCGCTGCTTTACGGATCTGAGTGTAAGCCTGTCAAAGAATCCAACGTGCAAAAACTCCACACAGCGGAAATGAAGATGCTTAGATGGTCGGGAGGGGTTACACGGCTGGATAAAGTCAGAACTGAGTACATCCGTGGCAGCTTCAAGGTAGTCCCTACACCCGAAAAGCTCACAAAAAACCGTCTGAGGTGGTATGGCCACGTGATGCGTAGGAATGAAGAGTTCGTTGTGAAGAGAGCTCTGAACCTGCCGGAGAAAAAGAGAGGCAGAGGACGCCCGCCGTCAACATGGTGGACCAGCATGACGAAACTTATTTATAGGGATAATCTACCCGACCCTCGACAGAATGGCGTGGCGCAGAATGATTAGGAGAGCCGATCCCACCTAAAGTAGGATGGAGCAACATATTCTGCAAATGCAGGTCTTGCATCTAAGATTTCTCTTGTGAGCCGATGGTGTTCTTGCACTCGCGCTAGGGAACGGTTACATGTAACACATTGATGGTTTACACGTTCCATTTTAACACAACATATCCAAAACACTTGCAATCAGGTCTTTTTCAACTAGCAGTCAATGTACGAGTATAAGGAGAAAAATCAAGTCTATTTAACGTGCCGAGGTCAAAATATACAGCGTCGATCCATGCATGCAACGTGCTTATCGTAAGCCAATACCAATCGGACTACTATCAATCATTACAATCCAAACCATGAAGTGAAGACAAACAAAAGTATGATAGAATAGTCAGAACTATAAAAAATATGTTTTTTGTACTTATTGCTCACACCTCCTTATCATTGCTTTCTCATTCGGGTTTACCCACCCCCTGACGTCCTTCACCCCGATGCGATAACGCCTCTAACATTGTGTGCACGTGGTAATTACCGGCTACAGCCTGTCCCAGTATATATTTTAGCGCACCAAAGTTGTTTATGTGTGAGTCTGGTAATATGTATGTGTGCGGGTGGCACAAAAGGAGAGCGACGACGATGGTAGCTGCACCACACTATACATTCAATATACCAAATACAATAAAAAGCTATAAAAACTAAAAATAATATTATTAAAAAAATAAAATTAAAATAATCATGGTTCCTTCCCTGTACGAGTTTCGTTGTTGGTGTCATACATTAAAATAAAGGTATTGCTATGATCTTTAAAATGACGTATATCACATCTTGATACACCATGATTCACCACTGGGGACGGAGGCCATACAAAAGTGCCCATTCTCCTTTCTAAGGAAAGATAATTTATAAAATATTAGCTTTTCTTTGTGAATGATTTTCCCGTGGGAATAAGACTTTTTCCAGTTTCTGTTATTCCAGGGCACAAAACTTACACAGACAAACAGGGTACAAATTGTATCTGAATTTTCCTATAATATTAGTGTGATGTGATTTTCTTTACATTTTCTCAGTGGAAATGGTAGATATTTTGAATTCAGGTATTACTGAATAATATGCCATCTAGTGTAAATAAAAAACAAACTATTGATGGGGTTGAAAACACGGAGACAAATACAAAGAGGAGGTGCCACAAGCAACTTAGGCCCGTCTCATAGCGGACTAAGTACTCTTACTACTAGCTATTAACCACCAGGCGTCGCTTCTATCAGTGTTACTTTTGATTTTATGGATACGACACGAATATGACTTGGTTTGATTACAACCATTTTAATTGAAATTAGTGACGCAAAAATTATGTGCTGTGTTGTATCGTGCAACAGTACGAATAATACAACTATTTCTAACGAAAAAAAGACATAATTCCACTCGTATGCATTTTTTTAATGCAATTTTTAATGCTCGTAATTTATTCCTTCGAGAAAGTTCGGCAATAACAACGCCATCTATCGCCAAGTAGAATAACTTCTTGACTGTAGAAGGTTATATGACCTGTTTCATTCATGCTCATTCATTCATGTATTTTGTATAGTAAGGAATCTAAAAAAATATATTTGTATTCAATATTTATTTTTGTAGCATACAATTAAATAATGCAGAGAATATTGATGAACTTACTCAATATTTGTAATTGAATACATGACATCAAAATATCACATTTTGGGCAAGGATGTTTCCTTATACTTGGTAGTAAGTAAGTGATGATGATAAAGGACGTAAGTCCTTTATTCTTTATTGCACACTTAAATTTACAGGATAATTAAAAGATCTTCTTATCAGATCTTTTTATGTCTTATAGTTTCAGAGTTACCCATACTGACCCATCTAAATGGGCCACCTGTATATCACAATTGCTCGTATAAGGTAATCCTTCAATAAAAACGACCGTATTTTTTGTTTTTTCACTTGCCTGGCAACATTATACAGCGTAACGAACTTACGAACAGAACCATCTTGTGTGTAATAGCAAAATTAAGTACGGTTCATTAGTGTCTAGCTGCAAAGCTAGTTTTGCTATTGACCGCTAGATGGTTAGCAGAACTTCATCTCCCCGCAACCCCTCCCAATGGCGACCCCCGCTATCATATAGAAAACGTCTTAGGGCAGCTCCTCTTTGTATTTGTCTCCGTGGGTTGAAAAACCCCAATCAATAACAAATAAAGACGAAAATTGTATCAGCAACAATATAATGTGTAGTCGTAAAATAAATTACAAGACAATTGGATACATTAAAGATAAAGATAAAGATAAAGAAAAATATATTCTGTGAAATCTTAGGCTAATTTCACAAATACATGATATTTTCACACGAAAAACAAAATTAGAACAGCGACAGCTGACATTAAAAAGTCTCTGTCCCAACTCTGTCCAAAAAAAAAACCTAACAGCCAGAGTTTTTCAGCAGAACGTTATTAAAAACTCATTTTTAGATTTCAACACTAATAAACACGTCAACCCACCCTTGTTAACCCCCATACACCAAAAAAGCATTGCCATCTAGTGTCGAATAGCAATCGTATCCTTTGTGGATTGTGGAAAATGAAAAGCAAGATGGAACAGGAGAGGACATTGTACGGTAGCCATATTTGTTATTGTGCTCAATGGAGATTTATTTAGATCATTTCATTTCAGACTAAAAAGGCTTACAGTTTTTAGAGTTTGTGATGTATTTTATTTCTTTTCACCCTTTCAACAAGCCCTTTTACCTTGTGACATAAAACTTTCATCGGACAGAGTAATGCTCAGTGACCGTGGATACCCCCCTGTGATAATTCGCTGAAATCATCCAGCGAATTTATTATTGTGATTTATTTCATTAAATTGTGTAAAAGTGGCGGGGGCATCAAATAATAATGGTAAAGGGGGACGACAAGCAGCCCCGGTCGACGTGGGATCTCCACTACTCGATTGGGAGGAAGGAGATCACTTCAGTTTTGAGGACTCTGAACGTTTCGAGGAAGACTCTTTGTGTAGCTGGAGTTCGGAGCCCGAAAGCCTGTGCAACAACTGGCGCGGGTGGCGGAGGCCTAACCCGCAAAACCCTTTTCCGCGCTCCTCCAAAAAGACTGTTCAAGGTAACTAACTCATTACAGCTGATCCTTTGTTTCGATCGGGCAAATTTTGGCATAACGCCTCGCCTAATTTCTGTCCAATCTCTTCTATTCTTTGATTAATCCCTTATTTATGTCATGATTTCTCGATTTATAAGAGGATTGGGTTTATTTTCGCTTGGTTTTGATGTTACTAGTTATACATAGTTGTTGTGTGTAGGTATATCAGTTACAAAGAACAGGTGTTGTGGAGTCATTTACCTTTGAGTAGACAGCAGTTAATAATACCTTGGTGTCAAATCCCTGCCATTTACAGAGGCCCTTCCTTTGTTGTAGAATGTGCATGAATGCTTTTTTATTTATCTAGATACTTGATCAATCTTTAAAAGGGAAAGTTTTTTGATTCTAAAACTTTCACTGGGTACTTTCTCCATTTTTTTTCTAAGTAGAGTTTTGAATTCCTACTGAGAAAAATTTCACTTGTCTTTTAAGAATTCAGAAATTCCTAACAGTGAAATGCAAAATGTATGTTAATTTCTAATTAAAAATAAGATTATTAATTAAAACTTGGCAACTCTCAGTCAAAATAGCTTTATGTGTGAAGTACAATGGTGGTAACAGAATAGATTACCAGACTACAATCAAAACTAGCTTTTTAAAACAAATAATGTTAATCTTAGCACAGTCAAAAAATTTCAGATAAATCATCAGTATCTACACTAAGTGAACTCTCAGCCAAGTGTGTAGCTTGCCACATACCATTTGAGTTGGTAGAGCGAGTTTACCCACCTGTGCCAGAACAACTACAACTTCAGATCGCTTTCTGGAGCTTCCCCGACAGCGAAGATGACATCCGGCTGTACTCCTGCCTGGCAAATGGCTCAGCTGATGAGTTCCAGAGGGGAGAACACCTCTTTAGAGATAGAGCGGTTAAAGATGTACTACAAATTGGTAAGTATTAGCCTGTGGTACATAAAACAAATACACTCATACAGTCTTCTTTCTAAGTGTCCTGTTCCCAAAAGTTGTCTGGAAGAGATTGCTACAGGCGATAAAGCCTTTGCGCACACAACCAATATGTTGATTATTTACTCACTTACTCATAATCATTAGCCCACATCAACCCGCAAATGTGTGTGTATTTTTTTTTTACAGTACCAATACTGGCAGTACTAATGAATAGAACCTCATAGGAACATACAATTAAAGTCCTAAGAAATGACGATGATTTTTCAAAGTTAATCTGTATGCCTAAGAAAGTCAATCAAATGAACATAGTGCCATCCATGATAGCTTTGATGTCGAAAAATGATTTGTAAAAATCTTAATTCAAATAAAATAGTTTTGATTTTGAACATTTATTAATAAAAAAAAAATATTTTCCAAATTGTTGGACTAGAAAACACAAAGTTGTTATAATTATTATAGCTGCTGTGGTCTTACTAAAGCTACAAAAAATAATTTCATATTTATCATCATCACAATTATAACATCATACTACAGTGAAATGAAACAAACAAAAAAGCAACTGCTATTTTATTCTTTATACATGCATGTACCTTTTATTGTAAAAGAACAAAAAATGCATTAATGTAAGTAGCAATAATGACTGGTATTGTTGGGATAACCAAAAACAAAATAAAAAAAAAACTGATCATCCATTGCCCACAGCCACTTGCTGGCCTTCAATCTCAGTTACAAACCACTGACATTCAGTTTCTTGAACCTGTTCCAATATTATTTTTATTACTGCCAGACATTAGTTTTAAGTTTTACATATTTGTCTTAAAGACAGTATTAGAAATGACCATTATTATTTTGTTTAGGTTTTAAAACAATGTAATATCTAATTAACAAAATGGAAAACAACGTGCCATTTCTTTGACATTTTCATTAAGTTTTGGTCTGATCTAATGTCTTTATTCGAGGTTGGATTTTACAAAATCATTGTTCGATGTCAAAACAGAATAGAGTACTTATAAATTGTACACACAAAATAATACAAAGTAATATCTGAACTGATATATAATAGCTATGATATTAGCTTCAGACTAGATATTTGGTATCAGGAAGAGTTCTAAAAGAGTTTTAAGAGCTGGCCTTATGTAAATATTCACTTTTTAACCCCCGACGCAAAAGAGGGGTGTTATAAGTTTAATGTGTCTGTGTATCTGTGTATCTGTCTGTGGTATCATAGCTCCTAAGCGGATGAACCGATTTTCGTTTAGTTTTTTTTGTAACATAGATAATTTTACCCCGAGTGTTCTTAGCCATGTTTCATGAAAATCTCTTCAGCCGTTTGAAGATCATCAGCTCTTTTCTAGTTGATGAGGGGATCTGACGAACTTCCTTATCTCCGATCGATTCGAAATTTGGTACCTTGTTACTTCAATCATATTGAAAGTATATGGTAAGGTAACCATGACCTGATCAGCCGTTTGAAGATCATCAGCTCTATAATAGTTGATGAGGGGATCTGACTTACTTCCATATGTCCTATCGATTCGAAATTTGGTACCGTATTCCTTAAATAATATTGAAAGTATATGGAAAGGTAACCATGACCTGATCAGCCGTTTGAAGATCATCAGCTCTTTAATAGTTGATGAGGGGATCTGACTACTTTCCATATGTCCTTTCGATTCAAAGTAAAAATACTCTCCAATTTTCTTTTAGATATAACTGTACTCATATATCATAATTTATTTGTTATAAAGTTTAAAAATTATGAAATAAAAATAAATTTAAAATTTAAAAACCCCCGAAGCAAAAAAGCAAAACATTAAAAAGTAAAAAATAATACCTATTGTTGAGCCATCAAATTCGATAAAGTAACACCTATATATTTTAATTTTATTAGAGAAATTGATGGATGGCACGATTTGGTTTGCTCGTTGAAATGACGCTATAATGTCACGTCGGGGTACCGCTAAGTTTAAAAAAAAATATCGTATGGACACAAGTTGGTCGGATATGCTAACAAATTAATAGATAGTCAATCAAATGAAGCGTCTGACTTAAGCGGTACACCGACGCGACATTATAGCGTCATTTCAACGAGCAAACCAAATCGTGCCATCCATCAATTTCTCTAATAAAATTAAAATATATAGGTGTTACTTTATCGAATTTGATGGCTCAACAATAGGTATTATTTTTTACTTTTTAATGTTTTGCTTTTTTGCTTCGGGGGTTTCTAAATTTTTAATTTATTTTTTCTTTAAACTATATGTATCTAAATTCAACAAAATACATGAATCTTGCATGGATGTCAGCACTGTGCAAATACAGCAAGACATAGCTTCAAACACCAAAAAACCATTAAATTCGCGAAGTGTATTTGAACATTTTGAACAAACACAGAAACCTACAACTTTACAAACTTTTGAAAACCAACATGGAATAGCAAAGCGCAAATGTTGCTTTAAATCTGAAGGTCTATTCAACTCAACTTCTTTGTAGGTTTCCATCTATCGGCGACAGTGACTCTAAACATGCCACGTGCGCAATACAACGTGGCTGTGACGTTCGACCGGCAACGGATATCGTCTTGCAACTGCACCTGCAGCTCCACCGCGCATTGGTGCTCACACATCGTCGCCGTCTGTCTCTATAGGATACATCTGGTGAGAATTTCCCATTGATTCTGACATGTTGTTTATTGACCTAATGTAGAGATGAATCACGTTTGCGGAGGAGCAGGATGCTTGTTCCCATAAGAATTTAGATCAAAGAGCCTAAGCTCACCTAATTGAAGGCTTGGTCTTCGACATAGGAGTTTACCATGGCGAGAAGCGCGAGAGGGAGGAAGGGCCCTGATGAAGCCGTCCCAGATTATGCAGAATGTAAATGGCTTAATTATGACGCAACGACCTGAAATGCCCTTAGCTTAATGGCCAATTTGCCGCATATGTCTACTAATATTATTTTGTAATGTTCGTCATTTATTGGCCCCGATTCGGGAAGTCATGCCTTAATTCTAATTTTAAAATCCACCTATCCTTGTCGTTTCTATGACTAATGAAAGAGATGTGATGATTTCAGATGAACGAATGACATTATTTTGAATGAATGATAACCTAAAACGATCTTGCTATGCTATGCTATGCCCTTAATAACTGTCAGATTAAAAGTTGAGTCGAATGTTTTAAGTGCTCTCTAAAATTGTGCAATCGACGCGTCCGGATGTTTGACAGCTCTATGTATGGCCATCTCCATTTCCTGTCCCTTTTTAATCTATAATAGGTGAAAAGGACAGACGAACTTAAATTAGGGTTTAGAGCGTGACTGTGTGAATCGCTACCATTAGCTTAACTCATGCGTCGCAATTTCCATCAACAGCTCATATACGTCCCCGCCGAGGGGCTCGAGCCTACCCTGAATTAGGGCGATTAGGCCTTAGTCGACCACGCTGGCCCAGTGCGGGTTGGTCGACTTCACACACAACCTTTGAATTTCAGGAGTGTGCAGGTTTCATCACGATGTTTTCCTTCACCGTAAGATCGTCGAATAAACGTACTACGTAACATGAATTAGAAATTCGAAAACACATTGATACGTGGTGGGGATCGAACCCGCGTCTCCCAGACGGGAGGCAGCGGCCCTAGCCACTAGACCACCGACGCTGTCGCAATTTTAAATAATTATAATATAATTATAATCGTTTATTTAAGCTCTTATAGTAAAACAAATCATCATCCTTTTAAAGGTAGTAGGCCCGCGTGGTCAAGTTCTAGGATAGCTCAAGTGCCGCAATAATTATCACGTTCTTTTTCTTATCTTGCGGGTTAAAAGGTCGATGACCGATCTTGCTAACCCTAGTGTCACATTTACCGAGCCGCTAAAGGTCTCATCTCAAAGCATAAATCTTGGTGCAAAAATTCTAAGTATGCGAATCTTATTCAGTGTCTTTTCACGTCTAATGTTGTGTGAATTTACCTGTTACGTAGTTATTTAGGTTTGGCTCCAGGAAGAATTATTAAATACCTAAGTACGTACTTATTTACAAATGAGTAATAAAATTAATAGGTAATTATGCTTTGTTTTTTGTTACTCAACTTGATTGATACTAAAAACATAGCGCGGTAAAATCTTGTAGATTTCACTATGCATAAAAAAATATTGTGTTTTTCATAGTTCGTTTGAAAGTATACAAAAATAGAATACAGACAGTCAAAACAGAATCGAAATTGATCGAAAAACAAACTATCGATTTCCTTCACCGTATGAGCTTCAAATAAACGAACAGTGAACAGCTCATTAAGCTAAACACCAGGGTATCTTACGCCTTGGTAATAATGTCTAGTTTGCAATAAAAATGCATAGCTTGATGTGCTGTCCACTGTATTTACGAGCTTACGGGTTCAAAACACATTGTAGGTTGCGAGATTTGAAACAAAAATACTGTGCGGAATTTCTTATTTTTCACCAAAAGTTATGCAATAAATCAATTTAATTTTCACTTCGGCAATAAATTTTTTTCATCTCCTACAGTGCCATAGCAGCTACGTGTGAACACTACTGATACCAGGGCCCCGTTTCACGAAGCAACAATTTACCAGTAACAAGTTACAATTTGATATTCATTGCGTAGTTAATTCGCCTAAACTGTAAGGCTTTATCGTTTTAATCTCACTGTCTACGCAATGTACATCGAATTGTACTTGTGACTTGTAGCTTCGTGAAACGGCCCCCTGACCGTAAGAGCGGGTACGCACTACGTCCGGTCCGACCCGAGTCCGTGAAAATGAGGTCCGGCGTGGCGTAGAACAAATTTCCATCCGTCGAGTGCGTAAGCTACCATACAAATAGAAGAAAGAAAGAAAGAAAGAAAAAACATTTATTCGTATTGCTGTAACAATAAGTAAAAAGATTAATGATATATTTAATACTAATATGTAAGTCACAGCAGCGAAAAGGCACGACTCAGCATAATGCCAACCTGAGCAGAGGCAGGCGCTGTTATTCTGCCGCGCCCTAAGACGAGTAGAAAGGGGGCATAGGTAAACGTAAGGTGCAAAATAAGTAAAATAAAATATTTATGAAGATAAATAACATAATAAATATACACACAACATACAAATAAAACAACATACAATTCATACAATAAATAGAAAATGCAATAAGGCAGCTGCTCAAAATCGGCTGCTTCCGCCACACAGCAAAGCTTGTCGCTCCAGCAACCATATTATAAAATGTTTTTTGAAAATAGGCTTGGAAATAGGTTTACGAAGCGGCGGAGGTAAGTTATTCCAGCATTTCGTGGCCTGATGGCGGCCCTCGGCCCTCGAATGCCCTAGTTTTGTGAAAGGGTGATACTAAAATAAAAGACTCTATTCTTCTAGAATTATATGTGCAAATACTTCTACGGCCACGCCGGAACCTTATATTCACGGACTCGGATCGGATTCGGATCGGACGTAGTGCGTAACCGCTCTAAACTCTCACAAGTTGTAACATACCATCGATATATTTTAGCCAACTCAAGTGTGTCTCCGGGCTCCAGTATCAGAGTCGCTCCAACGGCTGAGACGAGACCAACTGCAGAAGTTCGCACAATACCTCATATCCGAGCTACCGCGACAAGTCCTTCCTACAGCCCAAAGGTAACATTAATTTTACGCATGTATTTTTCAATGATTATATTTTTCAATGAGAGCCATGGAGCGTGCCATGCTCGGCATAAAACTTCAAGATCGTGTACGGAACACTGAAATCCGAAACCGTACCAAGGTAGAGGACGTAGGTAAACGAATCACTAAACTTAAGTGGGCGTGGGCGGGGCACATAGCGCGGCGGGATGACGGAAGGTGGACCAAAGCAGTGACAGAGTGGCGGCCCAGACTTGGACAACGCTCGGTAGGCAGACCACCAGCCCGATGGTCAGATGATATAGTGACAGTGGAAGGGAAGTACTGGATGAGAACTGCACAGGACCGTGAAAAATGGCGCAATAAAGAAGAGGCCTATACTCAGCAGTGGGTAGATGTGGGCTAGATAGATAGATAGATAGATAGATTTTTCAATCGCCAGGTATAAACTTTTTGATGTTTGGCTCTCTCTCATGTTCTTCTTTAAATGCTTTTAACAATGTTTTGTTATTTACGAAATAAAGAAGCCGTTTTATACTGTTTATATATTATTATCTACCTCTACTTAGCCTTTTTTTCCCAATGGAGAACACTGATAGGTTCTTATTTCAAATTAAAACATGCCTTATATTAAAATTTATATCATGTACATTGCATTTATTGAAGTGAAATAAAAAGTATGCAATATTAGCAAAGTTATGACCGCAAGAAATTCCGAAATTTCCGCGCGCTTAGTCCTGCGTGTGACGTCATATGCTTGCAGTGTAGCAGTGTTTGCGGGTGGTGTAAATGTAATAGGCACGTTGCGTGCATGTGACGTCACAGCTTCTAATCTTTGATCGTTAATAACTCAGTCATATTTAAAGATATAAAAAAAATAAAAGCACAGTATTTTTTGTAATTTTTTATAGAACATTTTGGCATTTTCAGCTAAAATCGTCTGTCAGACTCATTATGAGAGACGGGAAAGATTACCACTTAAGGATTAGTCGATGAACTAGCAAATTATCTATAATGTGTACTGTGTTCCTTCCTCATGATCCTGAATGGCCTAAGCCACCCGAGTCTTCTCGTTTCGTAATTACCAGTACACAACGCAATAGATACCGCAAAATATTCAATGATAATTTACCAGTAATATCATATATTTCTGAAAAATAAAAAACTTAGACGATGTTGAACAGGACTCGAACCTGTATCTCCTTGGCAATCCGTGCCAGACACAGGTTATTTTTTCTAATTATGCTACCAAGCTTTTTGAAAAACGACGTAATTCGTGATCGATTTTTACTTTTAATGCTCAGAGTGCCTTACAGCTCCATTTGACGGTGGACGTATCTCTAAGAAAAATAATCTATACTCGTCTTCGATCAACAATTACAACTAGATAACGGGTCGCATACAAAATCAAAGCCAAATGCTGTCTGCCTCAATATATAACTTATACAGCTACATTTGTTTATTAACCAACCGAGACAAACGTTTTAAAACAGTTTTAAGTTCAACCTAATAACAACCTCTAATACCAAGTAATAAAATCTCAAATCTTCAAAATATAATCTCTTACCTACGACCATTGGTTTCCTTTTGTTTCAACCGAACTAATTCATGGTATTTTTGCTCCGACCCGATATCTAGTTGTAATTGTTGATCGAAGATACTCGTAATATGATGCAATCTTTGCCTTAGTTTCCCCCCAATCTTCATAATCCTGTGCCATATCTCCAGTTAAATTCTAAGTGAGCTATCCATTCATCACAGGATACTAGACGAGCTGCTATCAGCGCAGCCTAACCAGATCAACACGACTTGCGGAGCACCTGACCCTACTGCCGGCGCTTCTGCATATGAATACACCTCGTGGTTCCTTGACGAGAAAACTCTTCACAACAACATCAACAAGATATTGGTCAAGTTCTGCGTTCCCGCGCCTATAGTGTTTAGGTGAGTTTTGACATCGTTTTCAGTTCGCTGTGTTCGCGTGGCTAGGTTGTTTACACGTTCTATTCTCTAGTTCGAATTTTAATCGATAGTATGCGGCGCGCGCGATTTTGTAACATTCCTTTGTCTGCGGCGTTAATAGTCGCCTGCGTCGCTGCGTCAACACGTCTTGACAGCCGCATACAAGGGGATATTTTTCGCCGTCAATACGTCTTGGCAGCCGCTTAGTAGAGAAAAAAACAACTACTATCAGTCTTGTATTTTTTGTTTAGCTAAAATTAACATGTACTTTATTAGTTTCAATTCAATATTTCTATATTTTGTTAAGAACTTTTCAGATCAGCCAAAGAAAATAAATCAAATTTTTTGAAAAGAGAAAGAAATAATTACTATAAAATAACGAAACATCTAAGCTATGAACAAATATGGTCTTCCTTAAGAAGTTAAGATTTGACATATTAGTCTGTTTCTTTATAATTTTCTGAGCCCTTCAAAAATTACGGTTTATAACTAGGTAGTTCCATAAACATTGTTCGCTTTTTGTTGAAAACGTTATCAAGCACTAGTCTCCGAACACATTTAAACTACGACTAAAACTTACAGCGACGTAAACTACCTAAGCACGAGCGCGCCTCCCGCGGCGGCGGAGTGGTCCTCCCTACTACGACCTCTGAGAGGGCGCGAGCCGGAGGGAATGTGGAACCTGCTGTCCATAGTTCGAGAGATGTTCAAAAGGAACGACCGCAACGCCATACCGCTGCTCGAGATCATCACTGAAGAGGTCATGGCTTGCGAGCAGGTAGGTCCCAAAACGTCTAAATCCGTCAACACATCATCAACAGCTTATATACGTCCCCACCGAGGGGCTTGAGCCTACCCTGAATTAGGGCGATTAGGTCAACCACGCTGGCTCAGTGCGGGTTGGTCGACTTCACACATCCTTTGAATTTCTTCACAGGAGTGTGCAGGATTCATCACGATGTTTTCTTTCACCGTAAGAGCGTCGAATAAACGTACATATGAATTTGCAATGCAATTAATGTAAACGCAATATAACCAAACACAATCAGTCTTACTCGGAGTTGGTCCGAGCAGTCTTAACAGGCAATCTGTCCAACAAGCAATCCATTCAACAAGAAACTGACACAACAAGATACTATAACCATGTTCTATCTCCACAGATAATCGTGTGGTGGTACAGCACGAAGGCGGCCCTAGTAGCATGGGGCGGTGTGGGGGGCGGCAAGCACAGCGGGGGCGGCAACTCGGCCGCGCAACACGCTTGCTCCTCACTCTGCGATGAGGTAACTGAACGTTAACCGCCCAAGACGTTTAAGACTGGTGTTACTCACTCGGAGGTTACACAGTCTCAGTCAATCAGATTGTCTGGTCGAGGAGAGTATATAAAAACATTATTCAACGTAGCAGTTACTCATTATGATATTAACTCGGTGAGACAAACAACGAAATTTGATTCTTCGTCTTCTTCTTCGTCCTAGCGTTTTCCCGGCCTAGTGCTGGCTCTGCTTTCCTACTCAATCTTCTCCACTTTGCCCGGTCTTCGGCATCCTTAGGTGTGAGATTGTTCTGCTCCATATCCGCTTTCACGACGTCCAGCCAGCGCTTTTTAGGCCTACCACGTGATTGAGTACATGATCAAAAAGAGTCTTCACCTACGTGAACTGGTAAATAAAGTCCCTTTCAATAGAATCCGGCAATAATGTAAACAAACCAATTTAAACACGATTACTCCGTAATTACTTACGTTTGAGTATCAATCCTGATCATATTCACGTTTCAAGGAACCATACATTCTTCTTACAATCATTTCGCCCCCTATTAACTTCGGACGACAAAACTTTCAATAATTTGTAAAACTGCCATATTATTTTTTTACTCGTAAATGTCTGGTTTGTTTTTGGAAAGTTAGTGTCAAAAAATTAACTTGTTTACATTATTGCCGGATTCTATTGAAAGGGACCTTACACAATCGACAGCCGAGCAGTCAAGCGTTCGACTCTGTCGTCGTTACGAAGGTTCCGGATCCGTATCCCGGTGGGGACACTGTCAAAAAATAAGAATAAGAAACCCCTTTCCATAGGATGTTATTACATCACTTGGATCCGTCATTACATTTTTTTGGGTGAGTTCGCTAACACAATGGCGGAATCTGTGGAGAAGAGCTCACCGAAGAAACTCCACAGTCATCGCATCTTTTGCGTTTCCTTTTTTAAATAAAATATTGTCAATGACAAAATTAATGCTAATTATATATTGGAAAAGCCTTCAACAAGCAATCGTCGCCTTCAATAAAGATTTTTTTTAAACTGTGCCCAGTTCGGTTAGGACTTTGCAGGCTGTCTGAAGAGTAAGACGATTCCGTAAAGCTAATTAAGTCGTTGTTTTTAGTTATTATCTATGGAAAATAGTCGCCATGTCAGAGACTTTTAGTAGCTCCATAATTCTGAAACCAAGAAGGTAGTTTATTGAATAAATAGTCTTTTCTACTTTCAAATCAAAGCAACGGCCCGTTACAGTCCACTGCTGGACTATGAGCCTCCTCCACTTAAGTGTTTGGTTTTGCCATAATCTCCACGCTTGGCAGGCGGGTTGGAGATCGCAGATTAAAAGGTTACTGTATCAGAGAGCGCTGCTGCCCGTTCCCTGTTCAATGTGTAGTCCCTAAGTCGCCTCTTACGACACCCACGGGAAGAGTAGTGGTTGGTCACAAATGTATTCTACTCTGCCGTCACCACACGGCTAACTTCTACTTTTTCTATTTTAGTCTCATCAAACTGTATATGTTTATAGGTGGTAGTGCTGTGGCGCTTAGCAGCGTTGAATCCAGCGCTGGCTCCTCACGAGAGAGACACGCTTCACGAACAGTTTGCGCAGTGGCACATGAAAGTACTTGATAAGGTAAGAGCTTTTTAACTATAAAAATAAACTTTTGTAATTCAAACAGGATAATGTTTAAAATTATAAGTCCGCTTGATTAATTTTTTCATTGAGTAAGTATCAAGTTGGACATAAAATCTCGAGTTTTGTATTAATAAAGAACAGCTGCACTGTGGTTAAAAGACATTAAGTTTTTAACCTATCTATGGTTAAATCTCGGATCATTTGTGTCACATTATACACGTAACATGCGTTTAAAACTGTATTTATTTATTTATTTATTTACGTAACCATTGCTTCGATCCCTTCTGTGATCGAAGATTAATAGTACACAATAGATAACAAAAATACAATTACATTTGAAAAACGACAACACTCGACCGACTGTAATGTGATGTCCAAAGCATCAATGTAACTTTAATGCTCATGTTACTGTAACTTTTCCGCACGATAGTTTACACTTCCTTTCCGATACTGCGTTGAATTATCTCCTTCCTCCAATCCCAGGTGGCCAAAAACCGCAGTAACCACCTAAGCGGTTCAGGGCACTCGCGTCACACTTCACGCGCGCATTCCCACCCGCCCTACATCAACGGCATCAGCGAGAACGAGGTGTTTCCCGGCTTCCACCCCGCCATGGAGGCTTGCTTCCTGGAGTGGGACGATTATCCTATACCAGGTGAGTTATACTAACAGGATAGTTACCCTATACTACCCTATATAACCCATGCAGATAAAGAATAGATCTGAAAATGGCGTCCGCTCGCATGCTAACTCGCTCACAATCTATCGCTGTCTAAACTCACACAGTGAAGTACGCGCTGCAAAAAAATAATGACAAAAATCAGTGTTCACAAACAAAGATAATTGTCATTGATGTTAATGATATTCTTCCAAAAATCGTACATAATAATATAAAATAAATAATTTTAAACTTATCCCATGTTGTCTTTTCTTATATTTACCCTTGCACCGTATTTATTTCATTAATATTTTTTGTCATTATTATTAGCATCATTAATTAATAATAATAAACCCGTCCCGTCCCATTTTAAATCATAATAATAAAAAAGAATAATTAATAACAAAAAAGTCAGTAGGAAAAATAATAATCGATTTTTGAGAACTTGTTTTGCCAACCATATCATAAGTAGGTACCCGCCGCCATTTTCAGATTTATTCTTTATCTGTATGGCTTATACCAGGAAATCTATCATACTGGATGTCAAAGATTGACGTTAACGGCATCAGCGAGAACGAGGTGTTTCCCGGATTCCACAGGGCCATGGAGGCTTGCTTCCTAGAGTCTGACGACTATAAATATTTGTATTTTTTCAGGAGTGACTTACACGAAGGATCTCAATCCGCTCTACCACAGTCCGTTCACCATATTCAGGCATGCAGATAAACAGACTGACAGTGTACACCAGGTATGTAAGGATTCTTATCTTCAATTATTACTTAATTTTAAGTAATAATTATTATCACAATTAAATCATATCCTTGAATAGTAAATATTTGCAGAAAACGCGCCATAAACAAGACGTAAAGGGACCGAAGATCATCGGTTTTGTTTTTGTCTTTGACTTCACGACTAACTGTCAAATTTAGTCTTTTTTTAGTGCCTACCTAAACACCATGACGAATAAAAAGCCACTAAAATAAGACTAATTTTGACAGTTAGTCGTGAAGTCAAAGACAAAAACAAAACCGATGATCTTCGGTCCCTTTTCAATTAAAAATGATAGAAAGTGACAGGACTAATTTTAGTTTAGTTTAGTTGGGCGTGTGCCGAATCGACACCATTGTTTTTTAACTTTGTATTGTTCTTATGTGTATTTTAACTTTGTATTGTACGATGGGCTTGAGGACAGAATATCGAGGCAATATATACCTTAATCCGCTCCACTCTGTACTTCTACATGAAGCGTATCCATGAAAATAATCTTAGTAATCTTGTTTCGTGTTTCTTTAACTATCCCTGCGTTCCCATACACGCGTACCCAATCTCGGTCAGCGGGTGAAACCCATATAATTTCTTGCAGTTTGATTTGGATTTAACGCAACCTTTAACGGACCCCTTCAATCACAGGTGCACTCATCAAAAGCGGTCCTGAACAACGAGATGTCGCTGAGCTACCGGCTGACGAACCCCGACCCGTCGCACCACCGGGCCCTGCTGCACCGGCCTGGCCGCATCAACCCCGACTTGGCCATCGCGGGACCTTCCACCAGCCAGGTCAGTATCATCAACCAGCTGGAACAAGTCCACTGCTGAACAAAAACCTCCCCTTGGGTTTTCAACGCAAACGGTACCCGGCAACCTTCACCAAGTCATCTGTCCACCTTGTGGGTAGTACACAGGGTTATTTTCATCATCTTCATGCCAAAAGCCTCTACTTCCGTGCATAATAGTCGAGACGAAAGGCGACTTCCGGCATACGGAATCATCTTTCAGACAATCATGTGATTTAATCTTGAAACAAAGCTTGAAACAAAACAAACAAATGAAATTTTTTAAAAAATTTCCATATACTGCCTCGACAAAAAAAAAACGATTAATTTATCGAACCTGTTCACAAAATTTCACGAGAATCGGTTGAGAAACGCGACCTGTAGAGTGAAACAAACAAACAGATGGACATACAAAAGCAAATTTGGCCAAGCTGAAACAGAGACGCTTCGCTGGCTGGGTCAATTACTATTAACTAACTATTTCATACAACAAGGCTTTCGTTTTGTTTGCAGCCGTGCGGCTCGGGCGAGGCGGGCTCCAGTGATCCCCCTCGAGACTCCGGCCCTAATAACGATGGAAACCACTCCAGTGTTTCTTCTGAAGGTAAGCAATGAAAATGCTGTATTTTCAGTACTAGGCAATAATGTAGCTTTTATTAGGAAAACTTTGTAATGACTAGCTGGTCCACGTTGGTTTTTTATATTTCCGTGGAGTTATTTATTACCATGCTACATAGACAAACCCCTTTTGGGCCAACGTGGTGGTGACTAAGGCCCGATCACTAGAAAAGCTTCCTCGGTGGGGACGTGTATGAGCTGTTGATAGTGATGATAAATAGTGCCTTTTGTCACTCTCCGGCGCATAACCTATTTCTCTTTCTAACCCTTTTCTATTTTCTGTGCAAATAATCTCTAAAGGAAAAATTAACTAAAACGCATTGGCATCTTATAAAATTAGTAATAAAACTAATAAATTAATCTCAATGCGACGTGACGCCTCGAGGCATGACAATTTTTATTTTATTTTTAAGGTTGGTTTATATTATCCTAAAGGAGATGGCTTTATATTTTAGTAAATGTAATCGTATTAAAAGCCAGCTCTAATAAATAAAAGCAACCATTCATCATCATCATCATCATCATCATCGTGTGGGTTGTAAGTTCGACAACCGACCTCACATACCCTGGTGTCAATGTTAGAGCCGCCAAAGGCCACTGACTTGGCTCATGTGACGACTAGATAGTGGCCGGGACCAACGGCTTAACGTGCCTTCCGAAGCACGGAATCATCTTTCTTTCCGGAAATCAGGTGATTCAGCCTGCAATGTCTTAACTAAACTGAGGAAATTCTCACACAGATTTTTGCTTGATAGGGTTCGATTCCCGGTGGGTTCCTCCGTAATGGCCTCTCGGCCGCGGAGGCTATTAACCCATTTAGACGTTACTACGAAAATGAATTAACCTAAAGCACCTCTTGTCTAAGATTTACTCTGTAACTGATCCTAACTTGTCACCACCAGGTTTCTGCGAGAACGAAGAAGAGATCTTACAGCAGAGTGGTGGCGATACGGACTCCCAAGAGTCGAGTTCTCCTCCCATTTCGTCTGATGATGCACAGAGAAGAGTGTCCAATGATGACTCGGTTTCTGATGACGATTGCAACATGTATTTCTACGATGCGGCGGCCGCGCGAAGAGCTGTGGCTGGCGAAGGATCCAGCGGGAATAATGTCGTTAGTGCGGTCAGTAATATCACGTAAATAGTGTTTTTTATTTATTTATTTATTTATAAAGACTAACAGCCACATACATAAATTGCTTAATTTATCATTGTCTGATTAAAAGCCAGTCTTCTATATTTAACAAATTATATAAATAGTGAATATACCTATACAGTAGTGCAAAATGTGAATAACTAAAAAACTAACCGGTACAAGAAATTGTCTTCATGACATTTTTTTAAAGACTGATAATGATGAACTAAACATAACAACGTCAGCCAAGTTATCATTATAGTAACGACAACACGTCTCATAAAACTGTTATTCGCATAACGAGTCTTACAAGGACCAATAGCAAAAAGATTCTTTTTACAACATGTGCGTTCACGTCCACGAGTTGGTTGATGAGCGTTGGAGCAGACGGGTTCTCGAATGAAGACCACGTCTCGGGAAACGTAGTGTGGGACGCCCCCCTGCCAGGTGGACTGATGACCTGAGCAAGGTCGCTGGTGGTGGCTGGATGAGGAAGGACTGATGACCTGAGGAAGGTCGCTGGTGGTGGCTGGATGAGGAAGGACTGATGACCTGAGGAAGGTCGCTGGTGGTGGCTGGATGAGGAAGGACTGACTCTACTCTACTCTGACTTCTATGTCGCCCTACAGTTTTCCTTTTATTTTCCAGACGTCAGCATCAAACGCGTCGTACGGCTGGGAGAGCGGATGGGAAGTGTCGTTTGCGCGCGCAGAGGGCTTGCAGGCGCACGGACACGCCAGGGAGGCTTGCGCGTTGGGCGCACGGCTCGCCAGGGAACTATTGGCTAGACCACCTGCCTTAGGTAAGGCTACATCTTGACGAGACATTCACTAAGCTTAGACTAGCCAGCGACTTTCTGTATTATTGGGATTGGGCGTGACCACGGGAAAGAGACAGAGGAGCTGGCCCAATACATTGTTTGATTGTGGGATTTCAGGTCGCGAGAAGTTGACGCGAAGTACTACTAAAAACCCTCGCAATGTGCCCTAATCATTATTTTAGAAATAATTTCTGTGCCAAACGATTTACTTTTCTTGGATTACTTCCTAGTAAGAGCCAGTTGGTTTAAAAGCAAAGGCAGGTTTATTAGCTCAGAGGAATTGGTTTCTGCTTTGTGGGCGTAAGTTATGTTTGTTTTGAGGCTTGCTTATTGCGCAGTCATGGCCGAATTATATAAACTCTTATCTCAAGGTAACTTGACTTATTATTTACCCAAACTATCCTCTTTTTAGGCACTACAAACGGCAGCGGAGCAGGCAACGGGCATGACCCGCGCAAAGCCAGGAGACGCCACGCGCCGTCGCCCCGCCTGTGCGCGGCCAGCCACCGCCTGTCCTGCCTCGCGTCCGCCACGCTCGCCAAGTGCGCCTTCTTGTGCACGGTCAGTATAGTGATGCAGCGGAGCAGGCAACGGGCATGACCCGCGCAAAGCCAGGAGACGCCACGCGCCGTCGCCCCGCCTGTGCGCGGCCAGCCACCGCCTGTCCTGCCTCGCGTCCGCCACGCTCGCCAAGTGCGCCTTCTTGTGCACGGTCAGTATAGTGATGCAGCGGAGCAGGCAACGGGCATGACCCGCGCAAAGCCAGGAGACGCCACGCGCCGTCGCCCCGCCTGTGCGCGGCCAGCCACCGCCTGTCCTGCCTCGCGTCCGCCACGCTCGCCAAGTGCGCCTTCTTGTGCACGGTCAGTATAGTGATGTAGCGGAGCAGGCAACGGGCATGACCCGCGCAAAGCCAGGAGACGCCACGCGCCGTCGCCCCGCCTGTGCGCGGCCAGCCACCGCCTGTCCTGCCTCGCGTCCGCCACGCTCGCCAAGTGCGCCTTCTTGTGCACGGTCAGTATAGTGATGCAGCGGAGCAGGCAACGGGCATGACCCGCGCAAAGCCAGGAGACGCCACGCGCCGTCGCCCCGCCTGTGCGCGGCCAGCCACCGCCTGTCCTGCCTCGCGTCCGCCACGCTCGCCAAGTGCGCCTTCTTGTGCACGGTCAGTATAGTGATGCAGCGGAGCAGGCAACGGGCATGACCCGCGCAAAGCCAGGAGACGCCACGCGCCGTCGCCCCGCCTGTGCGCGGCCAGCCACCGCCTGTCCTGCCTCGCGTCCGCCACGCTCGCCAAGTGCGCCTTCTTGTGCACGGTCAGTATAGTGATGCAGCGGAGCAGGCAACGGGCATGACCCGCGCAAAGCCAGGAGACGCCACGCGCCGTCGCCCCGCCTGTGCGCGGCCAGCCACCGCCTGTCCTGCCTCGCGTCCGCCACGCTCGCCAAGTGCGCCTTCTTGTGCACGGTCAGTATAGTGATGCAGCGGAGCAGGCAACGGGCATGACCCGCGCAAAGCCAGGAGACGCCACGCGCCGTCGCCCCGCCTGTGCGCGGCCAGCCACCGCCTGTCCTGCCTCGCGTCCGCCACGCTCGCCAAGTGCGCCTTCTTGTGCACGGTCAGTATAGTGATGTAGCGGAGCAGGCAACGGGCATGACCCGCGCAAAGCCAGGAGACGCCACGCGCCGTCGCCCCGCCTGTGCGCGGCCAGCCACCGCCTGTCCTGCCTCGCGTCCGCCACGCTCGCCAAGTGCGCCTTCTTGTGCACGGTCAGTATAGTGATGTAGCGGAGCAGGCAACGGGCATGACCCGCGCAAAGCCAGGAGACGCCACGCGCCGTCGCCCCGCCTGTGCGCGGCCAGCCACCGCCTGTCCTGCCTCGCGTCCGCCACGCTCGCCAAGTGCGCCTTCTTGTGCACGGTCAGTATAGTGATGTAGCGGAGCAGGCAACGGGCATGACCCGCGCAAAGCCAGGAGACGCCACGCGCCGTCGCCCCGCCTGTGCGCGGCCAGCCACCGCCTGTCCTGCCTCGCGTCCGCCACGCTCGCCAAGTGCGCCTTCTTGTGCACGGTCAGTATAGTGATGTAGCGGAGCAGGCAACGGGCATGACCCGCGCAAAGCCAGGAGACGCCACGCGCCGTCGCCCCGCCTGTGCGCGGCCAGCCACCGCCTGTCCTGCCTCGCGTCCGCCACGCTCGCCAAGTGCGCCTTCTTGTGCACGGTCAGTATAGTGATGCAGCGGAGCAGGCAACGGGCATGACCCGCGCAAAGCCAGGAGACGCCACGCGCCGTCGCCCCGCCTGTGCGCGGCCAGCCACCGCCTGTCCTGCCTCGCGTCCGCCACGCTCGCCAAGTGCGCCTTCTTGTGCACGGTCAGTATAGTGATGCAGCGGAGCAGGCAACGGGCATGACCCGCGCAAAGCCAGGAGACGCCACGCGCCGTCGCCCCGCCTGTGCGCGGCCAGCCACCGCCTGTCCTGCCTCGCGTCCGCCACGCTCGCCAAGTGCGCCTTCTTGTGCACGGTCAGTATAGTGATGCAGCGGAGCAGGCAACGGGCATGACCCGCGCAAAGCCAGGAGACGCCACGCGCCGTCGCCCCGCCTGTGCGCGGCCAGCCACCGCCTGTCCTGCCTCGCGTCCGCCACGCTCGCCAAGTGCGCCTTCTTGTGCACGGTCAGTATAGTGATGCAGCGGAGCAGGCAACGGGCATGACCCGCGCAAAGCCAGGAGACGCCACGCGCCGTCGCCCCGCCTGTGCGCGGCCAGCCACCGCCTGTCCTGCCTCGCGTCCGCCACGCTCGCCAAGTGCGCCTTCTTGTGCACGGTCAGTATAGTGATGCAGCGGAGCAGGCAACGGGCATGACCCGCGCAAAGCCAGGAGACGCCACGCGCCGTCGCCCCGCCTGTGCGCGGCCAGCCACCGCCTGTCCTGCCTCGCGTCCGCCACGCTCGCCAAGTGCGCCTTCTTGTGCACGGTCAGTATAGTGATGCAGCGGAGCAGGCAACGGGCATGACCCGCGCAAAGCCAGGAGACGCCACGCGCCGTCGCCCCGCCTGTGCGCGGCCAGCCACCGCCTGTCCTGCCTCGCGTCCGCCACGCTCGCCAAGTGCGCCTTCTTGTGCACGGTCAGTATAGTGTTTAACAGCCTCCGTGGCCGAGTGGTCGACATTTCGACGCCCATTACGGAGGTTCCGGGTTCGATTCCTGGTCAACTGTCATGCGAAAATCTCTTTGTGAGACTTTCCTCGGGTTGGTTAGGACATTGCAGGCTGAATCACCTGATTGTCCGAAAAAGAAAGATGATTCCGTCCTTCGAAAGGCACGATAAGCCGTTGGTACCGGCCACTATCTAGTCGTAACATGAGCCAAGTCAGTGGTCTTTGGCTGCTCTATAACACTGACACCAGGGTTTGTGAGGTCGGTTGTCGACCTTACAACCCACACGATGATGATGATGATGAGTATAGTGTTGTAGCGGAGCAGGCAATAGGCTGACCAGCGCAAAGTCAGGAGACGCCACGCTCCGTCGCACCGCCTTCAAATTACACGAGCTTTAAGGAACCATACTTATTTGGTATTCATTTCAACTTGATACCTCTACGAGTTATTGAGAAAAAGAGTTGATAGACAGACGGCAGTCAGATGGACAACGAAGTAATCTTTAAAGGTCCTTGAGACGCTAAAAACCAACAATAAATGTTAATTCCATTTGAAGGCGAATATAATGTGTAATCCCCACCACGTACCAATGTGATTTCGAATTTCGGCACTCACTACTTAGAACAATGTAGACCTCTTTTTAGATCTTTAAAAGTTTTAACTCTACCGTGCATGTACATTAAACAGATTTCCATATTTGTTAAGGAGCACCCTGAATATTTTGAAAAATTACCGCAACGACCGTTTAGACGTGCAAAAATATGTTCCCTATTTAGGGTGCCACGAGCACGGGTAGACATTTACAGGAAGAATGTTCATTGTATGGCCGTAAAAATTTTTAATAAGTTGCCAAATGAAATAAAACTAAGCTCAACGAAAAAATTTAAAACTTTACTGACGAAATAGCTGTTAGAAAAATGCTTTTACTCTATTAAGGAATTTATGGAATGCTGATTTATTTATTTAAAATCACAAATTATTTAAATAATCTATCAAATTTAAATGAAATTGCAATTTTACATATTTTATTTTTATTTTATAGAATCAAATTCAAATCTATTTACAATTTTACATAATTATTTTTATCTTGAACCCTATTGACATTAAGGGCGACTTTTACGAAACCCCTAATTGAAATTAAAATGGTATTTAAATAGAAAATGTTGTTTAACGTATTGCACCATACATATTCACAATTAGGTGAGCTGTCAAAATTAATTACAGAAAAATGGCAAATTAACTAAGCTAATAGCGATTAACAAAAGTGTCATTTTGATGTTGTTTGCTGCAGTCGTCAAGACAACGGTTTTTAGCTGCCACGCACACGTTTCAAACCAAGCAAACAATTTTCGATGTACGGTATGGAACCTGTCAAATAATTTAAATTTCTATAGTCAAAAATGTTACTGACGTAAAATGGAACGTAGGTTGGTAGTCATAGACATTATTTTTTAGTTTATTTTCTACAAAAATTGTCACAGAAGAGACTCTAATTACAATTTCTTAATTAATGACAAAATCTATTTGGTGCAAGACATTACTAATTTAAATTTCAATTAGGGGTTAATTATTATTAGTTAATTCAAATTTAGCTAATTTTAAACACCATTTGGTAAAAGCCACCCTAAATCTTGACATTAACCTTGGAAAATAGAATTATTATTGCACTTAGTTTACTTAATGATTTGCATGCCTATTGTGGTAGAACATAAGACACTATGACTGTTTACAATAAGATCTATTAATGATTATGTTTTATGCAAATAAACGATTGAATTGAATTTAATTCGAATTCATATTTATCTACGTTTATTCGACGCTCTTACGGTGAAGGAAAACATCGTGATGAAACCTGGACGCTCCTGCGAAGAAATTCAAAGTTTGTGTGTGAAGTCGACCAACCTGCACTGGGCCAGCGTGGTCGACTAAGGCCTAATCGCCCTAATACAAGATAGGCTCGAGCCCCTCGGTGGGGACGTATATGAGCTGTTGATGACTGATAATGTATAATTTTTTACTATGTTTTCATACGAGATATACAAGAAGAAAGAAATAAAATGATATATTTTTTAGATTTATCGGCTCGTGGAGTGGGTTTGATCCCGGAGCATTTGTATTATGAGTATTTGTACTTGTGTGTATCATTCTTAAGGTCCCTTTCAATAGAATCCGGCAATAATGTAAACAAGATAATTTTTTGACACTAACTTTCCAAAGACAAACCAGACTTTGAGGAGTAAAAAATTAATATGGCAGTTTTACAAATTATTGAAAATTTTGTTGTCTCAGTATTTTAACTATCATAAGGGGCGAAAAGGTTGTATACATAAATATGAGCTTATCTACGTATATCACCTGTCTGATTCTCATAGAACAGGCTAGAACCTGAGACAGATCCCCTTAAAAATATGTATTAATTTTACAGGTACTAGCAGAATTCAGCGAGCACCACGAGCTAGCATTCCGCGTGGGTTTGTTCGCTCTGGAAATGGCGCGGCCTCCCGCTAGCACTAAGGCTTTGGAAGTGAAGCTCAACAACCAAGAGACTGAATTAGTAGCGTTATTGAAGAAGCTGCCCACTGGGCCCGAACAACTCGCCTTGGCTAGGGAGAAGGCTGAGCAGCTGAGGGATGGCACACTCAGGTACATTTGATTCGATAAATTGGTGTCGATTCGGCATACGCCCAACTAAACCAAAATTAGTTCTGTCACTTTCTATAATTTTTAATTGAAAAGGGACCGAAGATCATCGGTTTTGTTTTTGTCTTTGATTTCACGACTAACTGTCAAATTTAGTCTTATTTCAGTGGCTTTTTATTAGGCACCTATTATTAACCCACCCCACGCAAAATAGGCGCATTAGACGTCGAGTTGCGGAAACCAGCCCGTTTTGACAATTGACAAATTGTGCCTACACATCACAACATCTGGCCTCCCCTAGGATTTTCATTTATATGCAGCGAATTCAGTACAAAAAAAAATACCGGAATTTGGACGCAGGCAATTTTTAAGTATTGATTATTATTGTTACAGATGTCTTGGCCCGGATAGCCAAGGAGACGCAGGTTCGAGTCCTGTCCAAGATCGACAAAATTTTTCATTTTCTGCTTTATAATTATGAATTTTTAAATCAATCTGTTGAATTAAGTACAATTCTCATGTTTTGTCATGATAAAAAATAATACCCCTTTTTCAGAAACCGAGGACCGGCGCTGCTACCTATCGCATTAGCAAGTTTCCTGTTCGAAGTTCTAGTTTTATCACCGACTGACAAAGAAAACAAAAACCCGGTATGTTTATTTTTGTCTACTTCCATCATCATCTCAGCTAAAAGAAATAGAAAACAACTAAAAACGTAAGCCTTCCGGCGGGACTTGAACACACGACCTTCGGCCTATATACATATATATATATATATACGCAGCCAACGTGCTTACCAACTACACCACGGAGGGCATAGTAGCAGCGCCGAAACTCGTTCATGCTTGTTTTCTATGAATTCATGACGTCACCACAATAGGCAACCGCTTGGCACTTTACAGCGTGATTAGCGACATCTATGGTAATCCTTTCGAGCTGAAAGATGTCTACTACTAAAAAATATATAAATAGATCATCTTCCAACACAAATTTCCAGTTTTGAATACTGTAGTATAGTGATAAATTACTACGCTTATTCAAAGTTCTAACGTCAAATAAGTTGTTGCAATTTTTTATACTTTTAGAAGTCGTTTTAAATAATATGAAATGTTAGCGATACCTGGAGAGATTGTTATTCACCCCGCCTTATATAGATGACTAGTGGTCCGCCCGAGGTTACGCTCGCGTTGTGTAAGATTTTCCCGTGGGAATAAGACTTTTTCCTGTAAAAATATATATTTATCTTATGTGTTAATCCAGGGTACAAACTATCTCTATTCCAAATTTCATCCCAATCCGCTCAGTAGTTTTTCCGTGATAAAGTAACAAACATCCATCCATACTTACAAACTTTCGCGTTTATAATATTAGTTAGGATAAGGATTTAAATCGGCTTGTAACAGCAACTTTACTTTGCTTTATGTCCTTCCAGTTGCGGGTCCCATCAGACGAGATGTTAGGTTTCGAGGCGGCCGTAGCAGCGATGGGTCTAAAGGCGAATGTCTCCGAGGCGGAACACCCGCTACTGTGCGAGGGCACGCGGCGGCAGCGCGGGGAACTCGCGCTCACGTTACTGGCCTTCTACAAGGACGACCCCGTCAAACTGGCCAGGGTTATGAACAAGGTCTGTATAGTACCAAGGGCGAGATGCTAGGTTAGAGGCGGCCGTAGCAGCGATGGGTCTAAAGGCGAATGTCTCCGAGGCGGAACACCCGCTACTGTGCGAGGGCACGCGGCGGCAGCGCGGGGAACTCGCGCTCACGTTACTGGCCTTCTACAAGGACGACCCCGTCAAACTGGCCAGGGTTATGAACAAGGTCTGTATAGTACCAAGGGCGAGATGCTAGGTTAGAGGCGGCCGTAGCAGCGATGGGTCTAAAGGCGAATGTCTCCGAGGCGGAACACCCGCTACTGTGCGAGGGCACGCGGCGGCAGCGCGGGGAACTCGCGCTCACGTTACTGGCCTTCTACAAGGACGACCCCGTCAAACTGGCCAGGGTTATGAACAAGGTCTGTATAGTACCAAGGGCGAGATGCTAGGTTAGAGGCGGCCGTAGCAGCGATGGGTCTAAAGGCGAATGTCTCCGAGGCGGAACACCCGCTACTGTGCGAGGGCACGCGGCGGCAGCGCGGGGAACTCGCGCTCACGTTACTGGCCTTCTACAAGGACGACCCCGTCAAACTGGCCAGGGTTATGAACAAGGTCTGTATAGTACCAAGGGCGAGATGCTAGGTTAGAGGCGGCCGTAGCAGCGATGGGTCTAAAGGCGAATGTCTCCGAGGCGGAACACCCGCTACTGTGCGAGGGCACGCGGCGGCAGCGCGGGGAACTCGCGCTCACGTTACTGGCCTTCTACAAGGACGACCCCGTCAAACTGGCCAGGGTTATGAACAAGGTCTGTATAGTACCAAGGGCGAGATGCTAGGTTAGAGGCGGCCGTAGCAGCGATGGGTCTAAAGGCGAATGTCTCCGAGGCGGAACACCCGCTACTGTGCGAGGGCACGCGGCGGCAGCGCGGGGAACTCGCGCTCACGTTACTGGCCTTCTACAAGGACGACCCCGTCAAACTGGCCAGGGTTATGAACAAGGTCTGTATAGTACCAAGGGCGAGATGCTAGGTTAGAGGCGGCCGTAGCAGCGATGGGTCTAAAGGCGAATGTCTCCGAGGCGGAACACCCGCTACTGTGCGAGGGCACGCGGCGGCAGCGCGGGGAACTCGCGCTCACGTTACTGGCCTTCTACAAGGACGACCCCGTCAAACTGGCCAGGGTTATGAACAAGGTCTGTATAGTACCAAGGGCGAGATGCTAGGTTAGAGGCGGCCGTAGCAGCGATGGGTCTAAAGGCGAATGTCTCCGAGGCGGAACACCCGCTACTGTGCGAGGGCACGCGGCGGCAGCGCGGGGAACTCGCGCTCACGTTACTGGCCTTCTACAAGGACGACCCCGTCAAACTGGCCAGGGTTATGAACAAGGTCTGTATAGTACCAAGGGCGAGATGCTAGGTTAGAGGCGGCCGTAGCAGCGATGGGTCTAAAGGCGAATGTCTCCGAGGCGGAACACCCGCTACTGTGCGAGGGCACGCGGCGGCAGCGCGGGGAACTCGCGCTCACGTTACTGGCCTTCTACAAGGACGACCCCGTCAAACTGGCCAGGGTTATGAACAAGGTCTGTATAGTACCAAGGGCGAGATGCTAGGTTAGAGGCGGCCGTAGCAGCGATGGGTCTAAAGGCGAATGTCTCCGAGGCGGAACACCCGCTACTGTGCGAGGGCACGCGGCGGCAGCGCGGGGAACTCGCGCTCACGTTACTGGCCTTCTACAAGGACGACCCCGTCAAACTGGCCAGGGTTATGAACAAGGTCTGTATAGTACCAAGGGCGAGATGCTAGGTTAGAGGCGGCCGTAGCAGCGATGGGTCTAAAGGCGAATGTCTCCGAGGCGGAACACCCGCTACTGTGCGAGGGCACGCGGCGGCAGCGCGGGGAACTCGCGCTCACGTTACTGGCCTTCTACAAGGACGACCCCGTCAAACTGGCCAGGGTTATGAACAAGGTCTGTATAGTACCAAGGGCGAGATGCTAGGTTAGAGGCGGCCGTAGCAGCGATGGGTCTAAAGGCGAATGTCTCCGAGGCGGAACACCCGCTACTGTGCGAGGGCACGCGGCGGCAGCGCGGGGAACTCGCGCTCACGTTACTGGCCTTCTACAAGGACGACCCCGTCAAACTGGCCAGGGTTATGAACAAGGTCTGTATAGTACCAAGGGCGAGATGCTAGGTAAATTGTTTAAAGTGGGCGGCGTAGGGGGCTGTAATGACACGACGAATGTTGGTGATTAACTGAACATTTATTGTATAAATACATAGGTATTTATAGTAAACTAGAAATGGTCTTTGAACCTTAGAGTTAACCGTGACATTTACTTTATCTAAAATAGATCATATTACAATATTGAATTTAATACTCTTATTACATTGTTATTATAAACAACTTAATTAGGTTACTACATATATGGTGATCGTTTTGTAATTTGATATTAATGTTTAGTTTATTAAAATACAATATATTTTTCCTTTGACATTCCGCAATTACGTCATACACTACATCTTTCCCCTTTTTTTTGAGACAAAAATTTATATTTGAATTTTTGGCTAAAATTCTACAAATCACAATTTTTAATTTATATGTTAAAGTAACTTTGTTATCTAGAACATCTATTTTATAAACTATAAATTGTTTATAACAACAAACAATACATTTGATACTCTTTTAGATAATGTTTACATACTAAATTCTTGCAATATAATACGTTTGTCAGCTATTTGGTTGACCTTTCTATTATGCTTATATTACTAATGTAAACAATGCAATGCCTTATTTCGACCTATTTTTGTTTCTGGTGTAAAGGAAGATGGAGATCCTTTTTTGGATTTCGGAATGTTACTGTTGGTTTCTTATTACATACTTTTTTCTTTATTTATAGTACTATCTCGTTTGTAGTTTATTCATTCATTTGTATTCTTCTGTTACAATTATTGGTTTATGTTGTTACTTACTATATGAAATAATAATATAAAAAAAAAAAGTATAATATTCTATTTGAATGTACATATTATAGTGTATAATTTTACATTATTAAATTACTCTTTATTAACATAAATAATCTACTGTTGTTATTATAGGTATATACCTTAGATTCCGTTTTTTATGTATTTGACAATTTAATTATGCTTACCAATAAATCATATAGCGGTTTGTCTTGGTACGGCACATTTCTCTTAAATCTATAAAAACTATGATTAGGTACTGTTGGCAACTATTCCCATTAAGTTCTTTTCATTTATTTCTTACTTTTTTTTTCTATCAAATGCATTATTTGTAATGCAATTGCAATGTAACTGTTTGTAACAATATTTCATTTCGTTTTTTATTTTGTTTTGCATTTTTATTTGATTATTACATTTAATTTATTTATTATACTTGTTAATTTCTATATTTTTATACTTTCATTTTAGTTTATTTCACTAGTACCAAGTTTTATTCGTATTTTTCTTTTATTTATTTTTAATCTGAACAAATCACACAATGTCATGCATATCGTTTAGTTAGTCCTATCTATGTTTTTATTTAAATGGTATTATACTACTTTTATAATACTGGTAGTTTTTCTCAATTTAACAATATTTCTAATGTCATTATTCATTCCTGAAAACAAGTAGAGTAGTAATAACATTTCACGTTATTGATCATTCTACGAATACCTGCATGGTGACTGGTTTGTAATTAATGAAAATAATTTAATATGACTCGCCTGTCATTTTTATTATTTACTTTTGTGACACTTTTAATTATACATAATCGTGGTCTGGTCCCTTTATTATTAATGTATTGTGCTAGCTCCTTAATAATGCATGCGGCGTCATCATACGTCAGCGTACGTCGTATGCATAGGTCTTTTTATCTATTGTGTCTCGCAAAACATGACTAATTCTCTCGTGAGGAAACCTCGTTTCGTACACGATTGAGAACTTGAATTGATACACATTGTTAATAAGGATGGCGAGTATAAGTAATAACATTATTTTGACTGACAAAAAAAATCCGTTTGTTTTTATTTATTTTTTAAATAGTGTCGAAAGTGTTGAAACTTATTTTCCTATTCTTGTTTTTCTTTTTGTTTCTTTTGTTGATTATATTTTCATTATTATTTGTTTTAATAATTTTTAACACGTATTTATTAGGCTGTTTATTTATTTTTACCATTTGCTTTCCTATTTTTATTTCATGATACTTATTTTACTTGATTTTAGTCATTTTTCTTTTTATTTTGCATAGCTTTGCCTTTATTTATTCGAATGCTACATTTGTCTTCTATATCTTGTATATTCATTAAACATTATTTACTTTTCTTTTACTTTGTTTAGTTATAATCTTTTTATAATATAGCTTTGAATCAATCCTTAGCTGATGGACTAGGTACACATTATTTACATGGTGTTGTACGTACTTTTTTCTGTCAACGAAACACAATATTTTATAGCTTTTAGCTATCTTTATCATAAGTCCTGTGGACTTGGCACACAATATAACATGGGCTGGCCAGCCATTACAATGTCGGTATCAACTCACTAGGAGGAATATTTTATTTAGCATTTTACTAAATAAATAGGCACTTTACCGACTAGTCGCGACATTATGTAACCAGATCTCCGTACGTTGCGTCTCGCGCACCTCCGTCAGTCAAGCATCATGGTTCATATTAATTATTATATCAAGGTCCAGTTTTAAGACTAATTATAACAATTAAGTCTCCAACATTTCTCACGGGGAAAGCTCGTTTCGGCCATGATCGAAAGAAGGATCTGTATCATAACCTTGAAAGTGCCTTTGTGCCTTTTATTTTTGTTGACTGTGTTTTTTTTATATAAAAAGCAATTTGTGCTTTTACAATTCGTGTACTCTTATTAATTTATCTTCATACTGGATTGTGGTATTTTTGTTTGATTATTATAATATCGTTACCTTTGGTTGATCAGGCCGTCAGTATTTAGACATTATAATAACATCCAAAATAATTTCTATATTTTATTTATTTCTGTGCTATTCTTTTTTTTTGTTCTTCTTTGCACTAACTTTTACGAAACATTTGCAACCTTGTTGCTTATTGTACTTTTCTGTTTAATCTCAATGATTTGTTTCACTTAACTTTTTTTATAATCAAATCATAATCTATACCAACGTTTAGCGATATATCCTATCCATACTGTTTTCATATTCTCCTAAGACCACGCGTACAAAATTTTTTGTAGATAAAAAAAAATTGTTTCTGAGTTTCTCATTTTGGGACAACCTTGTCTTAATCTCAGAATTAATCAATAATTGCTGATCTGAATCTTTAATCACTGTAGAGTATAACTCTAGTGCGTTTTTTTTTTGTTTTGTGTCAGCTTCTGAGCCATTTATGGTCGATAATAATGATACCGCCGTTTATTAAATCAAAACTTTCCTTTGTAGACATTTTTTTCTTCTTTGTAATAATCCAATATTTTCTTGTTAATATCCTCTATTTTAATAAAACTCAATTATTTCATTATCTTCTACTGATATCTATGTTTTTTTTAGTGATGTTTTATAACTCTGGGTCTGATAGCAATAAATTTATTTGTGCATAATTTTGTACGATGGATCTTTACGACTACCTTGTTATTTAGGTGGAAGTATTTCAAATACCTAACAGTGCTCTTTGGAAGTTTGAATACATAAAGTTTTTTTTTATATACTTTCAATTCTTAGACGTTTCTATTTCTCCACGTTCATATTCCTATTCATGACACGCACTTTTCTATTTCTACATCATCAGTATTACCGTTTTCTATTATATTCAGTAAAATCTTATATATTTCTTTCATTTCGACTTGTTTTCATGTTTTTCTCTTTATTTGATTTATTTATATTGACTTATTTCATCATATTTTTAATTTAGTTTGCCGTCATTAGTTAATTTTTATCCTTTTTTTTTTTCTAATTTTACAAGTAGCATGTTCATAGACAGACCTTTTGTTCTTATTAATCTTATATCTTATTTTTACTGTGCGTTATTATTCAGTTAGTTTTACTGTTTTTTCTAAATGCTTTTACTCCTTTTTACTAATAAAATTAGTTTCCCTATCTATATTTTGCAATCTAATCAATAATTTGTTGCTTACGAAAGATTTTTTTAGCACCTTTTAAATGTAATGTAAATCTACTACAAGACATGCTAGTAATGTTTTTATGCACCTAGTAGGGCAGTTAGCACAGGCTGATAACGTCAAACGCATCATGTCTCCATGACCTTCGCGTCAGCATCGTGTCATATCGTGTTACGTATTCCGTGTTCGAATCAAGTTGCATTCCTTTATTGATATTAATTACTCCACACTCGCTATTGTAAAGGATTAAGCAGAGTTTTTTTTTTCTATGGATTTTTAATTAAATAATTTTTATTTTTAGATATTACGTCATTCTTTTTTTTATATGACACTTATTATGAAAGTACTTATGAAGTTTCAATTCATACTTCAGAGAACACGTTTTCTACTTATATTACAACACTTTTAAAACTTATTTCTTACTATATTCGTTTGTATTTTTTTCTGTATGTTGCTGTTTATTATTTTTTCTTATTTATTTACAATCACATAATTATCTCTTCTTAATAGAGGAATAATTATTATTTATTGTTATTATTTATCTTTATGAAATATTTTAATTTAATTATGCTTCTACTGTGTTTATAGGTAAATTATTTTGTCACCATTTTTTTAAATTAAAATTAAATGATACTTTTTTTTATATTGCCAACAGTACTTCAAAATTGTGCTCACGGATAAATTATTTTATTTTTATTCGTGTAAGACGTAGTTTTATTCCTTTACTGACTTAAATATTTATTTTAAGTATAGACGCATGAATTATAAAATCGTTATTCGTAATACATGATCCGTGGCTGTATTGACTTACTTTCTATATATAGAGATATGGTGAGCTGACTGGTCGTCTTCTTATTTCTTCCATTGCTGTTGCTCCTGGTTTTTCTTCGTCCACCTGCTCTACTATTCTATCCATGATGAGTCCTGAACTTTGGCCTAAATTATGTAGATACTACATTTCTATTTAGCAGCATCCACTTCCGACTCGTACTATTGGGAACCCGAAGGCAGGTCACTATCTTCTTCAGCATACTTTTCATTTTTTATTGTTTGTTGATACATTGTCCAGTCCACGTTTCATTTCTTTATACAATTTTTCTTTTTCTTATAGTTTATTTTGTTTCCTTTTTTATATTTTTATTATATCCCCCTATAAAAATAATTATATTGCTTCATAATATCTTGGTCCTCTTGGTCCGTGTGTTTTCATCTTGGTTATTATTAATAATTGTGCATTTTTTCAATTTAACTTTGCGGAGCGCAGCAGTCGCGGGTTTTATCTGAAGGCAGAGAATGCCATAATATTTTCGCTCTCGTTTTTGTTAGTGTGCTGACCATCTTGCCGTATAATTTAATATTATTTATATATTTTTCCAAGTCTTAGCGCTTTTTTTTTCTAAGTTATTTTTTTCACTACTAATTTACTCGCGGATCTTCTTTTTTTTTTTACGTTATTTCACTCGCGAAACTTTACATCACCGCAACTATTGGCTCGGAACCCACGGACCAGCACTGCCATAAGACAGTGGCCTGGCTAAGGGTCGCCATAAAGTGGGCGGCGTAGGGGGCTGTAATGACACGACGAATGTTGGTGATTAACTGAACATTTATTGTATAAATACATAGGTATTTATAGTAAACTAGAAATGGTCTTTGAACCTTAGAGTTAACCGTGACATTTACTTTATCTAAAATAGATCATATTACAATATTGAATTTAATACTCTTATTACATTGTTATTATAAACAACTTAATTAGGTTACTACATATATGGTGATCGTTTTTTAATTTGATATTCATGTTTAGTTTATTAAAATACAATATATTTTTCCTTTGACATTCCGCAATTACGTCATACACTACAGTTTTAGAAATGGAAGTGGAAAAATATATTTTTTGCTAAAAACGTCTACAATGGATACAATCGTGAAGAAGACTGATATAAGTTAACAACATAACAAACACGTCAAAATCATGTGTTGCCATAAACAGATGGTAAAAAGAAAAAAAGAACATGATTATAAAGATTATAGGGAAGGAATATTCTCTATGACATAGTTTTTTGTCAGTTTCTGTTTGAGTCTAGCAAATGCCTAATGTCGTCGTTAAACTACGAAAAGTTTTACAAGTCCGCCCGTCTGTGGGTCTATCTCCTGATCGAATAGACCGATTTCAAGGCGATTTTTCTTTTCATTCGAAAGTTCTTAGCTATAACTACTGAGAATCAGCCCAGAATTTATCAGCACAAGATAAAACTAATTATCAACCGTTTCATCTTTCCAGCTCCTCGACCGCGACATCCACCAGCTGACGAAGAGCCCGATGGTGTCGATGTACTACACGAGCAACCCGCGGATGCACTACCGCGCCGACCAGCCGCCCCCTGCGCACCCGCCCGCCCCGCCGCACGCCCCGCACCCGCCCCCACCGCCGCAGGTGACTACCACACCGAGTGACTAGACAAGACACTTCCACTACCGCTTTGTTCTTACTGAGAAATACTGGGAATAAGGCGACGCCGCAAGGTATTGTAACGGCTACCATTCGCTCGCTCCACAACCGTTGCTGCCATACTAGATAACAGCGGTATAGCTTCAACGGGGCTAAACTATTGGTCAAACGCGCGCGAGATGCGTGTTATGGAAATCGTTGTTTGGATATTTAAGGCCGTTCGCCTCTAAACCTCCTACCATTCGCACGGCCCATAGCCGCAACGCTATCACACACTAGACACTTCCACTGCCACTTCATTCTTACTAAGAAATATTGGGACTAGGGCGACGCTGCAAAGTAAGTAAATAAGCAATAACACTTGCAAGGCAAGGTATTGTAAATACACAAAAAGCATTCACTGGTTAAACATGCACATCTTTGCATACGCAGGTAAATATGATACACATATCCACATAATACTCTACGCTCCTAGCGCTGTCCCTATTAACTTTTAGTGTGTGATTCCCATACAATTTTATGGTTGTATCTGATTCAGAATGCATTCTTATCCCTATCCCACACTAAAATTACGTTTAGTAATATTTTAGAGTTAGTAACATTTGGACGCACCTAAATGAAGGTACGCCGATCATTTTTATTACATCTAACGACAGGCTACCTGTCGCTTATGTGGCACTAAACCCAAGTCCCTTAGTTGCCTTACACGGCACCTAAAGGAAGATGGGTTGGTCCAATACTTACGCCAAGAACCAATAATATAGCGAACGAAAGGGCCGATGGTGTCGGTGTACTACCGCATCGACCAGCCGCCCCCCCCGCACGCGCACCGCCCGCCGCACGCCCCGCACCCGCCCGTGCAGCCGCAGGTGACTACCACACAAACATTTCCACTGCCCGGTTCATTCTTACTGACAAATATTGAGACTGGGGCGACGCCGCAAGATATTGCATACAAAAAGAACTCATTTGTTAAATACGTCTCGCCGCCGCAGGTGACTATCACACTAAACACTTCAACAGAGGGTAGGCTTTAGTCAAATGAGCTTCTATTTATGAATGGTCAGGTCTCCCCTACCCTAGCTAAATTCTTACCGAGAAGCGGCTGTCATTTTTATGCAAGCGTGTTTTATATAGGAGTATGGCAATGATAGTACCTTGGCAGTACACTTAGCCAACTATTGCCTTCTCCTGCATGGATATACATACAATCATTTACGCGAATTTCTATGCTATCAACTTCAATTATTTACCCTGAGTTCCGGGATACGCTGCAATCGATTACAGCGCACTCAAAGCGCGTACCGAATTACTGTCAGCGGGCGAATCCAATACAATATTTTGCTTTTTTGATCGCTGTCGGTGCTTACAGTTTCCTTCTATTATTTAGTGTCGTACTCACCTTATTATAAATTTTATCATATTTCTGCTGAAATTTATATATTATTAATTAAGTACTCTTTTACCTTTTCAGCAACAGCCATGCGGATTGGTGTCTGATATGGAGCGTTTGGGCGTTGCAGACAATGGGCCTTCGCCGCCGCACCCCGCGCCGCATCCTCCCCTGCCCAGGCCGAAGGACTCAAGGTGAGCTTCAAACATAATATCTTGATATCCAAAAATGATCTATACTTGAAAGCGTTGAGATGAAGACAGTACAAAAAGGTGACCGTAGTCACCTTCAGTTAATATAAAAAATAAAAAAAAGTAATGTGATCATTCTATTGGCTGTTGATCACGTTCATTGGGTGATGATGACGTGATCGAAGGCGCGTTCGAAAGCTTGAACACTATATTTATTTGTCCCCATTATTTGTCTTCAGATACAAAGGCAAGCGCCTATATCCGTCCGTGCCGAACCAGCCTTCGGAAGCGTCTGCGCACTTCATGTTCGAATTAGCCAAGTCTGTGTTGTTCAAGGCGGGAGGGTCGTCCAGCACAAGCTTGTTCACACAGACCTCCTGTGCGAGGGAACACCATGGGCCTCACAGGTCAGTGTAATTGGTTATCCGTGCGTGTCCAAATGTAAAAAGCAGAATTGGTATTAGAATTAACGTGATAAAAAAGTGGAGAAAGCTGAACCGATCAGTAAAATGTCTATGGTATGGTGAGAACCTAAATAAAGATAAGTAACTAGGTAAGTAAGTTAACTTCTCATATCGCGTTTAAGGGCGTTTTACGCGCAAAGGATTAAGTTTATTTAGTCGCATTTTATATAAAAAAACTGAAGAATGCTAATGTAACAGCTCTTTTGGAGAGCTGTTACTTTTGAACACAGATAATATAATACTACGTACAGATGCCTCATCTCATACAAAAAAACTGTACCCTCAAAACTTGGGCTATTCTTCGGGCTATTTTGTTTCCTCTATTAGCTCACTAGATGGTGCTACGTGCGCACTGACCTACAAAATTGCGCAGATACGCCATCTAGTGCCAAGTTGACGACCTTGAGAGCGCCTTTATTAAAAATATACTTCTTTTATTGTTCTCTGTTTGCTATTATTTGAATCTTTTCAAAAATCGTTACTACTATCCAGAAACATTAAAAATGTTTTAATGCAAGAACAAAACATCGCTGTGTCAAGGGCCAAGTTTGATAAATATTATAACTATTAGATAATAGATGTCGCTGTATGTGTGATATGTCACAAACAATATAACTATTAGACGATAGATAGCGCTGCAAATGATAACGATTGCTTAGACTCTACGTAGTGCCAATGTTGTCACTAGATGTCATCACTAATTTAGAACAAAATTTCCGTACTAAGTAATGAGACCCCGTGCTTTTGAATAATAACACAGATATAAAGACACGCACACGTTTATTACTTTAAACACTCGTAGCGATCGTAGCGATCTATTAACGTTCGCGCCCTACGGCGGCGGGCGGCAAGCAAGTCTGTCAAACTCCCCGGCAGAGCCCGTATGAAGTTTCTATCGCTCTCTTTTCAAACAAGGTAATTGAAAAGAGAACAAATATATTCTAAAAAGAATCACACCGCCAGCACCTCACTATATGGCACGAGAACCAACGAGGCCCGATGCTACATTAAATACCTTACTTCTTGCTTAAAAACTTTTTTTCGTATACTTTTCATGATCTTTCTTGAATCATAAATATTCGACGACTTCACAGCCTCCGTGGTCGAGTGGTCGAGATTTCGCCGCTCATTACAGAGGTTCCGGGTTGGATTCCCGGTGGGGACACTGTCAAGCAAAAATTTCTTTGTGAGGCTTTCTCCAGTTTGGTTAGGACTTTGCAGGCTGAATCACCTGATTGTCCGAAAAGAAAGATGATTCCGTGCTTCGAAAGGCACGTTAAGCCGTTGGTCCCGGCTGCTATCTAGTCGTTACACGAGCCAAGTCAGTGGCCTTTGGTGGCTCTATAACACTGACACTAGGGTTTGTGAGGTCGGTTGACGACCTTACAATCCACACGATGGAAGACGCGTAAATATTTTTCTAAAGTTCCTAATTTTCTTAATTTTCAGAGGATTGCATATGGCTGCGTTTCAACTCGGTCTATACGCATTAGGCCTACACAACTGTGTCAGTGCGAATTGGCTTAGTCGTACTTACTCATCACACGTTAGCTGGATCACGGGTAAACATACAATCATACAAGTCACTAGCTTCTCTATGGGTCAGTGTTTTTTTATTATTTGTGTTTGGTTTTTCAGGACAAGCTATGGATATAGGTGCCCCCGCGATTCTATTTTTGATTGATGCTTGGGAAGGTCATTTGACTCCACCAGAAGCTGCTGGGATTGCTGACAAGGTATGATGACTATATATATATTTTTTTTTATTACTATGGGGAGCAACCAAAGTGGGCTTAATCACGAAACATTTTGAAATAATATATAATGAATTTAGCTGCCTATATGAGAGTATCAAATAAAATATAAAAAAATTATGTTTTGTAAGACTCAATCGATTGATAACGCCAAAAGTAGTGTTACCAAATACATTCTGACGAAAGTAATAAGAACTTTTTTTTTATTTTGGTAATAAAATTCCAACATTTTTGAGATATCCTTATTACAGACAACTCAAAACAGTCAATATTATAATAATGCTTTTATGTTCATATTGAAGCCCAGAGGTCAAACATTTTGGTTGCTCCCCTTTTAAGTCGAGATTCAGGTCCTCTTTTCTAACTTTATAGGATCGTTCTGTCTTTTTTTAGTTTTACGGAATGATGACAAGAGACGATTGCTTGATTTAAATTTTATATCCCACCTACAACTATGCCCTGTTGAGCACATTTTGTAAATTTTAATGCGACGTAATCTAAAAGCTATTAAATTAATTTGAATTCTGAGCTGCTAGTTAAGCCGAAGTTTGCACTGCAAAAGATGAAGGCTGTAGATTTTAGAATCTGCTATTTATGTGGCAACTTTTCCTATTAGTTTTTTACTTCTTTGATTTTGTTTTTTGTATTTGTTAAAGAAAAGTTAAGACTTTTTATTACCTTACCTTTTAGTACCTACCATTGTTTATCACCAGGCATCATCGGGTCGCGACGTGCACATGGTCCGCGCAGCCGCCGAACTAGCGCTGTCAGTGCTACCTCACGCGCATGCGCTCAACTACAACGAGATCCAGCGCGCCGTGCTGCAGTGCAAGGAGCAGAGCGACGCCATGTTGGAGCGCGCCTGTCTCACCGTCGAGGCGGCCGCTAAAGGTATATTTATTTTATTTTTGAACAAACAGTCACTTAACAATGATACATCAACATCATCGGCCCGTTACAGTCCACTGCTGGACTATGAGCCTCCTCCACTCCGCGTGTTTGGTTTTGCCATAATCTCCACGCTTGGCAGGCGGGTTGGAGATCGCAGATTAAAAGGTTACTGTATCAGAGAGCGCTGCTGCCCGTTCCCTGTTCAATGTGTAGTCCCTAAGTCGCCTCTTACGACACCCACGGGAAGAGTAGGGGGTTGGTGATAAATGTATTCTACTCTGCCGTCACCACACGGCCAACAATTATACAATGATGTTTTAGTACAGACCTACAGTTCTCTACCATAGCAAAATATACCTACCATTATGCTACAGTGAACAAAATTAAAACATACTATACCCTGTTTCATATAACATTGAAAAAATCTTTCATAGGACACATTTCCAGACACATGTCAATCTCGATTAGCTGACAAGTGTGAATCATGAATAACCTTTTTTCTTCCATACATATTTTTGTCTTTTTTCCAATGTTCTTTGAAATGAAGAATTACCTTTACCACAGAATAAATAATAGCTAGTGTAGTAAAAAAAACTACAACTCACCTGTGGTCGACGACCACAGGTAAACGTTAGATTTAGTAAACAAAAAGGTTTTAAAAATTAGCCGAAACAATTTAATATAAAAAGAATGAGAACAATAATTTTAAAAAAAGGTAACCATAAAGCTGGCCCAGTTTTCGATAAATAGCCCGAAAGAAAGGGGTGGACCAAAGGGACTCCCAACGAAGTAGTCTTTCTGGTTGGGAGGGGTGTGCAGTGTGGGTGAATATGTTGGAAGGTTTAGGTACTTCGCGGAGTAGCTTTAGGGAATCAATAGCCAAACTAAAATCCGAAAGTAAGATGGGATCCTTTAGGTCCCAATTTTAGAATTTAGAAAAAGGATTTTAGAGCCGAAATTTAGGGTAACCGATAGAATACAAGGCGAATAAAAAAAGTACAAAAACGGTTGGGTTATCGTCCCGGAGTGTATAGAAAAGGGTGTCGAAAACAGGCTCCACTCAGCTGGACAATTAGGGACTTCGGCCCACAGCGTCTACAGGGGTCTTCTGTCTGCAGCGTCAACTCAGCTTTCAGCCCTCAGCGTCAACGGGGGTTTCCAGTCTGCAGCGTTAACTCAGCTTTCAGCCCTCAGCGTCAACGGGGGTTTCCAGTCTGCAGCGTTAACTCAGCTTTCAGCCCTCAGCGTCAACGGGGGTTTCCAGTCTGCAGCGTCAACTCAGCTTTCAGCCCTCAGCGTCAACGGGGGTTTCCAGTCTGCAGCGTTAACTCAGCTTTCAGCCCTCAGCGTCAACGGGGGTTTCCAGTCTGCAGCGTTAACTCAGCTTTCAGCCCTCAGCGTCAACGGGGGTTTCCAGTCTGCAGCGTCAACTCAGCTTTCAGCCCTCAGCGTCAACGGGGGTTTCCAGTCTGCAGCGTTAACTCAGCTTTCAGCCCTCAGCGTCAACGGGGGTTTCCAGTCTGCAGCGTCAACTCAGCTTTCAGCCCTCAGCGTCAACGGGGGTTTCCAGTCTGCAGCGTTAACTCAGCTTTCAGCCCTCAGCGTCAACGGGGGTTTCCAGTCTGCAGCGTCAACTCAGCTTTCAGCCCTCAGCGTCAACGGGGGTTTCCAGTCTGCAGCGTTAACTCAGCTTTCAGCCCTCAGCGTCAACGGGGGGGTTTCCAGTCTGCAGCGTCAACTCAGCTTTCAGCCCTCAGCGTCAACGGGGGTTTCCAGTCTGCAGCGTCAACTCAGCTTTCAGCCCTCAGCGTCAACGGGGGTTTCCAGTCTGCAGCGTTAACTCAGCTTTCAGCCCTCAGCGTCAACGGGGGTTTCCAGTCTGCAGCGTCAACTCAGCTTTCAGCCCTCAGCGTCAACGGGGGTTTCCAGTCTGCAGCGTCGGAACGGGTTTACGGTCGGAAGCGTTTTTAAGTCTGCGGCGACAACAAGAACCAGGAGTCCGCGGCGTCATCTAGGGTTTCCAGACCGGCTGATCGCTTTCGCGTCGTCAAACACCGAATCCCTGGATTCAGTACACGGGAATCAGAACTCTCCTCAATATAAACAGCCTTCACTAGGGCCCAGGAGAAAAAAATACCAATGAAAATCTGAATCTTCCAAATCTACACCTCACAAGAAAAAACCCAATTGACAAAACAAAAAATCAAAATTTAAATTAAAAAGAAAAGTCCGAAAAGGAGAGCGAAACCGGCCAAAAAAAAGAAGAATTTAATCAAAAAAGTTTGCAAATAATGCAGGCAGTAATGCTGCACTAGCCTTTACTTAGATATAAGATGCTGTATTTTATCACGGCACATCTTTGATCTGCGTGTGTAGCTAGTTGGTCAGGGAGAGGGTTGAAATGATACAACTTGTTGTTGCGAGTGCGGTCCGTGCATATCTGATTTATTATCAAAATGTTCATCTATTTATACAATTTGAACCTTTAGAGAAATATGCAATTACCCACGAAATAACAGAGATGTAGGGATACCTAACAGTACTAAAACGACTGCATTATCAACTACACTTTGACTACAATCAAGTTGCCAATAGCATTTCAAATAAAACTCTACCTTTTGTTTTCAGGCGGTGGCGTCTACCCCGAGGTCTTATACACCGTAGCGCGCTACTGGCACGAGTTGTACCTGCGCCAAGCGAGCGAGGAATCCGAACTAGAAGAGCCTTCGTTCCGCGCGCCGCCGCCCGCCGCGCCGGCCGTACCGTTGCCTGTGCCATACCCCATACCGTACCCGTTCACGTACCATCCGTACCAGCCTATATACCAACTACAGGTGAGCCTTTAAAGTCCCTTTTTTTACAATCTTGTAAAATATTTGTAGGAGAGCGTCGGTGGCCTAGTGGCTAGGGCCGCTGCCTCCCGTCCGGGAAACGTGGAATCGATCCCCACCAGGTACCAATGTGTTTTCGGATTTCGAAATCATATGTATTCAAAAGTCGAATTCAAAAAGTGCAAAAGCGCTTTCTAAGGTTCCTGTATCAGCAAAAGTATGGTTATTATCCTTTTATGTACCCGACCAAGTTTTTGCTGGGGATCTTAGCTTACAATTCACTTGAAACGCGAAGGCTGTATGAGCAAGTAATCACGGTATGTAAGCTGCTGCGGGGCAAGATAGATTCTCCGGAGCTTTTTAACCGGGTAGGCCGACTTTTTGTACCGGGAAACTACACAAGATTCCGAGCCGTGCATTTGTTTGCTGTCCCGCGTGCGCGTACCGTAGCTAGGGCTCAGTCCCCACTCTGCAGAGCCCTGAACGCTCTAAATGGGCTCCTGACTGCGCAATCCCAATGATGTGTTTGCTGATGCATGGACAGTGATTGGGAGACTTGTTATGAGTTTTTGTGAAAAATGTCAATAATTAGGGCGTGGATGTTGTGTGTGTGTTATAATATGTATGTGTGTGTATGAAAATTCATAATCTAAATAGAATTAAATATTGTAAGTTCAGATAATGTTCTTAATATAGAATGACAACATAAACTTGTATGACAATACACCTAAGTGGTGCGTAACTGTCGTGGAATTAAAGTATCAATTTGTATATTTAATGACTAATTATAATATGTTATGAATGTAACGTTTTGGCTATGCTGTAAAGTTATATTTATTGGTATGATGATGAATAATAAATAATAAATGTACATTTATTCGACGCTCTTACGGTAAAGGAAAACGTCGTGATGAAACCGGCACACTTCTGCGAAGAAATTCAAAGGTTGTGTGTGAAGTCGACCAACCCGCATTGGGCCAGCGTGGTCAACTAAGGCTTTTTTATTCTTATTAAGGTGACAAAGAATCTTTTAATAAGTCATGCCATTTTGTCCCACAGTTTTTTATTTTTTATTATATGGTATTTCAGAGATCACGTTTTATGTAAATCATGAATCACATTATAACAATAAGAAACGCTTTATAATGTTTGGAGCCAAAACCTGGTTATTTTATTTCTCTGTGTATTTGTAATATCACCGTTCCATTGCTATGGATTTAACACATTATTTTTAAAAAGTTTAACAATAAAAAGATATTACGCTACAAACATGACAGTGTGACGTTTTGAATTCGTTTTGGTGCATTTTTTTTGTTTCTTTGAGAAAACGGACCGGCTCAGGCTATAAATGCACACTTCCTACTCTTTTTCCTGGCTAATCATATTGTTGATATTTATTTATTTATTACACATCATCATCATCAACAGCTCATTTACGTCCCCACCGAGGGGCTCGAGCCTACCCTGAATTAGAGCGATCAGGCTTTAGTCGACCACGCTGGCCCAATGCGGGTTGGTCGACTTCACACACAACCTTTGAATTTCTTCGCAAGAGTGTGCAGGTTTCATCACGATGTTTTAAGAGCGTTGAATAAACGTACATATTATGAATTCCAAATTCGAAAACACATTGGTACGTGGTGGGGATCGAACCCGCGTCTCCCGGACGGGAGGCGGCGGCCCTAGCCACTAGACCACCGACGCTCTATCATGCCATTGCAGTATTTACTACACATCTGTGTTATTTACATTGCAGTACGGATCAACAGGCGCTACCCAGTACGCTCTACCGCAGTACTTCGTGCGGGGCCTGGTGGCACCCCCGCATCCCCCGCACCCCGCGCATCACCCGCCAATACCCGTCACCGTGAGTATAGGGCCGCGATCAGTAGGCATTACAGTACATTGCAGTATACAGGGTGGCCCATTCAGATGGGTCAGTATGGCTAACTTTGAAACTAAAAGACATAGAACGATCTGTTATATGGAAACATGTCATCGATTTTAGTGACAAGACAAAAAATCTGCATTCATAGATAAAAAAAAACTCGTACATAGTTCATTCCTGATATTATAAATGTGAAAATATATTTGGAAGTTTAGATGTTTGTTCCGCTTTCATGCCTAAACTACTGGACAAATTTTGACGAAATTTGGAATGAAGATAGTTTGTAACCTGGATTAACACATAGGATACTTTTTACTGGAAAAAGTCTTATTCCCTTGGGAATCTTACACAACGCCAGCGTAGCCGCGGGCGGACCGCTAGTAGTTCATGAATCAAACCCGGTCGTATTGAGTAACAAAAAAGAAAAATGAAGAATTGAAATACAATGCATTTTCATCATTCAAATCATTCATTCATTCATCATTCAATCATTAATTTTTTATATTTCATAGTAAAATTTACTCTTAACTGACCAACACAATCGATATCGAAACAGAAATAATGTTTTTTTTTTCGATTCGACCGTGTTCGATTCCCGTACCAAATATGAGGTTTTTTAAGTCTATGAATGCAGTTTTCCTTGTCGATAAAATCGATGACGTGGTTCCTTGGAACAGATGTACGTATGTCTTTTAGTTTCAGAGTTACCCATGTATGTATGTATGTCTAATGGGCGACGCCTGCGACGGAGCGCATACTGACCCATCTAAGGTCCCTTTCAATAGAATCCGGCAATAATGTAAACAAGATAATTTTTTGACACTAACTTTCCAAAGACAAACCAGACTTTGATGAGTAAAAAAAAAGAAAAAGTAAAAAAATAAATAAATAATAATATGGCAGTTTTACAAATTATTGAAAGTTTTGTCGTCCGAGTATTTTTTTATTAAAATAACTATCATAAAAAAGTTAATAGGGGGCGAAATGGTTGTAAGAAGAATGTATGGTTCCTTGAAATTTGAATATGATCAGGATTGATACTCAAATGTAAGTAATCACGGAGTAATTGTGTTTAAATTGGTTTGTTTACATTATTGCCGGATTCTATTGAAAGGGACATTAAATGGGCCTCCTGATTGTCCGAAAAGAAAGATGATTTCGTGCTTCAGAAGGCACGTAAAGCCGTTGATCCCGGCTACTATCTAGTCGGTACACGAGCCATGTCAAAAAAATAATTAACTTCGACTAATGTAGAAGTAAATCCATTATAATATAGAGGAGATTCACGATTCCTACGTTCCAAGACAGTGATTGTTGAGTCCTGTCAGGGCGCTCAATACGCTGACAGCGCTGTCAGTGTGATTCGGTACGCACTCAGGGTTTCATGCTTGCTTAAACTGTACGATATGTTTGATATAAACGTGTTTCCATCTCAAAATAATAATGTTAACTTGTTTGAGGAGAATTTGTTCGTCCCATAAAGAACTAGATCTATAGCAATAATATTTATAAAAAGGGTCATGTCTTACTGTAAATAATAATTTGTTTTTTAAACCCAGCACCCGGCGCCAATGCCGCCCCAAATGCCAGCGCCGCACGGCTCCGTAGGTGGCATGCCCGGCGTGGGCGTGGGCGTGGGCGGGGTGTTGCCGAGCCCCGCCCCCGGGGGCGTGGCTTCCGGGCCTCCGCCGCTGCAGGCGCAATTTTTTGTAAATACCGGAACCATTTTTATAATTAGTTGCTGGTATACACCGTGTTGTTATAACGCAAAACCTCTCGTTTGGTTGTTCGGCACTAAACAACTTAAGTTACAGAACTTTTCCAAAATCACAAAAATACGTAGTCTTTTATTCAAACTGATCAGCTGACAAAGAAAATAAAGAAAATTTTGAAAAGTTGTTAAGTTTCATAAGCTAATTGCCCCGATTCACACAGTCATACTCTAATCCTAATTTAAAATCCAGCTATCCTTTTCATTTTTATGACCAATGAAAGAGAGGAGATGAATTCAGATGAACGAATGATATTATTTTGAATGAATGATAACCTAAAATGAAGGCGTAGCTGTCAGTTAAGAGATTTTTAAGTAGCATGTTTTAAGTGCTCTCTAAAATTGTGCAATCGACGCGGCCATAAGGTTCAAATTCGCGGATTGACAGCTTTCCCTTGGAGGAGAACAACTATAGGCCGTGGACCAATACATCTATCTTGGACAATGTTTATCTTTTGGAAGGGAACATCAAGCCAAGGAGATCACTAGGCGTATACAGTTGAGATGGGCGGCATTCAGCAGGCTAAGTGACATACTTAGGGACAGAAAGATGCTGCAAAGCCTCAAAACTAAACTCTACAACCAGTGTGTCCTGCCCACTATGACATATGGTACCGAAACATGGGCTCTCACAAAGGAGACTGTGTACCGACTAGGAGTTGCACAAAGAGCCATGGAGCGTACTATGCTAGGCATAACGCAGAAATCCGGAAACGGACCAAAGTGCAAGAAATTGGTAAGCGGATCGTAAAACTCAAGTGGCAGTGGGCACGTCATGTGGCTAGATTTAGAGATGGCAGGTGGAGTAAGTCCCTAACAGAATGGTGGCCAAGGCAGGGGAAAAGACGACCTGGTCGACCTGCAACTAGGTGGGTCGATGATATAGAGCGGGTCGCTGGAAAAGACTTGGCTGAGGTGTGCACAGGATCGCAAAGGTTGGCTCGAAAAAGAGGAGGCTTATGCCCTGCAGTGAGTGATAGGGAGCTGATAATGATGATGATGATGAGTGAAAATTATATAATTCTAAACTTTCACGGTCATTATCATAACATTTATGAGACATTTTACGGGCTTACCGCGATATTATGAAGAAGAATGTAGACAGATATGTCTGTCCCTAGTTCTACCCGCAACGTCTCTCCAGTCTACCCGCGACTATGGTGCTTGCAACAGCGCCGAAATATCGGGTCTCCTCAACAAAAATAATATCGCGGTAAGCCCGTAAAATGTCTCATAAATGTTATGAGGGAGAATTAGGCTCAATCTACTATTCGAGAGGTTTTGCATTATTTATTTGTTGGTGTAGATAAATTAAAATAAAAGTGTACTTGACCAGCCGATTTCAACGGTGACTGCGTTTGTAGGCATGTAATAAATCGTTGATGTGTCTGTTAACTGTCATGTAATTTCCGACTGATAAGGTCATAATTTCTCTATATGATAGCATAATTTGTTTTGTCGATACAACGGTCCGTAACTTAAAAACAACGCGGTCGTATGGCTGTTAATAACTCAAACTAACAGCCCCCACACTAGTGTTTTATCGATAAATTCTGATTAGTAGATCGATCTTTGGCGTAAAGCCGACGTAGAGTCGCGTCTGCTAGATAACGATCTGTCAACTGACTGTAGTTTCTAAAAAGTTATGATACAAAGTAATAAACAAATAGCTATAGCATTAGTTGTAATGTTGCTGTTATAGTTGGGTAGGGTAGGATGAGCTGTGACAGATTAAAATTTTAAAAACTTGTTAATATTATTTCGTTTATTTATTAAGTAAAATTACATACTGTTTAATGATAAAATAAGAGGTGAAGTTACTTTATTTTTAATTATTAGCTATTATGGTTTTTAAACTGAATATTATAAAAAAAGTTGTTAACGTCGTATGAAGTATTTTGAAGCTGTCAGAACTCATCCTATAATAACCCGACTATAATGTAAAAACGGTTACTAATGGGGATACAAACTAGAACCTAGTGACGCGATTGTTGAATGTTCCTAAATGTGTGCGATTGGACAATAAAACGTCAAAAAATCTGACATAAAAAAACATACATTTCTTTTCTGTGTTTTTTTTTTATTTCTTATCTTTTGTCCGTCTGTTGTTGTCATGTTTCTTTAGGAACACTCAACAGTGACACCATTTAGGTCTCAATTTTTAACCCCATTGCTTTGGGTTCTGTCACACGTAAGTTTTAACAATTCCCTTTTCCAACTCAGCACCCAGCGCCAATCCCGCCGCCAATGCCGGCGCCGCACGGTCCAGTAGGCGGCATGCAGGTGGCGGTGGGTGGGGTTCTCCAAAGCCCCGCCCCCGGGGGCGTGGCGCCCGGGCCTCCGCCCCTGCCGCAGGCGCAGCTTCGAAGACTGCTGGCGGCCTACAGGGTTGGCATGCTGGCCTTGGAGACTCAAGCCAGGAGGGTACATGATGATCGCCCGCAGAATAAGTTTGGAAGGTAAGTGGACTTTTATGGTGCAACGTCTGCCGACGTAGAGTTTAGAAAAATATAAACATTACATGTGGGTGCAAAATAGTCATGTTTCTAAATGTATGGATGGAACAGTTTAAAACTTCTTCGTCTTCATCGTTTAGTTAGGTTGTAAGGTTGACAACCGACCTCACAAACCCTAGTGTCAGTGTTATAGAGCCGCCAAAGGCCAAACGAACCAGGAGGCCCCAACGACCACCGATATGCTTAGTTACAATATTGTTCCATTATAATTTGCCTAGAGAGAGAGTCACACTATAACCTCTCTCTTTTCAGAAACCCCCCATACGGAGACCACGTAAAATGGCTCCTTCGCATCTCGAAGCGTCTCGGCGCTCAGTACTTACACCAGTTCTGCGTGTGCGCAGTCAACTCTGTGGTGTCTCCGTTCGTTCTGTACGAGCTGTGCGTGGAGTCCGCCCATTGGCTGGCGCGCGGTGGACCGCACCAGCTCGTCATGCAGCATCTGAGGGGCACACTGGCGCCGCTCGTGCAGAAGTGTCAGCAGATGTAAGTGGAACTATATTTAATCACACTAATATTATCAAATCAAATCTATTTATTTCAGACATTGAGTACATAAGGAATTAGTAATACACAGAGAAACTTAAAATACTATGTACTTACGAGGGTTATATTATAAATGTGAAAATATATTTGGATGTTTAGATTGTTCCGCCTTCACGCTTAAAGTACTCAACGGATTTAGATGAAATTTGGAATGGAGATAGTTTGTAACCTGGATCAACACATAGGCTACTTTTTACGGGAAAAAGTCTTATTCCCACGGGAAAATCTCACACAACGCGAGCGTAGCCGCGGGCGGGTCGCTAGTATAATATAAATTCAGAATTTTTAATTAATAAGTTAGAAAGTTAATGCAGCCAGTGTAAAGGAGATTCCTATCCTGGTACTTCTTTGAAGGAGAAAATACTGCCATCCTCGGATCGTGTTATAATTAGAAGGAAAGAAATAACATTTACAATGTTTAGGTATCTGTAGGTGATTTGTTTTATTTGGGTTGTAGTGTTTCATGTCAAATAAATGTTGTCTATTGTTACCTCTATTCTTAGGTTTAGGAAAAAATATTATTGGTGTTCTTTTGAGCCTAAAGTAGCTCTGTTAACCCCTTTAGCGATGATTGCCTACAATATTATCAACAGCTCATCCCCACCGAGGGGCTCGCATGGGCAGTCGACTACGCTGGCCCAGTGCGGGTTGGTCAACTTCACACATAACCTTTAAATTTCTTCGCAGGAGTGTGCAGGTTTCATCACCATGTTTTCCTTCACCGTAAGAGCAACCAATACGTTTATTTGTTTGCTCTTACGGTGAAGGAAAATGAATTCAAAATTCGAAAGTACGTAGTAGGAATCAAACCTGCGTTTCCCCCGCCCTAGCCAATACACACCGACGCTCTCTTTCACGCTGTTTTTTTTTATCTTCTACTTATTAACCCAAGAGTCGAAACAACAACTACAACTACCAACCTTGCCTGCAGGTACATCCAATGCATACACCAGAAACTGTACCACCTGACGACGGTCGAGTACGAGGAGTTCGTGAGCATCGTGTTGTCGGCGCGCACGGCGTTCCAGCTCACGCCCGAGGGCAACACGCAGTTCAAAGAGTGGCTCGCGTCCTTGCGCAGGTAAGGAACACTTCCGCTGCCAATCCACTATTAGGGTACAGGTATTTTACTGTGGGGTCACGCTGCGAATGCGTATTTTTACGCTGCAGAAACGGGCTGTTCGTGCAACTTATAAATTAGGACCTAGACTAGAGTGTCACTGAGGGAAAAGTTTAAAGAAATCAATATTCTGACATTTGTGTCTCAATATAATCGTATCTATGACCATCTTGTGTATGTGAAAGGAAATATCAATAATTTTAAAAAGATCGATAATAAACACAATTTTATTATTAAAATAAGGATAAGGATAAGTTGGCTACCCGACTGTGTAGAATAACACATTCTTATAAAGGCAATTGTATACGCATTTACAATAAGGTCCCTGCCGATTTCAAAAAATTAAAAGCTATTTTTAAGCAAAAATTGTATAAAAAAGCTTATTATAGAATATTTGATTACTTATAAGACAAATATCCATGGGAATAAATTTCTTGAATGACAGGATATTTCAACTTGCATGAATTTATTTTGTAAATTTTTGGCTTTGCCTCTTACCGCCCCTTGGTTGCGCGAGCGCCATTAGGACATTCAGTACTGATTATTATTAAGATTATGTTTCATCGCATGATCGTCCGATCTATACGATGCGTCGATAATCGCACGACGAAAACTATTTGATCGCATCGCATGATCGCACAACCGTCAATAGGACATTACGTAGATATGAATATGTTTAGACGCACGGTCCACGCACGCATGATCGCGCGAGCGATGGCAATAGGACGGCGCCAGAGAGTGGCTCGCGTCGTTGCGCTAGTGAGGGGCGGATGAGGAAGGTGTAGCGAAACAAGTGTGGCGATCGAGGAGTATATAGCGACAGATAAAGAAGTGTGGTTCCCGGCATTCGAATAGGACCAACCCATGGTCTTTCCATGGGTGTAATAAAGGGAGAAGCTGTCATGTGATTACTAATAATATCTTCGCACTGTTCTCGGCAGAAATAATGTACATCGGGTAGGGTTACCAATCCTACATATGTGGACTTTTAAGCCGTGTCTACTGCGAATGTTTTGGTCTACACACTACACAAATCAGTCTACACATACACAAAAACAAATGTTTCATACGACGTCTCCTGCTCAGAAATGTTTCGGTTCGACAAAGAAGCCCTGCGTTCCGAGACGCGCTGAAATCGATTAAAGCACCCGTAATCGCGTTCCGAATTACTGTCAGCAGGCAAAACTCATACGTTTTTTTGCTTTTCTGATCGCTGACAGCGCTGAAAGTCTGATTCGGAATGCGCACATAGAGAGATTCCGAAGAGGAGGAGGAAATCTTTGTAATCAAGATTTCTGAACGAATGTTTTCCATCGCAAATGCAAAACATTTCATAGACAATTTGTGTAGAGGAACCATAGACAAATATGCATTTTTTTTTGTTTTGTGTAGATGTTTTCTGTGTATTGTGTACAGCAAAACATAGCAGGAGACACGCCTTTAGAATTTGTCCGAATTTTCTTAGCTTCGTTAGAATAATAAAACATACATAAGAAATGTCAAATCAGTTCTCCTTGCAACTACGTGCACAGTGTTTGCATTTTGTGATTACAATGTCCAGACTTTTATTGCACATAAACACTTTAAGGTTTTCGCGGTTGTTAATATAAATAACACACATATCTACCGGGTTATTACAACGATTTTGGTTTAAAATAAGCTTTTTAATGAGCTTACCGATATTTCGACTATGTTGCAATAGTCATGACTGACGTGGGTAATAAATTGTGGTATTAACCAGGTAGATACGTGTGTTATTTTTATTGCACAGTTCGTATTTTGTCAAGACTTTTAAAATTTTCTTACGGTAACCCTAACATCGGGTGATGCCAGGTGCTCTGTTGATGTGTGTTGTAGGGCATCGTCTCTCGCACGTGTGTATTTTCTCTCTTTCTAAAGCTCGTTGTGCATTATTTTCAGGACATGTTAAGCGTTTTCCCGGTATCGAATGTCTAACTCATTCCAGGTCAAAGTCATGCAAGAAGGACCTGTGGACCCAACTGAATGCCGCGCTGCAGACAAACGGCAAATGACGGCGGCAGCCGATAGTTTGTATGATGCGGTGTACCGCGCGCAAACTGTCACACAGGCGATGGCCGCGTTATCGGCTCTTTTACCACCTACACACACTCTAGCTGTTCTCACCAGTGTCACAGGGAAATGGCCTCTCACTTCCAGCCGTGGGAGAACTGCGCCTCTACTGACCGACCGGTCTCTGGACACCGGCGCGTGATACAGGATCAATCAATTACGACTCTTGACTACTGCGCAGTACAGTGCAATAAAATCATATTAACCGACAAAGAGCCTATCTTTTGTCGCGATATTCGCGAATCATTTTAAATGCATTTTAGTATTCAAGATAACACATTGAGATATATTGTTGCTTATGTATCCACTTCACTATGAAGAGGAAACAATAAGTAGCACTTTCTTTCTGTGCGGCTAACTCTGTTGCATCAACATTTTCAAAGGAAATCCATCCAGACGCGTACTCGTACGCTGTAGTTGTTCATCAGATTTTAACTAGCCAATGACGTAGCAGTAATTTTGTCGTAATTAGCCTATGACGCGTATCTACGTGATTGGTGTCCAGAGGTTGATTGGTCAGCGAATTTCGCGGTACTCGCGCACTGTAACATTATTTGATCAAAGTACGTTAGTGGTAAGTTTTCGCGTTTGTGTGCGTGAGTCGATAATTCGGAGTTTGTATACACCGTGCATTTATAAAGCGTTTGTGTTGAATTGTCTAATAATGAGACAGTTTATGTTCCGCGAGTTTTAAAAATTAGATGTTGTGGGAACACAATTGACGCTGGACAACTGTTCAGTGTCTGAATATCAAAACAAATTATCAAGAATTTTGAAAGAATACCAAAATCGTGGGACAGAAATTGTTTAACTATACTTTCCTATGTGATTACTTTAAAATGCTCGGTGTAATTTTGCGTGGTTAATACCCATTTTTTTCTGTGCCGGTGTTGTTTGTAATTTGAGCCCCGCGTGCGTCTGGACAGATATCTATCAATGGCGGCTTGTGTACATTGTTTCTATAAAATAGATTACACTTTACCCGGCTATCCCTGATTCCAGTTCGATACACAGTGTCGTTTTCTGCGAAAACCCATTACATCTAAGCTCTGCTTGAAAACATTATTGCATAGGTCTATATTGAATTTTAAAAGTAAATGTAGTTGTAATGAACAAAATTTTATTGATAGTTCTAATTAAACAACAAGACTTTAAGAATTAAAGTTAACTTTTATCAGCCTATTCTTCGATATTCACAAAGTGGTTTTATGTCAGAACTGGCACGAGAGTTCAGACATTGTTATCGGGGAGCCCTTAAACTTTGCAGAAGTACACATTAATTATAACTGAAAATCTTACTAATTACTTAAATATCAATGAAACACAGGCCGTTTCCGTTTACTTAAAACACGCCGTGTTACTTAAATTCCGAACGTTTTTACCTTAATTTATGTTAATGGCTAAAATTACAAATGACATATTTGACTTTTCCCCAACCCGTATTAAAAAAATATTTATACATACCTCCGTTAGTGATAGTTTGACACTCGATTAGAGAGTAATCGATCTCAATGAAACGAACAGATTGTAGAAGGTGATGGCAGAAAAATGTTGCTAACTCCTGTTTAAATAAAAGTACATTAATTTTACTTTAATAACATACGTTGTGGACTAAGAGTTGGCTAGCGAAAAATAACTTTCTCACCATTGAACAATTAGATCTCAATTTTGTAAATAAACTGTAATTGTTATACCTCCTAACGTTATTTAATTTCACTGTCGTTCCCTTTTCACATAACAAGAAGGGTAAATTTGGAAGCTCATTTGAAGGTTGTGCCTAAACTAGTTTGAGAGTTTGTATCAGAGTGTTGTATGGAGAATTATAAGACACGGGCGCTGCTTCTTATGAGGAGGTTAGCAACATTTCGCTTCATTTCTTTTCATCAAAATCTGAAATCGCGTCAAGTACATAACAAGGGTATAATAATATCGTGGTTACGGAAACAAGATTGCATTCATTGATGCCGTCAATGTGTTTAATATCTAATCCAAGCATTTTGCTTCGGACCCGGAAATCATTTTAACGATATGAAACTATGACCGTTTTTTATAAACCACAGTTTAATAGACATTTTCATAATTACAACATCGAATTACACATTTTAATCTTATATGAAGAGTACAGGCCTCCTAAAAATAGATGCACAGATATCTTTTAACTTAAAGAATTGATTAATATGATGCGATTTCAGATATGAATGTTGTGACTGGCGTATTTTTCAAAATGACTACACAAGGCTTACATCTTATTTGACTTAATCTAATTTATTTTTTATAACATTAATGAGTGCAACTTAGCACGAATATAATTCCCGTTTCTGTTTCGCTTTAGCATATTTTGAGAAATGACTTAATACACTGTTTACTAGTCAAAGGGTGAACCAGATTCATCTCTATATAGCTCATTTAGTTTCATTTCTCGTAATAGTGTAAGTGATGGTTTGACTTTAATACCTTGTAAGGAACTATTTGGCGATAACTCTACAATGTATTAATGACAAATGAGCAAGGAAGAATGTTAATCAAAAACAGAGTCTAACTTTGAATGAATGTAACTGATAGGAAGAACTATTAACTTCAAGTTGACAATACTCACGACCATCGACATTCATTCGATCGTCATAGAGATTCATTTTGAGCCTGATCGGATTAGAAATAATGTACTTTTTGTCCAAGGTTTTAGGTTTGAGTTTTGGTTAGCATTTCAACGTTATTTTAGTTCAATATTGCGTGCTGGGTAGGTAAATTTATTCAATGGAAGTAAAAATAAATTACAAAATTGTTGATATTTTAGAAGCAAATTAAGCCAGGACGTCCATTTATTTCATATAAACGACACTTGTCAATTTACAATTATTAATAAAATTATGAATGAAATGTAACAAGCTTGAAAATAGTATTGTAATAGTATTGTATTACAAGCGACCTACCTAGCAGCAAGCGAAATCCGCATTCTTTTAACGAATTATTTAAAGATCTCTGCGCTTTCAACATGCGCACCAGTCTTCATTTGTATCACTTTTCACGCTTTAGTTTAATCATATTCAAATGTTAAGTAACACGTTCTTTTCTAAACTTATTAGAACAAAGCTGAACTTTGAAACTAAGTGTATGTGGATGAGAAAACTTATGTTTGTTAGGCAGTTGAAGTGTTCTGTAACATGATCCCCCTTTTTGGTTCGACAACAAATATTTTAAAAAGGTTTACATCTATGCATGGCAAAACTAAAAAAAAAAAAGAAAAAGAAAATTGAAGTGATAAGTAGTAAAAATATGGAAAAAGTCCCTTTCTGAATATTTACATATAAGGGAAGAAAATGCTCATAAAGTAGGTATGTTTCTTGATGAAATGTGAATTGGTTTTAAAATCAACAATTTCGCATTCGACTGTTGTATTGTCTGCTAAGAAGATTCATGCGTGAGAGCACGTGACGTCGAGAGTAGATAGTTCACAAATAAGATGAAAAAAAAAAGAAGTTACAAATAGTCCATATTCGAGATTCGGTGTAAGATGTTTCAAGTGACCTAAATAGTGTCATTAGACTACAGAATATTAGGCAGAATGTAGAATTATGACCGTCACACTATTTTTGATATTCTCTTGTCGAAAATTGCAGTTTCATGAACGTTTACGTAATAGTCTTGTGGAGATGAATGAAGACGTGCGTTCGGTTAACTATAGTACTTTATTTACAAGTTTATATTATTATTATATTGTAATGCAAAGTAGCATCTTGAGAGCCTTTGAAATATAACTATATTATGTGAACGTTACGGTACCGGCCGCAAAACTTGTAATTGACTTGAGTAAATCGTTCCCATGTCAGGTGGTTATAAAAAAGTATTGAAAACGTCGCTGCGAATATAGCAAAGTGATCTTCCAACACAACAAGCAATATTAATGATATCACTTTTATTAAAATATCGTAGTGACTATGTATGATGATAAGTATATTTTATACAATTAATGTCGTATTAGAATTTTGCAAACAAACAATATCAATTATCGTCATCATCACCATCATCATCAATTTTTGAAATTATACCTATAACGGTTTTTTCGGACCTATAAAAATTTAAGTAATACTCAACATGTTTGTGATTTATGCGAGATTCAAAATAAAAAGATTTTTGAAAAAATATGAAGAAGATACAAAAATAATGAAAAACCATAACGAAAATAAATTTACATTAAAATATTCCCATTTATGTACTTACTAGACATAATACTCGTAAACAATAATATTAGCTACCATTCAATATTTTCAACATTACAACAGAATCGTTTCAGTAGATATGTATATGACCAACAATATACAAATATAAAATGCCTCATGAAAATGGTATTATAATACAGGTTATCTGTTACTTATATAATTGACGCGAAATCGAATAGCTGCAACTTATTGAAGACGAGCGCACCTCAGGTTTTGTAAACGTCTTGGAATATTAGAAAGGGATAGAGATGGCTAAATCAGATTATGCGTCAGTAATTTTAATCCCTTATGCATCTGTAGTTGTGTCGGTAGAATCGTATAGTAGGTACCTAGATATGAAGAAAAACTCATGTGTTCATTATAAAAAAAACTGACATAAGGGCGACGCCGAAGTTTTTTGCTGCCGGTACTCTGACGAGTAGTTTTAGTTCAATATCTTTATAAATTTAATGTTTATGTGCATTCATAAAAGTATGGATGTCTTCAGCATTCAGTAGATAGTAAATTTTTAGAATGCTAGTTAGTATAAATTGACGATTGTAACCTTTGGATAAGAGCTGTGCGATAATATGGTCTTTTTTGTTGTGTCACAGTGGTTTCGAATAGTTCATATAACTCCTTGGCGTTGTAAGTATTAACTAAATTGTTATCATCTAAAATCACTCTAAAATGCTGTCAGCGTGTCCTTCTCATGTAGATTCGTTACTACACTCATTTGTTTTGTAGCAAATATGTCCTTGGCAGCATGCGCAATGTCGACGAACTAAAACTGCGCAGAGATCAATGTTACCGCCAGTAAAGTGCGCCCGCTGAAAAAGAGCACATTGGACAGCTGTTGAAATCGTAGAAATTTACTGACGCAGATCTTGCGACAATCCGAGCCTGGTTTATTTTGTTGACATGCGGATGCTAGCCATGCTGATTAATTATATTTAATAGATAAGTAATACTTATGCGTGGATCATACAAGTGTGGCTCGTTTGTGTACTTTATTCGTCCAAGTATCAACTTCTCTATATACATAAACCTAGAAGCAGATTCGAGTAATATTTTGTCATGACAATTTGCCGTCCATAATTTCGTTGCATACGAGTCCTAATTTGCAAATCAATTCTATTTTGAATGTGAACGGTTAGATTTCAGATTAGTTTTGTTAAGAAAAACATAGTTGCTCGCTGGCAATATTCTCTCTCACAGTTCGTGTTTTGGAACTTTGTCTCGAAAAACTATTTTACAATCTTAAATTGTTTCTTACACAAAAAGTTTAAATATATCGTTAGTTTGGTAAATATAGTTGGTTAGTTCGGAATATTTAAATTAGAAGTTTAATGCATGTTTATAGTTGTAATGCACCCCGTTACAGGGCTAACTTGTGAGGCGGTTAATGCACTTCAGTTTAATTTGCTGCCTATCAGCACATATCAATTTAACTCTGCGAATTGTTTTACATTATTGAAAAACTTAATTATATCACATCACTCTATTTCATCGCATTTAGCTCAGTAGAAATCATTTTATCAACCATATTTCATGATCCACATTTGCAAGTCTGTACTTAAGCGCCATGTGGATAGGACATACAAGATAAATAATAAGATCTGGATACAATTTATCATTACTCTTCACCGTTTCGGCGTTTCTTGTATGTCTTTTCCACATTCAGCGTGGGCATAGACCTACCGGTCCGGTAGAAGGTGGAATGTCTTGTCATTACATACGTACCGATCCAGTTTACATTAATGTGGATTGAATAAAACCTGGCCGGATGTCTATACCCGCGCTTAGCCCAACTTACTTTTAATGTAAGACATTCTAGATTATTTTGTATGTTCAGTTGGTAATGCGTTGTAGGATCGTACACTAGTTGTATTGAACACCTGTCCTGTAACTCATGTCAATGCATGGACACTACGTCGCATCACAAATAGATACATATTTGAAGTCTATTTAGTTCTAAATCGATGATGCATAATTATTTTGTACATCTGGATTTGTAGTTTAATTATTATACACTTTGTAAGTGTGGTATCTCCGCCTATTAAAGTATGTAATCATTACAGAGTTCGAATGGCTACTTAGAGTACGTTTAAGGTAAATTTATATAATGATACTCTTGTTCATATCGCATACTTTCATCATTTGCAATCACAAGGAGGTACAGTGGGATGGGAACGTTTTGCAGTTTGTTTGGGATGACATAATATTTAGCATAATTTGTCGGTGAATTTGTACTTATGCAGATGTATGTTAGTGCCGCACAGTTGTGTCCTTGCGTTATGGTTATAGTAGCGTTAAAGACTCGCTGCAAACTCGGTCAAAAATCATCTTAACACTATTCTATTATTATTATGTATGGTATGGTATTTCCTTAAAAAATACATTTTTTTTACTTACACATCTACTTTCATATATGCAAAAAATAAAACAAACCCCTACTGCATACAAAAAAGATTTAAAAAACTAGTAACAAAATTAAAAAATATCCCCTTTAATATTTTCAGCAATTTTTTTACACCTTATATAAATGTATTAGTTCTTATCGACTGCAGTAATGCACATCTGTGCGCTTGAACAAAAGGATCGCGCCGATCTTCTAAGTGGGAGAGAGAGAGAGAGAGCAATATAGCTGTCTCGTTCCGATGATTTATGACCGAGTTTGCAGCGAGTCTAACTCTACTATAGTAGTTCCGCCATATGATTACTCTTGCTGGAAGACTGACAGCTCCACAAATGTAAAGGAAACTATGCGGAGTCTTAATTAAATTTAATACCCAGGGTGTCTGAAAACAAAATACTCTATCATGCTCTTTGTTTGCAGTCATTGGCGATTTTGCGTACCGATCTCCGTCTCCTCACTTTGTTTTACGACATCCTGCATAAATTATTATAGAAGTGCCCATACATTGTAATATTTATGAAAAAAATATTATATATATATATATATTACTATAGCACTAGACATTTTTGCTCCGTTGTCGCAAAAGGTTGTAATTATAAAAGTATAGTTAATATTATTAGTAAAATGATAGACTGTTTTGCACGATTTCTGGATTGACCACTTCAACTGTTGTATAATGTACCGTGTTGTCGCTCTTTGGGTATTGTTCGAAAAGCGAACGCTTTGTGATGACAAGTCAAAATTTCGAGATTTGCGCCTGCGGCCTGAGCGGTGTCCTGAAAGACAAACGATCGTGCATCTCACTTCGCGATATTGCATCAAGAATCGAACATTGACGCACAAACGTACGAAGCAAAGAAGATTGTTTTTTATTTAACCACTTCAATGCAAGTGCCTCAGTAGGGCGATCTGATTGATTCCGTACAATTTTGTTACTTCAGTCTTATCACACCCCAAAATAACCCATTAACTATATGCTGAGTATTTGCCCCTTTAGCGTCGTCTAACTTTCAAAAATATTTAAGCGTTGAGCATTATATCCACTCATATATAAATAAAAAATAAATAAATAAAAACATCCCATGATATAAAGTGACCTCGTAAGACATACAGTTTTATGAGTTGTACTTAACTTGAACATCATGCAGATCTAAACAATGAAGCTCATTTATGATGAGCTTCGAATATTACCAGCGCAATGCAAAGCTCTCACACGGAATCGGAGAGTTGTCACACGGGAGCGAGTCGATTTGCGACAAACTTCCAATTGTGAATAGCACGTCTCTCCCGTGTGGTAACTTTCCGATTTCGTGCGAGAGCTTTCCATGAGTAGCTTAAAATATGACATAAATTGCATGAGTTGGATGCACGATATTTGACTATCAGGAAACGGCCGAGGACAACAATATTCAGTACTTCGCCTACTTGCAATATTTACCCACTATTTAAAAATGTATGTTTCCACTCAAACTCGAAATATTTTAACCTCTAGATACTTTTATTATTACTTTTACGATTACACATATTATAAGTCTTTTTTGGCAACATATTTGAAGTAACATTATTTAATTATTCAATATATACTTATTCTATATTTAATAGATTGTTTTATTTACGCCAATCACATGTTAATTGTATTTACTTAAGATTACAAATAGTATGTATTTCCTATTAGTATAATCATCAGTATCACACCAGTACTCGTAAACGATTGTATACCTAGTAAAGAGGAAGTTGTTACTACAATAGTAAGGACTAAATTCTCTAGATATGTATTGCTACACGTAGAATAGAATAAACTTTGCATAGACAAGTAATAATATATATATATATATTCTTTATTGCACACTTAAATTAACAAGATAATTATTAAAATTAGTTATAAAGGCGAGCTTATCTCTATAAGAGATCTCTTCCAGCCAACCTACAAGGTGGTTGAAAAGGTGTAAAACAGAGCGGGCACAAGGATGTGCACTAAATAAATATGCCTAAAATAAAAATAAAAAATAATTTAAATTAAAACATAAATACAACAAAATATCTACATATTCCAAATAAATAGGTACATACATACATACATAATTATGAAATTACATAATAATATTACTGATGTAGTACCTTTTCTGTTATTATGGAGGGTACCTATGTTGTAACATTAACATTTCAGATTTTTCTAAAGTGACAAGATTAGCGAATGTTATTTTAAACGAAAAGGGACAAATTTTTATGTTGTTGTGGAGATCAACGTTCTCGTCATGTTGACATCTTTCGGCTGCTAGTGTGATGACGTAAATGTTTTGCCTTTAGCCCTATCGCTGATTCATTCAATCATTCTGATGATGATGATGATATTTTCGACCGTTTTCGGCCATGGCGACCACTTTTATCGGAGGTATATGCCTCGTAAACTTCAGTTACTTACCTTTATTTAGTTTTTCTTCACATAATTTATATGCACTTACTACGTAGGTGTCGTGTGGTGACGGCAGAGTAGAATACATTTGTCACCAACCCCTACTCTTCCCGTGGGTGTCGTAAGAGGCGACTTAGGGATTACACATTGAACAGGGAACGGGCAGCAGCGCTCTCTGATACAGTAACCTTTTAATCTGCGATCTCCAACCCGCCTGCCAAGCGTCCACGCTTGATTATGATTATGGCAAAACCTTAAGTGGAGGAGGCTCATAGTCCAGCAGTGGACTGAACGGGCCGTTGACTACATAGGTGGAGCGTGCTAAGACTGCCGTGCAGGTAAACCCGCCTCGTAGGTGCGCTGTTACCAAATTCCTCGAACATATGCGGCCACCTACCGAGGCGGGTGGGGTGCGCATAGCTGTATTATTGCGTTCTTTTTTTCAGCAGCTAAAGTGTAAGCAATATTTATGGATACGGAAAACAAAGTTATTGAGGAACAACCTCATTATTGTAATCTCCCGTTGCATCACCTCGGAGTTATCTATAGAGCTGGCTGTAATAATAAATTGTGTTGAATTACTTATCTGTGTTGTGTATAAAACATACATAGCATGCCTGGGGGCCGTTTCACGAAGCTACAAGTTACAAATTACAAGTACAATTCGACGTACATTGCGTAGACGATTAGATAAAACGATATGGGCTTACAGTTTAGGCGAATTGGCTACGCAATGTATATCAAATTGTAACTTGTTGCTTTGTGAAACGGGGCCCTGGTGATAAAAAAATCGGTCAAATAAGTCTTCGCTGTCTGCAGGCAGGGTTCAGTATTTTTTTTATTGGTTGTTTTGTGTCTCATCATCATCACCATCATCATCAGTCAGTTTTAGTCTTCTGCTAGACATGGCTTGTTCTCTTATACGCCAAAGAGCCTTACTAGTCGCTTACAGCTTACTTGCGTATATCTTCGCTTCTCCTAAAAGCATACTACCGAATCATGGTAACATAACATTTATCATCATCATCGTGTGGGTTGTAAGGTCCACAACCGACCTCACAAACCCTGGTGTCAGTGTAACCCTAAAATTTATGACAGCTCTACACGTCCCCACCAAAGGGCTCGAGTAATTTATTTAGTAATCATCGATTTTTAGGTAATCTCAATCTCAGTATACAAAAATAGAATACTGACAGTGAAAACAGAGTCTAAATTGATCGAAAAACAAACTAGATACAACAATATTATATCCCAGTGTCCCTCTTACGAAAACAAAATTATGTATGGCCCGCGTGACATAATATGACGTCACATGTCACGTCGGACCTCTCTGTCTAACCATCACTTTGAAGCCTTGTAACTTTGTTTCTGAGCATGATATTTGAAAAAGTATTTTTTATGTGTTTATCTGGAACTTGAAACATACGATTAATGAATTTAAAAAAAATGTGCATATTCCCTATTCACACACTGGGCTAAGATTGGTCACAGCTTTACGAGATTTCATCTAAAAACAAATCTTTATCAAAAGGTACGTAAAATTTGTATTAAATGTACATGTTTAAGCCTACAAGTAATACTTAAATATTATACTGTCATTCTGTTACAGAGAGCATAAAAAAAGAAAGAAAGCGTTCAAAATTTTGAGAATTTTTACAACATCGAGTGAGGAGAGACGCTGCGGAATATCTCCGCGAATAGTCGTACGTAGCGTCTTCGCACACTCTTCGGGTCTGTACACTACACCAGCGGGTAAGATAATGCTAAGGTAGGGCGCTGACGCCTTGCGTAGGCGCCGATAAAGTCTTAGGGTCAATTTATACTAAAGAAGTGACTCAGTGAGCAGTCTGAGTGTTTGGCGTGTATCATATTTTTCCTACGTATTACATTTTAAAAATATTTAGACTTATTTCTAAAAATATCGGCTTTTTTCTCGGCTCGAGCTTACCCTGAATTAGAGTGATCAGGCCTCGCTGGCGGTTGGTCGACATACAACAGCATGCTGCTGCTTTTTAGCATGATTTGACGAAACATATTGCGGCAAAAGACAATGAAATAGATGGGTCTTTAAGTCCAGTCGGTACTGACTGAGACTGTATTCGTGTTACCGAGTTAAATCTGACTCCAGAATACATTTAAATTAGCTTCTGTTTCCAAAAATTGGATTCGATTAACTTGCGGCAATATGAATTAATCCTAAAGTAGCGCATTGACGCTTGCGCGCGCGCCGATAAACTAAACAAGCAGATTGGACCCACGGCGTCTGCGCGTGACATACACGCGGGCGCCAAGCGGACAGACCGCAAAACAATTGAAGCTATCAGCGGTATTTGATATCACTACCTTGTTGGCTTACTACTTAGATGTTATGCGATTGTGGTAGACAATATAAAATTAGGTATAATTTATTAAATTAGGTTAATCTCGCAAGTATTTTTCACTTAAAAAAAACTAAAGGAAGAACGTAATTAATTTTAGTTCGAAGGCTTTTATCTAAAGTTGTATTATTTTGTTCTTACGGTAGCCGTTGGCGGCTTAACAATTTTTTTTTTAGTTAAATGTGGTCGGCAACTTTAGAGATGGACCTTTAAGGCTAAAATGAGACTTAATTAAATTTATGAACACTACACTAAAATTGACACAATTTAACAACACAAACACACAAAACAAAGTTTTTTTTATGTTGTTTTTTTTTCAACTTATATGAACACTATTTGATGTTTTAGTTAAGTTATCTAATCTCAGCCGGCCGGATAACTTTGTGACTCTCGGAAAGTTACCTTCTCATACAAGAATAACTTGTTTTTTACGCTGTGCTGGTCATTATGACCTGACCTAAAACAATTTTATCAAAGCAATGCAAGCTAACGACCCCAGGCCTATTCATACAAGTCTGTTCAAAACATGATAGGTCAAAGATATCGTAAGGAAATGACCAAACCTGAAATTATTTAATTTATATTTTAAATACGTCCGGGTCCCCATCGAGGGGCTCGAGCCTACCCTGAATTAGAGCGATTAGGCCTTAGTCGACCACGCTGGCCCAGTGCAGTTGGTCGATTCCACACACAACTTTTAAATTTCTTCGCAGGAGTGTGCAGGTTTCATTTCATCACGATGTTTTCCTTCACTGTAAGAGCGTCGAATAAACGTACATACGGTAACGGTACGTAACTCGGTGGGGACGTATATGAGCTGTTGATATTTTAAATCAAGATTTATATGTATATGCAATGACATTTAGTATTATATTTATTCTTTTGTATTTTATTATAAGATCACTAACAAACAATGAGATATTTTTAGAAATCTATGTTTAGAATTATATATTATGATAAAAATAACCTCAGCATATCCTACCTCGATTTTTAATTCCGTGGAATTCTGACAGATGGAGTATTGCCAGGCAGAAAACAGGTTACCAAAATCACGTTTTGATAAATAAAAAAAGCGTGAAAAGAGTGAATTATTTTAAAGTCATACTTTATGCTGCCTTTATTTTTTCAATTTTTGGATGACTATATTATTTTTAAGTTGTAATCTATTCAAGTTACTATATTCAATGTGGGAGAATGTTTAATAAGGCCGGGTATCATTTTCAAATAACCGCAGATTGCAAACAGTTGGTTAATATTTCTATTTCAAATGCAAAAAGGCTTTTATAAATGCATGGAACCGTAAAAATAAAAGTGTTCTTAATCTAGCATATTAGCAATACTATTTAAATAGCAATTCTTCATTGCAAACTTCACTTTAATTTCGTATTGTGTGGCCACAGATAAAAAGGACAGCGTAAACCATACATGATTCAAATATAATTTGCACAAGCCACTGGAATTGTTATTATAATTGCATTGTACGTAAATTATGATTTGCCTGTCTTGTTATAATAGTGATAACAGAAATGTACATGTGAAAAAAGGTTTGCGGACAAGTGATCTGTCAGAATTCCACGGAATTAAAAAACAAGGTATAGGTAGTTTTTACTTTATTTTCATTATTATACATACAAAAATCTGGACATGCAGATCTAGATATTTTTCTACAAATTTAAAGTATGTATTTACATCCTCAAAGTGTATCTATTGCGAAGTAAGTAATCGATAAAATAAATAAGAAATCTTGTGTTCCTTGATGATGATAATTTTGTTACATATTATCTTGTGTAAATCTTGTAGGCTTAGTTTTTTTTTTTAAGCTGGTACATTGCATTAGTCACTCGTACTCGGTCATCGCCCATACTGATACGGCATGACCTTAACCGACTGTGCGCGATGGACGCGTGTGCGATAAAAATAAGGTGTTCTTTTCTCTCTAATCCTCTACATAAGTCATTATAATAGTTAAATAACATTGAGCGTATAAAAATGCAACCAGTTATATTTCTTAATTTTTATCCCGAATATACTGGGTGTCCAAAAAGGGTATTTGCACTTTTAAATATCAATAAATCGTCTTAATGAGGGTAGATTGCATAAAGAAATATAATGTCATACGTGAAGTTTATTGGAAATTTAATTGAAATGGATTCGTATATCGGAGCTCAGCGCGCATTTTGTGTACGAGCTTATTATCAAAACAATAATTCGGTAATAACAGTTCGCCGCTTACATCGCGCGCAGTTCAATGTACGGGACATTTCTTTATCTCCCAGTGCGAATATCATTAGAAAATGGATTAATACGTAATGGACGTCATTTAAACAACATACTTTTTTGTCGTAAACTTTCCATTGTATGTACTTTTTGCAAATAGTAATAAAATTATGAAATGATATATTTTTCATATATAATTTTTGGGTATTAACTGCCAGCACCCTTTTTGGACACCCTGTACTACGCTTTTTTTATCAAATACCATTCAGGTATTTATGCTGAAATCAATGTTTTGATTGTACTAAGAAAATTGTCATATTGTAAAATGATACCACCAAGACAGTATAAAGTTAAGCATACGTATGCAAACTTAGCTATTCCGTTAATAAAACACTTTAAAACTTAACATTTTTTGTAATGTAATCCTGAATTCCAAAGACATTTAATAATAGCAGTTGTTTAGCTATGAAAAACATCCCGTGATGTCTTTTTAAACATTTATTATATTTTTATGACGTTATTAAAATTAATAATTGTACTTGTCATGGAAACTATTACTTCCTTTTGTGTACTTTGTGAAAACTACGCAAGACACGCGCATGACAATAGAACATAAAGTATGATCTTAAAATCAAAACACAGTCCATTCCATAACGTACCTATACAACGTGTTAGCAAAAAGAAAACACAAAACCTAGGACAGTCGGTCTTTGAAACTGAACAACATTTCCATAACTTTTTAAAATTCGCTATTTCCATTCAAATTGACTCGGTCAGCTGATTAGTTTGTATGAAAGTTCAAATATTTATTTTAGCGGTTTTTAAACTGCCTCCGTGGCCGAGTGGTCGAGATTTCGACGCTCATTACGGAGGTTCCGGGTTCGATTCCCGGTGGGGACACTATCAAGCAAACATCTCTTTGTGTACTATCTAGTCGTTACACGAGCCAAGTCAGTGGCCATTGGCGGCTCTATAACTCTGACACCAGAGTTTGTGAGGTCGGTTGTCGACCTTACATACAACCCATACGATGATGATGATGATGATGAGTGAATTTTAAAAAGTTGTGGAACAAAAGTTGTTCAGTTTCATGGGCAGACCTACCACCCGAGAGGTTCTGCAGTATTTTGCTAAAACGTTGTATAAGATATGTGTTTCAGCAACCAATGAAATCATCCTGTATCTACAGTAGATAAAACTCCGCTAGATGGAAAGTTCCGCGAATAACACTATTTATTGACCTACGTTATATTTAAAGTTTTAGTATTACTTAACGCTATCAGTTCGCTCATTTGTTCTATTTTTAACGTACCGATAGTAAAAAAGGACTCGCGTTAACCTTGGAAATGTCTTTCAAGTAATAGACTTAACTAATAAGTCTTTTTACCTGCCAAAGAAAAAATGCTGTTCATCATCAACAGCTCATATACGTCCCCACCGAGAGGCTCGAGCCTACCTTGAATTAGGGTGATTAGGCCTTAGTCGATCACGCTGGCCCAGTGCGGGTTGGTCGACTTCACACACAATCTTTGAATTTCTTCGCAAGAGTGTGCAGGTTTCATCACGATGTTCTCCTTCACCGTAAGAGACGAATTAACGTACATAAGAATTCGAAAACACATTGGTACGTGTAGTGGTGGAGATCGAACTATCACTAGACCACCGAGGCTTTGCAGCTGTTACGTCATTATTGTCAAGAACACACATACAAGCTAATAAAATATTCATATGTCTTTAGAGAGAATAAAAGATACAAATTGCATCTTTATGTACTGCAATTTACCTAATATTCAAAGACAAAGAAAACACAAAAGTCGTGGTCATAATCTTGCTGTGTGATATCTTCGTTAAAAATCTGCCTTACGACTAGGTTGTTGTGCACCATTTAAGATAATTTATGATTATACAGTGACTTTGACATTCGTTGCACCTTGGCAAGGTGAATGGCTGCAGACAAAGGCGTTTGGCAAACGAAATGCATCTATTTATATCTTCCTTTCATCGTAATCGTAGGCACTGGTGTCGATTCCCGCAGCGAAACTTAATTTAAATTATATAATTAGTCTTGTCACTTTCTGACCCACGACCATGAAAAGGACAGCAGATTATCAACCATTGTGAGCGCCAAATTTTATAGCGCAAATGTCAAGTTTTGACGTGTGCGATGTAATTTTAAACGGCTTGTTTTAGGATCCCGCTTAAAATTGACGTTTGTGACATAAAGTTTGACGTTCAAAAGAGCCGACAATCTCCCGTCCTTTTTCACGGTCGTGGGTCAGAAAGTGACAAGACTAATTATAAAATTTAAATTTAGTTTCGCTGCGGGAATTGACACCACTGATAGTTGTAGCGGTAGCTCAACAAAAGCGTCGACTCCTTTTGTGCAACATTATTGTCAGTAACTAAATATGAACCACCTTCAAGTGTCTATTTAAACTCCACTGTCAAAAGTCAGACTGAGTCTTCTCAAACATTGGACATCGTGCCTGAAAATTGATATTTTCACAGTTTTTCATGTGTAAAAAGATTTTTGATTTCATACTTCAAATCAAAGTAGAATATGACTATGTTGTCATTCATTTGTCATTAATTAAAGTGCCCGCTGTTTACTTATCGTTAATAATTGATTGTAAATAATACTGCCAGGTTAAGAACACCGTGTCAAAGTACCAGATTACTTCGGTTTATTCCAGTTTTCTAAGACATTGCGCAGTAACCTCCTGAATATGCTGACCCTACTACTACGGCGCCCTCTTTGCCCTCAGATAGTAACAAAATTGAAATACTACATAATCTTAAACGCAAACTAAATATTGTAACGTACGTTAGCAAACTTGATGTTTGACGATAATTTCCTAAAGATAACTTTCTAAAACTATTATCTAGATAGTTTATTGATGTTTTGCTTAAAATAGAGATATGAAGTTAGATTTAGTTTTTTAAACTGAACAGTATTTCAGAAGCTTGGTAAATTATTTATTTTTATATTTATAAATATTGACGTGATTAATTAACGTCTGCAATTAAGACAGTTTTAAGGATCTATAAGGCAAAGATTTGATTAAGCAAAATGATCTAATTACTTACTAAGTACGTACACTTGATGTAATATACGTTACAATCGTATATTACAGAATTAGTGTTTATGGCTGGTAAATTAATCTTATAATTAAGGTTAGTATCTACGTATTTAAGGGGTCTTAATTACTTTGCCAATTCTTATTAATACTTTGTTGATGTTGCACAGTAAAATTTGGTCATTATCATCACATCACAATAAAATTCAAACCCCTACAACTTAACAGAGAATGTTTCATGTTAGTGTGTAAGTACCTTTTTTAAGCCTGATGAAAAGTGTTACTAATTGGTAACTAAAAAAAAAACAAAACGATACTTTTTCAAGTTTATCGTCCTTTTAGTGAGCGTGTATAGGCTCGGTAAATGTCTAATGGTTGTAATTAAAATAATGTTAAATAACATTTCACGTGTTAGTTATTTTAATGACTAAACTATTTAATAAGCAATCATTGTCTACTACATATTCAAACACATGTGCCTTGATTTTCCTGTTATATTTTTGCCTCATACTGACTTTGCCTTAACATCCCATGCATTCATCCCATGGTTTCGCTACTAGGGTGGCGTGTTCGTCGGTACGGGCCGTCGTGAGCTGTTATCACGCTACTGATAGCGTGGTTCTGTTTCCATTGGCTGCGCGGAGGGCGTGCGCGCTCCTCCTCTATATATTGAACCAACACGTGCGCTGCTTCAGCATTCGTTGCTCAGACGTCGCACGTGACGCGACAAGCGTCTAAGCCTTCCTTGCTTTTACCTACACACACACACACACACACACACACACACACCCCTTTCAATACGCCAGTTTCTATTTTTGTTTCATTGGTAAGTTTGTTACTATTGTTTTAGTGTTTCGTTTTGTACTGTGTAGTCGTATTGTTTGTTTAGCAATATTTTCCTTTTACAGATTGAAGTATAAAGTAAATTTAATTTAAAATGGCTTACTTACAATCGATGCCTAAATCTGAAACCATCAAGCTTCGTGAAAAACATGTTGGGTAAGTTTTACTCTCTTATTATTTTATAAAAAATAAATCTTCCTCTTAAAGTTCTTTTTATGTTTTTGTTTTTTGTGTTAATTGTTCCTTTTTTTGTTTTGTGTTATGTGATTCGTTATTTTTGTGGTATATTTTATAACTGGTATATTGACGTCCAATATCACGTTGCTAGCAGAGCCTCTACAAAAGTTCGGGGTTCGATGCTCAGTCGGAAAAACTTTTATGTGTATCCGCGAAAACCCCATAAGAATCCAAATACAGGTGAACATCTCTTAGTGTTTCAAGTATTTTGTTTTCTGACGTGCAGTATTAACTGATATTTATGTGCAGGGCTGCCTGCCAGCTGTTCTTCCGGTCGTCCCCTCTAAAGATCGTCAGGGGCGTCGCCCAGTTCATGTACGATGAGACGGGCGACAGATACTTGGACTGCATCAACAATGTTGCCCATGGTAAGTTTTTGTCGCTAATTACATACATACATACATAAAGTCACGCCTTTTTCCCGGAGGGGTAGGCAGAGACCACTTCCTTCCACTTGCTACGATCCAGACATACTTCTTTCGCTTCATTCACATTCATCAACCTCTTCATGCACGCTCGTCGGTTTAGGGTACTCCTGACCTGGCCTTTTTTAAGTACATCCCCGATCTGGTCGTGAAACGTACGCCTTGGCCTTCCCCTTCCAACATCTCCATTCACACTTTGTCGCTAATTCTTTACTGCATAACATCTGCTTTATTTATCGTCATCGAATTTTCCTTAAAATTTGTATTTTTCTTGTTTGCTTGCAAAAAAATTACAATTATGTTTTTGTTGGTTGAAATTCGATGTTTTCACGACGAAATAACTCCTCAGCTCCTATGTTGAAATTTTTGACCCCGGGAAAATTCGGAAAACTCGTATGTAAAATCACGTTTATCTAGGTTGTTTATGAGTCATTGGCCGTGTGGTGACGGCTGAGTAGAATACATTTGTCACCAACCCCTACTCTTCCCGTGGGTGTCGTGAGAGGCGACTTAGGGACTACACATTGAACAGGGAACGGGCAGCAGCGCTCTCTGATACAGTAACCTTTTAATCTGCGATCTCCAACCCGCCTGCCAAGCGTGGAGATTATGGCGAAACCCTCCACTCAAGTGGAGGAGGCTCATAGTCCAGCAGTGGACTGTAACGGGCCGTTTATGTTTTTTATTTTATGAGTCAAGTTGATTTTCTTGTGTACAAGAAATTAATTGTAAGGTCTATCTATTAAAATAATCACAATTTGTTCTGGCTCTCATGCTAGTTTTTCCCCAATATTTTTAAAATATTATTTTACGAGTACCAACTGTATGACCAGTGTAATCTTTTATAAAGAGACGCAACTTGTAAATTATCTTAGCCCACACGCTAACAAAGAAAGATTATATTTCGCAATTCACTCCTTGATAGTTGCATGCAAGTGACGCAATGTTAATAAAAAAAAACACGATCATATCTGCATGCACTCCATTAATGCCCTAATACGACTCCTGCGCAGACGAGAGACAGATTCGCGGCGGATTTTATTATTTGTTTTACGTATTATTTTTTGTAACTGTGCGGTGTGACTAAGATTGATTGTTGTATTAAAATTGGAAATAGATTGTCAATATGTCTCTGCATCATCTTCATGTGCTTCGATCGTGCATTGATACGCTTATCTATCCGTGAAATTTAACTGGTTGTTTTTCGTTAAATGGAGTGTTCAGTCCATTAAACTCAACAACTTTCCTCAAGGAACATGGGCTGTCAAACGACAAAAAAAATGGCCCGTTCATACAAAACCGCGCAGCCAGCTGATCGATTTATTAATAGGGGAAGCAATATTTTCTTTTCAATTGCCAGCCCATGTTCCTTGGGCAAAGTTGTTCAGTTTGTGGCCCAGCAGCCGCTGAGCACCACACAAAGGATGTTGTAGAGTATTTTAATATAAAACGTGGCAAAACAGGGTTCAGTCCGTAGGAAAAGGTATTTATTTATGTATTTATATAATTTATATTATAAAAACTGGAAAATGGTAACAAGGATTCGAAATGGTAAGGATAACTGAGCTTTTCACTGTTGGAGATCAGGACATGAAGTGAGGAATTTGGAAGAAAAAAGACAAAATCGAAACGTAAGAAATCTAAATTTGAAAATGAATTTAAAATGAAAGATAAAACTGCCAGCAAGAAAGGTTGCCAGTCATAAAACCGGAAAGAGGACGAATGCCTCGTTACAAGTTTAATGGACTAAACACTCTATTTAACGAAAAACAACCATTTAATTTTCACGGATTTATCTTCAATCACAAAAATATTTATAAATTAATGCTCGTTTTTGCTTGTGATTACTTTTGGTAGTTTAATAATTGCATTGTGACGCTATCAGACTGTTGATATATAGGTATATTTAACTCGAGGTCTGGAGCTTACCTTAAATTAAAGTCACTAGGTTGTAGTCGAGCACCTGACGTGTACCTTCAATTCAATCTTTTATTTTATGGCGTTTCACTTGTAGTATTTCGCCAGGTATCAAGTGGTTTTGCTAAGTAAGTAGCATGAGATACACAGACAGCCCTAATCCTAAGATTAGGGTGCTGTGTACGGTGAAGGACTCCAGTAATATGATAGCAGCATTACCGAAGCCACCACGTGGCCGCTGCAAGTCATCAATAAATGACGGGTAAATGCAAGCGTTTCAATTGTCCTATTAAAGTTTATTGTTCAGAGTCATTCACTGAATAATACACTATCCATATTATACACTGAACACACTCAAATAAACTAAAAAATGAAAATTAAAACGAAAGCCCGACCGCCATTGACGGATGCTAACAATCGACCAGTCGAATTTTTTTGTTTAGTTTTCTAGTTAAAGAAAATTTCAATAAGGTTTATATACTCGGTATCTGACAGATCGATCAACGGACGAAAATAATCCCTGTTGTTGAAAATATTATTTTGTCGAATTACTTAGCTTGTGAGAAATACGGGTTCGATTTCCGATGGATAACTCATTTGTGTGTTCTGATCTCAAGTTCTAAAATATAGTTTGCGCCTCATAGTTTACATGTATTTGAATTATTAGATTGGCCTTACAAGTCTATTTTATAAACAAGTAACAACACATGTTTAATGTGTACGCAATCATCAACGCAATGATTCAATGGATGTATAAAAGGTTGTTTTGCAAACTTATAACGTCCGTGTGGTGCGTGCTTTAACACGACAAAATAAACAAAGTGGCTCTGTGAGTTGTAGACCTCGCGAGTATTTTTTATTCGAAATGGCTGATTTATGATTTGTCAACCCTATTAACACCGTAATAGGGGATCAAACTGTTCCTAAATTTACCATATTTTATGAATTATTTTTAAAATATAGATTAGTAGCAGACAATACGCAAAGAAAAAAACAGAATCGGTTGAAAAATTTACAGTGATTATTTAAAGTTTCAATATGTGTCTCTTTCAAAAACTATTTTTTGTATGGAGATTATATTGCGTTACTAACAAATGAAGTCACAAGTGGGTATGTGCCTCTCTGTCTAATCTTGGATTTCAAACCTTTATAACTCGGTAAATTTTAAAGAGCAAAAATTCTTTTAGTGTTCGATAGCAGAAACTAAGAAGTTTGGATTTATAAAATAAAAAAAAAGTAGTCCGATCCCCTATTATTGAAAACTTCCAAAAACTAACTCGACAAAAGAAATCTATATATTTATTTATCAAACCTGCTTACAAAATTTCACGAGAATCGGTTGAGAAAAGCGACCTATAGAGTAGAACAAACAGACAGACAGTTGGCCATACTAAAGCAATTTCGGCTAAGCTGAAACAGAGACACTTGGCTCGCGCTTCGCGCTCGCTCGGTCAACTATAAAGCATGTTTTATTAGCCGTTGTATGTAAAACATATGTTTCTACTTCTTGTACGCGTATAAATTATAGATGGTATACACCGCTGCATCGGTCTGAAAAAAAGCCTTATGGCTCTGTTATACGAGCGCATAGATTTTGTTGAACTTGTTTTTTGGATCGACCCGTCGTCGTCGTCTGCGCAGCGGTTTCATTACAAGTGTACAGGATAATATATATTTTTACTATAGTAGAGATTAAATACTATATCATGGCCCGCCCCTTCTCACTGTTTATTCTTTACTCATCGTTGTTGATTTAATTGGGTTGTGGTGGAACTAAATTACAAATAGTAACCAAAGAACGTTACGTGGCCTTAATAGACTGAAAATCAAAGGCTGAAATAAAATTGAGTTGCTAATAATTTTCGTAATCCACTCGTTTTTTGTTTACATTTTGTACTTCAGTATGTTTATTTTATTTATTTATTTATTTATTTATTTTGGGATACAGACAGCATTAAATTATAACATTCTATAAAATACATTGTGTTGATACAAAAGCCAATAAAGTATCCACTATTTGCTAAACATCTGCGTACCACTAAGCGAACACTATCAGTTTATGTAAAGTACTACAGTCGGTAAACAAGACAATAATGTTACAGTCGTGAGGTACTGAACTTTATGTCAAAAATATAATAAGATAAAGGTTAAATTTATACTTCATTTCAAATAACAATGAAAAAAAGACACAAAATATATATGGCATAAAACATTTATTCGCGATTCACACTTGCCAGCTAATCGAAATAGACAAATGTCTGGAAGTTTATCCTATGAGAGACTTTTCCAATGTTATCCGAAACAGGGGTAGACGGAAACTTTTGAAAAACAGAATAAAATTAAAATTAAATTAAATTACAATTTTTTTTTTAATTAGTTTTGTAAACTTTGAAATGCTGTGCTGGAAAATATCAATATCGTTATATTTTCCATTGTAAGAGGATAAGGCCCTTGCAACAAATCTGTTTCTGGAATAATTAGTTCGATGAAAAGAAGTGTAAAAGGTACAATTTCTGTTTCTTAGATTTGGTCGTGGACAGTTTAGATTAATTTTCGGAACAAGGTAAACAGAGTCTATAAGGTTGTGGATAACTTTGTACAGAAAAATTAAATCCCTATGTTCTCTTTTAGTTTCTATTGACATTAATGAACTAGTGTCATAGTTTATGAATCTATATTTCATATGTTTGAGAAACTTTTTCTGTATATGCTCGATAACGTCAATGTATTTCTTATACTGGGGGTTCCACACTATAGATGCATACTGAAGTTGTGATGCCACAAGAGAGTAATACAACACAAGTAAGGTATTAACTTTTTTAAAGGCTTTGCCCTGTCGGAAAAGAAATCCAAGCATATTGTAGGCCTTCTTGGTTATTTTATTAATATGCTTATCGAAAAGCAGTTTGCTATCCAATTGTACTCCAAGATCTCTAATATCAGTAACCCTATTCAAAACCTGATTTTGAAGCTTATAAGTATATTGGATTTCATGTTTTTTCCTAGAAAAAGTAATGCAGCAACATTTATTAATATTAAGATGAAGTCTATTATCTACACAGTACTGAGCTAACCTGTCTAGATCTTGCTGTAACTTAGAACAATCTTCGTTTGATCTCACCAATGTGTAGATTTTAGTGTCATCAGCGTACAATAGAATTTGAGAATTTTGAAAACAACTTATTACGTCATTTATAAAAATATTAAAAAGAAGGGGACCAAGGTGGGAACCCTGAGGGACCCCAGAGGTTATAGGGGTAAAGTTTGAAGTAAAACCCTTGACAGCAACTGCCTGGCTTCGATCACGTAAGTAAGATTTTAACCACCTAAGTAGATCGCCGTGAATCCCGATATACTCCAGCTTAAGTTCAAGTAAATTATGAGAAATTTTATCAAATGCTTTAGAGTAATCGGTATACACGGCGTCTACCTGATAACCTTTATCCATGGCTTCCAAAACATAATCCAAGAATTCACATAGGTTTGACTCGGTGGATCTTTTCGACACAAATCCATGTTGTTGTGTGATCAAGAGCGGTCTAATAACACAAGACAATGTATCGCAAATAATCAATTCTAAAACCTTGGGTATAACAGAAAGTTTGGAAATACCTCTTATAATTTCCTACGTTGTGCCTATCCCCACTTTTATGTATGGGGGTTATAAGGGACTTTTTCCATTCATTCGGCATAGCACCCTGTTTGAGAGATAGTTGAAACATGATACAAATAGGTTGGGCAAGCCGATCGCAACATTGTTTAAGAAAAATCGGGTGGATGCCGTCGGGTCCACTACCTTTATTTGTGTTTATCCTAGAAATATATTTTTTTACTATTGCTTCATTAAACTTTATAGAATTAATTAGGCATTGACTTGACGATGCTGATAAATTAATATTATTATTAGAAGAAGAATCTGTTTCAAAAACGGAATTAAAGAAATTACTAAACATATTTGCTCAGAAGCAGTAATGCCATTAAAAAACATCGTATCTGGTATAGAGTTGTTGTTTTTCTTTGATTTCATAAAAGACCAAGAATACTTAGGATTATTTTTAATTATAGCTTCCGCTCTAGCAACATACCTATCATAACATATATTCTCTAATTCCTTAGCTTGCCTTCTGAGGTCAGAGAATATGGCTTCGTCTGAAATTCTTCCATAAATTTTCCATTTTTTATGAGCTTTGAGTTTTTTATTTATAAGTTTTATCAAAGAGTGTGAAAACCAAACGGGATATTTAAATTCATGACTTACGGCTTTAGACTGGACGTTATCATCAATTATTTTATTAACTATAGAATAAAAAGTTGAGACAGCCAACTCGATATCACCTACGTCAAGATGTTCTTGCCAATTAATTAAGGATAGTTCATGATTTATTAATTCGTAATCCGCTGTGTGAAAGCTATCGAACTATCCTTGGGGCCGGTGTAAGGCACATCGCTGCACTACTATCTTTACACTCAATTAATAAAGATGGGTGATGAGCGTCCTCGGGAGTAGACAAAGGAACTACACGGGATATAGAACAAATTATATTAGAAAAAACCAAGTCCAAACTCCTACCGTTCTGGTTTAAGACGCCGTTAAACTGTTGAAATCCTGTAAAGCTCATGAAAGGAAATAATTGACTTGTTAAAACGTCACAGGAGGGGTTATCTAAAACGTAATCCGTCCCCGTGCCGATAGCGCAGCTGTTAAGTTTCCACACTGCATTTGTTATATTAAAATCGCCCAAAATTAAAAAAGTCGAGTTAGTTTGTTGTATACTAAGATTAGTTAAATACTCAAAAAATAAGAGCTGCGAGGATGCTTGATAAGAGCCTTGTCTAAAATAACAACAGTAAAGATATAATTGCTTGGATCCGTTCTCTGGCGCCATAGTAATAGTGAGGCAAGTAATGTCCGTATCCGGTAGGTGCGGGAGGGGCGCGGGCGCAGCCATGCTCACTGCAAGGTCACGGCGCACGGCCACCAGTGTGCCCCCACCCATTTTGATGCCCATGCACTCGTAGTCCCTATCGGTGCGATACACACGGTAGCGGAGATCGAACAATTCCGAGTCATATATACCGCTATGTAGCCAGGTTTCAGTGAGACAAATTATATCATAATCCACATGCAATAGATTTTTGAAAAATGTAGTAGTTTTTGTTCGCAAACCACGAACATTTTGGTAAAATATGTTAGTCATCGAAAATGTAATTGATAATAAATAACACTGATAAAATTTTCATAAGAAATAATGGAATATGATATAATTTACCTCTCGCCAAACAATACGTACTTACCGAGGTGAAACTAAACCGTGAATCTAAATAAGTAAATTCAAAATTAAATGTTAAATTCCAACCAGCAAAATACCTTTTTATGTATAAGTGGCTTTGTGTTACGAATTTATTATAGTAATCCTTCTCAGCAGTAAGTATAAACATATTTGAGATAGGGATTTCACTAAGTAAAACATCGACGTGATTACGATTTCCATATAAGTCCACAACTTTATATGAATAAGAATGATTTGGTAATGTGGATATGTTTACGAAAATAAAAGTGAGCCCAATACAAATTAATAAGCCGAGCGGAAAAAGTAAATAAATCATTAAGTTAAATAACATTATAAGTGCGGTAAGATATAGAAATAAAAGTAATTTATTCCAGAAACAGCCGACCGCAAGTAGAAAGTCCCCAATATAAGTTTTTAGTTGATATTTACCAGATAGTAAATAATAAACATTAAAAAAGTAACGCGACCTGAGATTTTGAGCCCGCAACGATATGTTAGCACTTAAATAATTTTTTTTAACAAATCGTCAGAAGTAATATGTACCACCGGTGAATTGTCTTCTCGCCGTACCATAACTATGCAGTTGCGTACCCAACAGTATTTATAGTTTTTTTCCTGATAAATTGTGTCCTAAAATGTTCCTAATAAATTCCTTTATTTCCAGTGGGTCACTGCCACCCCCACGTAGTCGAAGCGGGCCGCAACCAGATGTCTCTGATATCAACCAACAACCGCTATTTGCACGACGAGCTCGTGATCCTCGCCGAAAGACTGGTGAAAACCCTGCCTGATCCTCTCTCCGTGTGCTTCTTCGTCAACTCTGGCTCTGAAGCCAACGACCTCGCCATCAGACTCGCCAGAATACACACCAAGAATGAAGATGTTATCACGCTTGACCAGTAAGTTTTAATACTTCTTGATCCTATTTTTCGATTACTTTTTTGGGGGTTGAAGTACGTTTGTGTGAAGGAATTGAAAGAGATTTGTTGGCATGAATTTTATTTTTAAATCTTTATTGAGCATTTAGGAATGTTTATAATTTGTCCTATTCATTCTGAACCTTGTACCTTAAATGTTTAAAATTATTAATAGAATATTAAAACTGTATCAACATTTAATAATTTTGAAAATTTACTTAAATTATTGTTTTAATTTGGAAATGGTTTTTTCGATTAGGAGCATTAATGAAACGACAAATTAAAATAAAATTAAGTCAATTACAGATCTCTTTACGAATGATAAACATTCATACCGAGCTGTAACTGTTAAGTATTACATACACATTTTAATTTATAAACACCAGTTTGTTTCTTTAACGCTCTTCTTGCATGAAACGTTCTTAAATACTTTCTAGTTCAATTAAGTTAACGTTCCGTAATCATATCTAATATTAATTGTCATGAATACCTATAAGTGTTTATCTTCTAGTTATGTATATTAGTCAATAACTATCTGTTTACTATGCTACTTTTATCCTAAAAAAATATTTTAATCTCACGGTACCTATCATAATTCCTAAAAGTCATTGTAAATATCGGATGTATCTACTTAACAATTGAGCCGTGTGGTGACGGCAGAATAGAATACATTTGTCACCAACCCCTACTCTTCCCGTGGGTGTCGAAAGAGGCGACTTAGGGACTACACATTGAACAGGGAACGGGCAGCAGCGCTCTCTGATACAGTAACCTTTTAATCTGCGATCTCCAATCCGCCTGCCAAGCGTGGAGATTATGACAAAACCTTAAGTGGAGGAGGCTCATAGTCTAGCAGTGGACTGTAACGGGCCGTTGATCTACTTAACAATTATTATCATGGCAAGTCCTTTAAACAATGTTTCTTATAAAACAACAGTAAATAGTTAAGACATAGATTCTAATACCGGATTTGACTACGGAACCAGCCCCTTATGTGCCAACAAAAACGTGTAAGAGAGACGAATGCCAGAGATCGGTGAGGTGTTGTGGGTGCTGTAGCGCCTGTTTGTTCCAGCGCGTATCATGGCCACCTTACGTCCATGATTGACGTCTCTCCATACAAACTGAACCTACCAGGAGGGCCCGACAAGCCAGAGTGGGTTCACGTGGTGAGTGCGCCTATTATTACTCCAGGCTGGACGGGCTAGCACTAGCCTGGCAAAGCCTTATCCCTTGTCGTATCTGATTATCTTTGGGCCCTGACTAAGCTATTATTTACAAGTCACAATACAATTCTAAGCCAATATGTATATTAATAACAAAAAGATAGATTTACAGATTAGGTCAAGTAGCTACGTATTGTAGATTGAATTGTGCACATGTGAAACAGGCCCCTGCCTATTTATCGAGACATTGCTCGCATTTCGGATAGCAATTTCATTATCTAACAGGTCAATTTAATCTTGAATAAAATAATAGTAAAGTGATTTCATTTAAGTGACAGAAAATATTGTCCGTGGTCTTTGTTAGTACTTTTGCCCTGTCTCTCATTTAGTTTTGTAGTTCCCTAACCTTACTAGTACTACTTATATTGAATCTATATTGACACAATTACTTATCATCTGTGTGTATAATTATTAGGCAGGTATTTCTGATAAGAAATATAATTTAACGGGAATCACTACTTAATTCGCATACGATCAGAATGTATTGTTTTGACAAAGTAATAAAAGAAAATATTCTCGTTTTAGAACATGAGAAAGGCAGTCACGTGTCTTTAGATCATGATGAAATTCAAGAACATGAAATGAGATATTTTATTGTTGAAAAACAATCTACGAGTAAATTCAATAACTTGCTGCCTTTACAAATAAGCGAGCTATAATAACACCTTATCTTTAAGGTGTATGGGACTAAAATAACAATAAATATAGAACTATTTTTTCTTTACGATTATGATAATGTTATTTACTTATACTAACTTCTATATACTAATCTATCTCTACATCACAGGCACCAGTTCCAGACGTATACAGAGGAAAGTACGTATACCCAAACGATTCGTCGTCAGAGGAAGAGTTGGGGCGGATGTACGCGGACGAGATTGGGGATATCTGCGCCAAGACGAAGCGCGGCAAGGGCGGCGTCTGCGCATTCATACACGAGAGCCTGCAGAGCTGCGGCGGACAGATCATCCCGCCTGATGGCTACTTGAAGCGCGCTTACGAGTAAGTTTTCCACTGTTTTTTGTTACTATATCCTGCCTGTATTAGTCTTTGGTCTAGCTAGAGAAAAGTATCATCAGTAGCTCATATATACGTCCCCACCGAAGGGCTCGAACCTACCCTAAATTAGGGCGATCAGGCCTTAGTCGACCACGCTGGCCCAGTGCGGGTTGGTCAACTTCACACACAACCTTTATTTTCTTCACGATGTTTTCCTTTACAGCGTCGATTAAACGTACATATTAATTTAAAAACTCGTAGGTACGTGTTGGGGATCGAACCCGCGTCTCTCGGACGGGCAGCAGCCCTAGCCGCTGAGTAGCTAAGCAATTATTTCCCTACTAAAGAGGTTCAGGTTGTTTACCTCGTATACCTATAGTAAGATTATGCATTTGCTTTGTACTCTATCGTAACGGCATAGGGTGCAGCGATGCTGTACTTTTAGTATGAATTAGGTTTTTAGCGGTTGAGTGCAGGGTAAAACCTGGATAGATGCCCCGAGGGTATAGATGCCCCGATTGTAATTACTCTAGTTTCGCAGAAGAATCACATGCAATTTTTTAATCTATTGAAAGATTATTGGTAGCAGCAGATTAAACAGCAGATTAAACTGGCGCGAACACCTCTGGTATATTATGATGGTACGTGTATTCCATAAACTAGTAAGGCCAAAAATCTTGGTCTCATAATTGACAACAACCTGTCTTGGACGGCTCAGGTTAGCGAAGTGAGTAGGCGCATGCACTACTCTTTTCACTCTCTCAAGCGACTCCAGAACATCCTCCCTTTTAATACCAAAATCATGCTTGCACAAGCACTTCTTCTCCCCATTCTCGACTATGCTGATGTATGCTATTTGGATGCAACTGAGGAATTGTAAGCTTGAGCGCTTACACTTGGCAATTAGATTTATCTTCGGACTTCGCAAATACGACCATGTCTCTGAATTTCGCGCTCAACTGAAATGGCTTCCAATTCGATTTCGCCACGATGTGCACATTCTTTCTGTCCTATATAATATCCTCCACAATCCTGCAACTCCTGATTACTTGCGCTCTCGTTTTTATCTACTGCCCCCTGATATCCGCCCAAAGCGCGAGTGTAACACAAGGATGCTGGTGCTTCCTAGAGCGAACACCAAAATCCTTCTCAATTCCTTTTCGGTGCGAGCAGCAAAGCTGTGGAACAAGCTGCTTAAGATTATTCAAAGCAGCCCAACTATCCACTCTTTTAAAATAAGAGTAAAAGAGCACTTCATCCATAAGTTATTATATTTATGTAAGTATATTGTAGTATTTATACATAATATTGAGTAGGTATATGTTTATTATATTTGGGTAGGCATATATAAATGTATTTGTGTAGTCTATTGGTATGTATGTATGTATATATGTATTAATTAAGTATGTTAAATTCTAGTACACGTTCTTGTCATCCCACTTTAATTAAGTGTCTCACACAATACTTTGGTTGGCTGGAAGAGATCTCTCTTTAGAGATAAGCTCGCCTTTGCTACAGCTATTAATAATATCATTTCTGTATAGTGTACTATTGCAATAAAGAATATATATAAGATCCTTCAACTATCACTTAGTTGACCGTGTCTCATGTCTCTGTACGATTGCATGGGAAGGCAAAATGCGATCAAAGTTTTTGCGGGATAGATGCCTTGTTTCTCGGCGGGGCATCTATCCTAAACGTAATTTATATGGAATAGGCAACTATCCGCTATATGGGATCAAATCAAATCAACGGCCCGTTACAGCCCACTGCTGGACTATGAGCCTCCTCCACTTAAGTGGAGGGTTTTGCCATAATCTCCACGCTTGGCAGGCGGGTTGGAGATCGCAGATTAAAAGGTTACTGTATCAGAGAGCGCTGCTGCCCGTTCCCTGTTCAATGTGTAGTCCCTAAGTCGCCTCTTACTCGCCTCGTTGGTGACAAATGTATTCTACTCTGCCGTCACCACACAACTTATGGGATAGAGGTCCGCAAAAATCTCTAATACTCTGGAAATATTAACGATAATGTTTTTTACTTTTCATAAATTTGTAAACCAAAGTATCGGCCAGTATTACAAATAAGGTATTTTGCCTTTTGTACTGAGAGATTTAGAGTGATATCAAAAAGTAGGAAAACTATCTTGGTTTTACCCTAATCAAAACTGTAACCACAGAGCGTACTAGAGGCGCTAATCACCACGTCTATAAAAAATAGTATACATGTCTCAACTTCACTCAACCGTTAAAAAGAAAAAAAAAATACTGACTTTTCCACTTGCCAGAGGGCACCACATACGCCAAATAATAAGTTGGAGAGAAAGAGAGGGTAGCATCGCTGTCCCGCTCCGTTAACCCCTTACGATCCATGATAGAGTGAAAAAGGTTATTAACTATAGATGACTCTTACTTTGACGTCAGCTAGCAGCGTTTATATAAATATTTGTGGAAATACTTTTCATGGTCAACTTGTTTGCATAAACGATTTACACGCTTATCTAACGGTCCAGGCAGACGGACAACAATTTGACTGCATCACATCATGATTGTGATAGTCGCAATGGCTTGATCTGCTGTGTTTATTTATTTATGTATTTAACCATTTATTGTACACATTAAACAAGAAAATGACATTAACACAAAGAAAAACGACACAACAGGCCTACTTATTTCTAGAGAAATATCTTCCAGCAGACCTAACGTTGTGTTATTGCAGTCGGCAACCCTACATATAAACTGTTATCTCGTAGACGGAATGTTGTTCGTCTGTCTGGAACCTTAACTAGATACCGGAGCACATATTAGTAACAGTTAGTACATCTATCATGTTTTGATCACGCAATTTGCTTCGCTATCTCACCAATACTGTTTTATCTATTTCATAGTTATAAAACAGGTTGATTCTAGTTTATTGCCCCTCGAACGTAAGAACGTAGAAATTAAATAATTATAGAACTAAAATAGTTTTAATTATAAATTACATGGTAATAAGTGTTCTCTTAGAATTTAAGACGTAGATTACACATTTGGTTTCGATTCAAAACATAATCTATAATATAAAAATGAATCGCAAAATGTGTTGGTAAGCGCATAACTCAACAACGCCTGGACCAATTTGGCCAAATCTTTTTTTTAAATGTTCGTTGAAGTTCAAGGATGGTTTTTACGGGGGTGTAGGGTAGGTGTAGGGTAGGTGTAGGGTAGGTGTAGGGTAGGTGTAGGTTAGGTGTAGGTTAGGTGTAGGGTAGGTGTAGGGTAGGTGTAGGGTAGGTGTAGGGTAGGTGTAGGGTAGGTGTAGGGAAAAATGGCAGGACAACGTCTGCGGGGTCAGCTAGTATAATATAATGATAATGCTAAGTTAGTGACCAATGGCAAGACTTCAAAGACCAGCATTATCTAAGCCGGCATTGGTTGACTGTAGCTATAGACTCCATAGAGAAGCACCCTCATTTTTCCTATGTTCTGAGACAGCTGTTTTAGCGCTGTAAGCGTTGCTATACTTGGGTTACTATAGGATGAGCTATGACATTGAAATTTTAAAAACTTTTTAATATTATTTCGTTTATTTATTAAGTAAAATTAAATACTGTTTAATGATAAAATAAGAGGTGAAGTTACTTTTTTTAAATATTTTAGCTATTATGGTTTTTAAACTGAATATTATTTTAAAAAGTTGTTAACGTCGTTGTATGAAAAATTTTGAAGCTGTCAGAACCCATCCTATAATAACCCGACTATAATAGCGTATTTACTGGCAGCGCGCGAAACCCAAACATTTTTAGTTTTTCTAATCGCTTTCAGACTGATTCGGAATGCACCCTTTATGTTATTTTATTATTTTTTATTTAAGATATAACTTTGCTTTTAGAATAGAATAGAATATACTTAGAATCGAGGCGATAAATAATAACAATCAAGGTTGGTCTATTTATGCCTAAGTATAATATGTGTTTATTTATGTTTAAGTGACTTTTATCAAATATGGTTAATTTTAGCTTTAATATTTGTTGTCGACATTAACGCAAATTTATCATGTTTTTCGACTTGTAATTTTATTGTTCGTATATTTTTCTTGTCTTAATCATTCGGGGCATCCGTGCAATGCATGCGAGTTCCAAATATATCAGAATTAAACAAATAGTTTGACCGTATTAACCTAGATAGATATCAATTTTATTAGTAATTTAATAGGTCTCTTTTGTGTGCAAAAAGTATCATTATTGAAGGATTATAAAATCTTTGTTGTGTTCTTTTGTTTGTGTAATAAAAACAAGTCTTTTCTCTATGGCGCAATCGCTTCCTAAGAAGCGCATGTAGATTTACTATTACTAGCAAACAATTTTGACTTTTTCTTCCATAGAAGAATGTGTTTCATTTCGAAATTATAACATAATTACATAAAAAATATTTCGTTTTTACGATACTTTTATGATACACTTATGATACTTTTCTGTTACTGGTAACATAAACTTTTACGTTTTTACGTTACGTAACGTAACATAAAAGTGCCTATGTTACTTTATGTTACAAAGTGGAAAAATCTACGGCCTTACCCCTATATTATCTGATACATATTATGTACAGTCAAAATAACTAACATTATAAAAACTTCTGTGTCTCTATCGATCTCAATATTTTGTGTGAGCTACATTTATTATTGTCGTTTTTTTTTTCAGGCATGTCCGAGAAGCCGACGGGGTGTGTATCGCCGATGAAGTCCAAGTGGGCTTCGGGCGCGTGGGCACCCACATGTGGGCATTTGAAACCCAAGACGTGGTCCCCGACATCGTGACCATGGGGAAACCCATGGGCAACGGGCATCCCGTCGCCGCCGTCATCACCACGCAGGAAATCGCCAAGAGTTTCGCTGACACTGGAGTGGAGTACTTCAACACGGTAATTTTTTTAACACGCTTTTATTAGTTTCTCCTGTATGTTTTTTTGTAACCTTTGGACTCGATTTTGACCCACTTTAAACGGACAGATTTAATTTAAACGTACAATTATCAAGAATCGGTGAGAATACAATAATTTGAAAAACAAAAGTTTAAAAAAACAAAAAACACACTTTGACAGTACCTACATCAAACTAAAAAGTGAATAATAAAATATAGTTAAAAAAACGCTTTAAAAGCTCATCATTCATTCATTCATTCAAATTAAAAAGTTTAAAGTTTTTCTTAATATAAATAATAATGAACGAAAAATACTAGTATTATTGTGAAAAAAGCGTGGGGTGCTTTGTGCCATATTTTTCGTATATCGATGTTGATGATTTTTCGTTCATTATTGTTTTCAGCTTATAATTAAGAATTTTTCTAACTTTATCAAGCCCATGTTAATTCTTTTAGTTGATCCCGAACGGTACACCACCACCGTGTGTGTGACTCGTTATGTTGTTGTCAGCTTGCAGTATAGGGGGCCCGTACAAGGTGCCCGAACTTACTTGCAATAAATATTTTAGTAAATAATAGTTCACCATTACAAATATACATGATGTTCAACATTATATAAGGTGTTAACAAATTAGAACCAAATACTTTAAGGGTAGGACATGTAAGTATTATATTTTACTATATAATCATTAGGTACAATGTAAGGCGAAAAAATTACAAATTATTATTTATATTGCTCGAATCTTTCAATCTGTGAATTGTTTATTTATTTAAAAATATAATTACTAGGGATGGGCCGAATATTCGTTTTATGTTCGGTATTCGGCATATTCGGCAGGTTTACCGAATATTCGTATTCGGCCGAATATTCGGGAGAGTGGTACTTAAAGATTTTAATAACAGTTTCTCTATTGTGAGTGAGCTATAATTATTAGAATGAAAACGATTGATTGAACGATGCATGTCCATATTATAGGATGCATGTACATATTGTATGTAGGTAGTTAAATAATTTAAATATTAGAGGTACCTACCTAACCTAAGTAAATTACTGTGTAGCTTTATACTTTTGTAATACTGTAGCTGTATTTCCTTATAACAGTAGATGAAAATATGATAAGTGAATAAAATAATATACAGTTTCTTTTTTGGATCAAGATACAGCAATTTGGGACCTTATTTATTATTAAAATTTCATCAGGTGTTTTATTTACTGTAAGAAATGAAACATAGATATCTGTGTTAAAAAAATTAATAGCTGTTTATTGATATTGGTAAGAACTAGTTGCATTATTACAACGATTTCTTAATAAATCATATTTTTTGTATTATTATAACAAAAATTTAAAAAATAAACTGTTAAAAAATAAGCAGGGGTAGCGGGCGGGTGTGCCCGGCGTCAATTCGCGTGGTTAGCGTAAACACGTACAACCTTGCTCCGGTAAACCGAATATTCAGCCGAATATTCGGTTCGGTGAAAGTTTGACCGAATATTCGGCCGAATGTTCGTATTCGGTGAAATCCATGTTCGGCCCATCACTAATAATTACCATTCACGTAATTGATTGTATATAGTATGTTATTGATGATTTTTATCAATAACATACTATTAAAATATTTGGAACTAATTTGTTAACACCCTATATAAGTGGAAAAATTCTAACAAATTAGTACAGAATGTTCTATTTAAGACCATCATACAATAGACACGACATCAACTTCGTTGTTATGCTTATTAGCACTTCCAATTAGCAAACGTCAAAAAGTCACACTAACAAATTGTAATAATTGTTTTTACAACTTGTCAAAGTCAAAGTCAAAGTCAAAGTCAAAGTCAAAGTCAAAATTTTTTATTCGAATTAAGATTTTTACAAATCATTTTTCGACGTCAAAGCTATCATGGATGGCACGTTCACTACCAGTGTACGCCCTCTGTAAAGAAGACTTGTTATTGTAAACACTTCGGTTTACACTAAACATGCACTAAACCAACGTCAAAATGACTAACAATAAAATATAGTTAAATAATTTTAATTTCGATATTTTTATTCGAGTTTAACCCGGCGTCAATGACGCTGGGTCATAATGACCCGAGGCGATTTAAAACGGCCATATTATTTTTTTCCGTGAACCGATCGACTTAAGTGTTTATGTAGCTGGAGATACAACCCCCATCTACCCGCACCGTTGACGTGCTCAGTGCGTCGCCACTTGTAGAAGGAGGTACACGTGCGTCAAGTCAAAACGGGTAAATATGACCCAGCGTCATTGACGGCGTAGTGTTTTTGTGACTTACCTTTTTTTCTTTTATTTGTTGTTTTTGTTAAAATATTTTGTTCCTTTTTAGTTTTTTGGTGAAAATGTCATTGGCAAACGAACCGGAGAGAATTTTAGCGGTGTTAGAGGAATCGGAATCTGAACAAGAAGAAGATGACGCTTCGGATGTCGACATTGTAGATCACATATCTGAACGCAGTAAGAATAGCGACACTGAACAAAGTACAAGTGCCACGGACACAGACGATGACGATATTGACCTTGCAACTTTACAAAATCAACTACATCGAGATTTTTACAAAGGAAAGGACGGGACGCTGTGGCAGAAAGAACCAGCACGACAAAATGTACGTACAAGATCAGAAAATATTATATCTGAATTACCTGGTGTAAGACTTGTGGCTCAAGGTGCTAAAACTGTAACAGAATGCTGGAATTTATTCATAACCCATGATATGTTATGTCAGATTCAGATGCATACCAATTTACATGTACAAGAAAGGAGAGCATTGTGTGCAGATATAAGTAAACATAGATATATGAGTGATGTCGAAATTGATGAATTGAAAGCATTTATTGGACTTTTGTATATTGCTGGATTTTATCGTTCAAACAGACAAAATTTGGCCGATTTGTGGCAAAAAGACGGTACAGGTGTGGAAATTTTTAGACTCACTATGTCATTGCAGCGATTCTATTTCATACAAAGTTGCCTACGGTTTGATAACAAGTCTACACGTATTCAAAGACAGCAAGTTGATAATTTAGCACCAATACGCGATCTTTTTAAAGCCTTTATTGAACAGTGTCAAAAGATGTATTCGCCAGGAGAGAACAGCACTATTGACGAAATGTTAGTAGCCTTCAGAGGTCGGTGCAGATTTCGTCAGTATATACCGTCAAAGCCAGCAAAATACGGTATAAAAATATTTGCCCTGGTAGATTCAAATTCATTCTACGTGAAAAATTTGGAAATATACCCCGGTAAGCAGCCGGTTGGACCATACTCGGCTAGCAACAAACCGTTTGACGTAGTCAATCGCCTTGTGTTACCTATCTCCAAAACTAATCGAAATGTTACCTTTGATAACTGGTTCACAAGCTACGATTTAGTATCTCATCTCCTGCAAGAACACAAGCTGACTTCAGTGGGTACTTTACGCAAAAACAAAACCCAAATCCCACCTAAATTTAAAACAACGAAGAGAAAACAACCAAGTTCCTCAATGTTTGGACATCAAAAAGATATAACTATGGTGTCTTACGTTCCAAGGAATAACAAAGTCGTCCTCTTGATGTCAAGTTTGCATCATGATGCTAAAATTGACGAGTCTACTGGAGATAAGAGAAAACCTGAAATTATAACTTATTATAATTCTACCAAGAGTGGCGTGGATGTAGCGGACGAACTTTGCGCTACTTACAACGTGAGCAGAAACTCAAAACGATGGCCTCTGACGACTTTTTTTGCAATGTTAAATATATCGGGCATAAATGCAAATATTATATATCGAGCTAACAAAAATGATACTCGCACAAAACGGCGACAGTTCCTGAAAAACCTTGGGCTTGAACTGATTCAAGCTCATTTACGAGTCCGCAAGACACGTGTGAATTTACCTAGGCAATTACGTAAAAGAATTGCAGATTTCACAGGTGAACCAATCGATGAACCTCCTAACAAGGTTCCAGGAACTCGCAGGAGATGTCAGGTATGTCCGTCTAAAAAGGACAAGAAAACAACTCACACCTGTGCATCATGCCAGATTTACATATGTCCAGACCATGTAATTTCATACTGCAATAATTGCAGTACTTCCATGTCCCAGAATGAGGAGTTTGAAGACTTTTAGGTTATTACTATTATTATGAAAAGTTCTTATAAACTCTCTTTTAGTATGTAAGATTAATAGTTATATATATTACTAAGGTTACATTACCAAAAATTAAAGAAATTCGATAGTTATGTTTTCATAGTTGATTTTGTATGTGTTTTTGACTAAGATAGTAAAAACTTTGTTTATAAGATATATTTGCATTATCTATGTTTATTTTTATGCGCAAAGAACCCGTATATAATAAATAATTTTCAAAATCAAGATAACCCTTTCAGTTTTGGTACAAATCATCGATAAAGTTCGGGTCACGGTGACCCGGCGTCATTGCCCGCGTAATTAATTTCACGTCAACGACGCCGGGTTAAACTTAATACTTACGTTCTTTTTGGAACTTTATTTTTTTAAGACAACCACCGTTTTTTCTTTGCTCGATTAGTTCAACAGAAAATATTTATTTAAATATCCGTTTAATGGTCCATTTATTCCTCATACTTATTCTAACAACATTGTATCCTGTCTATTACAGTACGGTGGCAACCCTGTATCGTGTGCGATCGCAAACGCAGTCCTAGACGTGATAGAAGATGAGAATCTAATGGAGCGCGCATTGCGCGTCGGCAACCACTTGCTAGCGCGGTGCCAGACGCTCAAACACAAGCACAGGCTGGTCGGAGACGTGCGGGGAAGGGGGTTGTTCATCGGAGTCGAACTCGTCACCGACAGGGAGGCCCGGACCCCTGCTACCGCTGAAGCTAAACATATCGTCAATAGGTGAGAGATTGTGGTATTTTTTACTTGATTATTAGAGGGCTGCAGCTGGCGAGGTGTCGAAAAGTGTAACCCAAATGGCGTGGGGCATTAGTTCAAATGCTCTGATAGATGGCCGAGTTTCACAGTACCGCAGTTCAATTTAAACAAATTACTTTCCAAGGTCCTCAAATACAAAATTTAAAAAAATGTGCTTTATATTCGTAAATATCCTTTATTCGGTTTACGACAGATTCTGTTTAAGACAGAATTTGTACCTCCAAGTGCAAAATTAATAGTCATACAAATTAATTTAGCCTTTGAAAGTTATAAGTCCTCACACTTTATATCTAGTAAGTCGAGCCTCTAGCGGCAGAAGTAAATACTAGTAAGATTCACTATAGGTAAACAATTTTACATTACATAATTTAGAAATACTATAATACAATTATTGATCGAAGATTGAGAAGAAGACATTTATTGTCGGTGGTCTAGTGGCTAGGGCCGCTGCCTCCCGTCCGGGAGACGCGGGTTCGATCCCCACCACGTACCAATGTGTTTTCGAATTCATATGTACGTTTGTTCGACGCTCTTACGGTGAAGGAAAACATCGTGATGAAACCTGCACACTCCTGCGAAGAAATTCAAAGATCGACCAACCCGCACTGGGCCAGCGTGGTTGACTAAGGCCTAATCACCCTAATTCAGGTTAGACTCGAGCCCCTCGGTGGGGAAGTATATGAGCTGTTAATGACATTTACTATAATAGTATCGCCCCAAAAAATTTCACTAAAACCTGTAACCTAACCCAACTTTGAACTGTTCCCAGAATGCGCGAAGAGAAGATCTTAATAAGCCGCGACGGCCCGGACAACAACGTGTTGAAGTTCAAGCCGCCCATGGTGTTCAGCTCGGTGGACGCGGACCGGCTGGTGGACACGCTGGACCGAGTACTGGCCGAGCTGGACGGACTGCTCGTCTCCAACCTCAAGCTAGAGGTAACATGCAGTTCATAGTTGGCCGAGCGAGCGCGAAGCGTCTTCGTTTCAGCTTGGTCAAAATCACTTTTGTGTGTCTAATCTACAGATCGCGTTTCTCACTCGATTCTCGTGAAATTTTGTGAGCAGGTTCGATAAAGTTTTTTTTGTCGAGTCAGTTTTTAAAAATGACGGGAGTTATGAGGGCTGAAATCATAAAAGCAGAAATTAAAATTTTTGTCGATCTTAGACAGGACTCGAACCTACATCTCCTTGGCTATCCGGGCCAGAAACAGGCGCATTACCAATTATGCCACCAAGCTCTGTGAATGGTCGACGAAATGGTAATGCGCCTGTTTCTGGCCCGGATAGCCAAGGAGATGCAGGTTCGAGTCTTGTCCAAGATCGACAAAATTTTTAATTTTCTGCTTTGAATTATTGGATAACGCTGTTAGTTTAAAAAACAGAAAATTTACAAAAAAAAAGGCACACTCACCCACTACCAGAAAATACAAGAGTAAACAGAGACATTCACAAACATTTTTGTTAATAAATATATTAATTATTTATTTATTTATTACTTTAGTATCTTTTATTACTTATTTTAATTAATCAAAATGCGCCTTGTTATATTACAAATTCCTGTTATAGAGCTACAAAAGTATCTGTGAAATAACAATGGCATGGTGAAATTTTAAATCTGTTGTGATTTATTGGAATACCTTTTTATATGACTACCAGAGCCCCTTCATTTCAGATAACTTTGTAGGTCGTACCAACACAAAATAGAATACACACACACACAACACATACACTATGATGACACACAGCAGGCTTGTGTTTTTATACACATTTTAAGACCGCGGATCCTCCTCCTCCTAACCTATTTCACGCTTCGGCCCAATCTGACTGTACAATATATCACATGAAAGGACAAACCAACAAATACATTTCCGCTTACGAAAACGATAGGGTATGATTATGAACTTTATAGCATAATTTATTAATAATTGTTTTTACAGGTCCGTGTTACTCAAATCACCGATGAGACACAGAAAAACGACTCGGCAATGACGAATAATGTTCAGCATACTGTGAAGGCTATCTCATAAGTGTAGGGTTGAATGTAAGTTGCACTAAGTAAGATATTCCTGGGTAGTAACTAACCATTTTTTTATTAAGAATCTCTTTTGTAATCATACATGTTTCGTAAATCTAAAGAGTTAAATTTGTAAATCTAAACAAGTAGATCTCTAATTTGCTGAATAACACTAACTTCAGATTTTGCTAGCTTCTGCTTTTGCTATAAAAGATATTTGCAGTGTCCCACCCATACGACCCAGAATTTGTAAATATAAAGATTTAAGTATACCTAGGCTAACTTTATATGCATAAGTTTATGTGTAAATATTATTTTGTAAATAGTAAAACTTAAATATATGGATTACACTTTAATAAATAATTTTATTTTCTTAACCCACTTGTTACGGATATAACTTTTTTCGCAGAATCTCTGTGATTTTTTATGCATACTAATAAAAACATAATTTAATTATCTGTTACGGAAAAGCCGGAAAATGGTGTTTGTTATACGGAACGCTAGTAACGTGTACTACTTGGTTTCGCATATTTATAGAACTTACTTTAGAAAATAAAACGAGATTCTGAAAGTATTTGAAACGTATTACATTTATTTAAATAATAAGGACAAGCACATTAAAAAAATTAAATATTACGCCAAAACTTCAGTTTGAAGCACTATGATATAATTCAGTAGTTTTTAGGATGAAGAGACATTTTACATTTCTTGCAATAAAACATGGCGTTTTTATGACATACCGCACATCGCAATTGTTCACTTCGATATTTTATTATATGACCAATATTATCGAAGCATGATGTTTCTTGAAAATTGTGTGATGTGCGCCCTGGTTTTCGCTCTATACCCTTACCATAGGTTTCCAACAAACGTGTTGCAACACTCCTTCGAAATTTCAGATGGTCATATTCTCCTTCATTGATTTCATAAAGCTGCCAGGCGTTATGTAAAGCCATAACTAGACAATGGGAAATAAGGCAGAAGTACCACTTCTTTCCTCGAATGCTTGTGCGATATAATCCAATGTTCTGGTCAGATCTATCGACGCCACCCATATTTTCGTTATAAGCTTTGATGGTTTTGGTTTTTTGCTATAGTGGTTACAGTTGATGGATACGAAGTACTTACACCTAGAAGATTTGTATTTGACGTTGACGGTTCCAGTCTTGAGCGCTTAGCTAACTGAGCTAATGAGACAGTGTATTCTTCATCATCATCATCGCTTGATGAAGAGTTTTCATTGATAACTTCTGCATATGCCCGAAGTTGTGACCCAGGCAAATTGTTTAGGATCACTACATTTTCGTCACCAGAGTCCTCATCGGTTATGTCAGCGTTACAATTTTCCGGCGGAAAAATTGTAATTGAGTCAGGAACAGGCTCATCTTTTGTTTCCAGCTCCTCAATGATTTCATTGAGTGTCAAAGGTTTTTTAGATCGTGACCTAAAACAACAAAATACAACAGTCCATATTACTAACGTTCTTTTTACGGAACACTAAGTTAATTGTAGAATTACCAACAGATATTATTAGAAAGTAGATTAGTTTGCTATCTGTTTATAAGAAGTATACTACATTCTTGTATATTTTGATAAGAAATACTCTAAAAAAAAAAAATTCATGTCTGTACTCACATTGAAACACTCATCATAAAATTGACGTAAATAATAAAGCGTACACAGTTTAAATGTTGAACTCAATCAAGCTCCAAACACAACTGACCGACAAAGGGACTCCTTAGCTAACGTGTAACATAAACAATGCAATTCGAAACTACCTACATTGTTTAGAATATTTGTATTTGTATAATGATCCATATATCAAACATGGAGCTATTATATCAAACGATAGTAACAAGTGGGTAAACACCCACTGGCACATATAATATCGTACTCACTACAACAGCGTCTGTCAGTTACATACACTTCATTAACATAAAAAAAAAATTAAATAAAAATATTGTGGTGGCTGCCCTAAAAAACAACTATCCAACAAAAAAAAGAATATGTTTATGTGTAAATATTATAATCTTATGTGCTAGAAAAATCCTCGAACTTATAAAAACTACTCCAAATCGACATGTAAGCTTTTACAAGTAGTACACAAGTAATTTAAATTTACACAGACGTATTTTTGAATCAGATCCGCCGCTACTAGCTAATAAAAAAAAAATGCACATAGGTTTGGCACCAACGATATACAGATTGTACTTATACATTCTTTTTTCTCACGACGACTGCTACCCTATAAACTCGTAAACATAACGTCTGTACGTATGTGTGTAATTATTGTACCGGCCAATTTGCCTCCATGAGCAGTGAGCAGTAATTCCATGTGAACACGAAAGTAGCGTCGATTAGCAGCCTTCGCATTAAACACCCACTGACACGTCATATAATTATAATATCATACTCACTACAACAGCATATAGCTGTCAATTACATACACTTACAACATTCGTAGCTTACAACTATCCAACAAAAAAAAAAGAATTGAGAGTGCTCTGTAAAAAAACACCCACTAAGGCTAACTGACTTGAATGTAATGGCCAACTACAAAAATATAATATCCTAGTCTAATAAATACTGAAATAATTATGCAATAGAAAAATTGCTTGCATTTTGAATTGACTTTGTAAGCCGGAATGAGATCCTTTGAGCAAAGGTACAAAAGGTAACAAAGATTAGTCTAGAATGGAACTGCTTCGTCATGCTTCGGAATGTTTCTTATTGTTTTGTACAGTTTGTCACAGTTTTCTAAAGTGACTAACACCTTCTGTTCTTTACGCTTGCATGATTCAACTTCAAGTTGCTTAGTCTTACCACTACAGTGCTGGTTCTTCTTATATTCAGTTGAATCGGGGCAGAAGTGGCACTGCCTATAGCTAGCAGTGTGAATTCCTCCACAGTTGACACAAGTGGGGAGCTCTTCACCTGGGTTCCTGGTACATTCCCTAGTCCAGTGGTCCCCAGCACACTTGACACATTTGATTGCACCACAACAGTAGCGCTGGACATGGCCCCACTTCTGGCAGCGATGGCATTGCCTGGTCTTTCGATTAGGCCGCTCAAGTTGCACATCATGCCCAAAAGCTTTGTTCAATCTCAAAATATTCTTACCCTCATCATCAAATGGCACCACAATTAGCACCAAAATGTCCCTATTTTTGGCAAAGTCTTTCATGTGCATTTTGTTTACTCTTTCAACAGGAATACCAGCCGCTTTTAATGCTTCCTTAAGTTTATTCAAATCTGTTTCTTTTGGAAGTCCCTTAACAATAACTTTCATTTTCCTTTTGTAAGGATGGCCAAATGTATGAAAGGGAAGATTGTTTTGTTCAAAGTAATGTCTCATTACTTTGTGATCATTGAAACCGAGGCAAATAATCCTGGTGTAATTTGTTCCAAGGTAGGCTTGATAGAAATTAACACCTAGTGCAAGAAGATCCTTGCAATGTCGAGCAAAATCTACAGTTTTGTGCAAGAAAATGGTTGCTGGCTTTATTCTTGGTTTAGGCCATTGTATTTCCAGTGCATGGTCAATTTTATCATGGAGTTCAATTTCTTTTTGGTCTTCTGAGGATGTTGAAATTTGGCAATCTTGAACAGCTACTGCTAGCTCGTTCACTTCTTCCTGTGACTCTTGCGACATTATTGAAGATTGTACTGGAAATCGAAACAATTTATAATACAAAAAGTAATAGCCTCAGAGGAGTGAAAGGTCACCGAGGAGACGCTTCAGAAATGTTTTGTAATAGCAAAGTAGGGTCAGAGTCGCCTTCAGGGCGGGAGCTATATCGTAGCTATGATTCTGCTAAACTTTTTATTTTTACATCACAATGATACTTACCTCACCACTGACTAATTAAACAGGTTGTAAAAATATTATTACTAAACTTTGGCAAATACTACTACTATTGTTACAAATTTAAAAAATATATGATACCTATTTGTTCAATCTAAATACTTATGAAATATTATACGTACTTTTCGAATATCCTATCCGATAAATTCGCGAAAATAAAGTCACTCGGTGAATCCAACCAAACCAAATCCAAACTATAAAAAGGCTCTCTGTGATCCAAACAAAAGAATCTAAGAAAAAAAAAGATACGTATGTCAAAATTTGCTTTAAATGCACACATGCTAGCGCAACAAATTTTTACAAATGAAATAGCTCTACATCTATTTGTAAAGCGCTTTCTCTTTCATTCTCTTTGATTAATCTTGTAATAATGTTTTTATAACGCATACAGAGAAGCTGTTCGTTTTATAGTATTTTTTTAGCAAAGGGGATTGGCCAACACCAATTAAGCTATTCGTAATGAGTAATGACACACAGTAAAAGAAAGAAAGAAAGAAAACCAAAAATTGCATTTACGCTGGCTTCTCTGCACAATGGCACAGAAATAATAGTAGGTACTAACGTAACAATGGCCAGCACAAATGCGGCTGGTCACTGACCTTCAGAGCACTTTAATCAAAGAGTGTTAGATCTTTCCCCCTAATAGCACAGAAATTAATATAGTACCCCGCAGTGTGCGCTGGCTTACCCAGGACGGCCCCGTCATCAAGGCCATTCCTCTGCCTCGCGCTTCTCGCCATGGCAACGTCCTAGGCCGAGATCCGTGCGGCCGAGCCCACTAGTGGGCGCCCGTGGGCTCGTTGCTTTTTATTGTCATCATCATAAACAGCTTATATTATACATCGTATCTGTCCCCGAACGAGGGGTGACGTGAACTTCAGGACCGCAGGATCTCCCCACCGAGGGGCTCGAACCTTCCCTGAATTAGGGCGATTAGCATTTAAGTATACTTAAATCAATAGCGCACGCTAGCATGCTAGTTTGTGTGCCTACTTCACACACAACCTTTGAGTTTCTTCACAGGAATGTCAGCTTTCATCACGATGTTTTCCTTCACCGTAATGGGCCCCGTAGACGGTCAAACGGTTTGAAATGAAATGAAATGAAATGAAGTTGAATGAAGTTTTATTCAAACACGTAAAGTTTGGTTTGACTCAAACCATTTTGATCGTTTACAAAGGTGGTTTGAACGGTTTGCCAAACATTTACGTGTTTGAAGCATGTTTGATGCAATTTCATATTTTTCGTTTGATGCAATTTCATATTTGGCGTCATCGTATTGGGAGCAATCCTGTAATGATGACGTCTTTTGTAATTATTAGCACTTAATAAATAAATAAATTTTGTTGTGTTTGACGCGTCAGAAGTGTAATTACGACAGCGTACAGAATCAGACTGCGCAGAGCCGTTTGACAAACCGTTCAAACCGACCTCAAACGGTTTGATCAAACACGTAAGGTTTGAGTCAAACCGTTTGACCGTCTCCGGGGCCCTTAAGAGCGTCAAATAACCGTACATTTGAATTCGAAATTCGAAAACACATTGGTACGTGGTGGGAATCGCACGCGTCTCCCAGACGGAAGACTAGCGCCCTAGCCATTACACCACTGACGTGCTTTTTATAATACACGACGTGAAAACTAACGCGTTACGAGATAGTTCAGTCCACAAAATCTGAACAACTGTCCCCAAGAAACATAGTTGTCAGACGAAAAAAAAATTGCATCTTCCATACTGTATCAGACAGCTCTGTCCGCGCGGTTCTATATGAAGAGGCCAAACCTGCCCGTGATCCACCAGGTAGCTAGTAGTTAGTTCCTTAGTTGTTCAGTTTTATGGACTCGACTAAAATTACCTACTAAATAGTTAAATTATTACCTATATAACCCAGAAATATACAATGATTCATCTCCCTGATCCTTTGTTGCCCTTATGTAGATAGATGGTATAGAACAGGGCTAATGGCATAGTCTAGTCAATATTCCCCGTTTCCTGGTACAACAAGGGTTTGATCTTAGTCAAATCTACATGTAAGTACCAACATGACGATTTATACAGGGTGTATCCATTTAATCATGCTGAGACAATCGGCAGGCGATACGTTCCCACCAGTGGTGCGAGCCGATGGTGTCAAGGGCCCGAAAGGTTCCCTTTTTGCCAGAAATGTTAAGGTAACCGATAAAGATAAAGATAAAAATATTTATTTGCAAGATTACAAGTAACACAAGATCTTATAATAAATATATTTAGAACAATTTGTATTCTGCCAAATAAATTTCGGCGTGCAAATTTTTGATGGACTTTCTGCCATCAGACAATCTCCAAGTTAATAATCTTACAAACAATTTTATTTACATTCAATTCAACAATTCAATTCAATAAACAATAATTCAATTCAACAAATTATTTAACAATCTATATATGTAATTATTTATCAATAAATGAAAGCGGTTTACTATTATTTTTATATTACTATGCAATGTACTGCACTTATCATGAGGATCAAAGCAATCGCCCATTATGCGTCATTTTATTTGCAAAAAAGGGCTGCGCACAGAAAACTAAAACTAAACTAGTAAGTATAAAAAAGTGTTTTTGTTTGTTTAGATGTTTTCGATGTTTATTTCGCTTTCTCGGCCAAAATACTGAAAGGATTTGGACGTAGATAGAAATAGTTTGTACCCTGGATACATAAGATACTTTTTACGGGAAAAAGTCTTATTCCCATGGAAAAATCTTTCACAATATCTAGTGTCGAATCAAATTCTGAAATGATACCTAAACCTTTTTTGGAAACACAAATTCACACATAAATTGGGAGAAATTCTTATGGACCATCATGATTCAAAATGATGAAGCTTATGCACTACCTATATAAATTTATTGTAGTACTTACGTGAAAACCAGCTGTCATTTTTCACCCTGTATATTATATAATGTAAGTATATAATATAGCCTTCATCGTATTCCTAATAATACAGTTTAATAATTGGGTAGCTAGATACCTCACTTAGAGTTATGAATAAATGATAATATGACTAGAAAAATTTAAGTGACACCTACCCCATTCTTACTAGAAGGTATTAATAAACGTGAATATATGATTTTCTATGCTCTACTTTCAAGGCTGAGCAGTTCAAGAACGAAGTGACTTGGTTTTCTTAAATATTTAAAAAGTTACATAAGTGCTTACTTAAGTGAGCTTAAAAATACGAATAATTATATAGGTAAGTATTTCCTGTAGTTTACAAAACGATTAATATTTTAGTCTCCTCACAACGCCCTTCTTTTCTTACATCAACACATCATTCACGACCTCATATCTAACGGACCGAGCAGAGCTTCACAAAAAGAGCAGATTGTTTTAAATTCAATAACCAAAAGCATTTCAAATGCGTTTTTGTAGACTCTTATAAGTTTTCAGATTTACTATCATTCACCTATAGTGCAATTAGCACTGCGCCGGAGCAAGCCCCACTCCCAGGCCGCACCAGACGCCTTTTATATTGATCATTCAAACTGTGATAACTCGATAATTTGTTACAAAATCTTATTTAAATAAAACCAGCACTCTCGAGGGCGGAACTTGGCTAGTACATTACTTATTCATCTGTGATAGTAACTGAGTCAAAAAAGACCTGACAAACAGTAGAGAGAGACAGAAGATTTCGGAATTTAAATATTTAAAATGTGAAACATCATAGACTGCCAGGAAGAAAGGTTGCCAGTGATAAAACAGGAAAGAGGACGAATGCCTCGTTACAGCACTGTAGCCTATAAGCGTCACAGAATATAATATTAGGGCGACACGACTTAATTCATAACGCGTGCGTGCTTAATTACTCGTAAGTACGAAATCAGTCTCACTAGGTAGGAACTCAATTAAACAATGCTACTCGAATGGAGACCGCGTCTCGGGAAACGTAGTGTGGGACGCCCTGCCAGGTGGACTGATGACCTGAAGAAGGTCGCTGGTGGTGGCTGGATGAGGAAAGCGGGTGATTGTGCGCTTTGGCGTACCCTTGGGGAGGCCTACGTCCAGCAGTGGACTGCAATAGGCTGATTGATTGACACCAACTTGCGTGTGGAAACTTGCTCCTATTAGAAACTGTTCCCATTAATAGAGGTGTTCTCTTTACAATAAAATTTATCAATGGTAGCGGTGGTGGTGTCACCGTATACGGGCTGGCACGTGCCTGTTTGATCGCCACACCACCACTCACAGTAATCGTTTTCCGGAGTGAGTGTTCAATTGCTCCAGTGCCATTGTTGTTACTTGATTTAAAATTTCTAGATGACCGTCTACGGCTTCGGTCGCACGGTTTTCGCAATTACAGTCTGCGTCCTTTACTACCTAACCAATTATGCCGAGCTGTGGTACGAGAATAAATTCTCAACGCATTATAATTTAGTAAGAAACGACTTAGGAGCGTCGGTATAGTGTAGTGGCTAGGGCCGCTGCCGACTGAGAGGTGCGGGTTCGAACTCCACCTTAACAATGTGGTTTAAAATATTACGAGTACGTTTTTTCGACGGTGAAGAAAACAATTGTTATGAAACCTACACTGTGTGCTGTTTGCAGGTGAAACAAATACAAAGAGAGGCCTGCTTGGTCAATATCTTAACTTAAGGTAGGCTCAAGCCTACAATAACAAGCGACAGACAGCTGAACGTTTAGGACATTCATTGCGTAAAACAAACTTAAGTTAAGTTGAGTTAAGTTAAGTTACTTAAGTTAAGTTGTTTGTGTTTATGTTTTTTAATGAGAATAAATATCTTTAAACCGAAGTTATACTAAGTGTAAGAGGTAGGTAAAACGACCGATCCCCATTCTTACCACCTCTTTCCGTTACAGATTAAACATACCGTGTAAATAAAAAAAAGAGACTATCATCCCCGCTTCAAAGAATCTTTACAAAAGATAAGATTGATGTAACGGTCGCAGAGTCGCCTGCGCACGTGCTAAGGCCAGCTGGCTGAGGCGTCTTCAAAATAACAAAAAAAACGCGTAAGGTACAAAAGACGCAACGTCTTCGGCACATTATTCTCATTCTGCTTTGTGCGAATTTTGGAGTACTGACAGATAAATGTTTTGGGGGTAGTTTGTAAGCAAAGTGTATTCGTTCGTTTAGTTTTGATACTGTGGGAAATTTCATCGGGCACATTGTCATGCACATGGCTAGCATAACGTGTTAAATAATTTAAGCAAAACCTCTTGGGTCCGTAAAACTGAACTAAGTTTCATCAACATCATCAACGGCCCTACAGTCCACTGCTGGACTATGAGCCTCCTCCACTTGAGTGGAGGGTTTCGCCATAATCTCCACGCTTGGCAGGCGGGTTGGAGATCGCAGATTAAAAGGTTACTGATCAGAGAGCGCTGCTGCCCGTTCCCTGTTCAATGTGTAGTCCCTAAATCGCCTCTTACGACACCCACGGGAAGAGTAGGGGTTGGTGACAAATGTATTTTACTCAGCCGTCACCACACGGCTAACACATCGAACTAAGTTTAGTACCTGATAAATTTGAAACTATTATAAAATAAACTTGGATTTTTCTTTCAAACTGATCAGCGGCCAATTTGTTTCAGAAGTTCAAAACTATTTAGAGATGAGGAACAAAGGTTGAGAGAAGTTGGTCCTTCGATCTCTTCAGATGCAGGTTCGAACACTTATCTTAAAAAAAACAATCGCTCTGTATAATAGTTGTTCAGTTTAGGGTTAGGTTTAGGTTGGGTTAGGTTAACTTATATAGAGCGATTCTTACCGGAGAGATTTTGTGTAATTTAACTAATACGAGTTGCGGGAAAAGAATAAAATTTCTTTCATCGCAACCAGTTGTGAAACTTAGTTGCGATCGCGTTCGGAGAAGATTTAAATAAAGTCCCTTTTCAATAGAATCCGGCAATAATGGAAATAAACCAATTGAAATTGAAACTCCGTAATTACTCACATTTGAGTATCAATCCTGATCATATTCACTTTTCAAGGAACCATATATCCTCATTAACTTCTTTATGATAGTTAATTTATTAAAAAATACTCGGACAACAAAACTTTCAATAATTTTTAAAACTGGCATATTATTTTTTATCAAAGTCTTGTTTATTATTTATTTTATTTATTTATTTCATTATTTATTGTACACAAGAACATTACAAAAATACGAACATAAAACGACACAACAGGCACTGAATGAATGAATGAAATATACTTTACACACTACTTTACTTTACTTTGCACTGCTTGCTTATTTCTATCGAAATGTCTTCCAGCAAACCTAGGAAGAGAGTTTGGTACATGAAAGCGGAAAGTTTGGAAAGTTAGTGTCAAAAAGTTATCTTGTTTACATTATTGCCAGATTCGATTGAAAGGGACCTTACCTACATTTAATAATAAAACATGTAAGCAGTAATCTATATCGAGGCTGTATCAAAGCAGTAATCTATATCAATGCCTCATGTGCTAATCGAACCTAGGTATCGCTGGTATCGCCACACCACGGCCCCGTTTCACAAATCAGGTTCCAATTAGATGTTCATTGCGTAGCCAATTCGCTTAAAATGTAAGCCCTTTTCGTTTTGTCTCAATGTCTACGCAATGTACATCGAACTTGTAATTTGTAACTTGTAACTCCGTGATACGGCCCCCAGATGGATATAGCCTACAGTCTGGGCATTATTAATGTAATCTACTATTAGTGCCTCTACTATTCAATCTTGAATAAAGGACTGATTGTGAGATTGCTATTGCTACATACATAGTAACCCGAATACAGAATACAATCTACATAAGGGTTATTTTTATATCGTAGCAGATCTGGGTGTTCTGGAAAAGAATATTATACCTACTCATATCAGCTCAGTCAGCCAAAAGACGTCCACTCGTAAAACCATGAGTAAATAAAAAATATATAAACTGACCACTAAACTGACAGATAAGGTCAAGTTTGCGCTCAAATGAGATAGCGAGGAAAGATTTGTTGTTAGCACCTTACTCTTCTATTTCTGTTACTCTATCTGATTATTTGACTGTAAATCTTAATAATAATAATAATAATAAATAATTAAAACGCATTTTCATATAAAATATTATACTAAAAATCTTTTAGTTGTCGCCTTTCGAAACAAAACATTTCCCGTGCTAAAATTAACCTATTTCCAACTATCTTGTTACAGTTCAGTAAAGACGTAAAAGACGAGTATAATATTAGCATAAATCGTGTGAACTACAACAAAATATAATTAGAAAGGCGTGTGAGAAAATCAAAACAATAATGTTATTACAAGTTTGAAATAGGTACGGGTACATGCGGGTGGCACGCGTTGGAATACACACCATTGTACACTGTGCTTGTACTATTTACTATTACCAATTCTGTGTCCATGTCATTGAATATTCCTAATCAATCCCCGTTGTAGCGCTGCATCAGCACCCTGCTGCGACGAATAAAAACTCAATCTATTTCGTAATATAAGTAGTTTTTGTCCCTTTTGGCTACTAATTAAATGCTTGACGCCTAAGCTTGACGCAATTGTTTTTAGTCGCCTCGCGCTAAGCGATCGTCTTTTGTTATTCTGAGACAACTGTCTATTAAATAATATGTTCGGGGATCATGAGATTATCAGTTTCAAACTCTATTTTTTACACACTGGCACACTGCTGAATAAAATTTTTTAACAAATAAATTATTTATCGAACCAATTTTTGAATGTGAACCTAAAGCTGGCAAGCATTTCAAGCGAAACATATTTACTAAAAGTATCGTACCGACTAATCTAGCTCCCAAAATAAATTATCAGTACGATTTAACTCATTATGATTAAATATTTATTCATACCTACCTACATAATGTAAACAGCCTTAACATCGAATTATCTACCAAAAAGAACAACGTAATGATATTTCTGTAAGTAAATAGAAGAGATTACATTTATTTTCACTCCAAGAAATTTTATGCAAAACATTGTAGATCTAAGTTTATTCGAGGGATCTTTAGCGGTCTTCTGACTCATCATTTATTAGGTCATCATCTCCAAACAGCTATCATTATTGAACCATAATTTCAGCATCATTAGCTTCGGAGACCGAGATTGGATCCGTAACGACATCGTCGCCATCAGCCGGTCCATTGAGACCCGAAACAGTTTGTAGCACCGGTTTGTGATCGACAGGAAATAATAGGTATTTCTCAGCAGCCACGGCTGACATATTGCCCCGAACATCCGCCCAGATCCCCACATTTATATTCCGATGTCGAACCCCCGATCCCAGATAATGCTTTTACAATAACGATCTCGAGACGACGAATTCCATTCCAATACTCCACCACTCCTCGTTATAACGTTTATTATGGAAATCTTATTTCCAGACATTCTCGCTCGCGTTACTATTTCTAACAGGGAACTAATAAGAATAACAATAGGACATTAATTATGAAACAGTTGACCTTACGATAAAGGAGAATAGATAACGAAGTCTGATTTCTATTTCTATTACAAAGGAAATATTCTGTTAAGGCGGCATCCGTTTCACGTTTGTGTTGGAGTTGGAGAGATAAGAAATTAATTAAAACAGCGATTCAACACTTAAGTACATCCCGCATTGCAACTGCAGGAGCTTCCTTTTGGTTGGCGGAGCGCGAGGGAGGCGAGACGAAACGAGAGCGCCAAAATCGTGCAATTCCCTGTCCCGGGCTCCCGGCAGATGTGAATAAAAGTAAATTGCACTGCACCTTGCGCACCGCCTGCTTTCCCACGATATCAAACTCGCGATCTTCTTTGAGACCATCCGATGTGAAATTCATTCACAAACAACTGCTAGAGGAAACGGAGTGTTATCAAAATGTATGCCGATTTTCATTGAATAGGCAGGTGATTTAGAAAATTGTGTGGATTTGTCAGGCGATGGCTACGTAAAAATATGTAGCGTTAGTGATTTTTTACTTTTCTAAACGATTACAAGAGGTAGGTGAGGTTATTAGTTTCTTATATATGATATTGTGCTGTGACTGTGACCTCAATTTATTAGCTAACAATTAACATTCACAATATCTTTTCTAATTGTTTGACTGGGTACATTAGGTATGGTCAAAACAAATAGAAAAAAATAGTGAGGTTATTAGCAGTAGCTCATTACAATGTTTGCAAAGCTCTAAGGCCAAGAAAACTAAGTATCAAAATACTAGCAAGGAAGGGGATTCCACAAACAAAATAGCTGTAAGTTTGAATTCAGAGTAAGTAACAGAAAGTTCACCGCAGCGCTGCAAATTTTTCTCTTTTCTCTAAAATTAAAAGGCTTAAGTTGCTTCCGACTCTCCTTTTACCGCTGGAGGCAGGAAGCGAATGGCTGCGCGAAAATTCCCAGCTCCAAAGTAGAGATAGTTTAGCGTCGGCACAAAGGGGTAATGGGGAGACCTGGGAATATATCAGAGGAACAGTACGTCTCAATATGCAATAAAAGGGAGAACGTACCAACTCAGAGCCGAGTGGATTTCTCAAACGCGCACCTGAACTGGATTACCTTCTGTATCTGAGCTATAAAAGTGGCGCGTTCAATTGTGACCCCAGCATAAGGGCGAGTTCGAAAAGGACCCTTCAGCTATTCCACGCGTATTATGACGGAGGAGCCGACAGGATTTGCGACCTGATTTACATAAACAGTTTTACACAGAACCCTTGAGGTAAAACAGGCCGGCGAAGATTTTTGTTTAGCTTTCCTCCCATAAATCTAGTTTAAGGTGATTTAAACCGGAGATTTTTTAATCTTTCTCGAGCCTCGAGATATTTTTCTTCATTAGACGCGCTGCAGTCTACGTGTGCTGTATACGTACGTCACAATATACGGTGAACGTACTACGGTCGCTATAGTCTCAGTTTAGTATTTGAATGGAAGATCTTCGGATTTGATTCCGAATGAGAGTAGAAATATCATAATTATGTATAATTTTATTTTACTTGATGCTTAACTTAATAGGATATCATCTTGACGAAACAAATAGCAGACGCTTGGAAAAAAATGTTAAAAATTAAACTTATATGAGTGACATTGGCTAGGTATTAGGTAGGTAATATTATGAGATTATAACAACAACAGTAAAGTTATTACCACATACAGCAGAACAAATAAGGTTAATCTGTGTTGAATATTGGCTGTTAATTGTATGCAAATTCTCGATCTGTGTGTTTCCTGATTGGACAATTTATTTCGGTACCAATCATTCTCGGAATGGACCTATGTTGAACAGTACATTCATGGACTAGTTCGCAGTAATGGAAGGAACAGACAGAGAATGACCGAGTGGTGGAGTTTACGACGCTCACTCATTACGGAGATTCCGCGTTCGAATCCCGATGGGGACAATGTACGACATGGGGAGGAGCGGTATTATAAAAGAATCAAGACGTGTATATAATTGAAGTAGTTTATTTATAATAATTTCCTCAAACACAGGTTTTCCCGAGGACAGTCTACACAATAGAATCGGCTCTTGAGCGTTCCAAAAATATGTTTCTTCAAAATTCAAATAAACCCGACGATTCTAAAAGTATTTACTGCCAGCAATAACCAACGAGGCTGAGACGTATAGGTATGAACACATACCTAACACAATGTCAAGTAAAGATCCCATCGCGATACTTTCCCCAGTTTCGTTAGAAAATTGCAGGCTGAATCACCTGAACGAATGAATGAAAGAATGAATGAATGAATATACTTTATTGCACACACAGAACAGAGTGGTAGTAAGAACAGGAAGACGTGACTGACTGTCCGAAAAGAAAGACAATTAAGTATATAATATGTATAGGTATTAATTGCATTATATATTAATATTAGGTCCTTACATATGAAATTGGCGTTTTGTCGTACTGGCCACTTTGATCACAAATTTCTCCTATTTGGTTAGGAATTCGAAATTCAAATTTATACAGCTATTTCCACATGTAGTTGTGTTTCGTAAACCGTCATTCATTTTTTTACTTATCTTTTTTCTGTTTGCATCGCTCGATTTACAAAATGGAAAATTTGAAATATCGCGTTATTTACGAGTACGAGTTCCACCGTGGCACCAGTGCTGCGGAAACGGCTCGAAGGGTTAATGATGTGTATGGCGGTTGTGTCGCAAAAGAAAACACAGTGCGTTTTTGGTTCCAACGTTTTCGTTCTGAAAATTTCGACCTGCAAAACAAGCCCCGTGGACGGCCGGAGACCCAAGTTGATAATGAAGCATTGAAGGCTATTGTGGAAGCGGATCCATCGCAAACCACGTCCGAGTTAGCTGCAGGCTTCGGTGTTAGTGATAAAACTGTTTTAATCCATGAAGCAAATTGGGAAGATTAAAAAACTTTAAAGGTGGGTTCCTCACGAATTGAGTGAAGCAAACCGGCAAACGCGCGTCAACTGCTGCGTTACATTACTTGACCGGCACAATAACGAAGGGATTTTAAATCGAATCATTACCTGTGATGAAAAGTGGATTCTCTACGATAATCGGAAGCGCTCATCGCAATGGCTGGACCCTGGCAAGCCAGCCAAAGCCTGCTCCAAGCGAAAATTGACCAATAAAAAGTTACTTGTAAGCGTTTGGTGGACTAGCGCCGGTGTCGTTCATTACAGTTTTCTCAAATCTGGCCAGACGATTACGGCAGATGACTATTGTCAGCAATTGCAAACCATGATGGAAAAGCTAGCTGGTAAACAACCGAGGCTGGTCAATCGCTCTACGCCACTGTTGCTTCACGACAACGCTAGACCACACACTGCACAACAGACGGCTAGCAAATTAGAAGAGCTTCAATTGGAATGTCTAAGGCATCCACCGTACTCCCCGGACCTTGCTCCAACAGATTACCATTTTTTTCGAAATTTGGATAACTTCTTGCAAGGGAAAAAATTCAACTCAGATGGGGCAGTCCAAATCGCCTTCAAAGATTTTATTGATTCCCGTCCGAATGGTTTTTTTAGTAAAGGGATCAATGAACTACCTATGAGATGGCAAAAGTGCATAGATTACAATGGCTCATACTTTGATTAAATAAATATACTATATAAAAATTTTTCGACTTTTTGTTCCTCCCATACAAAACGCCAATTTCATATGTAAGGACCTAATATGTATAGTAAGTAGTGTTTATTTATTTGAATCATGTGTAGTATAGTATTTTATTTTAGAATGTAGTTATTCTATTTTATGTAGCCAATCTGTTATGTCAGTATAAGCACTTTGTGTACAGTGCCTGCCACTCACATTTTTCCTCCTGGATGCTCAAAGGTTGACTGGAAGAGATCCCTCACGGGATAAGTCCGCCTTTGCACTGTAAACTTTTCTTGTCACTTCTTATTGTAATGTTACTTTTATTGTGCAATAAAGTGTTTAGGTACATACATACAATTTCGTGCTTCGCAAGGTACGTTAAGCCGGTGGTCCCGGCTACCATCTAGGCGTTATACAAGCCATGTCAGTGGCCTTTGGCGGCTCTATAACACTGACACCAGAGTCCTATACGATGAAGAAGGAGATGGTGCTAAACTTGACACTATATCCCTAATATGAATAGAATAGAATAGAATACTTCTTCCTCTTAGCGAGTCGATGGCAAGTCGAAACTTTATATTGTTATAGCCCAGAATGTGGCCACTTGGACAGCGGATTGTGTGGCGTCCATCAAATCTTTCTGCGTGCAGGTGGCAGGGCACGCAGGACATGATGTCAGATGGGCCATCGTCTGTTCCTCCCCGCACGCGCAGCTCAAATCAGTGTTATTGGAGAATCCCCACCTAGACATGCTATCTTTATTCCGGCCGACCTACTATCATAGAGAAAAATGTAGAGTCAGTCAGAGTAAACGTTTTACTAATAAAGCACCAAGCAATCCTTTGTGACACAAACGCTTCACATTCCGCACCACGTTGTCTAATACAAGTTGAGTGTGTCGAAATTGTTTCAAAGATTCTCTGAGGAGGAAAACCGTGATACAACAGCCATAATTTTATTGTGTACAGTCACTCAAACATCAAGCGTGACATAAAGTTGGTGGCGTATGTTTACACCAATAAAACTCCCTATTTCCGGCTGCCTGTACCCGCAGTAAACACTTGCGGAATAAAATATGTTGTTACGACGTATCCTACGCCATTTGTTTGTTATAAAATGTTAGGTGGATTAGCAAAGTAAAACTTGGTATAAGAAATAAGACAATTTTTTATGTTTTTTTTTTGGTATTTCGTTTTTAGCTAGGTTATAGAGTTATTGACATTTTGCATTTTTTATTTAGATTTATTTTTATACGGATTGGATAAAGTCAAATTTTTGTCGGGATGCTTAAATTTACTATCCAACTACTGTGTAGTCATCATCATCGTGTGAGTTGTAAGGTCGACAACCGACCTCACAAACCCTGGTGTCAGTGTTATAGAGCCACCAAAGGCCACTGACTGTAGTACTCGTAATGTGTATCGTGGGAGGAGCTTGCAACTCAGAGGGCGGAATGGCGAACTGCTGTCACCTCGGGACTAGAAAAATGTGAATGCGTCCGTCTTGACGCCAAACGACTTTTTTCGAAAAACTCGACCCAAGCCCTCCTACGACTATACTTATAATTCAAGTGCGTCTCTTTATTGTGCTTCTTGCAATAGGACTTTCAAAACCAAATTTGGTTTTGCGAGTCACGCTCGCGCCCATGCAAGGGCCCAGGATAACACAGGCTAAGGGTGTCGCCGTCGACGGATACGTCTGGGAGGACATCATCATCAGCATCATCAGTAATTTGTCAAGTCACACTGTTACACACAGTTACAGCTAGCTGTCCTGTTCATATGCTCCCTTTACGTTGAACCATAAGCCTTGTCTCACTTGTCATACTGGTGTGACTTCGAGTCGGAAAAGTCCGAATCCCTGAACAGTCTTGATTAAAAAATCTCAACATTTCAAGTGAATTTTGAAAAAAAAAATAGCCAAACGTGATCTTATTTCTCTAGTTTCAGCTCAAGTAAGAAATAAATGTGTTATACCCGTAATATTTATACTAAAATGCAATACCTTGGCATAACGGATAGTTTTTAATAAGTATTTCATATAAAATGGGGCACCGTCATCCATCTATGCATGTTCAGATGTAATAAAGTGGTTCTGCTTTGACTTTGACGTTCGTTCGTTTAATATTGAAAAGCTTACATCAACGAAATGCAATATGAGCCGCTTTGTTTTCTCTTTATCATATTTTTGAAGTTTTAACTTGATAAATACTCACGGTTATTTCGTCTGGTTTTTAGCTCCTAAATCTATACAGTGGCTCAGAAGGAATAATAGTGGACCACCTTTGCAATTTAAGTAATTATTAGGGTAAGGGCTTGGCGGACTCGGCGACTCAGCAAGGCATGGTGGACGGCCTAGGGCGGCGTTAGAGGGCATATAGTAACGTCGGCCAGACACATCATCTGACCTCTCCTCCAGTCGTAGCGGTTTTCCGTTCCACTGAATTGAGGAGAGGGAGGACGAGTGCGTGCGCTTGCGTGCGCGCAAACGCTTGCGCACCTTAAAATATCCTGCGCATCTGACCGCTTCCTTCTCATCATCAATTATTACTACGTAATACGATTATAATATAACCAAGGCAAGCTTGAGTCTTGAAAATAAAAAACTTGAATAAATAAATCGTCAAACATTTAGTTGATAGCTCGCTGAATAAATGGTAATTTCGATAACCTAATTTATCTGCGGCAAACAAATCGAATGTCTAGTTTGCCTTTGACGTAAATTTTAGAAGGCCTCAGGCTTTATTCCCTTCGTTATAATATTATTTCCAAAAACTATTGTACTTTCAGCCTCCGCAATCTTTTTGTTGTAAGAGTGGGGCCCGGCATAGTGTTGTTGCTACCGACTAAACGAAGCTATCGATAGTTCATCATAGTTCACCTAAAATCTAAAATATAGATAGGCGTATCAAAATTATCGACATTCTTCAACAGTATCGATTGTTAAAAAGTAAATAAAAATAATATATTATTTTAATAAGAAAGTATAGATTTTAACGAACATATTACACAAAAAATACCGATATCAGCCGATCTATCGATTGTATTATGTCGTGTCCATACGACTTTTTCACTATCGTGTCGTGATTCTATCGATAGACTATCGCTATTGCAACAACACTAGGTTCCTGGTTCTTTTGTCGTTTATCAAAGAAACGGGGCCAGAAGGCGAGTGCTGGTGAATAATTGAGGCCTCACTCCTTGCGAGGGAAATCTTAACAAAACTCATTGGAAAGTGCGCTTGCACGTGTAATATAAAGCTCTAGGGGGGAAAATGAACAATAAAGCATTGTGGCGAAATTGAGCCAATGTGGAGTTTTGACTTACATAATGCCATTAGGTACCTACGATGATATAAAAATCGTTGCGTATTTTTAAAGTAGGTATTGAATATGAATGCACTGCATTTGTAAAGACAGAACGTCACTACTTCTGAAATTCTCATATTCATCCCAAGTGCAGATTACATCGATAATAATGATATGGGATGATATTCTGCTACGAGTATGGTATCTAAAGAGATCAGGTCAAGACTTAGGCCAACAGAATCTCTAGCTATGTACTTGTACGTCCCCTTATTCGGTTAGGACAGATTCAGAATTACATAAAAAATCGCGGATTTTTTTAAATCATTTACATGATCCCAAAATAATAATTCCTGCCTTATACAGTATATTATATATATTATTATATTATTATATATTATTACAGTATATATACTTAGTTTTTTACTTAGGTACTTTCCGAATAGTTCAACAAAGTTTCTTCTCGGTATCTGATAGATAGTTTGTAAATGACATGCAACCTAAGGGTGTAAAACCAATTTTTTTGGCCGACCGTGATTACAATAGTGTACGAGGGGCATGCCAAAAGAAATTAGACTCTCAAAAATTATTCTTTATTACTGGTATCCATGTTTTCAAAGCATCACTTCGAACACGGTATACACTTTTCCATGCGTTTATATCTTCTTTAAGACACCTCAGAAATTTCTTAATTAGAAGCATAATCATTTTAAAAACCTGTTCCATTTTAAATTTTATCACCATTTAACCGTCCTACATAATGGTGTACAACTTGCTGGTGTGAAACAAAATGGAGTGTCTAATTTCATTTGGCATGCCCCTCGTAGGCGTAGTCTACACTGTCCTCTTTACCATATCGCATAGTAAATTATAAAAAAAAAACAAGTCAAAACTGCATGGGCTAGTAAACTCTGGCAGTAAAGCTGTGTGTTAAATGGACCCCGCAGATGCATTACTTTCAAAAAGCTACTGTGTAATTTGGAGAGTAGTTGTAAGTTGCTTCTTGCGCCAAATATTTCTTACTTGTCGGCGTTAAGAAAAATGAGGTAAGATATTTATTTTCAAGCAGAATTTTAGTAACAGCAACGAATACATAACCTATCAACTGCTTGTTCTTTCTCTTATTCTGCCCCTTTTTTTAAAGTTTCTTCATTGGATGTAATAAGAAAGGGTTCTTATAAACAATGAAACGACCGCGTAACACAGTATTTTTATTGTATTCAAATAAATTCACAGCTATCCAATTAAAATTTGATGAGAGCACCAGTTTGAGAAAAGAGTCGCCGTTATATGTTCTGTTGCAGTCGGTGGGTTATTTTTGTAGTAAACATTTTTTTTTTTTTATTAACAGTGAGACCAACCTCGAGGTTGGTCGCCAAAAAGAACAATAGACAGTTATTTTTCATGCATTGGTGACCATACCACTGTATGTCAACAATTCGCTTGTTAACTGTACTACCGTATAAAGCGAATTGGGTATGGTCAACAATGCATGTTTTTTTTTATTATTCATATATAATTGAAAATTGTTAAACTTGTTAAAGTTTGATTGATAAATGTTAAAAATTCGACAATTAGTTACCTACCTATATAATCTTAGTTTATACGAATAATTTAGACCGGTGGTGGTGTGTTACTCAGATTGTATCTTTACTTCCGCGTAGTCAAACTTATTAGTCAAACTGATTTGACCACGAGGAATTTTAACGTTCCTCGTAGACAAACTGTTAGCTACTTTATACTATTTAAATACAGTGACCTGCCCAAGTATGCGTTGATGTCTTTTATATGAAAATACTTGCTTTCTTATTTTAAGTTACGTATTCTTTGTCCCACTGCAAACAATTCTATGGCTGGCCTCAGAGACAGGAAGTCATGAGTTTGCGGTTATATGGGTTGAAGGGCAAAGACCGACCTAACGAACCCTGGTCTCCCTGTAAATGAGCCACCAAAGGGCTCTGGCCTCTGACAGCTTCTTGGTCCTTGCTCTTTTCCATTTGTTCTACTGACCAATCTATTATATATTCAAGGTACAAATTTTGACAATGTCTACACCGATTTACGAATCTAGAACCTCGGTATCTACCAGCTAATAGTCATAGAATCCTGGCAATTACAGCCAGCTCATGGCATTCACGGGTTCATTATCAACGCGTTTACTTTGGATGCACTGGATTGTCCATAGCTAGGGTTGTCACCACCGCAAATTTTGAAACTGGATAATACTTTTACAAACTCCCAACTTTATGATTTATACAACAAAAAATTAAACATCGTTTACAGTTTCTTTACTAGCTGTCCTCCTCGTGTTTGCGTAATAGTGTTGAGTACATTGATTCGAATTTCTCAATAGTTGGTTATCAGGCTCGTATGTTCGCCATGTTTTATTCCTATGTATTAATCAGGACAAAGTGCTTGAGTTTTCACGCATGTATAAGTTTAAGTATCTTGGATTTCCGCAGACACGTTTTGGTGCTATCACATCGGTGCTCAGAAACTTTGCCATAAAATGAAAAACATAAGGTGTGGGTTGCAAAATACCGAATCTAACGAACTTGTCCAAGCTGACGAATCATGGATCTGGTGAAAACCCTATTCAGACAATGTCGTCGAACTATTTTAAACATAATTTGAAATATTAGAGATGGCTTTAAGTTACTAAACAAAATTTTGGCTATTTGCTGTTTAAAAAACCGGTACGGGTGAACTTTGAAAAATTATTTTGGGAGATAGTTTGGGAGGCCTCGCGTGAGTAAAATCTGGAAAAATGCAGTCAGATGGCAGCCCTATCCACGACGCATAATTACAGCGCAGAACCACTCGATTACAAGCTGGTCGGCTTTATTTAACGCAACGTCCGCGTTCATGAACGCTGAAATGAAAACGACAAGCTTTTTATTCGGAACGTATGCTACAGCCAATTAGTTTTTATTTTTAACGAATAGCATGTACGCTTGCGTCTGCTGCTTTCTGAGGTGATACAGATTTTAATCGTGTCCAAAATTTCATAGACCTTGACTGTTTGAATTTTGACAGCTGTCATCGAAAATGAAGATCTCGTCGAGACCTATCATTTATTCCTACACACCAGTAGTCCAGGACCAATAGTTTCCAAGATATGACAGTTAGAATTATGACAGCTGTCATCGAAAATGAAGATCTCGTCGAGACCTATCATTTATTCCTACACACCAGTATCCAGGACCAATAGTTTCCAAGATATGACCGTTAGAATTATGACAGCTGTCATCGAAAATGAAGATCTCGTCGAGACTTATCATTTGTTCCTACACACCAGTAGTCCAGGACCAATAGTTTCCAATATATGACCGTTAGAATTATGACAGCTGTCATTATGATTGTAAGAAGAATGAGACCAGTAAAGTTGTCCGGTTACTATTTAATAATGGATAACTCGCCCACTGAGCTGAGTTGAGTGTGGCTGAAAATACCTTTTCTCACAACTGTACGCTATCTGGAAGGAGTCTACGCAAAATAACCTCGATGCAAACGGACTCGACTTGGAGAGATTCGATGTCCGACGAATCGACACTCGCTGCATAAATCGATTTAAAAAACGAATAAAAGCCCGAGTAATCACAAGTCGAAACCGAAAAGAAAACAAAACAACGAGTAGGTAAAGTTATTCTTACTTTTATCGGTGATATTGAAGATTTTCATTACATACTCATAACTAATAGCTAACCTATATAATTATGACCCACAAAGCTACCTATTGCAGGAACACGAAATATCAAGATTGTTAACAACAGCTAACAAGCAAAGTGCAATCAATGCACGCCTGCGGACCGAGATCGTCAAACGATTCCACTGCAATCAAGCGATGCACGAGAATGCACCTGGCTGAGTAGCATCAGGTTCATTCGAGCTACTTTAATTTAATGAGACAAGTGATAAGGTGATATTGCTTACTAGTTCTTTATTAGATTCAAAGCATTAATGATATTGGAAAATAAATATTGAAAAGATTATGTAAAAAAGTAAAGTAAAAGTAAAAAGTATTTCTTCAGCTAAACATCTTCAATTAAGTACAATGCACACTGATTCTCACACTAGATAGAATACCCTGTGTTATGAGTAATCAGCCCCTTCCTTGGGACAAATTGGGACGGATTGTTTAAACTGAACAATTAAAATCTAAATGCAATAAAACTAAATCAATACCATAAACATAAGTGATGATGATATGTGATTCATGTGGGGGTATGATGGGGTGTGTGTGTGTGTGTGTGAATAGGTATGTATGTATGTATTAAGTAATATCTAATTGTAGATAAAAATATTATTAACAGCTCATAAACGTGAGTCTACCCTAAATTAGGACGTTTAGGCCTTAGTAGACCACGCTTGCATGCGGGTTGGTTGACTTCACACACAACCTTTGATTTTTTCGCAGGACTGCAGGTTTCATTACGATGTTTTCCTTCACCATAAGAGCGTCGAACAAAAATATTCCTTTGGTAGGAAATACCTATCTACTGGTACCATATACCAAGCGGGACCCCCTTCATCTCGTTGGAAGAAACTCAGTCTAAAAAATGGACGCAATTTATAGTAAAATGAGTCGCACTGTTTGTATAATGTAAACGATTTCTTACTTTATAGCTCTGCAATTTATTTTTAAACAACCTCCTTCCTATTTCACCTATGCCCGCCTGAACGGCCAAAGTAGGGCACCTTTTACGTTATAAATTAAAAGGCTCATTATTTTAGTAGGCACGTTCTCTCTTCACTGAAAGGGTCTTTTGTTCGGAGCACAACACTTGGCCAAGTCAATCGCGAGGCGAGCTTTATGCCTCGCAAATTAATGACGGCCTCTCCAGGCCGAACATTCGACACTCGTGCAGTTAGTAGGAGCCCCTCTAGATATTTCATTCCAGTTAGTACCTAAGCTTGTGCGTATGTATAGAGCTGTTAAGACACTAATTAAGATTTAATAGCTACTTTGGAGAATTTATTATAGCGTAAAGAAAAACAATGTTAAGAACTTATTATGAATATTTTGAGATGCGTTACGAATATTCTCACAACAGTTTTCTTTCTCATAAGAAATTCAAGATTATCATCAGGGTCGGAAGAAAAAAATAAAATAACTCTTACGCACAACCGATGTTCGATTTAGAGATTGCGCAATAAACTGTCCGTTACTCGAACAAGAGTCATTTGCATAACAATAAGGAGCCTACCGTGTGAAAGTTGCCGCAACTCGCAACCCTCTTACAGACCATGCGATTATCGTACTCTATAATAAATAAGTAATTCGATTTCAGCTGCGAGTATTTCCCACCGGGCGAGATTTCTCCCCAGGTAAATAGACAAGGCAAGACGAAGGGGCGACCGGACAAAGGAATACGGTAAAGGAACTTATTGTATGCGTTTGCGCAAGGAGCACACGTGCGCCCGCGCTCCCACGGGGTGGCGGGGTAGGGATTTCGGGAGCCGTATATAAGGGTGCGAGGGTTCTAACGGTTTCACTTCCGAACTTAACGAGCTAAAGAAACGTCCCCGGGGTCATTGGGACCCCGGGGAGTTAGTCCAGAAAAATCGCGAATTTGTGTTCGATAATTTATAAGTGACTAAAAGTTGTTTGAGAGTTATTGATTATTATTTTCGTCAGTGAAAAACTACAAATTATTACGATGCAGTTGACATACAATTCTGTGTTTACGAAAAATTACAAACTAGCTGTGGTAAGTTTTACTTTTATCTGTTTAAAAATGTTACTTTTCTGTTTGTGTACGAATATAATATATAGTTACCCCGAAGCTATTTTTTTTTAAATTATCTATCTCTCATCCACAATATTTTAAACATGTAATGATTTTTTTTTACAATTTTCATTTTTGATTGCAGGTGTGTAAATTTAGTGTACAGTGCTACATATACAGCAACTAAGCATATTTTTATCTTTGCATCAAGTTGATCACTGGACCAAACGAAATGAAAGACAAATCCGTCGTGTCGTCAAAAATTCAACAAAACATCTTGTACGAGTACTGACTGATCAAAACAGAAATATGTATCCTGCTATCTTGCAGCCCAACGAGACAGGAAAATCAGGTGAAAAAAATATATTTTTAGAAACCCAAAGATAGTTAGGCATTTAGGTAGGTAAGCTTAGAACTTCCCGTTACCTTAGCGTATCCATATTAGCAGTTAAAGTGTAGAGTAGGTTAGGGTAAGTCGATGTAGGTTCCAAAACAGTTTCGAGGTCGCCTTAATGGTCGGTGTTGTTTGTTAAATGTTAAAGCAGTTTTGTTTCAATTTCTTGTTACGTTCAATTTGTTCAGTTACCGGTTAATTGTTCAGTTTCTGTTAAAACCGTTATTTTTTTATTTAACTTATTAATGTGTAGTTTGATGTTTCACATGCCCAGCTGGACTGGATGAAAAATAATGTTACGTTTTATGTTTTTTCAACTCTGTTTCAAAAGTAATCTGCAGTTTCCTATTAGCAGATGTTTGTTATGCGCGATTTAAGTTTTTGTTTTATTTTTTACTGCCAATCCATACTTACAAATAGTTTCTAAGAGAATATAAAACATTCGATTCAATGTAATTTGATATAAATTTATTAAAACTTTCCACTAACATCCAAGTAATCCACGAAAATTTTTGAGTTTTTGTTTTGTTTTTAACTACAATATGCCCAGTTACAAAAAATTTTGTTTCATTTAACCAAAATATAAAAAGATATTGAAAATATTTTGTATTTCCATATTCGCTTATTTTTGGGGTCTCATATAGAGTTATTAATAACGTAATTAAAATCAAAAAAGCTGAAAACTAATACCTTGTTTTTGTTACTTGATTAAGTTTTTGTTTGGTTACTAAAAAAAATACACAATTTAAATGCCAACAACAAAATTTTCAAATTTGGTCTCATTCGTAGATGTTTGCTGTTAATTTTGAGTTTTTGTTTTGTTAATATTGTTGCGGTCGTAATAACAATATCAAAATTCCAATTAGCATAGACCGAAGTTTTGCGTTACCGAAATTGTTACCACTGAATTGTTTGATTTGTTGCCATCTTCGTTATGTTGCGATGGAGTTCGTTAATATCCCTTGTTGATTTAACTGTTGTTCTACAAAGTTGAGTTTTTGTTTTGTTCGATTTCGACTGGTATTATATTGTGGTTTCAGTAAATTCCGTAGTCAGATTCATACAATAACTCGTAAAATTCATAAGAGATTCATAAAATAATTCAATTTTACTCATACTTTATCATCACAATGCTTAAAAATTTAAAAACTAATAATAATTAATATAACTCCAATTTCAGTAAAATAAATTACCAAGTATTTTAGTTTGGAATCCATATTTTGATTTACAAAATACGTCACTAAAAAAAACATTAAAATGACTGGGTATTTACTGCCTCTATCTCTTTGTTTTTGTTACTTATTATTGGTATGCCTTAATTTCAACAAATTGTTCGTAAGCTTACTTGTATGGTTGAATTTTTGTTTGTCACTTCGGTTTTGGTTGGTAAAATCACAATGTGCCTTAAGACCTCAAGTGCCTACTTCTATAATAAGTATGTTTGCAGGTAAAAACCAATGTATACTGTTTGTATGCCTTCCGATAGAGTTTACTATACTATATACTTACTAAAGAATTTTAAAACTATTGTCGTACGGGGAAAATTCCCACTTCTCAAGATTACTTTGACTAATTACATCAATTTTGTTTAAAGACTATTTTCTCTGCCTCATAAAAAAATAAACTACATATTTTATTTCGGCCGTTCTTCTCCACAGTGAGCGTTCACTTGTAGTGGACGTGTCAACCGGGGACAAACTTCTTTGTCTAGCTAGCTTGGAGGTAGAAAATGTTAAATTTTACTTCAAATAAAGATATCTTTCATCTTTTTTTCATCTTTGAAATGACACGTTGTTGTTATATAGTAACTTTATCGGGATGCCTCTTACTTGTTGGTGACGTCATTTAAGCAACCTTAAATTTTTTTCACATAAATTTAAAGTTTCATTTCTTTTTGTATTGTTTCTATTGAAGTAACATTTAACTGTCAAGATTATTTATTTTAATTTTATTGTCCATCTTACCCCATCTGCCCACGGTTGCTAAAATGACACTTTATTTGTTCATTTGTTAATTACAACAGCTTAATGAACATTTTGTCCCCCATGAAAACGTTTAATATTTAGCAGGCGTAATGGACAATTGGTATTCACTGTGCAAAGTTGATTGCCACACTGTTTTGGTATAAATTGTTTTGTTTAACAGAAAATGCAAAGTGGTGAATTCGAAAATTACTGTTTAATTTTGGATATCGACTGTGAATTGAGTATGGGGATAAAATTCTCGTTACGCAGCTGTAGTTAATTTGTTGCTAGTTATTTAAATTGTTTTTGTTTTGTTTATTTGTGTTATTTTACGGACGCACTGTGCTACTAAGCTATTCCTTTGTGTTACTTTTTTCACAACCTTTACAGACAACACTAATTAGTCAGACATTTCTAAAGCTTACACCGTGTCTCAAGATACAAGTTTTTAGGCAAGGTATGTTTCTACCCTGTTTACTTGCTTCATTTATATACATAAATAAATTGTTAATATCAATAGTCACATTTTGTTCCAAAAACTATGGTCTCCGTGTACATACAATGTATTTAAATATAAAATTCCTTTTTTTTGCAACAGTGTGACGTATTATAAGTTTTTGTTGTGTTTTTTGTTACGTAGTTGTAAGAGTTGAGTTGTTAAGTTTCCGTGATATTGTTAAGTTTCCGTGATATTGTTAAGTTTCCGTGATATCGTTAACTCTGTTTTTCAATTGGCTGTGTTTGTTTTTTTTATGTTAAGTTTTCGTTTTAACTTAATTTCATTGTTCTTGTTTTCTGCCGACATTAAGGTTTTGTAAGATCATTCTTTCATAAAAAATAGTCTTGTAAGATTAATTTAATTTCACATTAGATTTTAAGCGCTTTTTGTAATGTAACTGATTGGAGTTAAAACTAAACCTTTGTATAAAATTAACAAATAAGTAGGAACTAGTACTTAAATAGTAATTTATTAAGGGAAGTATGTGTGTGAGTTGTGTGAATAAAAAATAAAAACACTTAGTTTGAATTTCATTTCTTCTGCTTACATACTTATGTACGTATTTGAAAAGTAAGGTATTTATTTGAAAATACTCCCTTACACTTTTTGCTAATAATACAAAATAGAGACCTGCCTACTCTTTGACTTATTCTTATCCTGAAATCTAAGCAAAAAAAAACTTTCGTTTTACGACTATTAAAAAGCAAAAAAATAAATTTGATTTTTCCACTACACTGTGTAAACTGAAACATTTAGTTAGATGAAGCTAAAGGGTCCCGACTGCTGCATTTTATTAAAAAATATAAATTCAGCAGTATTACAACAGTTATAGATGATTATAAACTGAAAAATAATGACTTTTTGCCATGTTGAGAGGATTATTTCTCAAACATTTATGTTCTAACTAGCGGCACCTAGCGGTCCGCCCGCGGCTACGCTCGCGTTGTGTAAGTTTTCCAGTGGGAATAAAACTTTGTCCCGCAAAAAGTATCCTATGTCCAGTTAATCCAGGTTACAAACTATCTCCATCCCAAATTTCATTCGAATCCGTTGAGTACTTTAAGGTGTGTACCCATGCCAACACGCAGTTTACGGGATATTATTGGTAATTCATTTATCTTTCGTCTGTAAAAAAAAAAGCGCGCGACGGAGGCTCGCGGGGGAGAGGATGAAGCTCCGCTCGTACGCTCAAGGTCGCTGGCGTATGGAGAAGCCTTAACCGTGAAGGTGGAACAAACATCGAAACATCCAAATATATTTTCACATTTATAATATTAGCAATAGGTCGGATTCTCACTTCGCCGGAATACAGTTAAAAAGAAAAGCATAATACAGTAAAAAAACTAAGTTCTGGGGGTGCTAAACTTTACAATAATTTACCATCATATATAAAGAATATATATTCAATTAATACTTTTAAATCCCAATTACATAAACATTTATAATGCACAGTAACTTACTTGACTAAAAGTAGCATCCTGTATTCCAATATTTTTTTCTGCCACCGAACTGACCAGTGTAGCTGGACACATGTTTAAACGCTTGCCGGCAGTACTCATGTGTATGCTTACTCTGGTTTATTTTGACTGTTTACTTTTTTTATACTTACCCTCTGTTCTGCCTGTTCAAACGGATATTGTATCTACTAAATTAAGACTTGTAGTTCTCATGTTAAGTGATTATTGTAATCTTTAATGAGAATAAAGTTCTATAAACCGAAACGATACATTCCGGGCCCAAGATACCCCTGGGGGTGTCACGGGAACTTGGCTTCGGACCCGTGGCACCCCAGCTCCTCAAATTCCATCAAGTCCTATTTAATAGTTCCCATGAACCCCCCAATGTAAAATACCTTGTTTTAGTCTTTTTATTTCTGCGGATGTGACTGCAGTCATGTTTCTGGTTATACTTTCAATTCACACTAATACATAATTTATAAACTCACGGCACAAATCAGTTTTATGAACTTTCAAGGATTTTCTAACACGTTTTTTTTTTTAAATTGGCAAAAGAGCTTACTCTACTTTTAGCTCCTAAGTTAATTAAAAAGAAAGTTTAAACCGACAAGTTTATTTTAAATAATAATAAAAACAACGGATTATTAGTAGGTAGTGTTTAGGACTCGATGTACAATCGACGCCACACCTTTAGCTGCGTCATGAAGAAAGCTGTCGGAGCAAACCAGATGACGTACATGACGGTAAAGTGCAACAACTTCTCCTGCAAATAATAATAATAATAATAGTTTATTCAATAAAGCATCAAGGACTCATTAAATTGTTAGTAATCAATGTATTAATAATCATTATCAGAGCTGAAAGATGTTCACTGCTGGACAAAGGCCTCCCCCAAGGATCTCCACAACGACCGGTCCTGCGTTGCCCGCATCCAGCGGCTTCCCGTGACCTTCACCAGTAGGGATATGTCAGTAGGGATATTTGGAACGGGGGGATCGTTGTCGGTTCACCGTGTGACGTCATCTCCCCTCGCTGCGTCTTTCGTAGTCGCCATTCGAGAACTTTCTGCCGAAGCGCGTCTGTCCGCCTTTTAAAGATCTCATACAAAAAAAGAACGCTGGAAGAAGTATACCCCATTCAGGGAGCTCAGAAGTGTAAACAAACCGTTCGCTAGAAGATACAGGTTACCTCTCCCACTCATTCACGTATTCACTATACATACTCCGACAGTCATCCAAAGAAACAAAAATATCCGCGTTCACATATAGATCAACGCGTTTATCACACTTTCCACGACGTCACACTCGCCATATTTGTTTACATTATAGGATCTCTTGCCTGAATGGACTTTAGAAGCGATGTTTTAAAGTGAAGACTGTGGGCTAAGACAGTCACATACGAATGTAATTTTACCTATTGTATCTGAAGCACGGAATTATCTTTCTTTTCAGACAATCAGGTGATTCAGCCTGCAAAGTCCTAACCAAACTGGGGAAAATCTCACAAAGAGATTTTTGCTTGACAGTGTCCCCACCGGGAATTGAACCCGGAACCTCCATAATGAGCGGCGAAATCTCGACCACGGAAGTTGTTCGAAGAATATTGATGACCAAATCGTTGGTTTAACGACTTGAAAATCCAAATAACGGGACTAATCGAGCTAGCAAACCTCTACTTACAGCCAAAGTCACTTTGATCCTCGGCGGGGTGACGATGACATGGCCCACTTGGGTCCAGGTGCGCTTGGGCACATGGAACGCAGGCTGGTTCACAATAGGGCGACTCCGACGCAACACCGCAGTCAGTAAAGACTTTCCAAGCATAGCGAAGACCACACTTTCCTGATCCTCAAGCGCAGAAACTCGAGCGAACTGCAATTTGTGAACCTGCCGTCTATCAATAAACTATCCCACAGAGAACCTTTTAATAATACAAACTATCCATCAAACTATTTTGTTTTTGATTTGATTTTGATGTGAAATGTCATTTTGAATTTATAATTTTTTTCAGCTGCCAGTTTGTAAGGTTTTGTAAGTAAAGGTAATATTAGGCTCTTTGATGTTTAGAGGTATTTTTTTGTCTTATGCCAAGTCAAGACTTTAAGGTTAAGGGGATCGGACTACTTTTTCATTTATTTTATAAATCTAAACTTCTTAGTTTCTGCTATCGAACACTGAAATAATTTTTGCTCTATCTTTAAAATTGACCGAGTTATAAAGGTTTGAAATTCAAGATTAAACAGAGAGGCACATACCCACTTGTGACGTCATTTGTTAGTAACGCCATATAATCTCCATACAAAAAATCGTTTTTGAAAGAGACAGACAGACATATTTAAAATTTAAAAAATCTCTCTAAATTCGTTTTTCAACCGATCCTGTTTTTTTATTCGCGAGTCGTCTGCTACTAATCTATATTTTATGAATAATTCATAAAATGTGGTAAATTCATAAAATATGGTGAACAGTCCGATCCCCTATTGAAATTATTTTACTATTACGTGCTACGAGTAGGTATTACTATAATCTAGACTAACACTCTCGACGTTCGACGTTAACACGCTCGACGTTACCGTTTCAGCTTGGCCAAAATTGCTTTTGTATGTCCATCTGTATATCTGTTTATTCCACTATTTCCACTCTACAGGTCGCGTTTCTCAACCGATTTTCGTGAAATTTTGTGAGCAGGTTCGATAAAATTATGTCGAGTCAGTTCTTGAAAATTTTTAAAAATACTGAGTCAATAGGGTTGAAAATGTAAAAAAATCACAAATCAGCCATTTCGAAAAAATAATACTCGCGAGGTCTACAGCTCACATAGCCACTAGTGTAGTATTAAGACTCGATAGTTTTTTTTTGTTTTCAGATATTTAAGTGAAGTATATGCCGATGTTATTCTAATAAAACTGTATCACTGGGCGTTTGTAAATTCTGTCACGCTGAAATTCTACGTGGTCAGCGTTTTCAGATATTCCTCGAAGCAGTTGGAACCTTGCCAGTGGTTATCTGCTTCAAACTAAACCCAACTTTTATAGTCTAAGATCACAACACTTAAAATTATTTTTACGCTCCCGGACGCTGTTTTTAAAGCCGATTATTAAATGATATATCAAATTTTTTAAATTTTATTATAGAGACCGAATACCTGGTGGTATTTGAGAGTTTATGATGAGACACTTGTGTTAAGATAAAGATAAAAGTGTCTTTAATCTTAATTTTTCGACGTCAAAGCAAGATGGCCCTTTTGTCACACTGCCTGGTGTGATAACTTGGTGTGACTACGAGTCGGCAACGAAATATTCTGTTCTGTTGCCAAAGAATCAATGAATCAGTACTTAACTGCATCACACAATAATACCTGATCTGTAAATTAAGATATTTTAACCCAAACAGTGAAGGAACATTATCTTTCTCTGTGCGAATAATCCGTGTTAGGTTGTTGTATTTATATATGTAATTATTTATACCTGGGCTGATTGATAACTGGCCGAAACGACGAACTTAAAAAAATGATACGCAAAAAAAAAATATTACATTATATTTTGGCATCTTTTTGAAAATAGAACGCCAAATTTGAATTTAATCGAACTGGTGGAATTTGTTTGATAGGACGTAGAACTTTCTCTGTCGTAAATTTTCTTAACAATGGAAAGAAACGAAATTCGTGCGGTGATAAAGTTTTACGTTTTAAAACAGAAAACAGCAACCCAGATTAAAACCAAGCTAGACAGTGTTTTAGGTAATTCTGCTCCTGCATTGAGTACAATTCACACCTGGGTAACTGATTTTAAACGTGGAAGACAGAGCTGCGAAGACGCCCACAGGTCTGGCCGTCCAAATGAAGTCACGAATCCGGACATGATAAAAAAAAAACACAAAATTGTATTGAATGATCGGCGTTTGAAGTTGCGAGAGATAGCAGAGATGGTGAGCATTTCATCTGAACGCGTTTTTAATATTTTGCACCAACATTTGGGAATGAAAAAGCTTTGCGCGCGATGGGTGCCGCGTTTGCTCACTGTTGACCAAAAGCAACGTCGAGTGGACGATTCATCGGAGTGTTTGGCGCTGTTTAACCGAGATCCTAACGAGTTTTCGCGGCGTTATGTAACAGTCGATGAAACCTGGATACATCATTATACTCCCGAGACAAAAGAACAATCTAAGCAGTGGACTGAGAGCGGAAGACCTGCGCCGAAGAAAGCAAAAACGGTTTTGTCGGCCGGCAAAGTGATGGCGACTGTTTTTGGGATGCTCGAGGGATTATTTTAGTGAATTATCTGCAAAAAGGAAAAACAATAAATGGAGAGTACTACGCAAGCTTGCTGCAAAAATTAAGTGAAGAAATCCAGAAAAAACTACCACATTTGGCCAAGAAAAAAGTTTTGTTCCACCATGACAACGCACCTGCACACACGTCAATGGTTGCAGTCGCCAAACTCCATGAATTGCGGTTCGAATTGCTACCGCATCCACCCTATTCCCCGGATCTGGCCCCGTGTGACTTCCACTTATTCCCAAACCTGAAGAAATGGTTAGGTGGCCAGAGATTTTCATCAAATGAAGAAGTCATTGTTGCCGTGGACGAGTATTTTGAGGGGTTGGAGAAAACATTTTATCAAACTGGTGTAACGGCATTGGAGAAGCGCTGGACTAAATGCATCGAGGTAGAAGGAAACTACGTTGAGAAATAAATTTATTTTAAATAGATTTTTAAAGTTTTTCTTTGTCGTTTCGGAAACTTATCAATCAGCCCTCGTATTTGTGTGTATTATAATTTAGTTATGTATTTATTAGTCTATATTATATTTATTATACTTTTTAGGTTTTATTTTATGTAGGTAGGTTTATCATGTATGTATGTGTGTGTAGGTATATACGAGTATTAATTGAAATTGTTGTGCATGTTACTATCCGCTTCTTTTCTAAATTCTCACTTCCAAGGTCTGCTGTAAGACATTTCTTTAGAAATAAGCAGTGCCTGTTGTGTCGTTTTTCTATGTGATCATTTTCTGTTAACTTTATTGTGTATGTAGAATCCCGCACAGACTGGTGGGTAGAGGTGTTGCCTTCTTCATCTTCTGCTGATAGTTCCATGGGGCTGTGGGTACTCAGGCGAGAAGTAAAAGAACGTAGTGAATTGACACGTGGCTATACTTGGCAAATCAAATTACAAAAATGGCGCTAGAGTACAGTGAACCGGTAGTTTCGATGTGTCCGTGTGTTCACAATCGTGTCTTGATGAGCAATGCCTCCAATCCAGTCCGGGAATCGACTTCCGGCACAGACACATCGACTCAACCCACGTGACGCGACACTAGCGCTACCACGGTGTTTACTGTACTTTACAATAATAGTCGTGACTTCGAATTACAAGTCACGACATCATGTCATGAGTCGATCCACGCTCAGTGATTCACAGGATGCGACACGGCCATAACTGACAGTCACACGTCCTCGTGTGTACCTGTAACAAACAACAGATCTGGAGTTTACAATATTAGGGCTCGGCCTACCTGACAAATAGGTAATAATCAACTAGTAATTCATCAAAGATTTTATTTCAGGACCTTTGCCTCACGAAAAGCTCTCTTAAAACTCGATAAAATTTAAATTAAAACTATACAGTTAATGTGACAATGGCCCAGCTGCCTCGCAGCGTGACGACTCTCAGCCGCCCTCTCCTTGTAGAGCAAACGCTCCCAGGTCACCGCCATGTGAACCAACTCAGTAGTCTCTACGAGACCCAGACCACACTGAAGTGATCGCACACGTAGTCTCTATGAGACCCAGACCACTCTAAAGTGATCGCACACGTAGTCTCTGCGAGACCCAGGTCTTACCGACCAATCATACTAGCCATTTCAAATTAACAATTACCAGACGGACCAGCGTCATCCTCATTGTCCATCTCTACATCTAAAGTTTCTAATTCCAAGGGAACTTCTCCCTGAGGCATCTTTCTTATGCGATCGTGCGCATACTTGTAAGTCCTGTTGCCTGTAAGTGACTTAAGAACGTATCGATCGCCTTCCAACACTTCAGTTACCTTGAAAGGACCCTTAAACTTGGGATCGAGTTTGTTTGGTTCCTTTCTTCGTTCTTAATGAGAACTAAATCATTGAGGTTGAATTTAACAATTTTCGCTTTGTTACTGTCAAATCGAATTTTATCATAACTCGCACTCCGTGATATGTTCCGTGCTGCTTGTTCTCTCGTCTCAGCGATGTCAATTTCATTTTCGGTATCGTCATAAGTCAAAAGGTTAAGAGGTCGTGCTACGCGCCCTATCATAAGCTCGAGAGGACTAGCTTGCGTTACTCGATTGACGGTACAGTTTATGGCCAACTGCACGTCATCCAGTGCATCCTGCCAGGAACGTTCCGATGACTCTACCGAGGTTAACATGCCCTTAAGTGTGCTCATAGTCCTCTCAACTTGCCCGTTAGCGCGACATGATCCCGTTGCGATTAAATGCAAACGAATATTGTGAGAGTCACAAAACTCCTTAAAATCTTTACTTGAGAAGCATCGTCCTTGATCGGCTATAATACGCGAGGGTGCTCCAAACAAAGATACGCTCGATTTTAGTGCCTTCACAATGCTCGCAGTGTCTAAACGGAGTGTATGATAAAGCAACACGAATTTAGTAAAAGCGTCAATAAACACGATACAGTATTCTTTAAGGTCATTTTTCCCGCTCAATTTTCCCGAAATATCCACGTGAACTGTGTGCCATGGGACACAGACTTTGGGAATAGGGTGAAGTTCAGCTTGCACCCGGCCGGACTGAGATTTTGAAACTCTACATGTTATGCAATTTTCCACGAACTTGCGAACATATTTAGCCATATGTTCAAACCAGTAACACTCATAAAGTTTGTCAAGAGTCTTTTCAGAACCAAGGTGCATAACGGACTCATGCACATGGTTTATTACTGACCAACGATATGCGCGCGGGACTACGGGCAAGCAACGAGTACGATTATTGCGTTGCACCTTGCGATGTAAGACTCCTGAACGAACTTCATACGTCTTAGCAACATCAGGAGACAATTGATTATCTTTCAGTTTCGTGACAGTTGACTGAATTTCTTCATCACGCAACTGTTCAGCAAGCAACCAATTGTTCGACAAAGACGCAATGTCGACGCGTTTTTGTTCAACTTTCTTAAAACTTGAAACAGGATTTTCGGGAAGCGGGTTACGCGATAAAAAGTCAACGTGGGGCATGCGCTTACCCTCTCTGTAAATGATGTTAAAGTCGTATGACTGCAAAAAGGCCCACCAACGATGAACTCTAGGGGTCAGGTCAACTTTGTTTCTAGAGGCCTTCAGAGAGTTGCAGTCAGTGACTACATCAAAATGACGACCTTGAAGGTAATAGCGGAAATGTTTCACAGCGTTAACCACAGCTAGAGTTTCCAACTCATACGAGTGGTAATTGGACTCTGCTTTTGTGGTTCGCTTGCTAAAATACTCCACTACACGGAGCTGGTCGTCATTCTTTTGAAAGAGAATAGCGCCATAACCTCCAGCACTTGCATCGCAATGCAGTTCGACCGGGAGATCGGGGTCGTAAATTGTCAGTACAGGTTTGTCAGTCAAAGTTTCAATTATCTGTTGTCTTATTTGTTCATGTTTAGTTTCCCACTCGAATTGCTTGCTCGTCGTCAAAAGAAAGAGTGGTGTCATGATTTTAGAAAAATCTCTTACGAATTTCCTGAAATAAGAGGCCAGGCCAATAAATTGCCTGAGCTGGTGAATGTTTTCAGGAGGTGGAAGCTTCGTCAGAGCTTCAATCTTTCGTGGGTTGGGTCGTAGCTCTCCAGCAGTAACGTCATATCCGAGAAACTGTACGCGTTGTTTTAAGAAAGAACATTTTTTAATGTTCAGGGAAAATCCGGCCTTTGTCAAGGCTGTCAGGACTTCGCGCAATCTGTTTAGTCCTTCTTCAACAGTCAAAGAGGGGATTAATGTATCGTCCATGTACATTATTACGTAACTATGCACAAGTTCTCCCAGAGCAGTCGACACGGCCCGCTGAAAAACACTCGGTGCATTGCGGAGTCCGAACGGCATTGCCAAATACTCGAACTGTCCGTCTGGGGTCACAAACGCGGTCCGCTCGATACTATCTGGGTCATTAATAGGGATTTGATAAAATCCACTAGCACAATCTAAGCTTGTAAAATACATTGCGCCTGTTAACCGGGCTATTTGGTCATTGATTAAAGGCAACGGAAATCTATCAGGCACAGTATTTTCATTAAGCTCGCGAAAGTCCGTCACCATGCGCTTAGTCCCGTCCTTTTTATCAACAAGAAGATTAGGGCTCGCGAACGGGGAACAACTAGGTTGGATAATATTTGCATCCAGCAATTCCTTTACACGTTCGCGCATAACTTGTTTGTCGTCTGGGCTAAGTCGATAAGGCCGTCGTTGTACCATGAGATTCGGATCTTTTAAACGAATCTTAAGTTCGCCCGTCGTTACACGTGTTCGCGGCAACCCTTCAACAAAAGCGTGCGAAAACTCATTAAGTAGTGACGTCAAACAAGTTCTTTTATCGTCTGGTATGTCTGTGTCAAGGTCAATGTCATTCATATCAACTGCATAACAAACTACCTTCGGTTTCGAAACACTCAAACGTGATCCTGTTAGACTAACTGTCAATCCGGTCCCTAGTATTTCGCGCCCGATCATTACGTCATATTTCATGTCGCCGTCATTAACAATGTGAAACAAGATTTGTAAACAAACGTTATCTATCACGACGTCACACATAATCTGCTCGGTACTTATGACGTTCGAATTACCGATACCCGTTATCCGCACAATATTATTGCTACGTACACCCGATAATTTGTCACTAACACTTTTTTTAACGAGAGAACATTCAGCCCCGGAATCAAAATAAAATGGGTACGACTCACCGTTAATCTGAACTTCGCCACACACGCCGCTTATATCGCAGCTGTCAACACGGCGCTCGGTGACCAAGTTGCGCGCGCTGCCGCCACCGCTAGCACCGCCACCGCCGCCGCCGCCCCCGGCGCCACCGGCAGGTCGCCCAGCGCCGGAACTGGTGCCACCGCTTTGTTTTGAACAATGCAGTGAAATGTGTCCAGCGTTGCCGCAGCGAAAGCAGATGACTGTCCTCTTCTCGTCAGATTTAGCTGAAATAGAACTTGTAGCTTGTGTCGTGGTTGAATTTTGTCTCAAAAATTTCTTAGTACGACAGTCAATTGCTTTGTGTCCGATTTTCCCACAAAAATGACATTTGATTGGTAAGGAAAACTTCGTTCGTTTTGCATCAAATTCATTCAAGTTCAAAGCATCACGTTCCGGTTTACGCTTAAGTGAGAATACTTTCAACTCTTGTAGTAACTTATTTCTCGAGGTTATTTCAGTTGTAAAAGCCAGACGGTCGATGCGTGGATCTATTTTGGCAACGTGAGCCAGCACGTACGACACGGCGATCTCTTCAGGATGCATGTTCTTCCATCTAGCCATTATTGAAGTAATCAGGCGGCTTGCGTAAGCAACAAGGCTCTCTCCTTCCTTGGGCTTGCTGTTGTTGACGTTAATAATGGTTGCCGCACATGTCTCGGCACAGTCGTAACGCGCCAGAAAAAGGTCCTTAAATTGCGGCCAGGTCATTCCAGAGTGAGATACCTGGGATAGCCACGATGATGCAGTGCCCTTAAGAGATTTGCTCAGAGCAATGATTAGGGCGCCGCCTTCCAAAGGTCGTTCCGTTATGCATACGTCTACCGTTGAACACCAAGCACGTGGATCAGACTCCGGTAATTCTGGGTGAAATTCCGGCAGGAAAACTGGTGACGTCGATGATGTCTTGATAGACTTGATCAGCTCCATCATGTGACGATTTTGTTGCTCGAACATAACGCGCCACGGAGAATCTTCTTGCGCCCGAGCTGATCCCACTTCTGATGTAGAATCCCGCACAGACTGGTGGGTAGAGGTGTTGCCTTCTTCATCTTCTGCTGATAGTTCCATGGGGCTGTGGGTACTCAGGCGAGAAGTAAAAGAACGTAGTGAATTGACACGTGGCTATACTTGGCAAATCAAATTACAAAAATGGCGCTAGAGTACAGTGAACCGGTAGTTTCGATGTGTCCGTGTGTTCACAATCGTGTCTTGATGAGCAATGCCTCCAATCCAGTCCGGGAATCGACTTCCGGCACAGACACATCGACTCAACCCACGTGACGCGACACTAGCGCTACCACGGTGTTTACTGTACTTTACAATAATAGTCGTGACTTCGAATTACAAGTCACGACATCATGTCATGAGTCGATCCACGCTCAGTGATTCACAGGATGCGACATGTATATACAATAAATAATAAATTAAAATAAAATAAAGTGACTAGATCTTTGAATACCTATACTATACTTAGCATTTACTATGCATTCACCTAGTCGTGTCCGGCAAAACCGTATCCGTCTGTCCTAGCACAACCAAAGTTTTCGGCGTTTCCGAGATAACTCTGCATCCGTCTCTGTCATTCCGCACTTCATAGAGAGAAACGCAGATAGTACTATTACTACTACTATTTGTGACGAGCAGTGTTCGTGAGCATGCCCCACATTCGCAGATCTACTGTAATGAAGATAGTTTTAGGAACGGAAAACACAAGTTTGCTTCATGCAATCTCGTCGCTTAGTCTCTTCTTAATTGCTTAACTTTAACCGGCGAGTTTCCGCTGTCGCTAGATTCGTTAAAGTTTACGCATACTTTACTTTAAATAAGATAGCGAACTGTGGCTCGCCAGCAACCGCTGGGAAATTAGCTGTAACTTTTTCAGTGGCAAAACTAATCAGTGAGCGCTGCATTGAGTTCTTGAGAATATTTTGTGCCAGAATAAAATCATCATTTTCATTTCTTAAAATAATATGGATGACACTCGTAAAATATCTATCTACCTACTAAACATACAAACGGACTGGACTGTAACGGGCCGTTGATGTTGATGTTGAAACATACAAACAGGCATTTGAAATGAACGAGTCAACAATTTTAGAAAACTTTAAGGGTATCCACAAATTAAAAATCCGTAATATTTCCCATTTTATTACTTCTACACTGCATGCATGGGTAGTGAACAGATATGTAAAATGAGTACATACATCATTGACAGGAGAACTTACTAGATTAAAACTGTATGGTCTAAGCGTGAGAATGAAGAATTAAAATTCCACGAAGTTCTTAACATTGCTCCAGGCGCTTTCGTCTGACGCGCTGGTGTCTTCGCAAGTCGAGGGTAGGTTCAGCACGTGCGGGTCGCCGGCGCACATCGCACCGCGCAAGCACGTCAGCATGCGCGTGGAGTCGCGACTCTTGCGCAGCTGCTTCTCCGTGCGCTCCTGCATCGTTATCAGCTTCCTCTGGTTCATCTGCACACGATTCGTCTTGCTCGTCACCAGTTTCACGTAATACTCGATTTTCCGCTGCATGTTGTCCAAAGACCAAAAGAAGCCGAGGTCTGAGATGACGATTATCAGGAAGATGGCGTATAAAGCGGCAACGGTGAATCCGAAGTAGTGGATCTTTGGGTCGATGGTGGTGAAGAAGGGACAATCCTCACTGAGGGTGATGCAGCTCCAGAAGTAGGAGGGGGAAAGAATGATCGCGTCTTCTTCGTCGAGACTCATCGTGGCAGCGTTGAACTCGCGTTAACACGAGGGGTCTCATTCCCTCAAGGTTATCGTAGTAGTGTTGAATATTAAGACACCATCGCAGTAAAATATTATTCCGAGAGTAAAATTTACTTTTTTGACATTGGTCTGTCAGTTAATATATCCAAAAAGAAATAAAAATAGAGAAAAAAAATGTGCTGATTAAAAAAAAACGAACGTAATTTTTTTTGCTGCGTTCAATCTGAAGAGAAAAAATTCATCTATTTGATTGATTTGACAGGCTCGTTTTGTGGCGACACGCTTCTAAAAATCATTCAACTTATTAGTACATAGACGACTTAAGACCAACCAGCATACCACTGTATGGACTGGAGAACACCGATAGGTTCTTATTTCACATTAAAACATGCCTTATATTAAAGTTTATATCATGTACATTACATTACTTTTTATTTCACTTCAATACATGCAATATTACCAAAGTTATGACCGCGAGAAGTTCCGAGCATGTGACGTCATATGCAGGCGGTTGCGGGCGGTGTAATAGGAACGTTGCGTGCATATGACGTCAATATGACGTCACAGCTACCACTCGCCTCATGCGGAAGTGTGCACTTTGATCGTTAATAACTCAGTCGTTTTTAAAGATGTAAAAAAAATAAAAAAAACAGTACTTTTTGTAATTTTATATAGAACATTTTGGCATTTTCAGCCAATGGGTTTTTTTACAGAACTTAAAAATACGAAGCGAGAATAAAATCACAGTACGAGTGACAATGGAAAATAAAAGGCACGATGCCAGCGGCGGCGGCGTGTCGGCGTGCCTCTCTTGACGCCATATCAAATTCCTTGCTTGGACTAGCCGCCTCGAGCAGGGGCGTCACAGACATCGAAGATATAATTATCGAGCTGGAGACATTTCACTGTAACACGCAGATTTAGCGAATAAAAGCCAGCCTATTTGCGATCGCTATTTGCCTATTCTTTAGGTAATAAAAGGTATCAATCCAGCTCTAACAATAAGTTTATCTTTGATGTCTTTGACGCCATTCATAACCCAACTTGAGTCTCTCTCGACATTGAACCACCGACCGGGCCGAAAGCGCGTTACCTCTCGCTGCAAAAGTTAGTTTACAGAGCTCTGTGACGCGTCCCTCATTATTAGTACTGTGTGAAATAACCAAGGTTCAACCCGGTATTCAAAAATACGCTGTTATGTCTAGAAATGGCAAGGGATTGGATTTTTTTAAATATATTTGAAATGCTCAAAGCACAATCAAAAACAATATTTTTTCTTTAATAATTTTTCTATTAAATTTTACGTTATTTTTAATTTTCTTCTTCTTCATCGTGTGGGTTTTATTTTCTACTTAAACTAGTATTAACGAATAATTCTTTTTCCCTACTCGATCCATAATGCGTAACTATAAATCTTATTTGTAACCACTTGTTTTACCACATATGGTGTGTGTGCAATAAACAATTTGATTCGTACACTGTCAGAACATGACAAATATTATTTATAACATGAATATAAATATGTTCGATGTACCAACTAACTCTGCAAAGTAAATATCCTTTAAACCTGCAGCTGAAGTCAGTTCCGGGTGAAGTTCCGTAGATATGCTGCAAAGTTCGATATCTGCGAAGTCTCCATGTTCCATATTTTCGATACAGTTCTTCTTGAGTGCCATCTCCGTAAGTTTTGCCGATATTTTATACTGGACGAGGGCTTGAATACAAAAGACGAGAATCTTTGCAAACATCAAAGTGATTTATGATAAAATTTTCCGGAGCGCAACGTGGTTCATTTGAGATTTGGTTTTCCATTTGAAAGGATTGTTTTCTGGTGTAAGTATATCTTAAATAATTGGTACCTATGTATTTGGCGTGTATGTGGTATTTTACATAAATGTTATTATAATATGTATAGTGTAGTGTCGACCACCACCGACAAGATTCACGCTTTTTGTACGATATTGCCGTATTACCGGGAAGTGATTGTTACCCTAGCAATAATATTGACTTTCTGTTCTATGTCTTACATTTTTTCGGTGGTGTATTGGCTAGGTTTAGCGTCGGTGGTGTATTGGCTAGGGCCGCTGGCTCCCATACGGGTGGTGCAGGTTCAATCCCCACTACGTACCGATGTGTTTTCGAATTTCGAATGCATAATGTATGTTATTACTACTCTTACGGTGAAGGAATACATAGTGAGGAAACCTGCATACTCCTGCATGCTCTGCTCTTGTTTGATTATTTTTGATATTGTATAAATATTCTGCATGCCAAATGGTGAAATATTATATAAGGATATTTTATTTTTAAGAACCTGACATCTTTTTGTACCATAATTTTCGCAAATAAATTATCATTATTATAGGAAAACTTCTTTATTTCACTTCTTCATTATCATTATTATCATTAAATGAAAATAAACATTCTTTGTACTTCAAAATTTCATTTAATGTGAAAAAAGAACTGATTAACTTTATTCACTTTTTAACTTTACAAGTTTCTCGGAGGCTTCCCACAGTTGCGTCGCCAGTTCTTTATCCTGACCTGCTTTGGAAGCCCGCACTTCAAAACAGTCTCTGAAATATCGACCACTAACTTCACATAACTCAGGGGACACTGCTAAGTAAATAGTAGTCTGCGCTCCTTCCCACAGTGTTTTAGTTACCAACTTCGCGGCGTATTTCAAGAACGCCATACGCCAAGTATTAGACGCATTTAAAATGTTCGTCGCTATGAATCCAGGGTGTAAACTGTTGACAGTCACTCCAGTAGCTTTTAATAGCCTGTCTAGTTCGACGGTCATCAAAATGTTGCACAGTTTAGTGTCCCCGTAGACCTGGTGCTGGCTGAACTGGGCAGCTCTTTTCTCCCAATTCAGGTCTTCGAGATCCAACTTGCCGTTCTGATGAGCGATCGATGACACGTTGATGATGCGACTCGGAGCTGATGATTTTAACAACGGTACGAGCAGATTGGTGAGCAGGAAAGGTCCGAAGTGGTTTACTTGCATGCAGAGAAGTAGATCGTCTTCTGTTTTCTGGTATTCGGATATGTATATGCCGGCGTTATTGATGAGTATGTCGAGGCGTTTCTCTGTGGAGAGGATGTTGGAAGCGAATGCTCGGACTGAAACTAAGGAAGCCAGGTCTAATCTTCGGAAATGGACGTCTGTATTGCCGGTGAGTTTGATGATAGCGTCCCTGGCAGCAGTCCCTCGGGTCTCGCTTCTACAGGCCAGGATCACTTTCGCCCCTCTTTCTGCCATATCCTTTGCAGTTTCAAAACCAATGCCAGCATTGGCACCAGTCACTATCACAACTTTACCCACTAAATGTCTGCTGCATCTACACTTGCCGCATGTTAGCCAACAATACAATCTCACTAATATAAGAAAAACTATGTTAGCAAATATTAATGAGTAGAAGGAAAAATACATCGTGTTACTGTTATAATTGACTTTCTAGCACTGTGGACATTGTTCACTAACGATATAGAAGCCCATTATCTTTTGATAACGATTGATAAAGTAGTAAAAAAGGCCACGCCAATTACTATGATACTCGTGTCATCCATCACCACGCGTTTTTTAAAATAATATACGTAGAGAAACAAATATTTGACTATCCAGTTCTCAATTATTCTGTTATATATTATAACTCAATCATTTGTTTAATTATTCATTTATTATCTGATATTTATTTTGTTAACAACAGAGGTGCCTGCCATTGCAATAAAAATGCTACCAGAGAGAAACTCTCAGCATCGCGTTGCTATTCCTAAAAATGTAGGCGCTAAAAGTTACCTAACAAACGTGGCAAGCTTTGAAACTTCCACAGTAAATCACGAGTTAAATCAAGCATTCTCATTGAATATTCATTTAATGCACTGTAGAATCACCTTAATCACCTTTGTATTAAGACCGTAATTGGTGTCTCAAAGTTACGAGCACCAAAGTTCAACAATATAAGAGTTTAACAGGCCCGTAAAGAGGATCTCGTTCGCAGTTTACCGAGTTTACCGCCCGACACGATTTGTCTGAAGCCTAATTAGGTGAATACACTTTAATTATTATAGGCCTTTCTGTACTAAATAGGAAGTCGTATTAAAAGATTCTAATTAAGCCCCTTGAGCATCGCTGGAAGGGAATATTAATTAACGAATCGGCTTTGCGGTTTTTTTTGGGGTCTTTTAATTAATTTAGAATGGGATTCGTTAGTTTATATAGCTAACAAAGCTGTGTAAAACATATTTTATCAAATATAAATGTATGCTTTTTAGTAATAATAACAGACGTAATCTGTAACAATAATTATCTATGTTTTTTTAGGTTTCATTTGAACTTATGTACTTACGTGAATAAAATAAAGATGAAAGAATTTGTCTTCTTGAATGTTATTACTATAATGTACAAGGGCTGCTATTTATGTATCCGGAACTGGCCACTTACATAAGCAATATTTAAAAAGAAATTATAACATTTAAAAATAGAACTCTTTGGCTGTAAAATAAAGTTTGTTTCATTCATCTGTCAATTGTTTTTACATTGTGGCGCCATTTTTAAAATTCATTGTCTCTCGTATATATCGACGGGTGAAAGGCTATTTGTATTAAGCGACATTTTTAAAGTTTGAGATTTTGGAAAATAAATAGACTGACGGTTAATAAATTAAGTAAATATAGCGCTACATTAAAGTACCTAATCCAAGCTTAATCCCTATCAGTATATTGTTTATTTATTTAACCATTTATTGTACACAATAGATGACAAAAATACAATTACATTTGAAAAAACGACACAACAGGCCTGCTTATTTCTAAAGAATTAAGAATTATTATAGTACTATTGACAACTTCCACTAGATGCTATGAATAAACCATGAGCTATAATATAGCTGGGACTAACTAATATGGATGAGGATATTATCCTCTATCACATAAGGATTCTCATGTCCGCGGTTGTAATTGACAATCATATACCACCTACCTTGCCCTGCTGAGAATCGAACCTGGGAACTCTCGCGCAGAAGACATTCTCCCAAGTCTACGGTACTTGCCTAAAAAAGTGGAGCTCTGAAAATGACGTGAGTCACAGCGACGAACATGAAAAGGGCATCTTGAGAATTTCTTGAGGCGTGTAGCGGGCGAGCATAGTGCCTAACTTCAAGGCATATATTTGGTAAACATTGTTCTTGTGGAGGTCAAAATAATATATCTATACAGCATGATTTTGCAATCCCTAGCAAAATTTAAATATAACGTGTTAGGTATGTGTACAGGTATAACCTAACCTAACCTGTATATACCTCTTTGCCTCTTTGGCTGTTGCTGGCCGTAAACATTTGGATTTATTTGAATTTGGAATATAAGTTTTGACTTGGAAAAAAGAGAGGGGATTCTAGGTTAGACTGCGCGTGTGTAAAGATCTTTGATAAAGAAAATAAAAAAACATCTCTCGAAGTATCAATCTTTAAGTTAAATAGACCACCTCCACCTTCGTTCCATGGTGGAGGCGCCGGGTAGGTTAGATCGTTTCTTTTACCAATGTAAATTAGAATACGCTCTTTTCCGGAGAGGGAGGGATGTTAGGTATGTGTACATACCTATACCTCTTTGCCTCTTTGGCTGTTGCTGGCCGTAAACATTTGGATTTATTTGAATTTGGAATATAAGTTTTGACTTGGAAAAAAGAGAGGGGATTCTAGGTTAGACTGCGCGTGTGTAAAGTTTTTTGATAAAGAAAATAAAAATACATCTCTCGAAATATCAATCTTTAAGTTAAATAGACCACCTCCACCTTCGTTCCATAATGTTCACACCATCATAAGCAATAACTTTTCCCAAGGTACGGTAAGGTATGGGTTGAAAACCCCCAAAAAAATTTCGACCTCCCATACAAATTAGTAAAATTGATTGTGTATTTTGTATGAAAAGTCGATTTTTTTGGGGGTTTTCAAAGTTGTTGCTTATGATGGTCTGAACATTATATTTAAATTTTGGTAGGGATTGCAAAATCATGCTGTATAATACAAAGAGTTATAGGGAGGCCTAGATCCAGGGACTGCAATAGGCTGATTGATTGATTGAAAAGTTAACTAACACGTAAAAGCAGCGCTAAGTATTCTATGAACCCGGTGCGAGCTTTCATAATAGCGCCATTTTGAAACATGTACCAATTTGGTCCTGGGTCCGCGCCCTGAGCATTGGCATCATTCGCAGCCCTATTTATGACCCTGCGCACAAGGTGTGTTCATCTACAGATGCAGGAACGTTCCTTCGAACGAGCGATCGAAAAATAAATCAAGATATTTCCCAACATAAAAAAGCCTGTATGTACATTAACGCGAAAAGTTAACACGTAACGTTGTTTGCGATGGATGAAGGTGGCGCGGCGCTTACGCAGCTGGTAATGAGATCGTTTGATGTGATCTGATGCGACAAATTGCGGAGCTTTAAATAGGACGCGGCGCCAGTCCTCCGGGGCTACCCATAAACCGGGACGAATGCCTTTTAAGCTTTTGATATTCGCTGGCTTGTGTCAAAGTGTAATGAGTCTGGAAGGCAAACTTGGTTTCATATTTTGACTCCATGTTAAGCCTACTAGATGAGACATATTAAAAAATCTTTATTCAGGTACAAAATAAAAAACAAAACAACCATTATAATCCCCAATAAAATATATTCTCTAGCGCGTCTCCCCGCGGCAGAGTTCCCGCAAGACTGGCAGCATTCCCTCTCTGTATCGCTATTGCTATTCTCCGGACAAAGTAACTACCAGCAAACAAACAAACGCTACATTTTTTATATTATTTTTATATCTTTATTTTTTTATTCTAATTATTATTTACAGGTTCTAATAATAATAAAGCGAAAATTGAAAAAAATAGGCCTTATAATTATTACAGTATAAGCTAGATTTCTGTGCAAAAATGTAGAAACTTAAAACTAACTGTTCACCGCATGCATTAACTACAGGTTAATTACAGTTTTCATTAATGTTAGTAAATTAACTGCGACATTAAGTTAACGTTTAGTGGTTCGGTTAACCTCTCATAAAGGTGCCGAGGCTTAGGGGGACCTCACGTCCATTTCGCTGAGTTCAGGGTTACCTACCACCCGTCCAGATCTGTGTAAATATACCCGAATTTCTCAACTTGACCAGACTTTGTTTTGGCTTTTAAATCTGTCCGGATTTCTAGCTTCGTTGGAATACAAGTAATAAAATATAAGAAAAACGTGATGAAAAACATCGTGAGGAAACCTGCACACTCCTGCGAAGAAAGTCAAAGATTTGTGTGAAGTTGACCAACCCGCACTGGGCCAGCGTGGTCGACTATGGTCTGATCGCACTACTCCAGGGTAGACTCGAGCGCCTCGGTGGAGAAGCATAATATGAGCTGTTGATGATGATGAATACAGAAGAAATGTAAAATCAGTTCCCTCCCCTCGCGTCTGTAACCACGAAGTGTTTGCATTTTGTGACTAAAATATCCGGCTGTTATGGTAACCCTAACAAAGTTACATCTAAATAGTCGCCTCCGTGATAAAGCTGTAATCCCAAAGGAAATTCTACGTATCAAATCAAAGTTTTGTACACAATTTCACGGTCTAATTTGTAAATAGATACTGGTTATATTACATAGTGATTGAAGACCTTTTTACTAAGCTTCAGATACACTCACCGGCACATCTAACCGCCCACCCTTCATTTCAGGGAATACTCGTGATTCTTTATAATTCTATTAGTTACAGCTGATGTTAGTTAAAAAGTAGTTAATTTAACATTTATCGTAAAATTATCAATAAATCAATTGTAATGTATAACAATATGCGTAGTTTAAAATTAACCCGAAATACAAGGGTGGGCGGTTAGATGTGCCGGTGAGTATATTATGTTGCTAAGGTAAAAAATAGTTGGTTTATTAAATAGTTGAGTTTCTTAGATCTAAGACGAGTTTGTTCGCGGTTACTACGAGTATGTTGAACAATTAGATATCTACAAACAGAGTTACAGCCTTTTATTTCGTGGGAAAGAAATAAGAAAAAAAGTTAAAAAGCTGATAAGTTTAGTTTTATTGTAGGATTTTGAAAGAATCATCATAAATCTCATCATACTGATGGAAAACTGGAAAATTAGAGGCAAGATTTAAGGAGTATAATGTTGTATAGTTTGTACATTTGAGTTAGATGTTAAGTTGGTATAGTTAAGTTGATGAGAGCACAGAGAAGAAACACACGAAGTTAAAGTAAAACAGTAGATATAATCGGAATAAAGTTGTACAAATAAAAATATAATGGTGACTTCTCTCTATGACGTATGAACGTACTCTAATAATAAGTAATTGAAATAAAGTAAAAGACTGCGACAGCTATAGTAGGTTGCAGTATAAGCAAAATACTAAGTAAAATATAAGGTACTAAATTATGTGCGGTATTAAACCGTACAAAGGTCCTTACAATTTTTTTATATATTTAGGCTTGCGCTTGACCTCATCAGTTGATGGAAACTGATGATAAGGTCGAAGATGGAGCACGCTCGCCTAGACGATGCCTATTAACTCTTTTTTGAAGAGGCTAGGATTATAAATGGAAGCAGGCAACGAGTTCCAGAATCTAGAAGTTCGCATTAAAATTGTGGAAGCAAACTTTACTATACAGCATGAAATTTACATCGTTTTGTTCCCGCCGTGTAGTGATAGTACCCGTCAAACTGAACAACTTTTCACGAAAAAAAAATTCCTTTGACAAAACAATTTTTGGTCTCTCCATACAAAGTGAGACTCCCGACCGGGTCGGTTTTCCTGAAAAGTTGTTCAGTTTGACGGTTACTATCACTACACGGTGGGAACAAAACGATGTAAATTTCACGGTGTATGGTAATAGCAATGTTTTACACTATGTTTGCTATATGCGTTCCGGCCGGCTACAGAAAAACTTGTTCCGGCGGCGGCGTCAAATTACAGTTAACTACCTAGCTAGACAACACATCAAGATTCTTCACTCTACAGTGGTCATTTTGCAATGCGTGAGTTAAGACGTTATAACTACTTACATAGTTATCTGACAAAGTTATAATAATTTGTTCTGTAGTCGGAAAAATAGCACGTCGATATGTTCCGAGTATTTCCTCAAAGAATAATAATATAATACTATCGTGTTTTTATGTAGCTCTATCGCGTTTACTACATGCATTGCATACAAATTTCAATGGCACGTTATGTAACGCGACGACTCGGTCTCGCGGCGCGTACGCACTTTTGGCAACGAGTAGTGTAGTGCGAAATACGACAGACACTCGTACGTTTTTTTGTCTGCTATGTGATTTCACTATGGAACTAAGAAACTCTTATCAACACGTGCATTGCGAGGAGATAGGCCCCGCGAGGCTTATCGAGTCCACCAGCGGGTGACCTCCATAATCGATTACATTATATCGATTCATATTTTCGTAGTGCACATACAAGTTAAAGGTATTTTTTCTTCGGATAAAAAACTAACCTCCTCACCATGGTGCTGTGGACTATTATGGTGATCGCTACAGTGATTGTGTTGACATTTAAAGTGTACCAGAAACTGACGTGTGGAATATGCCGGTCGAGCGCTCACATGGTGGGGAAAGTGGTGTTGATAACAGGAGGCAATAGTGGGATAGGATTAGAAACTGCAAAAGACTTGGCGAGTAGAGGGGCGCGGATTCTCATCGCTTGCCGAAGTGTGAAACGCGCAGACGCTGCTAAGAAAGAAATTATAGAATTCTCGAATAATGAAGATGTTCATTGCTATCAGCTGGACCTGTCATCGCTTCGATCGGTTCGGGAGTGTTGCCAACAGATTATAAAGAATGAGAAGCGTCTCGACGTGCTGATTAACAATGCCGGCGCGGGCGGCTTGGGCAACCACAGGACCGAGGACGGCCTACATGTCGGCATGCAGGTCAATTACTTTGCTCCGTTTCTTTTTACTTGCCTACTGCTACCGTTGATGAAATCGTCCGCGCCGAGCCGTATCATCAATATATCCTCCACGATACACAAGTACGCAGAGATGGACTTCGAGAATTTAAACATGGAGAAATATTGGAGTGATTATCTGGTTTATGCGAACAGTAAATTGTTTCTGAACTTGATGGCTTTGGAATTGAGTAAGAGGTTGGAAGGTACAGGGGTGACTGTGAACACGTTGCACCCGGGAGTAGCTTCTACGAACTTATTCAGGAACATTCCGAGTGCTGCGATAAGGAATTTTGTTGGTTTTGGAATTGGTTTTATGTTCCAAACGGTTTGGGAGGCTGCGCAGACGACTATATTCCTATCTGTGTCGCCAGATGTCGCCACCGTCAGTGGCAAGTATTTCAAAGACTGTCGTGAAGCCAGACCCTCTAAACTTAGTCTAGACTCGGACATAGCAAAGAAGCTATTCGAAGAATCTGAAAAATTGGTCAAACACGAACTACCTGCTCAATGATTTGTGATATCTTTTAGCTAGGTTTAATAAAATTAAATACTTATCACTATTTGAAATTTTGTTTTATCAACTCTACTTACTAACCGATTGTGATAATAATAATCTCGCAAAACTATGGCGGATTATTAAACTCTGATAAGTATTACCAATTATACTTATTTTAGTAAGTAATAACTTGCAAGTCGATAATTTAGAAAATAAAATAAAATTAACATCCTATCTTTTTTTAATGCAGCCCCTTATTATCATTAAATTGAGATTTGAGAACAATAGTTGCCAACCTTGATGTGTACATATTATATTTTAAATAGGTTTCACATGTATGTGTACATACCTGAGATCGTTCTTTGTGTGGGTTAGTGGAAGGTACAATAGATGTAATTAAATTTCAAAAGTTAAATACATAATTATTACTTTGCTCTTTGCCATAAAACATGAAAAAGCAAGATCTATTTATAACAACAATTATTTATAATTGAGATACGTCAGGGTACACTTGAGCCATATTATCGGTAACAGACAGCTAAAATGCGAGACGCTGCATTTTCTGCATTTATTGAATTACTGCTGATCAGAGTCATCAACATCAACGGCCCGTTACAGTCCACTGCTGGACTATGAGCCTTTTCCACTTAAGTGGAGGGTTTTACCATAATCTCCACGCTTGGCAGGCGGGTTGGAGATCGCAGATTAAAAGGTTACTGTATCAGAGAGCGCTGCTGCCCGTTCCCTGTTCAATGTGTAGTCCCTAAGTCGCCTCTTACGACACCCACGGGAGGAGTAGGGGTTGGTGACAAATGTATTCTAATCTGCCGTCACCACTCGGCTCGAGTACAATGTTCAGAGTACAATGTTTAAATTACTACTTAGCCCGTCTGAAATAGACAATAAATTCGCAAAGCGTGATGTAGTTTTGCATTTTTGGTATGCTGTACGGGTGTGTTAGGGTAGTTTAAATAAAAAAATGCAACTCCGAAAACCTTGTGGAAAATGAGAAAATCGAGAAAATTTTCGAAATTTGCGTTTATGGTATTCGCCCTGCATGGCCAAAACTATGCATTTTTTGCGTACGATGTTGTCTACAAGTATAAACTGTATTCAATAACCTACAATTTGAATCCTATTTTGGCTCTCTTAACCCTATAAAAGCTGAGCTAGAGCACTTGAAAGATGACCAATTTTTCTCGAAAATAGCTTTTTCTCGATTTTTATGACATATTACGTAAGATATTCGCAAAACTGCTTGTTTTACAAAAAACAATAACCAAAAATATTTTTAAGTACTTATTAAGCATTTATAAGAGCCCAAAATGAAGTCTGTAAGATTAACAGGTCACTCACAATCTCAAAACAATGAAATAGGTAAAATGGGTTTTAGAGGCAAAAATTAGAATTAATGTTTCTGTCGTTTGTTAACACCCATACTGGGCGCAATAGAAACAAGGCCGGGTGCGTTCAATATACCACTAACGCGTTCAACCGAGGAGAAGTTGAAATGCCCAATAAAATGGAACTGTTTATCCACGCTTTCACGGGATGTGATACCACGTCTGCTCTTTTCTGGCAAGGAAAACAGAAATTGTGGGGTCAATTTCAGAAAAGGCAGGACCTTGTAGACTTGACTACCATTTTCCTCCAGCCAGATGCAACGCAGGAAAATATTACGGAAGCTGGTGAAAAGTGTCTGGTAGCTCTATACGGAGGCATTGCGAGTACTCAGACACTGCATGACCTGAGATTCACGTTGTTTGTGAAAACAGCGGCAAATGCAAAAATGAATCTCGCACGTTTGCCACCTACTACCGAAGCTTCCGCTTTTCATGCCTTTCGCACCTACCACCAAGTGCAAAAGTGGCTGGGGGTAGAAAAGGATCCCACCGAGTGGGGCTGGGAAATCAGCACCCGTGGCCTAATCCCGATCACAACAAACAAAGAGCCAGCTCCAGCCCAGCTTCTAAAAATGATAGCCTGCAAATGCAAAAGGGGATGTAGAGGGGCATGCAGTTGCTTAAAAGCTGGGCTGAAATGCTCAGCTATTTGTGGAGGGAAGTCGTGCAACAACATAGCATCCATTGGGGATGACTCAGAGGAAGACGAAAAAGAACTTCTTCCTCAGAATAATGAAGAGGAACACGAACAAGAGGAAGACCATGAACGCGTTCTTTTTGATCTTCCCCATCATCACGAGAAACGGGAATCCCAACCCCGGAAAAAACGAAGATTGACTATGAACAATTCAGAGTCAATGGCCTTTTTTACGGTTCCGTACCCAAAACTGGATGTTCCACTGTTTGTCTGTATGTTACCAGGCTGTATTTCATAAACCATCAATCATAATAATTATACTTCTGTTACCACTGTAAAAAAAATACTAAACGCTTCCATTCAACAAACGTATCTTTTTGCCATTTTTTTAAGAAAATTATATGGAACCCTTCGTGCGTGAGTCTGACTCTTACTTGGCTGGTCAGCAGTAACCGAATTTTGGTTATGAATGTATAAGACCTTGCAATCTATTAATTAAAATTTCTGTCTAATTTGCAATAAACCTGTATACTTAGATTATTTTGACTCTGTAAATTATTTAGCTTTTCGTGTTTTATTAAGATTGAGATCTCACAGACCTCGTTTTAGGTAGTAATGGTAGCTAAATATGTACTTAAAAATTATTTTGGTTATTGTTTTTTGTAAAACAAGCAGTTTTGCGAATATCTTACGAAATATGTCATAAAAATCGAGAAAAAGCTATTTTCGAGAAAAATTGGTCATCTTTCAAGTGCTCTAGCTCAGCTTTTATATGGTCAATAGAGCCAAAATAGGATTCAAATTGTAGGTTATTGAATACAGTTTATACTTGTAGACAACATCGTACGCAAAAAATGTAGTTTTGGCCATGCAGGGCGAATACCATAAAAACACCGCAAATTTCGAAAATTTTCTCGATTTTCTCATTTTCCACAAGGTTTTCGGAGTTGCATTTTTTTATTTAAACTACCCTAACACACCCGTACAACATACCAAAAATGCAAAACTACATCACGCTTTGCGAATTTAGAATGATTTTCTGTCTATTTCTGACGGGCTAACTATTAAAATCACAGTTCCAAAATAAAATGAAATTCTCTTCTTTTCCATTCACAACCAAATAATATTTCAAATTGATTAATTAGCAATCGGATGTGAAATTAAAGCTTCAAAAAGGCTGCCTTATCCCGATAATGAATGAAAATATGACACGTGTGTTGGTGTGCGTTCGATTTATTTTAATTTACTGCTCTGCGACTGAATTAACACGTTAAATGCTCTGCCACTGAGCATAATCAGTTCGTGCTCTACCGTTACACCAAACACTCATCATCATCATCGTGTGGGTTTTAAGGTCAGACAACCGACCTCAGAAACCCTTGTGTGAGTGTTATAGAGCCGCCAAAGGACTTGGGTCGTAAAACGACTACTTCCGTGGATAGTAGCCGGGACTCGTGCTTTCCGAAGCACGGAATCCTTTTCGGGCATTCAAGTGAAGGCCATTCATTCTGGAGACTGTATGTATGTATGTAAACACTGTTGGTTGTCGAGTTTACAACTCACACGATGAAGAAGACGCAAAAGTTTAATTAATCTTCTTATAACCAAAGTTAGATGGACTGATGACCTGAGGAAGGTCGCTGGTAGTGGCTGGATGAGGAATGCGGGTGATCGTGCGCTTTGGCGTGCCCTTGGGGAAGTAGACAGCAATAAATAATAATAAAAAAATGTAATTAAAAAAATGTTTTTTTATTCTTATTCAATAGGCTGATTGATTGATTGAACCAAAATCAAGTTAATTCTGCAGTAACAAAACAAGAACAATTTTTCGCGGCTTCTGTAAAATTCAATGTGGCGGTAAAAGTGTTAAAACGAAAATTGGAGGGGTGGCCGGCTCGCGCTACACATGCGGTTACATGTTTGCGAATAAATCTGTTCCGCGGTACATCTGATTTACAGTACGGAGGCTGTTCACGTCCGCTGCGGTCACATCAACGAAACCTCGTACATGTATTTGTAAGGTATAGGTAGGTATATAGTATGTAGGTAATTACACTTGAATTGGTGTTATGTCGGTAGTGTAGGTTAGAAGCGCACAATTAAAGGCGTGGGTCTGTTCTGTACTCACAAATGTGTTAGTAGTTTTAATTTTAAGCATTATTTTGCACTGTCGGTTTAGGTAATAGAGTCCTGAAATATTTATTTTATTTTATTACAATGGGAAACAGTCAGCATCAACAACACAAAAAATTAAAACTAAATAATAAATATGTAGAAGCCAATAAAGTTTCCACAAAAAAAATACAAAATTTGTCGATTACGACAACACACTGAAAACCACTCAGAAATAAAAGCAAATAGCAAGTCTACATAAAATAAAAAATGATTTATAAGATTTATATGCCTATATAACATATATTTTTATAAATAATAATTTGTATTTGTTCTGAATTTTACCAAAGGCACTCTGCGTAAAAAACAGCTCGCGCGCCGACTTTTATATCTAACTAGCGGTCCGCCCGCGGCTACGCTCGCGTTGTGTAAGATTTTCCCATGGGAATAAGCCTTTTTCCCGTAAAAAGTATCCTATATAGGTACAAATATCTCCATTCCCATCTAAATACGCGGATTATATAATTATATTAGTGTGATTCCTTCATTGCTATTCTAATTACTAGTTAAATGAGATGCAGTTTATGATAATACTGATTTATTGAAATTAAAAGATAATTTAGGAATCGACCACTGATAATTTGCATGGAGTCGTTGCAACTTGATTCATTTTGCTAATGCCATCGTCCTAACCCCGTGGCCCTTGCCACTTGTTGAAGAATAAACAACATGATTGACGTTGGCTAAGGACATCGGTCAAAACCAGTTCACGAAGCAACAATTTACAAGTAACAAGTTACAATTTAATATTCATTGCGTAGCCAATTCGCCAAAACTGGAAGCCCTTATTGATTTACCTCATTGTCTACGCAATGTACATAAAATTGTACTTGTAATTTGTAGCTTGTAGTTTCGTGAAACGGCCCCCAGATCTTTGCAGTCAAAACTGGTTATGACTGATTTTCGCAGTCAATATTGGTTTTAACCTGTGACCACCATGAAATTGAATGTGATCGATCAACATCTTCGCGGCGAGCGATTTATTACACGTGAGACATCATTACTTTTTTCTGATAAGTTGGGTACAACGAAGATTAAATTTCATTTTTTCGTGCTAGGTTAGCGAGATTAACTAACTAAGGTCATCATCATCATCATCATCATCGTGTGGGTTGTAAGGTCGACAACCGACCTCACAAACACTGGTGTCAGTGTTATAGAGCCGCCCAAGGCCACTGACATGGCTCGTGTACCGACTAGATAGTAGCCGGGACCAAAAGCTTAACGTGTCTTCCGAAGCACGCAATCATCTTTCTTTTCGGACAATCAGGTGATTCAGCCTGCAATGTCCTAACCAAACTGGGGAAAGTCTAACAAAGAGGGGAATCGAACCCAGAACATCCGTAATGGGCGTCGAAATCTCCACCATTCGGCCACGGAGGCTGTTAATGTCTTTACTCTTTACTTACATGAGATGAAAATAAATAGATAGATCTTTAAAGTTTAATTGGTCCAAAAGTCATGCATAAAAACAGGGAATGGTGTCGTGTAGATAGATTAGCTAGCCTCTGGGGGGTATCCCGAGAAAACCCGCAGTCATGGACGTGTCGACGACGGCTTATTTAACAAAATTGCAGTGCGTCTGACAGCGGTAGCGTCGTGAGAGTGAGGATTTGCGAGGAACCTCGGAGGATCAAAATATACAACCGCGTTTTCTGAATGTATGCCAATGTCTTACTTCTTCTTCTTCTTTCCGAGTCGATGGTTTAATATTTTGGTGGACCAGAAGGTAGCCACCCGGCGAGCATTGTCGGTCGCCTCCCACAGGTCTCGTAGCGTGCAGGTGTCAGGGCACGAGGGGCATCACAATAAATGAGCCATTGTTTGTGGGGCGGCACCACACTGGCATTGACTGCTATTAGTGTAACCCCATCGGCAGAGGTTGTCCTTGCAGCAGCCAACTTGGACGTAGCCGGTTCAGAGACTTCCATATTGGCCACTGCAAGCCGTCACCCGGAGGAAGGGCTTCTTTGGGGAACAAAGCTTTCCATAACGGGGAAAGCCCTCTTGCACAGGCTTCATTTAGCCTGAATAGGGACGTCTTACAATGTCTTACAATAATGCAGGACATAAACCTCCTCCTTTTCGTGTCTACCTTTGCGATCCTGTGCGAACCTCAGCCAAATCTTTCTAGCGACCCGCTCTATATCATCGACCCAGGTCGTCTTTTCCTTTGCCTTGGCATTCATATTCTGTTAAGGACTTACTCCACCAGGGGGCCGTTTCACGAAGCTACAAGTTACAAATTACAAGTACAATTCGACGTACATTGCGTAGAAGATTAGAGAAAACGATAAGGGTTTACAGTTTAGGCGAATTGGCTACGCAATGTATATCAAATTGTAACTTGTTACTAGTAACTTGTTGCTTCGTGAAACGGGGCGCTGCCATCTCTAAATCTAGCCACGTGACTTGCCCAATTACTGCCACCTTATTTTAAGGGTTTGTTCCCAGAGGCTGATCCGCTTACCAATCAGATTCCGCCATTGTGTTAGTGAACTCACCCAAAAAAATGTAATGACGGATCTAAGTGATGTAATAACATCCTATGGAAATAAATTATTTTGACTTTGACTTTGACTTTGACAACGTCTTGCACTACATAATACTGGACGTAATAATATTTTTTTTATTAAAAAAACAAAAATCCTGACTGCTTGATTAATAAATGAACTAATAAGATGCAAACAAGATTTTTTTGTTTTGTTTTGAATGATCTTGGTTAACAGTGTTCATAGCAGTCGGAGGCATCAAAATATTAATAATTCACAAAAACGCTATGATGGAACATTTTGTGAATATTTGCTGCCATCGGGTTTTTGATTTTTTAAATATTTTTTTTATTTTTATCTTTTTAGTTTTTGTAATGAATGACCGATATTGTTGTATCTCTTCCACACAGTATATAGGCAAATCAATTTAAAACGTTGAAGTTTTTGTTGTTTTTTAGCATTTCTCATTCCAAATTACATTTAAAGATATAAGTCGTATATATTTTTGGAGACCATACACAAACCCTTTTATTTTGATACCCCACTCGATAGGTTATGGAGAGAAAAAAATTTTGAAGTCTATATGTTTTGGTGCCAAAAATCGGCCATCTTAGCTTTTTATAGTTTTGATGTACCCAGTGTCACTCTCTTAAACTAAAATCCATCAAGCCGTTTAGGCTGTAGAGCGTGCCAAAGAAATATACATACATACATACATACATACATACATACACTCGAAAAACATAACTATCCTTCTAAAGCAGTCGGGTAAAAAGTACGTTTTCTTTTTAATTACAAAAAGGAGGTTTATCAATTCGATCGTATATATATTCTTAATTTTATGTGTGTTCGCGGATAACTTCGTCGTTTATGGACCGATTTTGATAATTCTTTTTTTGTTGGAAAGGAGATATCTCAAGGTAGGTATCATGATAAGAAAACCAGGATCTGATGATGGCATCTCAGAGAAATCGAGGGGAACCTTCGAAAATCGTAGTGGCGACTAGTGCATTTTTTTCATATATTTATTACTTTTTTTAGTTTCCTGTTTGAAGTCGATTCTTTTTATTAAAAATTATTGTAGTCCTAAAAGCATCTAACCTCTTAACTCCGCATTACTTCACCACGTAGCCTATAATTAGTACATTGTTATACGAGGGGTGAAAGTAACTTATTTAGCACCGAGACGGGGTCCTAATAGTTCGAGGCACTAAATAAGTCTTTAACCAGAGGTAAACACTGTGCTTTTCATTACGGATACAAGGAAAGTAAAAATAAAAACACGAATCAGTTAAAGAAAACATGAGTGACTTCCATATATTACCTGAAACAGATGAACTCATTATAAACAAAACCCTACAACTTGAGAAACAAATGGTAATCACTCTATCCCGCCTATTTTTTTTTTTTCTGTGGCCGAGCCGGCCAACTTTTGAGCCATTATTTTTCATTTCCATTTGTGAAAAATGGTAAATATTTTGCCCAAATCTATTTTATTTTAAAGAAATAGCTGAAAGTCAATTATAATAAAGTAATTTAAAAAATATATATTCTTTAATTAATACTTAACTTTATGTTATTTCAATTTAATATTGCACTGTAATTGAGTGGCTGTGTAGAAAGATAGACCATATTTCAATAGAAATGTGAAATGCGATCTAGTTCTTTTTATATATATAATTTGACAGCTGTCAGTTGAAAACGAATCTCCCTCCGAGCTGAAAAGTATTACCTGGGTCTTTTGTCAGCATCTGACAATGGCGGACGTGTTTTCGTTTTAATTTTTTAATTTTAGTTTATTGAAGTGTTTAGTGTATAATTTCGATAGTGTATTATCCAGTGAATGTTTCGGGACTATAAATTATAATAGAACAATTGAATCGTTTACACTTTGCTGTCATTTCTAGATGATGCCAAGAGGCCTCGTGGTGGCTTCAGTAATTGTACTATCACATTACTGAGCCCAATTCACCGAACAATCATCCAAGGATATATCTTAAACCTACAAATATCACTCGACACTGGCGAAATACGTCTACGCGAAATACATCTAAACAAGAAAAGAAAAGTATTACCTTCAATCCGCTCCTCAGGCAACTTGAGACCTACTTTCCGAGTATGAGTAATGAAAAAAGATTTTCCATTATTATTCTTGTAAATATAACTCGCATGAAGACGTCACAGCTCAGGGTCGCCTTCTGATGGTGTCTCATTAGAGGCGTTACATCCTGTCACTCTGCTAAGGGGGGAAGTTCACATGACAAGCTGAAAATTGTGAATAATGATCAGATCGGAGATGTGTCAGGTAATTACTACACTCACCGGCACATCTAACCGCCCACCCTATTTTATTTACTTAACTCAAATTAATAGTAATTTCTTAATTGAAAACGCATAAATGTTACGTGGTAGTTAGTTTTACGATCAATTAAACTCATTATGACTCCCTTACTAAACCCTCTTTGTTAACTACCGTTTTTTTTAGTTGTTCGAGGTACACCAAGCATCCAACTAATCCGACGTTGACTATACCCAACATCAGCTAAAGCAACCGCTCTTGCTGCTGCTATGGCGTCCAGAGGCATTTTTATGGATGGAAGTAATGAAACTGGTTCTTCTGCAGACAATAGGCCTGTGTCGTAAATTTCAAAAACGGCTTATTTCGTTAGTTTAGTATCTGTATTACCCCAAAAAAATAATATTTCATGATAAAAATTATATTTAAAACACATATTTTAAGTTTTAAGAAAATATTTTTAATCTGGCGTAAAAACACAAGAAAGTGTCATGGCGTCGTGAATGACGTCACATAGTGGCAAACGATTGTGTTCACTTGTGCTGTTGTATGAAAAAGTTAACCAAGCGTCAAAACAACAATGGCGGCATACCACTATGTGACGTAATACGTTCTGATTGACGTTCACAGCGGAGGGGCCAGGGGGGGTATTTATTTGATTTTAATTTGTAAAAGTAACAATAATCATTAATTTTTATGTGGAATTATTTCGGTTTTCCCTGTTTAAATATTACAATTTACGTCTAGAAACATTCATCCATTGATTTCATTGTTAGTTGACACAAGCCTATTCATATACCGGCAACGTCAGCGATCAGGACAAATGACGAACGAAACAAAAAAAAAGAAAGTTCGAAGAAAAGTCAACTTTCGAGATTTTTTTAAATCACTTAACAAGAAGGTTTAATGTTTAGTAAAGGAGTGCCCAATGTGTTTAATTCAATGTAAAACTAACAAAAAATTAAGTTGTATGGGTTTTCAATTAAGAAATTACCATAAAATAAGAGTTAAGTTACTGAAATAGGGTGGGCGGTTAGATGTGCCGCCGAGTGTATTTTATTTTTTGGTATGTTTTTTTACGAAGCAATAATGATGGCACCTTTTGCTGCTTCGCCAGCCCCCCCATGCTCTAAATTAATCTGTTATACTTATAAAGGGTGTTATAGTACTTGTAGAGGATTTAAATTATTTGTATATTTAGAAGATATTGCTAATACTTGGAAGTCTTGCAATTACCAGAAACAATTTACCTATTTATTGCACAAAATTAAATAAATAAATAGATAGATAGATTAAAACTTTATTGTTACACTTAACACAGACAGCATTAATATTACTAAATTAAAATAACATCACAAAATACAACAATTTACAAAATAAGAATTTTCACGCAAAACAAATAAAATTATAAAATAATAATAGGATAAAGCCATACTCAAGCCGACACGTAACCCAACCAAGAAACGCTAGCCAGCTACTACTCGCGTCAACTTGTGCAGAGCTTAGCGCACCGTGCTATCTGCATGAAGTAAAGCAAATGGTGCTGACTCAGCATGTGCTGCCGCACCATCAGTACTGTAGCGCTGATATTCTGTCAGAACCATTGCGTGTACGCAGTTCGCGGAACAAGGTCAAGTTATCGCAGAAAAACTTCCTCTTTTGAAAATACAATAAAGATATAACATTAGATATAAGTAAAATATAAGAAAAGTTTTAATAAAATAAATGAGTGATTGATGAGTGAAGACGACATACTAGTCTGAGGATGAAGCCACGCATTAATTGGTAATAATTTTTTTTTAAAACGTTAGGAATTTTCCGTAGTTTGAGATTTTTTTTCCTGTGGAGCCGGCTGAGGGTTTTTTCATGATGGGCGCCACTGTGCCGACCTGGAATATGATAATATAAATGAGAGTGAGCATAATTGATTTTGACTGCAATTATCACTTCTATTATTTGTATTTTTTTTTACTGGAAGTCATCTTTTACCTGAGAGGAACAAAAGACGATCGCTTCGCTCCCTAGAGGCGACGCGCGCGCGTCTGAAATCTTTGTCTTTTACCGTACCCTACCCTATACGCTTGTTTTCTTATCGCAGCGCAGCATGGAGGCATCGCTGCACAAATAAGATTGTTTCTGAAGCAACAAATCTCCTTGCCTGCAGTGCAAATCCGTTCCGGTTTAGTAACGGCCCAGTTGCACAGCTTAAACTTTAAACTTAGTTTACTAGACCATTGTGTAAAAGGACTGGACGTTTTGATCTGGGTAAGTTCAGTTTTTTTGTAAAAAGGATGAGATTTATAAAGTTATTTACGTAAGTGTGAATCGGTGTGATTTTTTGGATAGATATTTTTTTATATAGTGAAAATGTAATGCGTGTTTTACTAGCGATATAAAAAATATAAAAATCTCAAACAATGCGGGCATAACCGCAGGTGGACATCGAGTATTTTCATAATGATATTACAGTTACTTAATAAACAAATAAAAACATTTAAACTATCTGACTAGTGAGATTGATAGTTATTTATGCCGTGTAAAATTTTTCGTTCGTCGAAAAAGACTTTTCCCATAAAAAGCATCTTATGTGTTTATCCAGGGTACATACTATATCCATTCTAAAATTAATCTATATCAAAATATAGGTAAAAGTGTGGTATTATTTAGTTTCTTATAGCATATAAAATGTTTTTAACATCAACTCTACACGTTCCCATAAACGCAAATCAAGAAGTTTTTTCATCAAAATTTAAAAACTAAACAACTTACGTTACGTTCTTCCAAGTTACACTCTCATTAAAGTAATAAATTTTCCTCATTTTCCTAACTTAATATTACAAGTTTACCTGGCTAACTTAAGTTTAGATTGTGGGTTAACCGAAGTTAGCTTAGAAGTTTTGATGGTGCCACCGGGCGTGTCCTGGACGGTTACTGTCGGGTAGACGGGCTAGACTGGCTAGACTAAGGGAATCTGGACTGAATGAATTATGAAACGTAATTTTCTCCGTGCTGCTGAACAGCGAACTGGAGAAGTGATATAAGATTGCAATTTGTGTGGAAACTCATTAATTTTGAATCGAGTTTATGTAGTACCTACCTATAAATTATAATAGTTTTATATTTATTCGAATTCTGGTCAAACCATGGAAACTGATTTGAAACAAAAACACTTAGCGAAACAGTAGCTGTTTGGTATGAATATTGCAGACCCAATCATAATGATTGTCCGTAAATTAATCATAACACGAGCTATGGCTGCATGTGGTGGCTGCCTACCTTAGATGAATATGATCTAAGCTGCCTACTTTTAATGAAGTCGGTTGTCTACACCCAATATAAGAAAGAAGAAGACATGTCTCTAGGTGCTTCTAGAAGAATTTTTTTTTTTTAAGAAACATATTTCGTACTTGTAACAGGACTCTGATATCATGTGCCATAAACTACAAAAATTATCGTCATTATCATCCAGTGGCGGCGCAAGACCTAAACTTAATGTGGGCCTCAAATGTACCTTACGTTTCGCGAGGCCCTCTGGTGGTGCCAGAAGAAGGAAATATTAAATAAATAAAACCGGCCAAGCACGTGTCGGGCCACGCAAAGTGTAGGGTTCCGTACTAGAATGTTTTCTATTCTACCGTGAATTTTTTCACATTTCCATATACAACGGTTTCGCTGGTAGGGAGGGGGGCGGGAACTTGACTCTAACAAAAAAAAACCTATCCAACGATACTTCACACTATAAGGTAATCGTGAATAAAAAATAACTCCCACTTCACATGTACCAGAGGAACAGACAGACATGGCGAAATTATAAGGGTTCTTTTTTGACTACGGAACCCTAAAAATCACTTAAAATTTTACAGTTTTTTATTCATTTAAACAAACCTAAATTTTCACTTATACTTCTTTGGAACATTAAACAAACAAAATACACATGGAACATTAAAAAAACATAACAAACAAAAATAATTAGGAAACAGAAGTCAAAGTCAAAGTCAAATTAATTTATTTCCATAGGATGTTATTACATCACTTAGATCCGTCATTACATTTTTTTGGGTGAGTTCACTAACACAATGGCGGAATCTGTGGAGAAGAGCTAATCGAGAAGAGAGAATCTGCTTCAATAGATAAAACTGCCAAAGCTGAAAGTCTTTCTTGACCCCTAGTATTTCTTAAATAATTTATAATTAGTTTTTAATTTTGAAAAGCTCCTTTCAGCGAAAATGTTAATGGCATTGTTGGGTAAATTTCTTTCAAATTGATCTCTATGATATAGCAAATGTTTCATGACTTTAATAGAGTTGGGTAATTTTGGGATTTATTATAAGAAGGCGTGTACTTTTGGATTTTCCATACTTTTTCAAATTTATTTTCGGCTGTGAGGCGCGAGGCCCTTTGCACCACGAGGCCGTGGGTATAGCTGTAATACAAATAAATAGAAAGAATAGAACGCTTACTCGGGGTCAGAGGTTAGATGTGTGTCATCATTCTAATAGGTACTAAGAAACGTTGTAATGTCGTACAGTCAACGTAGGTACAGTAAAGGGCAATTATGAATATTCAACAACAACTCTTCCCAAAAAACATTTGTAAAAAAAAACTTCTAAGAAAATGGTGCGATTTGAAAGCGCCTTTTGTGTGTAAAGTCGTTTCTTTCTAGTTTTTTAACCATTTCTTTTGGAAAAGTTTATGTTATGACAGTCTGAATACCAATTATTATTATATATAATACTAATATACCTACGCACTAAATAAAAAAGTAACGTATGTTCAGGTTTGTCAAAAAAGTTATTAGTAACTATAGAAATTCTCACGCAAATTCTATTTTCTTTTTTTACGAGTAACCAGTATCATGTTCATTTGTATAACTGTGTGTATCGTCAACGCTGTAAAACACGAAACAAAAACGATACAAAATTGAGTGTCCTCTTCTCGCTCATAGCGCGGTAACATGTTGCAGTAAAAAATATCACGGATCAGCAGTTGCAGGTTGCAGTTTGGCTAACATGGCGATCGTCTGTGCGTGAGGGATATCAGACCATGTTCACTCTCAATGACCCTCTTCACATACAATCAACGGCGTTGGTTAACGATTTTTAATCCTTATTTCGATTTGATTACTGAAACATCGATTACACTAACAGATATCACATGGTATCGGTCATTGATGTTGTTGTGGTTTTCGTCCAGTCTTTCAGCTGAAATGATGATGATGGTGATGATGATAATTTGCTGCAAAATTTACGAGGTGGGATAGAGGTCCGTCGTGCCGGCTCATTCCTGGTCCAGCAAATATGTATCGCTGGCTATCCTGCGAGGGAATGCAGCCAGCGTTAATGGGAACGTTCGGACCTGGAACGGGTTGGGACGGGATAGACTTTTGCCATGTATAATTTTAACAACATTATATTGAATAAATCACAGCTTGCTGATGATAATTCTTTGAATATAGATGGTACGACCGCTTTAATTAAAATATCATCTCATGAAGTGAAGTCACAATATTGAAATCTTAACTCGTGACGTAAAGATAGCTCTTATTTTAAATATAGATAAGTTATCTCCTAGTTCAAAGTCAAGTAAACATTTATCGATCAGCTGAACATCCCAATGGCAAAGTTGCGTAATTTTGTTTACGTTTGTATCGGGTTTAGTCGTAATTAATGGTCTACGGTTTTGCAAACCCGCGGGGAGATTCTGTTTTAAATTGGGGACGATCAATAAGAGCGATATTTTTTGTATTTGGCATTGCGGTCAGAGGCAGACAGTCAACACGCCGCCGCCGCCGCCGGGGGCAAGATAAAAAGAGAGCGTTTTAAAGTTTGACTGGGAGTGATCCTCGGCGATTTGGAGCGGGCCCGGAAAGGGGGTGGTTGGTGGAGGGGGGAAGCCGGAAAATAGGCGGTTGGCAGCCGGAAGTGCGGACAATATTAATGCCGGGCATAACTCAGACGCAGCCGCGCATTTTTCTCCACACGAACGGAAGGACAGCAGACGCCACTAATTAACTAGATTAGCATATTTCCCTTGAAACCGCCTTTTTGCAGTCGACGCCAAATATATCTCTTTACATGGAAATGGTAGGATTTCTGCCTAATTTTCGTGTCGAGTGCCCGGGGGAACGTTCTTATTTGCATCGTGTTTACTGCTAAGTTTTCAAGGCAGATGTTTGTGTACAATTTTAAAATAAGTATTTTTTGTCAAGGGACTAACAAGATTTCTTTTACGTGTGTTTTTGATGTTTGTCTAGTAATAATGATTATCTACTTTTTTAAGTTTGATATTGGCCGATTAGATTATACTGCAAAGAACAAGAAAGAAAAAAATCTCGGTGCAGTGTTTAAGAACAACTTTAAAGTGAAGATTACAACGAACAAAATCGAACTGAAATTAATGTTATAAGAATGGCTGATTTAGTTTTTATGAGAATACTTTAGAACTAGTTGCTAGTATGCTCAAACTTTGAGTTATATCACATTTAAAACATTATAATTCCAATGCAGTTTTTGTCATAATTTTTAATAAAGTATTAAAAAATAACTTCTCTAAATGGCTCGTTACTAACAATATTACCGCTTCCTTTGCTCTTTGTACTAAAAAAATGAGGATGTAAAAATGAAATGCCGCGCATTTTGCGACTTGCCCAGATTTTGTTCCGACTTTAATTACGCTTTACCTTTCCCTGTATTTTTGTTTCGCAATGGCCTCTTGGCTGGGAATGGGGCATGTCGGGATGCTGGCCTGTATGTATAATGCAGGATAAACACAGGTGTTCACCGGTGGGATGAAACGGTCGCTAGGATTAAAGTTTCCGGGTTTCGGATAAAATTCCGACAGCGGTACGTGCGAATGTGAACGAGTGAGTGAGCGGATGTCGGCTGTGTGCCGCTCTTTGTTTCGAACGAATTGGATACAAAACGTTTCGCCTGTAAAATAAAAGAAATTTTAAAAGGCAATTCTGATATAGATAGGGTATGGGTATGAAAATTATTAATTCGGATTTGGTAAAACGCCAGGATCGCAAGTAGGCTCGAAAGAAGAACCTGTTATTGGAAAATGTAACAATGAAACATTTGGGAAATTTTTAAAAGTTAGGAGCTTTTTTTTTTAAAGTATCCGGTTGACGTTTTTAGAGCGATGAATCGGATGAGTGACGAAATGAGATATAGCTTTTTTCCTTGACTTTTGTTACTAAGCAGTATTTTACATTAACACCAACATTTTTATTCTATTTGTATCCAAGGTGTGAAATTCAGCGTTAAGTAAAAGCTGTTTATTTCCAATATTTACTCAAAAACACTTTGTAGCCCGTGGGTTTGTTGATTCAATTTCTGCGCCGAGATTTCTGCAGGCTGTTGGGGTCGTGTAAGGCTTGATAAAATCAACAAGCTACTTGTACACGAGCTGTGCCAATTTGATGACGTCACAGATCGTTCATAGAGTCGGTGAAAATGCAAAAAGACGTATCTGATTTTAGTAATATTACAGTAAAGCGATTTTTTGATAGAGCGTCGGTGGTCGTTGGTGGTGGGGTGCGTCCGGGAGACGCGGGTTCGATCCCCACCACGTACCAATGTGTTTTCAAATTTCAAATTCATATGCACGTTTATTCGACGCTCTTACGGTAAAGGAAAACATTGTGATGAAACCTGTACACTCCTGCGAAGAAATTCAAAGGCTGTGTGTGAAGTCGACCGCAACCCGCAATGGGCCAGCGTGGTCGTCTAAGGCGTAATTGCGTTAATTTAGGGTAGGTTCAGGCCCCTCGGTGGGGACTTATATGAGCTGTTGATGATGATAGTGGTTATGGTATAACTTATAATGACCTCACCGATATTTCAAATATCTTTTCTGCTATTATCGTCTAATTGCAACATACACCGTGAAATTTACATCGTTTTGTTCCCACCGTGTAGTGATAGTACCCGTCAAACTGAACAACTTTTCACGAAAAAAAAAATTCCTGCGACAAAAAAATTTTTGGTCTCTCCATACAAAGTGAGACTCCCGACCAACACATTTTGTATGGAGAGACCAAAAATGTTTTTGTCACAGGATTTTTTTTTCGTGAAAAGTTGTTCAGTTTGACGGGTACTATCACTACACGGCGGGAACAAAACGATGTAAATTTCATGCAGACGAAATATCGGCTCATTCTAAGCTTATTATAACTACAAACGTGGTAATAACCTGGTAGTCATATTAATATGCGCAAAAACCTAAAAGTGTTTACTGTAATGACATTTCGCGGTGTTAATAATTAACTTTAACAGCATACTCGTATGTTGATAAAAACAAATAAAAATATGTTATTTCTTTTTCTTCTTTGTGATTTGACAGTTAGTTAAAAATATAACTCACGTGCAGTCAACCAACACAGCTAAGGTTTAACGGGTTTAACAACCTATTCCTGGTCAGAGGTCAAAAATAATGACAGCATAACGAGTTGTTAATAATTGACCGACTTGTCTAGTCCAGTATGAAAGGTCACGTGAAATTAACCCCAGAGGTAAACTACCGTCGGCTCACATTTATAATTTATGTTCACAACTAGTTAACACAGTGGAACAGCCCGAATTAAAGTTTATGAGACAGTTTGCTAGACTGAAACGGGTGTGAGTAAAACGATATGGGTCAGTAATGTCTATTCTGGGGCTAGATATTTTATGTTGCTATAAATATAGTGTTAGGGCTAAAATATGTAGTGCACTTAGTACGTACATGATCATATTTTACCAGTATTTTACTTCCTGAAATCTGATCTTATAAGTCGTTTTTTAAATCGATGACAAAAATATTTTCGATTTAAGATTTTTACTAATCATTTTTCGATGTCATACCAAGGACAAGGAAAGTTTTTTCATGGTTGACACGTTTACTACATTACGCTCGCTGTGGAGAAGAATGGCCGGAAGAAACTCCACAGGAACCGTATCTTTTGTACATCTCTTTTTTTAAATATACTTCTCATAAAAAAAATCGAAACACCTTGCAAGTTTATGTTTTGTAAGGAATAACAGAAAAATGAGTACCGCAGAAAGAAGAATAGCGCAGTTGGTACCGTAAGCTCGGCAACAGTTCGACCAGAACTACTACTACTATTATTACTACTATTATTACTACTATTACTACTACTATTATTACTACTATTATTACTACTATTATTACTACTATTATTCTTTATGTATGTGTTCTGTGTTGTGATGTCCAACAAATAAATGTTTCTGATTTCTGATTTCAAAACTAAGAGTTCCTTTTTTCTTTTGAGGTACAAAATATAGTAAAAGTTTACAGATCCAAACGGTATCGCATCTATTTAAAGTTTTTATTTTTTATTTCAAGTATTTATTTGTAAGTTAAAGCCAGTTTGGCACGACAATCAAGCAAAACAAATCATGTAAGATTACTCGGAAGAATAGCGCAGTTGGTACCGCAAGCTCGGTAACAGTTCAGCTGAAATTGGTTTGGTTCCACGCGTGCCGCTGCGGTCGCCATCCAATTTGCCTTTGAGCTCCTGCAAAAGGCATCGCTTCACCTGCATGGGCTGCCAGATCACGCGATGGAAATATTTTTTTTTTTCGCAATTATTTTTCCTGACAGTTAGTGCAAAGCATGGTTTTTGGATTGTTAAGGTTCGGTCAACAATTAGGATTATAGGTTTGGTACACTAGCTAGTTATAAACTGCCAAAAGCATGTATACTTTATAAAGTTATGTCGATTTCGCACTGGGCCAGCGCAGCGTGGTGGTCAACTGAGGCCTAATCGCCCTATTTCAGGGTAGGCTCGAGCCCCTCGGTGAGGACGTATATGGGTTGTTGATGATGTCAATTTCGTAAATCTTTGTTCCCTACTTATATTAATACTATGGATTCTATTCCTCTAGGAATAGATATCTGCTACGATCGTTAATATAAGGTGTAAATAAATTAGCTAACACTATTTTAAAGGATCAACCTACCCATGAAACTGAAGAACTTTCCCCAAGAAACATATAGGCTGTCGGACGACAAAAAAAAAAGCCTCGTCCATAGTAAATCGATTAGCTAGCCGCGCGGTTTTGTATGAAAGGGACAATTTTTTTTGTCGTCCGACAGCCTATGTTTCTTGGGTAGGTTGATCCTTTAAAATAGTGTCAGCTAATTTATTTACACCCTGTATAATAAGTCTGAGACCTATTTGAGATTTTATATATTTTTATTGAATACGCATACAGCGACGTTTTAATGATGTTTTCTTGGTAGGACGTAAAAAGCGACTTTATCAGTCTGCGTCACCTTCACCGGTGATTTGGATCTACAGGCCTGGCAACCCTGCCTGCGGTTCACTTCAACATCAAGTTTTTAACAAGGCGGAATCACGTTCACTTACATCCCCTTCATAAGTCTAATTGGAAAATTATAATTAGACAGCTTTTCATAAAAAAATGCATTTTGCTAGAGTTTGTTACCGTTTATGTGATTGTGAATCAGTACTTATGAATTACCGAGAGCCGGCCGTTTCAAAGTCAGCTTTTCATCTAAAACTGATGATCTTGCCAATGCTAACATTGGAATCGACAACAATGACAAATACAAATTGCAATGGTCGAGATGTCAAAAACTTTTAGCCATGTGAAAATTGAGGCCATTATCTGTAAAGAAAAAAATACAGAATTCATTTTTTAAATAACAGTGAATATCGAAATTCAAAAATGGAATGAGGGCTTCGCTCCCCGAAGAGGAGACGTAGTCGCCCGGCGGTCATGCTAGTCGATTGGACGTGGTTTTTGTCCGCAAATAGAGAATCCAATAAAATGCCGGGACTCCAGAATTTTATTATGGCATTCTCGGGATTGCTAGGTAGACTGACGACCTGAGGAAGGTCGCTGGTGGCGGCTGGATGAGGAAAGCGGGTGATCGTGCGCTTTGGCGTGCCCTTGGGGAGGCCTGCGTCCAGCAGTGGACTGCAATAGGCTGATTGATTGATTGATTGACTCCCGGGATTCCGCGGTGAAACGGTGTTCAGAGAAAAAATAAATATGTTTTAGTTTCATACAACGTTTTCTATGTGGCTTTTATTATGATAAACTTCGTTCTATTAACCAAAATATTTTAATATAATAAACAAAATATTTTCATAGTCCCTAATTTAAGTAGGTGGTAAATCACATCTCTCCAAGCGTGTTGCCCTTGCAAAAAGTTCAGCTTCCAGTACTAATTAAAAATATATGCTTACTTTTCACTCGTGGAAATCCTGGGATAAGGGAAAAACGAAAATTAAATCAGGAACTAAAAAGTGCGGGATCCCGCGGCCGTATTCTCCAGTTGCAGTGCTCAATCTTTTCCCGCCAAACTTCGCTGCGCATTCCGGGAAATATCCCCATGTGAAACGAATCCGCTGCCTAAATTGGGTTTCGATCTTAAGATTTTTAAAATGGTTTTGCGATGGTCGAATATAAGTTAGCGGTGCGACGAATTTTAAAATTGTTGATAAAATTGTCATTGTCACCGGCTCATATGTGTCCCCCCCACCAAGGGGTGTAAGCCTATCTTGAATATGGGCGATCAGATCAGGGCTTAGTTGACCGCGTTGCGGCTCTAGGGCTGGCTAAGATTTTTTTATAATAATAATTCAAGGGTTTCTCATTATAAACCTTCTTCTTCTTCTTCTTTCGTGTCGGCAAGAACACGGGCTAAATCTTACTTGCCCAGAAAGCGGCTACCGTGGTAGCCCTCTGGTTACTGACAAGTAAGTCCTCACGTGAGCAGGTGGTCGGGCACGCGGGACAGTTAGTGAGGTGTACCATGGTTTGCAAGGGTTCTCCACATTCACAGCTGGCGTCTGCGCTACTTGAGTACCCCCACCGACACAGGTTATCTTTGCTAAAAAATATATATATAGGATTCAAAATAATTAGGTTATAATTTTTTTCATAAAAAAAATCTTTTAAAACTACGTTCGACTCTCCCGCCGTCAGGTTGTAAATCTAAAGGGTTTAAGTGCCGAAAAATCAAAAGACAAAATTTTTACGAAAATACAATCTATGTGCCAAGCCATACAATATCCGAATGGGTTTAAGTAATTGGCACTTAGACCCTTTAGATTTACAACCCTTCAATTCGATAAAAAATAAAAATCCACTTTTTTTTTTAATGATTCCTGTCCTGGAAACTAGTCCTTTAGCCGAATACATTTATTTATTTTTGACACTAAACTTGTTCCTCCTCCTGTTGTTTGTTTGAAGTTCTAGTTAGTTCAGTTTTACGTAGTGGTTATATCCTCTTTGGTTTTACTCACAGAGTACCTTGTAATATACGTTTTACTTCCACTTTCAAATCTTGTCCACTGTATTGATAATGTATATAAAAAGAGCTTTGTAATATACTGGATTTTTTAATAGGTCTTGAATATGGCGGGGAGTGCATGATTTTAGTTCTTCCGAAATTGATGCCACTTCAGAGGCAAGTATCAACCTTATTTCAATGGTGTTGCCAGCATCATGATTATGAATATCCTTGCTTTATGTATTTTCGCCGATTCCCTAAAAACTTTTAAAAAGGCCTTTCTCCCTCAGAGAAATGAAATAACGCGGCTCATTATTATATACTTTGTTAAAAAAAATTTTTTTAGGTGGTTTTTATTTTTGTTGTAGTAGCATTATTTTGTATCTACTTCTTTAACGTTAACGTTAATACATACCTAAATTATGTATACATACCTAAATTATGTATTTAGTATTTAGTTTAGTTAGTTAGTTTAATCAAATTTTAATTTTAATTTAATCAGTCATTAATTTCATTAATGTATTGTATTTTTATAATATGGGATTGTATACTACTTTATAGGTATATTATGCCTGAAATAAACAGATTTTAATTTAAATTAAATTTAATGTATACTCTGTTGGCAACCTTATAAATAAAAATAAAATAAATCAAGAATATGAAGGAAAATCTGCTAATAAACCATTTGAATTACAAACTGAGACACCGTATAAAATATTGATAGCATTAATAACATCTGAGGAACCCACAATTATTCATATTGCAAGGAATCCAGCTGGACTTTGTAATCTGCACTAAAACCTTCTGTTTTATTGCTATTAATCTGTAGACTGTTGTATAAATAAATTAGATACTCCGTATTTCTGATGAGCTTCTCAAGCCGCCGCCCAAAACAACCAGCTTTATATTTATATTTATGAAGCGGTCCTGAATAATACAATTGCCTTATTAATATTATTACTCTAAATTCAAGTTTGTCTTTGAAAATAAAACGGTATTGCAGACAATATTCTGGTTACTGAACTTTACTGTAACCTTAGGGGGTCGAGTCGAAAATATACGTGATCGTAGGCCTTGAAGAGAATCTAAAACTGAATGAGTAATCATTTGTTTTATTGTTCGCAGGAATTATCTTTATTAATAAGAACTGAACAACACTCTTCTTATTGTGTCAAATCATGTGGGTTGTAAGGTCGACAACCGACCACGTAAACCTTGATGTCAGTGTTATAGAGCTTCCAAAGACCACTGATATGGGTTGTGTAAACACTAAACGTGCCTTCCAAAATACGGAATAGGGGATCGCACTGTTCATCATATTTTATGAATTTATCATATTTTATGAATTGTGGCAGACGATTCGCGAAGAAAAAAACAGAATCGGTTAAAAAACAAATTTACAGTGATTTTTTAAAGTTTCAATATGTCTGTCTCTTTCAAAAACGATTTTTGTATGGAGATTATATGGCGTTATTAACAAATGACGTCACAAGTGGGTATGTGCCTCTCTGTCTAATCTTGAATTTCAAACCTTTATAACTCGGTAAATTTTAAAGATAGAGCAAAAATTATTTTAGTGTTCGATAGCAGAAACTAAGAAATTTTAATTTATAAAACGAAAAAAAAATAGTCCAATCGATTAGGGGTAATATGTGCTCTCTAACATATAACTTTTTACCCGGGATTTGAAACTGGAGGCGTAATAGAAGTCGAATGCTAGACCGCGCAGCCACAAAGACAATACAATACAATACAATACAATCATTTTATTTGCCATAGAAATGGTCTGTCAACCAGACCGCACTTTTGTCGTAAAACGAATCCGTCATATCAAGAATCTGTCTTAAACCGAGCAAGGGTTTCAGAAACCCATCTACTTTTTATAAATTGCCAACAAAGCTTTTAAGTCATCGAAGCTCGGTCTATATTTATGAAGCGTTTTGAACAATACATTGACCTCATTATTCTACTCTTAGAGTAGAGCTAGACTAGATCCTCTTGTCTCTCAAAAAACAATCACTTCGTCAGACGACTCGTCTTCAATCTCAACAAATAAAAAGGTTCAAAGCAATTAATTTGTTTTAAGGGAAAGTAATTCTGTGCTCAACCTGTCTTTAAATCTGTAAGTACTAGCTTGTTGTTCATGCTCTGAATAAAAGCAATTTACTTGAATTATCGAATTCATGTACGTTTATTCGAGGTTCCTGAAATCTGCACATTCCTAGGAAGAAATTCAAAGGCTGTGTGTGAAGTCGACCAATCCGCACTGGACGTGGTCGACTATGGCCAGATCGCCCTACTCCAGGGTAAGCTTGAGCCTCTCGGTTAGAACCACCATTCACCGTTTTTTCTGTTTCAATCACAATAAAGTTTGACGGAATCTGTTTGAGCCTTACTGATGACTCACTAAAGAGCTAAGATACGCCTTGTTCTTCCATCTGTCCATAGATTTTCGAAAGAGCTGCGTTAGTTATCAATCAATCAATCAGCCTATTGCAGTCCACTGCTGGACGTAGGCCTCCCTAAGGGCATGCCAAAGCGCACGATCACCCGCTTTCCACATCCAGCCACCACCAGCGACCTTCCTCAGGTCATCAGTCCACCTGGCAAGGGGGCGTCCCACACTACGTTTCCCGAGACGTGGTCTCCATTCGAGAACCCGTCTGCTCCAACGCTCGTCGATGATTCCTTGGACTAATTGTCCAAGATGTTTTCGTTTCGGATTTTATCCCGTAGCGAAATACTAAGCATAGATCTTTCCATGGCTCGCTGAGTGACGCGTTGGTTAATTTAAAGAGTAATTTCAGCAGTACGCCTTTGACTTTGTAATTTTAATTGCGTTTACTTCCATTGTATCCAGCCAGTATTAAACTGTATTAAAACTAAAACCTGAGCCTATTCTCTTTTGCGGGCGGGAAAGGTATAAATATTAGATTTTTACTTTTTACCTAGTGGTATTCGTGTGACCCAAAATCGTGTGGCACGCAATGTGGCGAGGGAAACACACGATATTGGAATTTTGACGCTATTTTAACCACTGTGTACGACTCTTTCGCCGGAGGATTGGGCTGCGTCGTCGATATAATCATTGTAGAAATTCCTCTATTTTCCTGTTTCAGCCACTAGCCACGATACGGGTTACCTCAGCACCATTTTTTGATGCTGTTTCCGTTTAACTGGACCACAGCTTCGGCGGAAATAACTGCAAAAATTCTCGTTTACTTGTAAAATTCGGTTTTAAAATAAGACAGAAAAAGCTAAACGATGTAAATTACTAACAAAAAGGCTTCAGTTCTACCCTCTCAACCTCCATATTAGTATGCACTTTCAACGAGTTGAATTTTGTATGTGGTTCCCGTTCAAAGAAAACCTCTCTGGTTACAAAACTAGGCGACCGTTTGGGAGGGAAAATAGAAAATTCAATTTACATATGAGAGGGGGATGGCTGGACACCTCATTATCCCATATAATGGTGGTCGCAGGGCTGCACTTCACAAGACTTAATTACCCTTAATCTGGCATTCTCTGATTCTACAGACTCCTCTCGTGTAATTACGGTCCGCTGCTCTGGGGCTAATGGACTCGTTTATTTATCTGTTAATCGGACGTTTAATCTACGACGGATCCGTACCCGATTTACAAGTACCTATAGCATAATCTGTTTTTTTTTTTAATTTTATTTTGTAAACTTATAGCTAGATTGATTTTGTAACATATCTAATCATTTTGTGTCTGTTACATATCTAATCTACCTTTGTATAACTAATAGCTATTGTTCTTTTTTTGTTCTGTGCGAGTGTCATACAGGGCATACATACAGCCAACTCAAATCACGACTATTCGTGTACGATTCATATAAAATTTGAATTTAGAACATAAAAGCATGCTGTATAAAAAGACTTAAAAACATTGAAATTTCTGGACGAAAGTTACTTTGCCGACCGCTTCACATTTTCGAACGTGTCAGAGAAAAATACTACAGTAAGCGAGGTTTTAGAGAGCGTGGATGGGCCTGGTTAAAATAAACCCGAGCCTTTCATATATCGATCAACTGTCAAAAAGGATTACCGAAATATAATTCACAAACTATACACTCTACAGTATTACGTTTCGTGAAGGTTTCGTGCAAAAAAATTGGACTGTGACGTGCTTCTATGAAAAGCGTTTAACGTCATGCTTTCAGCTTTTCACAGACGAAGTGGCGTCGAAACGAAAGGTAAAAAGTAAAAAGCTTCATAGACGCGGGCGCGTTTTAAAGTCATGTGTAAACGTTATGATATCGCCGACTTGCTTACGCGAGCTTGCCGCTCTTTACCTGCCCTTAAAAGGCTGCTTGATTGCATACTAGCCCCTTTAAACTGTGTGTAAAGTAAAAAAACAAGTTTATAAAAGTAAGAGTTTAAAAACCATTCATTTAAATTAAAATGATGTTGCAATGGTGTTTCTATGACTAATTAACTTGTTATTGTTGTTCACTACGCTTGACCTTCCACAAAAATGTCTACAACTTTGTTAGTACGCTTCGTAATAGGACGCATGCAAGCTTATGTGGGGAATTGTGCAGTGAAGTGTACCTATATCTCGTCCTAAGAGGTCTGCGAGATAATAAGCTCCTAGGAAGTTGGTACACTCAAACAAAGGCTTTTTAAAACATATAGGTATATTAATAATTAAACCAAAAGCACATTTTTCCTGACACAAATTAAGTCACACAAAAAAAAATAGAACATAACTTCAAAAAAGATTTAAAAACTATAAGTACAATACAAGCAAAACGATCACAACACTTATAATATTATACACTTTTAAAGCTTAGTTTAAATGTTGAAAGTTATTCTCTAAGTAACAAAAACTTCATACAACTTTGAAAAACGTCCATTAATCAGCTTTAATTATCGAATCCAACAAATAATCTTCTGACCAATTTTTAAGTTTGTAACGAGGCATTCGTCCTCTTTCCTGTTTTATGACTGGCAACCTTTCTTGCTGGCAGTTTTATCTTTCATTTTAAATTCATTTTCAAATTTAGGTTTCTTACGTTTCGATTTTATCTTTTTTCTGCCAAATTCTTCACTTCATGTCCAGATCTCCAACAGTAATATTCCTAAGCACTCCATGTGTGTGGCACTACTATAACTGTTGGTGCGATCGCGTGGACTGAAACATAGGATAAGTGCCGCACAGGACTATTGCTGGGATTGGGCCGTCCGGTTGAGGGTCGTCGAAAAGAAACACCAGTATTCTGTGCAGGATCGCTTCCTCGGTCCGCTGTACTGCACTACACCGTTGAGGTACTATTTGCACTGCCGCTGCTACCGTTCCTCTTTCTGTTTTCCTCTTGAGGCTTCCGAACTGTTTACTGTACTGTGAACCACTGCTTAAAACACACTATCTGTGCAGCGGGCAGTGCTCCGTATTTATACTCCTACCCGTTAGGGTAAGGGAAGGTGAAGGCGGAGTGAGCGGGGCGAGGGACCGATGTTTGTTTATTAAACAATAGTTGTTTACAACAAATGACAATGGGTTGTTTACCTATTATTTTCTAGAATTTTCTAGCTAACTATGACGAATGTAAACAACATCGTAAACAACATAAAAAACATCGGCTCTATACTATTCTCTACCCGACTAGATTAAGCGAAAAGGTGGGTAAAGTTCGAGAATATAAAACTGTAAGCTATTAAATATCTATAACTACTTAGGACACTAAAGTTCTTCCCTATAAACCTATAAAATACTATTCTAGTAGGAAAAAAGAGTTTAAATCAATAAACTTAATCTACAATATCTATAAGGCTAAGTCTTATGCTAGCAGTTAATTAGAGGCCGTCCCGTACATTCTCCCGCCGTGCGTCGTCCGTCGCCTCGGTCGACGCATCCTTGTTCCGTGGAAGGGACGCCTCTTCTGTTGATTGTAGCACGACGAGCTTCTTGGTCGGTCTGCGTAGAATGCTTCCTTTGGTCTTCACGTCTGCTGTTCTGACGATCCCATCTGTGCCAGGGTAGGTTGCGACGATCAGTCCGCGTGGCCATGTATTACGCGGCAGAGTGTTGTCGGCGATTAGGACGACGTCTCCGATGCGAAGTGCTGGTCCCTTGCTTCGAGGCTCCCGCCGGTGTTGAAGTTCGGGAAGGTATTCACGAATCCACCGGGACCAGAAGATGTCAGCGAGACGTTGAGATGCTCTCCAGTGTGTTCGTCCTATCAGGTCAGAGTCGTCGAACGTCCCTGGTGTTGCTACTCGAGCAGATCCGCCCAGCAGGAAGTGATTCGGTGTTATTGCCTCTGGATCGTTTGGGTCTGTCGATACGTGGGTGAGTGGTCGACTGTTGACTGTATATTCGACTTCAGCGAGTAGTGTATTGAGGACCTCTTCTGTCTGGTTTGTTTCTTTCAAAGCGATGTAGAGTGCATTCTTGACGCTCCGTACTAGGCGTTCCCAGGCCCCGCCCATAAATGGTGCTGCAAGGGGTATAAAACGCCAGCTGATCTTCTTGTTCGTCGCCTCTTGTTCTGTTGCTTGATCGATTGCTCGGCGTAGTTCCTTGTCCGCGCCTTGTAGATTTGTTCCGTTGTCGGACCATATCTCTGTTGGGCAGCCGCGGCGCGCTATCATTCGACGAAGCGCCATGATGGCTGAATCTGTTGTGAGTGAGGCGGCGATCTCCAAGTGGACGGCTCGCGTGGTCAGGCAAGTGAATAGTGCGACGTATCTTTTCTGTTTACTCCGGCCCACAGTGAATGTGAGAGGACCGAAGTAGTCCAACCCAGTATAGGTGAAGGGGCGCTGATGGTGTGCTAGGCGCGCCAGCGGATGGTTCCCTGTCGATGGTTGAGGCGGAGCTGTCTTCCTCAGTCGACATGGCAGGCATCTGTGGATCACCATGCGTGCTGTTGGCCGCAGTCGAAGTATCCAATAATGCTGGCGGCATTCGTTGATTGTCGTCTCGACATTGGCGTGGTGCAGCTGCCTATGTGTGAAGTCGATGTAAAGCTTTGCCGTCGTATGGTTTCCGTCGATAATCGCTGGGGTCTTCACCTCTTCCTGGATGCCAGTTGTCGCGGCGATACGGGAGACGATCTTGATGACGCCGTCGACCAATTGAACTGCAAGTGGGCGTAGGCGGCTGTTCGTCGCGATATCACATCCTTGCTGTAGCGCTGCTATCTCTTCTGGGAACGAATCTCGCTGACTCGCTATGATGAGCAGCTTCTCTGCCTTGACCATGAGCCCGGCTTCTATTATTCTGTAGCTGCGATCAGCTTCTGTTGGCTTCATGGTCACCTGCGGCTTCGGCTTGCCTGTTTGTTTTCGTCCCCAGGCTGGATCAGCTTCTCTATTCTTTTTCGTGCGCTTGTAGTTTATTCTTTCTATTTTCGGACGACAGAGTGCTATGAATTGAAGCACGCGCGCTGTGGCTCGAAGTAAGCGTTCCCACTTCGAAAATCGGTTGCTATCGGGGATCGCGTCTGTAAGTTTCGATGTTGCCTGCTGTCGAACGTAGTTAGTCCTCTCTTCCCCAGTTTTCTCCTCGGACGTTTTCTGTTTGTCTTCAGGCCATGTTGTCGGATCTTCGAGTAAGAAGGGTGGTCCCCGGAACCATCTGTGCTGTGCGTCGAAGTCGCCCGGTACGTTGCGGGTGGCGTCGTCGGCGACGTTGAGCTTGGTAGGTACCCAACGCCACTGGCTGAGCTTGCTGTTTTCTTCTATGACTGCAATGCGGTGGGCGACGTAGGGCTTGTATGAGCGCGCGCCTGTCTTCAACCATGTGAGTACTGTTCGGCTGTCTGTCCAGTACGTGACGGAGTCGGGTTTGCGATCGTGTTCGTCGATGACTGTCGCGGCCATGCGACTTCCCATAACGGCGGCTTGTAGCTCGAGGCGTGGTATCGAGGTCACTTTGAGTGGTGCGACCTTTGACTTTCCCATGACCAGGGAAGTGATGACGTGGCCGTCCGGTGCGGTGATGCGCCAGTATAGTGCGGCGGCGAAGGCGGCCTCGCTGGCGTCGACGAACACGTGTAGTTGTAGATCCGATGCGTCGCTGTAGTGTGGGTGGCAGCGCGGCATAGTGATGCCGGCTAGCTTCTGTAGGTACCCCGTCCATTCTGTCCACTGTGCTGCGAGGTCGTCGTCGATGCGTTGGTCCCAGTCGGTTCCCCTTCGCCACACTTCCTGTAGCAATTGCTTCGCTCGTGATATGACCGGTGATGCGAAGCCCAGTGGGTCGAAGAGGGACATGACGATTTTCAGTGCTTCTCGCTTGGTGGGGCGCGTGTTCTGTAAGATGTCTTGCGGTAGGCGGGCGAGGTCGAGATTGAAGGCGAGCTCGTCTGTGTGTGGCTTCCATACGAGCCCGAGCACGCGTTCCGTCGTAGTCCCGCCGTCCAAGGTGACCGGTTGAGACGCTGTAGTCGTCTCGGCGAGGGCGGCGACAATCTCTGCCGAGTTCGATTTCCATTGTCGTAGCTCGTAGTGTGCTTCGCTGTGTATGTCGCGCACCCGGCTTGCTGTAGCTATTGCTTCGTTGACTGTCGTGAAGCTCTGTAGGTAGTCGTCGACATAATGATTTCTTATCACGGCGTTGTAGACGTCTGGCTCCTTTTCTTTATAGCGCTCTGCGTTGACGTTCTTGACGTAGATCGCCGTAGCCGGTGATGACGTAGCGCCGAAGATAAGCGACGTCATTCTGTATTCGCGGGGAGGGGTGTCCCCCCGCTCTCCTCCTCTCCATAGGTAGCGCAGCGCATCTCGATCTTCTTTTCTTATTTTGACTTGCATAAACATCTCTCTGATGTCGGCGGAGACGGCGTAGCAGTGCTGGCGTAGTCGCATCAATACGCCGGGCAGCGACTGCAGAAGATCGGGACCGGTAAGGAGATAGTCGTTGAGCGACACCCCTTTCGTCTTCGCTGCTGCGTCGTGGACCACGCGAACCTTGCCGGGCTTCATAGGGTTCAGGACGGCAAAGTGTGGTAGATACCATGTCCTTTTTTCGGTGCAGTCGGCGGGTGCTGGCTCGGCATATCCCTTTTGTATGAGCGCTTCCATCTGTTCTTCGTATTTTTTCTTGAGGAGAGGGTCCTTGTCTATCTTTTTTTCTGTAGTTTGAAGTCTCTTCAACGCGTTGTCGTAGTTGTTGGGCATCGGTGCATCATCGGTGCGCCAGAGGAGGGACGTTTCATAGCGGCCGTCTTCGCGTCGTACTGTGCGCTCTGCTAATATGTTGAGCGCACGTTGTTCCGGATCGCTGTGTGGTCTTTTCGGTGTTATGGCGATTGACTCGATGGCGAAGTATTGGCGGAGCTGTTCATCCATGTTCTCTTCCTGGGTGACGATGTGGTTCACGTAGTGTACGCGCTTTCCGAGCGTGCGTGTATGTGCCCCGTGTAGTACCCAGCCGAGGGGGGTGAGGGACGCGACGGGTTGGTGCCGCTCTCCCCGCTTCGTCTCTGTAGCCAACAGCAACTCCCAATTATCTTGACCGATGAGAATCTTCGGAACGGCGTCGTGAATCAAGCGCGCGCTAATGCCCGCCAGATGCGGGCAGTTGATGACGTCACTCCTTTCGACTCGCTGTGGTGAGAGACGCAGGCTGTTGATGGTTCGCGCTTGAATGCTGACTTTGCTCGATGTCCCCTGTACTGTGATCTTCACGCGTTGAGACTTAGCTTCGCCCATTTTGTTCGATAGGGCTTCGATGTGTAGTGGGTCGATCGGCCCCTTTGCGCCGATCTTTCTAGCGATGGCGGCGTCGATGAGCGTGACTGTAGACCCGTCGTCGAGTAGGGCGTAAGTACTGTAGTCGCCCCGCGGTCCGGTGACGGTGACTGGAAGAATCTTCAAGAAGCTGTGCGTCTTCTCTGTTGTCCTGGCGGTGCTCACGACTTCTGTTTCGTTTTCGCCTTTCTTGACGAAGTGTAGCAGCGGGTGATGCGTGCGGTCGCAGTCGTCGACTTTGCATCGCAGTGGCTTGCAACTGTGCTTCCGCGTCCTATATTTGAGGCATCTGAAGCATAGCCCTTTGTCCTTGGCTATGTCCCATCGTTCATCGACCCCTGCGTCGATGTATTGCGGACACTTCGTCGCTGCAGTGTGTCCGGGCTTCTGGCATACCGGGCACAGCTTTTCTGTTGCTGTAACTGTAGCTGTGGGCTCCACTGTGGCGGCGTACGTCTTCTGTGGTGGCCGCCGTGGGAGTGTGCTGTGGGTTGCCACGCGTTGAGTGGGCGCGGCCATTGTAGGTTGCTCGGGTTGAGCGTACGGGGCGCAGCGTTGGGCTTCGCGTTCCAAGAAGCGAGACAACTTCAATAGCTCGGCGTCGTCGTCCTCTGGCTGGAAGGCGGCGAAGTCGTACCATCTGTAACGCAGCACCGGTGTAAATTTTTCTATGGTGAGCTTCGTAATCTCCGGGTTGTACAAGTAGTGTTGCTTCTTCAATGCGCGGAGGGTGGCCACGATGTTGTTCACCTTTGTGGCGAACATGCAGACATCTCTGGCGGAGTCGGTGAGTCGCGGTAGGGCTCGCAGACGATCGAGTTCGGCCTGTGCGATGGCGTCGGGGCGGCCGAAGCGGGACTGTAGTGTCTTCATGACGTCATGCGGGTCCGCGTTGTACATAAGCAGGTTTTCGACCGCTTCCCTTGCTGTTCCCTTGAGGCTCTTGCGTAGGCGGGCGAGATTCTCGACGTCGTTGTAAGAGGGCGCTGTTGCAGTGTAGGCTGCGTTGAATGATAGCCACTCTTGATGTGACCCGCTGTAGCTCGGTAACTCTAAGAAGTTACGTGACGTCGGACGTGTTGATTGCGCAGCGAGTGTGATGGCTTGCGCGAGCTCGGAGATGTCGAGGCTCTGCTGTTTGACTGTCATTTCCCGCGCTCCCGCCGGTACACAGACAGGGGGGGAACACTCCCCGCACTCCGGTTTTGCTGCTGCGGGGGCGCCGGGGGGGTGTGGCATCTTCCGTGTTTCTGCCTTCTCGTTTTGAGGCAGAGGTGGCGGCGCTTTCTTCGATAGGGCTGTATGTTGATGCTGTAGACTCTGGTCGACCCAATCGGCGACGCAGCGTTGTGACTCGTTACCGCCGTTGTCTTCCTGTATGTCCTCCTCTTCCTCAGAGCTCTCTGCTTCAATGCGGGCGATGCGGGCGAGTTCATATTCTATCTTCAGGCGGAGGAGTTCTTCTTTTCGTATTGCTAGCTCCCGTGCTCGCATTGATCTTGCTTTCGTCGATGTTGATGCTCGGGATGCTGCAGCGTGGCGCGCGGGGAGGTGCGCCTGAACGGCGGCGGCGGAGGGGCGGTCGGAGTGTGCGGCAGTTACACCCCGACCGTCTTCTGTCGGGTAGGGCTCTTTCATTGTGGCCCCGTCTGTGTTGCTGGCTCGCTGGACAGCTTCTGTGGTGCCCTGGTTGCCCAGTAACGTCGGGCAGAGGGGCGTCTGTTTCATGATTCCGCTTGCAGTGGAGTGGTGGGGGGCGACCTTAATGGGTGCGTCCTTGACGGATGGCTCGGACGTTGACGTAGTCTGTTCCGCGTGTGCGTCGGTGTCTTCGATGCTGTTGCCTCCTAATGTTGCGATTTCACTGGTGTGACGGTGATCGGTGTGGCTGCCTTTTCCGCTTCTGGTGACGACCATTCTTCTGTATTGACCGCAATCCGGCTCGAAGGACCAAAATGTGTGGCACTACTATAACTGTTGGTGCGATCGCGTGGACTGAAACATAGGATAAGTGCCGCACAGGACTATTGCTGGGATTGGGCCGTCCGGTTGAGGGTCGTCGAAAAGAAACACCAGTATTCTGTGCAGGATCGCTTCCTCGGTCCGCTGTACTGCACTACACCGTTGAGGTACTATTTGCACTGCCGCTGCTACCGTTCCTCTTTCTGTTTTCCTCTTGAGGCTTCCGAACTGTTTACTGTACTGTGAACCACTGCTTAAAACACACTATCTGTGCAGCGGGCAGTGCTCCGTATTTATACTCCTACCCGTTAGGGTAAGGGAAGGTGAAGGCGGAGTGAGCGGGGCGAGGGACCGATGTTTGTTTATTAAACAATAGTTGTTTACAACAAATGACAATGGGTTGTTTACCTATTATTTTCTAGAATTTTCTAGCTAACTATGACGAATGTAAACAACATCGTAAACAACATAAAAAACATCGGCTCTATACTATTCTCTACCCGACTAGATTAAGCGAAAAGGTGGGTAAAGTTCGAGAATATAAAACTGTAAGCTATTAAATATCTATAACTACTTAGGACACTAAAGTTCTTCCCTATAAACCTATAAAATACTATTCTAGTAGGAAAAAAGAGTTTAAATCAATAAACTTAATCTACAATATCTATAAGGCTAAGTCTTATGCTAGCAGTTAATTAGAGGCCGTCCCGTACACCATGTTACTATTTTTCTTAAACTGTAAGACTAGTGAGAGATTATATAATATATAAATACATCAATTCTCTTTCTTCCCTGGTTTTTTGCCACACCTTATATTAATATCCTCTACAACATTCTTCGTGGCGGCTCAGCTCATCAGCTTCGTGGCGGCTGCTGGCTGGGCCACAAGTTCGAAAAAAATCATTGTATTTTCAGTAAAGAAATGAAAAATCCAAAGGTGTAAGGTGGGAGGTAGATATGCATCGCGCGCAACCACGTCAGTGCATCTAGCTTTAACAATGTGTATTGTCATCACGATGTGATCCCCTTTGATTTAGGGTAAATTCATTATAAATGTGGGGAGACGTTACCCCATAATAATTATTAATAAATCTGACAGCTTACACAGTATGGGAATCAGAAGGCTTACCTATATATAGATAAATATATTATAGATAAATAACATCCAGACAGACACAAGGCAACAGCAAGAGTTCAACACAATAGTTTTCGAAATTGAATTCAATCTAATCTGGAAATATTAGGAGTATTGTTTTTTTATTAAGTGGCACTAGTGTGCAGTCGAGTAGCCTCTTAATTGAAGGGGCTAGGGGTTCAGTTTGCAGCTCACACGCGACCACCGGCGCCACGCAAGCAAATTTCAACCTTTTAACTCTTTAACATAGTCTAATATCATAACACAACCCCTAACTATTCAAAACACAGAGTAAACCAAACGGGGTTAAGAATTTTACACAGAAATAGCATAAAAAGGTCCTTAGTCGCTAATGACGTATAATATTAACCTACATTCGCTGTGTTCATTCCGTAAATTGAATTTTGTTCAGAAAAAGTAAAGCAATCGAGTTACATGTTTGATTATGTTATGTAAAAATTGGTGTTAAGAAAGTATTGCAGAATTTGGTTTATGATCATCGGTGAATATTTTCCCCCCTAATATGATTTAGTTAGTTGTTTATTTATTTATTTATATTAGGATCGCCAACAGTACACATATTACAACATTTAAAAGTAAAAAATATACACACGGACACAGTCTGATATTATGTGAACCAATGACAGGCGAACACAACATTAATTCGTTGTGGATGCGAAGCGCGAGTGAAGCGTCTGAGTTTCAGCTTAGGCAAAAATGCTCTCGTATATCCGGAGGACGTCCGGCTGTTCTCCTCTACAGGTCGCTCTGAACTGATTTTCGTGAAATTTTGTGAGCAGGTTAGATTAGATAATTAAATGGTTATTTTTGTCGATCAGTTTTTCAAAATGGCGGAGATATGGCGGCTGAAAACGTAAAAAAATAAATATTTAAGCCATTTCAAAAAGAACACAAAAATGACATAGAAATATATTGTTACCCTTATCTTTAAGGGCTCAGGGGGTGTGAAGGAGTGGAAAAAAAACGCAGGAAATCAAGACTCGCCTCGCGAGCTACAACTTCTGGCCCACAGAGCCACTAGCATTTATTTGTAATACTACAAAGTTACAGTGCGGCACGAAAGACTAAAAGAAATTAAAAATAATGATATGTATGACTAAAAAGAATGATGATTGATTAATAATTTGCATGATTTTAAATTTTGTTATGTTTTTACTGTTTATATTTTATGTAGATAACTTAATAATAATTTTAAAATGTCACATAAAATACAATGTCAAAATTAAAACAAAAATACAATGTCAGAAAAAAAAAGTAAAACAATAACAAAAACAATAACCCGCGCTGAACAGCTAGGGAGATCTGTCTGCTGCATCAGGAAGAAGTTATAATTCGAACAAAATTTTGTAAATTGTTTATGAATAAATAAATTGAATTGAATTGAATTGATGGATCAAAATTCTTCCCTTGGCCTGCCACGAAACCAAAGTTTCGTAACCACCAATAATCTTTAGTTTTCACCAATGACAACTCCAGACCATATAAACTGCCACTGATTGGAAACCAATAACAGGAAATGGCAATGATTGGCTGAACATTCAACAGTGTTGCCAATTAACTCCGTGCAGCGTCCTCATTTATGTCTACTCTTTTGTGTGTGTCGTATTATACGGCGTAACAATGTGACTATGTCAAAGGAACACTCCCTTTGGATTACATAATAAATGTAAAACAACCTTTCATCTCACCTTTACAAATAGCTTTTAAGCTTGAAAAGATGTCTAAGGGTGCCCGCCCACGTCTGATAATCGGTACCGATTTTTTGTAGGAGAAAAATGGTTGGTACTGATTGCAATAGTGCAACGCAAGCACGTGTCCTACAAAAAGTCGGCCAGAAATAACTCGAGAAATAAATCGACCCGATTATCGGGCCTACAAAAAATTTGACGTGGCACCCTAATAAGTTACTAACCTCATCGGATCAGTTAGCCTTATCAAAGGAGTGTCAGACATTTGAAAATTCATTGCTCTTGCGCTTTTAAATATTGGGAAATTGAATACTACCGCACTTGATCTATAGCTGGAATATCATGCATACTTCGATTCACAAATCGAGACATAAATTATCTTCCTACCTGTCTAAAGCCATTATTTAACCTGTAAAACTCTGAATTACCTCTAAAGTTCTGTCCTTTTAGTTTTTTTTTTAAATGGAAGCAGATTATTATCTTAATTTTATAACTGTTAAGTACACATGTTTGTCAGTTTTCTTATGTGTTAATTTAGGTTATAAAATATCTGTGTGCCAACAGCTCAACGTCAAAATCCATTCACCCGTATTGCATGATGGATAAAACCATACAGCTCCCATTTATAATATTGGTAGGATTTATTTTTTAATTCTCTTTCCCTTTTGTTATATTTTTCTCGTAGTCTCATAAGTCACCGAGCTATTGCGCCACTAGGCCGAGTGGAACAATAATAATGATTTTTCCTCAGAAGCCGCACCAAGTTCCACAAAGGGGCCTAGTCTGTTTGTTTTTCTTTGTCAGCGGCAGCGGATGTTTCAACGGTTCCAAGGAAATTGCCAATGAGCTTAAAGTTTACGTTAACTTTGCCTTTTTGTGTTAGCTCTTGTGAATGTGTATAAGAGGATATAACTCCTGTATGCATTACCTATGTGCCACTGTTATCTTTGCGGAGGTGGTTAAAACTTTTCCGTAAGTTATGGATGCCGCTTCAAGTCCTTGACTTTTTATTTTTTTATTGACATTCCAAATACAAACTTTTTTTTTAAGTTCGTATTTGTAAAAAGTGTTGTCCTTGTTATATAATTGTAGGGCCTTCTCTGGCCATAAGGCTATCATGATATGTCTGTGTGCGTGTGTGTTTGTGCAGTGTAGCGTTAAGGAGTGAAGCGTTTTTGTACTTAGGTTATATATGTTTTTATATTTAGTTAAGGGTATACTCATACATTTCCAAATATTATGATATTGTTTCTTTTGGTCTCTGTGGTAGTATGGTTCATTGCTTCAGCATGACGGGTACTTATTGCGCCTGTGTTTTTTGCCCGTCAAAATTAAAATAACTTGCGCCACATTTATGTTGTTTGTTAGTTTATCTTTACACAGCTTTGTCGTCCAGAGGAATCATCGTCGTCCAGAGTCTATAGTCTAGAGTCTTGAGAATAAGGGATTTCCTAAAAAAGAGTACTCGCGGGAAACTACACACTGGTCCTCCACCATAGGGCGTAGGTGGAGACGGTATTTTAACTAAAAGATAGATGTTACACGAAAGACGTATTTATTTTCATTTGCTAAGATCTTTTCACACGCGCAGTCTAACCTAGAATCCGCTCTTTTTTCTCATGTCAAAACTTATCTTCCTAATTCAAATAAATCTAAATGTTTACGGCCAGCAACAGCCAAAGAGGCAAAGAGGTATAGGTATGTACACATATCTAACAAATTGTTTTGAGACTTTATTATTATCTCTACCGACGATTCAGTAGCAGATTCTTCGTGGTATTTTGATTCTGCTTGGTTAATTGAGAACTAAATTATGCCCTAATGGTGATGATGATACCTTATTTTACAAGAGTTTCGGTGGTTAACCTAGCCTAGCTCGGCCTAGCCTTTAGGCTAGGGCCGCCGGCTCCCGGCCGGGAGACGCGAGTTCGTTCCCCACCACGTACCAATATGGTTTCGAATTTCAAACTCATACGTTATTCGACGCTCTTACACAAACTTACTCTTAGGTAAAGCGGCGCGGTTGTGCTCTTACGGCGAAGGAAAACATCGTGAAGAAACCTGCACACTGCAAAGTAATTCAAAGGTTGTGTGTGAAGTCGACCAATCCGCACTGGGCTAGCGTGGTCTAGACCTGATCACCCTAATTCAGGGTAGACTCGAGCCTCTTGATGGGGATGGGAACATTGAGTTGTTAATCAGTCTTACTCAATGCTATGTTAACTATTGTTAAGTGGAAACTTTGTTGGCTTATGCATTTTTTTACTGTATATCTTTAATGTACTAAATTAAATAAGTAAGTAAGTAACACTTAAGGCTATTTGTTTCCCTAAAATAAACAAATATTATACAAATAAACATCCTATTCGTTAAATAAAATTGACGGGAGACAAGAAAATATAAAAAGTAGAAAATTCTTACAAAGTAAATACGTGACTCAGAATTTAGTTGTTATCTCTGTCTATCTTAAAGACAAGGTTTCCTTCTCAACAAAATTTATCAGTTAACCAGTTTAAGGTCCCTAAGGAAGTCAATAGCTGCCGGAACATCTTTCCTTCTCTTATTGTATTGTCGCATAATCGCCACTTTGTTATTCAATTTGGGGCCGCGCCAATACCCTCCCCTACACTCTTACTAAATAATACAGCTGGAACGGACCTTTATTTGCTACACTTTTAAAGTTGTGGAATATTGGGCTTTTACGATTGCTTTACGGTTCTAATGGCTTTAGGAAACTCATATTACTTCATATTTATTTATTGCAATTATCACAATCAAATACAATACAGTACAAAATAATAGTAGTTTAAGATCTTAAATAACTGATGCGAAACATCGTTGAGGTATAGCATATAACATAAGAGGACTCTACATCATGATATATTTATAATTATTATTCATATTGACGTGCCATGGAGCATAGCATTCTGGGAGTAAAAAGAATAGATCGTATTCAAAATACAGAACTACGCTCCAAAACTGGCATCCAAGATGTTGGAGAAAAGTCCGCAAAGCTGAAGTGGGATTGGGCAGGACATGTCTGCCGCATGCACCCGGATAGGTGGGCTAGAATAGCCACGGAATGGGTGCCGGAGGATGGTCGTCGCCGTCGAGGCCGACCTCGGAGACGATGGCGAGACGACATTTAATTTATAGTTCCCACGAGGCTTGGCATCTGGAGGCTCAAGATCGAGACAGTTGGCGGAAGCGAGGGGAGGCTTTTGCCCAGCAGTGGGACACGAATACGGCTACATAAAAAAAAACATATTAATTTATATTAAATAATTATTTATTGCAATTATTGTGACTGCTTAACAGAGACAATACTAACAATATCAATATTTTTTATTTATTAATTCATTCATACTTGTCATCGAAATACAGTAACGGGCCGTTGATGGATGATGATGACGTCATCGAAAAACTCTTTCAGATTATACGAATAGTAGCTCTTTTTATTAACACGCTTTTTAGCTTCACTTGTATGTATGTAAGAAAATCTTGGAATCTTAATTTGACCCACTTCCCGGTCTCCGATTAGGATGAAATTTTGCACACGCTCTGAATTCTGATGACAATACATGACTAACTAAGAAACATCATTACAAATCCAATATGGCGGCCTCCCCAAGATGGCGGACTGACTGTTTGAAATCCACCCCCATGATATGGGTATCAAATGAAAGGGTTTGCTGTTTGGAAAACGAAAAAAATAGTCACGTGACTTAAATCTAATATGGCGGACGTCCAAGATGGCGGACAGGCTATTTGAAATGCACCCCCATGATATGGGTATCAAATGAAAGGGTTTGCTGTCAGGAATACGAAAAAAATTGTCACGTGACTTAAATCCAACATGGCGGACATCCAAGATGGCGAATTGGCTATTTGAAATGCACTCCTATTTGTAATTTTTAGTGCGTGCTAAAAGCGGGTTTTTTAGTTTTTTAAACTATTTGTATATTTTATTTTAACTAAGTACTTTAATTGTTTCACAAATAGTTTATTGTTTTCGATATTCTTAATAATGTTAAGAATGTGGTTATATTATCTTGATTACCATTGAATGTGGACCTGATGTGATAAATTTTAATTTTAACTCATAGAATTGGTATAATAAACAATTATCCTTATGATATGTTTTTAAAAATGTATCAGATTGTATTTTAACGAAACACATTCCCAACGGGACACGAATCCTAATGATAAAAAATTAGTTTACAACATACAACAAATAAAACTAGACTTCATCATCACCAACATCATCAGCTCATTTATCTATCAGTATCTCTGAAAATACTAATAATAAAAATTACATCTTAAAGAACATTTATGAAGCTTTACAAAAATATATACTTTATTTAAGGTTATCATACAACATTCATCTGAAAAAAAAAAGTAAGTGCAGGGGGCATTCAAATTTACACGCCGCCGTTCTTTAGATAAAAATCATATCGGCTTCAATTAACCTGTTACCACGAGTTTGGTGTCATTTTCTGATAAATTGGACACGAGGAATTCATTTTTGAGACTTTTAATATACATTTTCGTAGTAAAAAAGTGAAATATTGACTAAAATATTAAAATCTACCTGCAATTTTTTATTCAGCAATCAGTATTCTTAAAAATAATAACATATTGTTAAAAAAAATCTATCTTAAAGAACGTTTATTAGGCTTTAAATATATATACATACATATACATATATTGTATATGGTTATCATACAATGTTCCTCTGAAAAAAAAAAAAGTTATTTCGGGGTGTTATGATTCTCCTAGCGGTCCGCCCGCGGCTACGCTCGCCTTTTGTAAGATTTTCCCGTGGGAATAAAGCTTTTTACTACTCCTACCCTGCCACTTCCAGTACAGGCGTTTCCAGGTTTATTGATCCGTGTTTTTAGATATCTTTGTTTCGTTTATTGGTTGCTATGGTTTTGTAATAAATATTATGTCTCAACTTTCTTGGAAAATATTCCCATGGGTATGAGATGCTTTACCGCGGTAAAAGGTAGCCTATAGCACTCTGCAGCCACCACACTATCTCCATACAATAAATCAAACCATTCCGACGTTCTATTGCAACGTGAAAAACGGACAAACACACACACTTTCGCATTTATAATATTAGTATTAGTGTATATATGGATTTTCAAATTTCGGTATTGTGTTTATAAAGTGTGTCAATATAAAATCGTTTTGGATTTTGTAATTCAAATTTTACGATACGGGAGTAGATAAAATCGATTCCGCCATTGTGTTAGTGAACTCACCCAAAAAAATGTAATGACGGATCTAAGTGATGTAATAACATCCTATGGAAATAAATTATTTTGACTTTGACTTTGACTTCAAATTACGAAATGGTACCTACCTTTAGAACCTAGTTAGGCATAAAAATACGTACAGTATCCTAGAAATAAAACTGTTAAGTATTCTTGTAATAGATCGTTTATAGGCGGCCACCAGAGTTACATTTTCCACTACAGTGGCACAATTCAGTACATTTTATTTTATTTTTTACACAGTTGCACCTAGCACCGCATAGTGACTTGCACTTGCACCGAATCATTTCGAGACAAGCGGTAGCAGCAACGGGTGCAGTAGTCCACTTTGGTTTCCACTCGTCTTTCAACTGTGTTTCCCATCCCCAGTCTGACGGACGGGAAGATTTTGGATAGGCACTGTCGCTTGGCCCCATACGTGAACACCCTGGTAAACTGCTCTCAGGAGATGCTGCCGAAAACTGTCTTCCGTCGGCGGAATGTTCTCTAGCTGTCGGTTTTTTTTTGGTTGGTTTGGTTGTGCTTCAAGTTTCAAAATTGAATGTTAGTAGCTGGTAAATAGCTAGGTTGGCTGAATGTTAGTAACTAGGTCAATAAAGTGAGAGCTCGCACGCACCGCATAAATCTAATAAGACTGTCTACCTACCTAGCATTTTTTTAGTTTTATTTTTAAGTAAGGTTAGGTTCAATCAATCAATCAGCCTATTGCAGTCCACTGCTGGACGTAGGCCTCCCCTTGGGCACGCCAAAGCGCACGATCACGCTTTCTTCATCCAGCCACCACCAGCGACGTTCTTCAGGTCATCAGTTCACCTGGCAGGAGGGCATCACACACTACGTTTCCCGAGACGTGGTCTCCATTCGAGAACGCGTCTGCTCCAACGCTCATCGGTTCTGCGACAGACATTAAGCTAGAACTGGGAAATAATAATAAGTAGTTCGACTTACCTACAGTATAAGGATTACAGAACCACCGAATAATCACACAATGCAGTGAATAATCAAACAAATAACTAGGTAGTTAGGTATTAATAGTATTCGTACGCGTATGCACCTTCACCAAATGAAATCACGACGATGAATGATTTTGGCGCTTGCGCTCGACTCGGTGGCGCGTGTACTCCGTCTCGCTTGGTTCAAATTCATTCGCCCGTCCGTTCGTTCAATCAGTCTCCATCATTCATTCGCGTTGCCGCGCGGCGCGGGCTTATTTTACGATTGTCTCAAATAAATGCTAATATAAATGTATGTTTTGAAATCTGCATTTATTGGGCTTTTTGACTGTAATTTTGGTAAACAGATTGGCGGAAGGCTACCGAGCTAAATCAGCTCACCTTTACCTTAGTAACATCTGTGCCAAGTGAATCCATCCGATGAAAAAATTTGAGGTCGCCATACATTTGATGAATTTGGATGTCAATACAAACCGGGCTATAGGTCCGAGCCCGTCTGAGGGCGCTCCCAGATACGTTGTCATAAACTTCCTAGGGAGCCTTCTGCTCCCGCGCAAGTCCGCGCCCGCTATATTACCACTCTGGTAGAAATAGCGATTAGGTCCGTCAAAAAAAAATCGCTTTGCTAGGCGGCGCGCGTCGGAAATCTTTGAACCCGGGGGCCGTTTCACGAAGCTACAAGTTACAAATTACAAGTACAATTCGATGTACATTGCGTAGACAATGAGATAAAACGATAGGGCGCGAATTGGCTACGCAATGTATATCAAATTGTAACTTGTTACTTGTAAATTGTTGCTTCGTGAAACCCAGAAAAAATTCGTTAAACACTGAAATTAAAATAATAAATATCTGGCGAAGCATTTGGCCGTCGTCGACTGAAACACCTTTTATTGGATAACCCATTGTACTCAGTAAATAAGTAAAAAAATATAATTTTTATTTTTAATCATCTGACATGATATTTTCTGGTTATTTTTTTTTGTTAAAAAATAAAATTAATCTAAACTACACTCATTCCAAAAGACGCTTTATTTGCATAAACAGTTTTTTCGTGTGTCTGATCTGGCAGCACTGTCCTTTGTGTATTTATGCGCAATCTCGAGTATGAAACCATGAGATTTTGTGGGATAGTAAAAAACAGATTCCAACCTTTAGGAAGGCAGTTTCGGAGGTATTTTCCATATCATCCGCTTTTAAGCTCCGGCAGATTGGTTGAATATTTTAGCCTTTATTGTATGGGTAGGGTTGGATTTTTCATTTTTATACAACGTCTTTGTGTAATATTATGGAATTATACAAAATCTTGCTGTGGCGACTAGGTAAGTATGGTTTGAATGGAATTGAAGAATCAAATTTGAATGATTCATTATAATATTATGTTTTAAATTATGAGATTGGTAATTGATTGAATATATTAAAGATAATAACTTGATTATATTTCAAATTAAATTTAAATCCTTTTTTATTTTTAAAGTATCAAAACTGGTTAATTAATTGATGAAACAGTGTTGCCGTTAACTATTTTTCAATTACCTTACCCATGTAAACAGACTTATTGAACAGACTCTACATTAATTTGGTGGTCCCTACCAATGATATTATATACATACAGAGGTAGATACGCCATCAACGCACCAAACGCGTGCCGTGAATTGGTCCTAATTGTGACCACTGCAGTCAGTCGAGCTGTGACCTGTCATTGTGAGTTCACGTGTCGAAAATGCCTTCCTGTGTGTTTAGAACACGGGTTTAGAAAATGCAAAATTACGACTAAAAGATAAAAAAGATGAAGGGATATCATTATCACAAATAAGTGTATGAAAATATTTAATTTTAAACATAAATCTATAATTTGTAATTTTAATGAATCACAGCTTGTTTCCAAACGATAACGGAGCGAACTATTCGCGGCAGTACTGATTACAAATAGCTGTCTCGTTCACTCTCACGCTTTGCCTATTTCCTGTCGCACTTATAGCGTGTGTTTAGATACGTATCTATATCTGTATGTATGTATATCTGTCGCGGAACAATTATGTTGTGCGTGCAGTATGAACATGACGTATATCTTTCTTAAAATCTCATTGGGGACCACAGTAACTTTTTAATGCTCACTTTTTGCTCCATTTTTTAGTTTACATCGCAATACAGTACGTCGACACCCCTGAAAAAAAAAAGCGATGGCCTTCTTTCTCTTAAACCACACATTGTTTCAAAAACTAGTTGCATCATATTTGATAGGGGTTCCCCATGTGAGTTCGAAACTTGATTTTGCAAAAACTGCTACATCGATGATCATTTAATTTTACCGACAATATACATGTCTTTAGACTATTCTAGTTCTAATAATGTGAAAACCGTTGCAAGTTCTGGGATTACAGGCGCTTTGTCGTGTCGGTTCCACGTGTCTAGAGGAGCATAGAGTAAATATATTATCCTGTATAAGTCGTTGCGTTATATTTTCAAAGCTGAGGATTTTTCTTTGAGGAATATTTATTTATTTTATTTATTTATTTACGTATTAAACATTTTCAAACACATAGCTGTTACAGGCTTGTACCCAATTAACTGTGCTTATAATTAACTTATAATTTAAGGCTTATCAACTTAATATATACAAAAACATAACAATACATAAATATAACAACACAACTTTTTAAGAAAATCATTAGGTTAGTTCTAATATTTTTCTACTATCAATTTATTTAATTAAAATTCAAGTTATAAAAAGGTTACACGTCAAAATTAAAAATAATATGCTGGATTAAATGTCTACATGCGTCAAGCGTCTAAACGATATTTCGATTCGGCCGTTACTCACCCGAACTTTCTGGTGAGAAAAGCGTCAATTTACTTTCCGCATCCCACTACGCGATTCAAGCGTCGTCCTAGACACGCTCTCACATATCCGGACGATGAGATCACCGTCGCGATTAAAGCTGCCATTGCGTGTAGGCCACACACTACCACAGAATGCCCTTCAGGTAGCAACCGCCCCTGCCGGCGGGGACGCGGAACTAATAGTAGAATTAATTCAGTAAGACCCGGTAGGGGTCATTCTTCTCCGACGCGCTTTTCGCCCTGGCAACGTTCTGGGCCGCGGTCCGAGCCCGTCTGAGGGCGCCCCCAGATACGTTGTCATAAAATTCCTAAGGGGTACGAGCCTTCTGCTCCCCCGCAAGTCCGCGCCCACTATATTACCACTCTGGTATAAGTAGTGATTAGGTCCGTCAAAAAAAAAAAAAAAAAAGCATTAAATGACACATTAAAAATTACATAAATAATAAAAACATATCTACCACAATCATTCATCAGTTAAAATACAAATAGATCTACTTAATATACTATTCATGCATAAGTGTTTATACGTAAGCGTAATAAAATATGTGAGCGTGATAATGTAAGTATTAAAATATGTTTACAACAAGCAGAGAATAAGAGTGTTAAGTATTGTAGCCAGTATCCCATGTGGATGCGCAAGATTTTGACCTTCAAAATATTTGTTTTGCATTTTCCTAATAGAAGTTGGAACCGTCGACTAAACAACGATTTCGAAAGTCAAAGTACACGTAGCACAGTATTTTCTGTAATTTTTTTAGATGGATAACGATTATTTTGTCGTTTAATTTTTAGCAAACAATTAAAACAAACTCTAATAATATTGTGGGACGTTTTATCTGTATTTACAAACCCAATAAAACCCGAGTCTAAACTTATCGTATAACAGTTAGCTTAAGAAAATCAACGTAATTTGTTTTAAGTGCTAAACCAACATTTTCATTTTATTGAATGTGTTGCTAAATGGACCGGCGGCGGCGTCCTCCCGGGACGTACACTGAATATCGCCAGCGTAAGTTGACCTCAAATACCATCGATAATAAAGACCGGATTCGGAGACCCGTTTAGTTTGGTTTTTTGTGCGTCGTCTTGTTGTTCACCGTACTTTGAACTGAAGGGTTTTGTAAACAGTAATCAGGAGAACATGTTGCGAACCTGAAACGTTGCTGGCGTCCGCTTAACGATTTTGGACGGTCAAAAATAAGGAAAATCATAGGTACCTGGGGGACCGAACTAAGCAGGACCTTCGAATTTAGGCTTTAAGGTAGGTTTATATTTTAGTCAGTCGCTGGTCGCTGGCTACAGTTGTCTTGTGGATGTCAAGTCAATGCTGATTTGTTGCTATCATCATCATCATCATCGTCCCCACTGAGGGACCGAGCCTTTTTTTTATATTTTAAAACTGATTTCTAATACCCTAAATTAAGGCGATCAGGCTTTAGTCCTTCACGCTGGCCCAGTGCGGGTGGGTCTTCACACACCACTTTTGAATTTCTTCGCAGGATTGTGCAGGTTTGATCACGATGTGTGCCTTCACCGCAAGAGCGTCGAATAGACGTACATAATATGAATTCGAAATTCTAAAACACATTGGTTACGTGGTGGGGATCGAACCCGCGTCTCCCGTATAGAAGACAGCGGCCCTAGCCACTACACCACCGACCCGGTATTACCGTCGTGTTAATATTGATTTCCATTACTCTATTCCACCCTCAATACAATACTAATCGTTGAACAGAATAGAAGGATACAAGAACATAATGCAAGTAAATAATGTTTAGTTTCCAATCTGTCGTTAGTTAGTGGAATGAATTCCATTCCCTAGTTTAAATAACTACATACAAAATTCAGTAACTCCGTGTCGCCGAGCCAAGCAACTTTTCAAAATCAATTAGTTGCAATGTTCGTTTTACACAAGTTTTTATTGAGTTTCCAACTTCAGTAATACACTCCGCTTTGTTAGTGTGTGTTGTCGTCCTATTAATGGTTTGTTTGTGTGTACCGTTACCCGCAGTCCCCAGTGTAAGCTTATACAATCAATCAGCCTATTGCAGTCCACTGCTGGCGCACGATCACCCGCTTTCCTCATCCAGCCACCACCAGCGACCTTCCTCAGGTCATCAGTCCACCTGGCAGTGTAAGCTATCGATCGAGATATCTCCGGTTTAGGTGATCAGTTAAGTACCAGAATCATCAACATCATCATCATCATCATCATTTCAGTCGGAAGAGGTCTACTGCTAGACAAAGGCCACGGTCGTCCCCCAAGTATCTCCACTACGACCGGTCCTACGCTGCCCGCGTCCAGCGGCTTCCCGCTAGGTTCACCAATTGTGGAGGCCTACCCACGCTGCATCTTCTGGTGTGAGGTTGCCATTCGAGAACTTTTCTGCTGAAGCACCCGTTAGTTTTCCGTGCAATGTGCCCACACGGCCGCCTAATAAATAACAGATAATTTGAAAGCATGACGAATTTGATCTGTTTTAAGGTTTGGAGATTACATTTTACGTTTGCCTTTAAAATCTTTAAGACAGAATTATAGGTGTACATACATACTGGTGGCTTAGTAAGATTTCGGTTTAATCTTATTCCTCTTTTCGTGTGGGTTGTTAGGTGGACACTCCATCTCACAAACCCTGGCATCAGTGTTATAGAATAAGTACCTATAGTAAAAGCAATCTAAAATTGAATAAAACCGCAAACATGAACGAATAATAATTATGTGTATCAAATAACGTGCTGTCCAAATTATTTTAATTGTTCGTACAGTAAAATCTGTGGTTTTTAACGACAGGCCTAGCATTTGAAAATATTTGGTAGGCAAGTAATATATTTATTTACAAGAATTTCGTGTTGAAATAAAATGCAGTTTGCGGTGGTTTTTACTTATTGTAAAACAAAACATTCTATTTTATTTTTCTGCTGGATGCTTAGCCTTGTCACTTCGTTAATTGAAATCACTTGTTACTCGGAACCGTTAAAATATCAGGGTAGGGTAATATACTTGAAAGAGCTTTAGGAGCGTATTGATCGATCGTCGATCGTTTACGCTCGGGGCCCGATCTCATTACAATGTTAACAGAATCAAACAGTGTCTTATCTGAAACGTGTTTCATGTCATCTACATCCATCTCCCCTCGCATCCATTTGGGAGCGTGTGAGATTTCCTTTTTATTAAGGGACCATTTACAAGAAGCCATTTGACGAGCTATTGTATTCTCATTTGATGGATTGTCAAAAGACGCCTTATTGTAATAGATGGTTTTGATTTATACAAAACGATAATTACAAAAAAACTCGTGGGTGCTCAGCCCTTGAAACTGAACAATCGAGACTTTTTGTATGAAAAGTTGTTCAGTTCTTTGGGCTGAGTTACCAACTGAAAGATTTTGCATTCTCTAAAGTGCAATGATTTGTCAAACAGTGTCGAGTAAAAGCAGCATAAGATAGACACATACGGCTTTCTCGCACATTTGCATATGAAAAAGCATCTAGACTAGAGGGAGATACTTATTTCTTGCAAGGCCGATATAATATTTATTGAACTGGTTTATGAAACACCCACAAAGACCATTAGTCCCAAGCCCACATAGCATTAGTGCAAGATTCTAAGTGGCATACTTTTTATCCTCGGAGGAATTTTTATCTAATGCATGTCTGCATTGTATCATAAGGTATAACCTACTACTCGTACACTGACCGGTGATTTTAGCTTTTACCTTTGACACAGATCAACATAATTATAAGTTACTTCGTAAGTTTCAGCTTTGTGTTATTAAGCTGTCAGTCAGAACAGACTTCTCTCATGTTTATGACTTCTTTATTTCTTTAGGTTTGCACTATAAATCTCATGAATATTTTAAAACATTGCTTAAGCCATCTATCGGAATAACTTTTTCTCGTTACGTAGGTTGGATATAGCCAGAATATTCAATCCATTAGGAGTACCGGGAACTGTGAATATTTTTGCTGTACTTTAAAGTAAACTTCAATACACAGTCTCATCATTATCATCATCAATCAATCATCAACGGCCCGTTACAGTCCACTGCTGGACTATGAGCCTCCTCCACTTAAGTGGAGGGTTTTGCCACAATCTCCACGCTTGGCAGGTGGGTTGGAGATCGCAGATTAAAAGCTTACTGTATCAGAGAGCGCTGCTGCCCGTTCCCTGTTCAATGTGTGTCCCTAAGTCGCCTCTTACGACACCCACGGGAAGAGCAGGGGTTGGTGACAAATGTATTCTACTCTGCCGTCACCACACGGCCAATCTTATCTTTATACGTTTGCTTTAATTAAATTTTCACATATTTAGAATTGCGTTTTTTTGTTAGACTCCGAACGCCAACGGGCTACGGAGCGGATGGATTATTTGCTTTGAAAATATGAAATTCTTAAAAGATATCAATATATGAGAGTTATTAATAGTGTCCTTAAGATAAACGCCCCCAAAAGCCGGACAGGGCAGGGATTTTTCTAAAGGCACTAAGCTCTAAAAGCATGAATTCGAATAGAGTTGTTACAATAGGTTATTATTGTTACAGAAAACATCTTTTAACGAAATATCTAATAATTATAAAGCGAAAAAATAAAAATTTTGTCGATCTTAGACAGGATTCGAACCTGCATCTCCTTGGCTATCCGGGCCAGAAACAGGCGCATTACCAATTATGCCACCAAGCTCTGTGAAAGGTCGACGAAATTTTAAATTTTTTGCTTTATAATTATTAGAGTTGTTAAAAGTCATATGGTACCTTTTGTCTCCTTGCATGGTACCATCCCTGCGTTCCGAATCACGTTGAGTTTTAGCGCACTCAAGGTGCTTACTGAATTATGGTCAGCGGGCAAAACCCATACAACATTTTGGTTTTCTGATTGCTGACGGCGGCGCTGACAGTTTTATTCGGAACACACCCCATATTAAATACTACTTGTATGTCAAAAGCAGCGAAATGAGCCATGGTTGGATACAGCTATAAAATTGTCCGCACTTCAGCGCTTCTTCAATAAGGAGCGCCTGCGCCAGCTAATGGGAAAGAAATTTGTCGGCCGAAGAAGTAAAACTGACTAACCCCAAATTTGACGTTTTTAGTTTTTGTTTTTTTAGCTTTTAGTTATGGACACTTGATGATGATGATAAGTTAAAAATAAGTTGTTAACTGGATGAAGAAGATTTTATGAGTATACTGGATATATACCTAAGTCTAGTATTAAGTATCCTTTGTACTTTAACAGTCAGTAGTAGTTCAATTCAAATGTTGCAAAGCTAACACCAGAGCGACGTTACGTTATTTACTACTAACGTAAATCAAATTCTGTTTTTAATAAAAATATTTTTAATAAGTGTCGTACCCATTTAAACAATTTTTTTAATTTCACGCTTGACATATTCTTAAAAAAGTATATTGAAATTTTTTGTTTGTGTCATTGAAAATACATAATCTAACATTTGAGTTAACCAGTTTTACTTCAAAGCCAGTGATATACAAATTCTTTTCTGATTTCTTTTCTTTTTTTTCGACTAAAGACGCTTCGACTCGAAATAACGGAAGATTAATACTTGAGCTCGAATGAAATTGAATAAATTATGTGTTTTATCCTGCATTTGGCGATGATATTGGGCGAAAATTTTTGAACTCGTCTTTTTCAAGTTCCGTGATGTTGCGAAAAAATATAGATATTGAATACCTAAATATCGTCGGTGTTTTGTAGAAAGGGCGAAAGCACCTTTTAATAATTTGACAGGACAGCAATTTTTTAGTTTCAATGACGGTCTTTAACTATCTACGGTATAATTGTTAACTTATTTTTACGCTTATAACAAAGAGATAACTTAACTCATTGTTATAAGCGTAAAAATAAGTTAAAGACCGTCATTGAAACTAAAAAATTGCTGTCCTGTCAAATTATTAAAAGGCGCTTTCGCCCTTTCTACAAAACACCATAATATAATATAATATGGTGTAAATAAATTTGCAGACACTATTTCAAAAGATCAAACTACCCATGAAACTGAACCACTTTCCCCAAGGAACATGGGCTGTCGGACGACAAAAAAGTTGTCCCTTTCATACAATACCGCGCGGCCAGCTATTCGATTTACTATTAGAAGATGCATATTTTTTTGTCACCCGACAGCCCATGTTCCTTGGGAAAAATGTTCAGAATCATGGTTAGGTATATCTTTTAAAATAGTGACAGCTAGTTTATTTACACCTATAATTAACAGAGAAAGTTTCTTTAAATGGGTTATATGTTTTTAAAGCGTACTTAACTTTTTCTTGGCATGATTTGTAGCAGAAGCCTCTCCTACAATTTTTTATTTATTTATTTATTTATGATACAAGAAGTATATACAATTTAAATAAAAGCATCATTAAACCATTGTAGGTTTGTCTTGATGCCAGATTCGCTCGATGTTGTCAACTATACAATAACGGTAAGTATTGTGATAAAATATACATTTTCAGTTAAGATCGCACACTATTCCCATTATCACAGAAAAAACAATAGTACAGTTTCGTTTCAGTAAAATGACGTCGCATTTCAAAGCTGGTGGTTTTGTTGTTTTACGTCACATCGCAAAACACTGCGGTCACGCTATTTAAATTTGCTTTTGAATCGCATATGCTTTCCACCCGGATTCGCTTGCGGCTAGCCACCATCACCGCCAATTATTATCAGAGTAATTCAATATTGCTATCTGGCGTATAATGCATAGTATATATAAAGTAGATATATATATTAAGTGTATTAACTATCAGTATCATCAATTATGTAGTAATCATACTGATACTTTATCTGTATTTACAAAATAACATTAACATTTCGTTTAGTGGTTTTAATTATCGTGATCTATCCTAAACTACGAGGTTTATGATATAACTAGTTTTATGATAGAATTTAGTGTGTTTTTGGTTTAAGACGGTTGTACTTTTTTAAGTACCAACCGTATTGTTAATATTTTGTAACGTTTTGCTTATCTTTTTGAATAAATGAAAAATATAAGTAGTTAATGTAGTTAGTTGTTATTTATTCACTTTCTCAGTACACATTCAACAAAACACGGTCAAAAAAATATTGTTACTACAGCCTGTCAAGAAAGTCATGAAATTAAAAAGTGGCAATACTGGTAGTGTCGTCCCGTTTTCACAATCTTATAAAAGTCGACACTACTGTATTGCCACTTTTTAATTTCATTTCTTTTTTGACAGACAATACGTGCATTCATTTTGGTTATGGTGGTTCAATGTCACAATTAAAACTGCATATTTGGATAAAACCATGTAAGCACAAAAGGGATTTGAAAGTCCTAACTGTACATAACGTTTAATTTCACTTGCTCTACCACAACTCTCTCAACATTAAAGAGTTTACAATTAGATGAATAAGATACAGATTTGCGAGTTCTGACACGTTCAGTGCATCACACTTTACGATGAATGCTTCAGACTGCACTGAAATCTGCAAGTCAAATCTAAGGTATAGAAAGCTCGATCCATTCAAAATTTCTTCAGAAAAATAACGTTCCATTATTTAAAGAAAAAGTGATTGATATTCGATTGAATAAACGGCCCTTTGGCTGAGTAGAAATTCGACTTTTAATAACCAGCTATTGTCGGGCCGGTTGGCCGAAAGAGCCACTTGGCGAGTCCAAATTGAGCTTTCAATATCTCAACTAGCCAGGTCGATTCTTCGGTTTCTAGAAATGGTGCCAGATCAGGCGATTTGTCGCCATTTAGAGGTGTAAAGTTGTTCTAAATGACGATTTGTGTTACGTTGTTATCAGGCTTTGTTTGGACTCGGTGACTGCTGTTTTATTAGGAATGTTCATGTAAAACTACTACTAGTCAGGATTCAGGGTCTGTGAGGTCATGTATGTACCCATACGATGATGATGATGGTGATGATGACTACTACCGTCATTGCTGTTGCAGTAATAATTTGCAACCCCAAGTGCAACTTAAAGTAAATTAAATCAGTTATTGAATTTGGCAGATGTAATTGCTACTTTTAGGTTTTCTTCTTTGTCTTGTCCTTATCCCACATTGACGACGTCAAAATAATTTGCCTTGGGTTGTCGAGTTTGACAGCCCCGTAGCCTAGTTGGACTTGGCAGTACGCCTGCCTACAAAGCACTGGGTCGCGGGTTCGAATCTCGCCCAGGGCAAACATTCGTGTGATGAGCATTTGTGTTTGCCTTGTGTTTGGGTGTTGTTTATCTATATAAGTATGTATTTATCTATTTAAGTAATGTATATCAGCTGTCTGATACCTATAGTACAAACTTTGCTTAGTTTGGGGTCAGATGGACATGTGTGTGAAGTCCCCACATATTTATTTACTTATTATTATTAGTTAAAAAATATTCAGTTAAACAATTTTGCTATCTTCATAATATGATTTTAACAGTTTAATCTTAACTTATCTGGCCACACTGGTTTGTCGAAGCGCATCCCAATCCCGAGGGAGTGTCTCGGCTCAAGTTAGAGTTGTTAAGTAGTAATGGAATCAGGCAGCCGGGTCACGTCGCGGACCCTCAAACGGCTGACGGTGGAAGATAAACTTTACCTTCATTGTCAATTTCCTCAAGTCTTGAGGCTTGAGGGCGCTCCAAACGCGGAAACAATGAAAGAGAAGTAATTTTCACGACTTCTCTGTTGACTTTTGAAACGGTGCGTCACGCACGTTTTGTCCGTATTGAATTCTCTCGAATTTTCCTTTCTTAGCACGTATGGCTTATTTGAACATGTTCAAGTTCATGTTTTTTAAAATTTTAATTAAGTACTCATCTTAAAGAAGACTTCACGTGTCATGACGAAAGGGTTGTATAGGAAACTGTCGTATTTTATCTGATCGCCACCAGAAATATTATTTGAACCGTCTATAAAGAGTTCTAAGCAATCTTTTCAGACTAACCTACCAAGCTCTGACACCTAAGATGCTTTCATCATACATTATCCTCCTCTAATAATGATTAGATTAATGATTATATAGCTCAAATACAAATAGCCTGCTCTTACGACCACTTGCTGCCCTAAACTACGTTGTAACATAAACAGTTGTAAACTGTTGAAACATTCGTTTGAAATCAATCGTGGTGTCAGTGCTGGTTGAGTGTGAGCGGCAACAGCGCGCGTCGACGCGATAGATCACTCTCGGGCAATCGCGCGAGTTACATATTAGCGCCATCTGTCAGCCACACGCTCAAACTGATGACAAAAACTTATGTTAAACCACGAATTGATTCCGTACTGTCTCTTTGAAGCGGCCCTGTTTTTAGGGTTCTGGAGGCAAAATACGAAAATTTTCGGGACTTAAATTGCATTTTGTTTGTCCCCTAGTACTAAACAGCGTTGCATTGTGGCCCCCATTTAATCGGTGCTTCAATGCAACTCATGCTGAGCTGGAGCCCCTTTGCAGTGCGCAAAACATTACTGTTATTCTGTACATAACTTTTTTATTTTTTGCTGGAAAGGTTCACATCAGTTGCTGTACTGTTAAATCATTGCCGCGACGCTACTTACTCCGGGCCATTATAATTTATTGTAGTGGCGCGGCGAGGCGCATGGCTGGCGGTCCGATCTGTCCCTTTTTTGTTGTTATTGTTTTGTTTTTTTATGTACCCACTTCGCTTCCTTCATCTGTTACTTCTGTATTGTTTTTGTGTACTGCGAATAAATTTCTTCTTTCTTTCTTTCTTTCTTTCAAATCTATGGTCCTAACTTTACAACACATTTCTGAACCGAAATGAGTCTCTCCCAAGTGTACTTTGTTTTTTTTTCACTTCTGCTATTCCTTATTTTAAAGTCGAAAAGGCGTTGGGCTTGGGCACGTTCTTGGCATTTTCATATCTTAGTGGATATTTAGAATAAATTTTCAATCTTTCATATTTCAATATCATATTGGCATCGATTGTTGATCTTACTATGTTTTATCAATTTGTCAACAATTATCTCAAGGCAGTAGGCAGGCAGAATAAATATGTGCGTTAGCGTCAAAGTCAAAGTCAAAAGTCAAAGTTGTTGTACTACTTCCAAAAAAATCTATCACTGTTTTTTAATCTCGTCCCGCTTGTCGCAACTCGCACGCCACTCTGCAAAGATTTCTGACGCGCGTCGTCGCCGCCTCGCGCTAAGCGATCGTCTTTTATTCCTCTGAGCCACTGTCCTCGATTCAATAAATGCCATAGATAAAAAAAAATAAAGATGGAAAATAACAAAAATGGAATAACCGGCTGTGACGGTATATTATTTTGGGTGATACCTCTTTTTTATAATTTTGAGTTCAATCAATCAGCCTATTGCAGTCCAATGCTGGACGTAGGCCTCCCCAAGGGTACGCCAAAGCTTACGATCACCCGCTTTCCTCATCCAGCCACCACCAGCGACCTTCTTCAGGTCATCAGTCCACCTGGCAGGGGGGCGTCCCACACTACGTTTCCCGAGACGCGGTAATTCGAGAACCCGTCTGCTCCAACGCTCATTGCCCACTCGAAGCCCACTGCCACTTCAACTTGCTACATTTCTGGACAATATCCACCACCTTGGTCCTCTACCGGATGATTTCGTTTCGGATTTTATCCCATAGCGAAATACCAAGCATAGATCCTATCCTATTTTGAGTTACGTATTTATTATTTCGTGGGACATTTCTGTATGCATTGGTTAAGTCTGATTCTTACTACAACTTGTCTGCCCATGGCCAAACCTTTAATGTGAATCTAAAAGTATTCCATCAGTGTGCCAGATATTCAAATTCGCTCAGCCGTTATTCGTGATTATCACAAACATCCTAACCTTGATATACCGTACCTTAACCTTGATATCAGAATAAAGTGACGCAGTTTGTCTTGAGCTGCTGGAATCAGCTGATGAAATTCCTCAAACCCATTAAGAAGGAAGCGCAAGAGACAGTCATTTCTACACTTTAAATTTTGTGATTTTGTAATCGAATAACTTATGTTCATGCCGCTGCTATATAGTTATTTGTTTCACTGCTCTTTGTACTTATTATTGCGATTAAAACTTCAGAATTATAAGTACCACTTCTCAGTGGCTCTTCTAAATATTATTCTTTGGTAAACGCCGGTCGCCGATATTGAGCTTTTTATATAAGAATTGAAGAATTCGTTATGCGTTACACTGAATCTAATAAAAAGTCTAGAAAAATAAAATGTTAGAATAAATAAAATAAAACAAGGCATCTGTACAATTTATTATAATGTTTCTACCTTCTGGTAAACGTATAAATTCCGTTGGAAATATGACATGAATTTACAGTCTTCTGTTTTATGTATTGCATGGTGTAACATTTATGAACACTTCGAACTTATTTAAGTTCCTTTTTGTTGAATATAGCCATTTAAGATCCGGTAACAAAAACAGTACAATAGTTATAGATCATATAAAGTGACACAATATTCCAGCAGTATTTCATAACAAAATGTGTTACTTTAAATATACTTACCTGCAGAGTGAACTCTTGAAATCAATTTCCGCACTGGTGTATAGCAGAATTCAATATCTTGAGTCGAGCGCCGCCGCCGGCGTACATTGCATTGCATTGCCCTGCACAACCACCTAACCTACTCAGCCTTCGGACAACCTGAAAATTAGATTTCAGTTGGTGGCGACATATGCCTTCAGCCAATATCCCGTGCGAACCTCGCCGATTCACCCTCCGCTAAATAAATTTGTGTGAAATTCGGCGGATTTTCAGCGACCACTGACCAGCGTTTTACTTTTGAAAACTTTATACGTCTTCGTTGTAGCCCAGAAGTTTTAGTTCAGCATGCTTTCAGTTTGACAGGAAATAAGACAAATTTGTATAACGCAAATATCGAATCTCTTTTTGACAGGGCTAGGACTTGAAAGGTTTAAATTGAGCTAATGTTAATAAAAAATCGTACATATGAATTCGAAATTCGACAACACATTGGTACGTGGTGGGGGGGGTCGAACCCGCGTCTCCCGGACGGGAGGCAGCGGCCCTAGCCACTAGACCACCGATTTTGAATTCATATGTATATTCGACGCACTTACGGTGAAGGAAAACATGGCGATGAAACCTGCACACTTCTGCGAAGAAATTCAAAGGTTGTGTGTGAAGTCGACCAACCCGCACTGGGTCAGCGTGGTCGACTAAGGCCTGATCGCCTTAATTCAGGGTAGGCTTGAGCCTCTCGGTGGGGACGTATATGAGCTGTTTATGTTGTTGTTGATGTTATAAAAATATAGATAGGCCCTTCCATTTAGGAGTAAGAGCCTTCTGCTTCCCAAAAGTCCGGTTACGACACAAATGTTAGGTCATAGACAAAAAAAGTATGAGTATGTGTACCAACAAACAAAAACTGGCTAATTCTACCGGTCAAGTGCTTTTTAAAGGTAGACTTTTTTAAACATACGGATGGTTTGGGTTCATACCTTTTTATACAATCTAAACCGGTCGCACTACCTTCGTCTATCATTGGTCATCATCTGTCTGTTGTAGGCGTTCGGTTGTCAGCTGTCAACCAAGACCTACGCAAGTCTACCTGCTCCCGCTACATGGCAACCGTCGATAAAATAATCCACGCGATAGATATATGTATAAACTGACCGCCAATAGCATCCAAGTTTATATCGCGCGAAGATAAGAACTACGAAACGGCGCGGCGGTTACGTTTTATGTCGCACGATATATTTTATCGACGGTCGTCTAATAAATCAGATTTCAGACATTTCAGTAACGTCTACATTAGAAAGGCTGCAACGCTAGGGAAATGTTCAAAAGACAGGTAGATCGCACTGAGACAGTTTTGGCGTTATTCCAACCATTGCATTGTCGCTCTTCGCATATACCTCACAATTTTATTTAGTGCCTCTTCAATTATCAAATCGCAATGAATTAACTAGGGAAGTACGAGTACTACCTACTATGATCCTACACTTTGAGATGCACAAATTTGAAAATGATTATGCTTAAAATAATATCTACTATACTTTCTCATAATTAAATTAGTGAGATTACAAATGCGAAAGTTGGTCTGCTTATCTGTTGGGTTTTCAACTTGATGTGACCGAAAAATATGAGTAAAAGGTGAAGTACCCAGTGAGGACCTTTGTTATTTAAAAGCTCCACACTCTGTTTGACACTGGTGTAGTAGAATTTTAAGAATACACAAAAAATATCATTTTAAAGTAAATAATACACCAAATATATCAGTCAACAATTTAGGTATAAGCTACTCTGTGGTATAGGTATAGATCACTTGGATAATTTACAACAACCCTTGCACTATAAGCAACCTCAAGTAAAAAGACGCCATTATTTTGTAGATACAAGCAGCAGCGGTGTGGGTCGGAGTGGAGTGACGAATTAGATGAGGCGTGTCGCCTTGTCAGTTTGGCGCCCTTACTAAATGTGATCCAATCGACCCCATGTCCCTTGTTAGGTACAAATGGACACTTTATCCCATAAATACAGTCCGCTTGACCTTCTTCTAGTAAACATTTTTTGGTGTTCAGGGCGCCATGAATTTCTAAAGACTACTGTTTTTTTAGCATTGAAGATATTGTAACTATCTTGTAACAGTAAACGGATTTAAAAAGAAAGAAGACTATGGTAAGTAAAACGCTGCGTTTAAACTAAAGTGTTTATGAAGTAGGTTAGGACATTATTTATTATTATTATTATTTTAATAAGCGAGCAGCCACTGGCTGATGTGTGTATGTAGGCTGGTGTGTGTGTGTATAAGTTCTATTTTATTTTTTAAAATTTTATAAATAAATTTAATACATAGGCATATACACTAAAACTACAATTATATAGTCAAGAAGAGTAACCGCCTAGCAAAGCCCGCTAAAACATAGCCCCTAACTAGTACAATTAATTTTGACAGACGGCGACGACAGACAGGCAGATGATCTCGCTGCTGTACATTGAAGCTTACGAAACGTAACCGCTTAACTTTTAAACGTGATTCAATTTGAAAGTTGTGTCTCCCTGGGGGATAGGCAGGCCCCGGGGCGCGGCGAGGCGGAAACTGTCCCAACACCCATCCAACTCTCACATACTTCAGAAGAATGCTGCGGACTTGCATGCATTCACAAATATTTCAATCCGCGGATCTTGTCAAAACTTTTGTGTGGAGACATCGATATTTTAGTTCCACAATTCTATGTGTTCACACTTTCAAAGAGTAAGCGAAACGTTAATCTAAACCGATGGAACGCTTTTCCATTTTGCTGGTATTTTATTTTGCGCGAAATATATATTAATACCAATTAGGAAATTAATTTTATCAACAAACATATCCGCGAGGCCGACGGTTTTATTAAACGGCTCTATTACAAACTAATTTATTGAGACAGTTATCTGGACTATAGTGATTTATTTAATTACACACGTAAATAATGCTGCTAACTATTATATAGAATCGTGAAGTGTTGGATGAAACCAAAGATATATAATTTTAGTTTTCTAAGAATGACATTGAACAACTTTGAAAAAGATCTAGATCTAGTGAATTATTCGAATTACTAGTACATCGCTGCGTTTCAGTAGCACGTGGAGCGGTAAATTAGTACTTCGACAGTAATGATCGGTGGATAACTTCAACTTGTGATATAGGGAAATATAATCTTGTTTTGTATAACTGTGTCGCAGTTTAGTGTTCAGTGTTGACAATTTACAGAAACGAGTGTCGAAGCTAAGTAGCGCACTCATCCGTGAGTTGATTGAACACTCACGAAAGTATTTATGGAAGTTTCTAGCATTCCGCAAAATGTTCTGCTCGTGTGGTTTCATAGGATAAGGTGTTCTCGCAGTTTATTTGATTACATAAAAAGTATTTTTGCCAGCCTCCTAGCCGTTTCCATGACTACTTTATCAATCATGATCGGTTATTGATCTGTCATCAAACCGTGAAAAATACATGTAGGTCCTTGGTAGGTAGAGTTGTTGGTTAAAGATTAATTTATTGCGTACGAATATATACTTTTTTTAATATATTTTCTTCCATTATCATCACATCACTTTTATCCTTTTATATAATAATGTAAACTTGGGGTGGCGCTCACACAACAAAGACAAATCAAAGATGGCGACCATTAAAACGAAAACTTTAATTAACAATGTTCGCTAACTACAATGAAAGAACAGATAAACAGGAAAAGATATACGGCTACTAACGATAACAATAATGAAGCTTCTATTCTACACAGTCAGCTTAAAAAAACTCCACCCGGACGTGGAATTAAATCTAAATTTGGACTTCTAGTCATTCAGTGACATTACTATTTATATTCATGTTCTTTAAGCCTTCCATGCTGGCTTAGTGTAAATCAGTCTGTACCTAGAGTGCTAACTGAAACTTTTATAATCTGGTGACCCATAACTACTAATCGGTAAAAAATGTTCAGAATCGTTCAGATTGCAGTCGGGATTTCTTGGTTTAATGTCCGTTCTGTCTATAACTTTCCGTCGTTCTGAAGCTGAAAGCAAGCTTGTGTGCAAGGTCTAACTCAAACAAGGTGAAATAATTTCCAAGTTTTACCATAGCTGTTATCCGCTGTGTGATCTATGCGGGTGTCTTCATAAATTTGATTGGAGCTATTTTGAATTTTGCTACACGTGCCAAATTGGACTTTTGTCGTTGTGTCTGGGTAAAACTAGAAACAGCAATTTCTGTCTAGTCTATTATTCTACAACAAAAATATCCAGTCAATAACCGAAATTATAGTCAGAGAATTCGTAAATTGGATTGATTTTTTAATTGCAATTATTTCCAATTACTTACTCACAAATGAACTGATTTGACTTCATTTATTTCTAGGTTAGGTTAACCGTATTGACATACGGAGCCGAGACGTGGAACATGACGGTGAAGCTGGCCCATCGGCTACATGTCATTCAGCGAGCCATGGAAAGATCTATGCTTGGTATTTCGCTACGGGATAAAATCCGAAACGAAATCATCCGGCAGAGGACCAAGGTAGTTGATATCGTCCAGAAGTGTAGCAAGCTGAAGTGGCAGTGGGCTGGCCACTTCTGTTGCAGAACCGACGAGCGTGGAACAGACGGGTTCTCGAATGGAGACCACGTCTCGAGAAACGTAGTGTGGGACGCCCCCCTGCCAGGTGGACTGATGACCTGAGGAAGGTCGCTGGTGGTGGATAATTTGTATAGTTTCAGCTCTTAATACTTAAAATTCTGAGCTTGAATCAGTCTATGTTATGGGCACTTAAAGACAGTTTCTTAATACCAGCTGAACGTAATTTCGCGTTAATATGGTGTGTTGATACCTTTTATTTCCTATTCATTATAACCCAAGAAGTGTGGAAAGCATAAAATAATGATTTTCATGCTGGAAGCATAATTCGTTTGGTAAAAAGGTACCCGCTTTTACAAAAAGGTCCCGAAAAGTTTTAAACAAAAAGGTCTTTGTGGTCATTTTTGTGGTTGCGGGTGGCCAAGTTTCCCTCGGATTGTTACCCTTGCTCCCTTCCGCTTTGTCGTCATGTACAGTATAGAACACGGCATCGTAACGGAATACGGGTCTTATACGGGTTGCAAGGTCAATGACCGACACAAACCCTTGTCTGTATTCTAGTGTAAGACTTATAGTTTAGACTCCCATGTTTAAGGCCTCAGTGAGTGGAGTTTTAGTTGACATTAGCTATGGGATCAATGGTTTAACGTGCTTTCGAAACAAGGAATCATGAACAGCCTAATACATCCCCACACGAGAGGCTCGAGCTCACGCTAAATTACCCTATGCGTGCACTAGCGACTTTTGTCTCTCAAGACACTATGTGCCTCTCTTTCGCACTCTAGTAAACTTGACGAGAGAGACATACTGTCGCCGCGACAAAAGTCGCTAGTGCGCGCATAGGGTTAAGGTGATTCGGCTGCTTTGGTCGACGCTGTCGCAAAATTATCTTAATTTTCTAATAATCAGATGACTAAACTATCATGGACTGAAGGTATTACACGTATACGAGTGAATCAATACACGTGTATAAAGAAACGAGGAAAATAGTAATCATACCTTCCATCCTTCTGCCTGAGGAGTAAGATTAATGAGGCATTTGATTGATCGAGGATTTATGTAGTGATACCCGGAAACAACAAAAATCAGTTACTGTATTAAAATGTTCTTAATATCAACGTTTATTTGACCTATTTCTATACTCTTCACTTTACTACATTCTGTTGTTCAGCAGACATCACAGGGACATAATAGCTGTGTGAAAGAAAAAGAAGCCCTACTGTGATGCGACAGAAAACCTATTCATAAGGTTATTATAAAATAAGGTAGGTATTGAATAAAAAATATTGATTTTCATTAGAATTCTCATATTCTCACGCACTTCCGCTCCCACACACACACACACACACACACACACACACACACACACACACACTCACACACACTCACAGTCACTCACATAATCTTAAGTTCTATTACTTTGTATATGTACGTATATGCTTAATTTATACCTATATACTTAACTTTTTATAAATGTTTATGATCTTAGACCATAGTTTGGGAAGACCCTGGAGCCTGTAGCACAGTTTTTACTATTACAGGTTTCAGTGTTACTAGTTTAAATTACCAATGTAAGATTAAAATAAACATTTTTTCATTTTTCATTTTCATAACTTTTTTCTTTTTTCTCTACAACAGATTGTGTGTGTAGTAAGTTAACTCTTAACAGATAGTAAAATATTAAGATTTATTTCAAAATGTTTTATATATTTTAATTGCATTTGGACTACAAATGGCTTCTTGCGGTCTACTGTGCTTGGAAGAGCTTGTAAAAACTTAGGGGTAAGAGCCTTAGCCGTGTGGTGACGGCAGAGTATAATACATTTGTCACCAACCCCTACTCTTCCCGTGGGTGTCGTAAGAGGCGATTTAGGGATTACACATTGAACAGGGAACGGGCAGCAGCGCTCTCTGATACAGTAACTTTTTAACCTGCGATCTCCAACCCACCTGCCAAGCGTGGAGATTATGACAAAACCCTCCATTTAAGTGGAGGAGGCTCATAGTCCAGCAGTGGACTGCAACGGGCCGTTGATGTTGATGAAGAGCCTTCCGCTCCCCCAAAAGTCCGGTTACACTTTGTTAGGTATAGCAATACCTATACTCCTTATTCTGCTATTTGAAAATGCTGGCATGTGATAAATGCACACTGGCAGCTTTATTTTGTTCTAGAATTGTATTTTCAGTTTATTTCGGTTTTGAAGGTCGTTTTGACTCAGTCTAATAATAGAAGCCCTTGAGAGACATTATCTTATATAATACAAAATATATCATAAATAAATGAATGTAATATCTCCTTAAATAAACGTATTTATTGTACACAACCCCACCACCACAATACACTTGATACGTCGATTTTGCGACACAAGCATTAGGTCCATGCAAAAAAACAAAGCTTGTTAAAACTATTGATGACATGTCACTTTGAAAATAGTCGCAAGCCTGATAAAATGTTTAAAAGACACAAGATTTTATAACGTTTTGTTATTTTATTCACATGTTTATTTAAAGCTGCTTATTTATAATAATTTGGATACGCATATCCTCTACCAGTTTTAAAATATTTCACTGTGAGTATATTTCAACGGGCTTAACAGCTTATAGTGGGTGAAGCGCTCAATCCAATTTAATATTTAACTCAACGATCACAGCCACAGTTAGGATCATCCTTAATGTTTGATTTATGGACTTTGAAAACAAAACAATGCCGAATTAACGCTGTTATTTAATAATGATAACAACGCACACACCCCCCCCCCCCCCCCCCACACACACACACACTTTACTTTAATTTACTTGACTTTCTCATTACATATCAGGATCTGTAAACAACCAATTTATTAGTATCCAGAGAGGGAGAGCCTGGTGATCTGTCATACAGGGAAACCTAGTATAGACACCAGCTCTCACCACAAAGGATTTATTTGTACCTACTCAGATAAATTAGTCTTGTTGATACTTCTTACCTTTGTGATGAGAGAAATAAAGATTTTTTATAATTATTAATTAATTATTAAATAGAAGCGAGCGAAGCGTCTCTGTTTCAGCTTGGCCAAATTTGCTTTTGTATGTCCATCTGTTTGTTTGTTTGTTTCACTCTACAGGTCGCGTTTCTCAACCGATTCAACATTTCTTTTATTAACCAATAAATAATAATAATAATAATAAACACTTCTATGACACAATACAGAAAACATCACCCACGATCGTGCACACAAAGACAAACACTTCCTAGAGCCGAAGGAGACCGAGGCATACCAAACTTACATAACAAACAAATCAAAACACTCCGATCTTTCTTTTACTCCAAATCACAACAATCCTCACTTCATCACGCAATAGTTAAAGCAGACCACAAATTCACACCGCTTAATTTGAAACACTCTAATTTGCAGATACCTGAAACAACTATACAACAAAAACTGGAAACATGGGCACAAAAATCCCTCCACGGAAGACACCGCCTTGACCTGACTAATCAAACTGTTGACAAGATAGCGTCAAACGCATGGCTCAGGCGAGGCGAACTGTTTGCTGAAACCGAGGGGTTCATGATTGCCATTCAGGATCAGACTAGATACAAAGAACTATAGAAAACACATTATACGAGACCCTAACCCACTAAATGATCTCCACCACTGCCAAAGTAGTTCAGAAACAATTCAACATATCACAGGAGCATGTAAAGCTATAACCCAAACTGATTACAAACACAGGCACGACCAGGTTGCAGCTATCATACACCAGTACCTTGCTTATAAATATAAACTCATTGAAGACAAAACAGCTTATTACAAATATTACCCAGAGTCAATACTAGAATCTGAAGAATATAAAATGTATTGGGACCGAACAATAATTACGGATAAAACTGTACATTGCAATAGGCCAGACATAACGCTTCACGACAAAAAGAACAAAAAGGTTTATCTCATTGACATAGCCGTACCAAATACGCACAATTTGCAATCTACCCACACAGAAAAAATAGCAAAGTATACTGATCTTTCTGTAGAAATAAAAACACAGTGGCGGGTTAATAACGTGAAAATCGTTCCCATAGTCATATCAACTACAGGAGTCATCCCTAATTCATTGCACGATAGCTTAAAATCATTAGAGATACACCCAGCAACGTACATAATCATACAAAAAGCAGTCATATTAAATACATGCAGAATTGTCCGGAAATTCTTAACAACGAATACGTAAAGCTTATTATTTCCTTTTTTCCTTTCCAACCCATCCTCATTTTCGTTTTGGCCAAAAGCCCGCGGAAATGTAGTATTTCCCCAATTAGAGGGTGAACTTAAAATAAAATAAAATAAATAATAATAATAAAAAAAACAAGTGGTTGGGGATGTTTGTGGAGAAAATATAATAATAAATTTGAAAAGATATATTTACAGACTCGCGAGGTCTACAGCTCACAGAGCCACTAGTTATATTTAAACGCAGTTTTCACTTCTTTTGCTAAAGGCTTTCGCAACTGAAAGATAGAGCGCCTGACCCTTAATAGTTCGCAGATAAGATAATAGTTACCACCTAAGGTCTGGGTTAAAATCTCGATGAGGACACGATTTTAAAACAAAAATAAATCCGTGAGACTGCCCCGCTTGGTTAGGAAATAGCAGGCTGATTCAACTGATTGTGCCTTCCGAAGCACGGAATTATCTTATCTACGAATATAATCGTTACATGATGCCTTTGGCGACTTAATACCTCTTGACCAAACTAAAACTAGTCCCAAATAGTGATTTTTGTTCTATAGGATTTGAGCCTTGACCCTCCATAACTATGCCAAATACCTACCTTTATGCCACGGAGGGTGTAGTGGGCTAAATATCAGCTGGAAATATTTCCACGTAATGACATCGACTGGCGGGTGGGGGCAATAGGGCTGGCGATTTCAATATGCGGCATATTTCAAACGTCGTCGTGCCAAGCCGCCCCGACCCTCGATTCGTCTGCGAATACCGCTAATCAATTAAATTGTTCGAATAAAATATTAAATTAAATTCCTCTCTTCCATTTTCCCATTTTTTTCTCTTCTTTATCTTTTTTTTTATTGATAAATGAGCACAGATTTGTTCCTCCGTTGCGTCGATAAATGGGGAATCTTTAAGGTTTTTTGATATTAATATTTTAACAATTTGAAAATGTAATTCTTTCTTCAACAAACTGAATATTACATACGTAGTACATTTTTTTTTAGATTACGTCAATTACATAAACAATTTATCTAGAAAATAATCAGTAATGAAGAAGAAGAAGAAATAAAGGCAAATAATTATTGGTATATGTACTAATTTTAAATGTGTTATATTTCATGCCTTTGTTTTTTGTGTAAACAGATACGGTTTCACGCATACTACTGTGTACTAGCGGTCCGCCCGCGGCTACGCTCGCGTTGTGTAAGATTTTCCTCTGGGAATAAGACTTTTTCCTATCCAATTTTAATTCAGGGTACAAAATATCTCTTTTCCAAATTTCATCCCAATCCGTTCAGTAGTTACAAATATCTATACATACAAACTTTGGCGTTTATTTAGGTAATATTAGTAAGGAAGTAAGGATAAAAACAAAGTTATTGCAGTTTACACACTTAAATAGTGTTGGTACGATAGTAGTATTTGCGAGGTCTCTAGTATCAGATGTTGTGTTAAGTAAACAAGTGCGGGGTTGGCTAGTGGGGTCTGGGCCGCCTCCAGCTGTCTAACTAATGAACTCTCACTTACTCGTTTTGGTGTTAATGTCAATTAAGAAAAAGAACATTCAAGATTCTTGGGGGAGGTATCTGTCCAGACGTCTTTTGGTTGAGATCATGGTAATGGATGCGTGATGTTGCGAAAATGAGTTGCAATGGCGTCCGGAGGGATCACATCACACGCATTGCTCCCTATTAGTAATAGTACTAACTTCTATGTCTGAAACGAATAATTTATGTTGTACATGATTTAAACTTTTGCGGTCACATTATTTAATAACCGCAAGAGAATGTAGTATGGTAGTCTGTTTCTATCTTCATCATCCATCAAAGAGAATCAATCACGGAAAATCATCACTGAGAGGCTCGAGCCTACCCTGGAGTGAGAGCGCGATCAGGCCATAGGTGACCACGCTAGCCCAGTACTCATCATCGTCATCATCTCAGCTGGAAGACGTCCACTGCTGAACATAGGCATCCTAGGTTTCAACCGTGAACGGTCCTGCGCTACTTGCATCCACCGGCGCGCCACCCAGCAACTTTGACCAAGTTATCTGTCCACCCTGTGGGAGGCCATCCAACACTACGCACTTTAGCCCAGTACTAATAAAATACAAAATTCTTTATTGATACCAAGTGTCTACGTCCTGTACTGACCGAACTTTGTAAATTGAATATCCTAAAACAAGCTACTAGAATTCTCAACCTTTGAGATGCCTAAATTTCAAACAAAACTAGCCGCTTTTGATTATTTTGAAGAATGTTTCCCTAATCTGGAGATTTAAATTGCCAATAAAACTTACGATTTCGTCCCACAAAGAGCCATTTATTAGTCAAACATAGTGAATTGTTAAACCCTTTAATAAACTATTACTTGGGAATATACTTTTATTCAACTTAGTCTCTTGAACCGACACTGGCAAGGGTGTTGGTGGGTGTTGCAATGCGAACGTGACCACCAAACAGCTGCAGCGCTGGAAAGATCAACACAAGAGAAATGCAGCTGAATGCAATTGCAGATAAGAAAAACGGAAGATGTACCGCGGAAGGCAATTAATTTTATGAAAATAAAGAAAATAGGAATAACGGAGCATTATTGTGTAATAAAAATTTTAAATTAACGCTATAGATGATATTCGCAACCCAACATTATAATTCTCAGCATCTTTGATCGAATAACATTTAAGTCAAATAAATCTAATAGGTATATAAAGAAAAGTCCGTACTGATTGTTGATTGGCTGACTGACACATCTAGAGCTGAAACTACTGAAGCTAGAAAAACCAAATATGCACAGTAGATTGATAGGCAAGCAATAAGAAGGGATTTTGAAAAGTTCCCCCTTAAGGGGAAAAAAGGGGCATTTGTATGAAAATTTGGATTATAAATGGGAAAGTATACAGTTACGAAGATTGGTAGAAGTACCCCGAGACAATACGTCCGATACAGTAACATGCGCTTTGAATCCAAGCCAAGAAAAATTTTCATGATTTTAGTTTTCATTTCTGGAATTAACAGTGTCGCTATCTCGATGGAAGGTCTTCCACCTCGTCATCACTTTCCATCAGGTGAGATTGTGGTCAAACGCGAACCTATATTACATAAAAAAAGGTCATGTTTATGACATGAAGTCTACGTAAATTAGGTTTAGCACTTTGTAGTTTCTTGTCCTGTGTTACCGCTATAGTATAATTTGAAAGACGATGAACGATGATTTGAGACGATTTGATGTTTTCCATCCATCCCAAAAAAATGTAATGACGGATCTAAGTGATGCATCCTATGGAACTATTTTGTTTTTTTGTTTTTTTTTATCGAATATGATAATTTAAATCTATGTTCCCAAATGTTGGCCAAAATACGTTGAATTCCACGTAGTTCTGGCATTTCTCCTTTATTTTTTATGCTCTAGGATAGGCTACGTATCGGAGAAATCCTGTTTCTATGGACAACTTTCTAAATTGCTGTAGATCCAGCTTAGTTTCGGCTAGGGTACTAAGTTTTGTGGCTTTGTGGATTGATATTGGAATTGCATTGAGTTTGTTCAGTGTTCTGGTACTGTCAATAGTAGTATTATACGAAGTCTTGAATGCTGGAGCCAAAATCGGAGAGCCTCGGTGGTGTAATGGTTCGCATCATTGCCTTCTAAGTCAAAGGCATCTAGTTCGAACGCCATACAGTATTATGTTTCTGTTTCATCAATAGCTCATATACGCCCCCACCGAGGGGCTTGAGCCTACCCTGAATTAGGGCGATTAGGCCTTTGTCGACCACGCTGGCCCAGTGTGGGTTGGGCGACTTCACACACAACCTTTGATTTTTTTCGCAGGAGTGTGCAGGTTTCATCACGATGTTGTGGTTTTACTTCACTGTAAGAGCGTCGAATGAACGTACATATGAATTCGAAATTCGAAAACACATTGGTACGTTTCTATGTTTCTATTTCTATGTTTACCATGTCACTAAATACGATTAGTTTGGATAAAATATTCATATTAAGATAAATCTTTTACTTTCCAAGTTCCAAGAAAAATTGTTTCTTTTTAACTAACTTTCTCTCCTAGTTACTATTAACACAAATTTAACAATTATGCAATGTGATAATATTTAATAATTTATATTTTATTTATTTGCATTATTTTTGCATACCAGAGGATTAAATCCACAGAAATGAGTAAAATTAAAACACACGTGAAATTAATAATTAATATTAAATTTGGCTAGCGTGAACAAACTTCAGCCTGGCACAGCAACCTTTATAAAACCTCCAGTTCAGTAACGAGATGAGAAATATCATCCATTCGTTGCCTGCAAAATATTAAATATTCACCTTATTTTTTGTTATTCTTTTCATGGTTTTTGAAATGTATGTAAATACGATCTTGAAACCATTGATTAATCTGATAGCTTTTTCTTCCCTTCAGCCGTGTACGTAACTATTGATTCGCTACCAGTTACAGAAGAAGAAAAAACATCTTCATATGATACCAGTTGAGTTCCTTAAACCCTTTGACGGCTATTGGTTTAAATCTAAACCAAAACAAAAAGTTGAATGTTTGCATCCGTCATCCGGCCATTTGAGGCTTTATTTGAAATGTTCAGAGTGGATTATTGTATGGAAAGTTTATTTTATTTTGGTCCTTAGTGCTGGAATTCTGCCGCCGTCAAAGGGAATATTTTTTTTTAATCACCTGGTAGTATCCCGTAGTAAGTATACGGTTTGTACTATCCTTCCCGATCACGGCTGAAAACAAAGATTCGGCATTTGCACAAATTTTACGCAGCGTAAATAGAAAAGAAAAAAAAAACAGGTTATAAAGGCATTTCTTAAAAAAAAGGGTTTCAATTTAATAATGAAATTAGAACAAGAACCTGAATACTATAATACAGGTTTACTGTGTATCTTAGCATTAAATACAATAAGAAGATATATTATATGGAACTAAGTCAACACGGCCCGAGCGCTGTGATAGTGGGATGATGCATAATATTAATCATCGCGTTCAATGGATGTAATAATCTACCGAATATACTTACTACCATAATGCATGTAGAGGTATGGACGTACTTTAAGTATAATAAAAAAATAATATGTGTTTCCTAAACTGGGATTAAGTTTTTACTATAACAAAAATCAACTACAAATTAAAAACATGACTGCGCCGCCAAAAAATTATAGCTAGTGTCACTCGGGTTCATGTAAAGATTCTAACCATACCCCATACATCCAAATCTGTTCAGGCATTTAGAAGTTAAGGTGGAATAAAGAAATTCACATACATACACGAGTTAACACGAGCCCTTAACACATTACACTCCTTTTTTGGGCAGTCTTTAAAAAAGATAATCTGCAAAAAGTTTAATAGTTTCGGTTGTTTATTTTAAAAGTATCAAACAAGCTCGTAGCAAAGCTCTTCGGCGCCGTAGTATGCGTGTAGCTCAACAAGCAAGCTCGAAGTAAAGCTCTACGCCGTAGCAGGCGTGTAGCTCAAATCGAGTGTTAGAAGGATCGCGTAGCTTCAATTACAGACTATCTGCTACGATTGGCTACGAGCGTTCACTAATAGTACTGGAACTAGCACGCAAATTAACATGCAGACCTCTGTCGTACTTAACACCTGCCTTGTTATCCGAGCTTTTACGAATTTCAGCTGCTACTTGCTACTAAATTGAGAGGCGCTACAAAGGCGAGAAAATTGGCAGCTGATGCATTTTATATTGTTATTTTCCTGCTAAACTACGAAAAATTGTTTACTTATTTTATGGAATAAACCCTTGTTGTTATTACTTTATGTATCTAAGTATTGAGGAGCTTGTTCTTTTCCTGAATTAGGTAAGTCAATCAGGCCTTAGTTGACCACGTTGATCCAGTGCGGATTGGTCTACCACACACACAGTTTTTGTGTTTCGCCACGTGTTCCATCACCACAAGAGCGGTTAATAAGCGTGATGATTTTGAAATTCGTAAACAAATTGATACGCAGTGGCGTTCAAATCGCTATTTTTGGAACAAGACAGTGACTCGCGGAATAAACTTAGATTAAAATGCGTTCACACCCGTCTACCAACATACACCGCTTTTGCAAAACGCCGCCGCTAATAATCGATGGCTATTATCACAAATACGCCATAACTCGCTTATCGTGGTAACAGGCGGAGTGAGCGCGTGACCTTGCTTGATGTGGCAAACATTTTCACGTACCCGTACCTACCTAGTTCCTAGGCTTAAAGAACGTGGAATGGAGGAACAAAATAGCGTCCGAGTTTCGTTCACTTTGGTCAAAGAATTCTGCTCAGTCTATAGCCACCATGCACACAACACACACACTCACATACATGACACATTAAAGAGAAGCTAAAAGCTCCTCTGACAAAATTCTATGAATAGGTTCGAGAAAAAATACGCTGGACAGTGTTAGCATACGAATAAACATAAAAATATTCATCCCAAGTGCTTCCTTTTTGGCGGGTAATATCAGATTTGCGATGTCTGTGGCAATTGTGTGGGTATCTTTGTACAAATTTATTATATTCATTAGTCTTCGTGAATGCGACACTTTGGAGACGCGACGATGACACTAATTGTAAGGATCCCCAATTTGTTACAGAAATACAAAAAAATATTTCATGGAAGTGGTCTTTTAAAATGGGTACATAAACAACGGTTTTTTCGACAGAGAAATTTATCTGAATAACTTGAGATACAAACATAGGCTACACTTTTGGGCTAGGCTTTTTACATAGACTATAAAATAAAAACGTTTGCACCGAAAACACACATTTTTTTTGTTAAGTATAATGAAATGACTCATCATCATCATCATTTCAGCCTGTTAAAGTCCACTGTTGAACATAGGCCTCTCCAATCGCACTCCAGCATGACCGGATGAAATGACTAAGGTCTTGCATATATGTACTGAAACAGAATCGGTTTAAAAAAATACTTACATGAAACACTCTCATACCTCTTCAAAGGATTTCTGCGTATTAACACAAAAACACCTGTAACAACTTAATTTGTATATAAAACACCTCAGTCAAATGTTTGCTCAACTGGGAATAAAACCTGTTAATATTGAGTAGAAGGCAGATGCAGTAGTACATCTGCCTTCTTGGTTTTTGTCCAATTATTCTGACAACATTAAACTCCGGTAGTGTCGAGTCCGTTGACATGATTGACTCCATAGAACCTACTGTGTGTTTATTTGCAATCGACTTTATCGTTCTTATTTTTCTTTTAATTAATGGGCTTCTACTACACAGATTATTAAAATTAATCACGTGGTTCTCTATTAATAAGTTTAATAAGACCCTTAATCATATCACAGTTTTTTAAATTTTATTTCGGGCAGCTCCAACTCTAAAAACACGAAAGCAACACTAGTTCACGTTCAATTAAAGCAGATGTTCTGTGGAGGCATGTTTTTTTTTTTCAAGAAAATTCCCGCAAAATTCTCACAAATCTGGTTAATTAGTGGCGCGACCAGCTGCTGAGGAGTACTCGAAATTGCGGTCGAGTTATGAGCCCCGTTTGTTAGCAGTCACGGCTGTACACTCGGCTTAGTCTCATTTGGTCACAGGTTGTCTTTTCCCATAGGGTAAAATTGGGCACAACCTAATAAGGGCTAATTTACAGTACATCATCAGCAGCTCATTATACGTCCCCACCGAGGGGCTCGAGCCTACCCAGAGTTAGGGCGATAAGGCCTTAGACAACCACGCCTAGTGCGGATTTCGGACGGTCGACTTCACGCACAATCTTTGAATTCCTTCGCAGGAGTGTGCAGGTTTCATCACGATGGTTTCCTTTACCGTAAGAGCGTAAATACGAGCATAAACGTACATACGAGTATGAATTCGAAATTCGAAAACACCTTCCACGTGCCAATGCACGTGGTGGGGATTCACTCACAGTACAATGAGTATAGTAATTTACCACCTATAACTTCATTTCAAATAACATAAAAAAAAAATGTATGGCAGAAAAAAGGTTATTCGTGATTCACACTTGTCAGCTAATCAAGATTGACATACGTCTGGAAATGTATCCAACAAAGTATTTTCCTAATGTTATCTCCAACAGGGATAGTGAATTGTAAGTAGGAACGAAACATAAAATAGATGGTGAGATCTGATCTTAGTCGACCTTCACCCATTTGTTTACCGGATACGTATATCTTTTCAAACGTAGAACGTAAACTAGTAGAACGTGCATGAGAAGCTCAACAAAATATGGTCAAGGCTATCCAAAAACTGATGAATTTTTCATCTAAATTTTACAGTTACTTACTACTTGCCGAGTTAGTTGACGGATTAACTCAACTCGCCACTGTACTTGTGAAAGTGTAAATGAGCTTTGAACTCTCCTACAAAACCTAGTTCAGATTCGTGAGTGGGCGCTTTTAGACAGTTCTTTTTTAGTCTGATCGTTCAATTTATAAATGCGTAGTGTAACATCGGAAACGCTCCGCGTACTGGCCATGTAATTTGTTGCTGGCTGCATGATTTGTTTTAAATTGAATTTGTTCCTTTTTCAAATATTGAAAACAACAACACCGCATATTTTGACAGTCTTTATTTACAATCTTTACCTTTATCCAGGAGCCAAAGTGTGCGGCCAGATTTAGAATATGCGTAATATCAAATAGTTCCGCCAAATGGGCCCGCGCGAGCCTTTCATTTATCTAATCAAATAGTGTCGTTCTTTTTATAAAAGCTACGTTTGGTCCTAGTTCTAATAATACAGGTCAACAAGTTCTTTCTACTTTATACTAACAGTCCCACGTTGGGAGCAGTTACAGTAGACACAAGGTAGCTATTTAGTATCCAGTCTACTTTTCCTGAAATTACGGGTGGACATTGTGAAGGCATTGTAAATCTATTATTGAACCCTTCTTGCTCTATAACGTGAATAGGTATATTCTAGGCAAGCGTGTTCTACCTTCGACCTTGTCATCACTATCCATCAGGTGAGCGCAATAAAAAAATATATCTAGAGACGACGACGTTCTGACTTGGTCCGTTATGTGACGTTATTAAAATTTAGCAGAAAAAAGATAAAATCGAAACGTAAGAAATCTAAATTTGAAAATGGATTTAAAATGAAAGATAAAACTGCCAGCAAGAAAGGTTGCCAGTCATAAACCAGGAAAGAGGACGAATGCCTCGTTACAAGCGTATTCGTCTACTGTCAACTGCTAAAGTTAAAGTCCCTTTCAATATAATCCGGCATGTAAACAAACCAATTTAAACACGATTACTCCGTAATTTCTTACATTTGAGTATCAATCCTGATCATATTCACTTTTTAGGAACCATACATTCTTCTTACAATCTTTTTGCCCCCTATTAACTTCTTTATGATAGTGATTTTAATAAAAAATACTCGGACGGCAAAACTTTCAATAATTTGTAAAACTGCCATATTAATTTTTTACTCATCGAAGTCTTGTTTGTCTTTGGAAAGTTAGAAGAAGAAAAAAATATCTTGTTTACATTATTGCCGGATTCTATTGAAAGGGACCTTAGAAACTTATCTTTGAAATGAACGGTGGCACTAATAGTAGTAATACAAAATTACATTTCATCCAATCACGACTCTTCTGAAAGGTTCACATTTCCATAGTAATGGTCGTGTTTTCAATTTTGGCCATTTCACAGATTCTGTGGTAGGTACATCTGTACACAGCATGTATGTAACAGATTTTTTTTCCTTTCGTAGAATCTTCGGTATAGAAATAATGTTGTAGTAGCCTGTGACCAATTTAAACTACTTAATTCTCTCATTCCCTACCACCAGGCAACGCCACACGACACACCACAATGAGGACGCAAAAACAGATAATCTTGCGCATCTTCAGTTAAACCCAATTAGTTTGTAAATTACGAAGAAATCATTTTAATACCATGAAATTTAGTACCTATTACATAAACTAGTAGCTATGTGAGCTGTAGACCTCGCCAGTTTTTTTTATCTTTTCGAAATGGCTGTTTTATGAGTTTTTTACGTTTTCAATTTTCATATCTCCACAATTTTGAAAATTTTAAAAAACTGAATAGATAATGAAATCAATATATTTATTGAACCTGCTCACAAATTTTCATGAGAATCGGTTGAGAAATGCACCTTGTAGAGGAGAACAGCCGGACAGACATCCTCCGGACATACGAAAGAATTTTAGTCCTAGCTGAAACGGAGACGTTTTGCTTGCGCTTAGCGCTCGATGGTCAAAAAAATAATAAGCTATATATATTAATGAGGAATTATATATGTCTATGATATATATATGTATTAGGTTGGGGAAAAACTCTTTTCGCAAATAGTATGTATGAACTTATAATAAATCTCTTTGGCTATACCATTTGTATCTGGCTGGTTTTGGTATTATTAAAAAGTTTAAATTTTAAAAAAGATAATTCCAAATTCAAATTAGGAAAATGTGTGATTTTCATTTGTTTTTCTTACTGTTAAGATGAGTGAATCTAATGAAGAAATTCGATACATTTTAAAATTTTACTACAAAAAAAGAAAAAATGCAACGCAAGCCTCTATGCAGTGTCTGTGAGAGTAGCACAAATTTGGTTAAAGCGTTTTCAATCCGGAAATTTTAATGTCAAAGATGCACCTCGCTCTGGGCGTCCTGTTACGGATAAAATGGATGCCATTTTTGAAAAAGTGGAGCAAGGTCGGCATATAAGTAATTACGATGTAGCTGAAGAACTGGGAATTGACCACAAAACAGTTTTGGCGCATTTGAAAAAAGCTGGGTACACAAAAAAGCTCGATATTTGGGTGCCTCATGAGTTCACTGAAAGAAACTTAATGAACCGTGTACTCATTTGTGATTCTTTATTACGATGTAATGCAACCGAACCATTTTTGAAAAACCTGATAACTGGTGATGAAAAGTGGATCACGTACGATAACCACGTGCGAAAAAAGTCGTGGTCAAAGGCTGGTCAGGCTTCACAGACTCTGGCAAAACCCGGGTTATCTTGCCACAATTTAATGCTGTGTGTATGGTGGGATTGGAAGGGCATTATTCATTATGAGCTGTTACCGCCGGGCAGGACCATCGATTTTGAACTCTACTGCGAACAACTGATGAGACTAAAGCAAGAAGTTGAGAGAGAGCGGCCGGAATTAATCAACAGAAGGGGTGTGGTTTTTCATCATGATAACGCTAGACCTCACTTATCTTCAGCCACTCAGCAAAAATTAAGAGAGTTTGGCTGGGAGGTATTAATGCATCCGCCGTATATTCCTGACCTTGCACCTTCCACTTGTTTCGGTCTCTTCAGAATTCTTTAGGCAGTGTCAGGTTAGCATCACGAGAGGACTACCAAAACCACTTGTCGCGGTTTTTTGATCAGAAGCCCCAGAATTTCTATAGCAATGGGATCATGTCCCTACCTGCAAGATGGCAGAAAGTTATCGAACAAAATGACACCTACATACTTTAGTTAAATGTAAATAAACTTTATTAAAAAATGAATTGAATTTTCATATAAAATGCGAAGAAACTTTTTCCCCAACCTATTATATATAGACGAAATCAGATAGAAAGTATATAAATGCCCTTTTGCGGTTCATAGAAAAATACATAGCATTTTAAAATGTATAAAAGAAAACAAAAGTATGTATAATTGTTCTTTGTCTATTAGGATTTTTAATTATACTACTATTTGTAGAACTCATTCATTACGTTTGTCCTATAAATACCACAGGATAAACCACAGTATAAACTAAACAGACAATCAATATACCCAAGAAATAAATTTCAATACATCGCAAAAAATCATTCTTCGATTGCACCTTTCTCTGTAACTACTTTGTGGTTGCAGTACCAAAGGAGTAATATGGCGGGCGCAGACTTGATGGGGCAGAAGTGTCGGTACTCTATCTAAATACTCTGTGACTAAGGCCCTTAGGTAGTAGACAGACATGCATGACGTAGTATCTTGTCTCCTGCAGACTGTCGTCGGTACAGTATCTTTGAATACTTTGTGACTGAGGCTTTCTAGATGCTTCTAGGTAGTAGACAGAAATGCATAACGTGTTTTGCCGCAGAACAGAAGTGTCTTGTTGTGTATTGTAACTTTAATTACTGCAGCCCTTTAGGAAGTAGACACGCGTAACGTTTTTTGTCTCCTCCCGCAGAACACAAGTGAAGGTACTGTGTCTACCAACTCTGTGACTGTGACCCTTTAGACATGGCGTGCACGGCGTTTGAGATGGGACAGAAGTGTGGGTATACTGTATCTTTGAATACTCTGTGACATGCCCTTTAGGCAGCCGGCGGCGGCGTGCGCGGCGCTTGAGATGGGCCGGCCCGCGCTCTCGTTAAATTTTCACATGCACTTGACGGCCGACCTGGCTTACGTTAATTATGAAATCTCATTTGAGAGCGAACCTACTCGTTTGAGTAATGGCTGCCGGAACGAGGAGTGTTCGCCGAACATAAAAGTTTCAATTAAGCAGCGAATTCACGACATTAAAATTTGTCCCGGATATTTGTCGGCGTCCCGCTATTTACATTTGCTTTGATAAATGAATTTTGAAAGAAATATTTTCCTTGCTGTGATTAAATGGAATATACCTAAACAGGGTTATTTTTTAATCAGTGCGTATATTTTGTGGTCTAGTGAGCGTCGGTGATCTAGTGGCTAGGGCCGCTGCCCCCCTTCCGGGAGACGCGGGTTCGATTATCCCCACCACGTAACAATGTGTTTTTGAATTTCGAATTCATATGTACGTTTATTCGACGCTCTTACGGTGAAGGAAAATATCGTGTGAAGTCGACCAACCCGAACTGGGCCAGCGTGGTCGACTAAGGCCTAATCGCCCTAATTTAGGGTAGGCTCGAGCCCCTCGGTGGGGACGTATATGAGCTGTTGATGCGTATTCAGATTTGTCATATAGAACAACTTTTCCCAAAGAACATGATCGAAAGGCCATAAAATATTTTCATTTTCCCATACAAATAGTGCTAGATGAAAATGCATCTTGTATGAAAGTTGAAAGACCAATGTCCCTAGGGAATTTTTTTGTATATGACGGTCTGAATACTATACTTATACCTACAAATACAAAGCATACGTGACGTGCGTACGCGCATTGATAAAAAAATAACCCTGTATAGGTAGACAGGGCTATAAAAATATGTCTTCGAAAATAATATAGAGCTTGCATGCAGAAAATTATTAATGCAGCTGGTATGCGAAAGCTATTCGATTTTAGTCAAAAGGCTCATGTAATTAAAACTTTCTTTGACGACTACACACGACGCGGCCGTCAACTTTTATAATATTTTTGAGTTGAATTTACTGCGTCCAGTTTTAATAACTTTGCGCAAAGTGAAAAACAAATTCTTCATATTAACATTTCAGTACTTTTTCTAAGTAGTGCAAGTCGTATTGGGAAATACGTTTTGATTAACCTGATAGCTTTTTGGAATGCAAAATTTACTCTTTATGAAATAATAGTAAGTATAGTAATATCATAGTAAGTATCATACAATAATAATAATAATGATACAAGGATCGTAGGTAGCAAATTACATACGAGGTTACGTAATGTCACGAGTTTGTTATAAAAACTAAGATCCGTGTGTTGTACGACATTTTTCAATACACTTGTTAGAAAACAGGTAACGGAACATAAAAACCAAGTAAACTCTACAGAATTAGCGCCAATCTCATACTAAAAAAATAGGTTTCCTTTCTAAAAGCATAGTTATTGAGAAAAGACACTCGCGAACATTCAGCCTCTACGACATTCAATTAGCATTAATCGATTCTTCGTTAAAATCGAGATAATTTTATTACTATCATTAACTGGCTGATAATATTTTTGATACATCATTTGTTAAAATAAAAAAAAAAAACTTTTTTCTTTGTAAGAATCGATTCAATTTATTTTTTTGTTAATAAAATGATACTGGCTAGCAATATTTCTGTTAGAACTTGTAGAAATAAAAACAAATTGTAATGAAAATCACACTTGTTCGGTAAATGGCATTAACGTACCACCACCGTACAGTTTACCGCCGTCGTAAGTTAAGTTTTCGAGCAAGGTGTATTGAAAAAAAATGTAATGTAGCATAAAAGCAATGACAACACTTTTCGAATCTCATTACAGGTAAAAAAAAACTGACAAGGCAGTGAAATTAGTAACGTTAAACTTTTATGCAGAGTTTCATTCTTTTCTGCCGGTGTTCCATTTCTTACGTAAAATAATTTCTTTTCAGCACCAGTCATCACTTTTGACAAGTTTTTAACGTCGTTTTTTTTTTCATTATTTCTAAAAGTTACAACTTTTAATAATCCAACGGAAAGTATCGAAGAAACAATGTCACTTCCGGCATTATAAATTCATTCATTATCGTTAATTTATTAACTTGACACATTGAATGGATTATGGTCTGGTTATAAATAACTGATGATGGAATAAGATTGACTTCTTATGATTTGACTCATTACTGCTTAAAAATGTTAATACTTGGGGATTCTGGAATAAAATAAAAAAATAAAAAATGTACCTTTAAAAAAATCTATTTATGAGGCTTATATTATTCACCTTAAATACCAATGCAACTATGGCTGAGTTTTTGTTATTATCAGGAAATTAAAAGATTAATTTCACTTACCTCTACTTTTATCGTTGAAGGTAAAGCGAAGATGCCTGATGGAATTGGTACCTAGTCTGTAAGTGTATCATTATTTATTAAGCAAAATAATATTTATTTTCCATGAAGGTCTACTATTTTAGATGCCCACAAGGTCAAGTTATTTATTTAGATATTTCCAAGTATTTTATTTCAAGGTGAAGCGTAGTAGTTTCATAAATAAGAGTTTGAGGTATAAAATATTAGCTATATTTTGCTTTATTTCGTTTAAGGCGAACTTTTAAATTACATACTCAGTTAGGAAACTGCTTGCGGAAGTAGTATGGAGTGAAATATCGCGCGCAGATGCAGCAGCTAATGAACTCGTTTCATGTTGCTAATGGCTGTATCATGTCGCCTCTATTGAAAACGATAAGAAGGTAAATTGAAGAAAAGTATGCTAAATGGCAAGCCTGTGAATTATTTGGCGGCTCTTAGGATGGCTGGTTGAATTGAATTAAATCCCTTGTCCAAAAACCTTGATGATTGAAAGTTTTTTAAAATTGCCATTTTAAAATGGCTGAACCATAAGCCGAGTTTTCTTTTTTGTTACCGCTGCCCTTGCTGTCATCAAACAAATATGGCGTCCACAGCGCCATAAACTAGCGTATAAAGAGTAAAGCGTACATTGTTTTCTTCAAAAATATTTGTTATTCTAAAAAGGGTTAATAGTTACTTAACAATCAAATACACTAACATTCTCACAATCGCGGGTTTGTTACCACGGTAAGTCGCGTATAGATACAGTGAGTTTTGTGTGTCGTGAAAAACAAGTGAGTGACAATAGTAGTGGTTCGAACAATCAACGTGAGGGTAGTCGCCGCGTCCGAAGGAGGGTAGACAGATATGTCTGTCCTTAGATGCAGTCCACTCGCCACACCACCAGTCTACTCGTGACCATGGAGCGTGTAACCGTTCCGAAATATCGAGGTAACAATATTTAATATTACCGTGGTAACAAACCCGCGAATTGTGAGAATGTTAGTGTAGTGAACAACCACGAAAATCTTAAAACATATATCAAATACAATTTACATTTAAATAAAAGGCTAACTTATATTTAGCCCGTTGATTAAAAGTTGCATTCAATAGATTGGCTAGGTTCGGCCAGCCGCCGTTTAATTGAAAGCTAGGCGATTAGTTAACGGGCTGATCGGGCTTCTGCACTCATATATACTGTGGCGTGTCAATGATGAGTCGTCGTCTTCTTCTTCATTATGTGGGTTGTAAGGTCGACAACCGACCTCACAAACCCTGGTGTCAGTGTTATAGAGCCGCCAAAGGCCACTGACATGGCTTGTGTAACGACTAGATAGTAGTCGGAACCAACGGCTTAACGTGCTTTCCAAAACACGGAATCATCTTTCTTTTCGGACAATCAGGTGATTCAGCCTGCAAAGTCCTAACCAAACTGGGGAAAATCTCATAAAGAGATTTTTGCTTGACCGGGAATCAATCCCTGAACCTCCGTAATGAGCGTCGAAATCTCGACCACCCGACCTGGCGTGTCGTCGTGAATCGTATTTATTTTTAATATTTTTACCCAGTAGCATGAGTCGTTGCATTTGTGTTAAAAAACCGTCAACATTTAGATTAAGCTAATACTGCAAGCAAATTGCAGTTTTCAACTTGCATAATGCAAATGTGAAAAGCGGAGTAAATTGCTCTTGATTTGATAAAGTATTATTTAAGTAGTTCTTTCTAGCAAACAAAGTGAATAACTTAATTATACCCGACGCTACACGAAAAATGTTTTCACTAGTCTTGCGAGACTGAAAGAGCAAATAAACTCTATGTTTCTTAAAATTCTAGAAAATCTTATAAAATTTGAGAGCATCGGTGGTCTAGTGGCTAGGCCCGCTGCCTCCCGTCTGGGAGACGCGGGTTTGATGCCCATCACGTACTAATGTGTTTTCAAATTTAGAATTCATATGTACGTTTATTCGACGCTCTTACGGTGAAGGAAAACATCGTGATGAAACCTGCACACTCCTGCGAAGAAATTCAAAGGTTGTGTGTAAAGTCGACCAACCCGCACTGGGCCAGCGTGGCCGCCTAAGGTCTAATCGCTCTAACTCAGGAGAGGCTCGAGCCCCTCAGTGGGGACGTATATGAGCTGTTGATGATTATAAAATTATGATTTGTTTTTTGTTTGGGTTTTAAGTGCCAGATAGACGACAGGCTGGCAACTTGTCACTAGGTGCTCTAGGAAACAAAAAGATCATCCATTATGTCAAATGTGGTTTAAGTGTGTGCTCTGCTCACCCCTTCGGCGATATGAGCGTGATGTTATTTATATATGTACCTATAGTTTGAGCTGCACCAATCACAACACCTTTTGTTACTGTCATCACAAGAAAGTGACTATCAAACTAAATGATTATCCAGTAGAATAACCATTTGAATTACTAAAACGAAACTTTTGTGTTGCTAGTTACTTGTTTGAGTCGAAGTAACAAAAAAAATCAATAAGCTTTTTTTTACAAATAGCAATGTCTTACGTCACAGAATGAACTCTGAAGTGAAATATGCAAAGGCGTTTAGTTTTAACAGTGAGTTGGCTATTCTATTATTTAACGGACACTCTGCCAGCAATTGGGAATCTGGCAAGGATCCAAATTGAATTAAACGAGGGTCCCCGTCCCCGAACTTTGATCGTGCGCCGATGTGTCTCCTAGCCACACACGCACACACAAACTTTTCCATTTGAATGTGGTTTATTGTAATGGCGATAAAAATTAGAAGGTAATGGCACTACTGTTGAGTGTTCCTAAATGTGTGTGATTGGACAGTTAAATATCAAAAATTCAATCTGACATTTGTTTAACCAATCAACATCTGTTAGGAACAAGTGGCGCCATTTAGTTCTCAGTTTTTATAACCCCATTAAACTAGCTTTCCGCTGGCTATTTTATTTGCGTGATTTTTGTTTCAAAATAAAGATTATAAGGGACAGAAGTCTGCTTTTCCCTCGAGAGAAAATCCGAAAATATCTTTTTTAACTTATAAGATCAACCTACAGTTCAAATTTCAAGGTTCATCTACTGGTTCTGCGTTGATCTGTCAGCCAGTCTATTTTTTTTGTTATTTATTGAATTGTTAGTTGAATTTTTGCCATCAATAAAATATGTAGACCCCGCTAAATTATAGGCGATCAGTGAAAGTGTCAGAGGAAAAGGTAATATTAACTTCAGACCTAAAGTTCAGCTTTTATCACTCTACGAAATAATTAGTGGGAGTAATGTTTTGTTATTATTTTCAATTAATTGACACTCGATCGCGTTGTAGAAGTCCCACGGAGAACCGACCAAGGTCGGATAACTACTGCATCTTGCTGCGTGACAAAATGCGGAAGTAAAACAAGAAATGAGGCCATTTCTCTTTGACGAATCAAGCAAAAGACAAATAGAAGGAAACGAACGTTGTATTTATAAATATACAAGCAGACCTCGCTCTCAGCGTTTTGATAGGGATGAAAAATTGTTCCTTCCAGCTTCAGGGCTTCTTCGGTCGATTAATCTTGTGCTGGTCCATTGTTGGTCGCGGACCGCGGAACTTTTGTGCCCGAAATCCAGCCGAGATCAAAGGCTTGCCATGTGCAAGCGGCTATGATGTTTCGAACATTTGGCTGCTTCAGGCGATCTATTGGGGATTTTAGGAAAGTATAATTTTCTTGAGAGAATTTCCATTTTTGACCTTTTTTGTTTTGTTCAAAGCCTGCGCAAGTTTCTGATTTTTAAGGCGTAACAAGCAAGTATTGTAAGTTTAGGTATCCTTGCAATTTTGTACGTAGTTGCAGATTTTTCTAGACAATCAAATTGTATACAAACATTTTGATAATAAATCAGATCTACTACACGAACCTCCACAACAACCATTATTTCAACCATCTCCCTGATCAACTAGCTACACACAATGCTACCATCAACCTGCTGGTGAATAAGGTTTCTAGACAGATTGCTTAGCCTTGGTGTTAAATATATTAAGCCGATGATAAAATAAAAGAGTCTCAAATAAATCCCATAAAGACAGAAATTTATTTAAACAAATTAAAATTTGCTGCTTTTCATAAAATTACTATTCCTTGGAAGAAAAACAAGCTAAGTATATCAAATTAACAGTCCACTTGACTTGTCGGTCACGAATCTCGAGAATAAACGGCGCAGTCGCAACAAAAATAAGACTTAATTAAAACTGAGGAACATGGGCTCCGATTACGGCGGACACAATAAAACTTTTCATGTTAAAATAATAATTACCATGTTGAGAAAAGTCATTGCAGGAGCTGATTGGCAAAGAATTTTAACTGTAATGTTTTGTCATGAGAGCGGGTGGAGCTAGGAACAAGGAAAAGGGGTGGAGGCAGCTTATGTCGTTTTGTTTACTTTTAAAACTGCGGTAGAGCCAGGAAAAACTGTCTTGTCATTTGCTTATGTACGTACAGGCGTGGCAGCCAGTTTTCGTTGAGACTTTTAACAGCTTTTTTATATATATTATCTACCTCTCTGTAGTCACTTCTTCACGTCTGTGGATCATGGTCAGCTTCGAGTTTGCTTATGGAACGGTTGATCTTTTTATTTAATTTTATTTTAATTTCCAGGAAAACCAACAGCTATCAAAACATATTGAACAACATTAATGTTAGATATACAGCCAATTACATGTCTTCACTAATATGAAATGAAGTAAACAAAAGAAATCGCCTAATTTTAGCTAGCTTCGTTGTGAAATACACAGGAGTGAAGCACGGTTCACAAGTAAAACTTAAAAATAACTTAAAAAGCTAAGTGCTCATGAGACACAATATAACGAAATTCCTTTTAGCAACAATCTTCAATCTTATTTAATAATCACTGAAAAACGATGCCGCCAGCCTACGTCTCACCGTCGCAAGATTCAGAATTGACGGATCGAAATCAGGTTGTTCACATAATTCATTGAATCGCTTACTCGAACGCACTAGAAACGCGTTCTATCTGTAGTTAGTAGTCGAGTTAGTAGTTAGTAGATTTTTTAGATACCTCAAAACTAAACCATAGTTCTGCCGGAATCGTCATACGCTCGTCGCGTTTTTTCGACATTCTACGACGACGACGCGACGCGACGCAGCCGGTCCCCGTTGGGGTACGCCATTATGTCGTAAAACTTCCACTTTTCATTAAACAAGGTCCTTATACCAAAATTTTTTTTAACATAAAGATGATCCCAAAGCTTAGGTTGACATTTATTATTATTAAATTCTGTCTAGTCTACCAGTCAGTCTGAAACAATGTGAGAAAACTAGCACAAAATTGCGCAGGTGACAAAATGTTTGTTTTTTACCAATTTATTAAGTAGTTACAATTGGACCTATACCCAACTGGACCTACACCCAACTCCACCCATATCTACCTTTACCAATACCCAACCCGTCCCATACCCAATACGTCCCATAAAAAACTCATCCTATACCGAACTCGTCCGATACCCAACTCATCCTATACCCAAGTCGCCCCATACACAACTAGACCTACACCCACGTAGACATAAACCCAACTGAACTCATACCCAACTCAACAAATAGGTACCCACCTCTACTGTTAACCACCTAAATCCATACCGACCTCGACCAATACCAAGCTCGACCCTCATTCAACTCGTCCCAAACCCAACTCGTGCTATCTATTCCCAACTTGACCTATACCCAACTAGACTTATACCCACCTAAACCCACCTTGACCCATGAAATTAAATGAATAGTTTACTTTTGGATGTTACATCTCTTAGTTTCGTCATTACATTTTTTTGGGTGAGTTCACTAAACAATGTGCAGACTCTGTGGAGAAGAACTCACTAAAAAAATTCCATAATGCAGTCGCATCTTTTGCGTTTATTTTTTATCAAATAAAAAAAAAATAGCAAATAGTCATATAAAAAAATCATACATTTTGAAATAGCCTGTCATTCAAGAAAATATTGAAACAAAAAATCTTGAAAGATACGATGTTGAACGAGCCAGGGAAGGGCTTGTACGGTCCCTGGCATTTATAATTGAAAGATGAGGTTTGTTTGGTACAAAATATTGTTTATTACGTAAACATACCAATTTCATGTACCCCTGAAATTAATCTTCAGTAAAGCCGAATATAATTACGTATGTCTATTTGAGTAGTCTTTAACTAAAATTACGTTTCGTGGTTTCATGGAACTAATCAAATATTTAACATCATATTGAATGAGCAGATTAACTTATTTATTTCAAGTTAAAACAATTTATTTTACATCATCCATATTTAGAAATATCCATATTTTGTAGCAAATAAAAATAATAACTTCATTATATGCCAAAGTCATTAGCAGTTTTAGGCTGGCCGTTGGCATCAAAGTTGCATGACTTTTATGCAACGAACTACAATAGTTAGTCTCGGAGTCAAGAAGAGTAACAGCAAAGCCTGCTAAAACATAGCACCTAGACAGACGACGACGACAGACAGGTAGATGATGTCGCTGCTGTACATTGAAGTTTATTTTTGACGTTCTTACAAACCGAGTCATATAAAACATCATTGTACCGCGTATTCGAATGTGGTATGGTATAGTTTTGCTCTTTTGGTATTCATTTGGTGGGGTCAAGTTTGAAGCGTTACGTTTTTTGCCTATAGATAACGTTGCTTTTATGTCATTTATCTTGTTTTTGGGGCCATGTTCAAGGGGCCAAATTTAGTAAACTTATTTTTGAGACTTTACTCTTCATTATAAGCAGGGTTGCCTAACTCAGGGGTTCCGTGGAGAGGCCTTACACAGCATTATTACCTACCATAAGTGATGAATTCGAATATGTGTTCGTTATGGAGTAACAACATTTCCAGGCGTACAGTCTGCCACGCGTGTACTGTACAGTATACAACAAGACGTTCGTGCGGCGGCTTAGGGCTCGAGCCAGTCATGAAATATGGACCAGAGACCGTGTAGAGCTGAATAATTAATACTTGGGCGTTGTTAGACGGAGATTGTTAGCCTCTATGTGAGCACCGGAGTTATAACGGATTCACGTATGACAGCCACCAGTATGTTCTTGTGTGTATTTATACGATTTGTTGTAACTTGGAGTTTGAACATTTCAAGTTTGTAAGGTAATTTCAGATTTTGCTTTTTGAAGCAACCACTTCACGAAACAATGAAACGTGCATTTGCTTGATGTAGTACTAAACAAGAATTTAATATTTTGTTTGGGTTACTAACGCGTTCACTGACCTTGTTCTTATACTTAACACTCGTAAACTTAGACCACTGCTCAATTTATGTTAAATCTTATCTACAAGTGAAAAAAGGATAAATCAATTTAAGAGTGACTGCTTAGTATTTTAAGAAAGAATATTATCAGTTGAATATGATTTATTGCAATAGGGAATAAGATTTTTTTGTCTGAAAGTATACAAAAATGGAATACTGACAGTCAAAATAGAATCGAAATTGATCGAAAAACAAACAAGATACAACTACGAGTATATTAAACAAATAGATCAGTCCCTCTTACGAAAACGAAATATTTCTATAGCGGAATGGTCCACGTGTAATATGACGTCACATTATATAGGTACATCAGACCTCCCTGTCTAACCATCAACTTTGAACTTTGAGGTCGTGGGTTCAAGTTCTGCCGGTAGGTTTACGTTTTTGGTTGTTTTCTCCATCCATCCATCCATCCATGCAACAATTTTTTACAACAACAATTTGAACGTTCAGAATTTTTATAAATACCTACACTATGTTTTCTCAAGTATCGCTAGCGTCAAGAAGACAAGCCAGTCCACCTCCCTTGTAGAGAGTCAACAGAACCACGAATAGAACAAAAAGTACAATAATCCAAACACATTTCAAGCTAATTAGAATTTGAGGTTGACTTTGCTTCTGCTCAGCGAGTAAATGAATGTGTGTAAATAGCCCAGGGGGTTGATCTCGACTTGTCTGTTCTGTTGCAAGTTGCCGGTTACAGAGCACAGAAATAATTAGAAACTTTTCTTTTTTTTCTTAATTTTCTTAATTAAGTTAAGTTTACTCCTAAGGCACACGTAAGGCCCAACAATTTACCCGTGGAGTGGAAGCATAGTTATCCTTAACACAGGTTTTACCTAGCTAGGAGACCAGTCTCTCATTCGTTTTTCCTAATGAATGACATATTATAACATGTACAAAGAATTTCTTGTAAACTTATGGGAGATATAAATAAAATTTATTATTATTATTATTACATAATGTAGGAATCCCTAAATCTTAGATATTTTGTACATCTGCCGGGAAAATAAGATAAATATTTCTGTTACGATCTAAGTTCTTAAAAAGGTTCAAGATGCATTGTGTGTGCAAAAGTAAAACATTCGATTTGTAATTATAAAAACGTTTATTTTATTATTATGAATATTATAATGATTGTAAGAATTATGAATTTAAAATATTTATTACTTAACAAACATTCATGGTACTTTATAACATAAACAAAAAACAAAGAAAAAAAACAAACCTTAAATATCTAACAAACCTCTCCGAACCGTTCCCGGAGCAAAGCTTCCCAGAATGCTTGCCGCGTTGCCACGCTGGACTGCCAGGGACAAGCTTTGCGCCAGAAACGACCCGGAGCGGGGGTCGCCACCTCTTTTCCTAAGACGGCAGCCAATCTCCCTGATTAAAATTCATTAAATTATAACGATTCCTTTCCATAGATTTTAAAATCAGATTGAAAAGAAACTCCTATGCCCAGCAGCGGGACAGAAAAAAAAAACATTAATTACCTACCAAAGTGATTGTATTCTTTAACTAAGCACAGTTACTAAGAACCCGCTTCTTTAATAACTCTATTATACCTATACACTTGTACACATGGCATATCTATTGTTTTTTATTATCTCTGGTAGAAAAACCGCCAAGGGGCATTCACCTGCTTTGTCGAGTCTTAGCTTGTTACAACGCCACGGTGAACTGCTACCTGCTAACGGTTAAGTAAGCTCATTTTGAACTGAAAGATCCAGGCATTGACTAACTAGAAAGAAAAAAACAAAAAATATAAAATAAATTAAAATTATCGTCGTACCGACGAACGTACGTAAATTGCACGTGGCAACGCTTGAATCTAGTCACAATAATAACAAGTAACTACTTAAACTTTTATCCTTCATTGTAAACAAACTACTCGTATGACAAACAAAAGACTAAAATTTAAAGAATAGAATTCTAGGATTCTAGACTTAGAATTTGTCCTTAGAACTATGAACGCAAGAACACGTTGAAACGCATTTGTAGTAAAATCAAAGCTCTAAAGCACATCTTTAAACACTCACAGATTATAAAAATTATTAACGTAGGTAAATTCTTGTTACTACTCGTAAAACTATTGCTTGACTTTTTACAACACATTTTAAATTATGTTAGCTTAATCCGTTGTCTCTGCTACGGCGTAGTAAGCGTAGCCATGCGCCTACGCTCGCCAGCTACGCCGTAGCAAAGTACGGATAAACGCTTATTTATTCGATTTGTCGCCGTAAGTTTGTAATTTAATCCAATAGTCTCCAATCCAAATAAAAAGAATGTATTATTTGGATTTTTTTCAGCTGGTATAGTACCGGGAATTACCTGTATGTATAGAGAATAGACCCAATGCGAAACTAAATACCTGTGTCGTCAGGAAACGAAGGGACAGTACGACATGAGTTACTCGTAAGTTGAATGCTTAACTTTAAACGAATTCCTGTGCCCTGTTCTGTATTCCAACAGCTGACGTCACAGCTGGCGTGTCGTGTTCGATACACACTCACACATGTACACAAATAATACGTGTTTGAGTGGATACAGAAGTAGTTAGAAATCTATTCCAGCTGCATAATTGAAATTTAAAATCATTAGAATGCAGTTGGCATTTTTTCTGTGTAGTTTTTAATACCGAATAGTTAAATCACCGAATCTTAACCCAGTTTTTATCTATATAAAAGTACTCGCCTTGCTTCCTTATCTTTGGCACAGAGTAGTAAAGTGGCGCGGTATCTTGGGTGTTTTATACGATATGTAAATTAACATGATTAGGATCTGTATATTAACTTATTATAAATATCAAAAGTGTCTGAAAGTTGAAAGTACTGAGACAAGAAAGAACAAATGAACGGATTTAGATGTGTACAATCATCATTATCATCATCATCATCATCATCATCATTTCAGCTGAAAAACATGCACTGCTGGAGAAAGGCTTCCGCTAAAGATTTCCACAAACATCCAGCAAGTTCCTAATGTTGAAGCGATGCATTTCCACGAGAATACTCGATAAACATTACATAGCAACGCTAAGTTCAACATTTAATGTGTAAAAGTTTGTAACCCCTGACCACTGACAGACCAGACAGCTATCCAAACTAGAACCAATCTAAATAACAGTTCAGGAAATCACAACTCAGTACTGAAGCCGCAACTTAGCTGCCAGATTCACAGCAAATCGGAAGTTGGCTGTAGAAACAAGAACCTTCTACGGAAGTTATTATGATGGTATAAATTAATGAAAGTATTGTTATTATGTCAAATCAATACTAGCCAGTCTATCTGTAATCAATCTATGTTTTAGATTAAGACTAATATTGTTCTAATAAATAAATAATAAATAATAAATAATAAATGCGTAAGTTTATAAATTTGATAAACGCTCACTTTTTAATTTAGTATTTTTTCAGCTTTGTTTTGCAATTTCTTTGTAGATTTCAATGATAATAGTATCCTTTAATACTCAGATACCCTGTTTTTTCCATATTTCACTTGTTCATTTAGTTGACTTAAAGTATTTTTTTACTAACGTGGAATTTGTAAAAAAAATAATATTTAAAAACTTAAAACTGGTTAATTCGGAAGTCGGAACAGTTAAATAAATAAATAAATCTTTATTTTGCAGTAAATGTGGTACAGATAAGATCTTAATGACTATAAGGTATCACACATTTAACTAATTGACATTAGTATGCAAATTTTTGATTGAGAGAGCTTACGCTAAATTATAATTACTTCCATTATATGGCAATAACAATTTTATAATTTATGGGAAACAACATTATTTTATAAATTCTGCTACACTATACAATATTTTGCCACATAAATATTTATATAATGAACACTTAAACTGATTTGAGGTTAAAGCTTTCATATCTTACGGTAATTTGTGAAGAGCTTTACCGACATATTGTAACGGTTTTTCATGCAACAAACCGTTGAACATGGACGAATCATCAAATAGTTAGGATATCTAGTCGAAAAACCAACTATTTCAGGTTTTTTTGTACATAATTCTAAATTATTCTTGGTTAGGTTAGGTTAGACTGGTGTCAACAACAGGCGGAGGGAGCCAAGCGAGCGTACCCCGGCAGGGGTCGGCGACCGCAGGTTAGGTCTAACCGGTATATTTTATAGTAGAAACCATTATTTTTATAGTGCAATGTATTAATTACGACTTACGGCAGAATAACTTTTGCTGATAATCTGCAGATTCTGTGATAAAGAACAAATTTGTATACTATAAATTTACTAGTGGCAAGATAATTGTTAATATTAAACAGCCGCTAGCGGCTGACTAGACACTTCCAATTTTTAACGTAACTTATTAGGTACTGAACTATAGCTTTCCGGTTGCGACTTTATACGCGTAGCTTTTGTTTTTTCCAGCGGGAAAAAGGAGTTTTCCGTCTTTAGAAAGTAGTTGGTGTGTAATCTAGTAGGCCTAATAGTTCTCCTGATAAAGTATTTGTGGTTTCGATTCTGGCAACCGCTAACTGAATTCACCAAATCAGGACGAGTTTGTACAAACTGCTATGTCGGTTTATTTGCGGTGTTCTAATTCAGATTTCAATTAATTAAATATTTTGTTTGCATGGTGTGTTCATTTGCATTAAATATTTTATTAATAGTAAGAATATTTGTAATCAGTAGAGCGATTTTGATATCATAATGGTATTTATAGAACGCATTGCTGCGCGGCGAGATGACGGAAGGTGGACCAAAGCAGTGACAGAGTGGCGGCCCAGACTTGGACAACGCTCGGTAGGCAGACCACCAGCCCGATGGTCAGATGATATAGTGACAGTGGAAGGGAAGTACTGGATGAGAACTGCACAGGACCGTGAAAAATGGCGCAATAAAGAAGAGGCCTATACTCATCAGTGGGTGGATGTGGGCTAGATAGATAGATAGATAGATTGCTGCACAAAACATTGTTGTTTTGTCAAACAATTCAAGACATGTCTGTACTATATTCATACCCATGAAACAACAATGCATGCCAAATAAGACACCGTGTAACTGTTTATTTTTTTAAATAAAATAAAATAAGTTTAGATTTCATGGGTTTCCTTTGATTTAATTTACCATGTTTCTTAGAGAGATTTGTTCCTTATAATTGACTCTATCAATTGACGCCATAAAAATACAGGATGTTATTTTTTTAGCCGGTTTGATTCATGGGTGTGGCAAGCGTAATATCAAAAATGTTTCAATGCAGTTTTCTTTCTTTTAAAAAATAAATGAATGTTTCGTTTGAGTATAATTTGCCATTTTCATTGTTTAGAGTACTTTCCCTCCAAGTGGCATTAAAATATTCCACCCTGTATATCTTAATCAAGATAGTTAGACAATTTTCCCATGATTTCTGAAATATCTATATATAACCATGATTTTCCAAAATATTGAACTAATATATAAATAAAAATAAAAAAATAAATAAAAAGAGCTTTATTCACCAAAATGTTGTGGCACATACAAAAATCATAAGAGTACTTTTCTTTTTTTTTCATAAGTTTATTTGTTTTTCTTTTAGATGATACGTCACAATAAAATGCCATAATGAATAAATCAAACCAGTTTTTCCAATAGATTTAGTTAAACTGTGATAGACGAACAGAGGTCCTAATTATAATCGTATTATAGTTACGTTTTAAATCGAGTGCACGCAACCCTAAACGACGACATTATAAATTATTAATATTAGGTACAAGTTAGCGAGACGTGGAAATGTTTCATTTATTATTGGTCTAGCTAGTCTAAACTGTACCTATTTATTAACCAGTATTTAAATTAAAATGTAAATTATCTATATAAAAGCTTTCTAGTACAAATACAAGAAATTTAATTTAATTTGTTTTTGATTTCTATTAAAGGCCTGGTTTATTTATTTATTACTAGCTGTCCGTCCGCGGCAACGCTCGCGTTATTTAAGATTCTCCCGTGGGAATAAAACTTTTTTCCGTTATTAAGTATCCTATGTGTTAATCCAGGTTACCAACTATCTCTTTTCCAAATTTCATCTAAATCTGTTCATTAGTTAAGACGTGAAAGCGGAACAAACATCCAAATATATTTTCACATTTTATAATCCTCCTCGTCTAACTCCATTGTATGAGTTGTATTCTCAGCGATTTATCAGCTAAGTCAATTCTACATGACGACCTTGTGACATGTGTTTTGTAAGAAAATCTTATGTATGGATATATCTTGTACTCGTTTGCACGGATTATTGATAGGTAGATACTTCATGTATAATATGAATTATTTTTGACATTTTGTTTTGTTGTGTCATTTTTACAATATGTAATAAAAAAAAAATGTATGGGTTTATCATGCCTGAAATAAACAATTCTTATTAATTTATTTATTTATAATTATAAATGTGATTTATTTGTTACTACTGACGAATGATGCACCTTTACAAATATTAGTTTAAAAGTACAAGAGTGTTAGGTGCAACTGAATCTGTGTTATTTCGTATTAATCCATTCGCGATCTGATCGTACAAATATGACTTTGATTGAAGCTTTTACAAACTAGATAATTTTATTTTATTTTATAGGTTTATACACATACTACGAGATTTATTTTTTCCAATATACCCATTTATTAAAAATATTGTTCCTTGGGAAGAAATGTATTGTTTCATGAGTGCTATCGCTGTGTTTTGGGTCGGTATCCCTGTTTTGGTACATCCTGTATAACATGTTTCATCTTGTTTTTAGCGCTCGTATTTATTCTACGTCTGTAACAACAATAACAATATCACGTTGGTGTTTATCTGTAAATATTATTAGGAGCCATCTTCTCAGACAGTAACAGCTATACATATTTCATTACGACGACTGGTGTCATACCCGGTAATTCAATATGATAACTTTGTTTACGAAGGGATCCGACCACAAAAAGAAACGGGGAAAACAGTCAACGAGTAATACCTTGACGAAAATGTAGCGTCGTGCTGTCTGAGGCCCGTTCTACGAATCTACAAATTCTTGATTCACAGACACAATTCGATGTAGATTGCGTAGCCAACGTGATACCTAAAAGATCAACGAATATCAAGGTTTATTATTTACGCAATGGATGCCGAATGACACAATATTAAAGGTTTATGCAACAGGCCCTGATGAGCAGGATTAATGAAGTAGAAAGACTTTGATCGATCGTGGTTTTACCTAATAAATGTCTCGAGATACCCGTGGAGAAACGTGTCCCAAAACAAATGCCTTAATGTAATCAAATAATTGCTGATTTTACTATAGTAAAGAGCAACTAAAAAGAGCTAGGATCAATCAATCAATCAGCCTATTGCAGTCCACTGCTGGACGTAGGCCTCCCCAAGGGCACGCTAAAGCGCACGATCACCTGCTTTCCTCATCCAGCCACCACCAGCGACCTTCCTCAGGTCATAAGTCCACCTGGCAGGGGGGTGTCCCACACTACAATTCCCGAGACGTGGTCTCCATTCGAGAACCCATCTGCTTCAACGCTCGTTGGTTCTGTGACAGATTGTCCAGCCTACTGCCACTTCAGCTTGCTACACTTCTGGACGATATCAACTACCTTGGTCCTCTGCCGGATGATTTCGTTTCGGATTTTATCCCGTAGCGAAATAGAGCTAGGATAGTAAATTAAAATTAGTCCTCAATGAAGCTATTACAATGAATGAGAAAAATAAGAACTAGGTACCTAGACAAACATAATATATGTAGTGGTGCTCGCGTTAACACCAACTACGTGACGATGCGTATTGCTTGCGTTAGTATTTAAGCGATTACTAATTTAGTGTATCGAGGTTCGCACTCTACTGTTAGTCTTTCATTATACTTTCAACTACCAACTTGTACGTTTCATAATATCTTCTGTATACCCTTCTGCTATAGTAATTTAGGGTAAGCCCTAAATAAATAAATTATTGCACATACAAATGTACTTTCCACGCAAGATGTTCTAATTTCTTTGTCATTTAGGCATTAATCATCATTTTATTGAGTGTAATTTGTGTTTATGTAGTTTATTGCAGAATATGAAACTATTCTGTACGAGATTTTTTGCAGTTAGAATGCATATAATTTATCGGTATTTAATTAATTAATGTCTAATATTCGTTTTTAATTAAAGCGTTATAAAATTATTCGCGGAGTCATTCCACTAATTAGGCTAAGCCAATAAAAATTTGAAAATTATAACGTAATCAAATAAAACAGCTAATAATGGCTTGGCTTACGTAGCGTAAAGTTACGTTCGTGGTATGTAATCACTATTGCATACAACACACTATTTGTGACCAATGATGTTACCTGTGAACCCACTAGAGATGATCCGAGTAGTCAATTACGTTAACTCGTCTCTCCCAGTGGTGTAGCCCCATGTGATAATAATATCACTGACGTGACTCCAGTACCTTAGAATTGCAGTTATAATTAAGTGAGGGGATATGAGCGTGATAGCTAACTTGAGATTGGATTGCAGCGTATAAAATATAATAATAATTATACAGTGAACTGAAGAATTTTCCCCATAATAATAAGCCCGTGGAAGTAATGTTTTACCCCGTTTACGGGAGAAAAAAGTTTTAAAATATACATAATAATAATAGCAAAAAGAAATAAAACAGAATAATAATATAATATCGTTCTTCTTCAAAAGGCGGTAATACTCAATACATGCATAATAGTTAGAAAGTTTCTGTCGACAGACTTACACCAGCACTTGGCTTAGGCCCGTGCAATATGTTTACCTCTTCGGAGAGATTAAAACTTTAATAACAAGAATTATTTCTCCTCATTAAATAAATTTTACATTACACGTACTTAATTTAGAACACCTTATAATTATGTAGTGGGAGACTGGAGCCTGAGCTAGGACAAGCCTGTATTACAGGTCTTAAATATCAAAGCCTTACTGAATATTTTGGTATAAAACATGTTATTATAAAGCGGAAACTGTAAGCGTTAATAACAACCACAGAAACGGCAAACGCATTGCATGTTATTTACAGGAAAACAAATATATTATCCCGGGAATTTTCTGTATTAAATTTTTCGTGAAATTCTATTAAGCTTCAACATCCGTTTCTGTTATATATTAGCGCCGTTAAAATTTTCCAGGCCGAAGTCATGTTTTCGTAATGCGTTTTTAATGTTCTCATATTGCAATAAATCACCATGGCCACCCTGGTCCAGAGAGCTGTAATGGCTTATTAAATTAGTTTGTAAAGCTTGAACTCATAATAGAGCCGTTTAATAAAACCGTCAAAGAGGCCTCGCTGTTATGTTTGTTGATAAAATTAATTTCCTAAATTGGTTTTATTTAATACATTTAGCGCAAAATAAACTCGCACCGGCAAAATGGAAAAGCGTTCCATCGGTTTAGATTAACGTTTTACTTACTCTTTGAAAGTGTGAACAAATAGAATTGTGGAACTAATAAATCGATGTCTCCACACAAAAGTTTTGACAAGATCCGCGGATTGAAATATTTGTGAATGCATGCAAGTCCGCGCGAGCGAGGAGCATTCTTCTGAGTTGGATGGGTGTTGGGACAGTTTCCGCCTCGCCGCGCCCCGGGGCCTGCCTACCCCCCTGGGAGACACAACTTCCAAATTGAATCACGTATACGACTTAAAAGTTAAGCGGTTACGTTTCGTTCCAAACCACTTTTTATGTAACGCTTGTACGTGATTTCTTTCAAAAGCACCCAGTTTGGTCACAATGTCTGTATTTGTTCCGATTGGTTTGTATGAGAGTTAGAGTTTTATAGTTTATTGGTACTTTTAAAACATGAAACAGAATTTTATTTGTTTTCACTTTAACTTGCTTATTTCCGTACTGAATAACATTCTTGTCTCATCAAAATGGAAAGTCTGATGGGAAAATATGTACCGAAACAAATTAATTTAGGTACTTATACGTAATGTTGTATTTACAAATCATCATCAACATCAACGGACCGTTACAGTCCACTGCTGGACTAGGAGCCTCCTCCACTTAAGTGAAGGGTTTCGCCATAATCACCACGCTTGGCAGGCGGGTTGGAGATCGCAGATTAAAATGTAACTGTATCAGAGAGCGCTGCTGCCCGTTCCCTGTTCAATGTGTAGTCCCTAAGTCGCCTCTTACGATACCCACGGGAAGACTAGGGGATGGTGACAAATGTATTCTACTCTGCCGTCACCACACGGCAAGTATTTACAAATAAGGGCTGATAATTATTGAGTTAACGTTTAATTACAATTAGATACTTAAATACTTACTTTATCTGATCCAAGATGCGTCCGATATCTTCTCTCATAACAACTCAGTTTTTTTGTTGTTTCCGGTGTAGCTCTCGAACTCTTCTAAAAAATCGAAAATGCGACATTTTAACTCAAATTGTGTAAAACTTCCAACCATGATAACCGATATATAGTTTCGGTTGGTTAGCGATGATCGGCCCTACTATACCTGCTCATATAGATAAAATAAACCGCGTGACATAAAACGCAACCGCCAATAGTACCGTAGTTCTAATCTTCGCACAACATAAACTCGGATACTATTGGCGGTCACTTTATATGTCCCGCGGTTTATTTTATCGATGGTGGCCATGCAGCGGGGGCTGGTATCAGAATTTGAGATATGTTTGAATAACCAATCAGATTTCGTTATTTCCACATCTCCTCTCCGCTTAGCTTCAATGACGAAGTCTGATTGGTTATTCAAACACATCTCCTCTCCTCTCCGCTTTGGTAGAAACCGGGTTGTCTTGCATATGGCCAATATTAAAAAGAAAACTAGCGAACTCGAGTTACAATACAAAGTTATCAATCAACGAAACAGCGCCACCTAGACTTGGCAAACATATTAACGACAAACCATTTGACTAAACGTATTACTGGAAGAGAAATCATAACGAATTAACCGATGTGACCGAAAACTTTGTGCGTATAATTAAATTTGGAACGGCTCCAGCCCCCGCGGACAAATAATTTAAACTGCTCGGAAGTTTAAGCTGAAATAAAGTATTAAAACGAGTTTTATGGAGCTCACTTATTTTGAATGATAGCGGGGCTTAACCACTTACAGCATTAATTTTCTTTATGAATTACTTCCGTTTGAACGCGATTCGGCTTGAGGGTTTTCCTGATGGCCCTCAAGCCGACAGATTCGCTTTGGAAATGTGAATTCACTTTTATGAACTAAATAGAGAAAGGAGATGGTTTTATGGTTCACATTTTTGCTCTTGTGTTCTTAATAACGCAATCCATTAAGATTATTTTTTTTAGAAAAGAATTATGCAGATTGATGTCTAAGATTTTTTTGTATAATACCACAAAGTAGGACTACCACACCACATCACACTCAAACTATAATTATTATAAATGTGAAAATACATTTGGATATTTGGATGTTTGTTCCGCTTTCTCGTCTTAACTACTGAACGGATTTGGATGAATTTAGAATGGAGATAGTTCGTACCCTGAATTAACACATAGTAGATACTTTTTACCGGAAAGTCTTATTCCCACGGGAAAATCTTACATAACGCGAGCGTAGGCGGACAGCTTAAATGTGAAAGTATATTTTATTTGAATGTTTCTTACTCAATCACGGAAACACGGATGGATTTAGATGAAGTTTGGCACACAGATAGTTTACAACATGTATGGGGATGCTGTCATCAAAGATATTTTTGTCGGACTATCGCAGTTTAGTTGCAATCGTTTGTGTGTCCGAAATGCAAGATAATTCTGTGCTTCGGTAGGTATGTCAAGCCGTAGATGGTCATGGCTGTTATCTCAAACGGATCTCTAACTCCAATGAAACCTGGTTTTGTGAGGTCAGTCGATCGATGTTTTGAACTTTGGAACATATCGATAACAAATCGGTACGTCATCGATATAAAATGTTAGATCATCCGCTTAACTGCTATTATTTCTGTTATTAAATCCAGATGTCGAGAAATAACGAATCAAAATAAACGCAGCCGCCAGCTCAAAAATAACCGACAAAGCGCGGCTGTCAGATCGCAAACAATGCGATTGTTGGAGGAAAACGAACGAAAACCAAGTGTAGAGTTGCAAAACGCTGTGTACAGAGAGAAGAAAAAACCATTGGACGGACTAGCAGCGCCAACAGCGCGAGAGCAAAACAAACGACGCGCGAGCTGCGCCAACGCGCTGTCAGCACTCCTCGACACGTGTACACAGTAACTACTTACATTTTTCTCAATTACAGGTTTTATCTTTTGTTTGACTACGCCGCAAACTACAGCTTCCGTAACCGGGTGGTCGAGTGTTCGACAAACATTACGCAGGGTTCAGATTTCAAACTAGGCGACACCGTTAAACAAACAAAAAAATATTTATATTACTTTTAATTAGTGTTGCCGCTCGATAATCCAATATCGATAGCCTATCGATATACTATAGATATTTTAAGTAAAAACGATAGAATCGATACTATCGATAATATTGCTGCTTATCAATAGTATTGCACTAAAAGAAATATCGATACTATCAATAGGCCTGTCGATTGGGTACATGTTATTGGCGTTTTACTTGGTATCGATTTTTCGGCAACACTACTTTTAATCAGTTGATTGTCCGAGAAAAAAGATTCCATGCTTTGAAAGGTTTGTTGGTGGGTGTCGGCTGCGGAAGTAGGTAGTCGTTTCATAAGCCTTGTTAGTTTTTTTTTAATTCACCATCATTAATTTAGCCATTGAAGTTAAAATTAAATTACTCATTAGTCTTTAGGCTAGATTGTAATGTTATTTTAGGGTGCCTTCTGAAGTTAAAATTGAAGAAAAAATATATATCATTACATACAAAATTACATTATTGAGATGCAATATTTTTATGGCTGAAAACCCGTATTATCTAGGTCGATTTATCGCCCCCGAAACCTCATAATATACTAAATTTCATCAAAATCGTTGCAGCCGTTTCCGAGATTCTTATTACATAGGTATAATATACAAGAATTGCTCTTTTAAAGTATTAGATTTTTGTAACACCCTGTAGATAATTTTTATGTTATTTCTGAACTTTTTTGTTTATTTATTTACAATAATTTATTGTGCAGGAAAAGTATTGACTCCATCCTTTATAATTAATTATCGTGTAAAGTGTGAGTGTTTGTTAATAGATCATAGTCGACAATATAATAAAGTGTATTTGTATTGTATTGTATTTGTTCATTCGCTCTTACCTAAAGGGTGCTATGTTAACACAACTCACCTCACTCCAACCCGGCCCGGCGCCACTTGTAACGATAACACAGTACATCATTTTTATGTCCCCTAAGTGAATTTCTTATCTGATCGTACCTACTTGAGTACACCTAATAAATGTCAAATGTTCGCTTTTTTATAAGATAAGCGCCCCCCGTAATAGCCTGGTACTTTTGTGCCACGAACTTTTACAGTGATAAGACGTGATTTAAATTAAGTTAATGGTTGATTTATGACTTGACAGTAATTAAAGTTAAGCAACAACATAATAGGCTTGGCTATGTATGTGTGAGCAATAGAAGCGTGTGTGCACCGAAGCGTCAACAAATATTGTGACTTGGGGCGGCCCTATTTACTATTATGTCATGTTCTAATTTCAAATGTATTTTGTGTGTTACATTGAAATGAGTCAGTCTATCTATATGAGCAATCTTGAATTAGTTAAATAATAAAATAAACAAATAAATATGTAGGGACATCTTCACACTCGGCTATCTGATCCCAAAGTAAGCAGAGCTTGTACTGTGGGTACCAGACAGCTGATATACATTACATAAATCGATAAATACATACTTATATAGATAAACAACAACCAGACACAAGGCAAACACAAATGCTCATCACATGAATGTTTGCCCTGGGCGGGATTCGAACCCGTGACCCTGTGCGTCGGAGGCAGATACACTACCACCTGGGCTACGGAGCCGTCAAAGTTGTCGAGGTGTGGCATTTTCCAGGTGTCTTGGAAATCATGTTATTATATTGGTCGTAGATTTTGTCGCTGATATGGATTTAGCATTAGATAAACTATAAAAACAGGGAAATTTAGCTGGTTTAGTTAGCAAGCCGTTTATGGATTATGTTATAGTTTTTAGTTTATTATTGACGTAGGTTTTACATAGGAGACAAAAACATTCGACGTATATTTAAAAAGTTCGCTAAACATCAGATATTTGTTGACGCTGTTCTGCGATAGCGATTTCACAAAAAACCTTGAAGGTTGTATACTAATTTCATTTCATTTGATAAATGTAAATTGATTTCAAGTCAATATCAATCAAACGTTGTTTGTTCTATCAAAGCAAATACTGTTTTGATTATAGAATATTTACCGACGCTCTTTATGCTTTTACCTCTAAACAGTCAGTACCTAAACCTATATACATATTTGTTTTATGTATCGACGGTAGAAAATTTTGCTAAGGCTACACAGTTGCCTTCTTATAAATCTGACAATATTCGACAGTTTATTAGATTCACAGCAACGCGCGGTATTTATCTATCCACAAAAAAGCCCAATATCGGCGGCGTCTTCTAAAGCGAATACTTGGCGACATACGAGACGAGACGAAAAAGAAATGACGGGAGATTTGTCTACAGAAGAAAGGCAATATGTCGCCCGACGCACATGTTTGCGGAACTGCGTTAAAAAACAGGGCCGCTTCAAAGAGACTGTACGGAATCAATTCGTGGTTTAACATAAGGAGCGCGCGAGTGGTTTTTGTCGTCAGTTTGAGCGTGCGGCTGACAGATGGCGCTAATATGTAACTCGCGCGATTGCCCGAGAGTGATCTATCGCGTCGACGCGCGCTGTTGCCGCTCACACTCAACCAGCACTGACACCACGATTGATTTCAACAAAGTGGCAAAACGATTTTATGTATCTACGTTTATTCAAATAGATTATAGTCGACAATATAAGAATGAAACCATGTAACAGAGAATGCCACACACCTACGTTTTAATTTATCTACTTACACACTTTGAAAACTTAAAAACAAAAACTACGATTGCGGGGTGTGCTTCGCTAAGTAATATTTTTTGCAACGCACTTAATTAAGAATCAACTCGTCACACTAATATTATAAATCATACTAATATTATAATTATAAATGTTAAAATATATTTGGATGTATGGATGTTTGTTCCGCTTTCACGTCTTAACTACTGAACGGATTTGGATGAAATTTGGAATAGAGATCGTCTGTTACCTACTTGGATACTTTTTAAGAGAAAAATCCTTATTCCCACGGGAAAATCTTACAAAAACGCGAGCGTAGCCGTGGGCGGACCGCTAGTGAGATAAATAATTTATTTCAATCCATAGAGACATCGAAGAGACTTCTAACCGGAAGACGCTGCGTGGACGGACAGGCCTCTCACAAGGTGGACCGACTATCTGGTACTGGTGATTTTGGAATTCCTTCAGGGAGGTCCAGCAAAGGACATCTTTTGGCTGAGAAAACGATGATGATGATATAGACATAAAAATATAAAGCAAATCAAAACTATTTTCAAATAATGTAAAAGTTAAATTTCCATGCAAGCAACGAACACATGCACAAAATTACAGTATCTCTCTTAAAAGATAGAAAGCTGCTTATCAACCAAAGTGTTCTCAAAGGAGTGACTGTATAACTTGAGCAGTCTAGATTTGACTTGCAGATCTGCTGCAGCCTGAAGCATGCATCGTAAAGTGAGATGCAAGTTTTAAGGTATCGGACGGACGCTGCACATAAGGTCTTATCATAAGCGGTTCTTGTCTGGTAATCGCCAGAGATCGGATAAGAGTAGCCATATTTATTTGAACTTCGCGTTAGGACATCACAATAGATGTTGAAACCTCCAAATTAATAATATTTGCATAGGTATTTCTACGGAATTACGGAAAAACTTAAATCGAATGCAATTGTATACGCTATTACAATAAGGTCCCTACTGATATTAAAAACTTGCCTTTAGACAAGTTTAAAATAATTATAAAACAGAAATTGTATAAAAAAGGTTACTATAGGATATCTGATTACTTAGAGGACAGATGTCCATGGGAATAGATTGCTTGAGTGGCAGGCCTTTTCGATATTTAATTAGCATTAATTTTGTAATATTTTAATTTTTTATTTAAAAATGGAAACGCAAAAGATGCGACGACTGTGGAGTTTCTTCGGTGAGCTCTTCTCCACAGATTCCGCCATTGTGTTAGTGAACTCACCCAAAAAAATGTAATGACGGATCTAAGTGATGTAATAAAATCCTATGGAAATAAATTAATTTGACTTTGACTTTGACTTCGATATAATTTTAATATACTGTTTATAAGCAAAGTAACATTTCAATTGAATCAAACAGGAATTAAAAATTTATATTTCGTATGAAAATGTATTTTATTTTGGAGACCATAATATAAAAGTTATATACCTACAGCAGATTGTATTATTTTCCGAAATATCCAAAACTATTAGCAAATCTCTACAAATGAGGTGGTTTTAGCAACTTTAACGATGTCCCGCTGCTAAGTTTGAGTAAATATAGTCACCCTTATCCGATCTCTGGGTAATCGCATTCTGATGGCTAAGGAAATAGCGTCAGCAACTCACATAAGCCACGAAGTATTTAGGTTATGATGTCCAGTCTTCATAGTTGAGAGGTTGAGCGAGTGGTCGGCTTTCATGGAGGTTCTGGGTTCGATTCCCGGTGGGGAAACTGTGGTCAAATAAAAATGAACACTTATAGGTTTAAATAAAAAAACACTCGGTCCCGGATATTATCTAAGGAAAATAATCGTTCCATAGTCGGCTCCATAGCTCTGACATCGGGGTTTGTTAGCTTAGGTTATTGGTTGTTAGGTCGGTTGCTGACCTTACCACCCACAGGATTACATAGAAGTCTGTTCCCAGCGTTTATGTACGATAATCACAACGTAAAATAATTAAATATGTGGGCACATCTCACACACGGCCATCTGATCCCAAGCTAAGCAAAGCTTGTGCTATGGGAATCGGACAGCTGATATGAATTACGTATAAACATCAACCAGACACAAGGCAAACACGAGTGCTCATCACACATATGTTTGCCCTGGGCGGGATTCGAACCTGCGACCCTGTGCTTTGAAGGCAGGCGCACTACCAACTAAGCTACAGAGCCGTCTAATAAATACAGAACTTTTCAATTATACACTTATTATATTAATGTTCTTCATAAAACGTCTCTGGTTACTGGAAAAAAATACTCGCTCATATAAACCGCTAATTAGCAATTTTGTGGATTCGCTAGTACAAGGCAATTATACAAATACATTTTGCATTTACGTGAATCCACCAGACCAAAAATGGTCGGCGGTTATGTTTGCATTTTGAAATAAAGGGATTTATATAACAAATAATTAGTTTCACTGTTGTTAATAATGTCATGTTTTTTATGCATGAAACAGATAAGCAGTATATACCTAGTTGCGTAATATCTTCCTTCATGTGCATAGATTCTTACTTTTGATTTGCCAATTTTTCTTTTTATAGTTTTAATACATCATAAATTTAAGAGAAATATGCCATTCCTAGAAAAACCAGTGTGCGGTTAATTGGCACTAAGTAAGTATTTATTACATGTATTAATGGTTTGTTTAATAAAATAAAATAAATATGTTAGGCCTCATACTAAGTTTTAGTATGATATAGTGTTTAGCGGTTTAAAAAAAAACTTTGAAGTTAAAAACATTGACTCTATTATGAAATAAAAGAAAGAAATTACTTTTTCAGTTGTTTTTTTTTTCAATACCTACTGGAGATTTGACTCTTTGATTTACGCAAGATAAAAAATGCAAGTAAAAGAAATTAAATAAAATGAAGCATCCTTATTGTTTTCAATTACATTGAAAATGTTTTGTTTAAAAATAAAAAGTATCTTAGTTTACCATTTAGGCCATCTAGCTCGTTTTCACTACTTATAAGGTGCAGGTGGCATAGCTCCACTTTTGTACGTGACTGTACATTGGATGCTCTTTCACATGCAAATATGTGAGGAAGCCGCGAGTCTCTCGAACTGATATCCCTCACGCCCCCAAATGGATGACACGAAACACGTTTCAGGGATGCGCACGATTTCATCCCATTAAAAGGTGAGATGAAATCGGGAGAGAAAAGTACCCATTATGATCTTAATCGAGATATATATATATATATATTTATTTATTTATTGATCACAATTTGGTACGTTAAAATAGGTAAATACTACAATCTCGCCAAACTGTAATAGTTTGATGGCGAGTGAAACGCTCATAATATTAAAACTTATGTACCTATCCTGTAACTAAGTTACCTATATGCATAAGCATTAAGCATAAGTAACTGTTTAAAGAATCAAAAGCGATTAAAGTAAGGAATATGTTTTTTTATATAAAAAATAATAATCTTAGTCGTCAATAATTCTAACACTTGTGATGATGAATGCTTGAAATCTTTTATAATTAGAAAACCAGCCCCTGGGCGGGCGCCCATACCTGGGGGCATGGAATTAAGTTATTTGAAAGTTTATCACAAGTACTATTAATACTGTCGCCATACAATGGTGACCATTGGATAATAATATAAATAAAAAAACTTTTACCTTATTTAAATTAATAAGATTCTCTACAGATATTAATGAATAATAACTTACGTGCTCATGCTTCCATATAATTATATCAAAGATAAAAAAAACATAAAAATTTCAAACGTAGAAATTATGTCTTGAATAAGGCCATAATGATTTTGTAAATGACCGCTACACTGATAAGTTAAATTCCTAATCATTCGTTCGTTCATTCGTTATACGTTCTACTTTTAAATCAGACAATTAGTGCACAAGAGAAATAAACAAATTGCTAATTAGGGCCACAAACAAACAACCGAAGCAGAGTGTATTACTGAAGTTGGGAACTAAATAACAACTTGCGTAAAACCAACATTGCACTAATTGATTTTGGTAACTTAGTATAAGTAAATTACTTCACTTTATTTAATTGCTACCCTGCTCCAAGTTTTTATTGACTAACGAGAAATTTCAGTGCAATTAGACGAGTAATTTTTCTTTGTCTTTCACACAGACAAGCAAAAATAATCAAGGAACAAAAAGTTTACCTTAAACTTACAAAGGTTCTGTATTTTTAATTGCTATGCAAAATGCAGTCGGTCGCAGAACCGATGAGCGTTGGAGCAGACGGGTTCTCGAATGGAGACCGCGACTCGGGAACGTAGTGTAGGACGCCCTACTGCCAGGTGGACTGATGACCTGAGGAAGGTAGCTGGTGGTGGCTGGATGAGGAAAGCTTTGGCGTACCCTTGGGGAGGCCTACGTCCAACAGTGGACTCCAATAAGCTGATTGATTGATGCAAAATGTAATTTACAGGTTTTCACAAAATGTCAGGGCAATAAATTCAGTTCATAATTCTAAATCATATTTTACCAGTTCGTTTAATAGTATGGCTCTCAAAATTTATATAATAGAGACCAAATTTCTTAAGTTGCCATAAAATTAAAACAATTTTTGAGTGTTGATTATCTAAGCGTGAACTACTGCATTTAAAAATGTATTTAATAATTTTGAAAATACCATTTAAAACTAAACAGCTAAAAAAACAAATCTAAAATTCTGTGGAGACCTGTCACACAAGTACACCCTATATATCGATAATGTAATTACTTAAATAAAATATTTTACTGCGAAGTGATGACTATAGCAATTATCATAATTTAAAAGTTTGCATTGTGAAGCTTCGATAACGCTGAATCAGTCGATAACGGCTTCTACCAGTGATAACTTGTAATTGTGAAATTCATAGAGTAGACACTACCTATTGTAGGAAAATTAACGAACATAAGAGAATATTAAATTGAAAGTATACCTACTTGGCCGTGTGGTGACGGCAGAGTAGAATACATTTGTCACCAACCCCTACTCTTTCCGTGGGTGTCGTATGAGGCGACTTAGGGACTACACATTGAACAGAGAACGGGCAGCAGCGCTCTCTGATACAGTAACCTTTTAATCTGCGATCTCCAACCCGGCTGCCAAGCGTGGAGATTATGGCAAAACCCTTCACTTAAATGGAGGAGGCTCATAGTCCAGCAGTGGACTGTAACGGGCCGTTGATGTTGTTGATGATGATACCTACAAAACCAAATTAAACTGGCGTTGATGTTGTTGATGATGATACATACAAAACAAAATAAAACGAGCGAGTTCGAAGCGTGAACTGACTTTGACTTTCGGAAACGCTTTGATGTACCCCAAATCGTTGTGTAAACAGACTTTGGTGATGTTGTATATTTTCACCTTAATATCGTCAATGTCGTTTATTTTTTTAATGTAAGGGTCAGGATACGTTTCATGAAATACCGATAATATAATTTATTAGGTAATTAGAAAATATCAAATCCAAGAATATACACTCATCAGTATCATCGTGTGGTTTGTAAGGTCGACAACCAACCTCACAAACCCTGGTGTCCTTGGCTCATGTAACGACTAGATAGTAGCCGGGACCAACGGCTTAACGTGCCTTCCGGAGCACGGAATCGTCTTTTTTTCGGACAATCAGGTGATTCAGCCTGCAATGTCCTAACCAAACTGAGAAAAGTCTCACAAAGAGATTTTTGCTTGACAGTGTCCCCAACGGGAATCGAACCCGGAACCTCCGTAATGGACACACTGAAAAAAATGTTGTTAGTAAGTACTATCAAAAAGTGACTATCAATCTAAGTCTTTACGAGTAAAGAACTATTATTATTAGCATTTATTAGGAACAACAAAAGTTTTGTTATTGTTAGGCAAATATTTACGTTACTGCTAATAATTTAGTCAATGATAGTCACTTGTCTTGTATAAGCAGTAACAAAAAAAAATAAGTGTTAGATTCATAGCAGTAACAAAAAAATCAGTGTTATAATTTATACTTCGTTATGGTAACAAATTACTGTTTATACTATGACGATACATTTATAATAGGGAGTGCAGAGACAGTTAAATACACCACTAACACGGTTTTGCACTGCATAAGCTGCTTTGTTTATATAACACAAATGAAACTTTTAATGAGCTAAATAAACTGTTACAATTTCGTTGCTGCGTTCAACTTTGTATGAATGTGTAGAGTATTATTATTTTATGTAGATTTCCGGCCAGGAGAATTGGTGCAATGTTTAATTTATTTATTTAACAATTTAGTTTCTTTTTTATTTATTTTTCTTGTTTCATACATGCAATAAATATGATGCACAAGTCAAAATATACTATTTTTTACCTTAATCTGTGCAAATTAGCATTTAATTTAAATCACCACTGTAGGTATAAATAGGTGAAGAAAGGTTCAAATAGGTAGGTTTAGGAATATGCAAAAAATAAATTAAAAAATAAATATGATGATGGAATGGAATGGAATGGATGGAGGAATTTTTCATTTTCTGCTTTATGATTATTAGGAATATGTAATTAAAGATAGGCCTTTAATGACTTCGGTGTTTAAGCAAGCATGAAACAAGTGAGTCAATCTACTTAGTATTGGTGTCGATTCGGCATACGCCCAACTAAACTAAACTAAAATTAGTCCTGTCACTTTCTATCATTTTTAATTGAAAAGGGACCGAAGATCATCGGTTTTGTTTTTGTGTTTGACTTCACGACTAACTGTCAATTTTAGTGGCTTTTTATTCGTCATGGTGTTAAGTAGGCACTAAAACAAGACTAAATTTGACAGTCAGTCGTGGTCATAGACAAAAACAAAAGCGATGATCTTCGGTCACTTTTAAAAAATGACAGAAAGTGACAGGACTAATTTTAAGTTTAGTTTAGTTGGGCGTATGCCAAATCGACACCATTGTGTTAAATATTTGATTAGTTCCACCAATACATTTTAATTAAAGACGTAACTCAAATAGAGACAATGTAATTATATTTGATTTAACTGAGGATTAATTTGAGGTGAACGTGTAATTAGTATGCTTTGATAACAACTTATACCAAGTCTTAGCTTCATGTAATATTATACCTTTTGATGAGAGAGAGAGAGCGAGAGAGAGAAATAGACATACATTTGACGTAACCTTAAAGTGCGTTTCACAACATAATTATTTAAAACAAAAGGTGTATTAATTACTGTAATTGAACAAAGTACTTTCGATGCTTGTGAACTAATATAAGATTTGTTTCGAGATTCTTTGATATAATATGTACATATTTTATTGCTTAATAACTCGTAGAATACTCATCATACCAATTAAATTACAACTTACATAATATAAAACGTGTCTGAAAAGATTATCAAATACGGCAACTTTAAGCGAAATGTTGTCGCTTTCATCAACAGAAGCTCATATACATCCCCAAGAGAGGCTTGAGCCTACCCTGTGTAAGGGCTATAATTCCTTAATCGACCATACTGGCCCTGTGCGGGTTGACCGATTTCACACACAATCTTTGAATTTCTTTACATTAGTGTGTAAGTTTCTTCACGACGCTACATTTCACCGTTAGAGCGTGAAATAAATAGGACGTGGTAAGAATCGAACTACTCTCTCCTGGACGGGAGTCACCGGCTCTAGCTACTACTCCACCGACGTTCTTATTACCAACACACAATGAAGCAGAAGATTACCGTCGCATTACCAGCACAGAATATGAATTGATAAAGTTAGAGCTGCAATATCGTCAGAGCATATTAGAAGTGACATTGGTAGCGATTTACACAGTCACGCTCTAATCCTTGATTTAAGTTCGTCAGTTCTTTTCATATTTTAAAGATTATAAAGCCATCCTAATATTAAAGCTGTCAAACATCGAATTTGAACCTTATGGACGCGTCGATTGCATAATTTTAGAGAGCACGTAACACATCCGACTTTTAAATCTCTTATTCTGACAGCTATGCCCTTATTTTAGGTTATCATTCATTCAAAATAATGTCATTCGTTCATCTGAATACATCAACTCTCTTTCATTGGTCATGAAAACAAAAAGGATAGCTGGATTTGGACTTCTCGAATTTGCACCTTCAATACTACGAGTATTATCGTTACAGTTATAACTTCACTCAACCGCCAAATAGATCTACATATAGTTAAGTCATTATAGAACGTTTAAGATTGTTTTTAAACACCTCGCGCTTTTTAGCTCTGTGGCAACAAATCGTGTTTTATACTACGTTTTATCCACTTAGTAGTTCGTAAAATTAGCTGGTTTAACTGTGCAAGTAGTTACCTGGTAGTTCGCTGTTAGTTTGTCGTAGCATGCAGCTAGCGACGACTTGACAAAGCCAGTGTAGGTAAACGCCCTGCGGCTTTAATACTCGTAATACCGACAACTTCAGACTGTCATGAAGTAGACGCAGCTCAAAGATTTGCCGAGAAATTTAAACATATTCAGGTACGAGGAAGAATAAAACTGGTAGTTAGTGGTATCACAAACGCATGTACTCAAAAGGTACGTAAAAAAACAGATGGTAAATTATTTCCTTAATTGTTCAACTGTACTTATTCGGTATTTTCTTGAATGCTTAGAAATTGCACAATCAATAATTAAGAAAACAAAGAATTCGGAAAATTAAGAATTTGTATAATTTATAATTTTGACGAATGAGAATATAAATTTGACAAATATGCATCCTGGAATAAATAGAAATGGTAACCAATCGTAGTTGAACATACTTACACAGTGTTTGAGGAAGGTCGCTGGTGGTGGCTGGATGAGGAAAGCGGGTGATCGTGCGCTTTGGCGTGCCCTTGGGGAGGCCTACGTCCAGCAGTGGACTGCAATAGGCTGATTGATTTATTGATTGATTGACACAGTGTTTAACTTCCTTTTCTATGGTAATGAAAAGATTCTGGTGTTATGTAATTTTTAGCAAATTAATATTTTGTACTTTAGTGCACTGGGAAGATATTATGAATTTATTAAAACATTTATCATGCATGCGTATAAACTACCAATTTAATACGCATGCATTATAGATGTTTTAATAAATTCGTAATCGTACAAAATATTAATTTGCTAAAAATTACATAACACCTGAATCTTTTCATGACTGTATTTCTACAATAGGCTGTGTGAGGAAAATGAGATAGTAATCAATCAAATGAGATAGTGACTCTCCAGCTACTAGCCTTATACTCCTTTTGGTCGAAATATTCCTCGCTCTCAATTTTCATTTTCCCTGAACAATTAAAGTGGAAAACCAACCACACATTTATCTAACTGAGGTCTACATTATACCTTGTTTGTTTTAATTTATTGTCCTAAGTTATATTTGCATAGCTTTCCGCATTTGTCGAGGTAAATCTACCTTTTTCTGTATGCTTAAACGTCAACTGAGATCTGACGAGACAAACTGCGAAGTCGTAGTTAATTTTCAGGCTATTTCAGGGCGTAAACATTCAAGAAACATTCTTGCCGTATAAACATATTATTAAGCCATCTTGTATTAACAAACTATTTCTTTCTCCGCCTTTTGTCCCAATAGCAAATTCGATTGGTTACCTGGTATAATATACATCAAAACGAACAAGTAAGTGTAACCCTTTATTGCAAAACACATTTAGGACATACCCAGAAAGCATTACAACAAAATGTGCGCAAAGGCAGCCTTATCGCTATTAGCTATCTCTTCCAGACAACCTTTATTGATAGAAAACAGTGAACGGAAACGGTGTAGTGCATGATGGAAATACAAAGGTACTTTTACCTGTACAGACTAATATATAGAATAAATAAATACAAAATATAACAAAAATAATATACGCGCTAGAGGAAGGCACGCTTTTGTTTCTCACTGCGCCTAATTGGAAGTTGCCAGTCTGTCGCCTATGTGGCACTAAAGCTAAATCCCTTAGTTCCTTTATACGATGAGCACGAAAAGATATGGGAGCCCTATACTACTGATTTATAAAAATGCTTGCGAGAGTCTAGGGAACGTGTCTACGTTAGGTGAGTACCTATATAAAAGTAGTAAGTAGACTACTACATACTACTTTTATATGGCACACTGCACGTTCAGACTGCGCTTGCTACTGTGATTTACGCCCCAAGATTTAGCACTTCCACTTGTATCGAAACGTTGAAACATTCGTTACTAACTCGAAACCTACAACAGTGCTTTAGATTCGGATTTTCAGCAGAATTTCTTACTTTATTCCCTGTATTGCTCACTGTAGCGCAGAAAGTGGCTCTAAGAAAATTCTATATCTAGTTTAAGTGCTCGCAACTGACTTAACACTTCTACTTTTGTCGAAATATTTAAACATTAGTTTCTCAGTTGGAGAATTGAGAGTGATAGATAGGGAGTGTCGGTGGGAGTAAAATCTATCTTCAGAAATATTTAATGGATTTTTAGAACTTTTACGTTGAATTCTAAGGCATTATCACACTGCTCCGGGTCCAGTCGCATCGCGTGAAATATATTTTAACATTGTATGCAATACAATATGTCAGTGCTTTTCAAGTTTTATCTCGATAATATTAACCTTTTTAGATAAATGAACGTCGACCTGCACTGAACCAGCGTGGACGACAAAGGCCATCCAAATTCAAGGAAGGCTTGAGTCCTTAAAAACAACATAATATTGGTAATAATAAATTGGATTTTAATTCAATCAAATTAATAAAATTGAATGTCTTGATAGTAACAGTCGCTTAAGAAACATTGCAAAAACAATGTGAACAATGTTCGCTATATAGATTTAATTAAGTCCTTGTTTTATTGAGAAAGCTATATTATATTATGATATTTGTAACAAACAGAGAACTGTTAATTTAATACATAATATAGGTAAACTCCGAGCGGCAAAAATACTCTGGCGGCAGGTTGATGACTGTACAGCTACGGCGTAGCAGTGGCGTAGCAAGGTGCTACGACACGTTCTGTAGTACGGATTTTTCTACAAAATAATACCTTATATCACTGATTTCATATAAAACTCATTACAATAATCAAATTAATAATTATTAATCAATTAGACCGCGGAGTATTATATCATAAGAATTATGAAAAATGTTGAAAAATGTTTTTGTGCGATTTTTATCGTTGTTAAATATTCATTTTCATGTTAGTACATAATAAAACTACATGTTTCACATCAAAACCACTTTGTCTACCTTCAGATTTCAGGATTTTGGACATCAAAATTCCTCGGGATACGATTAACAATAGGCCAGCAGAAGATTAATAGCCCGAAGAAGCCCCCAAGCTAGAAGAAACAATTATTTATCTTTATCAAAGAGCCGAGAACCGCGTGCTCTGCTTGTTTATGTATAAATGCAGCATTAGTTTCAATACATTTTCTTTTCATACATACATTTTAACAATTTTCAGTTTTTCTTTTTTTTACAGTTCTTAATAACTGATTCCTTATAAAAACAGCTCGTTAAAATGAAATAACTCTATACGTTATAAATATAGTCATGTTCGTGTCCCGTAACTATCTCATGACAAGCGAAATCATAATGGGAACGCCATTTATTTGAAAAACAAAAATTAAATTGAGTTTTGACCAACGTAGAGGTTTTGATTTATTTTGTCACTGTTAACAAATAAAAAACACAAAAACAAGTTAAAGATGATATGCAAAAATGTTTTCTATAAAACAGTTCCGGCTCAGACGGCTCCAAAGCTTAGTTAGTAGTACGCTTGCCTACGAAGCTCGGGGTCGCGGGTTCGCGTCTTTTATTTATTTGTGTCATAGACTCGGGCTAGTTTGGGGTCAGAAAATAGTCATGTGAGATTTGGCAATACATATTTCTTTATATAGTTTCACTTAAAAAAACTAGGTAGGTATCTTCTGAGGATGAAGACACATCGGCGCACGATCAAAGTTCGGAGGCGGGTCGGTCCTCGTTTAATTCAATTTGGATCCTCGCCAGATTCCCAATTGCTGGCAGAGTGTCCGTTAAATAATAGAATAGCCGGCTCACTGTTAAAACTAAACGCTTTTTGCATATTTCTCTTCAGATGAGGGTTCGTTCTGTAACGTGAGAGTTTGTAAACCACTTAAAACAGAAACAAAATGTTACAAATAAGTTTTTTTTTATCGGACCTAATCGCTTCTTCTACCAAAGTGGTAGTATAGCGGGCGCGGACTTGCGGAGGAGCAGAAGGCTCAGACTCCTAAAACATTATGAGAACGCGGCCGAGGGCATCCTCACGGGCACGGCCCAAATTGTTGACCCAGACTTCCTGGATACGTTAGGTGTGGTTTCTATCTGAAGGGATTTCTGTAGTGTGTAAGGGCTACTCGCAATAGCAGCTTTAAACGCGACGGTGATATCATTGTCTAGATCTGAGAGAGCGTGTCAAGGACGAATTTAATAAAATAATTATCGAACTAGACACTTTTCTTGTAAAGAACTCAAGTTGAAATTTAATCTCACTAATAAATAGAAAAGGCTACTACAGCAAAGTATTAATTCATCCATGTTATATAAACAGGATTTTATTTAAATATCGTTTATCTTGATTAATTCTTCTCATTTTTCTCTACTTGACTCTAATGTAAGATTTTTCTGTAATACAAATCGTAAATAAAACATTACTTGTATATAATTATACATCATCGTAATGGTGGGCAGAATAACAAATTTAAAATAAAAAACGCTTGTTTTTATATTTTTTATCAAACATTAGAATCTTAATGGTTAAGCTGATTATTTTCGTTGTGTATCTTTGGCATGGAGCTGAGACAATTTATAAAATAAAGTCATGTCTAGACAAAGATTGTTTTTATTTCTGTAAAAACATGGTCTAAGAAAAAAATAAATTAGCGAAAATCCAATTTCTTGAAAATTGAAATCTTCTTTAAGTAAAGGTACAGGTAAAGGGTACAAAAACTGTAAAATGATCTCAAAAGAAAACTATTTTTTTTCTAGGTACCTAGCGAAGAGTTTCTATGGTACCTGGTATAAAACGCTAAAACATTTATTATGCACACTTTCCATTGTGTTTTTATCATTAGCTTTCATAGTGGTTTATTTATTGACCAGCCAACTTTTGAGTTAAGAGTTAACGTTTTAATTTTTTGTTGATTTCAATAACAACAACAGCTCATATACGTCCCCAACGAGGGGCTCGAGCCTACCCTGAATTAGGGAGATTAGGTCTTAGTCGACCACGCTGGCCCAGTGTGAGTTGGTTGACTTCACACAAAATCTTTGAATTTCTTCGCAGAAGTATGCAGGTTTCATCTTCACTGTAAGAGATAAACGTACGTCATACATATTGTAATGTTAAAAATTAAAAAAAACGAAAAGTACTACTCAATACGTATATAATTTAGATTTTTAAAAAGGGTAAAAAGGCCAAGATTCGATAAAAAATTACGTACCAAAAAAAGCAAAATATAGAACTCAAACAAAAACAGGAAACAAAGAACGGTAACACGGCAATAATAAAAATAATTTGGAATTAAAGACTTCCCCAAAATTAGTGGAGGTTCAACAAGTGTAAAAGATTGAGGAGTAAATAATGCCCTACCTGTCTAGGGAATCGTTGCGCAACTAATCTATAGACTAAGGTGAAACGTTCTGTACAAAAAGTCTTTGCCAGGAGTGGTTAACGGTGGCGTGGAGAGCCGGTTTGAATTTAGGAAAAAACAAACCAAACTTGCGATGCACCAATTTAAGGGATAGTTCACAACTGGTTGATGGTTTAACTGAGTTTAAAATGTTGTTTTTTTTTTTTAAAAAGGTACACTTAAAGCTATAACTTAACTTCCAGTCCGCACGTGCAACTGCTGCAATTCCCGAGCTGCTGCAAGCTCAGGTTCCGAAGTAGCGGCGGGTCTGCAGCCGGGAACAGTCACTCGTGCGACCACTGAAGCGACCCCAGGTCCAGTGCGCCAGACTCCGACGACTCGGCTAGGTCTATTCGCTCACCGCGGGTACGCGTTCGAGCCTGATGCCCTGTCCACAAGGCTATCGGTTATCCTCAATCGGTTCGCTCCAAGGAGCGGCCTAAACAAGCGGCTTAAACTTTTTCACTCAACTTATTACAATATTTTATATTTATTATAATATAATACTTATTATAATATTTTATTGGATTTGCACAAAATTTTTAAAAAAGGTGCAGCACAAACACCACAGCTCGATAACGAGACAAAAAATTTAATAAAAACAAAACCAACCAAAAGCCTTTCAAAATCGAATTCAAAATTAGAAATCTTAAAAAGAAAAAAAACTGAGAAGAACACGAAATAAGTTTCGATCACCGAAGCGTAACACAACGCTACAATATGAATTCGGTGGAGATTGAACCCGCGTCTCCCGGACAGGAGGCAGCGGCCCTAACCACTAGACCACCGACGCTCTGATTTCAATATCACAAAATAAAGCGTAAAGCCGCTTTACTTACATAGTTCGTGTCTACATTTGACACTACTCGTATATCATTAGCCGTTAAAAACAACCAACTTATTCTCATCCGTTTATATATGTTTGGATCAAATCTTGCAACAGAATTTTAGGAGAGAAGTTAGTATCATCAACTACAGATTTCTGAAAATTATGTTCAAAGAGTAAAAACTTAGTGTGAAATTATTTTCAATTTGAAACAACGTGGTGGCCAACATTAGGAACATAATACGAGTTCATTAGCGACTGCAGGCTGCTCGCGATATTTCACTCCATAATACTTCCGCAAAGAGATTTCTTGTTAAATTATGAAATTTGACTCATTCAATTGTTTTATTTTTTATTATATTATGAGTATTATGAGAAAAAAATGTTTAAAAAAATATGTTCTGAAAGCTAAAAGTAGTCCGGTAACCAGTCGAATGATTTTCGTTTTGTCCTACGAAAAAAAAAATTCCGTAAAAAAAGTAACTAAAAATTTATTATAATTTCTCCAGTCATCATTACCTAAACCGTTGATAAACTATTCAACATGAAATAATAGTACAATTTCGACCGTTGATAATGATTTATCGTACTCTTTACCATTTGGATATTAGATAAACCGGCATGATTAGTAATCAACCACAGGAAGCGATAGTGATTGGCTGAAAAATGTGTAGCTAATTAGCTCTGTACATTCCTCCCATTTTTTCTCCCTCTTTTTTTTGTATCGTAATAAGTCAAAGTCAAAGTAAAAATTATTTATTTCCATAGGATGATCACTTAGAGTAATGGAAAAGAAATAAAATATCATGCAAAAAAGTGTCCCGTTAGGAAAATACGCACAATTGTATAAATGAAGGGAAGATGAATGTGATGTGACCCCTATATATCCACATACGGACGCTTTAGCAAGACTCGCACATTGAAATTTATTTATAGGTTCATATAAATGACACACGCTTACGTGTTTCATTGGCCACTGGATTTATGGCAACCGCGAAATGATGTATTTTGGTGAAATATTGAATTTTTGCACGAACGCATAGTAACGAAGCCAAGTTATCAGCGTTGTTCTGGTGTTTTAATGAGAGTGGAATATGAGACATAAGACTTTAACAGTTATATTTTTGAAAGAAATAAAAATGTTTTATTTCGAACAAGTCACAACATTCACTTAGGTATTTAAATCTAGACTAAACATTATAATTGTTGTGAAATGACAAAAATGGTCTGTACTCAGCGGCAAGTTATCGTGTGGGTTGCAAGACAATTCACATTGTATGTTGGTAATTGTTAAATTGAAGTATGGAATGAAAATGTCAATTATTTTACGTAGTATTTATTTATTTGTATTTTTTGTCCTCGGGGGACAAGGAAAAAGGTAATTCCTTGATCACCATATTATTAGACGTCGCGTTGAAAGTATTTCGTTTGATAAACACATAGAATGGCGTATATTTGTTTAGAAGCGTATTATACCTACCTTAAATCCAACAATTTTGGCAAATATTGTGATCTTAGTGTACACTCCCTGTGAGCTAACCAAAGCTCTGCTAACCCCTTCAGGAATAAGAGCGTGCAATTGATATTTGCATTTTTGTAGTTCCTAGAATAAAACCCCAATTATTCTGCCAACGGGGTTCTTTTATAACCCAAAGTTTTCATTGTGTTTGGTTATTAATTATTGTCGGGGAAGAGCTTTTGTTCCATCGACACTTCGTCAGAACATTAGAAGTTTGTAAGTGGCGTGACGTTTCCGAAGAGGCTTTCTTTGGCCTAGATACAGAGTTGCTTCTCAAGATGGTGACGAATTTTTAAGTTGGCCTGTGAATCTCGGCGGTTTTAGAGATGCATCTCAAGATGAGTTGGTGACAAGCCGAGCTCTGAGATAAGTCAGAGTTCGAGTCAAGGTTCAGTCAATTCAATGGGGGATTTTCCGACAACAAATTAAAAAAACATAGTTCACAAAACTTCGGTAGATGGCATCGACGACGATTCGTGAATCCGAAGAAATCCGGCGAGTCACCCAAGGCCATAAAAGGATAAAAAAAAAGAATCCACGAAGTATACCTGGCGAAATCTATCGTCGTCTTAATTAGAACTATTATTTTTATTTTTTAAAGAGCTGACAGAAAATCCCTCATTCAATATTGATAAGTTTTCCTACCTTGCAAATAATATTACTTGACACTGGCACAAACTAGTGCCATAACTGAAAAAAAAATTGCTTCTGTCATTGCGAGTGAGTCGCCGCTTTAAAGGACATTGTGATTCAAAAGTTTCTTGATAGAATCTAAGAAGTTGGAAGCAAAGACAAATAAAAAAAAAAAGATTCCTTAGAGAAAAAACAAAAGAAGGTTGCGCCGTGACGCGCGTCCAATTTTTTGTTCTGCTGTGCTCTATTTAAATAAAAAAAAAAACATAATAAACATATAAATAAACATCTTCACACACATTCATTGAAAATTATGAAAAAACACCACATTTTTATGGAAACAGCCTTAGATAAATGAAAGGCTCGCGCGGTGCTGTAGCGTGATTACGATATACTGTTGTTGAGGTGTGTGTGTGAAGTAGTGGATATCCTGCCAGTTTTAATGTTGTGTTCGCCAGAATATGCCAATATTCGTAATCGAAAAACTGAGTTGATAGTCCCAATTAACAGTTTCAGAGGCACAACTTATTTTAGATTTCAATTCATAAAATCAATAGACAACAAAAAACAAAACATATTGTCTTGTAAGATGTATATGTAATTTATCTTATACCTAGGTATATCAATGTTACAACAGGTCAACTAAAACGGCTACGGTCAAATATTGCACTGGAAACGACACGTCTTAACCCTAGAGCGACAGCACCGGATGGTGACTGGAAGAGACCTAATAGGATCTGATGCTCATTTATTGATCCGCTGGTGGCCGATATTTCTCTAACGTTGTTAGTAGCTGCGGAAGATGTCGTCAACTCGACACTCCACAGTACCAAGTAATCTATTTTTTAAATATTGGTAATTAATTTAATTAAACTTGTCGCCGCGTCCGTGTTTCTCTGGGTTGTGGCTGAAAATCAGCGATATCTGCTCTCCTGTGTATGTATCGACGCTGAGCTACGACCTTCTTGCACTGCTGCAGCACACATGCATAACTTGGTGTGTCAGGTGATGTTATGATATTCATATTAAATACTAGTTTTAATTTTGTTATTATGTGTCTGCAGTATCAAATAAACGCTTTATCTATCTATCTAATTAGAGCGTCGTTGGTGTAGTGGCTATGGCCTCTGTCTTCCGTCTGAGTGGCGCGGGTTCGATTCCCTTTTTCGCCACATATCAATGTGTTTTCAAATTCATATGCACGTTTATTCGACGCTCGAATAAACGTACATATTATAACATCGTAATAAAACCAGCACATTCCCGCGAAGAATTTCAAAGTTTATTTGTGAAGTCGACCAACCTGCACTGGGCCAGCGTAGTCAACTTAGGCCTGATCGCCCTAGTTCAGGGTAAGCTCGAGCCCCTCAGTGGGGACGATGTTGATGATAATGAATTATTTATTAATGGAACATATAGATACATTTAGTAGCGTGAGTGGAAAAAAGATGCGATCCTCTTAGAATCGCTTTAGAGAAACGTTTTAGGAGTTTTTGGAATAACATCAAATGATTTGAAACTGGTTCGGATGTAGCAGTTTCACAGACATAAGTTTTATGCGTAAAAAAAGAGGATTCTTTTTTCATACGAGCAGTGAACATGCACAACTTTTTTTTATTCATTGATCAATAGTAGATTGTTAACCAAGGGCTGTATGACATCAATTGCATATGAGGTTTTTGGCGCCTGAGCGCAGCGAGGGCGCTAATTAGCCCGAGTATGCAATTGATGCTTACACCCGAGATAAACACTCTGCTTTACATATCGATTGTGAGGTAAGTAAAAAAACAAGAAAGCAGGTTTCTATGAACATTTATTAAAGAGAAACATGTGTATTTAATTAAAATTAATAGTAAAATTAGAACAATTTGTAAAAGATATGGTCAAGTTCTTTTTAGGAATATTTACAGTTTGAGTATGAGTTTGTGATGATAAGACTTGAGTTTGAGTGACTTGAGGTTCTTGCATCGTAAATGGCGGCAGTTGACTGGTACTATTTTCTTCAGTAAAAAATGGCTCAGATGATGTGCTTTGACGTGGCGATTTCAAGTTTATATTTTCTGTTTTTAAGAAGTAATTTTGCTTTTGTTTTCCAACGAATCTTCGATATAACCTTCGGCCACTTTGCTGGACTTCCAGCCGCCGTGCCTTTGTAACAGAGTGAGGTTGGCGCCAGAATCAGCCAATAGAGTCGCTGATGTTCTGTGAAAGCAATGCCCGGTGTATAACTCTACGTTACTCAGTTTTAAATATGTGGCTATTTGCTTTGGCATGCCTGTAAATTTGTTTTTTCCTATTACTTGTCTGTGGCATTTTCCTTTACTGTAATTAAGAAAAAAACAATTTGTATCCATGTTTTCAGGCCGAAGAGCTTGATATTTTTCAACATAACTTGCAAATTCTTCATGCACAACAAAATATGACCGGTCAATTTTAGTTTTCGTGTTAGGCAGTTTTATGAGTAGTAATTTGTTATGTTTTTCTACATTTTCTATTGTCAAGTTTGTCAATTCCACGGTTCTGCAGGCACCCGATATCCCAAAAATTAGAACAACCTGTAAAAAAAAGACATAAGTTTTATTATATGCACCAAATCCGCATAGTATTTTTATGAAATATTTTGGTAACTTATTAAAAAGGCCAAGTAAATACGTACCTTTATTGCTAAATAAATTTCATCCGGAGCTTCATTTAAGAATTTTTGTACTTCTTCTGCGGTAAAAAATACCTTCGATTTCTTGCTTTTAAAGCCGTCAGACTGCCATTTCAAGAAAGCAGTAAATTTAGAAAAATCTTTCAAATTCACGTCATGTTTTGTCATCATTGTAGCTTTTAGCATGGAATAAAAGCACCATAAACTGGAAGTTTGATTTTTAAATCGATTTCAACTAACATACGATGTGACTGCGAAACAAATAGTTCGATATTTGAAATAAAATCTTCGTAAATTCTAATATAAATTGTCTCGATTCCGATTCGAGTAAATAATCGATACCGAGAAAAAAAAAATATCTTTTTAAAAATATTCTTCTTGCAGTATGAGTATGACAGTTCTTTTTTCAAATTCCAAAACCTATGCTGTAATGTTAACATTACATGGTAGGTTTTGAAACCTATGCTGTAATGATATCCATACACCCCGGCATTCAAGGAAGTAAGTGACTACTTACAGAGCAAGAGATATGTAAAATATTTTAAGTTGTAGATAATCACATAAAAAATATTTTTTCAAATATCGTGCTAAGGCTTCAAAAGACAGAGACAGAGAGGACCAATGTGTAATGTGACGTCATATTACACGCGTGCCATACATCCGCCATAGTAAATTTTATTTTTGTACAATGTCGTATCTAGTTTGTTTTTCGATCAATTTCGATTCTGTTTTAATTTTTGTATACTTTCAGATGAACTATGAAAAAATCCAATACCATTTATAGGCTAAATTTGAATTACACAGCTATTAATTGCTTCTGAACAACTGATTACCGTGCGATTTTTTATAATTAATAAACATTCTATTTTCGAAAGATTTCTTTTCGCTTTCCTGTAAAATAGACATCCGACCTATATCTGATGTCCAGAAATATTACTTTGTAAACTAATTAAAATATGTTAAAATGGAAACCCGAGGTAGTATGTTAAAGGATGCGAAACTCCTTTCACATTAACCATGCAGTAATACCTACATCATGAATGAATTACCATAATAAAATACTTACTATACATGATGAATTGTCAGGTAGAAGTGGATGTTGGCGGGATGTGGAACGTCCTTATCGTTTGAGTTGAAAAATTTGTGAGTGAAGAAAGGGAAATCCTTGAAGGCTCATCTATCACCGGAGCAGAGGAAGTTATACGTCCCTGGTACAAAATAATGCGAACCCTCATCCTATGTAAAATATCGTTTAATATCGCTACGCCGCTTGTAATTTTTTCAGTATGCCTATGTACGGTCGCTTGCAAAAGTGGAGTCATATCACGTTTTTTTATACTTTGATATAACTTATTTTCTAATAGTTCTTTTACTTGAATTTTGTATTAACCATTGTTGTGTACGGGACTTTATTAATATAATTAATAATATGCAATAAAGGTCATAATAATGAAAACATATTTCAAAGTATAAAAGCACGTTATATGACTCCACTTTTGCAAGCGACTGTACATGCAGATATTACTTTTGGTAATTCAACTTAAGTTACATAGTAGTGTAAATCTTATGTTAAACCCTGTTTTAAAATCATAGAAGACAATTAAGGCTAATTAATTTTATTGTTTGTAGAATAAATCTTAAAGTAGTTAGTTTCTGTTTCATTATCATGTAATCTAAGAGAGAATAAACTGACTGTTATGTTGAAAATTAAACAAGCTCGTATTCTTTAAACGGGCCACATCCATTTGCCAAAACAATCTTAAGATTACGTTCAATAACAGTGAATATAAAAACAAAAATCCAACATTTATTGCTAAAAAAACATACAGTAAACTTTTTTTTTTCGTAAGTACCGTGCAAATGTTACTACCCTTCCTTTAATTGAAACTTTTATGTTCGGCAAACACTCCTCGTTCCGGCAACCATTACTCAAACGAGTAGGTTCGCTCTCAAATGAGATTTCATAATTAACGTAAGCCAGGTCGGCCGTCAAGTGCATGTGAAATTTAACGAGAGCGCGGGCCGGCCCATCTCAAGCGCCGCGCACGCCCTAACTAAAGGGCCCTGGACACAGAGAAGTTACATTAATTACAAAACTAAGCAGGAGACGAAAAACATATCTAAAGGGAATCGGATACAGAGTAGTTATAAACAGTATGAGTACCGAACGAGACACTTGTGTTCTGCGGGAGGAGACCAAAAATAAAGCCTGCGTACTATTTAAATGGCCTGAGTTTTAAGTGACAGAGTGGTTATATACAGCACCGACACTTCTGTTTTACAGGTGAAGATAATACATGATTAATATTACCAAATATACATGCCAAATTACAGCCTTCTTACTAGAAGACAGAGACTCTTAGTACTCTAAGAGTCTCTGATCTAAGCCGCGGATGGATAGACAGATAGATAGACAGACAGACGGACATGAGGAAATCATAAGGGTTCCTTTTTACTACGTTTAGTTACGAAGTAAAGTAACTTTATTAGTTTACGCTGTGGATCAAATGTGTACTAAAAAGCACTTACTAAACAAGCACTCGTTTGTTATATAATTAGTGTAATTACAAATTCTGACAGACGAATCTTTTTTTTTTTTTGTGGCACTAGTTAAACTTTGTGCCAGTGTCAAGTTTTTTTTTTTTTAAGCTAGGGAAACTATATACACGAAAAAAGAAACCGAATTAATATCATGAAAAGTTGGGTATTAAACAAATAAATATGTTAATATATACACATTAAATCTTTTCGGGCTAATTATCTTCTTAAGGGTCGATTTTACTAAATAATCGTTCAGTCTCAAAGATAATCTGTGGTATTAGAGAATTAATAAGTACGAAAGGGTTGATCATTTTAACTGTTTTTATTTACTGTTTGTTACAAGTTAGCTCAGAAAATAACACAGTAATTCTATAGGAGCAGTTAAAAGTATGTTTGTCTGCGCATCCCAATATTTTGTTAATGTCTGTCGTCTTCAGTATGACTAACAATAAAATAAAAACATGATTACGGAAAAATTTAATCTATTGATTATGCATGTAATCTGTTGCTTTTCTCTAAACTTGACAGAACATTTTATTGTTTTATTTCAATATGTATGGCTTTTTGCCTAAAAACACTTAATATATAATTACTGCGTATAACTCGTAGAAGTCCGTCTTAGGTCATTGATTACAGGTAAACTTGAGTCCTTCGGTGGGGCGTAAAAAATTATTAATTAAACGATTAATTTGACTATACTGAAACACGGGTTACTCAGGTGTTTAATCGTGTTTGGTGCAAGCCGCTCCAAGTAAGATATCACGAGAAGTAAAACAGTTAAGCGTATTTTCTTAGCCTACGTTAATTTCCTCTTAAGCATAATTTTGCACAATTTAAGCCCTGCTTAACTTATTCCGTTTCCTGGCGGCTTATATTTATTGCATGATGATATTAAGATTGTAGATCGAGCTCAACATAGCAGTGGGATAAGGTTAGAATTCAGTGTTTAACACTTTACATAAAATATTAAAATGGAAAAGGATACCTGCTTTGGTTGACTTGGAATAAAGTCAGTATGATTTTGTATGATTAACAACTCGAGGGTTTTATTTTCATATAGTGATGATGCCTAAGCCAATGCCAATACAAAAAATGCCCATAGTGAGTTTTGTACTTGTAACTACTTCGTTAATTTACATATTTCAAGTCCGCGCCCACTATACTATACCGCTATATTTCTACCATTCTGGTAGAAAACAGCGATTAGTTTGTTTAAAATAAAATACATATCTGCGACTTTTGTTGCAACTCTAAAACATCATCAACATTACGATTACATCTACGATTGACCTGCCCCAAGAATCTTCATAACTACCGGTCTCAAAATGGCGACCACGAATCCGAAGACGCAGCACACCGACAATCTGATGAAGGTCGTACAAACCGCTAGATGCCTAAACGTTTTTATTCTATTTTTAAAGATGATTACTACATCAATTTAACATTCCTTGTTTCTATCCGAAAACATATTAAAATCCTGCGTCGGAGCACCCTCGTAGCATTCCGCTACGCCACCGATCGCGTAGCTCAAACCGTCGTCGAGTGAACGGGGATCGTAGCAGTAACTACAGACTATCAAAACGTCGATATGCTGCAAGCGTTCGCTTAATCGTTCTCGAGCAGTGGCTACAATGATGCATATAGAAATAGATAGATGTCTATATCAACAAGAACAAAGATAAATCCGTTTAAAGCTTTTAGTTTTTTATTAGATTTGCATCCGACTACACACGTGTAATTTTAGAAGTATTCCCTTGGTGGTAAAATGATTGGATTGTGGCAAATAAATAGGTGATTTTGTTATTATTTACCGTATAATCTTCTTCTTTTTACATAGGTATTTATGTATCTACCATTATTTTTGTAAGTAATGGTAGGCTCGAGCCCTTGATGGTGACGTATATGAGCTGTTTATGATATCCAACTGATGTTTTGTAAATATAGTATTTTAAGATCAAACTACACCTTAGCTTGTTCAAAGTTTATTTTTAAATAAAATAAAAGGATCCAGTCACTTAAAGCCACTTCCCATAAATAACCACTACCTATAGGATCCGGTTACCCGGTCACCTAATAAAATATAACAACACTAATAGTTGAACTCGCTTTAGTGTTTAATAAGCCATTATGAAAAATACATTGTTTTGTTGCAGGGACTGGAACCCTTACGATTTTGATAAACGATATCTCGTACTTTTATTATGCTATAATTATAACGTTTGCAAATCCAACAGGGTAACCCTATCAAGGAACCTGATAAACATATATTTATTTTAATTATCATTCTGTAAATACTCAAAACCCTAACGACTGAAGGGGTTTTTCAACGGTTAGTCCGATCTGTTTTGTTGACTAGACGTCTGCACTAAATAAAGATTTATAAAACTAGCTATCCACGAGCATCTTATTTACAGTTTCTAAACTATTTTAAACTAAGAAATTGTGATTTTACGCCGGATAAAGATAGATAGTTATTTTCACATTAATATATATTAAAAAAAAAAACACATTTTAATCAGTTATGTTTTTATAAAGTGACTATAAGATTTGTAATATTTGTCGAAATTAAATTGTGTAAAATGCAGGTTCGAAACTTCAGTATCGTGCGCTTTGTATGTAAACTATGCAGCATTATAATATGCCTAGTAATGAATAACATGCATAGTACATTATGTACTTCAACGTGCATTGTAGTGAGCGTAATAGTAAGTAAATGATCAGCTGAGAGGCTTGCAAGTTAATCAGTGCCTGGGGCTTCGCTTCGCATAAATTAATAATTATGCATTAGTTTGCATCCCTATCAATATCTTATTACGAGTACACCACACATTTCACGTAGGTGAAAATGGAAGTACATTGAAACTAGTTAAAACGCAACGAAAATATAATATGATATTAAGTACTATAATTTTATTGAACTGAATCAATAAGATACTACAATCTGTACTTAAGATAAATTAATAAGAAATTAAATAATCAACAATACCCTTAATTTACACAAGAACATACACGCGCAGGATAAGTAGAATTACAAACAACAACAAAACAAATAAATACATTACAAATTAAGGCTCTCAGGCGTTACGTCACTCGAACAAAAGCGATGTATCTCTTTAATGTTATCTCATAAAGTTTATAAACAAACGAAACATTCTGAGAAGATACGTCAAGTGAGCAATGAACACCTTTACAACCGAATTCCTTATCGCAGCCGAAAGTAGGGCATTGACATGTAAAAATATTTTGTAGTGCGCTAGACATGTGACAGATAACGTTATTCAAGATCTCGTGGCAGGACGCTAAATCTGTCGCAATTATCATCGTTTCAGTAAAAGGACGTCCATTGCTGGACAAAGGCTTCCCTCAAAGATTTCCACAATGACCGATGCGCTGCCCGTGATCTCGTGACTCGTGACTCGTGCGATAACTTAAGTTTTGTAATACAGCATGATTTTGCAATCCCTAGCAAAATTTAAATATAATGTTCAGACCATCATAAGCAACAACTTTTCCCAAGGAACATGGGTTGTAACCCCAAAAAAAATCGACATTTCATACAAAATACACAATCAGCTTTACTAATTTGTATGGGAGGTCCCATGTTCCTTGGGAAAAGTTGTTGCTTATGATGGTCTGGACATTATATTTAAACAATTTTGCTAGGGATTGCAAAATCATGCTGTTTAATTCAGAGCTCTTTTGGTTACCGTGGTTAGGCCACATCGCATCATATATAAATTGATTCAATTTATCTACTTCTACCATTTTTTCATTATTAGACTATAAGCCAATGCGAAATAGTATACGTATAAGAGGAGTAACTAACTTCCGAGTTTTTTAAAATTTAACACATTATGTTTATGAATTTTCACACTAACCGTTTGTTTCATTATGCTGTTAACCTGCTATGTAATATGTAATGTTTGTAATGAAGCAGCGGGTCTATAAAGTTAAACGGCGCGCAGGTTCCATGTCTTTGATTTGGGTAACCGCCTTCACCGCAAATTAGAGAAACAAAACGTACAAAGACAATATTTCTCGAGGGTGCGAAAGTCTGTAAATTTATTATGGCGCCAAGGTTAAAACAAAGGACGCTGCGCCGCCATCTTAAGTACTTAATGAAACGTGATATAAGAGCTGTTGAGGTTGGGTTTCGGAACTTAAAAATATGAGAGGTCGTTGTTTTGCCAAAGAATTGTATTTATCTCATTTTTATTTCAGATAATGTGCTTGACACCATTTTTGGAATGGCGACTTCTTCAGTTCGGTCTTTATAGCCACGTATTGTGACTTATGGGAGCGTTGGTGGTCTAGTGGTTAGGGCTGCTGCCTACCGTCCGGGAGACGCGGGTTCGATCCCCACCACGTACCAATGTGTTTTCGAAATTAGAATGCATAATGTACATAATGTACGTCAGTGGACGTTAACTCGACGCTTTTACGGTGAAGGAAAACATCGCAATGAAACCTGTACACTCCAGCGAAGAAATTCAAAGGTTGTGGGGACGTATATGAGCTGTTGATGATGATGATGATGATTGTGACTTAATGTATCAATGGTACAAAAAAGTGTCTTCCCAAGGAGCATTTATTAGAAGTCTCTAATCTAAGATATTAGTATTCTATAGAAGGTTTTGGGATAAACAGAATTTTCTTATAGAGTAAACTACCTCAAGCCGAAGTCTTAAAGCCTTCTTTATACCAATAATCTGGATTAAGTGTAAGTTATCTTAACACAACCTTTATGAGTTCTTATTTTAAGTCCTTCTTTAGAGTGACTTGATAATTTAAAAAAAAAAAATTTCTTATAATATTTATACCCTTTAATAAATAGTTCCATAAGACTTTTCCAGTAACGATACATAAATAGATTCCAATTAGCGTAAAGTTCTAATGGAAAACACTTTTAAAAGCATAGTCAGTAGTTTTAGTCTCATTAAATAATATTACAAGTAGTTCTATTCTTTTAATATTACCGGACGGTTTTATACAAAATGAATGAAGTAAAACGTTTTAAAAGGACCGGTGGATTTCAACGAAAAATATACGTAAACCAAGTACTTTGTATGTTAGTTTCTATATGACATTTCAGAGAAATGAACATAATGAAATCATTAGTTCCAATCCAATCCAACCTACACTGCAGACTACAACTGTGTAACTGCTGCGGTGTTCGATATATCTTTTTTTAAATACCTAGTCTCAGTACCACACAGGAATCTGGTATTACCACTGCGGTCGATTGCACCGTGGTGTGGCGCGGCACCTACATCTTACTTAGCTGTAGACTTAATAGGCCACGGAAATACATTGCTAATAATAAGCGTCCTTACCTTTTTCCTGGCCGATTTGTTGCATAAAACACTTCACCTTATAAATTTGACAACATAGCTCTTTAAAAAGTTTAGTGATACTGTGAATAAAACAAATATTTTACAAACATTGCGTTCTATAGATGACCATAAAAGCATCATAAAACCTGTCACTCTTTCATTAGAATCAGTAAACTTAAGAAAGTATATTCAATCTAATAGTATTTTATAGCTATTCTATTCATTAAACTATAGAGAGATTGCTCTTATCTATGTTATATCAAAAACTTAATCGCCATTTTTATTTTATAATCGGGTTGTAAAAATTGTAAACAACAAATTACGTCGTTTTTATAACAAAAATTGAGACAAGTTTTGTGAAAAAGAACATTGAATGTGTAACAATAACATATATTATAGTGAGTTCCCTTGATTAAGTCAGTTTTCTACAGTGGACAAAAAAAAGGTAAATATTTTTTCATGGTTATATTAAATATACTTGTTTAAGTCTGTAAAATAGAGCGGGCGCGTTGGTTTTCATATAGTTTTTCATTGTCTTTCACGATATAGTTAAACCCGCACGTCCATTCGGGTATTACATAATAGTCAATCGATAAAACAGAATACCTAAGTACTTGAAAACGTAAGGAATACCAGTATAAACGCCATGCTTTAATAAAAATGTTTAACTTGTCAATAGTACGCCATCATAGCATATTATTAATCTGTTATAAAATAGTTTGATCTTATTTTTTATTAGCTTTAGTTACTTTAGTGTTGTGATTGCATCGGTAAGAACAGCTGCCATTGCCTTAATATTGTTTTGAGACTATCTACAAAACTAATTCGTGCTCTAAAAATTGTTTAGTAGAATTCGAATAGGGTTTTTTGAGAAAGAAGATAAGATACCACTCTTAACTCCATCTACAGACGAACTCACTCTCTCTCTCAAGGCACTCTTATTGCTGACTATAAGGTTGTGCCCACTTTTACTAAACTGTATATATAATTATATAAGCGTTCTAGGAGACATCTTGAGGGATGAAATGCTCTTAAGGTAGACAGTCGAACTAAATTCTACAAGATAACGTATAACCCTTATTTAGATAAAAATGTGCTCCTTGGGTTTGTTTAGCATGTACTCGTATGTGAGCTCTAACTCAATATAATTGATCGCCGCTTGTCGGCGGGCAGTATGTATGACATGAAAAACACATAAAAGACGTATCAAAACTCCCGACTAAAACTTGTTATGTTTACATAACACTTATTCAAATACTTCAATCAATCAATCAATCAGCCTATACTCAAATACTTGGCTGGCCCTAAATCAAAATCACCCTCTGCAAAAAAGTTATTACAAACACTTTTAGGTAAATAACCCGGTAGATACTCGTATGTGTGTTATTAAAGTTATTGTAGCCAGACTTCACTAAAGAAAATACAGCATTTCAGTACTAGAAAATTAAGTAGGTCATATCATAATATAACTTAATAGCGCGCCTAGCTACTGAAGTAGGCTTGTTCAATTCTCACGTTGCGTACAAGGGTTGATAATGTATCGATTCGTTGAGCAAAATGAAAGCGGTTTCCCGGTGACCAGCCAATACAATAACATACATACATGCACATTTATAGGTATATCTAGACTGGGTGTTACAAAATTAGCGGAAAGGGGAAATTTAAAACTGTTATTGCTCAAAACATGTTATTATAGTATTGACGATTTTATTAATGATGATCTTAAAGACATTGTATGATGATAAAAATAAAGAGTTAGAAATTTATTTTTAGATTATTAAATTATTTATTGTTAATTAAGACATAATATAAGATTGCATGTTATATAATGTAAGACTAGTAAATTATTTATTATTATAATTATTATTTTAAACACATTTATATTGTTTTATGAATAAATACTATTGACTATTTGACTATTGACTATTTCAGTCTATATACTGAACAACAAGGATCCTATATCGTCTGATATAAAAAATATCATCCATAGTAAATTGAGCAGCTAACCGCGCGGTTTTGTATGAAGAAGCTGACTTTTTCGTCTGTTAGCCTATGTATATTTATTTATTTATTTGGAATAGTAAACAGCAGTGTACAAAGTATTTCTTATAAAAATAATGTATACATGGAGCACTACATCTATACACCGCCAACAACACTATTCACGGGTTACATAAAAGAAGTAGTACAGAAACAGAGTTGAACTCATATTTAAGTAAATATACATTCAAAGATAAACAAATTAATACAAATTCAATTATACTACTGAAGCCCTTTAATAACTAAACTCCTTAATCTGTTAACTAGAGATTTAGGAGTCTGGTTGTAGAAATTATGTCAATATGCATGAACTTGTCGTTATACGTTAATATTAAGCGGCGCATAGGGGAGCGTAATCCAGCATTATTCCTCGGGTAAAGTTGTTCAGTTTCATGTACTGAATACCCTTTTTATGCTTGACGGGTGTTTTCGAAACATCCTGTATACAATAACATAACAGCCTGCCCGAGCAGTCGCCTCTGGCCATGCTTTAAATGTTCGTGTTTTGGCAATTGTCCAATTTTTCGTTACTTTTCTACTTGCTTTGTTTTTAAAATTGACGTGATAAATTGTTGTCTATAGTTACAATTTCAATCTGAGTGTCGTATTCCCATTAAAGAAACATTTGGATGTTTCTTTATATATTCTATAACGTTTGACTATTTTTTGTGCTTTTCTTCAAAATTTATTAGCTGTGGGAGTCGACATACAGACAGACTTCTACATTTTATATGTTAAACTATCGGTCCGCCCGTGACTAAGCCGTCCCGTCGGAATAAGACATTTTCCCGTAAAATTAATCCTACGTGTTAATCCAGGTTACAAACTATCTCCATTTCAAATTCATCCAAATCCGTTGAGTACTTTAAGCGTGACGGCGGAACAAACATCCAAATATATAATGTGATTAGTATGGATAAACAAATTTAATTGGCAGTGCGCCGCCGCCGCCGCCGGTGAAATCTATTGTCACCTTGCGCCCTATTTTATTTCCTTTCAAATAAAGTAGATAATGTTTATATTATGATAAATTTTATACTTTTGTGAAGTTAAAAACCGTTTTCAAATATCATATTCTCAAAATATTATATTCGCCAGACATAATATTCTCAAAACATTATGTCTACAATCATACAGAAAAGCGTTTTAATAAAGTGGGCAAATTAAATTTAGAATTATGCTATTACCGAACTACAAGTTTAGTAAAAAAAACGCAAAGATGCGACGATAGTGAAGTTTCTTCGGTGAACTATTCTCCACAAAGTTAGTGCACTGAACTCGTCCAAAACAAATTAATGAACGTAACATCAATCAATCAATCAATCAGCCTACAGCCTACAGTCCACTGCTGGACGTAGGCTTCCCTAAGGGCACGGTAAAGCGCACGATCACCCGCTTTCCTCATCCAGCCACCACCAGCGACCTTCCTCAGGTCATCAGTCCACCAGGCAGGGGGGTGTCCCACACTACGTTTCCTGAGACGCGGTCTCCATTCGAGAACCCGTCTGCTCCAACAGTCGGTTCTGCGACAGACGTGGCCAGCCTATTGCCATTTCAGCTTGCTAAACTTCTGGACGATATCAACTACCTTGGTGCTCTGCCAGATGATTTCATTTCGGATTTTATCCCGTAGCGAAATACCAAACATAGATCTTTCCATGGCTCGCTGAGTGACATGTAGCCGATGGGCCAGCTTCACATGTAACATCATCCTATCAAAAATAAACGTTTTGATTTCATAAAATACGTCTTTGAAATATATTCCTTCTTTTCCTATTACGAATAGAAAAACAACATTTTGATTAACTTTGGAGCAAAAATCCATTTTCCTCATACGCTTTCTATAAGAGGTATATTAAAAGATAGTTAATGCAATAGTTTTCTCTCAGTCAATTTCAGGATCCCCTGGGGAAGCCACGTAATAATGTTATCGTTCATCCACCCCACTGAAAGGGGCTGATTGATGGCACAAAAACCTTCGTACGAACTAGCAGCGAAATCTCTTACATAGTTTTCGTAAACAAATAACATAGTATCTTTTCCTTCAGTCGATTGAAGAAGAAAGCTTTATTTTATTTGTCAGTAACATTGAATTCAATAATAGTATGCAAAATGTAAGGAGATTTTTTAATAATTATTATAAAGTCATGAAAATTTACATGTTCATGGAAGCTCGCTTTGATGTTGCGTAAGAAAATATCATATAATAATATAATATAATTCGTAGTATATTCGTACTATCAATCTTTAATTTTTTTCTTTTATTGTTCTTTTTGGTCAGTATTAAGCTGAAAAAAAAAATAGTTTCTCATACTCCTCATCATCACGTTTATAGTCGTCATCGCAGAATATAGACTCCGTGGCCGAGTGGTTGAGATTTCGACGCCCATTATGGAGGTCCCGGGTTCGATTTCCGGTGGGGACACTGTCAAGCAAAAATATTTTTGTGAGACTTTCCCCAGTTAGGTTAGGACATTGCAGGCTGAATCACCTGATTGTCTGAAAAGAAAGATGATTCTGTGCTTCGGAAGGCATAAGCCGTTGGTCCCGGATACTATCTAGTCGTTACATTGGCGGCTCTATAACACTGACACCAGGGTTTTTGAGGTCGGATGTCGACACACTATGATGATGACGTTGATCGCAGATAGCAAGTGTGGACGTAAATCGTAAATGCATGCTTTTAGAAGAATTGGAAGGCATGATAAATAAACTTCAATTACCTACCTCAAATAGTATAGACCTTTGTGGCCTACTTTGAGATCTACTCAATACTCTAGTATTGAGTAGATCCCATTTAAGTCCATATAAAATAATTTAAGCCTGAATCGCATATTATAATTAGCTTACATGAGAAATGAAGCTCGTCTTTAAGCAATAATAAATTAGTGTATTTAGAGTTCATCATCAACGATTATCGTGTGACCGACACCATAACCACTCGCCACTCGCTTTGTCGTGTGTATATTTCATTCATTAATTAATTTATACTCTGGTGACAGAATGATTGAGCCGCCAATGACGTTCATTTTATATTCTATTTTTTTTTTTCTATTCTATTCTATTCTATTTTATGCTTTGCTATAATTTATCGTAAAGTTAAAAGACGCCACGGAAAGTTCGAATATTAATTTAAAATTATAATTTTTTGCCGCAAAACCGGTTTCAAGATTATGATTACTATCTAGATAAAAAATAATAATATTCTATTCTATTCAAACATCAAATAAATGTTTAAGCGATCACATTTAATTGCCCCAAGGGGATGAAAAGGGTTGAAGTTGGAGTGTCAAAAGTCATTGACGGGCAAAGTTAATAAGCTTACACGGACAAAGCTGGGGGCGACAAGGAGGTTATTAAGTCAAAGGGACTCTCAAAAGTCAAAGTAAAACAGTGTGGTGTTGTAGTCAAACGACAGTAAGAAAAAAATGTGTCCACCATAATTAGAATATATCGTGTACTTGCTGACCCGGCATCTGACGAAAAAGGAATCTGACGAATGTGTCTTGATTCCATCTACGAACCTACACCTACACTTCACCTATCCTACACCTACACTGCGCAGTTATTTATTGTTTATCTAAGAACCTTCTACGAAGTAAATAGGGGTTCATTTTTATATATCGTATGGTGGGCGGTTAGCTTAATTTTTATATTGATCACCTTTTTTTTCTTAATATTATTACCTTGTTATTAAGTCATACACGACATACGTAGGGACGTATGTCGTATACCAAGAAGCTCGAGTCTACCTACAGAATGATCTAATGCGTTTGTTGTCTTCGGATGATCAGGCAGATCGGTCAAATTCACTCAAAATCTATAAATATCTTCGCAGACGCATGCAGGTTGTTTTCCTTACACCACAGCAGCGTCGAATATAGTAAATTATAAGCAAAAGAACAGCCTTTTTATACAATTACTTGCGTGCCTTGAAAAAAATACACTACAGCTACAGGTGAGAATAAGACAATCGAAAAGCAAAATATTATCTAATATGAATTTGTTTCCGCAACTTTGCACCGATATCAGGATACAGAACCGCGTGATATCGAAGTCACGTCCTCACTCAGTGGCTGTTTGAACAAATTCTTTACCAGCAAATCGTCGAAGTTTATACCGATTTGCTTACGAAAACACATTAGCGCATGTCGCTACGTGATATCGGTGTCGAACTGCTATCTCGGCACTTTCAGTAATGGGTTCATTTGTATTCAGCCTGCAGACGGACCCGGGCGTAGTAACGAACATAGGGAAGCTGACGTTCGGTACAATTACCAGTGTTAATATTTACCAACTGGCACTGAGGACTAATTGCTACTGGTACTGTTCTAAGCGTAAACATCTGCCACAATATGGCTGCAACATGTCGATGTTTGGCGTAAAGATGTATTTCATTGACGAGTTTCTTACAGAAATAGAAAAGTACTTCCAGATCTTCGAGTTCTTTGAGACTAGTTATTTTTGAGAAAAGAGTTTTGATATAACCACAAACATACTAAAAACAAAACAAATATATTATAAACATACTTTACCAGAGGGTTGGTGGTAGCATGTGGAACTAGTTGATCAGGGAGAGGATTTGCAGATCTGCATTATTTTCAAAACGTTTGTCAATTTACAATTTCACCATGAAATCTGCAAACTACCTATAAAATTGTTTAAATGTTGGGATTTCTATAACAACTTGACACTTAATATTCACAACCTTATAATACAATCTTTAAACGAAGTTGGAACTGGAGTCATACTCAGAAAATTGCTTATCTAAACTTCACTAATACAAGAAGAAAAGGTCTATTACGCTACAAGATAAACATCCCTTTCTCTAAAATCCCTTTTAACTGACAAATAGGTGCGCAGAAGCCCTTAGTGTTCTGTAAAACTTAGTTGCTGAACTTAGATGTTTACAAATCGTGGCTATTTGTCTGCGCTGAAAACTTCGCTATGGCGCACTATGCACAGTATGGTTCGTGCAGCAAATCAACAAGCTTTGATTCGTGAGTTTGTCACCAAACTTTTTCAGCGTAGTTTTCTAGTCATAGCGATCTGATCCTGCAATGAAAGTGGTACTCTGCCAATAAAATTACCAATTTGCATGTCCAAGTCGCAGAATTTTAAATAATAATAATAAATCACTAATTAACAATGAAACATACACTGGTTTAACAATAAAGCAACACCCGTACTAGGATTCCCTGTGTTACGGGTGAAAAAGAAGGTATATTTTTTAAGCCTACAATGCATAAACGTTAAATTGTATGTTATGAACTCACAATATTGGCGTATTTTTCATCGAGTTTACCCTATTAAGGGCTATAAGTTGATTATACGGCAATAGTGTATGGCTGACGGCTGCAGTATATTTTTATGTAGATCGATTACTTACACAACTTACAATTTCTTTCCCAGACGTGTCTAATTTGCTTTGTGACGTTTTTTGCTTACTGTTTAGAACGTCAGAAAACTGTTTTGTATTTTATAAACTCGTGTTTTGATTTAATTTAAAGTTGAATGTTATTTATGTTACGGTTACAGAGTTTACAAATTGGTACCTAAAAATCGTTGGTTCGTACAGACAATGTATAATACAATCGACGACAACGAGTAAGTACTTGAAGTTTTGATACTGTCACCAGAAAATTAGGTTAGCGGAAATAATTAATTTTATTTCTCCCTCAAACAATTCAGAACGTTAAACCAATTTTGCGAATGAATGTAAACAAACTTCTTGTTTCAATTATCGCAAATTGCTTTTCGATCTACAAACATTTCTGGTTAGTAACATTAATTAAACGAGATTGTTAAAAGTACGATAAACAAACGGCTTTCGCGTCTCGTCCTTTACCTTGTTTTTACAGGGGCAGGGAGGGGTAGATGCGGCATTTACAGGGGCAGGGAGGGGTAAGGCATTATTTATTTTGAAAGCGGGATTTATTTGCGGAAATAGGTCTACCCCATATTACTCAAGGGAGATTTCGCTGAATGGGGTTGTAAAATATGCTTTTCGGATTCAGATAACTTATTGTATTCTGGAAGGATTTTTTATTTGTATTGGTAGTATTGGTACAGTATCCTTACTAACCGTAACGGTATCGTATCTCAGCAATAAAATGTGCCCAGAAGGTACATTTACATTCTTTCTCTGTAAGTATAGGTGTATAGATAATATATGATAACAGGAACGTGTAACGTGTACTCGCACATGAATCGTTGTTTTTACATACATAGATTAATCTTAATAAAGGGGTGAGCAGAGAGCAGAGAGCACATAGGTTAAGATTCGGACGCACCTAAAGGAAGGTACGCCGGTCTTTGCAGTTTTTAGTGAACCTAGTGGACTTGTTTAAGTATATCTCTGTGGTCTTATTACTCTACTATATTAATTATTTAGAACTTCAGAAATGAGAAGAACTGAGCGATACTGAGTAGAGATACTGAGTTTTACATGTTTAAATCTAAAAGATGGTTTCAATAAGCTTGAAGAATCCATCAATTCTTAAGTGTTTGTGTTATTTTATAAACCCCGTATTCATGGCAAATTGACATTATTTGTAAAAAGTCGAGACATAGCTTCTTCTTCTCAACGTGTAAATAATTTTATAAGTATATATTAGAAAGAGAAAAAGATTTATAAATATTTTACATTTGAAGATAAAAGATTATTTGATATACAATCTAATTATTAGGATATAAGTTATTAAGATATTCATACACTACAAATTTTATATCCTGTACCTTTTGTGTGAATACCATGACTTGTATTCTATTCAAGTCCATAACATCTTACAAAACATCTTACAAAAAATATGTAACTAAAATATATTTCAGCGTAAAGTAAGAGTGCTCTTAAGGTAGCAAGGTTAAAGTGGACACTTGAAGAGCGGGTCAGAGGGTTTCATTACGCACTAGTTCTCAGCAAACGGCCGATGTCAGCGAAGTATTCACCGGAATTCACTATTTTAACCTGAATCCTCCGAGTGGTTGAGCTGAGCGTTGTCTAATTACGGAGGTTCCGGGTTCTAATCCTGGTGGGAACACTGTGAAACAAGTCTCTGAGACTTTTCCCAGTTTGGTTAGGACATTGCTAAATTGTCTCTTTCGCGCAGGAATAGTCCTAGTTCAGGTATGTGTTTTATTGGAATGTTTAGTTATAGTAATAATATATTGTAAAATAAGTTATTAAAAATATATATGTTATGATTTATTTTTCAAAAGAAAGATTTTGAAGGCACGTTAAGCCCAACGACTCGAACGGCTCAGCTCGGCTCGGCTAAAGCAAAAGTAGTTGTAATACAAGCCATGTCAGTAAAGTTATGGTGCCGATTCGGCATACGCCCAACTAAAGTAAACTTAAAATTAGTCCTGTCACTTTCTATATTTTTTAATTGAAAAGGGACCGAAGATCATCGGTTTTGTTTTTGTCTATGACTTCACGACTAACTGTCATGTTTTGTCTTGTTTTAGTGCCTAACTAACACCATGACGAATAAAAAGCCACTAAAATTGACAGTTAGTCGTGAAGTCAAAGACAAAAACAAAAGCGATGATCTTCGGTCCCTTTTCAATTAAAAATGATAGAAAGTGACAGGACTAATTTTAAGTTTATTTTAGTTGGGCGTATGCCAAATCGACACCATTATCTCTAACTACCTGGGCTGATTGATAACTGGCCGAAACGACGAACTTAAAAAAATTATACACAAAAAAAAAATTACATTATATTTTAGCATCTTTTTGAAAATAGAACGCCAAATTTGAATTTAATCGAACTGGTGGGATTTGTTTGATAGGACGTAGAACTTTCTCTGTCGTAAATTTTCTTAACAATGGAAAGAAACGAAATTCGTGCGGTGATAAAGTTTTACGTTTTAAAACAGAAAACAGCAACCCAGATTAAAACCAAGCTAGACAGTGTTTTAGGTAATTCTGCTCCTGCATTGAGTACAATTCACACCTGGGTAACTGATTTTAAACGTGGAAGACAGAGCTGCGAAGACGCCCACAGGTCTGGCCGTCCAAATGAAGTCACGAATCCGGACATGATCAAAAAAATTCACAAAATTGTATTGAATGATCGGCGCTTGAAGTTGCGAGAGATAGCAGAGATGGTGAGCATTTCATCTGAACGCGTTTTTAATATTTTGCACCAACATTTGGGAATGAAAAAGCTTTGCGCGCGATGGGTGCCGCGTTTGCTCACTGTTGACCAAAAGCAACGTCGAGTGGACGATTCATCGGAGTGTTTGGCGCTGTTTAACCGAGATCCTAACGAGTTTTCGCGGCGTTATGTAACAGTCGATGAAACCTGGATACATCATTATACTCCCGAGACAAAAGAACAATCTAAGCAGTGGACTGAGAGCGGAAGACCTGCGCCGAAGAAAGCAAAAACGGTTTTGTCGGCCGGCAAAGTGATGGCGACTGTTTTTTGGCATGCTCGAGGGATTATTTTAGTGGATTATCTGCAAAAAGGAAAAACAATAAATGGAGAGTACTACGCAAGCTTGCTGCAAAAATTAAGTGAAGAAATCCAGAAAAAAACGACCACATTTGGCCAAGAAAAAAGTTTTGTTCCACCATGACAACGCACCTGCACACACGTCAATGGTTGCAGTCGCCAAACTCCATGAATTGCGGTTCGAATTGCTACCGCATCCACCCTATTCCCCGGATCTGGCCCCGTGTGACTTCCACTTATTCCCAAACCTGAAGAAATGGTTAGGTGGCCAGAGATTTTCATCAAATGAAGAAGTCATTGTTGCCGTGGACGAGTATTTTGAGGGGTTGGAGAAAACATTTTATCAAACTGGTGTAACGGCATTGGAGAAGCGCTGGACTAAATGCATCGAGGTAGAAGGGAACTACGTTGAGAAATAAATTTATTTTAAATAGATTTTTAAAGGTTTTCTTTGTCGTTTCGGAAACTTATCAATCAGCGAGCCAATTCACTTGGTTTCGAGTCAGTTCCCACAGGACCTGCATATTTTATATCATTTAGAAAAATCCAGCACCTTTAGCTTTGCCCTACTATTTCTTATTTATTTCTCATAGTTTGCGTGTTTATATTTTATAAATTTTTAAGTCTGGAAATTATCTTTCTTTTAGAGGCCTCCAAAGTTTACGTTTACCGTTTACCTGTGGTCATTGACCATATGTGAAACAAATGTGGTCCAGACAAGCTGACGTCAGAATGTCTGGCCACTTTCTTTTCACGTTTTTTCACTATTTATCGAGGTAATTAATCATTGAATTTAGGTATCAAATAGTACCAGTAATTTGATAGTCTCCAAACTTAAAATATCGCACTTGGTCCAGAGGTTCTGACGCTCACTCCGTAAGACAAAAAAAAAAACAACGACCTGTTACAGTCCACTGCTGGACTATGAGCCTCCTCCACTTAAGTGGAGGGTTTTGCCATAATCTCCACGCTTGGCAGGCGGGTTGGAGATCGCAGATTAAAAGGTTACTGTATCAGAGAGCGCTGCTTCCCGTTCCCTGTTCAATGTGTAGTCCCTAAGTCGCCTCTTACGACACCCACGGGAAGAGTAAGGGTTGGTGACAAATGTAACCGTAACACAAACACCAGGTTTATGAGATCCTTGGTCAACCTTACAACCCACATGATGAAGAAGAAAAACCTAAATTTTCCAACCTGAAAGTTATATTTTTACAAAATTGTACAATATTTTACTTAGAAAATTATCATGCGCAAAGTAATTAAAGCAGAGTAAAGCTAACAAGGGCCCAAAGAGAGTTAAATATACTCGTATTTGCTTTCTTGTTGCCACAAACAATTTGTATGATTTTGATTGACTGTGGTAATTATAGAGCTTCCAACGTCACGCGATAGCTACTGGCTCTAAATTCGACGAAAACTATTATTATTATAAACAGTGTTAACCTTTTTTAAAACTGTATTTTGTTTTAAAGGGTTTTTTTAGGAACAAAATATCTTAATTTAACATAAATCTTTAAATAAATCTAATTCAAATATTATGTAAGTAATAATAGTCGTTATAATACATTGAAATAAAAACAAAAAAATCTCAACGAAATAAAATAGACAAGTGGCATTCAAAAGTTTCTATGTTGGTATCTAGGACAATAACAACTTGACCCGCCATTACTAACATAACGATAACCGCTGGAGGTCAAAGATTGTGGCTATACCACTGTTCCGGTTGACCTCGCAGCATTCACAGGACATTGACGCTGTGGCGACAGCTTTTTTACAAAATAGGGCGCAATTGGAGCGGCTATTATCATCTATCACCAGGCGAACACGCCTTTTCCTCGTTTACAAGTATTAGCCGCACTTTGCCTAAGGCCCAATTAACACTGAGATAGCTATGATCAGCAAGGCGGCGAGCAGTTTCAATATCTTTTGTAGGATTTGTACTTATTTCTCATGCTCTTTGTGTGTTTTAGACACGATATCGGTTGAGAAACTGAAAAGGGTCGCGTAGTAGCCACCCACGACGACGACGCGGCGCGACACGTCAGCTGCAAGTAATTTAGCGACCAAGCACAAAAGTCTAACTGTTGGTCCAGCAGTCACTCGTGATATGGAGGCTGGCTAGACCTTAATTGCTATCGGTTATTACCATCGGCTCCCAAATTTTTCTGCCTCCTAGGACGCGGATGGGATTATAATTTCTCTTAAAAACAGAAACAAACTGGAACCCTTACGATTTTGATCAACGATATCTCGTACTCTTATTATGCTATAATTATAACGTTTGCAAATCCAACAGGGTAACCCTATCAAGGAATCTGATAAACATATATTTAAATTCTGTAAATACTTAAAACCCAAACAACTGAAGGGGTTTTTCAACGGGTAGTCCCAGTCCCTGCTCAAAAATGAGGACCACAAGAATAAGTCCTATCGACCCCCTTACTAAAATTAAATAAAATTGCAATAATGGAAATGTGAAGTAAACTTGTAATAGTTATGTAGGAGAAGTCCCATCAGTCTCATAGGATTTCTCACATATTTAAATTTTTACTACACAATATTTATCTTATTATAGCAAGCTTATTAATAACGACACGCTACGGCATAGGTGCCCATACCAAAGTAAACTTTTTTCAAATTATTACACAGTATTGGCGCTATCTAAACTTACTTTGGCATCTCCGGGGAGTCGACCAAACATCGTGAATATAATATACCTTCGTACTTTATATCATTTCTCCAGGGCCACTTGCTGACAATTAGGATATCCGTCTACCGGCATTACGCAGATTACGTCATATTACGTCACAGAATGACGTCACTCATGATTAATTCAGTGCTTCAGCTAGTTGACATTCAACAGCGATATTACCGTCGTTATATTATCAACGTTTACTTTCAAAATTTATGCTTAATCACACTAATGTTCATCATCATCATCATCTCAGCCAAAAGACGTCCACTCCTGCACAACGGCCTCCCGTGCAGCAGTTGTTCCGCTTTCACGCCTACACTACGAGACAGATTTGGATGAAATTTGGAATAGATATAGTTTGTACCCTGTATTAACACATAGGATACTTTTACCGGGAAAAATCTTATTCCCATGGAAAAAATCTTACTTAACGCGAGCGTAGCCGCGGGCGGAAAATACTCGTAGTCAAAAATAAATTAATATAGTTTGATACAGTCTCTTTCTGGCAGGTAACTCAAGCCTTACAAGGGACTTGCTTTGGATCGATTTTGAATTTATTACAGAACTCCATGGGCCTTTTTCATTATATTTTTACTCATTTTGCATTCAGTACAAAGAATTATTAAAATGCTGAGTAATATCGAAGTTCAGCGAATCACTGAATCCTTTGATTTGCGCCTCTCTCGGGAAACTGATATCATTTTGTTCTGCTAACCTGGTAGTAAGTCTCGGGATTGCATTGGAGAGTCATCTTGGCAAATTAAATCAACACTGGAACTGCTCATTTCTGCCAGAGCAACGCATGCTGCAGCAGTGTACCTAGTCTTCATTTAAAACACGCATTATGTACTCAAAATACAAATAAAACATTGAGAAACAGAAAGCCTCATCATCATAATCATCATCATCGTGTGGGTTGTTGTAAGGTGTGGTAAACGACCTCACAAACCCTAGTACCTCTATAACACTGATAGAGCCGCCAAAGTCCACTGACTTGGCTCGTGTAACGACTAGATAGTAGCCGGGACCAACAGCTTAACGTGCCTTCCGAAGCACGGAATCATCTTTCTTTTCGGACAATCAGGGTGATTCAGCCAGCAATGTCCTAACCAAACTGGGGAAAGTCTCACAAAGAGATTTTTGCTTGACAGAGTCCCCACCGGGAATCGAACCCAGAACCTCCGTAATGGGCGTCGAAATCTCGACCACTCGGCCACGAAGGCTAAAAGCCTAAAATACTATGTTAAATTGGTCAAACACGCAAAAACAAGATAAAATATGTGGGGACACAAATCTTCACACACGGCCATCTGATCCCAAACTAAGCAGAGCTTGTACTATGGGTACCAGACAGCTGATATACATTACTTAAATAGATAAATACATACTTATATATAGATAGCCAACACAAGTACTCATCACACAAATGTTTGCCCTGGGCGGGATTCGAACCCGCGACCCTGTGCGTCGGAGGCAGATACACTACCACCTGGGCTACGGAGCCGTCAAATGCGCTCTAAGTGGTTAAAGTGTTTACAGAATCATGCTCTTAATTGCGGAAATTATACCTTCTGCGAAAATCTAAACTTACTAACCCTTGCGAAGAAGAAGTGTACTATCTTGTTAGGAAGAATTTCGCGGCTGACGAATATCATGAAATCATGTAATAAGAATACCGGAGGAAAGTTTTGGCTATCATAATTTTGTGATCGTAATAAAACACAATCCAACCAACAAATAACTTCAAATATTTATTTCGTGGTCTTCTATAACTATATAATAAAAAGTTTAAAATATCTACAGTTAGAATTAAATCTATAATCATCTACCTACCCTCTACTTCAACTCTAGCTATTCATAAGCAAACAGTCTGATAAAGCATCTATTTATAATTCTACAGGGCTAATTATAATATTAAATAATTTAGAATTCATTGTTCCTTTACTTTTTAGAATTTTCGATCAATCTATCAACATGTTCTCTATTTAATAAATTAATGAATAGACTTTTGAACAATGTGCACCAAAATTCTTACTCAAATCAAACTTCTTTAACAGCCAATTAGTTAAATTGATTAATTAGAAACAATTTCAATAATGTTTTATATTTTGATGCACTTAGTTAGCGATCTATTGAAATAGCACGTTTATTGGACATTCCTAATAAAATGTTATCTGTAGAAGCAGCATTGGAGTGCTCCAAAATATCTTCCTTGCTGTGCATAGAATGGTAATCATTCATCTCAGACCACGCGGGATCAGACTTTGCTATCCTTTTCCTCTCCTTTATTTTTGTATACGCCAAAATTGTGACCATTATAAAAAATACAACAAACCCTAGAGAACATCCTACGATTAGACCCATTCGACGGTTCAAGATAGTTGTTATATCGAATACTTTGTTAGGTTTCAGCTTCACGGCTACCGCTTTTCTGAACGTGTTGAAAGAAACGCACTCGCTTGAGGGAGAACGCGAGAGGATTGCAGCTACGACGTCTTCACTGAACCGCGCCGAGATATTCCTCGCTTCAGTGATGTTCAGTGATTCTTCTCCGTTGTCGATGTTTACTGTCGGTTCCTCGGATAAAGTTGCGATACATACGACGTAATTCATATTCTGCTCTAGATCGGTTATGTGAGTTGACACCTCGGTTGACTCTAGATATTTAGTTTTCACCTAGAAATAATGGATTTTGTTTGCTCATATGGTAATATTACAATTTTATATTATAATTTCTATCAACAGAATAACAGAGAAAAAGTGAACTCTTTTACTCTGATCGTTTCCAAACTCCAAAAATTACCAAACTCTATGACATATAAAGTATAAATATTAAAAATAAGTACCGATTTAGTTTAGTAATAGTATGATAAAAAGTCGTTAAATTGTTATTATAGTCCACAAAGACTGTGAGCTAGTTTTATAATTATAATTTTTCTTACAAACAACAACTGCTTACAAAACTAACACCAACAGCAAATTAAACGACAAAAGAGCTTCAAAGCTAAGTAATACTTACGTCGGAACTTGTGTCTTCGTTGTAGTACAGAATTTGAAGCGCTTTAATTGCAGTGCGGTTGCGTATAAACCAAGAGACCGAGACAGAGTTGTCCTTGTGTTTGTCTACAGAGAACTGCGATATGACCGGGACGCTGCACCGCTCCTTAGGGTATTCGTCATTGAGGCAGGTCACGGTGTCGGGTTTTATCGTCTTAGGGTGGTCCTGGATCCACACCCACGTGTTGTTCTTTTGACAGCTGCATATTAACACGTTATCTGCAATAAACATTGTTGTTCAAATTCTAATTAGCACTGACTGTTTGTTTGCAATGTCTCCCTTGATGTGATTGCAAACATTATAATAATTTATATAAGTCAGGCTTTACTTTAGCAATATCTGATCATCATGTTTAAACTCAACAATAAAAAAAAAAAACTGTTTTCAAAGTTATAAATAAGTGTTTGTTTCATGAAAACTCAAAATATGTCAACGAATTTCACAAAATAACAGTCAAATAGACTAATATAAATTACAACAATGTAGTCTTGATTTAGAACGAGCTACTTGTTCCTAGAAATTCCCTGAGCTTCGTAAATTATTCACTCACCTTTTACAGATATATCTTGAATGTGGTTCTCTACAGAATTTAGTAGCTCTAATGGAATTGCTTGTAGTTTATTGTGCCCTAAGTCGATTTGTACTATTTTGTTTAAATTCCTAAAAGCTGTAACTGATATATATTTTATGTTGTTATACGCTAAATATAATACAGTGAGCTCTTTCAAGTTGATCAAGTCCTCGTTAAGAATGTTTTGTATTTTATTATAAGCCAAATCCAAAAGTTTCAGATTGCCCAGATCCTCGGGAAAGGATTCCACGGATTCTATGTTATTGTTTGACAAACACAGTGTTCTTAACTTTGTTAAACCACGAAAGTTACTCGTTTTTAGTTGTGATATTTTATTATGACTTAAATCTAAATTTTCCAAAAATTTTAACTTAGAAAAAGGACTTATCGCAAGACGTCTAATTTTATTAAATTTCAGATAAAGATGTTGTAAACTAGTAAAAGATTCAAATGTTATATCATCGATGTTGGTCATATTGGTCGCACAGATATGCAGCTCATACAAATTTACCATAAGCGTATTATTGTCTAGTTTCTTTGAAGAGTTCCAAGACACTACGGGATTCTTGCTAAGATCTAAATTCATTAATGTTATTCCATTATGTTTAGAAGACAGTAAAAAGTCGAAATTGACTATGTCATTGTAAGAGATATTAATATTTTGTATGTTTGGAAAAATATCGAATATAAACAAAGGTAACGTTTCGATCCTGTTATAGCTAATATCAAATATAATCAATTCATTGTATTCTATTTTCTTTCTTGCTGTAATAGCATTGATCTCATTTTTCTTTAAAATCAAATATTTCAATTTACTTAACTTTTCAAAACCACTAAGTTCTATTCTTGGCAGCAGATTGTCTGCAAGATCTAGCGATTCAATATGTGTCAAATTATGCAGAGTATTGTAAGGTACGTAGTCTAAGAAATTGTTGCTTATGTTAAGCTCCGATATTGAATTGTGCATGTCAAAAAGCTTTGAAGGAATCGTACTAATAATATTCTGCGCCATGTTCAACTTCAAAAGGTTTCTATTGTAAGCAAATGTGCCCTCGAATACATTTTCTATATTGCAATGCTCTAAAATAAGCACTTCTAACAGTGGCAGTTGGGAGAACGAGTCTAAAGGCAGAAAATCTAATATATTGTGAGACAAATACAAATACTTTAACCCTGGTATGTCTATTGAAAGCATGTCTTCGGAACTCAAAGAGTTATTTTTTAGTGAAAGAAGTTTTAAGTTGTTCAACCCATAAAAGGTCCCATTTTCCATGTAATGGATTTCACAATTATCAAGATACAAAGAGCTAAGAGGTAAACCCTGTTGAAAAATTTGTCTATGAAGAAATTTTAATGGATTGAAAGATAGATTCAGACTTCTCAATTTCTTCAAAGTATCGAATGCCATATTGGCAATCGTATTAATTTTATTATGAGAGACATCCAAATCTTCCAGCTCGGTTAAACCGAAAAAAGTGTGATTTGTAATATTTCGGAGAGAGTTATATTGTAAATCTAAAGAACGAGCAGCATTTAAACTTTGGAAAGAATAATCATCTACAATTGAGAATTCGTTGTCGCTCAACTCTAGTCTCGACAGATGAGTTAAGTTCCGGAAAGTAGTCTTTGTTAAGAATTTTACACGGTTATTCTTCAAACTTAAATGACGCAACTTTTGCTGAGATTGAAACATGAAGCTGTTTATTAAAGATAATGAGTTTGAATCTAGCAACAGTGTAAGTAAGTTTGAACTCAACTTGGGCAAAATGTCGTTTATGTCTACAAGGTTGTTATTTTGCAAACTAAGATATTTTAAATTAGCCATTTTCATAAAAGCTCCGGGTTCTATAAAATTTAAAACGTTATGGTCTAGATATATTTCTTCTATATTTAAAGAATGAGCGAAGTGAAATTTGGAAACAAATTGAAGCTTATTGTGGTTTAGTCTAATTTCACTTAAATTAACAAGTGACCAAAACGTGCTATTATGTAAATCCTTAAAGTTGTTATTGTCTAGTCTTACCATTTTCAAATCCTTATTGTTAATAAAAATATCATGTGGCACTTTATTCAGATAGTTAAATTCTAAACGTATCTTAGTTAAATTTTCTAAATTGCTAAAACTCTCACTATGAATATTGCTTATGCAGTTCGTATCTAAATATATCGCATTAATTTTACTAGAATTATGAAATGAATCCATTGGCACATCCAAAATGTTATTATGACTTAAAAATACTTCTGTGAGTGCAGGCATGTTACAAAACAAACCATGTATGTGATGCAAATGATTGTGACTTAAATTTATAAATTCCAAATTTATATTATTTTGAAATAAATAAGGGTTCAATACTTTTATCCTGTTGTGACTCAAATCTAAGGACTTAAGATTTACTAACGAATAGAAGGCCCGATAATGGATGTTGTTAATAAAATTGAAATGAAACGATAATATTGTAAGGGACGGACAAAATTTAAGGCAGTCTTCTGAAATAAATTCAAAATTGTTGGAGTTCAAATCAAGATATTCTAGGGTTGTTAAGTCTGAATGATCCACGGTTGGAAAGAAGTACATTTCATTCCAGGCAAGTCTCAGAGACCTTAGGTGCTTTAGTTTTGCCAAAGATGCTATTGGGAACGTGGTAAGGTTATTTTCACTCAAATCTATTTCGGACAAGGTTTGATCTAAGCCTGAAAATGCTGACTCTGAGATTTCTCGTATCATGTTCCCTTTTATGTTCAGTTTCATTAGCGGAAGACCGTAAAAACTGTAGCTGGGTATTTCTTCTATAAAATTCGAGGTTAGGTCGATAGACATTAATTTGAGCAAGCCCGATAATGCTTTCTGAGGTAAAAACTTGATTTTGCTTGATACTATGCTTAGAGTTTCCAAACATTTTCTTAATGGCATAAATGTGTCGTCTGCTATATCCTTTACATTTGTTCTGGCTATGTGAATATGCTTGATACAAAGGCCTTGGGGTATGAAATGAGCTCCAAGACCCTCCTGGCTATCGTCGAGATCGTAAATTGACAAAGATTGAACATTGGAAACGCTTTTGAGGGCATTTTTTACATCTTTTGTTATTGTATCCTGGCAGTCGAGAAAAATACCTGCAAAAACAAATTAATTTTAAAGAAAATTCATAAAAGCGTTGTATTTCATGCTTATAATAAACAAAAATCGTCTTACCATCTTCGAAAGTATAACATGAACATTTATTGCTCCTTATTAGGTCGGGACACCCCAGGGTATTTTGAGCTCGCAAAAAGGAGGGTAGAACCAGCAATAACGAAATAATTTGCAAAATATCACGTCCATTTTTCCTTGTCTTGTAGCATGAAATTTTTTGCATAGTTACATTATTGTTGTGTATTTTTTAATTCCAACCTGCAAAAAAATGTTTTTAATGCCTCTTTATTATCTAGTAAGTTTAATCTGTTACGATTATTTTTGTTTCCAGATGTTTTGTTAATAAAAAATACCACTTTTTGTGTTCTCTTTTGGTTTGAAAACATTTTTTCCAAAGAAAAATTGCCTAAGATCATTAAATTAATTGTGTACATATTCAAAATAAAACGATTATTTTTAAAAACATAGAAATTTAGAACATTAGAATAGAACTGACTCAGCTGAGTCCCGCGAATTCAGACTCAGCATTAAGTTTAGATATGAATCTCGCAAACAGTATCAAGAGCTAAAAAGATAAATTCGTCCTATTTACGTACTGTTCCTGGCTGAAAATAATGCACATCCTCGGTGCACATCGGATTATATTATCTGTGGCTGTGTAGAGCTGTCTCTCTCGCACGTAGCAGTAACATAACAGATTTTTCTCCTTTTAAAGCCCGATGGGCATTATTTACTGCCGGACCTGTACGTAACCTATGATCACAGCTACGATTTAAGTTGGTAGTTCGGTATACAGTTAACTTCAATTTTACGATACAAGCACTAGGTCCATTAAAAAAAAAACTTTTTTTTTCCAGATGATGTACCTACTTCAACGAATTATCTAATAATATAGTCTAATTCGTTGATCTACTTACATTCGGATCTTATTTTTTTAAATATATTATGTCCAAAAAAGTCAATAATATAAAAGACCACGATATGTGACTACTTTTGATGGTAGTTAAGGCAATTGATAAAACGAACTGTTTGCTCTATTAATTATTTTAACCTTCTTATTTTCTAATAATTTTTTTTCCAGTTGATGTCCCTACTTACATTCGGGACTTCATTTTATTTAAATATATGTACAAAAGAATCATAACAATATAAAAGACATGCTATACTTTTGATGGTAGTTACGCCAATTGATATAAGTTTAATTAAAAATCCTTTTTAAACAAGCTTTTAAAGCCGTGGAGTGGAGTATCTTTGTTAAGACAAATCCAACGCGCCCAAACATGACTAGGTTGTGGTGTGTATTTAAGGAGTTCCTATGGACACCTTCCGGTTCCATCATGAGACCCTGGACATCACGTATGAATAAAGATATTGTTAAGACAAATCCAACGAGCCCAAACACGACTAGGTTGTGGTGTGTATTTAAGGAGTTCCTATGGCCACCTTCCGGCTACATCATGAGACCCTGGACATCACGTATGACTAAAGATCTTGTTAAGACAAATCCAACGAGGCCAAACACGACTAGGTTGTGTTGTGTATTAGAGGAGTTCCTATGGCCACCTTCCGGCTCCATCATGAGATCCTGGACATCACGTATGACTAAAGATATTGTTAAGACAAATCCAACGAGCCCAAACACGACTAGGTTGTGGTGTGTATTTAAGGAGTTCCTATGGCCACCTTCCGGCTCCATCATGAGACCCTGGACATCACGAATGACTAAAGATATTGTTAAGACAAATCCAACGAGCCCAAGCACGACTAGGTTGTGTTGTGTATTAGAGGAGTTCCTATGGCCACCTTCCGGCTCCATCATGAGACCCTGGACATCTTGTATGACTAAAGAACTTGTTAATACAAATCCAACGAGCCCAAACACGACTAGGTTGTGTTGTGTATTAATAGAGTTCCTATGGCCACCTTTCGCCTCCATCATCATACCAGCTCCATGGTACCATAATATTGCATTGTAATCGCGGTTACATAAGTGTACCAAATTTCATCAAATTTTAATGGCAGCAAGTGCTTCAAATTTGAGTTGCAAGATTTCGCCCGAACATACAAACAAACCCACACACCCACCCACCCACATACAGTGCAAGCTAATAAAAAGCTTGTAAAAAGGGACTGCTTGCTCTATTAATTCTTTCAACTTTCTTACGCAACAAGACGCATCGTTATCCATTGCTTCACGAAAAAGCCGCCGTAGTACGCCGCAGAACCAAGGTGAAGTAATGAACAACGATATTGCATTACTCGTATCTACACTAAGCTGTACACAATGGCCGTTTGTCCACGGTGGTATTGTCTATTCTAATCACGCTAAATCGCTGCCATTCCAATCGATTAGCTAATAGTTTTAGCTGGCTCCTTGTTCGAGATTACACAACATACATGGTGTCTGGTCTACACGAAATTTGGCAGAATAAAGACAAAATCGAAACGTAAGAAATCTAAATTTGAAAATGAATTTAAAGTGAAAGATAAAACTGCCAGCAAGAAAGGTTGCCAATCAAAAAACAGGAAAGAGGACGAATGCCTTGTTACAGTACCGGATAAGAAATAAATAAATAAATATCTTTCTCGAAGCCAGGGTCCCGCTGGGTATACAGACATTGCATTCAGACCATGATTCTGATCATATATTATTAGACACTCCTCCCAGTTTTTTTTAGTTGCTCTCGTTTTCGAGACCTTCAATCCAATCAATCAAATCAATTCAATTCAATCAATTAAATTTTTGAAGTTCTTCAATTTGTTTAGTCACCTTAATTTTTCGTGTGTTGATTGTCTTAGCATGATGTACTTGATCTAGACTTGATCACTGTATCAGTAGGTGGAGACCTGTCACTAAAGAAAAACCTGGGCTGAATGTAGTTTTTATTTTTTAAGGGATTTTTCACTTACACCTTGTATACAGCCAGTTGCACGCAGCTCTAAACAATGTTCCAAACCTAAATTTGAAATTAACTAGCCAGTCCCTTCATATGAAATTAAAATCAACAACCCTTGAATACAAAATGAATTGAGGCAGCTCAACTTCAAATCGCAAGATAAATCCCTCAGCTGAAACCCGCGAATTCAGACTCAGCATCCATTGTAATTAAGTTTAGATTTGAATCTCGCAAACAACGACTGTTGACATCAAAATCGATAGCAACTACAAAGTAACTTTAAAACGTATTTAGGTTTACTGCGCTCCAAGATGGGTCCAAGTTAATCCTTACTGAAATGTATTGCTATCCCTCTCTGATGTTATGCAATAGAAAGAGAGAGGTATGTTTTAAGAAGCATTAAAGTTTAGACCACGTGAAATACAAAAATAGGCGTAAACGTTCCGCACCATGCACCTAATGGTTATTTTGTTAAAAATAATAATTCTTAGTTACATAATAAGCATAAAAAATACTAAATAGATACACATATTGGTATAACAGGGAGAGTATGAAATACGTATGCAAATTTTGCTTTTATTTGAATAAGCAGGTTTCGTGCCGCAATGTTTCATGCGTTACGTACGTTACTTCGCTAAAATAACATGGGATACTTTGTAAACAAACACTTAAAGCTTGACACTCGAACACAATACTGAAACATAAACAAGGCAGTACTTATGCAAAGTAAAACCACAAGCACGTAAACCCTTTTAGTAAACATTTTTTTCACTCTCCAATTGAGTATGAAATATGAACCCACACCGAAAACACAAAGGATTTTCCTTCCATGCAAACTCTCACTACGAAGTTAAAACTTTACAGTACACTGCCCTTTACAGCCATGCAAACATTACTTGACTCACTTTACCTTGCTTTTAATTATAAAACGAATTATAACACTTACCTAGGCGGGCTCTGCTATCCACTCAATTATGTAGCTATCCCGCAGGCGATAAGGTTCATTTTCGCTCACCGTCCTCTCGAGTTGAGTGCGCCTGTCTGTGAGTTTCAGCACGCATGTAGTAGCCGGTGTTTCAATCACGGTTTTTTTTTTTTATTTGTGTTTTGTGTAGCGAGGCGCGCAACACGGAGCGCTGGAGGTCATTAGAAGGCTCTGGTGGAGACTGCCGCGGCGGCGCGCGGTACAGTAGGTCACCGCTTGTTGCGGCATGGCACCCCCAACCCCACTATTATTATATTTTTATGACGAATCGGATTTTGCTACCCGAATAGCCCGGCTTTGTAGTGCTAACGTTGTATGTAACGCGCTCGCCAATCTTTTTATTTTTATGTTTTTTTTTTAAGATATATATTTTCTAAAATTTTGCTATCGGCTTAATCGTTTCGCAAATCATTTCTTATTTAAACAAATAAAATGTTGTTATTTTCGAAAAATTCATTTTTTGCGAAACGAATCCGTAAAAGTGTTCATGTTCAATGCAAATTGAAATGTGTGTTGTTATTAGGTAACAAAGTAGATATACACATTTTGTCCTGATTATCAAAACATGAGGATATTCACAAACAAATTGGACGGATGAATACAGAATAGAAATAGCTTGGAACAAGTTTATTCTTTAGTATGGTCGTAAAAATACGAAAGCCTCTGGGGGTTCGAGGGGGGTGAGGGGGTGCCAGGCGCGGGGGTAGTCTAACTGCACTGACAGCCAACCACGAGGGTATTCTCTTGTTTCTAGATATACTGATCTAGGTCAAACAATAGTTACTTTTAACACAGGTGGGAATTGGCTTCCAAGACTCACGTAAATACCGCGACGAAGAGTAACAAGTCAAATTTTTAGGTTAATATTTACTGCACACAAGAGAAAAAAATACAATTAAAAAATATAGTAGACAAACTTACCTACTGCTAAAGTAAGAACTTCGTCTAGGCAACCTTAATCTACATTTTGTAGCTAAAATGAAAAGTCAGAGTTAAAAAAGTAATATTGATGAAATAAAAAAAAACTAAAATAAAAAAAATAGATAATTGACACGATACTCGTACATATTTCTATCAAAAATAGACACCTACTTTGTAGATTTTGTACTGGTATTGGTGTCAGATAGTACCTGAATTTCAAGCACTGCTGAAACACAAAGCAGTCTATAACCAATTCTGGAAAGGTGAGAGAGCTCCCAACAGACGACGAAACGATAAAAATCTTAAATTTTCTCTCGTCTTATTCGGACAGCTGCCAGCTGTATATAAAACGAAATATAAGTAATTTTCAGAAGCACAGTGATATACACAATTTTAATACTAGAAATAAAGACAAGTTGGTTGCTTATGTCAGCCGACTACATAAAATTAGTAATTCTTTTAAAGGCAATTGTATACGCTATTACAATAAGGTCTCTACTGATATTAAAAACTTGCCTTTAGACAAGTTTAAAATAATTATAAAACAGAAATTGTATTGTGTATTGTAATTTTACCTATTTCCAACAAATAAATTGTCTTTATCTTTATCTTTAAAAAAGGTTACTATAGGATATCTGATTACTTAGAAGACAGGTGTCCATGGGAATAGATTGTTTGAGTAGCAGGCTTTTTCGATATGTAATAAGCATTAATTTTGTAATTGACAATATTTTATTTAAAAAAGGAAACGCAAAAGATGCGACGACTGTGGAGTTTCTTCGGTGAGCTCTTCTCCACAGATTCCGCCATTGTGTTAGTGAACTCACCCAAAAAAATGTAATGACGGATCTAAGTGATGTAATAACATCCTATGGAAATAAATGAATTTGACTTTGACTTTGACTTTGCCTAGCTGCCTACCCCTTTCACAAATCTGCTATTCACAGGCATGATTTAATATACATTGCGTATGTGTTTTAGCCTAAACCTTGCCTTTATTGGCTACGCAATGTATACTGAAATGTACCTACTTGGCATTACAAAAAAATTTGATATGACGGCTCCGTAGCCCAGGTGGTAGTGTATCTGCCTCCAACGCACAGGGTCGCGGGTTCGAATCCCGCCCATAAACATATGTGTGATGAGCACTTGTGCTTACCTTGTGTCTGGTTGTTGTTTATCTATAATAGATATATTTATGTAATGTACCCATAGTACAAGCTCTGCTTAGTTTGGGACCAGATGGCCGTGTGTGAAGATGTGTCCCCACATATTTATTTATTTATAGAGAAAGCAAGCTTCAGGATTTGGATATTTTTTTCAAGTAAAAATAACCTATTTGCTATTTACAAAATGGTATTTTAGACTCACTCATTTCGGTTTTTTGTTTAAAAATTAAGGTTAAAATTTAATTGATTATATTACTACTTTGGCTCTCATTTAATAATGAATAAAAGCAATTCACTATCTACTGAAGTATATATAACAAGTAAACGAGTCAATATAATATGCGCGGAGGCAGATATTTCGAAGTTGAACCATTCTGACACTTTTGCTCCGATAGCTACATGATATTATTATTTTCGTTCAATATTGTAGATTAATAAAATTATAATTTGACCGTGAGGGATTATTTCTCCTTAAGAGTAAAATGCTAGCATGGGAAAAAAATCGAAAGCATAATGTTAGTAAAGTCCATGAAAAACATAGGTAGAGTGTTTTTGTTAAATTTTATTTCTCCTTTAATAATTAGGTGAAGTTGAATGACACCTTAAAAATAAAAACACTCAATATTTCCGTTTTGTATCTATTTTTCTTAAATCTACTTGTATACCTGTTTCTGTTTAACTCGACTGACGTTATTTTTACAGGAAAAATATATAAGGTGGCTGCAGTAGAGGTAAAATAAAGACGAGAAAATACAGATTAAAATATATTTAAAGTTCTACAAAGGTAATAAATTTAGCTACGTCCGATATTAGGTACGTCAAGACCAAAAGTGCCATCTTATTAAAATAAGATGGCCGAACCCTCGTTAGCCAAATCAAGTCTCTGGAAGAGGGCGTTCCCAGTACTGGAGATTTTTATCCCCCAAGAAGAAGTCCTCCCTCCGGGAGGTGACTTGCAGTGGCCAGTTTGGAAATCTCTCAACCGGTTACGATCCCAGGTTGGCCGCTGCAAGGACAATCTCTGGGGTTACAGTGAATGTGACCAATGTCCATGTGGAGCCACACCACAAACAATGGCCCACTTGTTGACCTGTCCCTCGTGTCCCGACACCTGCACGATACAGGACCTTTGGGAGGCCACCGATAACGCTCGCCGGGTGGCTGCCTATTGGGCTAGTAAAATTTAAATGTTTATCATCGACTCGAAAAGAAGAAGTTTAAAATATAATTACTTAAAAATTAAATGTTATGTCAGCAATCACGTTGCCGATCGCATGAGGCGCCTGCTTCCGTTGCGTAGATCATTGACCTGATGTTATAGGTATGTCCCGATACATAACAGATGCAACAACACGATGACGTCATGAGACTCAAGTTTTTGTGGTATTATAACGAGCAGTGGACTGGACAGGCTATGTGGTATTAGACGGATGAAAGTCGTCGTCTTTTCTAAAAATAAGGATTTTTTGCTGATAAGCTATAACAACCAAAGATGTTATAAAATATAGTTTAAAAAATTCAGGCCAATTAAATAAAGATACAAAACTGTTTAACTATTTAAAAGAAAGCCGTAGATACCTCGCTGCATAGAATATTGTATCATATCGTATTATAATGCAAAAGTACGTCAAAGAGTGACACTTACTTTTATGGGTCACGGTACCACTAAATAAGCACTAGATCTCTTGAACCTTTATCCATTGCTTTTTTGAGCTTAAGCTTAAATGCTACATTTCACAATCAGAGCGCAATGGATATAAAATTGCATGACAACTCTAAATGTAATAAAGTCGCAGTTTTATTTTTTTCAGGCCAACGTTACATGTCCAAGCCACGCTCTGCCTACGAAACTGGGTTACATCGCCCACTGAATATTTAGAAATGGTAATTCAACAACTTTTTCCGTGAGATGCGCCCGGTCTACTCAGCACGTATAGTACAGTGGGCAACACCGTATGTACCTTCCCAATTTAAACCGACCCATCGCATCAAAGGTAACGATAGAAATAAAAGACCAATTTATACTAGTTTGTTTAGAGGTTGTCTTGTTGTTCACTGTTCAGCTGTTGCAATTTTCTCTACCGTTAAATACGGCATGTTATTCACAGAGACAACATTAATTGGAGAAAATGAAATTTTATTGTAGAAGCAAAGGCTTTCTTTCTTTCCATGCACGATGGCATTAAAAAATGTGCATTTATATTTTTTTATTTATGTCAAAAAAATTAACTTTATTTACAATATTTATTCTTAAATTATAACCAAATTTAATAGTTAGTAGTTATTACTTATTTTATCTGTACTTTGATAGCTTGAGAAAAGATAAGTTTGTAATGTTTTTTTTTAATAACTAATGTAAAAAAATAAGCCGTATTTTAAAATACGAAATTCTTGAAAATAATACTTAGTAAAATGTTAGAATTTTTCTGAAAAGCTTTCTGCCTAAGCTTCACCTACCCTGCGCATTTCGTTTTTTTTTTTGTAATGTAAAAACCTTCTGCGTAGTATTAGAAAACATTTAAAAGATAAATGAAGTCGGTAAAGTCGTTTTCAAAGTTATAGCATGACCAGGAGATATAGGGGTTCTTTTTTATATATCGGTATATAGTAAGATAGATAGATTAGTACAGCATTAATTATTCAAAGAGAACAATTTTATAAAACTCAAAAACATAAACGTAGTAAAATATTCCGAGGGCAACCGCTTTCAGATTTGCTTTAGATATTTTGGTAAGCTTGACTGAGCAAATCTAGGTCACAGCTCTCGAAAATTGTGAAGTCTTTGACTGTGACCTAAATGTTACATCTAACCTTTTACCCACCTTCACCTGAAGATTGATCAAATGTGTCGGGCTGGATTTACTTTTCACTCGATTTAAGAAGTTTTTACAGAATGATTGATGGAATATATTTAAAGAGTTTTAGTTAGACATTTTTATAGTCTGGACGCTCAATAGTCTAGGCACATACACTATTTGGGGATCAATAAATATCTGAAGAGTTTTTGCATTCTTCAATCTCCCCATGTATGCTCGTCTGCTTAGAGTACTCTTTGGTCTCCATTTCAGCCGCGACGGGATCAACGGCTTAGCAGCAGAAGCACAGAATCATCACATCAACATCAATGGCCCGTTACAGTCCACTGCTGGACTGTGAGCCTCCTCCACCTAAGTGGAGGGTTTTGTCATAATCTCCACGCTTGGCAGGCGGGTTGGAGATCGCAGATTAAAAGGTTACTGTATCAGAGAGCGCTGCTGCCCGTTCCCTGTTCAATGTGTAGTCTCTAAGTCGCATCTTACGACACCCACGGAATCATCTAGTTTTTTGGAAAATCATCTAACTAGTAGATAGACAAGCGTACACCATTGATTTGCTTTATGTAATGGTAATGCTTTACTTTCTATTAACTATGTATAATTGCACATGATCCATATCCTGTTATTAGCAACTTATGTATCTGATTAATGTTGGGGCAGGGTTTTATTTTGCTACTACTTTTTTAGCCACTCTTAAGTTTGTGGCTATAGAATAATATTTTTTATTTAACTGATGTATGTATTGTTCTGTAAATGAGTCAAATGTATAGAAAAGTGTTATTAGATTTTTTGTATATCTACAGAATCTGTTATCCTACCAACATCACAATACACGTGTCGCATTTGCATCCTTTTACGTCTGAGTGTTGTGCAAACAGATCGTAAGCTGTCTGTTATCTACGGCATTTTAGGGTCCTCACGCACCAGCCTTACTGATTGTTGATTCAAACGAGTTTGCCCTGAAGAGAGCTTGATATGTACGCGTTGTCACGGCGGAGGCATTAAAGAGATACTACGCCGCATAAATTTCCAGTTGGATCTGAATTGAGTAGGGCTTTATTTGTTGTGTTACTTGATGCTGAAGGGGCCTCTTTGTCCCTATTTAAGTTTTCTTTTATCGGAGACGAGAACAGATGCTGTTTTCACTAGCGGATATGTTAGAAACTTGAATCTACCTAACTTGTTATGTAAAATTCGGTAAGAAATAGGTAAATAATATTCGAAAATTCACAATTTTGCTTTTGCGAAGCCAAAACGACAAATAAGAGTAATATTTCAAAATCGTCAACGTAATTATAATCGGTTTAATATTTTTTTGATGATTTCATCACGATATACTAATTATTAGTTAAGTTCAAGTACAACTATGTACTCTTCTTCTACAACTCAACATACTCTACGTTCAAGTCCGATCGGACTACTTTTTTTAATTTCATAAATCCAAACTACTTAGTTTCTGCTATCGAACAATAAAAGAATTTTTGCTCTATCTTTAAAATTGACCGAGTTATAAAGGTTTGAAATCCAAGATTAGACAGAGAGGCACATACCCACTTTTGACGTCATTTGTTAGTAACGCCATATAATCTCCATACAAAAAATAGTTTTTGAAAGAGACAGACATATTGAAACTTTAAAAATCACTGTAAATTCGTTTTTCAACCGATTCCGTTTGTTCTTCGCGAATCGTCTGCTACGAATATATATATTAAAAATAATTCATAAAATATGGTAAATTTAGGAACAGTCCGATCCCCTATTGACTAATATATTTCTTTAACCTCTCAAATCCTCTGTTTCAAAACGAAGTCTAAAGATAATGGTGGAAAGAACTACTCATTATTTTTATAAGTCAATAGGCATTATTGTTGCCATGAAGAAATAGCTACCTAGCAACAACCTCCTAAAGACCAGACCAATTTCAGTCATTAGTTTTTGATCGATCCTTGCCCACGCCCTTGTACTACTCACAAAAAATATTATTAATCAAGTGTGCTGATTCTGATAAAAATGTTCTGGTATCTCTTGTAATTTGTTGGATTACCCACTATTTATTTTGTGGGAAACACACAAGTGTGAAACAAAACCTATTCATATTTCACTACTGTAATATTACAACGTCAACAGCACCCAGAATTACGTTTAAGAAATTATGTATATTTCAACAATATACTAATAATAAACTACAAACAATTATTAAATAATAAATAAATAAATATGTGGGGACATCTCACACACGGCCATCTAATTCCAAACTAAGCGAAGCTTGTACTATGGGTATTAGACAGCTGATATACATTACTTAAATAGATAAATAAATAACTACTTATATAGGTATAGCATTCGACGAGCCCTATCGATAAAAACTTCCCCGTTGAAATCTACGAACCTATAAATTTTATTAATAAACTGCTACGCCGTAGCTAAGACCTACAAACTTTATTGATAAACTGCTACGCCGTAGCTAGGACCTACAAATTGCTACTAAAAAATGTTGTTCCCGATTGCGATTTCATCCAGACCTAAGGCAAACACAAGTGCTCATTACACGAATGTTTGCCCTGGGCGGGATTTGAACCCGTGACCCTGTGCTTCAAAGGCAGGCATAATACCAACTAGGCTACGGAGCCGCCAATTAGCTATTATTTAAATATTTAAAGCGGAATATATTTGTGATATAGTAAGCTTAATTAGAGTGGTTCGATAAATTGGTGGCTACGCCCGCGTTATGTAAGATTTTCCCGTGGGAATACGACTTTTCCCAGTAAAAAGTATCCTATGTGTTATTCCTGGGTACAAACTATCTCTATTTAAAATTTCATCTCCGTCCGTCAAGTAGTTTAGGCGTGAAAGCGGAACAAACATCTAAACATCCAAATATATTTTCACATTTATAATATTAGTGTGATGTGTTAGTGTGATTATATAAATTTATTTACTGGGGTATACTATTAAGTATCTTCACGATGTTTTTTTTTTTTCAAAATCAATTAAAAAAAGAGGGCGGCTTGATCCCCGCTCCGGTTGGTTTCTCGCCCAAAGGTTGTCCATCGCCATACAGCGCGGAAACGCTGCTAGTGTGACGGGTACTTTTGGGCCGGGAGTGACCCGGGGTGGGCTTTTCGAGTAGCTTTTGACTGTCAATAATATTTTTATATTATTGTTTTTTGCCGACGATATTAAATTTTTGACATGTATATTTAAGTTTTTATTTGTATAATAAAAAAACAAGCTCGAAATACAATATACTCGTTCTATTTGTATACAAAAGCATTTATTTTGAATCTTCGATCTTTCAAAACAGGCGCTCTATAATAGGTACACTACTAAAGATATATGAAGATCTACACAGATGGACAGCATGACGGCTCCGTAGCCTAGTTGGTAATACGCCTGCCTTTGAAGCACAGGGTCGCGGGTTCGAATCCCGCTCAGGGCAAACATTCGTGTGATGAGCGCTTGTGTTTGCTTTGTGTCTGGATGTTGCTTATCTATATAAGTATGTATTTATATATTTATGTAATGTATATCAGCTGTCTGATACCCATAGTACAAGCTCTGCTTAGTTGGGGATCAGATGGCCGTGTGTGAAGATGTCCCCACATATTTATTTATTTAATGTAGCTTTAATGCAGTTCAACAGCATGTGGTCTGTGGTTCGTCTGTATGGATTCTAAAACTGCAGGTATACGAGTATATGGTTCACGCGCTCGTGCACTGTGTTTGAATCTCTTTTTGTTGCGATGTTTCGTTAAATTTTCACAGGTCAGTCGTATCAGACTAGGTAGAAAAGGTAGACGTAACTCCTCGACAAAAACAAAAAGTAAGCGCAATCACAGATGTACAAAATCTAATTCGAAGTTTTTTTGTATCTAGTACACAAGGTGAATATTGGTATATTGGATGGAATAATGGCTTTCTGGTGGTGCTATGAAAATAAAACTCATCTATTATTCTTTTTGAAGCTTGTTGTATCTAACTGCTTTATAAACCAACACATAGTTTCGTTACAGAAAAATAACTATGAAAAATTTATTCTAAACTGACAATGAGGAATGGATATTTTAATCGTATTTGACAACGCTGTCAAGACTTAGTGTTGCCATAAAGATACACGCTTAATGTTCTTGCCTTAACATGCATCTCGTAGTCTCAAAAGCCTAGTTTTTCAGCTTTCAGATACTACATTCATCAGGCAGTGTTTATCTTTTTCTAATAATCGGAGCTGGCCGGGTTAAGTGCGCCCACACAGCAACTCCATAATTTAATTTGGACCGGATATTTCGCGTTCATAAATAAAACAATATCAACTGAAATTTACGTGCGTTTAGTTTGTATTCATGGCGGCGGTCAGCTAAACGGAGGTTTTGTTTACTTCGCCCATTTGCTTTTAAACCGGATTGTTTGGTTCATTTTTCAACATTTTATTTTGTTTGATCTGTGCAGTCTCGTGTATCTGTTTTTATTTGGCTATCAAATACAATACCATCAATACAATACCAGGTGAAATAAAGCATCGTGATGAAATCTGCACACTCCTGTGAAGAAATTCAAGGGTTGTGTGTGAAGTCGACCAACCCGCACTGGGCCAGTGTGATCGACTAAGACCTAATCGCCCTAATTCAGGGTAGGCTCGAGCCCCTCGGTGGGGACGTATATGAACTGTTGATGATGAAATACAATACCATACAAATAATATTTTTTAACGACAAGAATTAACAAAACAGAAAAAGGTTTCTGGTCTAATGTATTTTTTCTTGTAGGTGTTAGCTGCTTGTATTTTTACACTATTTATCATTTTCATCATTAAATTGAATGGGTTGTAAAGTCTTATATTAAAAATACTCAGAAAGTGTGTAAAAAAAAGGAATTTGAGCGGCGAATGACATGATTTCAAAATTTAAATACACAATAGGTAGGTACAATGTTCCCATGCAGAAGGCGGAGGTTCTACCCTCTATATCACCCACCCTTTAACAAATTTATACTATAAAAGGTACTTAGTTTGAAACATTATATCAATGTAAGTGTGTTTGTGTATATAGTAGTATCGATGTGTTTATTTGTGGTTGGGAACGAGAACAGAATTGTCGAAATACATTAATTAACCATCATGACCTGATTAGCTTGTGAACCCGTAACAAAAGTATATTATTTCACTCACCTCCAATCCAATCCAATCACAACAAATTGTAAGTGTTCCAGTTTATTTAACTCAAAAAACCTTTTCGTCTTAACTTAAACCAACTACCGCGTTGTTCATCGCTAAAACCAAACTTCGCAAGTTTATTGACTTTCGTAGCGCCTGCTACACAACACGTAGCATTGTGCTACGAACTCTCTACGCAACAAAAAACAAACAATCTCCTTGAAGTAATAAAAAGAAGTGGAGTGAATTTCAAGAAATAAAGGATCATTCTGAAGTTAACAAGCTTTCTCTTTGAAGCAGCGGTTTGCCGGCGGTCGTCGCGACTCGCGGACGCGAAAGAGCTGGCGAATGATCTAACTTTTCCCATTTATAATCTCATTACTCCTATTAACGTCGCTGCTACAGGAACATGTAAAGTACTTACTAACCATAGATAACAGAAAATGACAGATGGGGGTTGATTTTTTTATGCATCGATATTTCATATCAGGGCTTGTATGATGCTGGCTTTTTATTTATTTATATATATATACCCGCTTGGTGGATTGTACAAAATTATAATACCGATCTCGAAATTGAAACATGTCATAGGGCCAAGTGGGTTGCACTTTCTTTTAATTTTCTTTATTATTTTTTTCTTTTATTCTGTTCTGAATACTGGAAGAGCGGAGCTTTCTAACACAGGCTAGAAATAGAAGGAGACTCTTAAACTAGCTAAAATAAGGAAAAACATTGTTACTTTAATTTTTTTTTTGTTTTTCTTTTTGTTTAATTTACCGCCGCTTCGCAGTTTTTTTGTTTGTTTGCAGTTTTGGCTCTAGTAACTTCGTGTTAGTGTCGGGTTTGTTATTTTAAGCAAATGTTTTTTTGGATGGATGCCATACATAAAACACACGACAGACTTGACGATTTTAAAATGAGAACTTTCCCAGATACAGTTAAATTGGTACAAATTCAGAGCGTAATTTTTATGGTTGTTTGTGGCAATATGTCACTATAGGGTATGTAAAAACTACTTATTTATTTATTTTATTTTTTTATTTATTACACTGCGTGACGTGATATTTCTAATTTCTCAGCTCTGTGGTACACGTAACGCCTTGCCTATTCACTTCTAAGTGCCTCCCCTAAATTCAGGTATTATTAATAACGAGGTAAATTATGATCAACTTTGATTTCAAATCATTTTCCAGTATGTTATTTTCCAGTATGGTAGCAATGATATTTAAATCCACAGCGTTTTGTAAAACAAATTAAGTCAAATATTTGGCGGAGTTATTTATTGTAGGAGTATGAGAATCACCTTCAAATTATTAATATATTATAAATATATATATATATATATATAAAAATATTGATATCTATGGCGATCAAGCGTTCACCCGACCGGCTTCGATTATAATAAAATAAACTTGTAGTGTGAAAATTAAATAAGCTAGGCTAAAATAACAATGATCTAGACAAATAGACAAATTTAAAAGGAACCGGCGGCGGCGTCGGCTACGGCAACATTTTGAGATACTGTCAATTTTAATTATATTACGTGAATTTTAATTAAAGTTAGTCATACCTGAAAATTTAATTTATATTCGCAGACATAACTTGCGTGTTAAAAAGTAATTTAGTTTTCTATGTCAACGAGGCTTTTAGGTAGTTAGCTTATATAACTTTAGAAAAGCTATTAATAAAATTGGATTTTCTACACAACTGAGTCAGTTTACAGGCAGTGGCCGTTTAAAAACGAATATAATAGTAGAAATTGAGTTTTAGAGCCTCTGTCGGCAGCAAAATTTCAATATTTCATATCGTAAAACGAAAATTGAAGTGGAAACCTGGCGAATGAATGATATATTTTTACGTTTATTCGTTACAGATTATTGAAAATGTTTTGTATTTCATTTTGTTTTTTATTTTATCTGTTTGCGAGTTTTATGATAGCCTGCCACGTTTCGCTCGTATGGCGCAGGTCACGCAACGTGCAGTCAAATTGCATAACAATCACTGTGGCAGCGATTGAAGGTTTTAAAAAAAGTTTCAAGATAGTATCAAATCAAATCAACGGCCCGTTACAGTCCACTGCTAGACTATGAGCCTAATCATAATTCTTACGATCGCAGATTAAAAGGTTACTGTATCAGAGAGTGCTGCTGCCCGTTCCCTGTTCAATGTGTGGTCCCTAAGTCGCCTCTTACGACACCCACGGGAAGAGTAGGGGTTAGTGACGAATGTCTTCTACTCTGCCGTCACCACACGGCGGCAAGATAGTATAGTGCTATCTAATTTCTTAAGTAAACTGTTACTGACCGAGACAATTTGTATGAAAATTGGAAAAAAATGTTAAACTATTGTTAAGTTTCAAGGGCTGTAACGACGAGGTACAAGTTTGCGCCATTATTTCGCTAATGACATAAAAGTCAAAGTGGTCACCATGGCCGAAAACAGTCGTCAAAATCATTCATTCATTCAAAGTTGTAGTTTTTTTCGTTTAAAGACTGCGGTTGCTTAACTTTTCAAATGCCACTGAGCGTCGAGCTGTTCACAGCTAGATCTAAAATCTAAATATAAAATGGTTCAGACCATCGCCAAAACCTTTTACCTAGCTTCCGCATGCAAACAGCGTGTGCCGAGCTCGCAAAGTGCCCGTGTGTCGACCAAATGAAAAATGTAAAGAAAGGTGGGACACTGTGACCGCGCCGCTACTATAACAAAAAACTAGTTTACAGGATGTTACAAAAATACCCGCAAATCACGAGGTATCAGCTCAATCCGTAAAAATGAACTACTTTTGGTAAATAAGTCGCCATGTGAAAATATGCATCTCATACGTTTACGCGCTTTTGTATGTCGTCTGTCAGCCTGTGTTCCTTTGTGTAAGTTGTTCATGGACTGAAATCCCCCCTTTCTGTGATACGGGTAGTTTTATAACACCCTGTTTACCAAGGAATACGTTATAGTTCTGCATCCAGAATGACTAGTGTGGTAATGTCAATAAAAATGTTGTATACGAATTAGGATGGGCAGTAGGGGAACTAATATGACCTCTAAACACTTTTAAGTTTTCGCGGTTGTTAATGATATTAAAAACACACATATTAATATCTACCTGGGTTATATCGGTAAGCTCATTAAAAAGTTTATTATAAATCAAAATCGTGGTAATAACCCGGTAGATATTATTTGTGTTATTAATATGACCTCTATCCTAATCTTAATAATCATAATGTCAAAACTTTAAAAAAGTACTCGGGAGGCTTGATTAAATAAACAAAGAACTGCATATTACTCAGACAGTTTTGTTTAATCCATAACCAAAACAACAACAAATCTAAGGCCTCTCTCGAGAAAGATAAAGAGCAAACCCGTTCTAAAAAACTCCCAATTTTTATGGAAAATCTACGGAGAATATTATTTCACAAATGCCAGACACGCGGTGACATACGCGACACACACGTCGACGCAACTGACACCGAAAAACGGTAATGTACCAACTTTACTGCCTTTTTACTACCGACGAATAGATTCCGTCGTAATAAAAAGGTTTGAGACGCACAAGCACTGGTAATGAACATTGTTGCGGATCGTTTCAGAACGAAATGAAATTGAAGCTGAAATGTGCTCTGTGAGATGTTTTGGAGTGCTACATACGGATTATAAATGGACCGTGCTTAGACGTAAACGTTCCACTTAGTAATAGCACTTGGAAAGCTTTGTGCCATTTTTCATAAGAATGTATTGTGTTTCTAAGGTATGCAAGCATAGGCGTACATTTCCAGGTTTAGGTTTAAGGCTATAGACATAACAAGCAAAAAGGCACTTCTTGTCTGCAAGCAACACAGTTGCGGTTTTTCATACTTTTCATGCATACTTTATATTTTTATTTTCCAAGCCTCATTATCGTTCAAGCATAATGTGGAGTGCAGGTTCGTGTCTGAATGTTTTTGATCAATATAAAGGTAAATATTTGTGTATGCTTATCAGCTGTCTGATTCCCATAGTAGAACAAGCTCTGCTTAGTTTAAAATCATTATGACCGTGAGTGAGAATATTTCCACTTAGTAACAATATTAAATATTTTTACTATAAATTTTATAGTTAGTCAAGTGGCCAGTCCAACTTGTTTTTTTGTCTGAGCTTTAACTTTAATGATACCTAATCGTGACGAAATTCGAAGTAAAAAAAATAATATTAATAATAAAATATTTATTTCTCCTTATACAAAGGATACAAAGGTAAAAACTATTTTGGAAGACTTTTTCTAGTTTGATGATCGCCATACTTGACTAGATAAAATTGTGACATTTTGCATGCTACTTGACTTTAGCTGAACATGTTTACGCTGAATATGTATAATGTAACACCTGTAAACCACCATGTTTAATACAAATAATACAAATAAATATTCTAGTTTGTGGACAATATAGACTAAATCATCTGGTTGTCTGCCGCAAGTCATGTCAAACCATTTTCCACGGGTAATTCTGTAAAGTAAATTGTCAATTGCATGGGCCACGTCAGAGGTTCTAAGCGGCTCAATGAATCTAACACAAGAGTTCATTAGGTCGATTGGTAATCCACGCTAAATAAGAAGGAACAAATGAATGGCAGCCAACAAAATTTACCTATGTGGTTGAAGTAAGAGAGTAAAAAATATACAACTTACAACCATTTGAAATAGAAACTAATTCCAATGCCAACATTACGTCATAACGTAACGACCAAGAACGCAGCAACAATAACTAAGCATATTGTTAACCAAAATCATTTTACACGAACCAAACCTTAAGGCCGCCTTTGCGCGCTCAAGCTATAGGTTTTTGTTCTATTGTTTTATGTTCCTTTTGTGTGAAATAAAGTGTTTTTACTTACTTACTTACTAAAGAAATGTTTTCTATGTATTTTTAAGCAAATGGCGCCTATTTACCGCTTATTTTTATAATATTTATACAAAATGTACAAAATGTCTGTAAAGAAGAGACAAATACTCAATTCTAATTCTTATAAATAAGAGAAAAGTTGAAACAAGAAACGTGATCAAAGAAATACAAAGAAACTACTTGCATTGTAAATGAGTAGATAAACAAGTCGACGGACATTTTCCTTCCATTTAATTTTATTCGTTAAAGAAAGATTTCCAAGAAAAATAAAGAAACATGCTTTTTCATGTAGATCCAGTAATCATATAAGGAGATGGAAGATCGATTCAAATTATTACCTATTACTTAAATACCTAATCTAAACTATTGATAACAGTTGTAATTTTTAACGTTTGTATTTAATTCTTTCACACTTTGCTAACTACACGATATTTAAACAAAAATATCTGAATTTATACTATTTTTTAAGCAACATTTTGTTAGCTGTGTGTGTGAATAATTAAGCTTCGCATATATTTTTGACAAGCTCTGAAATACAGATAATAAAAAATATCTGTTCTACATTTCACGTCACTTTTTGCTTCTAGTAGCAAGAAATATAATTTTTGTTATTAAAGTTAGCAATAGTATTTTCGGCATGGAAATGAAAAGTAAAATTAAAAAACGATGAACAGACAGTAGTGTGGCTCAGCAGCCGCCACGAAGCTGATGAGCAGCACCACACGAAGAATGTTGTAGAGGATAATAATATAAGGTGTGGCAAAAAACCAGGGTTCAGTCCGAAGAAAAGGTATTTTTGTCGGAGATTAAAGGTAGATTGGTCGTAAACAAACAATTGACAGTTCAGTTTCTAACATTAGATTAGCATTGTTAGTAACTGAGGGTAGATCGTTCGTAAACAAACTAGTGTCACCTGTCAGTTTGAGTGGTAACGTCAGATTGACGAATGAGTTGATATAACGGTGAGTGAATGAATGAGTCAACGAAGTGAAGTCCTTTATAAGGGTGGGAGTAGAATGGTTCCGGCAGTAGGTCCGTGGCAGTCGTGGTGATAACTTGTGTGTCTGTGAGGTCGAGTGAATACTTCGAGAGGACGTGCAAGTCCATGTGTGGTGATCGAATATGTGGTTTCGATGAATGCGTGTGGAATAGTGTTGGTTGTTCCATTATTGGTTGTACCACAGTCCAGTGGTGTTTGTAACCGTAAGTAGAGTGATATTGTGTTGATAGCTAGTTTATCTGATATTCGTGTAGTACTTTGAGAGTAGGTGTTGTTATCATGACCGCGGGTAGAGTAACTGTAATGTGGACGAGTTACATAGGGTCCGGGCGGGGCTGCCCGTTACATGTTGGCCAATGTTCAGTGTCTGTTTTTATGACCGTATTTCCCAGTGGCATAACTGTTGGTGCTCGGACCTACCTAAACCTCATTTAGGGTGTGATCGGTCCCGATCGCTCATGATAACGACTATGGTTAGATAGTGCTGCTGTTTAGAAAGGTTCTGTCCTGAAATCTTAGTATGTAACGTCCACGTGTATTGTGTATAGCTTTCCTGACAATCGTGTTGAGTAATCACGTGTCCCATTGTTAGTTTACCTACTGTGATAGGTTTTTTATAATCGATCTTAATAATGTGTCTTTTCATTTTTATTCTTATTTCCCGACATATTATAATATTATAAAACTGGAAAATAGTAACATGGATAAGCTTTTCACTGTTGGAGATCAGGACATGAAGTGAAGAATTTGGCAGAAAAAAGATAAAATCGAAACGTAAGAAATCTAAATTTGAAAATGAATTTAAAATGAAAGATAAAACTGCCAGCAAGAAAGGTTGCCAGTCATAAAACAGGAAAGAGGACGAATGCCTCGTTACAGTAGTTTTCTTTGTGATCAGCGGTGGCAAAGTGCAAACAGAATTTTCTGTCAAAAATCATTATTCTACATCGCGGTCTTATTCTTTTTCTTTTGTATGGGTTCGATAATTACGATGCCTTTAGTCTAGTAGTGTTAAGTTAAACTACTTCATTTTACTTTAATTATATTATTATTGCTGAAATCCTATGAGTATGATGATAATATTCATTGATGCGTCTTTTCTTATGAAAAACTGTAATCAGTAGAAGAATATTTTGAATAACACCTTTATTTTGTTTCCCATAGAATGTCAATGACTCAATAGAGTGCTTGCTCATTGATAGTTGCAATTTTTTGCACGACTTCCCAAAAATTGGAGTGTAGTTTGATCAAAGTTCATGTATGTATGTATGTATGTGAGTTCCTTTTTTCCACCAAAACCTATAAGTGCCTAAGCAGATTTAGATGTATTGGGTGATACCGTTAGAATATTTACAACAGCAGCGCGAATGACACTGGCTGTATTTTTTTGGTTGGGCAGTCGTGTTTTTAATTTTTGTTGATTATTTTGAATAATTCCGTACTACCGTTCTACGTAGGTATAGTTTACTTTCCTTTTTGTGGTTTATTAAGTCGATGATCGACCTCACATACCCTGGTTATTAAGTCACCAAGCAAAACCTCTAACTTAGCTCATGTTTGTCTATTCACGTAAATAATTGCGCGCATTTTTTTTTTTAAATAGGGCGCCTGTCAAACATCAAAGTTTTAGTACACGATCTAGAGATTTAGCCGCAACGTCTTTCAAAGTGTTACAGGGTTACAAAATTGTTGTTTTGATAGAGTGCCCAACAGGATTCAAACCCAAAGACTTCTAGAATAAGAAGCGAAGGCTCTTCCGTTCGATCCACCACAAATTCTGTTATTTGTCTACTTGTTATTGTCTGGCAATTGAAAAGATGCCTTGGTAAAGAAAACCAAATTATATTTTGTCCGTCAGTCAGGTATTAACAAAAAAATACTTAATTAAATCGCATTAAAGTTGGAGAGTGAGGGAGGGCTCACTGCATCACAACTCGGTATAAAATTTACTCAAAAGTGACGTCATGCGCTATTTCAACTCAATAAATATCTCTGTAATTTTTTGATTACGTGAAAAAAGAAAAAATACGTGTCCGACACCTTTATAATAATATACCTAAAAGACAAAGAAAAAAAGACATCTTTCCTATTGCTGCAAATGTTTAATAATATTTAAAGAAAAACAATAGGGTTCTCATTTGAATGCAAGAATTACTAGAACTCATTGATCTATACTACACGGCAAATGCACACACATAAGCTAGGAGATCTAACGAGAATACGTTTAACAAAGCTACAGGAATTCAATTACCTCCTCTCCAGGCTCGTGCACATCCCTGATGATGGCGCGTTATTACGGAGCTATCGCCTGTGAACAACTTGATGTAATATATTGATTAATGGAGTATCGGCACGCAGCAATTTAGCCAGGTGTTGAGCTGTCGGAAAACTGGTAATTTACTACCCCGGACCCTTGTTAAACGCCAAACAATTGAATATTGAAACCGCTGCGTCAGTGCCCGCCTCTGTTGTTTTGTGATAGGCTTTGGTACAGTCGGCTGCACGACAAGTGTTACAGTTTCACCTTCTTCATCGAGAAGGTTGTTGGAAGGAAGATTTCTGGTCATATGCCTGGATCACACGGCACATACGTATATAACAATTATATTGAGGGCTCCGTAGCCCAGGTGGTAGTGTATCTGCCTCCGATGCACAGGGTTCGGGGTTCGAATCCCGCCCAGGGCAAACATTTGTGTGATGAGCACTTGTTTTTGCCTTGTGTCTGGTTGTTGTTTATCTATATAAGTATGTATTTATCTGCGTTTATGTAATGTATATCAGCTGTCTGGTACCCATAGTACAGCTCTGCTTAGTTTGGGATCAGATGGCCGTGTGTGAAGTGTCCCCACATATTTTTTATACTAGGCCCAGACAGTACAGTGATCGGCCTAGTAGTTGGAACAGGCTGTATTGCTCTTAGATTCGACCGAGCTCACTCGGCGTATGTTTTTTAAATTAAAATTTTAGTAGTTCCTGATTGTCCCTTAGTTCTAATTCGGGGACAAATAGATAGCGCCACCAAAGGTCACTGACATGGTTCGTATAATGTCTACTTCTGTAGACAGCAGCGCCGAGGCACGGAATCATCTTTCTTTTCCAAAAAACAAGTCAGTCTGCAAAAGAAGAGATTTATAAAATCATGTCATAGTAAAGGTTTTCTTTCATGTTATGTGACCGAAAAATGGCAAAATTAAATTTCAAGAAAAATCTAACGGTAACGCTTCATGGAACCATTTGAAGACGAAAAATTCTTCACCAAATTATTATTGTAAAGCACGTCCAAGAAGAAGTTACAAGCAACTGTAAAAAATAATTTAAAATCTGGCAAGAGAGAGACAAATTTCCATTGCATTTGTAGAAGACAGGTGCACTCCGTGAATAAAGAAGCTGCTGAGAATATTTTTATAAGGCAAGTGCATTGAAGTCTGAGGCAAAATAAGTGTTAGAAATATCATGAAAAATTCTTTACAATGTCTTTTTTGATCAAGACATTGTTGGCTGATGCACCTGATCCGTCTGAAAAGAAATATGATTTTGTGCTTAGAAAGGCTCGTTTAGCTGTGGGTCAGTGCGGTTTGGTTGACTCTTGAATCTATTCGCAGTGGTATGCATGTTTTTCACGATGTTTTCCTTCACTTAAACTAACCTATATAATTAATTAAAAATTCTAAAACACGTACGTGTGGTGTTCGATTAAATAATTTTGTTTGAAACAGGTAAGTGCCGAGTGTAATTGAGTAAAAATTGAGCTGAATAATAAATGAGTTAGTGTATTAAAAATCATACAGCTGCTGCAGCGGCCGCTTCTCAATTCTGATGACGTCATTAGGAAGCCATTGTGCGTCCTATAAATTGCACTTGGGATAGTTAGTGTAATGGGGATGATTCCTGGATAAAGAAAATTCTTCTTCATCGTGTGGGTTGTAATGTCGACAACCGACCTCACAAACCCTGGTGTCAGTGTTATAGAGCCGCCAAAAGCCACTGACTCGTGTAACGACTAGTTAGTAGCCGGGACCAATGGCTTAACGTGCCTTCCGAAGCACGGAATCATCTTTCTTTTTCGGACTATCAGGTGATTCAACCTGAAATGTCATAACCAAACTGTGGAAAGTCTCTTTTGCTTGACAGTGTCCCCACCGGGAAACGAACTCAGAACCTCCGTAATGGGCGTCTAATTCCAGACCACTCGGCCACGGAGACTGGTAAAAAAATGAAATTATATTTTGCCCGTCAGTCAGGTAATTCAAATAATATATTAGACAGGTATGTATGTTTTGTTTTATCAAATAAACAAAAACATACTTAGACCGTATTAAAGTTAGAGAGTACTACGTCACAACGACTCAAGCGTGACGTCATTAGCTTTTTCAACTCAATATATCTCCGTAATTTGTTGATTACGTGAGAAAAGAAATACGTGTCCAATACTTTTAATAATCTACCTGATAGACAAAGAAATAAGTAATAATTAAAAATCCTTTTTAAACATGCTTTTAAAGCCGTGGAGTGGAGTATCCTTGTTAAGACAAATCCAACGAGCCCAAACACGACATGGTTGTAGTGTGTATTTAAGGAGTTCCTATAGCCACCTTCCGGTTCCATCATGAGACCCTGGACATCACGTATGACTAAAGATCTTGTTAAGACAAATCCAACGAGCCCAAACACGACTAGGTTGTGTTGTGTATTACAGGAGTTCCTATGGCCACCTTCCGGCTCCATCATGAGACCCTAGATATCACGTATGACTAAAGATCTTGTTAATACAAATCCAACGAGCCCAAACACGACTAGGTTGTGTTGTGTATTAGAGGAGTTCCTATGGCCACCTTCCGTCTCCATCATCAGACCAGCTCCATGGTACCATAATATTGCATTGTCATCGCGGTTACATAAGTGTACCAAATTTCAGCAAATTCCAATGGCAGCAAGTGCTTCAAATTTGAGTTGCAAGATTCCGCCCGAACATACCCACAAACCCACACACACAACCTACATACAGTGCAAGCTAAATAAAAGCTTGTAATAAAAAAAAAAGGAGTCATCATCCGTATTCCCTCGAGACTTCATATCGCTTCTAAAACCTAGCCACTTATTCGTTTTATGGAGAGCGTATCGCGCCCTAGTGCGTCTGAGCAAAATCACTGCTTACATTTTAAAGCTCTGTAGGATTTTAAATATCACGAACGTCCTTTCACGTCACAGCGAGTAAACTACAGCGCCAACTTATACAATTTTATGAAATATGACGCGGCAAATTGAATTTCTTCTAGCTAAAATAAAACCTATTCGAAATTCACATTTTCAGCTGTTTTAAAACGACATTCGAATTTAATATATTCAATGTGCTGCTAATGGGTTAGTAAAAAACTGGTAAAAACTGTAAAGCCTAATAAACTAGTATTATATATTTCGACTTAGGGACTGCACATTGAACAGGGAACGGGCAGCACCGCTCTCTGATACAGTAACCTTTTAATCTGCGATCTCCAACCCGCCTGCCAAGCGTGGAGAGTATGGCAAAACCCTCCACTTAAGTGGAGGAGGCTCATAGACCAGCAGTGGACTGTAACGAGCCGTTGATTTTTAATTTGATATATTTTGAGCCCCAGGCTTTTATTTGTTAAAAAATTGGACGTGTATTTTTCATGTTATGTTTTTGTTACATATTTTGTTATTTTTTTAAAGATTGGTTATTCATTTTGGAGCTACAAACCTACTTATAAATTCATTGAAATCAACATGTCAGTAGCAAAAGATTAAAATAAAAAAATTAAACTTATTTCTATCCTCGCCATAGATTGACGAATCGTTAGCAAAAGACACTCCAGGTTGCAGGTCATACACTGAACCACTTTTAGGGCTCACGCAAATAGACGTTCTTGCATTCACGATTTTTGTGTTAGCTTTCTGCATTCTTTGTAATGTGTTGAGTGGCGTGATGCATATCTGTATTCCGAGGTGCCACGGAAAGAACGAATCGTAAACGCATTGAATGCGTTGACTGTGTTTGAGAGGGCTTTTTGCTATCATATTAGGGAAACACAGATTTATTGCCCAAAGAAGAAGTACATAATACGGGAAAAAAAGCAATTGCTGTTCTTTAGAACTTCAATTTTCTAACATCTACTCATCTACTCGAACTTCTGGGTCAGCAAGAAAGCTTGTCAAACATTGTGCGTAAGAGTAATAAATCTCATTTATATTCTATATGAGCAGTTATTGCAGTACCAACAAATACAACTTGTGCGTTGGAGCATAAAGTGCGTATATATTATGCAAGAAAGCCCACCCACCCTAATTCTTGCACACTAGCCGGGTTTCAGCATAATTGCTTACATAACTAACGAGTAGGCCAGACCATTTACAAATAAGCCTTTTGCTTTTGCCCACGCTCGTTTATAAAGAGTTATCTCTATGCAAATGATACCGTGTGTGCCTTGGCTAGCGTAAGTAGAACTTTGCTAGTGCTACATTTACTTTAGTTTAAGATTTATGGAGGTATCTAAACAACAGGGCAAGAGAGAGTCTCACGGTATTCCAAGTATATAAGTTTTTGTTAATTTGGAATAAGTATTAATTAAATGTTATTTTAAAATACAAGCTTTTAAACTGCCGATGACCCTTATAAGCAGACTACCCTGAAAGCAAAGGTGAGTTTGTGCTACTAACCGTTGAGGAGTTCCCTCATGAGGAGAAAATCCTGGCTGCAGCATCAGTTCACAATAAATATCATGTTTAGCTATCAAAATTGGACGCATATGAAAAGTTTCTAAGTCCATGCTATTATCTATTGAAGAGTTCCTTCATGAGGAGACAATCTTAGCAGCAATATTAAGTGTTTGTTATCATTTTAGGGTTTTGTCACCAAAACTAAACAAGCATACAAAATTTTAAATTTGGAATTTGAGAGTGGTACAAAATTCAGTTACAAGGTTTGACCCAAAACCGAAAACCAATAGACATTGCGAGTTTTTTTATGTTTGTTATAATAAGTAATTGCCCAGATAAAAGCTCTTAAAATAAATGAAATAATACTTGTTTTTATAAATTAGTAAAACTAATCCCAATCTAATTCGCTTGATAAGATCATTGCACATAGATTAGCCACCAAAAGTCTTTCTCGGTCTTTTTATTTATAATAACTAGGCACTTCGGGGGAGCAACAGATTAACAAAACATGTATGGTTTTTCAATTACTATTAATTAGTATTTCTTGATTTCTGTAATAAGGTCACAAATTTTTAATGATCACCTAGGTACTTACTACTTCTTATAAGCCCATACCTGTAAGTTTGAGATTCAACAAAAGCAAATTGTATAACAAGCCGTATTTTCAGCCTATTCCAAACGTATATTATAAGGTAACTTTCATAACTAAAAAGGTGTCTAGATACTTGGTAAACATACTTACTTCATGTCTCTTCCAAAGTGCTTCCAAATATTTTGCGTTACATGAACGTGACTACAAATAAGGTACAATATTATTAGAGAAATATCGTTGGCTATTACAGGATTTTCTTGACAGACGTCACGTGCGTGTTTGTTGGGAACAGCCAGGGGGTTAGGAATGGATTGTAAATTAGGAGGGATTTACAAAAATAAAATAAGGATGTATTATAAGACATTTGCAAGAACATAAGAAATGCATGAAATGCAAGTACGGCTGAAATTTTCCTTGCAGATCAATCTATACAATTTCAACCATTAACCCATTTGGACCCAAATATAAACGAGCTGCTGAAATCTTTATTTTCGAAACTATTAGAGGCTAATTAGAAAATTATCTAAAGCACCTTCGCTTTATTTTTCTAAATTCAATATTTATTTTTTTGCGTATTTTCAAAGATTTTGTAAACAAATATTTGTGTAATTCAATATTAATTGAAAAAAAAAAAACTTAACTTAACTGTGTGTTTTTGATATAACTCCATAATTTCCATTTTCCAAAATGCCTTCGATACTAAAATACGAGTAGGTTGCACATAATACTATAACAGGTACCTATACATTTTTCTTAGCAAAACAAAAGCATACAGGAATATTAATTGCGCATGATTTCAGTTATCAGACCGCGCAATTCAGACCACGTATTGCTGGCAGCGCTGGGTATTGGCTTGAAATGGAAAGTTCCAGCGTTCAACTCTGTTCTACCAACTTGAGCTCCGGTTTGCCTGGCCCGGGAACAATTAAAAGCAAATGCTGTACTACTGTTTCAATGTAAGCCGCTGCTACAAAGGAACGTATAGGGAATTCCAGTTCGTGCACAGAGAAACTTTTATTACATACAATTGCGCTGTTTATTTAAAATGTTGCTCGCCACGACTCGGATCGCGATTGGAACAGCTATACCTGTAAAACTTTCCTGTACAAGTGTTTTGAAAAGTCCTTTTATAGAGGAAAATATAATTTTCACCTCTCCACCTCGGAAAGATGGCTTATAATGCCTGAAAACAGGGCCGAAAATAGCTTATTCATTCCTAAACTTTCAAACTATTTTCATGTCTTTTCGTGTTTTAATTTCGAACAGGTGACAAGAATGTGTTGCGTTTGAGAGGAATCTTATTCTCACCTCGAACCTTAGAATCCCTCGCGAGTTTCAGGAGTCTATTTAAAGAAACACTCGCTTCGCTCGTGCTTCTATTATAGACTCCTTCGCATGCATCCTCTGGATTCAATATCAGTTCTCTGAGGAAAAATCAACATTCCTCTCTTACCCATCAAATAACTATTACTATAGTGAAATTCGGAATAAGTCTTACCGGAGTTTACTTACACGGGTGACTAAAGTCGCACTATTTTTGCAGCACGGCGATAATCGACCGCCTAAATCGCAATTTGGCTAGGCCGCAAGTGATAAAGTCTTGTGACATTTTATTTTAACAGCATTTTTTTTATTTTTTTTAAATAATTTCATGAAATAAGAATTCTAGGTACGCGGCGAAATTTAAATGAATTTCGACCCCTTTTTAGCGAAGAAAAACATAGGGAGAAAATCAGCTCCCACCAGCGAAAAAATAAAAAGATTGTTTGATAAGTCGACCAACAACGCATTTGCCTTAATTCAGGGTAGGCTACTAACATATACCTATTATGTCAAAATAATAACGATCAGGTACAAAATTACCCAAAGTCAAGGAGAGATTATCGTCGACTGTGCAAATACGAATCCTCAAATACTTCGGAGACATAACTCAATGGAACGACTCGTTGTCCAAGGGCAAGTGGAAGGCAAGCGATCACGGGGACGATCTCCTACGCGTTGGACAGATCTCATAAAGGCTGCTACACACACAGACCACCATAGCCCAATGTTCTCGTGACGCTAAAGATCGTACCGGGTGGAGGCGCATTGCGAGAGCTGCATTATCCAAATTAGAAGCATCATCGTAAAAGCACGACCACTCTGTCAAGAGTGAACGACTAAGGAGAGAAAATAATCACTACTACATAATTATCAAAATAACAATACATTATTATTACTTTCAAAATATCACTGTTCAGCCAATGCGTCCTATCTACAAATATCTATTCTTAAAATATTAGCTTTAGAGTCTCATAGCATGGTAAAAGGCAGTTTAAAATTCATTTTCAAATTAAATAAATGAAAAGTTATAGCTACCGTTTTCGAAAATTCAAAGAGTATTCAGATAATCACGTACAATATTAATTAAATAATGTATTTAAGGTGTCAAGTTATGGTCTGTTTTCCTTACGGGGCTTTGTAAATAATGTACGTATACTCACTCATTTGAATAATAAAACATTGGCCTCGATTCGGGAAACCATCTTCTAATTCTAATTTTAAAATCCAGCTATCCTTTTCGTTTTTATGACCAATGAAAGAGAGGTAATGAATTCGGACGAACGAATGATATTATTTTGAATGAATGATAACTTAAAATAGGGGCATAGCTGTCAGATTAAGAGATTTGTAAGTCGGTTGTTTTACGTGCTCGCGTCTATAAGGTTCAAATTCGATATTTGACAGCTCTAATATTAGGATGGCCATCTGCTGTCCATTTTTAATCTTTAAAAGATGAAAAGGACTGACGAACTTAAATTAAGGATTAGAGCGTGACTGTGTGAATCGTGACCATTGTAATCTGATTTCTCGTTATTTAATTTTTAACAAGGTTCGAGTTTCACTTCGTTGTGTAAGTTTAGGATCGGAGGCCGATTGTACTGTTTGAGGTTTGGGGGAGTTACAAGAGAAGGGATTATAAAAGGCGTCATTTATTTCGTAACAGCTAACTGTAATATTATTGGAATGTTGCTTCAGCTAGCCTGAAGTGGCAGTGGGCTGGCCACGACTGTCATAGAACTGATGAGCGTTGGAGTAGACGGGTTCTCGAATGGATACCACGTCTCGGAAAACGTAGTATGGGACGCGACGTCTGCCAGGTGAACTGGTGACCTGAGGAAGGTCGCTGGTGGTGGCTGGATGAGGAAAGCGGGTGATCGTGCGCTTTGGCGTGCCTTTGGGGAGGCAGCAGTCCAGCAGTGGACTGCATTAGGTTGATTGATTGATTGATTGAATTGGAATATTATTTTTAGTCTTTAGAAGGCAAGGTAGTTTTATTAGTAACATAGTCAGAATCACAATCCATTAAGCCATAGTTTAACTCATAATGCAGTTTTGTTATTAAAAATACATTATTATTACTCGTATTGTAAAAATGTATACGTACAAAAAACGACATACCTAAGTGTTTCGCAATGCAAATAATTATATCCGCCACTAAGCGCGCTTTTCTGTGGGCAATAAATAGAAAGAATGCGCTATTCTTATTTCACACAGTCAAGTGCTATGTTGTTTTTTAACATATTTCAAACTCGTATCGTACTTTCTAAACTTACAAATGAAATGCTTATTAGATTAAGATTATTTCTTTGTTTTCTACCTTTGTATGGTTTCAGTTCTCGGCGGGATGTGTGGACCGCAAACTTCACGCCGCCTACGTTCTTTGCATAACTACCTTTTCCGCTTCCTACTTATAAATAATTCATACGTTTAGGCATTCGCCTCGCGAACCGGTGAGTGAAACGCCCTATAATTTGTAGAGCAGCCGAAATATTATCCTAGAACCGTGCGAGTATTATTATACAGGGTGTAAATGACATGACATTCTGAATCATTATTCTACTGGAATTTCATTCTGTTTTTTTTTGTGATCAACTTTTTCAGTTTCATTACATTAAGTACAACATAAAAATACTATTTCTATACACGGCGCTACTTTTTAGCAAACGTTTCATTAAAAATAGGTAAATGCAGATGCAGGAGCGTGCATCGTCTTTACAGATGTGTTACTTACACTCTGTATATCTCGGTAGATACTCCGCGTTTCTGATATAGAAAAATGTAAAGTGAGAAATTGAGTGACTGGGGTGTCTGGTGTCTGCAAAGAGGCGCCTGTCTAGGTTTTTTCGCTAAATCAATACCTACTTATACCACGCCTTGTCTTGTTAAGCTGTGAATCGGATAAAAATGCTTCCGACTATAAAATATGAGATAGTGTCATAACTGCCAATACTATTCATACTGGCAGTGAGTTGTTTTATTTTACCTTTAGGAATTTACAATCTTCATCTTGAAAAGGCAAGCATGCATGATACGATCACAAAGTAGGTGGCGCGGCGCGGGGCCCCAGACAGAGAGTCCACTCAAAACAAACTGCTATTTCGGGCATTTTCGGGCACGCACACATTAACGTATCGTTTATGGGCGTTGCCACGCAGTTCTCAAACAGTGCTCCATAGCGTTTGCCCAAAGAGTGAGTGAGAGAGTGAGTCTGGCAAGATGACGTAATTATTTTTGAAGAAGGCGGGAGTGGTCTTTCTGTAACCTTTTTTATTTTGTGATACGATGTTCAGCCCGTGGTTTGCACATGTAGCCGAAGCTAGTGTCGTTAGAAAATCTGACTCGGGTTGTTATACTCTAATTCTAATATCCAGCTATTCTCTTCGTTTTTATGACCAATGAAAGAGAGGTGATGAATGACATTATTTTGAATGAATGGTAACCTAAGATAAGGGCATAGCTGTCAGATTAAGAGATTTTTAAGTCGGATGTTTTACGTGCTCTCTAAAATTGTGCAATCGACGCGTCCATAAGGTTCAAATTCGATGTTTGACAACTCTAATATTAGGATGGCTATCTCCTGTCCCTTTTTAATGTTCAAAAGGTGAAAGTGTAGCTGACGATTAAGGATTAGAGCGTGCTTGGCTCGTGCTGGGTAGTATTGTTACCAATCTCCGTAGAGCGCTCTGTACATTTCAATCGAATCAACGCACGGTTTTTTAATCATATTTAATAATAAATTATGATTTCTTACAAGCTAAAAAACAACAATCGACACCGTGGCATATAAAAAGAGTATTTTTCCAATAGCGTAATTTTCTTGATAACACCAAGCATTGAAACTGAAATGTGCGGCCTTTCTACACAAATTTAAACTAAACGATGCCGTATAAACATGGAAATCATTTACCACGGTGAATCATAAATCCGCTATTGCAGTCAACATTACGCACTCGAAATGGCCATAGATCCAATTGTAAGCCAGTGCGCCGGAGTTTATCCCTGCATTTATCAACCATCGCATTGCGGACGACGATAATTTACCTACTTCTAATTCCAAAGTAAACATACTCGTACACAGATAATAATTGCTTAATTTTAGAAATTAAAGTAATTTAACTAGCACTTATAAAATAAACTAAATAATGCTTATTCTTTAGTATTTCTAGTCAGTTTGGATCACAAGCCACTTTATCTTCAGTATTAAAAGGTATTTTTGTTCAAATCACAATCGATTATTAAGACATGGCGTGGCTCATGTAAAGACTATTTTTCGTTGACTATGTCTTCTGCCGTGTGGTGACGGCAGAGTAGAATACATTTGTCACCAACCCCTACTCTTCCCGTGGGTGTCGTAAGAGGCGACTTAGAGACTACACATTGAACAGGGAACGGGCAGCGCTCTCTGATACAGTAACTTTTTAATCTGCTATCTCCAATCCGCCTGCCAAGCGTGGAGATTATAGCAAAACCCTCCACTGGAGGAGGCTCATAGTCCAGCAGTGGACTGTAACGGGCCGTTGATGATATGTCTTCTGAAGCACGAAATGGTTACTTTTCAGACAATAAAGATAAGATAAGATAAAAATTATTTCAATAAAAACTTAATCTAAACCAAAATATATAGCAAATACAGAAATAAAACATATAATGGAAATAAAAAAAAGCTGACAAAATATGAATGCGATGACAATCAGTTGACTTAGCCTGCAACGTCCTAACCAAAAGGGAGTATCTCCCAAACTCATGTTTATTGACCGCTGCCTCACCAGGATTTGAACCCGCAGCCTCGCGGAGGCTGTTACTGGAATTGAACAAGCCGAAGAAGCGTCGAAATCATCTTGTTCTTTAGTGATAAAGTATAACATTCGTTAACTATTATGCGTTCTTCAGTTCATCTTGTTATATACGAGGTGTTAGCAAAATAAACCAAAACCTCTCGGGTGTAGGTCAGCCGTTAGGACATTATTAACTAACACGTTGTATGGGCTATCAATCGGAAATTTGATGTTCTGTATGTACAACTACTATTTAAAAATATTATTTGTACTGAAAAACTGTGAACAGAAAGCTTCTTTTTATAGTTTTGGCTCCCGTTTTTTAAACAATAAACAATAATACAGAACGAAACTAAAGTGAATGGTTGAAATTTTGCAGCTGGTGTTCACGTCACAACTCTCGTTCACACTTCACCGAGCAAAAGTAAATAAATTTTATGAATAGAAAAGTCCAATAAAAATAGTATCAATGGAACTGTGAAAACAAGTTTCTTTGGAAATCTGACTGCTTCAATAAGTCTACGATGACGGCGGCGGGCAGACGATGTGAAACAATGCTGTTTTAAAGCATTCACGTGTATTCTCCAACCCTGACTCTGGCAGAATTGTCATCCCAATGACAGAAGTCATTTTATAAATATTGGATTGAATTGGAAGTGCAGTTATTGTGCCATGTTGCTCGAAAACAAATAAGAAAATGAAAAGTACAGGTGTAGTCCAGCCATCATTATTTATTTAGATTCTTATTTTTTTTCTGCATCGTGTGTAAAGTCGATAACTTTACCTCTCACCCTGATCTCTGCGTTATAAAGCCGCCAAAGGTCTCTGACATGGCTAATATTATGATGAATGATGATCCATAAGATAAAATAGTCTTTAAATGGTGATTGTGAAAACGATAGCAGTGCTTAGATATGACAGTTTTGGTACCTAACATAAGTAGTTAAAAACAGACAAATTTAAGTAGGCTCGAATAATTCAACTTCACGAAACACTGTATTTTATCGGAGTTACCACTACAGCTTAGGCAAGTAATTGTTCCACGAATTTACGTGTAAGTTTCTATTTTTAAAAGAGTATTTTTGTACTAAATAAATAATATTGTTTCACGTAGTAAAAACAAAATTAGCATGTGTTATTAGCACGTGTTAGCTAGTATAATAACTCAGTTAAGCCTATTAGTCTCTAGGGTTTCTTTTCGTCGCTAAAGCCGCCGCCGCCGCCGCATCTTATTAAAAAGAAGCAGTGAGGCGGTGATCATTTCCCCATCTCCCCAGTCATTTTAATTGCATATTTTTTAAACTCTTCGGTACAAAACGACACCGCAGTAGATTCACTATTTAATTGGTTGGCGTTTAAGAAGGTTCCGGGGTAGTAGATTGCCAGTTTTCCGACAGCTCAACACCTGGCTAAATTACTGCGTGCCGATACTCCATTAATCAATACATTACATCAAGTTGTTCACAGGCGATAGCTCCGTAATAACGCGACATCATCAGGGACGTGCACGAGCCTGGAGAGGAGGTAATTGAATTCCTGTAGCTAAGCAGAATAAATAAACTAAAATGTCTGCGTGCTCTATTTTAGTTCGACGGGCCCTTTCTTTGACGGTAACGTTGTTCTTATTATCTGATGAAATTGCTCCGTATAAATTATATAAAATATTCTAAACCATCAACTACGCATTACAGAAAACATGTTTGGAGCCAACAAGTTAATAATAAAAGAGACAAATAAAAAATATATATTTATACCTCAAAAAAGATCGCGATATTTAATTCTCAAAAACCATCCAACAAACAACTGCAGATAAAAAGTTTGTGTTATATTTAGACACTATTTTCAAACTTCATATTTTTTATAAAAAAAAAGCATACTTAGAAAGTGACCCTCTTAATAAATCTTTTCAATTAAAACAGATAATACATAGGTATAATTCATGAAGCAACCTCTCTGGAGACAGTTACATGGCTCAAGTCGCTAACAAGACCACGTCCTGGATATGAAAGGATTAGAGGCCTTAATCCAAACACGTAAAGGGCTCTATGCTTTGTAACATGAAAATAAATTAACGATTACAGGATCCTACCTAATATCCTAAGTTGTTGCCATATATAGAAGCTTAGTACAAGTCTTTGAGATATACGGAATGAGTGAATTCGTCATCATTATTATCATCAACAGCTCATAATACGTATAAATGTTCATTGGTAGCAAAACACCACTGCACCTCGACCGCTCTCTTCTTTCACCCTAAGGGTGCTATCAGACAGAGAGCGGTCACGCGTTCTAGCGTTCGGCGTAGACATAACCACACAGGAGGCATTCTGACCGCGTTGGTCAACTAGAACGGATGCGTTCACGCGTTCTGTGCTGTTTGCTGGACAAATTGTCAAATAACATGGTGACATAACATGGTGACAGTCTGTGGTGAGCGGGGTTCGTGAGCAACTGAACGCTCGAACGCAGAACGCGAACGCTTAAATGCGTGACCGCTCTCTGTCTGATAGCACCCTAAGCGAGTTTTAAGAAACCACAAAATATAATTAGGTAGACAGTTTAAACCTTGATCTCTTGACTTGCACTTTAAGATTTGAACCTTATTAGATTTTTAAACCAAACTTTAAGTTGCTATCCCTTCTTCTTGTTGACACTATGTACCAGTACCAATTTTATTACAAACCACGATATTACTAGAATGATTTTTCAGAAATGGTACAAGCTTATTCTTAATTAATTAATATTCTGTATGTTATAATCAGCATGCACTATTAATCTCGTAGTACATAGGACACCACAGGCTAAAGGTTCAAAACTCATAGGACGTGTTTCGCCTTACAAAAGAGATTTACTTTCATATTCTTTTTAAAACAAAAGAAAACAAAACAAAAAAAGAAAAAAATGGAAGGAAGCAAACGGTTTTCAAAGAACAAACCAATTAATAAACGGCTTCAAGAATCATCTTTTGTACAATCAGATCATTCAGCATGCAGTGCCCATAAACTGGAAAAACTCTGACAAAGTGATTTTTATTTGACACATCATAAATCTATCTAATCATAAATATCCGACGTAAGATTTGTTTGATGATTGATTTTATTAATCTATGGCATATCTGCATATCCTTTATCTTCGTCTTCTTTCCCTGCCGTGGGAACAACATGTTTCTTTTGAATCAATATAGGTTTTTTATGGACTCTAAAACCTCACTCAGCTCTGCGCTAAAAAAACACATCAGAAATGTTATAAGCTGAGCAAAGACTATTACTTTATAACAAGAAGATAAATAAACTCAGAGATCCCTGTATCCCACTCCTGGTATAGAGGCGACGTAACACACATATATGTCAGCAACGGGGCAAGCAGCGGCTGCGCCTGAATTATTCATGAGACATATGGACCTAAAGCAGACTGGATTTCAGACGGGAATTTTAAAACATCCATACGGGGATTTAAATTGAAAATTCTTTTATAAATTGCAAAACAATATATGCCTTCCGCCGGTAAATTTAATGCGTCGTGTGAAATAAATGGATAGTGTTATAAAATGGAATGAATTTTGTGAAAACAGGTTTCTAAAGTCATAGATGTTTCTATTCATTTTCGATACTAAAAATCTTTTGTTCGGCTTTTGTTTTTATGGTAAATTGTAAGTGTCTAATGTTTTTTAGTTTTTAATTTTGTTCCTTTGTTCACGTTCTCGTTTGACTTTGAATTGTAAGAGGTGAACCGGAATACTAAGTTTAGTACTGTGTTATTATAAATAATATCTAATTCTTGGTAGTTTATTTCGAAAAATACAGTCTATAAGTACCTTAAATCTAAAAAAAGAGGATTTCGCGATATTAAATATAATAAGGTAAACCATCATTAACTTGCAGTTTTTTAAGAGATATAATGAAGTCAACCACCGAATTAAGACATCTAAATTCAAATAAACATCATCATTACATCGGATTGTAAGGTCTACGACCGACTCCACAACACCTCTTGTTAGAATTATTGAGCCATTAATAGCTTTGGACATGGCTCATGTGACATTTTTTTCTGTGGACAAAGCCAGGGCCAATAATGACGACATTTTCATACAACGTTCAATTTAATTTTGTCCTGTTACCCGCTACAATGTTCATTATCAGTGCCTGTGCATCTAATATTCTTTACGACACGGTGGAATCTATTTCTCGGCAGTAAAAAAAGCAGTAAAGTGTCTGTACATTACCGATTTTCGATTTTGGTTAGGTTGACATGTGTCTTGAATATTATATCCATTGATTTATAAATTATATCAAACTTATGCGTATCAGTTTAGTCGATGACGATTAATTAATGAAATTTTAAATATAAGTTCTTCAGTTCAGTGTCATGGGCTAAACAACCACCAAAAAGGATTTGCTTAATTACCATCATGAAGTTCACCATGCGCTTTTCTCGAAGAATACTTTGAACAAAAATACAATCGGGACTTGTACATTTTTTTTCTGAGGTTCTTGGCAATCTATTTTTATTAATTTTTATTGTCATTTGTTTATTTTTGTAATGAAAATCAAGTGGAACCTTTGTGGTGTTTGTAATTGGGTTTATTTGGTCTAGTAGCTCGGAATAAATAATTTTATGTACTACTTGTATAATATCAGTTTTTATTTTGATGTCGTAGCATGTTGTATCAAATGCCTACGACATGTTCTACGAATACATTGCTACGACATGTTCTACGAATACATTGCTACGCTTGTTGTTATGAAGGTTCCGGTCAACTATGACCACAACGATTTATTTTATTTCATTTTATTTCATGACTATTATCAAAATACGTGTGCAGACTTCATGAATATGACTGTAAAAATGAGTTAAAATTAATGTGATGTAAAAGAAAAAAATAAGTTTCAATATAATGTTTTCGCGATTCGTTAAACAAATGTCAGCTCGGATTTTTTTTATCGTAATTTATGTTCATCATTGTGTAACTGCACACTTGATCTCTATAATAATTAAAATTGGCCAATGATCATCTAGTAGCGGAATCGTACTACTTTGTGTGAGTAACCCAAGCTCTTTTAGAAGATTACAGTGAGCTTGTTTTTCTTGGGCATTCTAACTACGAAATTAAACAAAGTGTCTCTGTACAACATCTATGTAATTCCTAGCTATCAATTCCTCCCTGCTCGATCATCAGGGAAGTTATAAAAAGTAGGAAATATCATTGAATGAACAATGTATTTCCTATATAGCGTATCGCCCCAGGTTTTGGTCTTTTATCGATCTGAGCTTCCTTGGAAGCTCTAGCTCATTATGAGCTTCTAGTTCTCATAAGAACTTTCGTTGAGTCTCTCTTCCTCAACAGAATAGCCGTGCTCCAAGTCTCTCTAATGATACTGCTCGGAGACGGCCACTCTTGCCCTCGCCCTGGGCAACCTTTTCCTTAAGCTATGTCAACCGTATTGAAAAATACAGTTACATAATCTCTCTGTGTCTTCCATACTACCATCCCACAAGGGATCCAGCAAGATCCAGCAAGATCCAGCCCTGATGAAGGAACTAGTTTTAGTTCCTTCAGCTAGTTGATTGCTAGACCCCAGATCCCGAGCAAGACAACAGTTCAGAAGCAAAGACCCGATACGCTCACACCTTTACAGCAAACCAACTGTTAAAGCATTTACGAGACGAGCGAGAATAAACGCCCCGCCAACGCGCTCTCTGTGAGACACTGCCCATCCTGTCCTCCAGAACGCTCCTGACCTCCCCTCACCACAGAGGTGTAGGAAAAAGGTTAAAAAAATTGACAATCCCGAAGGATTGTCTACAGCGGACTCTGGTCCGACCGGTGCGCCTTAAGCGATGGATGGAGACCAAAGTCCCTTCGTTGAAAGCATAAGCTTCTCGTGGTAAGCCGAAGCTAGTGGACTACGTCCAATCGATACTAGCCGTAGCGTTCCCGATACGGCTGAGCCGCTGTGGTAACCTTTTAGGAGGCTAATCCTGGTCTTCCACCGAAGTGTCCAACGTATTGCGTTCGATGGGAGTGAAGGGAATATAACCCCTTATATATATATATTTAAATACTTATTTAAACATATTAAATAACTCCTAACTCTCTGCTCATCTCCTGCCGAACTGATCCACTGGTTCGAGTATGCTCCATGTTCCCTTCGCTGAGTGCAACAATATTTCTCTGAAGGGAACGGTGCTATATGCACCCGGTCCTTTTGGGACACTACTCTTTTGGGCTTGCATAACTATCCCTTGTCTCGCGTGATCTAAGCCACAGCAGCATGTGGTCATAGATTCATTCACCAAAGCCCATTTAGCAGATGCATTTACAATCATATGCACTGATATCGCTTTACGATATTCGGGTCTTATTCTGCTTTGTGATTATACATTACTCAGAGCATAACTCGAGCAGCTTCACGTTCAGAGCAGAAAACTTCGCAGAAAGTCGCTCCGCAGACTTGCGTCTCAGAGGAGTCATTAGCTTTCGCCGATGCCACTACCGGGGGTAATACTTGAAAGACCTTCATCGATACTAAGCATCTTGAGGTCCACAGCGCACAGATGTGGACAAGTCCCATCGGCGAAGATGTATTCAAGTTGCTATATGCGTCTCGATCAATCAGCGTTTCAGAGCTGGGCATGCAGTGTCAACATCAGCTAATGACGGGTATACCACATCTTCAAGCGTCAGACATGGTTTTGAGTGCCCATGTCCAGGGTAAAGGGTCGCGAATCCTCTTCCCTAGTCATGGCCCTCGTTAATAGTTAGAATACATTGCGGATGGGCCTTTGCCATTTCCTCTCCCCATTCTGCGTGCTTGAGCGACACGTGAGGTGGTTCTTATTAGGACAGCGGCATTGGAGACAACGCGGATTCGTGAGAGGTTCCAGATCCATAATGCGTTGCGGCCGATGATCTACGTATGCTTGTCCTCTGTTAAGTAACTCTAGAGGTATAGGCTCCAGCCGGCGTCTGTATCCGCTATCTAGCATCATCCACTCAGCCACCATAATATATTCTACCAGGATGTGCAGACCACACTGGTTAGTTTGGATTAGTCAATAAAGGTTTAAGGGTGGCCCCTTTGCCTCTCAGGATGCCGTCGTCACAAGCTAGGCGGCGTAAGAGACGAACAGGGGAAGTTTTTAGCAGCGCCTGTAACTTTGGTTATAGCAAATATTTTCATATTTTCCAAACCTATATTGAACTTTTCAGTCAATATCCAAACTTTAACATATTATGATTTTTATCATTAATACTTGTCGCCTCCGACCATCACTGGCCGACGGCTGCCTTCCCCATGAGTATACGGGAGAGTCGCATCGACGGTACGCGTAACGTCAACACGGATTTTCCAACAAAGTTTCCCAATTTTTCTGAAACTCACAATATAGATGTAAGTCGGTCTCAGCATCACACGTATGCTCTTAGTTTGGCGCTATCTCTTTTAGTTTTTGAGTTATTCGAAAAAGTTCAATACAAGAACGTATTACGGAAGTGAAAAATGTCCAAATACGGTTTTAAATCTTGTATTCGGAGTTCCCATGCACAGGGATAGCTATTGCTCGTTCGTTGGCATCGTCTGCTCTCAGCCACATATAAATAATTCGCTTTTTAGGAAACATAAAATTTTCGGCTCCGCGCCATGATTTTTATTTAGCCTTATTTCGATTTTTTCTATGCCATTCAACAGACACACGTTGTTAGACATAGTTTTATTTTACATTAGGGTTGTGGGGTTACAATTGCAAATAAAATATTAGAAATTATTCCTACAACAAAGCGTACAAACAAACATTACTATAGAACAGCTTCAAACAAATTTACAGTAGTCAATTTGTAAGTAAACTCGCGGCCGTATTTCGACTTTTCATTACGTCGTATATTTGCGCGGTAGCGGGCGAATTCGATCAATCTAGTCCGTCGTGGTTCGTTAAACCCTCTTTCACTGCTTACCAATAGAGATACGCTGTGCTTAAACAACCATGTTGAGTTGACTAAATTAATATAAAAATGTGGCGTTCAAATCAAAATATCATGTGCATCGGCACATGATCGATCATCGGATCGCCCTTACAAACCCTAGTGTCAGAGTTTTTGAGTCACTGTAGGCCCTCATCATCATCATCATTTCAGTCCATTGCTGAACATAGGCCTCTCCAATTGCACTCCAGCGCGACCGGTCCATAGCCACCTGCATCCAACGAGACCCAGCAATCCTCACCAGGTCGTCGGTTCATCTCGTAGGTGGCCGTCCCACACTGCGTTTGCCAGTACGTGGTCTCCATTCAAGGACTTTCTTGCCCTATCGGCCATCCGATCTTCGCGCTATGTGGCCTGCCCATTGCCACTTCAGCTTGCTTAACCTACGGGTACGTCAGCAACTTTGGGTCTTCTACGGATCTCCTCATTTCTGACTCGATTTCTGATTTAGAGTGATTAGGCCTTAGTCGACCATGCTGGCCCAGTGCGGTTTGGTCAACTTCACACACAACCTTTGAATTTCTTCGTAGAAGTGTGCAGGTTTCATCACAATGTTTTCCTTCACCATAAGAGCTTCGAATAAACGTACATATGAATAAGAAATTCGAAAACACATTGGTATATACGTGGTGGGGATCGAACCCGCGTGTCCCAGACGGGAGGCAGCGACTCTAACCACTGTCTAGTGGCCGACGCTCTCATTATTTCCATTATGATAATAACTATGGTATACTCGTAGATGTTTCAATGACACTGGTTCAAACTCTCGGCGTGCAATAAGTTTGACCTTTGCGGTTGACTGATACACTAAACTCAAGCAGCAATCAAAGTCACATCCATTAAAACGAAATTGTATTATCTTCATTACCCTAGTTGATTCTATTCAAACAAAGTACCGAATATATAATTTTGTGGCCAGACATATTATTAAAACCTCTGTAATATTTGATCATTAGTCTTGTCCTACGCCCTCTAAGGTTCACTAACTTTGACCTTAAACCATCGGTCTCGGCTATTATCTTACATACGTATTTAGAATTTTGATCACAATCATGTACTACAGTACAATTTGTCATTGAGCTTTGATGATTGATTGAAAATTCCAGTGGCATAGGTATATTGGCTTGTTTTCATTGTTCCAATAGATTTATTGGTGAATAACTACTGCACCATTATTCTGTTAATGTATTTTAGAATAGTATTTAAATAACTGTCGATAAAAATTGAGGTAGGCTATGCAGAGAAGGTAGCCACTTTATTTGTCGAATTTATTGTTAAAATAATGGCAACACAGCGAGTCATTTATTAATTCATTTTTTTAGGCGTGACTTTATGATATATGTGTATGTGTGTTCATTTTTTTATGACTAATAATACTAAAGATATAAAAAATGCTCCAAAGTAGTTCTTTTTTTATCGTTATACATTTAAAGCAGGAAGATTCCGAAATTAGTTTTTCTTTTTGTATTTTGACTGTAGTTTTTTCAGTGAATAAGTGTATGCCAATTTCAAAATCACTATACTGTCATAGTTTACTGGCATGGTGTAAACCAACTTTATTTAGAGGTGATTATCGTTAGTCTTGTGACTGGTGATGATGAGAACTCGTGTATGATTTATCACTGAAATAATTTCTGAAACTAGGGTGAACAAACTACATGAAAAAAGTAAGTTAACCTGACAAAAAAATAAGTTTAAAAACTAAAACACGACTACGGGTAAAACGAGCTCTAAAAGGCATAAAAAAATAAAATATCTTCATATTCTTACTCTATTAATTAATTATTTAGTTATTTATTTAATATCTAATAAGTAAACAACTTATATATGTTTCAATTTAACGCATAGATATTAGTGATGTTCAGAGGATAGCTTTTTGCTTCGCCGTAGTCGGGTAAAAAATATAATGTAATGTATGAAGTTAGACCTTCTACATTAAAACCAATGAAGTTCAACTATAAGTTGTTTATGAGACGGCCAAATAAAAATATTACTTTGCTCCTTGGTTTAAGTATATTAATCCGATAACAAAACAACCGCTGAAATAAAATCATTGTTTGCGTGATTTTCAGATTTTTCATTTGAAAATTGAAATATAATAGACTCAGGTCCAAAAGGGGAGGAGAGTTAGAACGTAATAGTTATATAATGTTACCCGCAAGTGTTGTTAGGAATTGCAAACTGTGTATAGTACAGTACCGTCCCCATAATAGTCCCCTGGGCCTGAGACGTGTGTGAGGATGTGCGGAAAATATGTTACAGACATCGTGTTTCTTTTCCGAAGTTACGATACTGAAACCCTCGTTTACATTTTCTTACCTACTACTTACTTAAGATAATAACGTTTAGAAGAACTTCCGCAGTTTTACGTAACTTGCAATTTATTAGCACACATAAATTTTCCTCTTCAAAAGCTGGTCGTGCAATTTACTCCTATAGAAGCAGCGAACTAAAAAGCTAGTTTTTATGCGATAAACTTGGATTGAGTTCGCGTGAAAATAGCATTATTTCCGTCGCCGACGTAAAAATGCGACACGAAACTCGAACGTTCATCCGTCAAACTATTCTCGCGGTTGAAAGCGACATCCATAAAGCCAGGTAACAAAATTTTTAGACGAAATGTTTTCATACCCGTGTCTGATGCACGGTGCACGGAGGAGCCATTTTATATGACGTCATAAAATGCTGGTTTACACGTGCAAAGTTTGCTGAAATTTTCTCGAGAGCGCGGCTGTGAGGCGCAGTTGCCTTATAAAATCTTCTTAATACCGTATACTGTATAGTTAGATTTTAGTTTGTCTTACTGTATTTGAAGTTTATGATGGAGAAAATAATAGTAACAAAATATCATGTATCTTGCTAAATTATTAAAGGTTTTGCTTTTCCATCAACTTCTACGTTCTATTAAAATTTGCTTGATGTTCGCATCTGCAGCTACACTCGCATAGTTTTATTTTTTCTTATGATAATATAATTTCTGTCTGCAGTAATATATAACCTGATGCAACAATGGCTATTAAGCTTAATATCTGTATACAAAAAAATATATACGGTTGAATTGAGAAATCTCCTTTTTTGAAGTCGGTTTAAAAAACGGTGTGCTCCGCCGGTACTTCATCGTGAGCCTATTTATACTTACACAAGTACAGTGGTGAGATAAGTTAATCCGCGAACTAAAGCACGAGTATAGTGGCGAGATAAGTTAATCCGTGAATTAAAGCACAGGTACAGTGGCGAGATAATTTAATCCGTGAATTAAAGCACAGTTACAGTGGCCAGATAAGCTAATCCGTGAACTAAAGCACAAGTATAGTGGCGAAATAAGTTAATCCCTGAATTAAAGTACAGGTACAGTGACGAGATAAGTTAATCCGTTAACTAAAGCACAAATGCAGACGCGAGATAAGTTTATTCGTAAACTAAAGCACAAGTCGGCAAGCAGTATAGTAGCTGTCAAAATATGCCGGTTTTCCGATCTGCTATCTTATTAATTTTGTTCCTATTGGCTCCTATGTTTTGGGTTCCTGTTTGTTCCTTAACTGGGTTAACGCTGTTACGGTAATGGAAAACATCGTGAGGACACTCCTGTGAAGAAATTCTAAGGTTGTGTATGAAATTGACCAACCCACACGGGACCAGAGTGAGACTGACTTGATCGCCCTCATTTAAGGTACGCTCGAGCCCCTCGGTGGGGACGTAGTGAGCTGCTAATGTGACCTGGGAGTAGTAACTTCTTTATCATCATCAGCCTGAAAGGATAACCAACAAACATAACTCATCTTCACTTTTTTTAGAATTAGTATTCGGAATTTCTAGTGTACCTTACAATAAATTCAAGAGGTAAAGCTTATGTTTCACTCACAGGTTAGCAGAGCAAGCGCCTAAAATGAATTATGTATGTAGAAGAAACGAAAAAGGTAAGTATTTATGCGGAAAACGTAGCGTGAAGTTTACGGTCCACACCCGAAGGGAACTTTACAAAGGTAGAACAACAAACAAAGAATGTAAGAAATAAACGTTTTATTTTCGAGGAAAGAAACACAATAGGTATGTCAACTGCCATAAATATAATCGGTGGAAAACCACGCGTGTCTTTGTATTTCCAGCACGGAGTCGGTGGGAGTTTCCTTTAAAAGGATTTGGTTTTTACACGACTGCCCAAAAAAAAGTGTAATGTCAGGGTTCATGTATGTATGTATCTGAGTTTTTTTGTACCACCATTTAATTTCTAAATACCTGAACAGATTTGGATGTGTGAGGTATCGATAGAAAATTCCCCCCGCTGCTGCTTTCCTGAAAATTAACTTCTAAATATTTGAACAGATTTGGATAATAATAAAATAAATAATAATAATAAATTATTTATTTAAGCTTCTTCACTTTGACCTTAAATTATACAATATAATATTTCTCATAACTTACGATAAGCAAAAGGTACTTGTGAAGACTGGCGCCTGAAATAGACGGGAGTCTGTGCTTCAGGTCGCCAGTACCCCAGATGTACTTCCCGTAACATATTCTTAGAAAGTAAGTAGTTAGTGGATGTGGTGGGTATCGTTAGAAAATTCCCCCCGCTGCTGCTTTCCTGAAAATTAACTTCTAAATATCTGAACAGATTTGGATGTGTAGGTTTCGTTAGAAAATTCCCCCCGCTGCTGCTTTCCTGAAAATGTACTCAAAATGTTTTCTGGTCCCTATACCATGAAAGTAAAAATAGCTTAAACCAAAGAATGCTTAACTCACATTTTTACTAAAATATTTCCAATATTCTATGCAATTAGGTATTTCTCAAAACTCTATCATCGTAAGCGCCAAATTCTTCAATGCAATGAAGTTCGAGCATCAACTTGTTAAAAATTAATCATTACTGGAATTTGGATTAAACCGCTTTGTTATTCGAAACGAGTAGGGCAGGTAAGTAGTGTTGCCAGACAAGCCAACTTATTGCCACTCAGGTGTTCTAAAGACATTAAATCATAATTTTAGCATACAAAATAGTTGGTTCATTTTGAGAATTCTCGCCATCAAACTGTGAAGACCTTTCATTTATAAATAAATTTAAAAAAAGAAAATATGTCCATAAATAAAAAAATAAAAAATATGTGTCATCTTAAAAAAAATCTATTATTAAGAGCGTTTATACATATACTATATCATGCTTACTCTAAAATTTTTATAATCTAGACTAGACAAGGTTGAAAATAAAAGCACCGACTGTCAAATACGATACCTTATATCGTGATAGATGTAATCTGTAAAAAAAATAACCTGTACTAAATTTTATTTGAATAACTAACCTATATACCTACTACTTATTGTTTTTTCTAAAAAACTGGTAATTTAATATTATTTTGGGTAAGTAAATAAAAACACTTTATTGCGCACTTTATTTACTTACAAACAGCGAGGGACAGGTTATTAAGTGGGTATTTTTAAATTAAACAGAAAATAACAAATTCTTGGGCACACACAATTTTTTTTTTTATTATGAGTTTAAAATGTTTTGACCATGTGAGATTGATTACATCTGGCAATACCGAGGTAAGTAAATTGTGTACAAAGCGACCCTTTTTAGGGGAAAGTAGAGCATGCGAAAACGTAATTAAGAACAGTGGGTTAATTCCCCTTTTACGTGCTTATATGAATTAGCGGGGTCGTAACGCAAGTATAGATCCCTCCCGCGGTATATTAAACATAATCTAGTTCAAGTATAACAAGGATTATGGATACGCTTGTTAAGTTATTACTTCTGTTTAATTTAGATATTTTATATTTTTTATAGCAAGCAATTACCGGAATTTCAAACATGTTTATCGAGTTATGTCATTTTTTAATGATGTCGTGGTCTGAGGAAATTATTCTCAGGTATAATATTGCTTCAATTCATTTTTACTTAACAACGTGGCCTGGAAGAGCGTTTCGGCTCTCATTCAGAAGGGCCTGGGTTCAAATCCCAGTGAGCGGTGGAGGCATTTTCAAACAAAACGAGATTTATTTTGATAATCCCCAATTTATTTCGGACAACTGATTATCAGAAAGATAAGACGATTCCGAGCTTTAGAATACACAATAAATCTGTTATAATTGTATAATTCCGACTGACAAAAACCATCCTGGTCTTTATACGAGTATATAATATGTAGGTTTCCTTACATCTCAGTTATTTTGTGGGTAGTTGCATATTTGTTTAAATATTCAAATAGTATAAATTGACGAACATTTTAATAATAAATCAGATCTGCACGGACCTCACTCGCAACAACAAGTTGTATCATTTTAACCCTCTCCCTGACCAACTAGCTACACATGCTACACTCCAACCTGTCGGTAAACTAGTGACTCCGACGTGTGGCCCCGTTATCTATATAGGTAGTAGAGATGACAAGATGTAATTTTCTATTTTATTTGCTGTGCACCAAGAAACAAAGTATTTGTAAATACTTATGAAGAAGTTGAAGATGTACTCTAGCCTTTTACTTGCCGAATTTGATTTGTTTCTTATGAGGAAATTTACTGAACAGTTAAGTACCTTTATAAAATAAGTGAGTAGACGGAGAAAAATGAAAGAAACTCATATTGACAGCTGCCAAAATCGATCAAAACAAGTAGTTCAACAATATGAAGTAATTTGTGGTTTCATGATACGAATAGATACAATATCAGTATAATGTTTAATGTGCTAATTATTTTACTGACACCAGATATTGTTGGTTGGACCTTAAAACCCAGATGATGATGAGTTATTTGACGATAGAATTAAGACCATTGTTGAGCAAACTAAACAGCAGTTTATGCTTGCCAGTTAAGTTTGGATTTTTTCAATTTTCTAAATAAAGTCAATATATTTTTAGAAAGATTTTTAATATACAACGTGTCAGCTAAATAACGCATAACCATGAAACTGAACAACTCTTGTTCCAGAAGTTCCACAAAATAAAAAATAAAAAATTCTTTTTATACAAACTGATCACCTGAAAGAGTAATTTTGTCGTTTTTTCCATCGAATGTAGGAATTTCGTTCCCATCTGCCCCCAAATTAATTTTCGGGGGCCGATGGGAATAAAAATTCCCATTGGCCCCCAAAATATTTTTATTTATTGGAATTTATTTTATTTTAAGATTATGAAAGTAAAAAAAAACATGATGAATAAAGTTGTGGAACAAAAGTTGTTCAGTTGAATGGGCTGACTTACATAAATACCAAAGTACTTGATTTAATGTTCTGTAATCGAAGGATTTAACTCCTCTATTTAGGAAAACAATCAAAACTAAAAAAAGAAAAACGACGCAATGATCAGTTTATTCTCGATTCCGCACAACATTTTCTATCGCAGCTGTTTCAGTCGTGGTGTGAAGGTATGAGCTCTTGTCAATTGGATCTTTTCTGCTCACGTCGGCTCACAACGTTCTGTCTAATACTAAATCTATGCTTCTTAGAAACACGTGTCTGACGTGTGTCAAGTTCTGTGCTGATATTCTATGATATTTCTTATATAAATTGTGTTTAACTCTGAATATTTCTTTGGTAAACCGTAGACAGGTAGCACATAGATAGTTTTACAAGCTGGTGAAATGTATTTAAATATACGTTTAGTGCGAGAAGCGATCGAAATCACGAAATACTAAAACTTTAATCGTGAAGATGGTTTCAAACTGTTCGGTGTATGGAACCCAGTGTTAAACGTATATCATCATAAAAATGGTCCAACTTCAAAGTCGCGTATAGACACAGTGAGTTTTGTGTGTCGTGAAAAACAAGTGAGTGACAATAGTAGTGGTTTGAACAATCAACGTGAGGGTAGTCGCCGCGTCCGAAAGATGGTAGACAGATATGTCTGTCCTTAGGAGCTGTCCACTCGCCACACCGTCTACTCGTGACCATGGAGCGTGTAATCGTTCCGAAATATCGAGGTAACAATATTAAATATAACCGTGGTAACGAACCCGCAAATTGTGATAATGTTAATGTATTTAAATATATTATGAAGATTTTGTTAGCTCATATTATTTGGCGAACTCGTAGGTCTACCCTAAAGTGTACGGATCTGGCAACTGCGAAGCAACTGGAATGGAAAAATCGGTATTTTTTATATTTAAATGATAATTTACACTATTCTAAGCAATGAATTATCTATCTATATAGGCAAGAAACGTAACTACGCTTCAAACTTGATTTCAAATTTCGAATTATTAATGTACGTTTATTCGACTCTCTTACGGTGAAGGAAAACATCGTGATGAAACCTGCACACTTCTGCGAAGAAATTCAAAAGTTGTGTGTGAAGTCGACCAACCCACACTGGTCCAGCGTGGTCGACTAAGGCCTAATCGCCCTAATTTAGGGTAGGCTCGAGCCCCTCGGTGGGGACGCATATAAGCATTTGATGATGATGATTTTGGATGTTTAGATGTTTGGACGTTTGTTCCACCTTCAATTTAGAATGGACATAGTTTGTAACTTAGATTAACACATAGGATATATTTTACGGGAAAAAGTTTTGTTCCCACGGGAAAATTTTACACAACGCGAGCATAGTCGCTATTGAGGAATAAAATTGTTACACAAAATCATCTGAAATAAACTAAACCGTGCCATCAACTACGAGTAACCAAACAAATAAAATTGTCTATGTTATCAATATATTAAAATTATTTTACATAGTAACATCATTTGTAGGGTTTCCTTCAAAATCGAAATATTTTTATTCGAATTAAGATTTTTACATGGCACGTTTACTACCAGTGTACGCCCTCTGTGGAGAAGAACGGCCAGAAGAAACTCCACAGGAATCGTATCGTTTGTACTTTTCTTTTAAATATATAAAGAATCATACATTAGTCATAATTACAATCTACTCCGCTGATTTGGAACAACAGTTAAATAATAATATATCCCTCTTAAATGGGTACATCAAACTAAACTTTAAACTTAATAAACAAATTCTGCGCATAAAGTTAAAAAGTATGCAAAGTGAATAACATTGATAAATAGCTTTTTTGCCAGTGCACTAGCACATTGAATATGAATGCCGTTTGCAGCTAAAATATGAATTCATAATGAACTGTATATTTTAGCTGAAAGCAATTCAATTTGCTGCGTAATATTTGTAAGAGTGCATAAATACTTGTTTACAACTTATTTGCTGTTCCACGAAAAACACGAAACGAACGAAGTTTCTGCAATTTGAAAATTTAAACAGGATTTTCAATTTAGGAATTACTAGCTGACCCGGCAGACGTTGTCCTGTCATTTTTCACCTCTTCCCTACCCTACACCTACCCTACACCTACCCTACACCTCTACCCTACATCTACCCTACACCTACCCTACACCTCTACCCTACATATACCCTACACCTACACTACACCTACCCTACACCTACACTACACCTATCCTACACCTACCCTACATCTACTCTTCACCTACCCTACATCTACCCTACACCTACCTTACACCTATCCTACACCTACCCTACCCCATTCACCATGCAGTTGTTTTTTTATCTATTTATAGCGGTCCGCCCGCGGCTACGCTCGCGCTATGTAAGATTTTCCCGTGGGAATAAGACTTTTCCCGGTAAAAAGTATCTTATTTGTTAAACCAGGTTACAAACTATCTTAATTTCAAATTTCGTCCAAATTCGTTCAGTAATTTAGGCGTGAAAGCGGAACAAACATCCAAACATCCAAATATATTTTCACATTAATAATATTAGTGTGATTATTATGAATAAAGACGTCAGTGGCTAAGCGGTCGAGTGTTTGACTCTCATTACGAAGTTTCCGGGTTCGAATCTCGTTCGGGACACTGTTAAACAAATATGTGATTATTCCCGGTTTGGTTAGGAACCGACCGACCAATGTTGGACGCCATCTTGAATTACTCAAAATGCTCAAGTCTGGCAGAGTGGCATCAAATGCATCTGAAATCTAAACAACATTAGCTACCAAAAACATCTAAAACATTTTATTTATACCTTTTTTTTTTTTTATTTATTATTCAAAATCAAAATAAAAACACATGTGAAACAATAATGTTTCTACACGAAAACCTCACAGGGTTTATCTGTGTAGAAGAGCCGCTCTTAACTTATCTTACCTAAAACTCATCTATATACTACAAGTCAATACTATGGTTTTTTAAAGAGTATTTTTTTAAGTTCATTTTAAATCCAGAATTACAATACAGCTGTTGTAAGTCATCGGGTAATTCGTTAAGGTAGTTGGGGATCAAAGACCTAAGCATTCTCGAGCCATACACGTTATTTGTTTTTGGTAACAAATACTTTTTTGTCTTATGTAAGATTCTAAGATTACCTGCCCTTTGATATTCCTTAAGATCTATCGATTCCTTACATTCAGTCAGAATAGAGTACTTGACTTTGTCATATATATTCATAACTTGACAGTACTGAAACAAAGCTTGGTCATCTTTACATTTCACTTTTATGTGTTTCGGAATTATCGTCTTCAATATTTTACGCTGTAATATGTAAATGTCATTGAGATATGTCTTGTATGTTCTTCCGTAGCTATTGAGCCCGTAACTAACGACTGAGTCTGCTAGGGATAGATACAGAAGCCTAAGTATTCTGTATGGCAATTTATACTTTAGTATTGCTAGTCTGCTCAAAATTGACCGCAGCTTGGCGCATACATGGTCCTTATGTGGTCCCCAGCAAAATCTATCGTCAATCACCAGGCCAATGTACATATGATTTTTTACATTATCAATGGATTCGCAAGTACATGGATAACTCAGGCCATGCATACATTGATGGTTATGAGCCACGATGTTGGGTGTAAAATTTGATTTATTATGAGAAGAATGTATATGTATTAATTTAGTTTTTTGAGCATTTATAACTAGTCCAACATCCTGAGCCCATTTACACAAAGTATCAAAGTTGGCCTGCATGGTATGCTGAGCCTCCTTTAAGTTCCTGTCTGCGACCACTAAGCATGTGTCGTCTGCAAATTGGAATACGGACCCTTTAGTAATTATGTTGCACATATCGTTTACATAAGCCAGATATTCAGTAGGTCCTATTATTGAGCCTTGAACTGTTCCTTTATCTGTTGAGACCATGTCACTATAATCCTTACTTATCTTAACTGTAGTGAAACGATTAGTATGGTAATTTTTTATTAACTCAAGCATGGGACCCTGTATGCCGCATCTCGACAGCTTATTATCCGCATCTCGAGAGTGTCGTAACGTAACATATCAAAGGCGCGACTAAAATCAATAAATACAACCAACACATGTTTCTTTTTATTTAGATCATCATTAATTTCATCACTGAAATGTCGCAACAGTTGGCTAGTATTTTTTAGTTTTTGAAAGCCGTATTGCTTAGAGTTAATTATATTATTTTTACTAAGATAAATATTTATTTCATCACCTATGTATCTTTCTATGATTTTGTCGAGGCAGGAAAGTATAGTTATTGGCCGGTAATTACTATAGTCAGAGTGTTCACCTTTTTTGTATATAGGGCGGATTACGCCTATCTTAAGAAAATCAGGATAGATGCCCGTTTTTATACAGCAGTTGATTAAATGAGTTATAATCGGGACCATTATTTCTGATATGTATTTTATATCACACGCACGTATTCCGTCGTATCCGGGGCTCTTTTTATCATTTAATTTCTTTATTATTTTCTCAATTTTATCGTGGCTTGCTTTTTTTAATAACATGATTCGATCTGGACCTCAAAACAAGGTTATCCTAAATTGATTAGGTTGGCATCCAGACTTACAGAAAACAGCTGACAAGTTGAATGCTTAAGTGGTGCTGAAGATATCATGGCGAGAAAGAATAGAGGAAATGTTTTATTTATCGCAAAAAGAATTTCACGGAGTTTGGTACAGCGCAAACTAATATGCGTTCGAATAAGTGAATCAGTATTTCCTTTCAATTCCTTTCCTTTCCTTTAAATTCACTCTTGCTTCATAATTCATATTCTCTACAGTAAAATAATATTCTCAGAAGCGCAAACCTTGCTTATACAGGAAGGACACCTGTTTTCCCAAAATGCAATGAAAATGTCTCTCCTCTTGCCAAATTTAAACTTATTCCTTGCATCATCCGTATTTTATCCCATCTGCGTACTTTTCCAGGATGATATTAAGATATTTGTCATGAGTTAACTACTTATGTGTATTGTGTAAGTGGAAGTAACAATATTAGTTTCTCTCTTTGGTTTCTATTAATCTGCAGACATCTATATACTTTATGCTTTTAGGTAGACACCGCATTTTTCAATTATTTCTGATAGATTGTTTCTTAAATAATAAAACAAACATTGAAATTAGGGTTGCCAAAAAGATTATTTTACCTTTAGAGGTCAAGTTAAATCTTCAAGTGTCACTATGTTTTAACACTCATTTTTTTACAAGACAAGCCAATTACTTATTATAAAGATGCGGGTCTGTGCACTTAATAAGCTGATTCTATTATTTAATTTGAGAAAACAAAAATACTTGTCTAATATTTTTGTATTATCTAACTGACGGACAAAATAATAATAATAATAATATATTAATAATAATAATGAGTGTTTATTTCTCTCCACAAATTTTACATTAGGTCAGTAATACATTACAGGTATATCTATTTAGTTTTGTTCAATTTGTGGGAGACTGAAGCCTAAGCTAAGCCAAGGCCTGTATTATAGGACCCCAGGTCTCCCACGCGGATCACAAAATATAACTTCTTTTTCTATACCCAGGCTTCATCCCTATTGCAGGTGAAGGGAAAAGTTGAACTTAATTAAACTTAACACAAATTAAACTTTCATGATAGTGTAACTATAATGCACAACTTCCGTGAACTGAGCAGTTTAGTTTCATGTTTGTTTTATACTACACTTACCATCACATACTAAACTTGTTTCTTCTTAACATTAACCATCAGCGTAAAAGTTTGAAGAGCTCCAACTAAATTATTTGCATATTGTATGCCTTTAAAATTAGTTTTGGAAACCAACAACGTCGTAATTAAAACTCAAATAAAAAAATCATGTTCTATGAAGTCAGAGACACCGTGAGACACGTTTATATTTAAATTGGTATTTAGACTGGTATTTTATTTATACCAACTTTTTCCGGGGAAAATGATGAGGGGGGTTGACAAAGACCATAATATAAGAGGATTAAAAATTATTGTACGTAATATTAAAATTAAAAAACAACTCTTATACTTGTTAATTTGGCGTAACTAATTTAGGATTTTGACTGTTCATACAAAAAAACTGAATTACCTACTTATCCGCTGATATAATGAAAAAAGAAAAGTCTTTTTTATTTTATTGCAAAACGAATTTCCATGTGATATGAAAGTGGTTAATTATGTTTAATTATTTTGAAAGTAACACAAATTTGACTGTTTAGTTATGTTTAACTGTTTGACTTTTTTTTTACTTTTAGTTATGTATATGTTTAATTATTTCTAAAGTTACACAAATTTGACTGAGAGAAAATTGCTAATAAAAACGTGGCTTTTAACTATTTTCAAGGTTTCAGAGTGAAATACAAAGAAGCTAAGTAATGCGATGACGAAGCACTTTTCTGGCAGCGCGGCCACTTAGTGTTAAAAGTCTGCGAGTGCCGGAGAGTCGGCTTTTGACGTGGATTGTACGAGAAAGATGGCTTCATATTTAGTATGTATTAAACTGGTCATAGAAATAAAATAAACGTTTTTTTAAAGAAGCTTTTAGTGTTTAGAAAGTACCTTATTTATGATTTTACTGATCATAATCAAAAGCACGGGCAGTGCATGCTTATTATGTAAATCAAATTACATTTTTTAATTACCCTTAATTATTTCTTTACATGATACAAGACAAAGTGGTCAAATACTCGTAGTGCTTGAAATTTGTCAAAAATATGAATTACTAGCTTTCCGCCCGCGGTTTCACCCGCGTTTAATGAGTTTTCCCGCGATAAAAGTAGCTTATGTCCTATTCCAAGACCTAACCTATATGCGTGCCAAGTTTCATCCTGATCCGTCCAGTGGTCAACAATTGACGTGATTCGGCAACAAACATCCAAACATCCAAACTTTCGCATTTATAATATTAGTAGGATTTAATTTTAGAATCATTGTTAAAAACTACTCGTACAATGCTACACTCGTTACTAAAAATTTGGGGAGGAAATAGAATTGGAACCTCCTGCTTTTAACTTTTATTTAATTGTGTAATATAAAACTAAGCTAGAAAAATAAAAGAAAAGCATCAAAATCATTTTCCCATTTCTAAACAGTCCAAATCCAAAACTACATAATAGAACACTAAACAGAAAAAAAATCTTGCTGTAATATTAAACCTAGTACTAGATCATTTTCCTTAATAAAAGAAATAGTTATGAAAGGCTCCGCAGGGTTTCGGGTAATATTTCAAAGACCCTGAAATATCTCAGTCAAATCGTCTTCTATTTTACAAGAAAGGAATCGGCCTCATATAAAATTGTAACAAATCGTCACAAAGAAAATGTCTGCGATAAAATTATTCAGGTGTCATAAGTGCGGTGGTAACGTACCTCGGTCAAAAAATACTTAATAGTACAGGTAGATACGGAAGATTTTCATCCCTAGAACGCCCTGTCATACGTAATTACTCTGATGTCCATGGGAATAGATTGCTTAAATAAAAAAGAAAACGCAAAAGATGCGACGACTTTGGAGTTTCTTCGGTGAGCTCTTCTCCGCAGATTCCGCCATTGTGTAGTGAACTCACCCAAAAAAATGTAATGACGGATCTAAGTGATGTAATAACATGCTATGGAAATAAATAATATTTTATTTTGATTTTATTTAATAATCACTATTGTACGCAGCTAAAATCTAACTAAAAATAATTACGTTATAATACGTCTAACGCTTAAAAATTTAAATTTGATACCGATTTTGCGATCGTTTTCGTCAAATCTTTAAAAAATTTGCTTTACTAAAAAAAAAAATATTTTAATAAAATTTCGTGGTCACTGTTTTCAATCAATCAATGAATCAATCAACCTATTGCAGTCCACTGCTGGACGTAGGCCTCCCCAAGGGCACGCCAAAGCGCACGATCACCCGCTTTCCTCATCCAGCCACCACCAGCGACCTTCCTCAGGTCATCATTCCACCTGGCAGGGGGGCGTCGAGGGGTGGCGAGACGTGGTCACAGTTTTAGACAAAAATATATAATGCAGTTAGATCGTCTCATAACACAACATAGTCCGAAAATACCAATGCACATCCTCGGAGATAAGATCCCACAGTAGGTATTTCTTTGTACCGACAGAGTGAGCCGGTTCCTGCTTCGCCTGCGCTTTGGTCTACAGATCGAGGAACGTGTTAAAAAGAATTTTCCAATATTACGCGGGGAACGGCTAGGGCGGCGGCGTCTTCTATGCGTTATTCATGAATCACGCGTTCCGCCGCTTCTTTCTGGACTTAACGCTAAATTTGTCAATTTTCATCCCGAATTTTTGATATTTTGTGACAGCAGCGTCATAAAGGGATTTTACGGGACTCATTTTCAATATTCGTTTTCGAGCGTGAATAAAATTAAAATGATGTTTTTCTCAAGATTTAGTCGAAAAATAGATAGACGTATTTTTTTCACGGCACTGTTAGACCTGTATTAGACCAATAAAAAGCTCCATGTCACTGCTTTTTTGACCAATTTTATCTACTTACTACCTACCCGTGACGTGTTCTTTATAAAAACATCTTCAATTTAATCATGAGTCGCTAGTCAGATCATAAAACGATCTCAATAGATAAAACCCAGCCCGGCGATGTTGTTCTAACTACAAAAGAGAATCTCAAAAACAAGCAGGATCTTAAATCCAATTGTGATCCAATTTCACAGGTACCAGGAGAGCATGGCGTCACGAAGCTAGCAGTAATTGAACTTTACGTCGCTGAACAAACGAATGTTACTTGATCACGTCCTAACCTGCGATATCTGAGCGAACGCCAAGAATCTGCATCTTAATGAGTCTCTACTAATTGGAATGCTCGCTTCATATCCGCTTCTGATGGGAGTATTAAAACTTTACTTTTGCCAGTGCGTGATACTCTCATAAGTTATTAACTCATTAGTTCGAAATTGGAATTAAATTCATGATATTTGTGCTTATCTTCTCTGGAGTACTTGGAAATTTATAAGCTCATAATCTCCTCGTACAAGTCTTTCAATTTATCCCGTTGGTTTTAAACTTTCTGCGAACGAGTATTATATTATATTGAATTCGAAAAACCTTTTAGGATATTAATAAACAATTGAATTCGGCAGCTATCTTTGTTGGTTACTAAATAGTTTGCGATCTGTCCTAATTAAGATAGATATCTAATAGCATTAATGGACACCTAGGCAATGGATTAATGTGGGTTCTAAATTGCTAACAACTCGTTTATCCGCTAAACGTTAACTCATTTAGTTCTAATCCACTGTTAATAGGTGTTGAACTTTGAAATTTAGAACATTAGCTTTATACAACGAATTATCTATAGATAATTCGATGGCTTAATACGAGTAAACACAAAATATTGTTAAAAAGACAATCTTATAAAGTGCAAAGTACCTATAATTTTCAATTTTTTTTCATAATTCTCTATATTCTCTTCTCGTATATTCTCTCTTTAACAACGGAAAGCATCTCATATTTTTTTAATACAATGTAATGATACTCGTTTTATAAATAGTATCAAAAAGATCCATCATTTTGAATTCAGTTTTATCCTTCTTATTAACGTTGAGTAGACGATTCCCAATTCTCATCCTGCTGAAAGGTCCCAGATACGTTCCCAGTTTAGTCAAAGGACCATCCATCACTGGTCCTAATGACAGGTGCGAAGGCGTAACGATAAAAAAGGTATTTTTGATGACATTGATAAAAATTTACAGCTCTTGTCTACAGATAACATTCTACCCATAGCTTCGTCTTGTAATCAATTTTATTTCGAAGATAGTCATGACGTGGTCTGGCTCTTAGAATATTATGTTTATTTTTTAAGTCTGGCTACTAGCCAGAGGCTAGTCATATAGCCACTACAACGCTTTGGTTCTTTGGCTGGAGTCATTATCTTTCAAACGGAGCTCAGAGGCTTTTCTTTTGAGAATTTTGCTCCCTTGCTTCTTCATCGTCATTATTTTACATCCATCACACATGGAACCTACCCATGCTACATCTTCACGTACGTGATCGTGACTCGAAAACTGACTGCGTCAAAATCTTTCGGCTCTGCAAAGACTCTCACTAACTACTTCTGATGCTGCTTCATATTGTCAATATTTTAATATGCTTATTACTATTTTACGTTTTCAATATTTTCCTTTTAACCACTTGGAACTAAATGCTACTAGCTTTTAACCCCATATCCTGGTCTGACCTAGGCGTAACCTCGTAAAAACAAACTTAGCCTCATAATCAAAAACTGCCGCAAGAACACGTCCGGCCCACGCATAAATAAATCGCCGTAGGCTGAATGTCAACTAGCATCAATCACTTACGGCTATGCTAGGAAGTGGACGCGGTTTTAGAAACGTTAACAAAAAGCGGACGAACAATTTTTTGTTAACGTGCTCAAAAGCGATATTTTCACACCATTTCAACATGGTCATCAAGCCTTTAAAAATTTGGATTGGTTCCATGTTTTGGATTGTTGCTAAAGTAGTGTGTAAAATTTTAATTCTGCTATCGCTAATTCCGAGAGTTATTATGTTTGTTGATGTTGTGTTTTTGAAAGGACGCGGGAAGAAGATTTAATAATCCGGGAAATTGACGCGAAGAGTTTACCTCTTCTCGGCAATGGAACCACCTTATGGACCTTTTGTTATTTTTATAGTAAGTGCGACGAGTTAAGAACGCTTTCTCTCTCCCACTCACTCCGTAAATGCTGTACACAGAAGGAAAGCAAATGACCATCGCCACTTTCGCGGTACGTTCATAAACCGTTGCAGGGACTATACCAAATTTGCGTCCACCTCCTAAACCGGGCAGGGGATTAGTGCGAGCGGTTCGCAGGCGCTACGAAATTTACATAAATAAGCTCATCTGTATTCAGCTTGCTAGTGCAGAGGAGACCATGCAACAACATGTGCCATTCTACAGGCACACCTCTATTATTAATTGCGGACAACTGGCTCCAGGGACAGTGTTCGTAAAGAATGAACCGCGCGATACTGGCTTTGCTTTGAAATGCTTTGTTTTATTTTGATGTAAGGTCTTTGTTTTTATGTTCTGTGGTATATTTTTTGTATTTTGGTACGGAATGTGTCCTAATAGTCTTGATGCGGATATGTATAGGAAATCACCTTATTACCTACAGAATCTAAAGGCAATTGTTTTTGTCATTTCAGTCTTTATGTAAGGTAATCAAACCACAGGTGTAACGTTCTAGATCTTCATCAAGATGTGTAATTGTATGTACGAGACACATTTACATAATTATTTACTTAGTAAGCACTCTTCAAATTTATTAGTCACTAACAAACAAGGATCTGAATAAAGCTGCATAAATTGTTGTAACTAAGCTCATACTCTATGTGTTGTTTGGTGTTAAAGTAATTATTGTATTTAGCTCTACGCGTATGTAATAATAAGATAATCAAGTACATTTTTTTTCCTATATGGCACTAGTCAAGTACTTCTCTAACGATATTATTTTGATTTTTATCCAAGCGGTTACACTACAGCTCTTTTATTTCTTACAATCAATTAGCCTATTGCAGTCCACGCATGGACATAGGCCTCCCTCCGCTTTCCTCATCCAGTCACCACCAGCGATATTCCTCAGTCCACCTGGCAGGGTGTGTTTCCTTCAATACAATACAATCAATATATTTCATGTTTTTTTTTTTCTTTCTCATAAAAATAAGTTTATTTTTACGGAGTTTCAAAAAAGAATTAGAAGAATAAAATATTATACTTTATTGCACACACGGAAAAATATAACAAAACATCGAAAACAAAAAAGGTGACCCTATTGCTAGGTTACAACTTACAAGCAACCTAAAATAGTTTTTATTCTTCTCCAAACTATTTCTACACTATCACGTTGATCCATTTCTCTGCTGTGAAATGAAAGAAGCCTTAAACCAACAAACACATTCTCACATTTATATTATTTATAAGGTTTAGTTATAGTCTTTGTAGCGAGCCTAGTACGACTTTAACATTGCACATTTTGTGTTGGTATGCAGCTTGCAGCAGCCTCCTTAAATATTTGCAGAACAACAGCAACGCGGGCGGCTGGTTGTGTTATAGTAAAACGAAGTTTGTCTTGGAAGAAAAGCAACATTCATTTTGTTATTTTAACAAATGATTTGAATAAGCTTTTGTTTTTTTTATACTTTCCTTTTTTTGTTCTAGATTTTTGTTTTTGTAGTTATTGACACATAGGAAGAGATTCCCAAGATACAGTTTATACTAGTTTGGGAGTCAGAAGTATCGTATACTGTTATTTAAGATTACTTAAAATAAAAAAATATAACCTATTATAAAAATTATTATTATTATTATTATCAAATATGTGCACGATGTTTATACGACTAAAAAAAAACACTTCTGATTAGCTGGCCTAAAGGCCGCTATTTATACTTGTACAAGTACAGTGGCGAGTTAATTTAATCCGTCAATTAATCTAGGCAATAAGTACGAGTAATTTGCTGATGCGGCGCTATCATGAAAGGAGCATCCATCAAGACTGGGATTAAGGGTGAAATAGTTCTTATTTATAGAGCAGTCACCCGTCTGTGCTCCTCGCAGACGTCCCTCATACATACATACATACAAGTGGCTGTCAAAACTGACCGGGTTTTTGTTTTTTAATTACTACTTTATAGGTTGATTTGACTACTTACCAAGGTGTAAAATTTGCCCATATATGAATAAATAAATAAATAAATATGGTGACATCTCACACACACAGCCATCCGACCCCAAACTAGGCAAAGCCTGTACTTATGAGTGTCAAACAGCTGATATACCTACACAAATATATACAAGATACTTAAACATTCTTTTGTCTTTGTTGTTCTTGTACTGTATCATTGAATAAACAGTTCATCTATCTATCTAAACAACTACCAGACACAAGGCAAACACAAGTGCTCATCACACGAATGTTTGCCCTGGGCGGGATTCGAACCCGCGACCCTATGTGAACCTAGGCTACGGGGCTGTCATATGAAAATGTCTTTACCTGGGCTGATTGATAACTGGCCGAAACGACGAACTTAAAAAAATTATACGCAAAAAAAAAATATTACATTATATTTTGGCATCTTTTTGAAAATAGAACGCCAAATTTGAATTTAATCGAACTGGTGGAATTTGTTTGATAGGACGTAGAACTTTCTCTGTCGTAAATTTTCTTAACAATGGAAAGAAACGAAATTCGTGCGGTGATAAAGTTTTACGTTTTAAAACAGAAAACAGCAACCCAGATTAAAACCAAGCTAGACAGTGTTTTAGGTAATTCTGCTCCTGCATTGAGTACAATTCACACCTGGGTAACTGAGTTTAAACGTGGAAGACAGAGCTGCGAAGACGCCCACAGGTCTGGCCGTCCAAATGAAGTCACGAATCCGGACATGATCAAAAAAATTCACAAAATTGTATTGAATGATCGGCGCTTGAAGTTGCGAGAGATAGCAGAGATGGTGAGCATTTCATCTGAACGCGTTTTTAATATTTTGCACCAACATTTGGGAATGAAAAAGCTTTGCGCGCGATGGGTGCCGCGTTTCCTCACTGTTGACCAAAAGCAACGTCGAGTGGACGATTCATCGGAGTGTTTGGCGCTGTTTAACCGAGATCCTAACGAGTTTTCGCGGCGTTATGTAACAGTCGATGAAACCTGGATACATAATTATACTCCCGAGACAAAAGAACAATCTAAGCAGTGGACTGAGAGCGGAAGACCTGCGCCGAAGAAAGCAAAAACGGTTTTGTCGGCCGGCAAAGTGATGGCGACTGTTTTTTGGGATGCTCGAGGGATTATTTTAGTGGATTATCTGCAAAAAGGAAAAACAATAAATGGAGAGTACTACGCAAGCTTGCTGCAAAAATTAAGTGAAGAAATCCAGAAAAAACGACCACATTTGGCCAAGAAAAAAGTTTTGTTCCACCATGACAACGCACCTGCACACACGTCAATGGTTGCAGTCGCCAAACTCCATGAATTGCGGTTCGAATTGCTACCGCATCCACCCTATTCCCCGGATCTGGCCCCGTGTGACTTCCACTTATTCCCAAACCTGAAGAAATGGTTAGGTGGCCAGAGATTTTCATCAAATGAAGAAGTCATTGTTGCCGTGGACGAGTATTTTGAGGGGTTGGAGAAAACATTTTATCAAACTGGTGTAACGGCATTGGAGAAGCGCTGGACTAAATGCATCGAGGTAGAAGGAAACTACGTTGAGAAATAAATTTATTTTAAATAGATTTTTGAAGTTTTTCTTTGTCGTTTCGGAAACTTATCAATCAGCCCTCGTATTTGTTTGTCAGCCTACGTTTCTTAAGATTTATGGACTGAACACTCTCGTTACGGATTTTAAACAAACGGAAATTTCACAGTGCATAACTACCCTTATAATTTATTCGATTCGGGCAATGGGTGCTCGACCTAACTTTAAACCGTCGGTGACCTCGTTGTTCCTAGTTTAATGGAAGTTCCGAAGCTCTTTCAGTTTCTCTGTTTATTGATTCATATTTGCATTGTGTGCGACAGCTGGTTTGCCTAGCTACTTAATGTTGTTGGACGCCGCGTTTTAAGCTGCCCGCAAACATTTCAGATTTTAGTTTCGAAAGACGAGAAAATATAGCGGGGTGTTGTTTGAACAAGTTTGTTAAATGAAAAATAATGAGTGCTTTTATTCTATTAAATTTTAAGTTAACAACTTGAATGTCTTGAATACGTACTTAAATCTAGTAAATTAGCAAACATCGTTAGCTCACCCTATATTACTTAACTTAATGTGACTTAGTGCGTTAAAGCATAGCTCATACATAACGTTGTCATAGTGCCTTGAATGCGTAAATGGCTTCCGCTTGTAAGCAGCATTAGAAAGCGCTTTGTTTACTTTTAAAATACGAGGCAATTTACGAAAATGCGTCCTTTCCTGCCCCTAGCCGTAATCCTAAGCGAGGTTTTATACCAGAAACATTCACACAGTCTAAATTTATAGTAAAGGTAAGGTCACAGAAAAAAAATATGGTCGAGTGTTAGGTTTCCCAAGTTTATTAGTATTGGTAGGTATGTCAATATGTGTTTTATAAAAATGGAATTAGAACTACAAGCGATGTGTTTCCTTTCTCCCCGCAGAGGCGATCAGTAGTCATACGAATTATGTGTGATTGTAGAATTTAGCGATTTGAAAGACCCACAAAGGTTAGGGTTTTGGTTTTAGAGCTTTTTGTTTGAATTCATGACTCAATTTTTAGCATTCAAAATCTTTCATTAATTTAACCATTTGTTAGGTTGCATTCACAATGCTACATTAAATTAATTATCAATCAATTGTTTAAAAAAAATAACTTGTAAGTTAAGGTCTACGGCGAAACAAGAGATATAGGTTTTTTACAAGTACTAGAATTTTATAAACATTGTATAGATATTTCCCTATATAATTATATTTATAAAAGCTAAGGTGGTTCTGCCCCGGAGCATGACGTTGAAACAATCTTATCAAACGAAGAGAAAACACGTATTTCCTTACTGTGATAATCATACAGTTTAACAACACAGTTAACCCGAAGGCTGGTATTAAACAACTTGGCCGTAGATTTAAATTTTGAGCTCGTAAATTAACCCTCCATCCTTTTGAAATAGCAAAGGGATTGGGGCCTAATGGTCTATTTGTGAAACGTAATGGGCCGACCAGCCCGAGCGTATTAGACAATTTGGACATATTCTGACTACTCACTCTATTCATTAAAAGGTTTTGCGCAGGCTTCGGGGGAGGTCAAATAGTGGTAATAAAGCGTTTACTTTACTGACTCCACTTTTACTCAACATGAAAAGGTTGATTTTTTTGTGTTGGTCTTCTAAATTGAAAAATGTTCCGTAAAATTTGGGACAAAATGTTAGATTTCAGACATTAACTTTATTTGTCGTTATAGCTAACGTAAGTACGTAAGAAAATCCTTTAAATGTCATTTGAAAAATTTTATTTGCTGTCAGATACCGAGGAAACTAAAATCCAAGATGGTAAACCGCTTTCTTGGCCAACGACTGTACGTTACCCAAGTACGTTACATACTATCTCTGAAACTACAACGACGATGTCAAAGAAAAAAAATACGTTGTTTAAAAAAAATGTTACCGTTGGAGTAAAACATCAGAGAACTACTAATTGGATATCAACAAAAAATAGTATTTGATAATGAGACTAATTCTCACTGTCACGCTCTAATTCTTAATTTAAGTTCAACCGTCCTTTTCACCTTTTAAAGATTAAAAAGGGACAAGAGATGGCCATTCTAATATTAGAGCTGTCACACATCAAATTATGGCCGCGTCGATTGCATAAGTTTAGAGAGCACTTAAAACATGTGTCTTAAAAATCTGTTAATCTAACAGCTACGCCTTTATTTTAGGTTATCGTTCATTCAAAATAATATCATTCGTTCATCTGAATTCATCTCCTCTCTTTCATTGGTCATAAAAACGAAAAGGATAGCTGGATTTTAAAATTAGGATTGGAGCATGACTGTGTGAATCGAGGCCATTACGTGCCTAAGTTTTAAGATTTTCGTGGTGGTCCACTACACTAAATATTAAATACAATACAAATGCAACACAATATTAAATATAACCGTGATAACGAACCCGAAAATTGTGTCAATTTTAGTACGTGCCGAAGCTCAATATATTAAGACTTCTTTTTTGCAGACCTAAATGTAATTTTATTTATAAATTACGTTTGTATAACTGGGCGTACAGAAGATTAGGTCTTGTTTCAGTCACGTCTCGGGATGAATTAGGTAGACAAGCAAATTAATCTATTTACTCGTATCTATAGGCACAAAAGCAATAAAAGATTTACGTGACCAAATATTTCTCAAAGTTGGTGGTGAAAATAAGATTTGTTATTTATTATTGTATCTAAAAATGCCGTGTGGCCGTTTTAGCCGTGTGGTGACGGCAGAGTAGAATACATTTGTCACCAACCCCTACTCTTCCTGTGGGTGTCGTAAGAGGCGACTTAGGGACTACACATTGAACAGGGAACGGGCAGCAGCGCTCTCTGATACAGTAACCTTTTAATCTGCGATGTCCGACCCGCCTGCCAAGCGTGGAGATTATGGCAAAACCCTCCACTTAAGTGGAGGAGGCTCATAGTCCAGCAGTGGACTATAACGGGCCGTTGATGTTGATGTATATATTTACAAAATATGATTTTATTTATGTCATTTAAAGTAATTTTAATAAATTTTATTGCCTTTTGCCGAAAAAGTAGCTTGAGTTCGAAAGTCAGCAAGTCAAACTCAGTATCTTTTAAAACAGTTAAAAACTTGTTCGTTTTCGTCGAAATAAATTTTGTACCTTTATTCAATTTACAAAGTTGACTAGAAAAAGTTATTTTTTAAAGTCCAGCCTACAAATTGGCAATGTCATAGGATCAAACTCAGGATCAAAGTAAATTCGCAGGACCACGATGATTGTGGCAATGTCAAAAAGATGTATAGGTATTCCAATGTTGGATGGTGTATGTTGAAAATGCCAAAAAGAACATAAATGTCCGTCTTTAGCACAAAATGTTAAAAAGTGATTCTTATCCGGACACATTAATTTTGTGATCAATCTCTTCTAATGTTTTTTCGTTGTAAAATGAACAATTGATAAATACAACTTATGTATACAGGATATCTAAAATTGGTAGCTATATAATAAGGTACGAGTATCAATCTCAACTGTGGTCTCACGTGTGGTGACGGCAGAGTAGAATACATTTGTCACCAACCCCTACTAGTGGTGCGGTAGTGCGAGCCGGTGGTGTCAAGGGCCCGAAATGCTCTTCCCGTGGGTGTCGTAAGAGGCGACTTAGGGACTACACATTGAACAGGGAATGGGCAGCAGCGCTCTCTGATACAGTAACCTTTTAATCTGCTATGTCCAACCTGCCTGCCAAGCGTGGAGATTATGGCAAAACCCTCCACTTAAGTGGAGGAGGCTCATAGTCCAGCAGTGGACTGTAACGGGCCATTGATGTTGATGTTGATGATCAATCCTAAAAACTTTTAAATTTGTTTTTTTCACGACAATAAAAAATACTAGGCAAATTAGGCATCTCAGCAATCAATCTCAAAAACGGATGCCTTTAACAGCTCAAAGGGTTAACAAAACAGCCAACTTTGACATTTTCCTTTACATCAGGATCAAAGGTAAAACGTAAATAAACTCGATCCTATTCGTCATTCACAAAAGAAAATTTAGAGTAGCCTTTTAACGGCCCTTCAAATTGTTTCAAAATGACTTTTCTAAGTTACGAGGATTAAAGTTACAAGGGTCTTTCATTAACAAACTTGAATTGCGTAAGAGAAGAAATATGAGCGAACTTCGATCATTGAGACGGGGCGGCGCGGGCGCTTCGAATAGAATTTATGCAGAAAAACGCTGAATCGTATTTGTACGGAATACGGAGATTGGATATAACTTTCTTAACGGATATTTATTACAGGTGGCTCGCGTGTGGGTATGTGAGAACGCATTTGAATGTAAGCTTGTAAACAGAATCAGTATAAGTTTTGGTACGTTTTTGTTAGTGTGTTTTAACCGTTTAGGAAGTTTCTGAGCATTGTGACGACAAATTTCATGAATTTCACAAATTGATGATAAAAAGTTTTTTTTTATTGCACTTTCTCAGAGTTTAGTAGTATAATTGAAACAATGCGATTGTATCTGACCCAAGTTTTCGAAGAAATGAGATCACGTCGTTGTGGAGATCCTTGAGAGAGACATTTATCCAGAAGTGGACGTCTTTTGGCTAAAATAATAATAATGAAGATGATGATGAATGACTACAGTGGCTATATTTTAATTTAACTGCTCTTATGCCACACCAGCAGACTTGTATACATTTGTATCGATAAACAAAGCTCAGAGGCCTTATTCGACAGAATAAGAAAATTGGAGAACATTGAGAACTAATTCCGAAAAAGAAAGACACGCTATCATTGCGTACCGAACATAGGCGCGCGCGATACAAATGTCGTTGCACAGCAACCCTGCGTGTGGCCGGCGCCGGCGGCGGCCGTGTCGCCTGCGCTGGCCACATGCCTAGCTGTAAAACCAGCCTCAAGGTCACCGCTCATTTACTCATTGTAAAACAAACATGTTTTATTAAATATTTTTTACCTTTTAGTCGTATAATTTTCTTGTGATAATTCTATACCAATCTCCTCCCACGCCTTATTTTTCGCGTCCTTATTTTTATAATTTGCATCAGACGAATCCCACAGGCATCTCCTGAGGCGAACTTCGTCGATGAGACGCCCCGTATCAATGTAGTCGTTGTTCATTGTCGATCGTACTGACCGGCGCGTGCGGCCGGCGTCGTCGCTCTGTAACGATGACTAGACAGCCGAAGAGCTTGGCACACACGCGTGCGGCCTGCGCAGGCCGCCTGCGCGTGTGGACCGGCGGCCGGCGTTGCTATAAAACGGTACATACTATCTAGTGCGTTTGAACACGCGCGCGTGTCGCCTGCGCCGGCCACACGCCTAGCTGTAAAACCAGCCTGAATGTGCAGGAGCGATTTTTGCGTTTTTAGCGTTAAGCATGCGCAGGAACCGCCGCATTCAAGGTCAGCGCTCATAACTCGTTGCGCGAATTATACTATATAAACATTTTTACTGATGATTTATAGGTAAATATTATTAGTAGGTAAAAATACCATTCGCTTAGATAAGTACCTATCTACCTAGTGTCGCCCTTTTCTCGCGCGCCGCGCGTCGCTTCGGCACGTGCCGCTTGTCAAAGGATGCCGCCGTAAACAAAGGATGCCGCGTGCGGCGCGACGTACACTCGCTAAGGTTAATTTGGCAGTTTACATCTACTCTATTATAGGTGCGTTTGAAATTAATTTCTGGCGAATCGCCAGAATGTAACTTCATACGGGCTTTCCCTAGCACCGATCTTATCCCAACCCATTTCAAATAACATTGGAAATAAAAAGCAGAGACAGTAAACATTTTTGCTTAAGTTCAAAATATTAAGAGTTGGTAGGCGTCTTTTGAAATCTTCTACGACATCGCTGCTGCACTCTTTTTCATTAAAAAAATAAATAGCTAAAACGGTATACGTTTGCCCTGATGACGATCGTACACTGCATTGACGCGCGCGCGCGCGCGATACAAATGTCGTTGCACAGCAACCCAGCGGGCGTGTCGCCTGCGCTGGCCACACGCCTAGCTGTAAAACCAACCATAGAAACTCCTAGCGAAGGAGTTTGACTGAGGAAAACATGGGTGCATATTGCTTTATTTTTTGTTTGTACTTTATAATTAATTATGATTGCTCGTAAATAGGTAACATTTGTTCGAACTATCACTACCAGTGTCCGTTCTCATTTGCATAGTACTACTCCAATTTTGATAATATTTATTCTATTACTTCAGTAAATCGCTAATAGCGATAAGACCGCCTTTGCTTCAATTATGGAATAGAATAGAATATACTTTATTGCACACAAGAGATACACAGAAAAAAAGCAGTTCAAATAATAGTGTACAGATAGTCAGGCGGCCTTATTGCTAAGGTAGCAATTTCTTCCAGGCAACCTTCGATACAATACAATATAGTGTAGGGGTCTCTTGCTTGTACAGTTTAAGCCAGCTTTTAAGCTTTGTTGGTAAATAAATAACATTTTTTTATGTCTTCTATGGTTAATTTAATTATTTTCTTGGCAGATGTTTTGACTCGTTTTCACCCTCCATTTTCTGAGAAAGGAAGTTTTATTTTTTGTTATTTGTATTAGCATCTATTTGATTATGCATTGCTGAGAAATAGAGCGCTTTTCTTGCTTCTCTGTTTTTAGAATATTCCAAGAACCTAACATACCATAGCATCCTCGAGGCAACAAGAAGTAAATACGAGTTTGTTTACCTTGTTCAGGAAACTTGAAGTAAGCAACTTCCAGCTTCCATGTTAACCCACGATTTTTTATTTTTTTTAATACTTGGTAATTAAGCTCGTTTTTGGTCCAGAAAAATAAGAAAAGCAAAAAAAAAATTGAAAAATAATAATTTATTTTATTCCCTACTCAATACAGTTTATTTGGTATCAATAGGACATTTGTATTTTTTTTAATTTGATTTCCGACTTCGTGCTTGACAGTGCCCCCACCGGGAATCAAACCCGGAACCTCCGTAATGAGCGGGGAAATCTCGACCACTCGGCCACGGAGGCTGTTGCCAAGCCATTTCAGAAGCCTTCGGGGGCTAACACTGACACCAGAGTTTATGAGCTTGGAGACTTTAAAACCCACACGGTGATGAAGAAGAATCTTGTTTTATATGTAGTTCATAATATTGAAAAGTAAAATATTTGTAGATAAAATAAAGAAAAAAAAAAACAAAATTACTGATTCCTTCAACCAACAAAATTGATAAAAAATATTATTGGAAATCTCTTCGCATACCGACCGATCCTCAACAAAAGGCTACACACAAACATGTGTGCGGTTTTGGCACCGGCCACCGACGACATATATCACAGACGTTGACAAACACGACTGCGCCACAGACTGCGCAGTGACTGCACGTTGCAATGGCGGATGTCGCTGTCTACACTTCCGCGTCGCGATGAGTAATACCGCCTCGCCGGTACCGACAAAACATCGACTCGATAGGAAATGCTGGATACTACCAACTACCTCCGCCAAGATGTATGTGTTACTGTCAAAACATCTTGCTGAAATTGGAGACAGCAGCGCTGTTTAGCACTTCTTTAGATTCGTGGTTTGTCTATCCGAAAGTTGTTTTGGCGGTGTAAAAATTCAAGTGATCGATTTGAATACAAATACGCCATTTTGTTTAGTTCCGTTTGAAGTTACCTGTGAGCCCGCTCTAAGCCCGGGAGCAAGCCCGTCCTATATTTTTTATTTTAATCACATTAGTTCCGTCAAAGATGAATTTATTTGAGAGCTTTGATAAAATAGACATACTCGTAGGTAGAGTGTTTTCTTTCGGTTTAATATTAAAAATACCAACAGTAGACTACTTAAAACACATCCAAGAAAGCAGTAAAAACCTTTATAAAACTGCTGTCACTTAACTACCTATATAGAAGGCACCGATTCCTCCCATCTCGACGGATAATAAAACTGGTCCTTTGTCAGATGAGTCGGCAAGAAAACTGACCTATCCAATGCAGATCTTTCTCTTGTTTGCTTGGCTTGGTAGCTATTCGACACGAGATCGCGAAGCGACACTATATTTTTGATATTGAGAAAAATATAACAATTGAAAGTTATTTCATTGATCGATTTTGTACTTTGATTGGTTCAGCTTGTCAGCGCACTACCCAAAACCTACTCTACCCTGTCTTTTTATTATAATATCTATCTACAAGAGATAAGTAGCTGATAAAGTTGCGACAACACTCATACGAGTTAATTATCTCGATCTATTTCGTAACTGTACCTATATACACCCGCCATTTACAGCTCTTATTTTAAGTAAATGAGTTCGCCCACGGAGGAGATGGTGCGATTAATTAGACGCCCTTAACACTAAATGGCAAGACATGGCCCAAAACAGAGATGAATGGAAGAAGAACACTACAGGCTAAATCTAAATCTAATCTGTAATTATTCAATAAAAGATACTCGTTTAAACCGTAATGCAACCGTAATAAGGTTTCAGAGAAGACGACCGTTTATCCACCACACGACGTTTCTATTCTACCTTATGTATTCGAAGGTTATGTCGAACATCAATCGTGTCTAGTCACGCCTAGTTTCCTCGTCCATTGTAGTACTTATTTTATTTAGCACAAAAGATTCCAGTACCCGGCATTTCAGTAGGGTATCCCATTACGCATGCCAGGAAGCATAGAGCACAAAGGGAATGAGGGAACGGTGCGGGAAGGCCCTCATTTATTTATTCAGGATCTCGTGGAGGCGAAAGTGAAAGTAATTCATGCGTGTTTATTAAAAAGGCGCGTGGTTCTATCGGCGAAATAAATTAAAGAAGCGGAAAGATACGCGCTCGTGCGTGCTGATTTACTCGCAAGCTGCAAGCGACAGACACGTACTACCTAATATGACTCGAAGTTTTTTCTCGAAAATAAAAATATACAAAACAGGAGTACCAACACTGCGACATCACTCATGAAACTGAACAACTTTTCCCAAGGAACATGGGTCGAAATATGAAAAAAGTTTTTTAACTTCCCATACATATTGTTCAATCAGCTGACACTCGAGTATGGAGACTTCTTTTTTTGCATATTTCAACCCATGCTTATTGGGAAAATTTGTTCAGAGTACTGTCGCTGTGTTTCAGGTTGGTACACTAATTGTTTTGTTTCGCCCAGTATATTTGGCACACATTTTTTCAGCTAGTTCTCGCAATATAAATATCTGTATTAGATACGCTCCGCAAAGTCACGACGCTCGCCGTAACGACCCAGTAGACATATGGAGCATAATTCGATCTTGTGTGTATAGGTACTGCGTTCCAACCCTGCGTTCCGAGACACCCTATAATCGATTACAGCACCCTTAATCGCGTACCGAATTACTGTCAGCGGGCGAAACCCGTGCTTTTTTTAAACGCTGTCGGCACTAAAAGTAAAAAGAAACAGCCTCTGTGACCGAGTGGTCGAAATTTTGACGCCCATTACGGAAATTCCGGGTTCGATTCCCAGTGGGGACAATGTCAAACAAAACTCTCTTTATGAGACTTTCCCAGTTCCCCGTTTCCCAAGCTGAATCACCTGATTGTCCGAAAATAAAGATGATTCCGTGCTTCGGAAGGTACGTCAAGCCGTTGGTCCCGGCTACTATCTAGCGTTACATGAGCCAAGTCAGTGGCCTTTGGCAGCTCTATAACACTGACACCAGGGTTTGTGAGGTCGGTTGTCGACCTTACCACCCACACGATGATGATGATCAAAAAGTTTAGTCCGTAGCGTAACTTTTTACAATACAATACGGTACAATACGATACAAACTCTTTATTGCACACAAAACAAGAAAATCAATCATCAGAATTTTGTGCATCACAACAAATATGCATACAAATGTATGTAGCATACATTTTAGCTTTACAGCTCACGTATGGTAACTCAGATTGTTCAAAGAGCTTAATATTCTCAATGTCTGATGCAGTTGCATGCAAGCTAACGATGTAATATTGCCCCTCTTGTGAGCTTTGATGTGTAACGTACTCAAAACAATCCCATTAAATACAGCTGTGTCTAACTAGTAGTCTGTTAAAGATTTCGTGAAGTTAATCTGTGATTTGCTGAAGATTATGATAATAATACGAATATAGTTAACCAGTCAACCAGTCATTTCATATTATTATTATCAACATCAACAGCTTATAAATATGTTGGAAAAATCTTTCATAGGATACATTTCCAGGCACCTGTCAATCTCGATTAGCTGACAAGTGTGAATCACGAATAACCTTTTTTATGTCATATATATATTTTTTTTTATTAATTTTAATTTTTAAATGAAGTATAGATTTTTTTATGCTAGTATCTATATTTTTATTATACCAGTACCTTTGTCCCAGTTTCAAATCATTCGGGCTCGGTGTCTGGCTCTGACAATTTACTTTGAGACATATTATCTGGCATTAAAAGCTTCTAGTCTGATTGGTTTTAGTTGCAGATAGTTCTCAATTTAGCTTGACAGGACCTGAGAGGGCACATAATAAGACTATTTTAAATCTCACGTCAGCTTTTACAAAACAGTAACATTAACGAACTAGAAAATTTTACATAAAAATGCAAATTATGACGTACAAATCATTACCAATCTGCGCAAAAAACTCCTTAAAACCGATCAACATTAACTGAATGTCATAAAAATTTACGCAAATTCTATCAGGGTTCGTAAACGGGACACCATAAAAAGTAGGTGTTAGAGTCTTCACCCGTCGATAAGACCTGTTTGCTATATGCCAGTAAATAAAAAGTAGAGTGACTTTGTAACTGGCACGAACGATGAAATGCACTGTCGAATGACTGGCCTTTAAGGGCGTCACAGACGATTAAGATACGATATTATAGTACGAGGCAGCCAGCTCAAGCAAAATGGCGAATCAATCAGTGACCGGCCATTCTGTTTGACCTCCGCTTTGCACACAAAGTGAATGGCGACGAGAGAGCTGGCTGCCTCGTGCTATAATATCGTATCTTAATCGTCTGTGACGCCCTTTAATGTTCTGCTTAGTTTTATGAGTGCTTAGCGGAAGAGGAAGTGGATGCGATTTTGTATAATTTTATTTTAGCGCTTTTTACTTGTCGCGCAACTCGTAAAATGACAATACATAACATTATCATAATTATATCGGAAGGTGTACACGTACTTTACAACTGCAATTTTTTATTGAAAATGTGTGCTGTGAGATTTTGCTGGTCATTTTCATCACCCATTTTTTTACAATGCCAGAGGCACCTGCCTAATTTCAATTCCATCTGTACCTAACTCTAGGTACTTCCAACTCAGACGTTCTTTTCAACGCAACGTCGTCGTCAGTGACGACCGTCAGAAAATAATAAAATCATCAGTTTATTGGAACAATGTGAACAAGCCTATATGGAGGCAACAGCTGATGACTGTGATTATGTTTATGGGCAACGCATTCCTCGCCCACACCCACAGCGCCTAAACCTCGAGGCGTTCCGGCTTCCGGCCCAAAGTGCTGTCATGTATCATTTTTATAGCCTTAGCCAAAGTGAATTTGCAGGCTGAGATAACTCGGACGTGTTAGTCATTTACATCTAATGTGGCCACACGTCATTTTGCCACAGTTTAATAGGTTGTTCCTGCTCCAGTTATGATTTATGAGTTTCCATCGCGGCATTTTATTTTTCGAGGGTGCTTCGGTTCAATAAAAGTCAGTGAGTAAACTTTTCTTTTACATCTTTTTAACGCGAAGTATCAAAGTCAGACAAATAGAGCGATTGCTTGAATAAATTGGGCAATTACGAATGATATGTCATCATTATACTAACGACACCGATGTAAATAAATAACGGCTGAAGTAACTTCGAAAACTAACACAAAATATTTTCTTCACAGATGTATTAGAATATAAAATATGTATAAAGTTAGAAGTTACTTCTCATATCGCTCAATTACCCCTGTAAATATTATGAAATGTATTTTTACGAAGTTTACTTATGAAAAATGTATTTTTTCATAAGTAAACGAGTGGGCAGAAAAATCTCTGTAAAGAAAATTTTATGAGCTATTTACATACAACGAAACATGTTTTTCGAGGAAAATATTACATTATTTAATTACAAATAATTATTGTTGTAAACATCAATTAATTATTAGGTATCTAAAGAGTAAAAGGGATTTCTTTCTTAAGAATATTTTACAAGCGTAACTAAAACAAAAGATTAATTGCAGAGTGCAATAAACGCAAAGAAGGTCTGCGATTTTATTTTCTTCGCCTTTCCCCGACTTGCGCTTACGCCTGACAAACTATTCTCATAATCTACTTGCTCCAATTCCAAAAATTTGAGGTATTTTCGACTTTATTTTTCTGTAGCGTACAAATTACGGTCGGTGGTCTAGTAGCTAGGGCCGCTGCCTTCCGTCCTGGAGACACGGGTTCGATCTCCACCAAGTACTAATGTGTTTTTGAATTTTGAATTCATATGTACGTTTATTCGACGCTGTTACGGTGAAGGAAAATATAGAAAGAAGAAAAAGAAAGAAAAAAAAATATTCGTATTGCTGTGACAATAAGTAAAAAGATGTGAAATCGTGATGAAACCTGCACACTCCTGCGAAGAAATTCAAAGGTTGTGTGTGAAGTCGACTACCCCGCACTGGGCCAGCGCCCTAATTCAGGGTAGGCTCGAGCCCCTCGGTGGGGACGTATATGAGCTGTTGATGCACAAATTACAATAATAATTGGCTTTTATATCCAAAAGTGCAACAAAAAGCAGCTCACCGCGGAAGTTCCAAGCTCGTACCTCTAAACTTTCGCCGTCGTCGCATACATTACACGCTACCTATCTATTTTTCTTGGATGAAAAAAATCACAGTAAACTCTCTTGGAAATTGAGCTTCTCGTACCTACAATGTATTATCCCTATAAATTTACCTGACGTGCCCAATATTTCAGACGTTTTCACCGACCTGACCTCTTTTAATAAATCCTAGTAGCTACACACGTGGATGGAATGAATTGAACGTGGCAGCCGCGCCGCATTCCTCGCTGTGTTGTCGTGGTTGTACTGAAGCAATTTCTATTACAAACGGATTTTAGTACCTAAAACGAATGTGAATACGTTTCGTGTACGGCCGCAGTACGAAGTTAACTCTAGAATTGATGCCGGCAATAAGTAGTTAGGAGAGGCGAGAGCTACCTTTCTATTGCCATTGCATAAAAATCTGCTAGTTTATTCTGTTTGTTTTCACAAAGATTGCTGTTCGAGGTACAATACTATAATTTATTTATATGAGGAAGATTTACAGACAAATAATCAGATAGAGTAACAGAAATAGAAGAGTAAGGTGCTAACAACAAATCTCCACCAACAAAATGAGAAATCACAACAAAGAACTTCCTCACACACACTCACACACACATACTGACACACACCACACAAACAAATGCTTAGACGCATTAATAAAAACAACAAAAATAATCATCAAACACAATCTTTGGCGTATATTTTCAAATTTGCATGTAATATTTATAATACCATACTTTTTATATCTACACTAAATTTAGTATTTCTAGTGCACTAAGTTTAAAGTGCTGTGAGGGAAGGCCTGTTGCCTAATACAGGTTTATATATAAACCTAGCTTAGGCATCAGCCCTCCACAAGAACACGACATTGTTTCTGGTGTATGTTAAAATTATTTTTCTTGTGGTGTGGAAATAAATAAAGTTATTATTATTATTATTAAGAAAGAAGAGATTGAAAATGAAGGAATAACAAAAAAAAATAGAAAAGAAAATGAGTACTAAACTACTAACATTACCGTTACTCATTAAGGGACGTGCTAATCACTTCTCTGAAGCTGTGTCGAAGTACATCTTCGTCATCAACCGTTTGACTGTTCTTGTGCTGGTACAAAAATCGCAGTTTTGTTTGCTTTACGTCGGATTACAAGCTAAAAAGTAAAAAAAAAAACTCTTTTTCTACCTACATACTAGGATATAATATTAAAGCAAAGGTCAAACCACGACCGGGTACAAACTACCGTCCAATTTACATTTTGTTTGGTCCGCATAGGATATTCCCGTCACGAATTCTTAAAAAAGCTTTCCACACGTAAACAATTTCATCAGCAGATATAACGTGCCGGTACTTTTTAGAACCATCTAATCCTCAAAGAAACCGTCCCTTTCAATCAATAGTACAGCACAAAAGCAACGAAAAAGTAACTAATGGCCTCGTAGAACTCTCAGTGATGGATTCTATTTCCCCAGGGTCTTAGTGTGTCATTCAGCCCCAGCATCCCCGGACGATCGCTGCCAATTATTCCTATTATGTTCTAACCGCATTACTGACACAAGGGTAGAATAATATTATTGAATTCGATGTATTTCCTTTCACACATTTCTTTTTGTAGAATCCCTTCTGCTTTCTGCTCCATTTGATGAAAACGTGTTGTTGAGAGCTGGGATTGCTGGAAGTTCCATAGTTTGATAGTAAGATATATATTTATACTTTTTTCAATTTTTTCTTCAAGCTAATGCTAACACTTTATACGTCGATCTACGCCACGTAACAATGAAGTAACATAAACTTACCAGTAGCAATATTCTTGTATCTTTGACGATAGAGGTTGAATGTACCTATAAATTGAATGTACCTATAAGTTTTGGTCTTGAGTTTACTTGCTGTGGGTTTAAAAACATTACTACTTTCATTAAAATTATTACACTCCAATTTAGCTTAAACAGAAACAGACAAGTCCAGGCCACTTCCGTTCGCAACAGAAATATAAAAATATATACTAAACTTTATTTATACAGCCCAACACACCGAACAAACTTGTCTACAAACTCCGACGTTTTCATTTAGCTAAACGACTTACTTAAGTCAAAGAGATTAACTTTTCGTAAACAAAAACTTGTGCAGCTAAAAGAAACAAACGGGAAAGTCTGGAGTGACGAGAACGGACAAAGGTCAATCCTGGACCCCTGCTGAGTAGATTATTAATCATCGCGGGGAGTCCGAGAGCAGAAAATAACTATTTCTCATCCTTTTGAAAAGGTTCCGAGTTTGTGCGAGGCTGCCAGACGCAGGCATGTGAGGCTAAGTGCTCACACATCGACCCTCGCAGCATTGGAATTACAACCGGATTTTGTATTGGTTATTATTTCACTTTTTATTTCTTATATAGGTACGTACGTCCCCATTGAGGGGCCCGAGCTTCCTCTGTATAAGGGCGATCAGGTTTTCGTAGATCAAGGTAAAGTGCGGGTAGTCGACTTCAGACGCAATTTTTAATAGGGGATCGGACTACTTTTTTTTATTTTATAAATCTAAACTTCTTAGTTTCTGCTATCGAACACTAAAAGAATTTTTACTCTATCTTTAAAATTTACCGAGTTATGAAGGTTTGAGCTTCAAGCTACTTGTGACGTCCTTTGTTAGTAACGCCATATAATCTCCATATAAAAAGTCGTTGAAAGAGACAGACATATTGAAACTTTAAAAAATCACTGTAAATTAGTTTTTCAACCGATTCTGTTTTTTTCTTCGCGAATCGTCTGCTAATAATCTATATTTTAAAAATATTTCATAAAATGTGGTAAATTTAGGAATAGTCCGAGCAATAGGGGTATTGCTTCGCAAGCGAGTCCACATTTTAGCACAAAGTTTTCGTTGACGATATGCATATATTCATGGGAAAAGCATAAGCGATCCCTAAACCCTAACGGACCTAATTGCTATTTCTACAAAAGTGATAATAAAGCCAAAGTGTAGTCGTTAACAAATTACACAAAAAAAAAATTCATGTAGTTAGTTACATGAATAAAATACTTACTTACAATAAGTTTATTAAATTGTTTTGATGTCGTTATAACAATAACAGTAAAGTTTTATGTTATAGGTTACGTGAAAGCTATTATTTTGTTTTTCGAAAATCGCATTTCGACGGTATAGCAAAATCGGGTTCATCCAATAAAAAATAAATGAAAGGAAACATTTTTCTAAAGAATGGAGCAACAATTTTGAAATTTAAAAGATAAAAGTCGTTTCTTTTAATAGTGCTCTTTGTTAAAACCCTCGTGGGAAACTTTAGCAGGATATCACGCGTAATTTAATTTTTAAAAATTTGCTGAAGTTTTGCTATTCAAAGGCCAAAGCTGATAGTAAAATTTGTTTTGGGTATTTACCGATTTCAAAAAGTATTTTAGCTCCACAACTTCGCATGCGAGATCAAATTTTTACCTTCGAGATAAACTTTTTTTATCACAATAATTAAGATAATTCAGTTTCTAGTCCGCGCATCAAGATGAATCATGCATCAGTTTTTAAGTTAGATCTTCAGAAATATCACTTTGAAAACCGCATCCAATTCCGTGCAGTAATGTAAGCGTGATGCGCGAACAAACATTATTATTATAATTTTGGCTTCTATTTTTCATATAAAGACTCTCCATGTATTTTTTTTCTCAAAAATTTTCTATGTGCAGACATCCAGTTACAATTTAATTATTATGTGTGCACTAATAATAAAATAACCCTGTATAGTTAGAATTAAACAAATCTAGTTCTAATAAATCAAGTGGCTTGAGCGTAGTGTTGTTTGTTAGTAGCTCTAAATTGGATAGTTGTTGTAAATCGGCTTATTCGGAGACATCTTTCGTAACAATATGCGCTGGCTGGTCAAGGAGTTTCGAATTTGCTAAGGAGTTTACTTACTCTTAGTTAACAACACTAACTGATAATAATAATTTATGTTGTTTAGATGCAGTTTGAGAGAGATTTGTTTAAAAGATGGGAATTGAACATGGGAATTGAAATGTATTTTAAACCTGCAACCTTCATCAGATCCTTAGGCTACCTTATGGAGCCTACCCACGCTGCATCGCGTCATCCAGTGCATTGAATCATAATTCTTCTATCATTAAAATAAAATCTATGCATTCAAACAATACCAGATAAAATGTTTCGTCAATACTATAATTTCCAGTAGCATTAATCAAGTAGTATTCCGACAACAGATAATGCTAACCATCTTCCTAAAGTACCAACTTTATATCAGTACATACAGAACAAAAAAATCTTGATCTCCACTACTATGAAAAAGATCACTGTTAGTTTTATTGCTATAGGTATGTTTGTTTAACTTGAGCCTACTTGATCGCAGCTTAGCTACATCCTCCCTTCACTTTGTTCAGTCAATAATGTAGGCAGGCCATCGCTTTTTGTGTCGACCGCAGATCTTATATCAATGGCGATTAGGGTCAGGGGTTTTCTTCGAAGCAATCCTTTATCTAGGGAATGACAGTCGTAAAAGGTATTCAGAACATAAAACTTCTTTTTTATTGTGGCTCTAGTTTACTTTGTGCCAGTGTTTATTTAAAAATAGAATAAGAAATCACGGGATTAGCTGTGAACTGAAAACAATGCATGTGTGTTTTTTTATTTATTTTAAAATGTGTCTTTTTGTTAAACTGCGCAGAGCAGTGTATATTTGGAATGCTGACGCACCTGACACGTAGTTTCCATGTCAAAGTTTTTGGAGCGGAAAAAGCAGTGTCCAGATATATACGATTGCATACGGTCCACAAACATTTGAACATCGTTTTATTTTTTCATCGGGAATCATGGACTTAGTGAAAGCTACCGATATTGAGTATAGCTAACCATTCTCAGTTCACCACTTTGCCACAATGAGTAATTTTGCATCTGATTTATAGAAAAAAAGAAATGAAGAAAGAAAAATGTTTATTTGTTTGTTTGTTTATAAATGGTGAAATAAATAAATAAATTATAACACTATCACTTCACACCACATTAATATTATAAATGTGAAAATATATTTGGATGTTTGGATTTTTGTTTCATCTTCACGCTTAAAATATTCAACGGATTTGGATAAAATCTGGAAAGGAGGTAGTTTGTAATCTGGTTTAACACATAGGTTACTTTTTACGGGAAAAAGTCGTATTCCCGCGGGAAAATTTTACACAACGCGAGCATAGTAGCGGGTGGACCGCTAGTGAAAAATAAACCAGTTACATTTCATGGGATTCATAATCAAATAAGTCTCAGCCACAGAAGAAATATAGTAGTCCCAGCTTAGCAAGTTTTTCTTGCAGCGGCCAAAAGGAACAACTGGCTACAACAAAATACAATATTTACAGATGCAGTACTACTGTTGTCTACTGCCACATAGTCGTTGATTTTTTAAACCAAACATTTAAATTTCCTTTTCAAAAGTTCAAATTTCTAAAACATGTTTTACCCTATCTGCATTTTCGTCCTTCTATGATGCAAGTAAATAACACGTAAGGCCTGGGCTGAAGCGCAGCTGTGCAACTAATTCTGCATAGACGGAAGCTTAATAAGACGATGCAGAATGCAAACGACTTCCAACCCAACGTTGGGAGTAACAATACTTCCCTTCGAACAATACTTGAAATAATAATATTAATAATCTTGAGTTGTTAAGGAGGACCCCGGTAATGTTCAAGAGCTTTCGGCGGGCAATAAAGAATATGCAATTTTTTTTATTCAATAATCGGAATATTTCAAGTTCCAAATAAACACATGAAAATGTTTTTTCAAATAACTTGCTCAAAAACAAAGTTTTAAGGTTTTGAAGTTAAGAAAGCGTTTCTGCGGCTGGTTTGAAAAAGGTACAAAATATTTTAAGGAAATAAATTGTTCATCAATTATCAACAGCTCATATACGTCTCCACCGAGGGGCTCGAGCTTACCTTGAATTATGGCGATTAAAGGCCTAATCGACCACACTGGCCCAGTGCGGGTTGGTCGACTTCACACACAACCTTTGAATTTCTTCGCAGGTGTGTGCAGGTTTCATCACGATGTTTCCCTTTACCGTAAGAGCGTCGAATAAACGTACATATAAATTTGAAATTCAAAAACACATTCGATCGAACCCGCGTCTCCTAGACGGGAGGCAGCGTCTCTAGCCACTAGACCACCGACGCTCTTAACAATAATCTGTAACAACCACCTAATAATAATATCTAATATTTTGTTAGTCATAAAATACCTATCATAATCAGATAATTATACCTGTAACGCGGCTTTATAACACTGACACCAGGGTTTGTGAGGTCGGTTGTCGACCTCACAACCCACACGACGATGATGATGATGATGACCTGTAACGCATCATACTCATTAATAACATAAATATGAAACACAGTGAAATTAATAACTTCGTTTTCGTTTTAATGTTTCGTTAAAATGCCAATACCCAATTTCTGGGACGCTTTTGTAAGGATCAGCTTTATATCACATCCAACTTCTAGTACAAATACAAAACTACATAGAAAGTAAGCTATTTTTTTTTTAAACTTGTATGAACTTGTGTTTAATGTGTTTTAAGTTTAAATCACCAAATTTTATGTAGGTTCTACCGATAATAGAAAAAAAAATACGCTCTCTCATATTATTAAAGAAAATTAAGTAGGCAGAACAATTTTTATTTAGCCATGGTTAAGTACCAATCTTAAAGAAATTGAGTTGAGATATTTTTATTAAGACTCTCGAAAATATTGAATTCCGCTCAAATTTATATTCAAGCGAAACGATTTCAAAGGGTCTAATAAAATTGTTTTTCGGTAACAGAGTTTCATCAAGAGAGCTTTTTCAGTCATAACCAGCTTACAATTTTTATTCAGATATTAAAAAGTTATGTATTTTGATTAGAAAACATTTAATACATCAAATAGAACTTCATGTGAGCGTATAAAATTGTGAATTACATCGTAGTTATGGCAGAGCTGAAATGCGTCAAAATTACAAGGAACCGTGATTTCATTCACAGGGACACCGTAAGTAGCAAGTGTTTAAGTAAATAAAGTTGTCATGTCAGGGCTCTTTCATGTTTGGTTGAGTAGTAAGCCGCGGCATTTGGGTGCATCTGAAATAACGTTGTTCTAAATATAGGGTGGTCATTAAAGGTAGACGTTCGTCGTTTACGCCTCGTCTGCACTCATAACGTTTTCCTGTATTGACGCGATCATCATAACGAGTATTTTTGGAACGTTCCCCTTACCACGTGTTCTGAATACGAAACTTACACGTTGTTATTGTTATGTAATGTTTTGGTGGTACAAATATTACCACCAAAGCATGGTTAGAAACTTGACTGTTATTTGAATGAAGAACTGACTGCCCACATTGACTGTTACAAAACGTATTTTTAATACATATTTTTTTAAATACATTTTCATTTAAAGGGCTATTATGTAGCTACAGATACCTATCTTTATGTTACTAAGTACTTATATCTCTCGTTAATGTTGAAAATCAAACCTTACTTTTACTATGTTGCATGACAGTAGATTTGATTAGTTTTATTTGGATTGGAAAGTATGAAGGTACCTACCTAAAATAAATTATAAATAAATTTAGGTACATAAATAATTGTTATATGTCACATCACTAGTCAGTAAGATGTGTCACGTCACTAGTCGATAAGAGTTCAGTCAGTCTGTCAAGATGGCGTCCGAGCCACAGTCAATTGGTATTATTGTAAACCATAAAAGTTATAATAAAACCACGTCTAATTGAAGTCCAGTTGTACTTTTATTTAAGTAATACCCAGACCAACACATGGTGTCAGAAGTGGTCAGTAATTGGGTTCGTAATCTATGTGTCGTATAGTCATGTGAAAAGTCGGCGTCATGTCTGATGAAAATCCAAAGCCCAAGAAACTTTTGGGAATGTTCAGTCCACAGCCCATAGTGATGAATGGTAGCTTGGCTCAACAATGGAAAAAATGGGTGCAGTCATTTAAAATGTATTTATGTGCGTCTGGCATGGATGAAGAGAGTGATGGCAGAAAGGTAGGTAGCTATTTCTACATGTCATTGGTGAAAAGGGCGCGTGGACGTATTCAATACGTTTGGAAAAGATGAGGATAGCGTTAAATATGACGAGCTCATAGAGTTATTTCAAAATCACTTCGCTCCAAAAGCTAACCTCACTTATGAATGTCATAATTTTTTCACATACAAACAAGATGAAAATGAAACCTTAGACGACTTTGCTTGCACACTGAAATTGAGATCACAAAACTGTGGGCTAGGACAGCTGCAGGAACGCCTAGTCAAAATAATGTTTATATGCAACATGCATCAAAAATACAACTATATCAGAGAAAAATTATTGCTTGAAGATAAACTGAATCTTGATAAGGCCTTAGAGATGGCAAAGGCCATGCTTGCTTCCAGACATCAAATGGATGAATTATCAGCAGAACAAAGTTCAGTCTTGTATAAAATGAGTCAGTCACGCTCAAGATCAGAGTCTAATTCAAGGAACGTCAGTCAATATAGTCAGCAGTCAAGACAGGAAGTTTGTACAAGGTGTGCTCAGGTGCATCGTTATAAGTGTCCAGCATTAGGTGTAAAGTGCAAAAAATGTGAAAAAGTCGGTCATTTTGCAGTCTGTTGTCGGTCAATTCAGTCAAAGTCAGTAAAATATGTACAGTCAGAAAGTGATATGCAACAGGTACAGAACAAGATGAATTGTTTATAGGATGATTCACTTAAAACCTAAAAAAGTATTGTCTAAAACTGATGTAAAAAATTAAGTCATACACTGGTAATAGTCTAAGGTACTAGGTCAACAAAGAATTTTCTGTGCCAAAAGTCAATTGTCTTCTGAAATAAGTCAAAATGAGTCAAATTCAAGTCAAGTAACATGTCCTAAAGTCACAAAAAGTCAGTCATAGTCATTTCCATTTCAGTCAACTTTCAAGAATATGTAAAAATTAAGAAAGAAAATAAAAATAAAATGAAGGATTACTATGACAGAAAGACTAAATCATTTTAGTTAAGTCTAGAATATATATAGGTCTCTAACTAAGTCTCTATTGAGTTCAACAAATTGACTTATTTTTAGTTAATTAAAGTCTTTGTTGTCAAAAGTTATTGTAAAGAGTTTGTCAATTTTTGTAAACAGTCTCAAGCTGTAAAGTTATAATAAATAACTTAACTTTTCTAATAAGGAGGATGTTATGAGTATGTCACATCACTAGTCAGTAAGATGTGTCACGTCACTAGTCGATAAGAGTTCAGTCAGTCTGTCAAGATGGCGTCCGAGCCACAGTCAATTGGTATTATTGTAAACCATAAAAGTTATAATAAAACCACGTCTAATTGAAGTCCAGTTATGCTTTTATTTAAGTAATACCCAGACCAACACAATAATTCGCTCGAACATATTTCCTATTATCAGCCATTCTAGGCTGACATAAAATTATTGTAATTGTTATGTTTAGTAGGCTGCGATAGCGATAGCTCTTGTTGATGCAATAGTAAAGTTTTGATAACTTTTTTTTCTGTACCATAGTTGGGTGCACAGAACAGTGACCCCACTTGATACTTGTGAAAGGATTCTGCGAATGAGCGACTAGCTAGTGTACTTCGCAGAAATAGAATCGTGCGCAGGAAGCTTGCCCGATAAACCTATGTTGAGATGCGTGAGCGCTTCGGTGAGCAAAACTTACGTTTCAACATTTTACCTAATTGCATAAAAAGACATGTAAAAAAAAGATCTAGTTAGTAATTAATTGTAGACAGAAAATTATAAAAAATATATGTAAAACTCAGGACTTTGGCCGCTATAAAGTTGAAATTTTCAGCACCCGTCGCTTTTATAATTTCCTTTGTTATTTTTTGTAGTATTTCCTAGTAGATTTAGATTTAGCCCGAATTGTCCCACTGCAGGGCAAAGGTCTCTCTCCCTTTCTTCCATTCCCTTCTCCTCCTACTCGTTTTCTAGTACACAATAAAAAAATAGGATCTATGAAAATTTTATGTAATTGTAAAATTGTAGGTTGTATTAAATTTACCTACTAACAATCTGCTTGAGCCTTACGTAGCGTAGTGTGGTGGTTTAGTTTTCCTTATAAGCAGAAAATAAACAAATATAAATATTCATTAATACAGAGATTGCAGCGATCGACTGTAGTTTGCAAAACATATTCGTTCGTATCATACCCAATCTATTTAAAATCTGAGTTACAGGAATGGTTGAGTGAAAATCCATTTTGCAATACCAAATTGTTAAATTAAATCCATAGCATTTCCCCTCGACTATAAACGGCGGTTACGATCCTTCAAAGTTCCAAGATACGATCTCATACTTTTGCAATAAACACAAATGCCAACCTAAAGTTCGGTGTCAGGTGAATCGTGAATTTTGAGCGCATACGCCAACTCTCTGAAAGTATGCTCCACGTTGAGTGGTGGTACGTACTTGCATTGTGCTTAGTGATGCCAGATTAGTTAGTTAGTACATGTATGCTATTTAGGTATTACGGTTTCGACTATCAGTCACCTCACTGCTCGTACATCGCTGACATCCAGGCCGCAGCCTTATATTATGGCCACTGAATGAACTGTCTAAAAATAATTTAATTTTTCTCAAATTTCGCAATGTATCAGTCAAATGCTTACGTTTTTCTTATTTTTCAGTTAGTCATGCAAACAGTGGCAACTAATTCACTCTACTGAGCCCTTATTTGTGCCTTGGCAAAACAGGTTATAATAAAAAAAATCCTCGATACCTACTGAAAAAAAACCAGCCAAGTGCGAGACCGTCTCGCGCACTGTTACGTACCTTGCGCAGAAATTGTTTGTTTTTAAACGTTTCTAGTTATATTTAGCAATGATAACTTTGCAATGTATGGTCGCATTTACAGAAAAAAAAAGGCAAACAAGTTCAAATTCCTCACTACCAGTTTTTTCCCTATGAGCTTTAAGACACGACTCTACATGGCCAAAGTTTTTTTACGTTGATTTAGAAGTTTAATTTTTATAAGGTGTCAAAGAGCCGTTGGTTTTAGAATTTAATCTTAATTTAAACATTACACCTATCTCTACAGACAAAAGAACAACGAAGTGATCCTATGGGTTCCTTTTTCCGTTTGAAGTATGGAAAACACAAGGTTAAAAAAAGCTAAATTGCTCTAAAAGTTAACTGGGCTAGGTTAAAATCAGCTGTATATTTGTTATTTTTGGTTTGCCGAATCTGGCAATACTGTTGGTACTAAATGGAAGACGTCACGTCCTCGGCACTTGTCCCCGAGTTGCAGAGTGTAGCTCCGCCTCGTGTCCACAACTTTTCACATAAACTGAACAACTTTACCAGAGCCTCTTATAACGGATTGCTATTCACTGAGAACATGCAACTCGGAATGCTAAAACGTTCCAGGAGACTTGTGTGTGCATGCGATGCGTTTTATTAGTGTAATGTCTGTATCTTCTTCTGTAAAAATTTATACAAAACTAGCTGTACTATTTTGTATATTCTTGACTTCAAAACTCTTTATATTACATATCCTTGTGCACACTGCTTCAATCATCTGCAATAGAAGTCAATGCCAATGATTGATTGTTTAATTGACCTTTGTTCAGTAGTTCAACTCAACAGTGAAAGCCTATTAGAACGGATTGGATTTTTTTTTCCCTTTAGGATTAGTCATCGACCTTAAAACCCACATTATGATTTTACGATAATCCTCTAGCCCATGTCTCACTTCAAAGACACATTTCGTTTCTCCACAGTATCTGTCTCATACAGCTATTTTTTTTAATTTATAATCGGATATATACGTTATTATAATTGACCGAGCCAGCGAAGCGTCTCTGTTTCAGCTTGGCCAAATTTGCTTTTGTATGTCCATCTGTTTGTTTGTTTCACTCTACAGGTCGCGTTTCTCAACCGATTCTCGTGAAATTTTGTGAGCAGGTTCGATAAATTAATCGAATATTTTTGTCGAGTCAGTTTTTGGAAATTTTAAAAAACTACGGTGTTACCGGGGTTGCCAGCTTACAAGGTCTACCGCTGAGGCTGTTTTCGTCTACAGGTCACATTTCTTAACCAATAAAATAAAATAAGATAAAATAAAATAAAATAAATATAAAAATGATATTAATAATATTAATATATATAAAAAAAAAAACAAGGGGTCGGGGATGTTTGTGGAGAAAAAATAAAAATAAATATGAAAAGATATACAGACTCGCGAGGTCTACAGCTCACAGAGCCACTAGTGTATGTATGCAAGAAATAATAAGAAAGGTAAGTTACTTCAAGTTTAGTATTCACTCAACCGACCAATACATTTACATAAACATATTTTGGATATTCTGGCGCTCTCTACTGGTATAGGTAAGCGGGTTTAAAGTTAGACCGGACTTTTCATAAAACTACACATCTTTTGCACAAAATCTTTAGCCAGCTTATATTTTAGAGAACAGAACACGGACAAAGGAACTGCTTTCAATTCAATACTTTTATACTCTTTATGCAAAAAGCTTAAAGCACAAGCAACAAAATTATATATTAAAGGCGTCGTTGTTTTATATAGTAGACAAAAGTTACTAAAGGGTTTAGTACTGTGGACCAGCAGCCGCCACGAAGCTGCTGATCACCACACGAAGAATGTTGTAGAGAATAATAAAATAAAGTGTGGCAAATAACCAGGGCACAGTCCGAAGGTATTTATGTATTTATATATTATATTATATAACTAACGTAGGAAATAGTAACATGGGTAAGTTTACTGTTTAACTGAATAATTTGGCAGATAAAAGACAAAATCGAAACGTAAGAAATCTAAATTTGAAAATGAATTAAAATGAAAAATAAAAATGCTAGCAAGAAAGGTTGCCAGTCATAAAACAGGAAAGAGGACGAATGCCTCGGTACAGTACTAACCAGTACAAGCTACTGTTTAAACGTCTAATAAAACTCTTATAGTGCTCTTACCAGCAAGCAAGCTCAAAGTGTGGTCAGCGAAGAAAAATTGCGTTCAATCTTTAATACAACGACTTTATGCATTCATGTATGATCAGTTTTTAATGCATCCTCCATAGTCTCGCATAATCCTCATGAATGGTTATCCATTCAGTATCTTATATACACTCACCGGCACATCTAACCGCCCACCCTTCATTTCAGGGAATACTCGTGATTCTTTATAATTCTATTAGTTACAGCTGATGTTAGATAAAAAGTAGTTAATTTAACGATTATTTAAGTGTGTTTAATTTATCGTAAAATTATCAATAAATCAATTGTAATGTATAACAATAAGCGTAATTTAAAGCTAACCCGAAATACAAGCGTGGGTTAGATGTGCCGGTGTAAAAAAAAGTTTAATCTTAGGACAATCCATATGACAAATGACGAAGTGGTCCCGAAACGACGGAAGGAAGGAGACAGAATAGTTTAGGTACCCAAACAATTATTTGTCTATTATGATTTTTTTATTTGGAACACAATTATTTTCAATTTGAATGCTAACGAAATTTGAAGGTTTCTTCATAATTTGTTCGTCTCCTCCACTTACAAGGAATAAAGTATCAATGTAAGGAACGCAGGAAACAAAATTGAGATTATATTTTTCCACTTTATTTCCACTTTCCGGAAATTGGTATAATTAAGGGTAAAAGTTTTGGATGGATTCATTTTACTAATTACCCAGTAATTCCTTAATTGAGTTTTTAATTCAGCGGCTTCATGGCTTACAGATAATATCTTAAGATCTTAAGCGATGTTGCGTCGTTCTCTATTATGGAATTAACTTTATTTGCTCTGTTGGATCTTTTCTAACTTTGTTGTTATTAGATATTAAATATTTTTTCGTTATGGGAAAGATACGTCGGTCATTCCATCTACTATTAGCAGTAGACGCCATTGCAGCATTGATTGTAACTTATTTAGTGCCTTGAACATACAATGTGATGACAGGGCTAGTCGGTTTGTCTACTGGACTAAAAATAAGACTATGATATTTTTTGTCATTATAGAAAAAAAAAGAATAAAATACAATTCAAAACCCCTAAGTGTGTTTTAGAGTGGAAAGCGAGCAAAACGGTTTTAAATCAAAAATCAAAATCAAAACGGCCCGTTACAGTCCACTGCTGGACTATGAGCCTCCTCCACTTAAGTGGAGGGTTTTGCCATAATTTCCACGCTTGGCAGGCGGGTTGGAGATCGCAGATTAAAAGGTCACTGTATCAGAGAGCGATGCTGCCCGTTCCCTGTTCAATGTGTAGTTCCTAAGTCGCCTCTTACGACACCCACGGGAAGAGTAGGGGTTCGTGACAAACGTATTCTACTCTGCCGTCACCACACAGCACTGGTTTTAAATATTATAAAATAAATAATATTATTATAGAATATTATGTCCTCTGCACAAGCATTTTTTTATTTACATTTTTTGTTAGTCTACAATGAAGTCTGATAATGATGATCTCTCTGATCGTGTTTAGCTTTGGCGACCACTTCGTCTCCTAGTACCTGTTCAATAAATATTATGAAGTGGTGGTGAGACAAATGTTTGGACACGCTTTCACGGTTCAATCAAGATGGTATACGGCACTGACGGCTAACTGGAACACACTAGCTCTGAATAATTTCTGTTCTCCTAGTAACCAGTTCGCATGGAAACCTGGTTTTATATGCAGGTTGACTTCTGAAATATTGTATGTTTTATTAACGAAGACCGAATCATTTCTTATAGTGTGAGAACGAGTTGTAAGGTCGACGTCCGACTTCACAATCCCCAGAGTGTCAAGTAATCATCATGCCAGTAGTGCGTTTTACATATAGTGCGTATTCATTCATGTTCTTGTCTTCCTCAAATTGAAAACGAATTTAGTTAAGCAATTTTTCTTTATTACATGTTGCCATCCCATTTAAGTTTTTTACAAAATAAAAAAGCTATAAAGATCCTGGATTCCAGCGGCGGCGCCCTAAAAAACTTTCATCTACGAAAACCCTCTTCATACAGAGGTATTATGAAGACACGTCCTGAAAAGGGTTAATGATGTGAAATAATCGAGCTCTTAGTTCTACGCAGCCGAAAACGAATTTATTACTCCCATTCGAGAGGAAATTTTATTGACACCTACAAATCCGACCGGTTTAATACCTTGAGGTATGCTATTAGACGGTTTTGTAAGGAATAACATCTGTCAGTTTCTTCAATTTCTATTAACCTATTTTTGTACCTTGTATTGTGCTACTCCTTGAGCATGCAAGTGCATATTCAGCAACAGACTCTTTGTCGCAGTCGCGTCGGCGGGAACTAATAAATGCGCCAACATTAATATATTTTTTGTCTGTTTTATATTAGCCAGAGCATACGTTTTCTTGCACGGTGCACTGACTCATCATTCTGATTGACAGACTAATAAGTCATTAGAAATACCGTATCTTAAAACGTGAGCTTTTATTCTTAACTGGGCATTTGCAGATAATGCTGATCAGTAACCGACGTAGCGAACTGTCAGTGAGTATTTCCAGTGTAAACTGCAATTTCGCGAGAGGGCTGAAGAACCACAGATAATGGACAATGGCTGGCGATATCGGCGCGGACGCCGCCGTTCGCCGTCCATTCGTTATCGGTGTTTGTGCCAGAGTGATTTGGTTTAAAAGCCCCGTAGTTGTTTGTGCAACTCGATGCAACTAAAATGCATCGTTAGGAAACGTTTCACTTTTGCCAATAATGAGTGATTTGAGTCATGTCAGTGGTATGGTAATTGTGTGTGTATTTTGTTTTGTATTCATTTTGTTTTATTAAGTTATAAAATGTTTGTTTGTTGATAGTGAATGTTTGTTGTGATGTCACTTGTATACGAGTAGGTATCTAAACAAGTAGATTATGTTACCCGTGATTGGCTTATTTCAACTCAATGTGCCATCTGAAACACGAAATCATCAATTGTTGAACAATCAGATGATCACAATGAGTATCATAATCAATTTATTGAATAAACAAAAATGCTCTTTAGGTCACCGATGAAATACGCAAAAAATAAATGCTTCGTTTCATCAGACAAAACATTAAAACAAATGGACCAGTGCTCTTCCATTCTCACGTTTGAATAATTCATGTACACAATCTATAACGCAGACAGCGGAGAGCATTTTACAGAATAAACAAATTTTATTGATCTCCCAGGCACCGTTTGTGCCCCCACAATAAAATATTTACGTTTGCTTCCCAACACCTGACCTGAGTACAAGCCCTAACATTCGGGGAACTTCACACTAGAGTGAACAACTAAAATGTAACAACCAACCTCTGTGGAGCAGTAACGACAAATAGATATTTAGACGCAAGAGAACAATGACAAATAACCTTGACGTTCCCCCTCCTTCTCGTGGTTGTGCCTTCATTCATTCTGGCGTTAGTCGTCAGCAAGCTGCGACCCAATGTAACTGCCCAACCCCAATATAATTGCTTGCCCGTGCCATTCTAACTGATACCTACCTGTTAATGATTACCTATCTATTGTTTTTGTTTTAGTATCATTTGAGTGATGTGAGTTAATTAATCGTCTATTTGCCTATTAGCTTATGTAACATTTTTTATAACGATTGCCTTTGGAGTCACAATGTTTAAGCAAAAATAAAAATTTCTGACAGCTCGTAATAATAAAAAAATAGTTATGACCAAGACGAAAGAGGGTGTTGAGATATCATGGCTTCGAAGCGAAGAAGTTTTTAATCTGAGATAACCACAACAACTCTGATTTTTATACACTGACTGCTTCATGTGTTTTTGCTTAATCTTCAGACTCATGATTTTGTCATCTACAAAATTTTTATGAAACATTTTTTTGCTGTTAGAAATCTCCTCAATGGCAGGCAACACGAAATCGTCAAACAGGCAATGAACAATAAAAACGTAGCGAATTGTCGCAAACAGGATGAAGTGCATGAAGTGAGTGTGAAACCATCTTTAGCAACATCGCCCACAGCAAGCATTAGAATAATGAAAAGCCTGTTACCCACCTACCGACAAATGAATAAAATATAACAGAATGGTATTAGAATAGAACATCGCGGAACAAACGGTCGTTTGAAAAGAAACGCTTTCAAAAGAAATTACTTTGTTTTAAAAGTATTAAATCATTTCCATCATGGTGGTGGTATCCAACGGATTAGTATTTTGAGCAGGCTTTTATTTTAATTAGCTGTACTCGATGTTGAGAGCGCTGGTGGTGAATTGGTCAGGGCCGCTGTCTCTCGTTCGAGAGACGCGGGTTTGATCCCCATCACGTGCCAATGTGTATTCGAATTCCAAATTCATGTAGACATTTATTCGACGCTATTATGGAGAAATCTGGATTAAATGAATTATTTTTATTATTAATACGGTGAAGGAAAACATTGTGAGGAAACCTGCACATTCCTTCGAAAAAATCAATGGTTGTGTGTGAAGTCAACCAACTTGCACTGGGCCAGCGTAAATCATCATGAACAACTTATATACGACCCCACCGAGGGGCTCGAGCCTATACCCTGAATTAGGGCGATAAGTCCTAGTCAACCACGCTTGCCTAGTGCAGGTTGCTCAACTTCACACACAACCTTTGAATTTCTTCGCAGGAGTGTGCAGGTTTCCTCACGATGTTTCCCTTCACCTTAAGACCGTTATTTTTAAAAATTGTATGAATTAAAGTCCACTCAGAAAATCCAGTTGAAACGTGAATGAGGTTTGTCAAACCAAACGTGCGCCGGAGTTTATCCAGTTTGAAGTGCAGCGGCAGTTTTCGTGACTTTTCCTAGTTTTCGCGAGAAAAATCTAGTTCTGTTTATTCGCCAGTTTGCAGTTCCGGAGCGTAACTTCCAGTGCAAATTAGTCTTTCATAATGCAGTTAGAGGAAAACTCCGAGGAAAGTTGCACAAATTGTACGTAGCACTGTGATAATTGGCAATATTTAAATGTCCTAATAGCATCAGTAGGGGTTTAATAATTTTTATTGACCGAGCGAGCGAAGTGTCTCCGTTTCAGCTTGGCCAAAATTGCTTTTGTATGTTTATCTGTGTGTCCATCTGTCTGTTTGTTCCACTATACAGGTCGCGTTCCTCAACCGATTCTTGTGAAATTTTGTGAGAAGGTTCGATAATTAATCGAATTTTTTGTCGAGTCAGTTTTTGGAATTTTTAAAAATGACGGAGTTATGGGGTTTGCCAGCTTACAAGGTCTAACGCTGAGCCCGCTTTTTTTTTTAATTTTTTTATTAGTTGATGGGCTTACTCTTGACCACAATCAGGTCCGCGAGGGACGAGATGTGGTCGATGATGGAACGAGTTCGCCCAGAAGGTGCCTGTTCACTCTAACTTTGAAAATGCTTGGGTTATAAGCACTCGGAAAAACAGAAGCAGGCAAAGAATTCCACTCCTTGGCCGAGCGCATAATAAAGGATGATTGAAAGCGCTTCGTGCGGCAAAGGGGTATGTCGACCAAGTGCGGATGGTATGCTGCAGTTCGTCTGGACTCCCGATAGCTTACAAGGTCTACCGCTGAAGCTGTTTTCCCCTACAGGTCACATTTCTCAATCAATTAAAATAACAGAAACAAAAAAAAAAACAAATCAAATCAAATAAAATGTAATAAAAAATATAATAAATAAAAAATAGTAATAACAAGAGTGGAGAGAAAATACGAGTAAATATAAAGGGATATACAGACTCGCCAGGTCTACAGCTTACAGAGCCACTTGTCTAAATTAATAGTGCACGGAGTAAGCTCTTTAATTTGGCTCTAACCTGACAATTACGTTCCATCACTTTTTTTAATTACAAACCTACGAAAATAAAAAAACCTACGATAATACCTACTCTAAGTACAGGATACTCAACTTTTTTCGCAGGTGTCGTAAAGCTACGTATATTAATTAATTTATTTATGTACTTATGTATAACCTTCAGCACTTAAAACTAAACCACATCCTCAAGAAAGAATTTAATTTCAAATAAAAAAATGTTTTTTCCCGACGAAATCCATCTGCAGTCGGGTTATTTTGTGCGAGATGTTGTTTTGAAAAAGTTGTTAACCATTGTGAATTGAACAGCCCCTCATGATTTGGCTATTAATCTGCCTTCCAGTATTATGTAATATCAGGAAAAAACTTATTATTTTTTACGCAATTTGCAAAATAACGTTACTAACTCGAAGCGGCCAGATAACATTCGTATTTATTGAAAACTAGCTTTCCACCCGCGTGTTTTACCGCAAGTATTTTACCGCGGTAAAAAGTAGCCTGTGTCCTATTCCAGGACCTAACCTATATAATATGTGCCAAACATCCCGATATGTCCAGTGGTTGAAGCGTGATTAAATAACAAACATCCAGCTACGCTCATATTACACCGGGAATAAGACATTTTCCAGTAAAAATCCTATGTATTAATCCAGGGTACAAACCACGTTTAGAAAACTACTGGATTTGCCCATATATAGCAAAAAAATTCTAAGTCTATGGATTTGCCCATTTCTGATTTCTATTTCTAAATGGATAAAAAAAAACTACTTTGATGTGGTAATTTTTTTAATAGGTAGTGCGTCGCAAAATATTTTTTTATCAATTTCATTTTGCATTACCAGTGGAGCGCTTAGTGGGGCAAAGTGGAATGATTAAGGGCGCATTCCGAATCAGACTTTCAGCGCTGTCAGCGATCAGAAAAGCAAAAAAAGTATGAGTTTTGACAGCTGACAGTAATTCGGAACGCATGGCTAAATTCGTTACTATACTTGGGTTACTATAGGATGAGCTCTGACAGATTAAAATTTTAAAAACTTATATTTCGTGTATTTATTTTGTGTTAACGGAGATATCCGTTCTAAATTTCATTCAAATCCGTCCCGTACTTTAGGCATGGCGGTGGAATAAACATCTGAACATTTAAATATATTTTACATTTATAATATCAGTTTAATGTGATATCACTAACAAATAAGATAATCAGTCCACCTCGTGACCTCAATAACTCTACTCAGATTGTTTATATTATTATATCTTTATATAAATAATGTTATATTGTGTACGAGTAGCTATTTCGTAGTTTTTGTACTTTATACTTCACGATATTTCAGTGAAACGTTTTACAATATCTCCGCTAAGTTAACAAGGTTTGTGAGGTAGGTTGCAGGTCTTACCCACACTATAGAGAAGAACAGTAATACATAGTAGAAGTCTGTATTTTTTCAAGGCTTTCTTCTTCTTAGCCTTAATTTTAAAGGCGTACATGTTTTATATTTGATGAAAATGTTCTTAGAAACTCAACCCGGCAAAGTCGTCGAATCTGGCTAACTCAAGATGTACGGAGCTGCCACGATAAGAAACAATGAAAATGTTCTCAACAGCAGCTAGTACTAACGTGCGTCGATGACAATATTTAAAATATAAAAAGAGGAAACATTTGTCGGGGCGATAAGTCGCGTCGTCACGACAAAATTACTATTATAAAAGTGCGTATTAAATGACTCCCTTTGAATATTTTTTATCTTTTTTTTTTTCATAACTATATAAGCCAACGGACATTTGAAGTATTTGTTAGTTCGTTGATATACATCATAGTCATCATAGCAACTATGCTGAAATTACTAGTTCTTACGATAGTTGTAGCTGTTTCTTGCGCAAGCGACATTGACGTCTTTAATGGGCAATGGATCGGAGTAAAGCTTTGGACGTCGTCGCCTGCCGATCGTAAACCAATTTGCGAAGTCAACATGAGTTTCAATACCACAAACGCTACCACCAAAAAGTGTGGCGGAAACGACGTTTTAGTTATACAATATAAAAGTGGCCATCACTCGCAGGAGATTCCAGTCAGCATCATAGAGGGTAACGCCCAGGAGGATGTCATAAAAGCATGGACGAAACTGGCAGCATGTGATGAAATGTTAAGATTTTCTGTTAAATTTGTACTTGGCCATCTTGACGAGAATTACATTACTTTTAATATTTTTCATAGAGAACAACTAACGTTCCTTATGGCTAAGACTGTTCCCACTGCCGCCGAATTAGACAAGTTTGTAGGCAAAACTCAAGGATTGGATAAGACATCTGGATACACTGTTTGTACTAAAGAGATGCAGCAGTCAAAATCTAACTAAGAGAAGCAGTAGAATGATTTTGACAAAAATATTAATGAGCAAGCAGATAATTTTAACGGCAATTTTGTATTATGGATAAAATTAATATAAAAAATTACCTCACTAGCTCCAAAAGGTTTTATTTTATTGAATACCTATTTAATAATTTGTAGAGATGCATATCAAAAAATTAATTCGCGTGAATTTTGAGAAATTTTTTTTTTTTGTTGTTTTTTAAGTGTGTGCTCCTTTGAAGCCTACTAGTGCTCTGCTCACCCCTTTGGGGATATGAGCGTGATGTAATGTGTGTATGTGTGAATTTTACACTGTCCGTCTTTGGAAAATAGGCATCCTTCATAATCCTTCATGCCTGCCGATCTGCAGCCACATTTGAGCACTTAATACTGTATCATCAATCCACCTTTTTCAAGCGGCAATCATAAACAGGTTAACTTTAAATATAAGCATAACTTTAAGTACAAACTTCAAATGTATTAATGAAACATTGTACATTTTCCCAACCAACCGCTAAGTGTCAACAGCACGAAGTAAAGTTTACAACGTAGAGTCATCAATCTGAAGTGTTGTGCCAGCAAGTTTGAACGCCGAGCAAGCAAACAGAGTCGACACACGATGGAAACTCAATTACCGGAGCCACATGTCACGCCACGTCAGTAGGTTACTCCTGTCTATTCGAGCGTATACTCCCAATAGTTGGATACTTTCATAAAAAAAACCTAAGGGAATTTTTAGCCTTCCAAATCCCGCCTAATTCAATGCTCGACTGAAAACGAAGCCAGCGCTGACGCATCGATACATATTTATTTATGTAAAAATAGATTCTGCGAGACACGGGTGGCCTGCCTTGAAATCTTGCCTGCATTTTTATTTATCTAAATTTTCAGGCACCGTCAATACCTTTAGTAAGAAAAGCTTTGTCGTTTTGTAACTATGAGGATTATTTATCAGACTTTTGATAAAGGAACAATACAGGCTCAGGAGTTGAGTAAAAAATGTAGAGAGACATAATTGAAGGTAAAGAAAGAGGCATTGTCGTTGTGTGCCTTTTGAGCCCGAGGGAAAAGAAAACAGAGAGTAAGCACAAAACGAGGGTTTTATAACTTCTTAAATTTTCACTTTGGCGTCGACAGTAAACGTCGTCGGACGACGTTGCATTATGCATTCTGCTAACGAACACGTGCCAGCCATGTACGAAAAAATTTGAATAGAGAATGTTGAAACTGAGTAAACCTTTCCTTTCGTCCTTTCTCTTGCAAACAAAAGAAGTAATTGCCCATAAACGCAAACAATTTCCGTTTGGCTTGTTTGATGTAAGGGCCACGTGTTGAACAAATACTATTTTAACTCCGTGTAAGACCTAAAACCATTCCAAACCGTACCGTGTCCGTCCATGTATCGTTAAGCAATGCATAGCTGCTAATTCCCAGTCTTTCATTTTCAACTATTTTTTTTTTTAAGTTTTGCATTAGATTTTTAGGGCTGTCCAAATTCAGAATTCAAAAAACTGATGTCTTTCAGTTTTTTTATTTGGAATAATTTATAAAGATAATTATAAGTTTTATTACCGATAAATAGCAAGAAAAATTTGTGTCATGAACCGTAAAAATTAAATACTTATCAAATTAAAATAAAACTTTTACCATTTTGTGCTTTTCATATTTTATACTTACTTAAAATTTTATAACATACCATTTATATGAGCTGTTGACGATGATAGCATTTATTGGTTAACACAATCTTTAATTTAAGGTTAAGGTTAAATTGAGCATTCGACTTAGTTATAGCGTTGTTTTTAATTATAAAATGTATTTGTAATTGCGTTTAAGTACCTATCTTTATTTTTTTATACTTTTAGCTATAGTTAATATGTACTAGGTCCCAGGGTAATGTTATATTTACATTTAACAATTGCTTTGTATTGGTTACGGTAAATAATAGGGAATATGCATATTTTAAACATATAAAAATATCTTGCTCAGAAACAAAGTAATAAGGCTTCAAAGTTGAAGGTTAGACAGAGAAGTCCGACGTGGCATGTGACTTCATATGTCACGCGGGCCATACATCCGTCATAGAAAATTTTGTTTTCGTTCGAAGGACAGATATATTTGTTAAACAATGTTGTATCTAGTTTGTTTTTCGAACAATTACGATTCTGTTGAAAAAAACTAATATTTTTTTATGCATATTCCCTATTTTCAAATGAACGTCTACAACTAAGTCCAACGTTATTTAATCTACTAGGTAGCTATAGTTTTTATCTAGGGCTTGCTTGGTTTTTAAGCCAAAGGTATTTTCGCTTTTAATTCAGTAGGAAATTTTAACGAAAGGTTAGTTTACCAAATATGCTTTTCATAACGTTTGTAATTAATGGAATCTGAACACTCACGAAACTAAATATTCTGTTTTTTTTATAATATGGATATTTTAATATCTCAAAACACACTGCATTAAGTACATAATTTTAGAGTAAAATTAAGAGAACGTAATACCACATTCCTTAATTAACAACGTACTAATGAATCGACATAGCGCGCATATTCCAAACTAAATGAAAACCTTAGCAACACTCGCCGCCGTGTAATTACGTAATTACGACATAGTATAGGAACTGTCTGCTTTCAAACGCGACAGTAATATCACCATTACCTATCGTCTTCTTAATGTGTTAGTGATAATGTCCATGTTTTTAGTAAACAGACCAATTTAAATTTTTGTCTTAAAATTTTAATAGGTAATCGACAAATGCATAAATGTCGAACTATAGGCTCTGCTGAATAATTCAGACTCCTTGGTGGACAGATAAAGTGCACCGATGGAATTTATTATCTTATTATTTGGCATTAATTAATTATTTAAATATTCACGTAGCCTAAACCTAAAACCTTGCTTGCTCTGTCCAATATTTTTAAAAAGGCGTTTATTTATCATCAGAAATTATATTTTGTTGTTTTGTTTGTATCATAATTGTAGCAATACTTTCTTAGCTCCTTAGAACATAGAACGTTATTTCATTGAGACTTGTCTGGACCACTCTATGTCAATCTTAGTTAGCTAAAGGATGTACGCTATTTATCAGACATCATTCTTCATTCAGCTCAATTTGTGTCAACAGTTTTTCTTTCCCACTACGTGTGGAGTAATGAAATAATATACATTCATGTCTTTACTTTTTTTGTAATAGTAATTCTACAAATAAAAAGAGATTTTTTTTTCTGTAATATGATGAGTGATACTTGATGATCCACGATATATAGAATTTTCAGCGAGTAGTATGATTTATCATCATTATCATCAACTCATATAATTATGAATATACATTCATGTTATTACTTTACTTGTTTCTTTCTTCAAGACCCGAATATTCTACAAATAGTTCTATTTTATCATATATTATGTTTATGATGTTTACGCAAATAAACTTTTGAATTTGAATTTTGAATTTTTTGAACGATGCCTGATGATCTGCGATATAGAGTCTTCAGCGAGTAGTATAATTACTTATCATCGTCAACTCATATACGAGGAGGGATCAAAAAGTAGTGAGAATGAAATAGAATATAATGACTATTGATAACTTAATAATTAATTTTTCTACATAGTCTCCGAGTCTCTCTACACACCGAGTCCAGCGCTCTTCCAAGGCTTCAATACCTTTAAAAAAAAAGTTTTGTCTTGGTCCTGCAAAAAGCACTCCACGGCATCCATCACCTCGTTATCGTCTTCGTACCTGTTTCCCCTTAAGTATTCTTTCAATTTGGGGAACAGATAAAAATCGCTAGGCGCCAGATCTGGTGAATAAGGGGGGTGGTCAACCAATTCGAAGCCAGCTTGCTGAATGGCAGCCATCGCAACTGCCGACCTGTGCGCGGATGCGTTGTCGTGATGAAACAGCACGCCCCTTCGAAGTTTCCCTCTCCTTTTCTCTTTGATGGCATTCCTCAACTTGGGAATTAAAGCTGCATAATATTGGCCGGTAATAGTGGTTCCACGCTCCAGGCAATCAATCAACAATATCCCTTCTGAGTCTCAAAATATTGAGACCTGACCTGACCTTGCCAGCCGATGCCACGGCACGAAACTTCTTCGGGGTCGGTGATGATGGCCGTTTCCATTGCGAAGATTGCTGTTTTGTCTCAGGATCAAAATGATGGACCCATGATTGTTACGAAACGAGACAAAAAGTTCTCAGAATCTTCTTGAAACTTGTCCAACAATATCTTCAAAATGTCAAGTCGATTTTGTTTCTGACTGTCGGTTAACATTCTCGGCACCCATCTTGCGGAAACTTTTCTCATAATCAAAGATTGTTTCAATATGGATTGAATACTTCCATATGAAATGCCCGTTTCTTAAATTAAGTATCGGATGGTAACTGTTTAATCGCTCAATACAATTTTCTCGACTTTCGCAACATTTTCTTGGGTGACTGACGTCGATGGACGGCCGCAACGATGTTCGTCTTCCGTGCTCGTTCTCCCTACTCGAAATTGAGAAGCCCACCTTGCGACAGTAGAATACGGCGGAGCAGACTCTCCTAATGTTGCCTCCAAATCGCAATGAATCTCTTGAGTCGTTAACTTTTTTAAACAGAGGTATTTAATAACGGCTCGCACTTCGTTTTTCTCCATTTTCGAGAACACGTTCCGACACGAAGCAAGCAAATGACTACATTCAGAAAAAAAACAAAAGAGTATCGAAGATTTTTTTTCTTTATTAATATTACAAATATGTATCTGAGCTATGCCTGCCAGTATTTCTTTTTTCTTACCAAGGAGTATGTCGTTATCACTACTTTTTGATCCCTCCTCGTATATTATGTATATATTTATATCCCCCACAAGGGACTTGAGCCTACTATTACTAGAGCGATCAGGACTTTGTCGAACACGCTGGTGTAAGAGCGTCGAATAAATTACCTAGTTAAGACTTAATATATCATAAAACTTAACTCGCGACTGCGACAGAATTAACAATAAGCCATTTCATTTTGTATACATAATTTGTTTAATAGCGTTATTTAGGAGCTGTCCGAGTTTGAGAAAACAGAAAAGTTATTTGTCGGGAAGCCCCAATTAAGGGCAAAGCTTTCTGGACTTAATCCTATAAACCTACTCATTAAGTGAACGGAATGAAAGGTAAATAATTTTAGGAAGTCGTGTTTTGTTTTGGGAGCGCCCGAACACAACATATTCTGTGACGTAGAAGTTTTCCTATAAAATTAAAGTGTACGGTACCTTTACATAACTCGGAACTGTTTCACAAATAATAATATTACCGGGCATATAAGTAAAAAAAAACCCATCTGCCGCCTAGGGGGCAGAAGCAACTGTGAGCAGATGGGAATAACCGCTTTTTTGGTACATGAAAAGGATACATGACAAGCCACTCACCCCGCGCTAGGATTATACTTGCATCAGACCAGCCTACAAACAGCGGCCAAGCAAAATGGCTGGCCTCTGTGCGTCGCGGCTGTTTCTCGCCATTTTTGGTTGGCCGCCTTCTGCATTCAATTTGTAGACGGCGAGAGGTCACCACCTCCGTGGTTATGTTTTAGTCATTAGATATCTGTGACGCTTGTAACATTGTTTAAATATTGAATGCTAAATAGCCATCATTGCTGTCGTAGTAAATACTATCTCAAGTGCGATTCAAACAGCAATGCAATTTAAATTAATTATTAGATTTAGAGAGATATAGGTAATACCTGCTTATAAAAAAAACTCGAAAGTGATTTAAAATAAAGAATAAGGAATAGTTAATATACAACGTGTTAGTGCAATAACTTTTGGTGTGGACCCTTCCGAAATAGCAAAAGAAATATTTAACTTTTCTTACAAATTAACTCGCCTAGGTGATTAGATAATAGGGTACAATTTTTTTAAATTCATTATTTGAAATATTTCAAGTTCCAGCTAAACACATAAAAAAATATTATCCAAATATCTTGCTCAGAAACAAAGTTAAGGACTTCAAAGTTGATGGTTAGACAGAGAGGTCCGACGACATATGTGACGTCATATGTGTCGCCAGCCATACATCCGCCATATAAAATTTTGTTTTCGTAAAGAGGGACAGATATTTATTTGTTTAATAATGTTGTAACTAGTTTATTTTTCGATCAATTTCGATTCTGTTTTGACTGTCAGTATTCTATTTTTGTATACTTTCAGATGAACTATGAAAAAATCTAATACCAATTTTTTTATGTATTTGTATGAAAAGATTATTTTTTTCGATTTTGGTGAAGTTTCAGAACAAAAGCAGTTTAGTTTCATGGACTGAGTGACCACCCGAAAGGGCCACCCGTTATATCACTACATCAACATCAACGGCCCGTTATATCACTAACACGTTGTATATTAACTTATAGGTTGTCTTTGTCACTTCGGGACAAGTGTATGATATTTAGTTGTGTTATTTTAACCACTGATTAACATTACGAAACTCAATTAACATATTCGTAAGTAGATAATTAAGTATAACATATTATATTGACACCTCATAAGTGAAAACTCAATGTGATGATTTGAGCAAATAAGCATTACAATATCAACAAATATTTAATTAATTTGGCTGAAACTTTCAAACCGCTATTGTAAAATTTTTTAATTAACACTGTAAATACAATAAAAATTTATGTAGCGCATTTTTTATGGTGAATAGAATTTGAAGCTGGTACAAATTCTTAGTAAGTTACGTATCCAATTTGTTAAGAGTTGACTAGCACACGCTAATCGGCGAACCTTTCGGTGAGTATTTAGTATTTTCTAATATTTTTCAATTTAGTCACAAAAATAATGTCCTGTATATCAAATGCAATGTCATTATTTATTTAAAACGGAAACACTCACGTATCATTCAATATTAAAATACAATGTCAACTATATAAAATCCACAAACTTGTCTGATAAAACAATGCAAAGCAGAATCCAATTATATGGGGATAACACTCAGCCGGGACTGTTTTAAGTTTAATTTGTTTCGTTTCCGAACACGCCCTTTTCAGTGGATTAATCCATAATCATAGAAGAGAAAATGGTTACGTACGCACGGTGTGTTTTGAACTATTTACATAATTTCGGAGAGGATTAACAGCTCAGAGACGTGGGATTTTCAAATTAATAGTAAGTATAAATGTTCGTTTTCAAATAGGTTTGGATCCGGGGTTTTTAGGGATACCCATAAATATTTAGGATATCCTTATCTAATGCTACGTAATTAAAGGTTTTGGTTATTTTGAATGTTCGTCATTTTGCCTTCGTTCGTTCCGGGTTCGTTGTTAGCAATAAACATTTGAATTTGAATTTGGGTTCGCTACATCCCTGACTGTAAAACAAAAATATAGATACAGCTATTATCTCATACAATTCCTGTTGTACTAATCAATGTGGACAGTAGGAATAAACCAGCAAAACGCTCAAGTCAAAACAAACATAGAAACAAATCATTTGCAATATTAAAAAGCTACGCAGCAGTAAAAATCCTCGGACAGACAGACACTTTACTAGTAGAAATTAGAGAGTGTCGCTGGTCTAATGGTTAGGGCCGCTGCCTCCCGTCCGGGAGACGCGTGTTCGATCCCTACCACGTACCAATGTGTTTTCGAATTTAAAATTCATATGTACGTTTATTCAACGCTCTTACGGTGAAGGGAGACATTGTGATGAAACCTGCACGCACACTTCTGCGAAGAAATTGAAAGGTTGTGTGTGAAGTCGACCAACCCGCACTGGGTCAGCGTGGTCGACTAAGGCCTAATCACTCTTAAATCAGGGTAGGCTCGAGCTCCTCAGTGGGGACGTATATGAAATTACAGCAGACCATTCAATGCCGATCTCGTTACTCCAGCAGTTTCCGCAAAACTTCGCACCGAAACTACCTACTCTTTTTTTAAACAACTGTAAATACACTGGAGTTACGGCCCTTTAGAAGTCTACAAGAAGCCAGTACAGAGCAATATAACCTCACGGGGGAGGTAATAAAAGCTATTTACTGCGGCGGATATCCAACTGGTTACTGGGCTAGTAACTTTTACCACTGCTTGCTTACCCAGTATAAAGATTGCCAGACGTGTAGTACTGTAAAATAAATATGTATTGTTTTTTTTGCAGGGTTTTTGGACATAACATGGCGATAAATCAGTGTTTGATACATTACTTATTAATATTCATTTATTTTCTACTAGCAGCGGCCCGCCTGCGGCTACGCTCGTGTTGTGTAAGATTTTCCCATGGGAATAAGACTTTTTCCCGTAAAAAGTATCCTATTTGTTAATCCAGGGTACAAACTATTTTTTTTTTCAAATTTCATCCCAATTCGTTCAGTAGTTTTTGCGTGAAAGAGTAGCAAACATCCATTCATCATACATGCATACTTACAAACTCTCACGTTTATAATATTGTTATAATTATATCAATCTAAGATCACATATTTGACAGCAGGCAGGAAATGTGAAAACCAAATGAGTGCAAAATAGACAGAAAAAATTTTTTTCGTGCATGACAGCTGTCAAATCAGACTTCTTAGAACGGCTTGACTTTAGTAAGTATAAAATATGAGTAAAAAAAACTATCCAGGCAGGGGGTGGCGCACGCTCGTGTTTTTACAGCTTGATGATAAGGCGTGTCCGCTTTGGTACATAATATTACGTTGTCGATTTTATCGATAGTTCAGTAAATAGATCTTGTCATTCAGTTTTTGCTGACTGTGCGTACTGGAAGCGACTAAAACCCAGAGCCGTTACATTCTCGGCAACAGTATATTTACGTTTGCGTTCGAAATTTTTCGTTCGTCTGGCAACCCTCCCTAGTGTTTCCCGCAGCTTTACACTCTGTTCTTTGTTCCGCTGAAACTCGAATTTTATCTCTGATTTATCTATTCGCAGGTTTTATAGGTTGTAAAATTTTTATTTTGTTATTTTCAACACAGTTATTAAATATTTCTTTTTTATCGTTTATCCGATAAAAATGACAAATTAAATTAATTATGGGTATTATTAATTATTTACTTGTGTACTAATACTAATCGTAAATAATAGAAAAGTTATTTATCACAGTTTGTTATCAAGAAGTATTATTTTATTTTCTTGCGAATCAATATCATTGACATCATACCTACATACTCTTATCATATATCCCGTCTATGTGATCCTTTATTGACTTAGTTAATCTATTGAAGTCTGTCTTCACCATGCTAGTATTAAAGTATATTACAGTCATTACTTATTCGATCTCTGTCCGTCATCATCAGCCGTGTCAGTCTACTGCTGTACACCTATCAAAAAGTCAAAGTCAAAGTTAAAATTTTCTTATTCTTATTAAGATTTTTACAAATCATTTTTCGACGTCAAAGCTATCATGGATGGCACGTTCACTACCAGTGTACGCCCTCTGTGGAGAAGAACAACCAGAAGAAACTCCACAGGAATTGTAACTTTTGGACTTTTCTTTTAAATATATATAGAATCATACATGATCTATCTACTATACCACCACATGACACACCTATACGCTTCTGACCATGATTTTCAGGTCTTGTTGCCATGTCGCTGCCAGCGACCCTACGTATGTCATGATTCCACCTCAATCAATCAATCACTCAGCCTATTGCAGTCCACTGCTCCCCAAGAGCACGCCAAAGCGCACGATCACCCGCTTTCCTCAGCGAGCCACCACCAGCGACCTTTCTTAGGTCATCAGTCTACTTGGCAAGGGGGCGTCCCACACTACGTTTCCCGAGTCGCGGTCTCCATTCGAGAACCCGTCTGTTCCAACGCTCATCGGTTCTGCGACAGACGTGGCCAGCTCACCGCCACTTCAGCTTGCTACACTTGTGGACGATATCAACCACCTTGGTCCTCTGCCGGATGATTCCATCTAGTACAGGCCAACAACCATGTCAGATGCCTTTGGTGGTTCCCTGACTCTGACAGCAGGGTGTCTGAGGCCGGACGCTGACCTTATAAACCATACGATAAAAAAAAGAAACCTACAATACTTTCGCCGATCCGCGGATCTTAGTCTCTGCTCCAACGCTTATCAGTCCTGTAAGATTGTGAACGCCGCGCCGTTAGTTTATAATTTTACTCGCGATATTATAAACTTACGGAAAATTGTGAACTGACACCAACCATTTACAATTTAACGTATTATTTCTCGTTAGTTTATAATCTTATGATGTCAAACCCGTTTGTAGGGCTTTGTCTGTAACTTTGGTTCTCTGCCGAATCACTTAGTTCCTCATTCGTTCCCTCAGAGATACCCAGATATACGCCTTTGGTGAGCAATTTCAATGTCGTGGTACCATAATTTAGGTTTTATGAAATGGAAGGTTTTTTTTTATATGCAAATTTTTTTCAAATTCACGAAATATTTCAAGTTCCAGATATTTTACATAAAAATATTTTTTCAAATATCCTGCTTATAATCAAAGTTGATGGTTAGACAGAGAGGTCCGACGTGACATGTGACGTCATACGTCACGCAGGCCATACATCCGCCATAGAAAATTTTGGTTTCGTAAGAGGGACTAATGTTGTATCTAGTTTGTTTTTCAATCAATTTCGATTCTGTTTTGACTGTCAGTATTCTATTTTTGTATACTTTCAGATGAACTATGAAAGAAACTAATATTTTTTTATGCATATCCCCTATTGAGTAGAAAACTGTACGGTACAGTTAAAACGCCGGGAATGACTCTACTTTCCTGATATACTGGCGTGGTGTATATAAGAACTTATCCTACTCGAAGACACAAAGCAACTCGGAGACAATAATCCCTAATCAGATGTGCTAATAATCGTGAACACGGCAAACAGGTAATAAGGTAAACAGACAATCGGGACTCTCGACCCCCTGAACTCCCCTACTTCGGTAGAAGACGACATTGATAGGGATGGGGTAGTTCACGTGAATTTAGCGGAAGCGGAAGTCATGCGTTATGGTTTTGTAACGTGCGTACTTGCTACCACACTTATAATTGTATGGTTCCTTGTGTTACTCTTTTAAGTGCCATTATATTGAGCATGTTTTTCAATATTAGGTAGATAAGGTAAGAATACGGTAGGTTAAATAATGTACTAAAAAAAGAGCGCGTCTCGCCATCAAACTTAACAGTTTGGCGAGTACCTAAATTGTTTGAATTATTTGTAGAATGTTTTTTATTAAATGAGAAGTTTATAAAG